>CAWUFW010000067.1:0-2400000 GCA_963921515.1 Calotriton arnoldi
ACCTAAACCAGCAAAAACGAATTCCAGCACAGTGTCAAAAAATACAGGAGGTAGAGGCAAAAAGTCAGGGGAAACCACGCCAAGGATGCCAGGTCTAACAGCTGCCTTGTGCAGCACACATGGAAAAAGCAAAATGCCATGGTTTGTTTATGTACAGGAAGGTGTCCCTTCCTGTACATAAACACACTTTTTAAAAAAATGCAGTTTTGTCACTTTCATGTGTGCTGCATGAAGCAGCACACATGAAAGTGACAGAATGGCATTTCTAGGATTGTTTATTTGCAGGAAGGGATACCTTCCTACACATAAACAATCCTGCCCTGCACGCAAACACCCTTGCACTCTGGAGCAAGGGTGCCTGCGTTGGAGCTAAGTTGCTAAACTTAGTGCCATCGCAGGCGGAAACGCAAGGCTGCACCATATCGTTGTAAATATGGTGCAGCCTTGCGTTTCAGAAGTGGAGGAACGAGGCGTTAAGCCAGGAAGGCTAACACCTCTCTCCTCCCCTTCCTTGTACATATCCCCCCCCCCCGGGGTTAAGTTGGCGAAACGAGGAGAAATGCATTATTTATCCTCGTTTTTGATTTTTCCATGTGTACTGCTTTGTGCAGCACACATGGAAAAATCAAAATGCCATGGATTGTTTATGTAAAGGAAGGTGTCCCTTCCTGTACATAAACAATCCTTTAAAAAAATGCCATTTTGTCACTTTCATGTGTGCTGCACGAAGCAGCATACATTACAGTGACAAAATGGCATTTTAGGATTGTTTATGTGCAGGAAGGGACACATTGCTACACATAAACAATCCTCCCCTGCACGCAGACACCCTTGCACTATGGTTCAAGGGTGCCTGCGTTGGCGCTAAGTTGCTAAACTTAGCGCCATCGCACGGGGAAACGTAAGGCTGCTCCACATTCTTGTAAATATGGTGCAGCCTTGCGTTTTAGAAGTGGCAGAGAGAGGCATTAAGCCAGGAAGGCTAACGCCTCTCTCCACCACTTCCTTGTACATATCCCCCAAAAGGGCAGGAATGCGCCATGTCTATATGATACAGTGCATTCCTGTCCTTTTCCCATGCGCCAGCGCACAATGGGCTGCCCTGCGCCAACACAGGCACCTTTGCACCATGGTGCAAAGGTGCCTGCGTTGCGGGGATGATTGATTTTGTGCAGGAATGAACCCTTCCTGCACAAAATCAATCCATTCAGGCGCTTTCCTTTTTCTCTGAGTGCTGCAGCATAAAAAAATGAAAGCACGAGGAGAAATGTTTTCATTTCTCTTCGTTGAGCCTCCCTAACGCCACCCCTGGGGTGGCGTTAGGTTCTGACGCTTTCCCAGGTTTATGATGCCTTGTAAATCTGGGAATGTGTCAGGTTCCATGGGTGCTGCGTGGGAACACCCACAGCAATACCCATGGAACGCCCGTTTCACGCACTTTTCTGCGTGAAAGGGGCACATATTTGTAAAGTGGCTTTACGTGGCCTTATAAATATGCGGTGGCACGTTGCGCCAAAAAAGTAACGTTCCGGGGGCACAAAAGTGCCGATAGGACCTCATAAATGAGGCCCAGAATATTTACAATTGACGCAAATACAGCGTCAAGGATGTGGCCAGCTAAATGGGTTGGATTGGTGAATATTTATTTATTTATCTCTTTAATTATTTATATATTTATATCTTGATTTTTTTAAAGTCTGAAAATGGCCTCTGGGTACATTAAAAGCAACACACTAGGCGTTTACAAAGAACATGGGTGAGTGTGCATAGTAATGGGTGGGAAAAGGCTGTTCAGAAAATCCGAATTTATTTTCCGGGTGGTTCAAGCAGAAAGCAAAGTGCTTCAATGTTTCAAAGGAGAGTCAGTACTTGATTTGAGCCTGTGGTTTCTGGTGCTCGGCACTGCCACTTAATTATCAACACTGGCACTTGTGAGTCTGCCACATGGTAGTGCTGGCTGTCTAATTTAGAGATGAGCACTATAACAGTTGTTTATTAATATAATATTCATTAAAATGACTAATACCTTCCGCTCAAGCCATTCTTATAGCTTTACGGGTGTGAAATAGCCTGAATTGTCAGACTTGTAGCAGTGTGCGGGTTAGTAGTTGTGTTTATATATTGTTATTGTAAGCACTGGTGGCAGGCAGTCTGTTTTAGCGTTGAGATCCCTTCGTATGCACAAATTCTTTCAATCCAAGGTATCAGCAGCTATGGACTCTAATCAATAAATCAATCAATCAGGGATTTGTGAAGCGAGCTACTCACCTGTGAGGGTCTCAAGGCCCGGGGGGGAGGGGGGTTCATGCAGCTATCGGAAGAGCCTTGAGGCTCTTCCTGAATGCTTGCAGAGTGGGGATCATCTGATGCTGAGGGGGAGTTCATTCCAGATCTTGGCCGCGAAGTAGGAGAAGGCTCTCTCTCCTGTTCTGGCTCTGCGGATGCGTGGGGTTTTGTCCAGGGCAAGGTCGGCGGAGCGGAGGTTTTTCTTGAGTGCGTAGAAGAAGATTCTTTCCTTGAGGTATTGGGGTCCGGTGTTGTGGAGGGATTTGTAGGTGTGGGTGAGCAGCTTGCAGGTCACTCTCTTTTCAATAGGGAGCCAATGGAGGTCTTGCAGGTGTTGGGTGATGTGGGATGCCGAGGACGAGTCTGGCTGCAGTGTTCTGGATGGTCTGGAGTTTGCAGAGAAGAGATTTGTTGATCCCGGCGTAGAGGGCGTTCCTGTATATGACAGCGTGGGTGACGGCCGTTCTGGATTCGGGGAAATCCATTTGAAGGTCTTGCGGAGAATGCAGAGGGTATTGAAGCACATGGACGAAACGTCGTTTATCTGTCGGTTTATGGAGAGGGAGGAGTCAAGTATGATGCCGAGGTTGCGGGCATGGTCCATGGGTGTGGGAGGGATGCCGAGGGCAGTGGGCCACTAGGTGTTGTCACATGAGGACGGGGTGGATCCGAGGACGAGGACTTCCGTTTTCATCAAGTTGAGCTTCAGGCAGCTGCTGCTCATCCAGGATGCGACATCTTTCATTCTTCCTGGAAGCTGTGTCTGGTGATGTTGAGTTCCTTGGTGAGGGAGAGGATGAGCTGGGTGTCGTCGGCGTAGGATACTATATTGAGTCCGTGTTTTCTGACGATGGTGGCGAGGGGGGCCCTGTAAATGTTGAAGAGCATGGGGCTGAGCGAGAATCCTTGGGATACTCCGCAGCAGATCTCTGTGGGTTCAGAGAAGAAGGGCGGGAGTCTGATTCTTTGGGTTCGGCCAGTGAGGAAGGAGCGGATTCAGTCTAGGGCAGTTCCCTGTATGCCAGCGTCATGGAGTCTGGCGGTCAGTGTGCGGTGGGAGACGGTGTCGAAGGCTGCTGAGAGGTCTAGTAGGATGAGGGTCGCCGTGTGGCCCTGGTCAAGGAGAGTGCCGATGTCATCTGTGGCGGCTAGGAGGGCGGTCGTGGTGCTGTGGTTGCTGCGGAATCTGGATTGGGAGGTGTCGAGGATCGAGTTGGATTCTATGAAATTCGTGAGCTGGATGTTGACGATCTTCTCTGTGACTTTGGCTGCGAAGGGGAGGAGAGAGATGGGTCTGTAAGGGCATCTGCAAAAACAGCATTGTGTGGGGGGTGTTGATTATTAGGAATGCCTGAAGTTGCAGATGAGCAGCATGGACAGCATTGAACTAGCATTGATTTGCATTAAAAGAGAATGTGAAGTACTTAATGTCTAAGTTTGACAGAGATGTTTTGTGAACCACTGCTCATCTTCTGACAGAATTCATACAGGATCATTTTTTAACATGGTTTAGGTTTCTGTCAGTTGCTGCACCATGTAGTATGGGCCCCACATCAGTATCAAGCCAGGTTTCAGTTGTGAAGAGGGGTTCGTGTTTGAAGCCAGCCAGCAGGTCATGGATATGATTTCTATTTTTGCTTAGGAATCTGGCAATAATTAGGATGCATGATAGCTGGGATAAGTCAGCCCTGTGCAAGGTTGAGGAGAGTGGTTAAGACTTTCTGTGATTGATAGATATTGGCTTCATTATTGACATTCTGTAAGGAGAATTTCTTTGCAAACATGTCTGCTTTTTATGTAAAATGATAGTTCCTCCAATTAAAACGGGTGTGGTTTTAAAGTGGCAGACAGTACACATTTAAGCAGTTAAGGAACAGCTGTTTTTTTCATTCAATACCTTAAGGTGCTTATGTTGTAATTCTTGTTGTGTTTATTATTGCAAGTCATGTTGCAGTTCTGGTCATCATGGGAGGAAAGGAAATTAGCTTGATTGCTGCACAGAAAATAGGTGGTTGCTCCAGTAAGTCAGTTGGTGACTTTCGTGCGTTTGGGGGTAATTGAGCAGGGAATGCACTAGGAGTATACTTTGTGCAGGGGGTTGAAGTATCATTGGAAGAGAAGGTTGGGGAAGAGAGGTAGGGTTAGTGGCACTATTGTTAGGTTGAAAGTGAGAGTAGAGTAGTTTTCCTTGGCAATCCCACGAGTAGCAACAGATAGTCCAGGTTTGCATCCTTTATGTCTTTAGTTGCAGTTGGGGTCATGCATGAGTGAAGGGTAGGCAAAAAGAAGGCACTTTTGAGATCTGTAGTTGGAGATGGGTTGTAGGAAAGAGGTGGGTAAGGGGTGTCATTGCGGACACTGTTTCCCATCTTAGACTTTCCTTTGTTAATGTAATGCATTCTGGGTGTTGCAGTATTGTTTTGCTTTTATTGAACTAATTACACCAACACACCTGAAAATAGTGATTTGTTGGTGAAAAGTTCAGGACTGGAGACTGTGTCCCTAATGACCTGAAGTGAGGTGTGTATGCAATAAGGATAGTTAGGAAAGGGCTTAATCGGGGTTTGTTAGGCAAGGATAGATTTCTTAGAGAGAGAGGTGTAAGTGGAAACATGGTCAAAAGGTTACCTTTTGGAGGGGCATAATAATGTAGGATGAGGTGGAGTAAGCACAAGAGAGGACGTTTGGATAGGGTTGTGGAGAGAGAAATAAAAGACTGGGGGGCATATCAGCAAGGGCCGGCGATAATTATCGCTAAGCGCACTTAGCGCTAGGATAATTATCGCCGGCTATCGCTGCTTTCTATCGCGGAGATAGCGTGCTATCAGCAACGCTTATCTCCAAAGCGATAGAAATGCAAGCGATAGCTGGAAAACAGTGTGATTATCGCTGGAAAACCAGCGATAATCGCACTCTGACCGGCGATACCTTGCTGATAGGGCAGGGTGGTCTTAGCCATGTAATCCACCTCCCATTGGATTACATGGCTAAGTCAGATTACTAGCAGGCGTAAGGAAAGTAGCGATAACTGTGGTTATCGCTACTTTTCTTATCGCTATGCTTGTTTGCGTGCAGCTTGATAATTGGAGAAATGTCGGTTAGCGACATTTCTCCAGTTATTTTGGCACGGAACGCCCACTTTGCATCTCATTAGAGATGCAAAGTTGGGCGTTGTTGTAAGGGGCGCTAAATCAGCAAAACACGCGATAGCGTGTCTTTGCTGATAGGCGATGTAATTATCGCCGCTTTTCGCCCGAAAACGGACGCAAAGCGGCGATAATTACATAGCGCCGCCTTGCTGATATGCCCCTGGGTTAGGGAAGAATATAGAGTAAAGTGTATGAGAAGAGAATCAGCAGGAAGAAGTAGTTAGGACTGCATTTGGGCAATATGGAGTGTAACTTGAAGCAGACTCACTTGCAAGAGTTTCGGTAGATCTTTTTAGATAGGAAATTATTTTTCCTTGTTATACTCAAGTTGATACACTGAATTAATGGTTTGTATGCTCTGTGGGCCATGAGCATCATCAACCCCTTATTGGGTTGAAACTGTGATATTCTGTAACATAATTATAATGATTCTTGGGCCTTCAATCTGGAACTAAATGTCTGGATGTTCCACTTCTTTCTTCACAGATACCTCAGGAGAAAGGCAGAATTGAAAATCTACCTGATTTTGTTCCAATGAAACTGGAGAGTTTCAATTTTTTGTAAGATAGATGCTCGGAGTGAAATGCAAAAAACTAGGCTTGGGACAATGAATGATAGAAAGGACTAAGGACCAGATGTACGGATAATTTTTGTGGTCGCGAATGCCCTGATTCACAGAATAGGGCTGTTTGCGATTGCAAAAATGTATTTTCTTATGTACAAACCACACATTGCGGTTTGGTAACAAGTTACCGAATCTCAATTTGGGTTTACGCCCCAATACCGATTTGGTATTTGGAGGGGGAGTGTTTTGAGCATCCTTTCCAAATTACGAATCCCAGTGGTATCTATTAATGTTTTGCGACTGCATTCCAGTTGCAAAACATTAAACATTTACCACCTCCTCAAAAGAGGTGGTATGCCATTTGCAAATGGAAAAGGGTACTCAAAGGACCCATACTCCTTTATGAATGTTAGAAAAAAATAATGCAGTGGTCCCATGGACATGGACAGACAAGGTGGTCTGCTTACCTCAGCACACCACCACCCCTGTGATGGCTGTAATTCCTAGTGGGCCGTAATTTGTGACACACCTCATTAATATTCATGAGGTTGGTCAATTTGCAATCCAGGAGGAATTAGTAACTTGCAATTCAACCTATTAGTACATAGATCGGTTTGCAAATTCCCATACTGGTCGTAATAATACTGGTTGCAAATTGCGACCAGTATTTTGCGACCAATTCTTACTATATCTGGCCTTAAATTCTGATTCCAAATCAACTCAGATCTAATTAAGGGATATCAGTGACTGGTCCTTCTAAACTAATGTCTACAATTGTTGATTTTATTTTGTTCACTATCATGGTATTAAACTTCCCAACATAACATCGAGTACATCCAATGTAAAAAAAAGACAGTTCCATAGCAATGGTGTAAAGAACCTCGTGTCAGACAGGTCCACAGGAATACATGACATTGGTGACTTATGAAACAAGGTTATAACTCAAAAGTGCGCTTTCCATTCTGGTATTTCTGCACTTAAATACCCTGATTGTCTACTGCATGTCTGACTGTTTTTTTCGATTCTATCCCACCATACATTTATTAGATTGATCTCCCCTAGAGCAACGCTATATGTCACCCCTTACCTTCACTATCCAGTGTGGCCTCATCTACATCCCACTGATCCTATCTAACGAGTAGTCTTGTAAGGGCCCCCATATGTCTTTGGAACATTATACATGTGGCAGCAGCGGAAAATACATGTCCACTGCATCATTACAGAATACCAGCTCTTTAATCCAGTCTGCCACTATGGGTACAGGCAATGCTTGAAACAGAAATATAGAAGTGTAGGCACTCCTTGTCCTAGCATACCTGTTTGCTGCTAAGAAGTACTGTTCCTCTCCCATTAAAAGCATTGGATCAGTGCAGGGGAGTGCAGGTACTCCCCTTTCAAATTAAAGAAGTTCAGTTACTGAGTATCTGTTAGAAATTTGGTTTCTGGTTGGCAGAGGTATGCACCCTGTCCAACCAGGAACCACAATCTTAGTCAGGGTAAGTCACAAACACACCCTAAATTAACCTGTGCTCACTCCCTGGTAACTTGGCCCAGAGCAGTCAGGCTTAACTTAAGAGGCAATGTGTAAAGTATTTCTGCAAGACTTCAAACAGTTGAACATTGAAAACACCACACAAAAAGATACCACACCAAGTTAGATAAACAGAATTTAATTTAATGAACAAAAAAAGAACCAAATGACAAAAATCCAATGAGTAGAACCAGAATTTTTAAAGAATAAACTGAAAAAAACTGCTTAAAAGCATGAAGTGCCAGCCAGAGCTATGTGGTTGTACTAGACTGGGTCAAATCCAAAAGTTCAGGCCAACCGCAGTGGAGCACGGGTCAGATACATGGACCAGCCTTGACTTGCTGCAGATTACTTTGTTTGCGTCAACTTCGAGGGAGATAAAAGGATCAGAGGAGGCGATGTGTTGCCATCGATCCTTAGGATGGAGGCAATGCGTCAGCTCCGAGCCATGCAAAGTTGGATATGCGTCGGTAATGGAGGCAATGCGCCACACAGTTGGCAATGCAATGCACTTGATCCTCGCAACAGTGGCAATGCATCATCGTTGATAGAGATGCGCCGGTTCTGAGTGACGCAAAGGCGTTGATGCATGGATTTTTGCTAGAGCAGCACTTTATACCCACTTCCAATGGTCAACAACTGGTTTGGCACCACTTGACAGGGCGAGACTCACAGACGACAGAGTCCAGGTGTTTTAGCCGGGTGGTTGGAAGTCTGTGATGTCCCTGAGCCTTCAGAACAGGAAGCAAGACAGTAAGCCCTTGGAATCACTCTGGGTCTGGGTTCAAGTGATGTGGTCCAGTCCTTCTCATCCAGGTACGGAGGGAAGCAGGCAACAGGTCAGCACATCAAGAAAGCAGTTCTTCCAGAGCAGCAGTCCAGAAGAGTGGCAGCCCTTCATCAGCACAGCACAGCAGTCCTTCTTCCTGGCACAGTATCCACAGTTCCAGAAGTGAACTGAAGTGGTGGTGTCTGAGGTCCAGTACTTATACTCAGTTGGGCCTTTGAAGTGGAGGAGACTACAAAGAGGGACTTTGAAGTGCACAGCGGTCCTACACACAAATCTACACACAAAAGTTCCCACTAGACCTATATGTATTTTATATAGGCTGACTACAGGCTAAAGAAGTACTTCATGGATCATCCCATAGAAGAATATGAACAGAATCAGTCAAAATGTAGGCCCAAATCCATTTTCACACCAACTCTTGAAATGGTAGGACCAGAGGTAGCAATCTTTGAGAAAACCGTCCTTAATGACCTGCAACGTGTCACCAAATACGTTCATAAAAATACGTTTAATTTGTCAAAGCAGGAAACTATGGCTTTAAAACAGCTACAAGAAAAGAAGGATATCATTATATAACCCAGTGACAAAGGTGGTGGGATAGTCATCATGAACTCACATGATTACACAAATAAGATAGACATCATGCTCGCAGTTACTGAGCACTACAAAAGAGCTAATCCATCAATGCTCATGAAATAAAGTGCAGTTATAGACGAGATGACAAACAAGGCCCTAGATGATGGATACATATGCCAACAAGAATATGCCTACCTCAACAAAAAGAACCCTGTTATACCAGCCCTATATGGGGTTCCTAAAACACACAAGAACGTGAATGCCCCACCTCTACGACCTTTTATCTCTACCATCAATGCCAGCAAAGAACCCCTCTCAAAATATGTAGATTTTTTTTTGTTTCCACTGATTAAGACTTAGCAATCATTCGTCAGAGATACTGGTGATATGATAGCAAAGATAGAAAATATGCCCTTCAATCCTGAGCGAGAGTTGTTAGTCACACTCGACATTGAGGCCCTTTATACAAACATTCCTTAGCGTCAAGCAATAGAATCAGTGGCCGCATTACTCAGTAGAACACCAGGTGACAGACCAGACGATTTTATACTGGAATGCTTGGAAATTGTACTTAATAAAAATGTCTTTGACTTCAACGGACAAACATACCAGCAAATCAAAGGGACTAGCATGGGAGCCTCTTGTGCTCCCAGCATAGCAAATATCTACATGGGTGAATACGAACAGAAACACATCTTTAATGAAGCAGCACCATTCTTTGAAAATGTAAAAATATGGAGACGCTTTATAGATTATATCTTTTTCATATGGGCAGGTGACATCACTACGCTCCAAGAGTATATTAAATGGCTTAGTGCCAGTGATACAAATTTGAAATTCACAGCTAAGGGCCAGATGTAGATAAATGCATGTTTGCGATTCCTTAATAGCGATTTTTAGGGAATCGCTATTAAGGAATCGCAAAATGCCATGTAGGTAGGAATCGCAATATTTTTAGCGATTCCTTAATATTCCTTAATTGTGAATCGCAAATTGCGATTCGCAATTAAGGAATACCTTCCCATTCATTCCTATGGGCCAAGAGGCCCATAGGAATGAATAGGAATTGCTCCCGCAATTTGCGAGTCACCAAGAGGCACTCGCAAATTGCGGGCGCAATTTCAAGGGTGCCAGGGTTCCAAAAGGACACCCTGTTGCACCCCTGAAATGTGCATGTGTGCACATGTGGCGCACATACATGCCCTAAGGGCATGAATGTGTGCCACATGGCACTTAAAAAAAAGCAAAAAAGTGCTTTTTTAAAGGAAATCACTAATTACCACCAACTTGAAGTTGGTGGTAATTAGCGATTCCTTAAGGCTAAAGTGCACTTTCTTTTGTGCTACTTACATTGCATTTAAGGAATCGCAATTTGCGATTCCTTAAATGCAAGAGCAAAATAAGAGCAAAAGCAAGAGCAAAATAAGGAATCGCAATTTTGCGATTCCTTATTTTGCTAGTAGGTTTCAACTTACCTACATTGCTCGCTGCCAAATAGCGATCGCAAACGCTGAAATTTCAGCGTTAGCGCTCGCTATTTGGCCACCTACATCTGGCCCTAAGTTCAGTAATGTAGAGGTGGAGTTTCTAGATATACTCATCTCAGGTGACACAGGTGCCTTACAGGTGAGCTGTTATAGGAAACCAACAGCAATAAACACTATTTTGCAACACAACAGCTTCCACCCTTCCAGTCAAAAAGACTCCATACCCTTTGGGGAGTTCCTGAGAATCCGGCACAATTGCTCCAATATACAAGACTTTACAACACACGGAGACCTACTTAAAAAACGGCTCCTGGAGCGAGGATATCCTAAGTGCTTGATAAGAACATCGTTCAAACGAGCAAAATATTACAATCGGAATGCATTATTACAGGGAACAACCCGGAAAAATGAAGATCAAATAGTATGTGTCATCAACCACTCTCAACTGAATTTTAGAATAGGAAGGATTCTAGATAAAAACTGGAAGATATTAAATGTCAAGGACGATGGAGACAAATGACAGAAACCTAGACTAGCATACAGAAGAAATTACAACTTGAAAGACAAGCTGGTACACACTAGAGACAGAGCAAAATCAGATACAGAACAAAGATCCATCACTGGTCTGGTGCCTATCAAGGGTAATCACAGATGTGGCACATGTCACGCATGTGATAGTGCCATAGTTACAGATTATTGGGAATATAAAGGCAAAAAAGGCCAATTAAAAGAGGTGACTAACTGCAGAAGCCAAAATATAATATATATCATCTTTTGCCCATGTAACCTGGGTTTCATTGGGGAGACAGGTAGGGAATTTAGAACCAGATTTAGTGAACACAAATCAGCAATACAAACTGATAAATCTACTGCCCCTATAGTCCAACACTGCCAGGAGAAAAACCATACAGCAAATGACCTCAGATGGTTTATTTTGGAAAAACTTAAGCATAAACAAGGTCAATCAGTAGAACAGACTCGTAAACAAAGAGAAACATATTGGATCTTTTCTCTCAACACAGTCAAAGAAGGGCTCAATGAAGAGATTATATGGAAAGTTACCTAAATGCCAACCATCTCTATTGGACATCATACATCTCTTCTAACCATGTGGCAATTGGTATATCGGATATATGGATATAAGATCTAACAATTCGCTCATTGGACTGGCATATGTGAACTGGTACTACTTGTCTTCTCTGCCATAAAGCTTTCATTATTCTCTGTTACTATGGTGACATAAACAGCTCTAGCCCAAGAGGGTAGCCCGGTCACCCTATTGATCTTATCTATTTTGACAAATAACTACAGCGAGAATATCACGACGCCCTAAAAAGATACGACATTATAACACCAGTAACTCTCCTTCTGATGTTATTTATTTTGACAAATAATCTTAGCAAGAATATCAATACTCTTGAAGATCATACAATATTGCAACATCGGCAACTCTTCCTCATTCGACATAGTAATGTCCTTCCTTTGTTACATCGCAGTCGAATTGATAGGTGCATTTTCACCCCATATCGACTAGTATCTATGGCACCTACTCCTAGGCGGCATTTTATAGGATTACGTTTGTTTATATAGTGTACTAGTTATATAAGTTGTACAAGAGAAGGCAACACTTCATGTTTTCATTAGTCGCCCACAGAAGTGTTATGCCTAACAGTACCACACTCCAAGATGGTGCATAATAAAGTTAGCAACTTCTTCCTCTAGTAACTGATTACATATAACTTAACTGACATGTCCTCAACTAAAAACATCGAAGTATGTTCTAGCTCATTTATGTATAACTTTGCATAGCATATAACAACGAGGAACAAGTACTGTCTATAGAAATAGCTGCCATAGAGAATAAGTTCACTAGCAGAACCATATTCCAATATAGCGCAAAATGTTTCCAACTCTTTTAAACAGCATTCCATTCTTCCTTACTGTTTTTGTCACATTGCCCCTCCCCACCGGAAATCGATCACACAGTTTAAACGGGAGTAGCGATGCACTTCTTCCTTTGCGCGAACAACTTGCTGTCAGCCTCTATATGTGTCCGGACCTCGAAATCAAGGTAAGCATGCATAGGATAAACTTGGCGGTGGTAAACAAATGCGAATGCACTGTTACAGTTTGACCTCATTGAGATTGCTTTTTTAGTCAGCCGTGTATCGGCTGGATACCAGTGGCGGTGCGTCCATTGGGGCGCTGGGGCGTTGCCCCACTAACTGTCACATGCCCCCATTTGCGTTTACAAAAAGCGCGTCAAATTCAGTAACTCCCTGATGCTGATTCCTGGCCGTTCACCGGGCCACGCCCAAGGCAATCAGGAAGCTGAAGGGGGTCGGGCCGCGGCAGCACTCAGTAGTGCGCATGTTCGGTTTTGGGCTGGTCATTTTTACGACCAGCCCGAACATGCGCACTAGCCTTTCCCTTAGGAGAGCGAGGGTTGCTTCATGCCGCAGCCCCCGGTCTCCTAATGGGCGGGGAGTATGCCTGCTCAAGCCAATCCTGAGCTGCTCCAGCAGTGCCAGGATTGGCTGAGAGGCACCGCACGCGTTCAGACTTCACCGCGCAGGAGGCTGGCTGGCATAATAGCCAGGCATTGGGTGCCACGCGTGGGTGGCACTTGCAGAACGTATGTGGCCAATCACTGTGGTTTATCAAGCCATGCAGAGACAGTGATTGGCTATTTGCTTATGATGACGACGTCGTCACAGCAGACCACGCAGCGCCACACACGGACACACACGACTCCAGTCACGAGTGCCTGCTGCAGCCTGCCTAAGTGAGTCTACTGCTCGTCGTGGCTGCATGGTCACTCACACTACTGGTGCTCGGGTCACCACCACCAGAGATTGATAGACGTCGACTCGTCGTCACGTAAGGTAAGCGGACGGTCGGACCAGACTCGAAAGCGACTGAAAGTGTATATGGTTTTTAGCTCCCTTGTGTGCTTCTCGCCATCAAATAGCCACCCCAATGCCGGGTCCTTTCTTGGAAAAATAAAGCAAACTCAGACCGATATTTTCCAAAGTTTGCGAAGTGCATTTTGAGAACGTGGTGAACTTGAATTTTGGCTCCTTTTAAGGGGCGATGAATGAGGCAGCCCCCTACGCACTTACATCCGCCGCTTTGCTAAGGCCTCAGCCCACCCGACAGAGAAGGCGAGAAAGAGGAGGCAGCAGGCAGCCGCGGAGTCAGGGCTGTAGACCGCCGCTTTGCTAAGGCCTCAGGATTACCGTAGCTTCTCATAAAGGGATGCGTGTACTGTAGTTTCCTCGTGGTGGGCGTGTCTGCATTTATTTGGAAGGGGTGATTGGCTCCTCTGGCGGGGTGTCTGTAGTTACCCCTACTGGGGTGCCTGCATTTTCTCAGGATGAAGATGTCTGCAACTGGTGTGTTTGCTGTCCCTTCGGTGGGATGCCCGTTGCTGCTAATAAGGGGTGTCTGTGATCCCTCGTGACTGGGGTGTCTGTAGTGCTTTAGATTGAGTGATTGGTTCCTCAGGCTGGGAAGCCTGTATTGTCTCAGAATGAGGAGGTCTGTAACGGTAATGGGGATGCCTCTAATTCCTCATGCAGAGATGTCTGTATTTCTTGGTGATGTAGATGTCTGTTATGTGTAGGTGTCCGTGGTTACTTGGGTGGTATGCCCGTAGGTGTTCATGAAGAGGTCGTTTCCTTGTGTCCGACGTTTCGGTATTACCTTGGGGTGCGGATGGGTGATAGGTTAATCGGATGGGAAGTCTGTGGCTCGTCATGCATTGATGTCTGTTTTCTGCTGGTCGAAGAGGTAGGTAGGAGGATGTCTGTTGATTTCTCAAGCAGAAATGACTGTATTTCCTCGGCGCGGGTCTCTGTGGTTCCTTGGGTTGGGATGCATTTGTTCCTCATACAGTGAGTGATGTCTGGTTTTCTTCGTGATAGATGTCTGTAGCAGGGGCATCTGTGGTTCCTCTGACAGAGTCTCTGTCTTGCTCCCTCTCGCCCTCCATACAGCCCTCCCTCCTGTAACGGCGAAGGCCCACCCCACAGCTGTATGTTGCTGCTGTAATACGCTGGATTTTTTACGTATTTCTTCTGGAAGGTCATCAGGGTTCCATTTTAACCCTGGATATTCAATATGTTGAATGCTGCTAGTTTGCGACCTGTTTAGTTGTTTGTTAAATAAAAAACATCTGTGAGGTACTCAGAAATGCATTCTATCTCGAAGTCTGTTATGAAGCTCTGTGGTTATACTGAATAAGCAGCTACCTATGTTATATGACACCTCTTTATTAATGTAATAACTGCACTTTCACAATTGCTTTATTAACCTTCCTGCTTTCTCAAATTTGCTTGAAAATGCACCATCTGTCCACTCCTTTTTCAAAATGTTCTCAGGGGGAGAACCCCCCCGAACCCCGCTTAGGTTGTTCGGGCTCGCTCGCTACGCTCGCTCGCTACGGTGCAGTATGACAATGATTTTACACCTCACCACTTTCAAATGTCACCAGCCGCCACTGCTGGATACTTGCAAACCACCGGGAATAGTGTAGGCTAGCATTCTATGGAGTAAGCAGTCTCTAATTAGTTTCAATGCTCTAGATAGTGGCCCGATTGCAGAATGATTGTTACTGTATAACCCATACAATGGTCGATAACTCGCAAGTCACAGTGGGGAACGCTGAGGTGCTGTTTTTCACGTCTCGGATACCACCATTTTTCGGCAGACAACCAGTTACCGCATTATACATATATAGAGATCTACCATCTGTATTTAATTTTTTTCCATCCTTAAATTGTTCATTAAGCTTGTAATCACCCCCGCTAGTAATACTGCTTGTTTCACAAGCCTATCTCGTGAACGAAGTATCACGACTTGATATACATAAGGCACATAGGAACTTGAACATTTTATAAATGTAACGTAGGTGATCAGTTGGGTTTTTAAACTAGAGCAGTCATTCCACAGGAATAAGATCTGGGCAAACTACAATCTTGATAGATGCCTTGATAATACTAGTAAGTCCATGCTGTATACCATTACCCCATTTGCAAATGTTTGACTGGGATTATTCTTCACTTCATCCCATGTCTAACGTGACATATACTTTCTGCCATATTGGGATTATTCCATTTATTCTAATGGTTCTAAAGAATTCAGCACAGTAGACATAGCCTTGATCATCATGCATTTTTCCTAAAATGAAGCAGTAAATTGTTGATACTTATATTTTGGTTACTCTTTCATTACATCTATAGTGAAGGCCTTTTATCATCGAAACCTATTGGGAGCATCGACAACCAATAGAACCTGCCATTTAACTCTTGGACCTAACACAACAAAGAGCTTGGAACAAAATATTCCCCCAGGTTGGTGTTATCGTTCAGCATGTTTCTTTAAAAGTAGCTTCATCTGATGTTTGTTATGATAACATAGTTAACAGTAGTTTCATTTTGAGCTAGTGAAGTCTCGCACCACTAGAAAGATATGATAAAAAATGGAGCACACTCAGAATATATTATGGATCAGAAAATCATACGAAGATCAATTGCATATAATAGTTAAGATATAGACTTGGCAGCCATACTAGGATGTATCCCTCGTTCTAGTTCAGAGTTTCCAATCTATAGTAGAAATCATAGATTCTATTCCTCATTGGCTTACCTGCATGTCACATTAACTTAAGAACCATCTACTCACCATATTGGTCGGTACAAATAATGATCTTAATAAAATGTTTTTTTGTCCTTCTGTATGCCTTCATAGGCTTATGAGACGTATTGAATACTTTGACTACTCACTACCAAGGACACTTTACCATGCCATTTTTAACATGATATAATCAGTAGCGTGGCCCGGCATCCATGGACAAGTGAATTTTGAGGTACTAACACTATGATCTAATGCCTTGATGGCCCACTCCTAATATAAAGAATATCTGTTAAACGAATGTGCATCATCTGAGCGCCCTTCTTTATAACCAACAGAGAGGATCGATTAAGCACAGACATCTTGATTGTCAGAACAGATATGGGAAATTCACAATAGAGAAACTGCTGCATGGTAGTCTCCCATATCCAGAAGAAACTAATTTTATACACCCATGCTGTAAGTCCCCCAGATTTCTTCCATTGTTTTTAGAATCTTTTTGGTTTTCACAGAAGGACATAAGTGGTATTTTGGTGTAAAACCCAGATTCTCAGGGATCTTTTCTCATTTTCTAAGACACAGACAATCCTTCAAGGCGTGACCATTGGTAATGGTTACGCATAAGTGTCTAACTTTGGGATCACGCTTATGTTTTCTTGCACCATTTCGGTTCCAATGACACTAGTCATGCACTTGTAGAGTGGTGTTGGTGGTGGACATCTATTTTACTCATGGCAAGGTAACCACTTGATAAGTTTTCTTGGTCTCAACAAACCTGTGGAGCATTACTCAATAAAGAAATGTAGAAAAAAGTTCATTTGACAAAAGGGGCAGTCCCAGGTAACTCAATACTTTAACATTTTACAGATTCCCCAACTACTCCCCTCTATACTACATATTGGTGGCCCTGAAGAAGGTGGTCTCAAAGAGATTATAACCACCGAAATGCGCGTTGACCTGGATGTTTGGTATCCAACCTACAACATCGTCACGTATACTGCTTTGCATCTGTCTGTACCATGACCATTGTAGTGTATGTGACTTTGGTAGGGTTTGGTATGTTTTGAAGAGAGAGTGGGAATGTATGTTGGTATGACAGGTTAGGATGCTAGTGTGGTTAACTATCGGGGGATGCACTATCACAATGAAATGATATAGGTATGATTGTTGACAAGGAAGAACAATACATATGTTGACCTTTGTAAATAGATGACATTGTTATATATATAACAATATGTGGATACAAAAAAAGTTTTTTTTACAAAGAAAAGTGTTTTTTATCTTTTGTATGTTGACATAAATGATAAAAAGTGATTATAAATAATCAAAATAAAAAAACTAAAGATATAGAAATTGTGAGTTTACTATGTTATAACCGTAGATAGCCCCATAGAGCTGTAGTCAGCCTATATAAAAGACATATAGGTCTAGTGGGAACTTTTGTGTGTAGATTTATTTTTCATTTCCCCTTTTCCTAGACCTGCAAGCAACTTATAGGGGTACCTTTGGATTCATAGTGTACAGCGGTCCTTACTTCCTGCCCTGGCTCCAGACTCACCTCAGGGGGTTAAGCAGTCATTTGTGTGTGGACAGGACTCAGCCTATTCAGGTGTAAGTGTGAGGCTGTGCTCAGCTCTTCCCTCCCATCCTGCCCAGGATGGCCCATCATGATATGGATCTCCCGTCAGGTCTCACCTAAGCTCCCTTTCTGTGTGACTGTCTAGAGAGAATACACAAAGCCCAGCTGTCACCCACCCCAGGCATGTATTGGAGGCAGGCGCACATGGCTAAGAGCAGATAATTTGGCATCTTTCTAAAAGTGGCATTTTTAAAATTGTAATCATAAATAAAACTTTACCACTAAAGAAGATTTATCATTACAATTCCGTAGGTACTACACATGACAGCCCTACCTCCTTCCAATTGGGAATTACCGCTTATTAGTTGTAACAAGGATTCTCCAATGCTAACCTATGGCAGGGGAAGGCCTCACAAAGTGAAAAACTATTTTGGGAGTTTTTCACTACCAGTACATATAAAGCTTACAGGTACATGTCCTACCTTTTCAATTACACTGCACCCTGCCCTATGAGCTACCTAGGGCATACCTTAGGGGTGACATAGATGTAATAAACTGGGAGTTTAAGGCTTGGCAATGAGTTTTAAATGTCAAGTCGACATGGCAGTGTAAACTGCACACACAGGCTCTGCAATGGCAGGCCTGAGACATGTTTAAAGGGCTACTTAACTGGGTGGCACAATCAGTGCTGCAGGCCCACTAGTAGCATTTAGTTTACAGGTCCTGTGGACGTGTAGTGCACTTTACTAGGGACTTATAGGTAGATTAAATAGGCCAGTTGTGGATAATCCGATCAAACCATGTTTATGGGAAAGAGCACAAGCACTTTAGCACTGGTCAGCAGTGGTAAAGTGCAAAGAGTCCTATGGCCAACAAAAACGAGATCAGCAAAAGGAGAGGAGGAGGAAGGCAAAAGGTATTGGAGAGACCCTGCAGAAAGGGCCATTTCCAGCAGAACCCCCTCCAGCCTAAAGCCAGGGTTGACTAATGAATACATTGATGGACTTCCCTTCTTAGGAGAGAGAATGTGGACAGTGGCCCTCTACTGCTAGGTAACTTGTCAGTTCTACGCCTCACTGAACTCAGTTGGACACCTTTGTCTATACTCTCCTGAGCCACTGAACTGACCCAGTGGGAACAGTTCTTCTCATCAGCGGACCCCATCTGTGCATCACCTAACCATAACTTGCTCACAGATGCATCCCGGTATCCAGACAGCACCACTATGGCCAACAAAGTGATGTGGCCCATTTCACCCCTTGGATCTGACTTCTGTCCCCAACCCAGGGAAAACTCTGTCCACAGGGACAACAACCAACAGAGGCCACCAACAGCTGTCAGTGTCCAGAGCCAGGCCTCAGGCTATCCAGGGGTCTCAGGCCTCTGTGGATTCTCAGAGTGGGGGCAGTAGCCTCAGGTGCCTTGCACCCTTTTTCCACCCTCCCTCCTACCAGTTCAGGGGTGGTATCCTGAAACGTGTCCTTCAACCCAGGGTCTGTACCCTTAGGCTGATCATGTGCCTGGCAAGCCAGAACTTCCAGGGGAGTACCACTGCCACCGTCAAGGGAAACACACTCTGTAAGTATCATGCAAGAGTCTTCCTGGCACAGGTCCCCAGCCCTCTGCCCCTGTGACAGTGCATGGAGCCTCCCCTGGCCAGACGTGGCCTCATGATAAATTCGACTTTGCCACTAAAAAGGATATATCATTACAATTCCAAAGGTACTAAACATGACAGTCCTACCACCTTCCAATTGGAAATTACAGCTTATTAGTTGTGACAAAGAATCCCCAATGTTAACCTATGGGAGGGGGAAGCCTCACAGTAGTAAAAAACGTATTTGGGAATTTTTCACTACCAGGACATGTCCTGCCTTTTAATTACACAGCACCATGCCCTATGAGCTAACTAGGGCCTACCTTAGCAGTGACGTAAGTGCAATAAAAGGGGAGTTTAAGGCTTAGCAAGGTTTTAAATGCCAAGTTGACATGGCAGTGTAAACTGCACACACAGCTCTGCAGTGGCAGGCCTAAGACATGTTTAAAATGGGGAGAGGATGTAGCCTTACGGCTAGAGCGGTCGACCTCGAAGCTGGGGAACCGGGTTCGAGTCTCGGCAACCACGCTAAACATCCTGTGATTCTAGGCAAATCACTTAATCTCCCCGTGCCTAACAAAAATGAATGTGTACTTCTGTAACGAAACTGGTGCTCATGTAAAGTGCTCTGATACCCGATGTCTCGGGTCTAGTTCGCGGGATATATTAAAAAAAATGCTGCTGAAGCTTGGTGATACAATCAGTGCTGCATGCCCACTAGTAGCATTTAATTTACAGGCCCTGGGCACATGCAGTGCACTTTAAATATGCCAATTGTGTATAATCCAAACAAACCATGTCCTGAGGCCAACAAAAATGAGATCAGCAAAAAGGGAAGGAGGAAGGCAAAAAGTTTGTGGGTGAACTTGCAGAAAAGGGCCGTTCCAACAGTACCTAATAGTACCTGCCCATGTAAAGCACTGGGTATGGGCCCTCTCACAAAAGACAGCTCCTAGCCAACAGAAGGGCCAGAGCCAAGAGCTGCGTCAAGTGCTCTGGCACATATTTAACAAATCCTAATAGTGCTACCAAAATATAAGGGGCCATAGTCTCCCTAATCACCATCAACAACATAGAGAAGACCTACCTCCTGTAGTCTTGCAGTATAAGACAGACCCAGGTCAAGTCAAAGAAGCTGTCTCCTCCCAGCAGTATCAAAGGCGCTCTGTGCTCACATCGAGCCTAATGTCTTTAGCTTCATAGAGATATAACACATTCTATGTACATATTTAGAATGTTCCAGCAAATGTCTGCTGGTAAGGGAAACGTTTCTTGTCTGTGAGAAGCAATAACAACACTGTTCATCTGTCATCCTGAACCTTTGATACTTGCCCCACTGTTTCATAGAAGACATATCCTGTGCCTACCATGTTATAGATATGTGATTATACATGGAGCAGCGATGAGGAGGTAATTTACTGTCACAGTGTGGTCTGTTTCTAGGGTTTATCTAGGAAGGTGGGTAGTTCTTCGGGGGGGTGTTCATAAGCCTAAAGTATAGCACTAGGTTTAGTGAGGTGATAGATCCCAATTCCTTAAATTGTTCCATGCTGAGAAACCCTAGTCGCATGGGTTAGGTCCGTGCTTTGTGTTCCATCATAGCTAGTATTCTGGGATATTTTGCTAGCAGCAGCTCCAGTGAGTACACTACCGCAGAATCAGCACATGAAGTAAGTTTGTGCCAAGCCCATACTCTGCACTCTACCGGGTTTATCTCAGAAGAAGGTGTAAGTAGAGTTTTGGCCAGTATTGTTTGCAATCAGCATGGGGATATCAAGTCTGCTTCCACCATTATATGACACATTGGTGGTTCGGTATTAAAGCAGTAGAATGAGAAGTGTGCCTGTGCCTCCCAGAAACAGTATTCCGTATCCAGGATGGACCCGCCTGTGCCATATGGTACAGTCATTGCATCCTAACATAACCTGGGCTGCCTACCAGCTTGGACTATTCTGTTCATCGTTGTACTTATGTTTTTGAAGCAAGCCCTGGTCAGAGGTTATGAGAATATTAACTAATAGATGTAGTAGCCTGATGAGAACTATAATTTTTACAAGGGTTCACACTCATCATTTTCCGGCCAATTACTATGTAATATCTGTTACGGCTATCACAGTCTAAAAACGATAAATATGTTTAGAGTAATTAGACAAGGCCTCCAGTGTTTCCTGTGTATTCCCACACAGCTGGCCTGATTCATCCTTGATCTGTAGTATCTCCCCTAAGGCCGATTGTGCGAGCACCAATCAAGCTAGTGTTCATCCTCGATACTCTTCCTCCCAAATTTTTATTACTGCAGAATATTTGTTTCACAATTTGACTTCTAAGTCATGAAATTCCAATAGTTTTTTGTCAAATTGCTCAGGACACTCCGATTGTGTGTATTGCAGTATTCATTTCCCAGATCTTTCAGATCTCTTTCAAAGCTATCTTGGGTGCCCAGGACTGATTTAACAGTGCTAGCATGTTTAGCAATGCTCACACTGCTAATGTAGGTTTTAAATGCCTCCCAGAGTGTGGCCAGAGTCGCCACAGCCCCATCAGTTACTTGAAGAATCTGTTTACAGTTTGCTCAGCTCTTCTTTGAACACCACACCCAGAGTCTTACAGGTGGGAAGCGCCATGTCCTCCTCCTATTAGCCCCCTCTAGCAGGGTAATGTTCAGTATAACAGGGGACCGGTCAGATATTGTTCTTGCCCACATCTCCATCTCGATACAAAAGGGGATGATGGACGGAACGTTTGAGCCAATCAAACACTCACCCCCAGTCAACTGATCTGGGTTTAATCCATCATCATTCTTTAGCTCACTCCACCACCCCAGTTCAGACATGGCCATATGCAAATCAGTCTGACCCTGTGCCTCATGGGAACAGTCCAGCCCGAACTGCCAAGCCATGTCTTCCCTGGACCGTAAACAAGCATCCTAGGACCGGTTTCTGGCATTCCTGCCGTCATCAGCCAGGCTTGCTTGAATCCAGTGGCAAAGTGAGCAAGGGACCCACGTCTGGGCATACCCCCGCCAACTTGACGGCTGAAATGCCAGAAACCGGTCCTAGGATGCTTGTTTCCGGTCCAGGGAAGACATGGCTTGGCAGTTCGGGCTGGACTGTTCCCATGAGGCACAGGGTCAGACTGATTTGCATATGGCCATGTCTGAACTGGGGTGGTGGAGTGAGCTAAAGAATGATGATGGATTAAACCCAGATCAGTTGACTGGGGTTGAGTGTTTGATTGGCTCAAACGTTCCGTCCATCATCCCCTTTTGTATCACATCTCCATCTCAGCTGACCAGATGCAAGTATCTTGTGTAAGAAGCAAGTAATCTCTTTCAAATTCAGAGTCATGTACAGTGAAATAATATGTGTATCCCCTTTTAGCCTGATTATGACTCGACTATATATCTATTAGTTGCATCATGATATTTTGTAGGGATTATGAAACTGGCATAGGGGATCTAATGGCAGCAGTGGACTTATCTACTGAGGAATCCAGGAAGGCATTAACTTCCCCTCCAACACTGTAGAGCAAGGCTCAACTTTCACGTTTCTGGAGATCACATCTTGAAGGAATTTGGGGCTGTCTACATTTGGGCCGAATGTGTTAAAAAATGCGGAACGTTGGTTCGAAGTATACCTTGTACTATAATACAGTGCCACTCTGTGGCTGCAAGTGTTCATTTCTGTTGAAATAGCTGGTGTCTCTTGATTAATATAGCTACACCTCTGTAGTGTGTTACATGACAAGTAAAATCAATGTACCACCCAGCTCTTGGCAAAGCTCCCCTCTGTCCCTGGTGCAAGGTAGATCGCCTGAAGTAGCGCTATTGTGACCCCATGCCTGCCTCGCTAGGCTATCATTTCATTTTCCTAGCCTTTTATGGGTTACTCAAGCCCCTGATGTTCCAGGAACTCCTTAATATGTGGAAAAATATGTTTCCATCTGCCATTCATCTCATTACAGCAAAGGTTATGAGCACCCCACCCCTCCACTGCCTTGCTCTGCACCTAACGGTGTGCCTAATCCGTCTCGTCTGTGCATCCTTGTCAAGTATGCCAAGTTGTATCAACCCTCTCTCCCTCAATCCCTCCCACACTAGTTCCCACAACTTCCAGTGAAATATTCCTTCCCCAACCACTAACTCAACTTGAAAACCATTAAGCAATAAGCAGTGCAGGTCAAGTATGGTAACTCTTGTGCCAGGCAACTACCACTCTTGATAATTGACATCCGTAAACATGGCCAACACTATGCAGTGTATGATTATATACTGCATCCCATATAAACCATAACAATTACTGGAGCTCTATCTCTAATCTCTCTCTTCGAAGAATGAATGAAGAAACTCACTGGATCAAAGCTCATGAAATAATAAAATCTCGAGATCAGAAGAGATTCTGGAAGTGGATGAACAACTGCTTTCAATCAAATTTGCAACCCAATCCCAATTCTTTCTTTATTCGATTCAATAAAATGATCATAAAAGCACAGAATGATAAAACAGTAAAAAATTCCCAATTCATCTTGCATAAAATCAATAGCAGCAATTCCTTTCAAAAATGATAATTTTAATTAGGGTGGGGCTGCCCAAAGTGGGCATGCCAATGCCCCCACCCTAATTAAGATTTGCCCCAAAAAATCCCTGGCATCTAGTGGGCTTTTTGCCCCCCCAGGGGGGGCAGGAAGGCTGTTATTTTTGCGGGGGAGGGGGTGGGGGCATGGGCATGCCCGTTTTGGGAGCCCCCACCCTAATTCAAATTTGCCCCCAAAAAATCCCTGGTGTCTAGTGGGCTTTTTGCCCCCCCCCCGGCGGGGCAGATTGGGGGCCCAATCTGCCCCGCCGGGGGGGCATAAAGCCCACTAGACGCCAGGGATTTTTTGGGGGCAAATTTGAATTAGGGTGGGGGCTGCCCAAAACGGGCATGCCAATACCCCCACCCTAATTCAAATTTGCCCAAACAAATCCCTGGTGTCTAGTGGGCTTTTTGCCCCCCCGGGGGGGCAGATTGGGGGCTACTGCCCCATCTGCCCCCAGGGGGGGCAGGAAGGCTGTTATTTTTGAGGGAAACATATTGTATCATATTGGATCTTTTCTCTCAACATAGTCAAAGAAGGGCTTAATGAAGAGATTATATGGAAAGTTACCTAAATGCCAACCATCTCTATTGGACATCATACATCTCTTCTAACCATGTGGCAACTGGTATATCGGATATATGGATATAAGATTTAACAATTCGCTCATTGGACTGGCATATGTGAACTGGTACTACTTGTCTTCTCAGCCATAAAGCTTTCATTATTCTCTGTTACTATGGTGACATAAACAGCTCTAGCCCAAGAGGGTAGCCCGGTCACCCTATTGATCTTATCTATTTTGACAAATAACTACAGCGAGAATATCAGGACGCTCCAAAAAGATACGACATTATAACACCAGTAACTCTCCTTCTGATCTTATTTATTTTGACAAATAATCTTAGCAAGAATATCAATACTCTTGAAGATCATACGATATTGCAACATCGGCAACTCTTCCTCATTCGACATAGTAAGGTCAGTTATTGTCCTTCCTTCGTTACATCGCAGTCGAATTGATAGGTGCATTTTCACCCCATATCGACTAGTATCTATGGCACCTACTCCTAGGTGGCATTTTATAGGATTACGTTTGTTTATATAGTGTACTAGTTATATAAGTTGTACAAGAGAAGGCAACACTTCATGTTTTCATTAGTCGCCCACAGAAGTGTTATGCCTAACAGTACCACACTCCAAGATGGTGCATAATAAAGTTTGCAACTTCTTCCTCTAGTAACTGATTACATATAACTTAACTGACATGTCCTCAACTAAAAACATCGAAGTATGTTCCATAGCTCATTTATGTATAACTTTGCATAGCATATAACAGCGAGGAACAAGTACTGTCTATAGAAATAGCTGCCATAGAGAATAAGTTCACTAGCAGAACCATATTCCAATATAGCGCAAAATGTTTCCAACTCTTTTAAACAGCATTCCATTCTTCCTTACTGTTTTTGTCACGTTGCCCCTCCCCACCGGAAATCGATCACACAGTTTAAACGGGAGTAGCGATGCACTTCTTCCTTTGTGCGAACAACTTGCTGTCAGCCTCTATATGTGTCCGGACCTCGAAATCAAGGTAAGCATGCATAGGATAAACTTGGCGGTGGTAAACAAATGCGAATGCACTGTTACAGTTTGACCTCATTGAGATTGCTTTTTTAGTCAGCCACGTATCGGCTGAATATCAGTGGCGGTGCGTCCATTGGGGCGCTGGGGTGTTGCCCCACTAACTGTCACATGCCCCCATTTGCGTTTACAAAATGCACGTCAAATTCAGTAACTCCCTGACGCTGATTCCTGGCCGGTCACCGGGCCACTCCCGAGGCAATCAGGAAGCTGAAGGGGGTCGGGCCGCGGCAGCACTCAGTAGTGCGTATGTTCGGTTTTGGGCTGGTCATTTTTACGACCAGCCTGAACATGCGCACCAGCCTTCCCCTTAGGAGAGCGAGGGTTGCTTCATGCCGCAGCCCCCGGTCTCCTAATGGGCGGGGAGTATGCCTGCTCAAGCCAATCCTGGCACTGCTCCAGCAGTGCCAGCATTGGCTGAGAGGCACCGCACGCGTTCAGACTTCACAGCGCAGGAGGCTGGCTGGCATAATAGCCAGGCATTGGGTGCCACGCGTGGGTGGCACTTGCAGAACGTATGTGGCCAATCACTGTGGTTTATCAAGCCATGCAGAGACAGTGATTGCCCATTTGCTTATGATGACGACGTCGTCACAGCAGACCACGCGGCGCCACACACGGACACACACAACTCGAGTCACGAGTGCCTGCTGCAGCCTGCCTAAGTGAGTCTACTGCTCGTCGTGGCTGCCTGGTCACTCACACTACTGGTGCTCGGGTCACCACCACCAGATATTGATAGACGTCGACTCGTCGTCACGTAAGGTAAGCGGACGGTCGGACCAGACTCAAAAGCGACTGAAAGTGTATATGGTTTTTAGCTCCCTTGTGTGCTTCTCGCCGTCAAATAGCCACCACAATGCCTGGTCCTTTCTTGGAAAAATAAAGCAAACTCAGACCGATATTTTCCAAAGTTTGCGAAGTGCATTTTGAGAACGTGGTGAACTTGAATTTTGGCTCCTTTTAAGGGGCGATGAATGAGGCAGCCCCCTACGCACTTACATCCGCCGCTTTGCTAAGGCCTCAGCCCACCCGACAGAGAAGGCAAGAAAGAGGAGGCAGCAGGCAGCCGCGGAGTCAGGGCTGTGGACCGCCGCTTTGCTAAGGCCTCAGGATTACCGTAACTTCTCATAAAGGGATGTGTGTACTGTAGTTTCCTCGTGGCGGGCGTGTCTGCATTTATTTGGATGGGGTGATTGGCTCCTCTGGCGAGGTGTCTGTAGTTACCCCTACCGGGGTGCCTGCATTTTCTCAGGATGAGGATGTCTGCGACTGGTGTGTTTGCTGTCCCTTCGGTGGGATGCCCGTTGCTGCTAATAAGGGGTGTCTGTGATCCCTCGTGACTGGGGTGTCTGTAGTGCTTTAGATTGAGTGATTGGTTCCTCAGGCTGGGAAGCCTGTATTGTCTCAGAATGAGGAGGTCTGTAACGGTAATGGGGATGCCTCTAATTCCTCATGCAGAGATGTCTGTATTTCTTGGTGATGTAGATGTCTGTTATGTGTAGGTGTCCGTGGTTACTTGGGTGGTATGCCCGTAGGTGCTCATGAAGAGGTCGTTTCCTTGTGTCTGACGTTTCGGTATTACCTTGGGGTGCGGATGGGTGATAGGTTAATCGGATGGGAAGTCTGTGGCTCGTCATGCATTGATGTCTGTTTTCTGCTGGTCGAAGAGGTAGGTAGGAGGATGTCTGTTGATTTCTCAAGCAGAAATGACTGTATTTCCTCGGCGCGGGTCTCTGTGGTTCCTTGGGTTGGGATGAGTTTGTTCCTCATACAGTGAGTGATGTCTGGTTTTCTTCGTGATAGATGTCTGTAGCAGGGGCGTCAGTGGTTCCTCTGACAGAGTCTCTGTCTCGCTTCCTCTCGCCCTCCATACAGCCCTCCCTCCTGCAACGGCGAAGGCCCACCCCACAGCTGTATGTTGCTGCTGTAATACGCTGGATGTTTTACGTATTTCCTCTGGAAGGTCATCAGGGTTCCAGTTTAACCCTGGATATCTCGGACCGCAGAGACAAGCGGAAGCTAGTTCCTCCTTTTAGTAACTAAGCCCTAGATTCTGGCTGGTAATGATGCGGGAGGACTTTTTCCTTCAACCTTGATTGTGTTGTAAGAATACTATACAGAAAGCCTTATATCAGTGCTCCCCTAAATACTCAGACTTACGGATCCACATTCTCACCATGTGACATCATATAAGGAGTTGTTTTCGAGATGTCTGCTTGGGGCTGAAATACACACACTGTCAAGTCATGCTAGTTTACAAAGGAATGAAGCATGGTAAAATAATCCCTTCCCTGAGCGGCTTGCTGCCAAATTTTGAAACACTCGCTACTGGATGGCAGTTTGACATCGATCTAGCTCCTGGAGACCAGATAATTACTGGGCCCGACAGGCACTACAATGAAGAGTGACATCTTTAGGAACTTGTGTGGCCCTCAAGAATCCTTCCTGGTGTTGGAGCTGCCTGCTTCTAGATCACTACACCTGAAACTAAGCAACAAGTTAAAGTGCTGCCCTTAACTCTGGCAAAGTGCTTGTCTGCTACCTGGGGTTTTTCATAAGGACAGTAATACTCCTCAGGAAGGATTCATGTCTCTAACAGCAATATTAAATCCCTTTGGTTGAGTAGGGGATTCACAATCAAGGCAAGCAGATCTGCTTGGAGGATGTGTTGCTTAAGCATTCCTGAGATGAATGAAGGTCTTCTGGTCCAGTCTCTTTAATGACATTAGTGTAATCATGATGGCTAAGATGAAAAAAACCTTTTTAAAGGAGAAAGCAGGAAGCACTTACATTTTTCATGTTAGGTCTGTGGACAAGCAGCAGTGGCTTCTGTATGAGTATCCAGCAGAGCGTGAAAAGCTGTAATAGAAATTGGCGAGTAAATGGCACAGAGGATAGTTCCACAGTTGTTCTGAAGGTCATACTTAGAAAGTAAGTCCCCTTCTGATAAGCAGGTAGTTTTATTGGAATTTCAGGGTCAGTGGGATGGAGTTCCAGAGAGCAGATCCCTGAATCTGTAAAGACCTCCCTCCGAATCTTTTATATATGGCCTGAAATATTGAGAGCCAGGGTATGACTGGGACAGAAAATAGGCCGGTTGCCAAAATAAACATGGCTCATTAGAGAATCATATAGCTAAAAAAGTTTCCCACTTTTGCAAATCGGCCAATTTGAACATGTATAAGTGTTTTGCAAGCATGTGCTTGGTGCTGGCAATGATTATTGTGGTAATATTAGGGAAATCAGCAGGAAACACTGGCCCAACACGCCCTCATACAGTCAAAACGCCGGCAGTGTTGGCCATGGGTTTTTGAGCAAAACATTGTGCCCCGCCACTTACAGTTTTACAAATTAAGCACTGGTGCTGCCTCTCCAAGTTCCACTGGTCTGCACAGGCAGGATGATTTGGATGGTGTCATGGGCTGTGGAGAGGAAGAATAAAATGAGGGTATGGCATCACCCCACCTGTGAGGCCCCTCCTGGGCCAGACATTATACTGAAAATCATTTAGAAGGCCACTGGTTTCAAGCTGTGCTAAGGTTTTGAATGGATCTGCAACTGTCCAAGGTCTTTGTGTTTGTGTTCGGATGTTGCAGGTGGGTGCATGATACTGGCTTCCTCAAGTGACTGCAGGATGAAACCTCAAATTAGAGAAATAATTAAGAGCCTGGTAATGAGTGTAAATTGGGCTAGCAGGCTGACTTAAATGATCTTGGTTGGTAGTACATATCCAAGTAGGCGTGTAGCTTTTTTACTTTTTACTCCTGAAAGAAGTACAGTATTAGTAATGTGTTCGTGTAGTATAATGCCCTTGCGTACCTAATGAAGGTTGTGATAGGCCAGTAAATCCTTAGTATAGAGAGCTGTCTTGTTTAATTCATCACAGTATCATTCTGCGCTGAACTAGATGAGACACGCTCAGTCTACATAAGCCCATTGCCAATACCATTCCTCTTTTACGGGTGTGTCTTGGTTCCAACTCTGTTACGCTATACATAACAGTGAGCTATTAACTGTCATCTAAGAGCTGCATGCAAACTGCAAGTTAAAAATTAGAGCGTTATGTTTTTTTCCCCTACTCTTTGTTTGATTATCCTAATGTTTCAACAATAAATTGTTATATTTTTATTTTCAGCACCTGGTAAAGCCGTACAACTATTACCTAATTTTTGGGCGGAGAACAAAAGGCCCCAACCTCCTTTGCTGCTCTTTCAGCCCGGCTACAACCCAGCAAACACCAGTGTTAAAGGTAAGGAAACTGATGCAATATTTTTTTAGATTGGAGTTAGGGCTATGTATGTGGTCACTCTAGTCTACATGGTGGTTGGGGTGGGTGCACATTTTGAACATTGTACCCTCAGTGGATGGAATTTACTAATAGCCTTAGCCCTGTGCTTTGGGCAATAACGGTTGTTAAAGGCACTATCTATCCCTTGCCTTGTTAAAGGCTCTCAACATCAAGCAGTGTCCGTTTCAGTGCCTTGCCTTCAGCAACCAGTATGGCACACAGAGGCAGCAGGCAGTAAAGCTGTATTTTTAGCAGCCATGTTGTGCAAAGGGGAGCTGTTGGAGATATATTGCGATAATGCACAAGATATATGCATTTATACTGAAATTTGATATTATTGCACCAAACCTTATACGTTGTACTTTGATTATTGACAGGTTTCTTTAATATTGGTAAGGCCAGCATCGGCATGAATACAGTAGAACAGCTAATTGCAAGTCCATTCTTTGGACGGAAACTTGAAGAGAAGCTACATATAAAGCAATTAGGACCTGATCGGCCTGACCTAAAACTACAACAAGTTACCCAGGACAGAGGAAAAACTTACAAACGTACATTCTCAAACACCTGGTACACAAAAGCTGATTGGCTTACAGGTTGCGCACCAAAAAATTCTCTGTTCTGCTTCCCTTGCTTGCTGTTTAGTGGTGGTGACATGTCTTGGACAAAACAAGGAGTGATAGACTTGAAGCATTTGCCTGACAAAATAAAGAAGCATGCACACACAAGAAGCCATATGGAAAGCCTGACGAGACTGGGTATGTTGGGAGACACACCGATTGAGCACCACATAAGCGATGCATACCGCCAAACAATACAGAAACACAATGAAGCAGTTGATAGGAATAGACACATACTATCAAAAATAATTGATTGCATTCGTTTCTGTGGTGCTTTCGAACTGGCATTGCGAGGCCATGATGAATATGAAAGTTCCTCAAATCCTGGAATATTCAGAGACCTTGTGGATTTAATAGCAAGCATAGACAAGGAAATGGAAGCACATTCAGCAAGTGCTACAGTCTTTAAGGGCACCTCTAAAACAATACAAAATGAACTCCTTGAGTGTATGCTAGGAATTCTGAGAAGCCATATTGTCCAAGAGGTGCAAAACACAGACTTTGTGGCTATTCAGGCTGATGACACCACTGATGTGGCCACACAAACACAGTCCGTATTAGTCTTTCGGTACCTTGACAAAGACAGTAAAGTTGTGGAGAGGTTCTATGATTTCGCACATTTAAGAGACTCTAGTGCAGAAACCATTACTTCAACTATACTGCGTGAACTGAACTTCATTTTTCCAGAGCTAACTCAAAGAAAAAACTTATCGCACAAAGCTATGATGGTGCGTCCATAATGAGTGGAAGCCTTGGTGGAGTACAGAAAAGAATTAGAGATATGTACCCTAATGCTCATTATGTACACTGTTACGCCCACCAACTTAATCTTATTATGCAACAGGCAGTATCAAAGATCTCCGAGTCACGAATTTTCTTTCAGGATATAGGAGGCATGGCAACATTCTTCTCACGTTCCCCCAAAAGAACGGAAGCACTTCAGGAGATTGTGGACAAAAGGCTTCCATGGGGATCCGCAACTCGTTGGAACTTTAACATACGTACAGTCAACCTAATCTATCAACATAGGAAGGACCTTGAGAAATGTTTTGACGCCATAGAAGCCAATGAAACCTTTGATTACAAAAGTCAGAGTGAAGCCCGTGGCTTTGCTAGAACACTACAAGACAGAGAGTTTCAGATCGTTCTGTTTTTATTTCATGACATCATGAATTTTGTCAACATATTATACGACCAGTTACAAGCACGAGCCATAGATACTGTCTCTGTGCAAAGAGATACCAGTATGTTTGTCACCAAAATAAGCAAACTGAGAGATGGGGTTGACAATTTAGACAGCAAACTGCCAGAGGATTCTACTTTTTCAAACCGCAGGAAAAACATCAGCAGTCTGGTCCGAATTGCAAAGGAGATATGTGACATTATAATTGTGCATGCACAAGAACGTTTTGCTTTCACAAAACATTTGGTGAGTGCCACATTATTGCAAAGTGAACACTTTGCAAAATATGATCAATCCTTCCCTGAACAAGCTCTGAATGATGCTGTGGAAGCGTATCCTATGCTCAATAAAGAGGACCTGAAAACTGAGTTGACTGTACTGTATGGAATGAGTGTATACCGGAAGGCCACAGGTGCCATTTCTTTGCTGGCTTTAATTCAGAAACTTAATATGGAAAGGTCACTTACAGAGACAGTGGCTTTACTAAAAATTGTCATTACCACTCCTATGACAACAGCAGAGTCAGAACGATGTTTTTCCACCTGAAACAGAATTAAGACATTCCTGAGGAACACAATGATTCAGGAAAGACTGAATGCTTTAGCAATGCTCTCTATAGAGAGCGACCTAGTTGAAAGAATCCCAGACTTTAACGTTCAAGTTACTGAAAAGTTTGCTGCTCTTAAAGACAGATGTGCTGATTTTATCTACAAAAAGTGAACAATATGTTGAATGCTGCTAGTTTGCGACCTGTTTAGTTGTTTGTTAAATAAAAAACATCTGTGAGGTACTCAGAAATGCATTCTATCTCGAAGTCTGTTATGAAGCTCTGTGGTTATACTGAATAAGCAGCTACCTATGTTATATGACACCTCTTTATTAATGTAATAACTGCACTTTCACAATTGCTTTATTAACCTTCCTGCTTTCTCAAATTTGCTTGAAAATGCACCATTTGTCCACTCCTTTTTCAAAATTTTCTCAAGGGGAGAACCCCCCCGAACCCCGCTTAGGTTGTTCGGGCTCGCTCGCTACGCTCGCTCGCTACGGTGCAGTGTGACAATGATTTTACACCTCACCACTTTCAAATGTCACCAGCCGCCACTGCTGGATACTTGCAAACCACCGGGAATAGTGTAGGCTAGCATTCTATGGAGTAAGCAGTCTCTAATTAGTTTCAATGCTCTAGATAGTGGCCCGATTGCAGAATGATTGTTACTGTATAACCCACACAATGGTCGATAACTCGCAAGTCACAGTGGGGAACGCTGAGGTGCTGTTTTTCAAATCTCGGATACCACAGTTTTTCGGCAGACAACCGGTTACCGCATTATAGATATATAGAGATCTACCATTTGTATTAAATTTTTTTCCATGCTGTATACCATTACCCCATTTGCAAATGTTTGACTGGGATTATTCTTCACTTCATCCCATGTCTAACGTGACATATACTTTGTGCCATATTGGGATTATTCCATTTATTCTAATGGTTCTAAAGAATTCAGCACAGTAGACATAGCCTTGATCATCATGCATTTTTCCTAAGATGAAGCAGTAAATTGTTGATACTTATATTTTGGTTACTCTTTCATTACATCTATAGTGAAGGCCTTTTATCATCGAAACCTATTGGGAGCATCGACAACCAATAGAACCTGCCATTTAACTCTTGGACCTAACACAACAAAGAGCTTGGGAACAAAATATTCCCCCAGGTTGGTGTTATCGTTCAGCATGTTTCTTTAAAAGTAGCTTCATCTGATGTTTGTTATGATAACATAGTTAACAGTAGTTTCATTTTGAGCTAGTGAAGTCTCGCACCACTAGAAATATATGATAAAAAATGGAGCACACTCAGAATATATTATGGATCAGAAAATCATACGAAGATCAATTGCATATAATAGTTAAGATATAGACTTGGCAGCCATACTAGGATGTATCCCTCGTTCTAGTTCAGAGTTTCCAATCTATAGTAGAAATCATAGATTCTATTCCTCATTGGCTTACCTGCATGTCACATTAACTTAAGAACCATCTACTCACCATATTGGTCGGTACAAATAATGATCTTAATAAAATGTTTTTTTGTCCTTCTGTATGCCTTCATAGGCTTATGAGAAGTATTGAATACTTTGACTACTCACTACCAAGGACTCTTTACCATGCCATTTTTAACATGATATAATCAGTAGCGTGGCCCGGCATCCATGGACAAGTGAATTTTGAGGTACTAACACTATGATCTAATGCCTTGATGGCCCACTCCTAATATAAAGAATATCTATTAAACAAATGTGCATCATCTGAGCGCCCTTCTTTATAACCAACAGAGAGGATCGATTAAGCGCAGACATCTTGATTGTCAGAACAGATATGGGAAATTCACAATAGAGAAACCGCTGCATGGTAGTCTCCCATATCCAGAAGAAACTAATTTTATACACCCATGATTTCTTCCATTGTTTTTAGAATCTTTTTGGGTTTTCACAGAAGGACATAAGTGGTATTTTGGTGTAAAACCCAGATTCTCAGGGATCTTTTCTCATTTTCTAAGACACAGACAATCCTTCAAGGCGTGACCATTGGTAATGGTTACGCATAAGTGTCTAACTTTGGGATCACGCTTATGTTTTCTTGCACCATTTCGGTTCCAATGACACTAGTCATGCACTTGTAGAGTGGTGTTGGTGGTGGACATCTATTTTACTCATGGCAAGGTAACCACTTGATAAATTTTCTTGGTCTCAACAAACCTGTGGAGCATTACTCAATAAAGAAATGTAGAAAAAAGTTCATTTGACAAAAGGGGCAGTCCCAGGTAACTCAATACTTTAACATTTTACAGATTCCCCAACCACTCACCTCTATACTACATATTGGTGGCCCTGAAGAAGGTGGTCTCAAAGAGATTATAACCACCAAAATGCGCGTTGACCTGGGTGTTTGGTATCCAACCTACAACATCGTCACGTATACTGCTTTGCATCTGTCTGTACCATGACCATTGTAGTGTATGTGACTTTGGTAGGGTTTGGTATGTTTTGAAGAGAGAGTGGGAATGTATGTTGGTATGACAGGTTAGGATGCTAGTGTGGTTAACTATCGGGGGATGCACTATCACAATGAAATGATATAGGTATGATTGTTGACAAGGAAGAACAATACATATGTTGACCATTGTAAATAGATGACATTGTTATATATATAAAAATATGTGGATACAAAAAAAGTTTTTTTTACAAAGAAAAGTGTTTTTTATCTTTTGTATGTTGACATAAATGATAAAAAGTGATTATAAATAATCAAAATAAAAAACTAAAGATATAGAAATTGTGAGTTTACTGTGTTATAACCGTAGATAGCCCCATAGAGCTGTAGTCAGCCTATATAAAAGACATATAGGTCTAGTGGGAACTTTTGTGTGTAGATTTATTTTTCATTTCCCCCTTTTCCTAGACCTGCAAGCAACTTATAGGGGGTACCTTTGGATTCATAGTGTACAGCGGTCCTCACTTCCTGCCCTGGCTCCAGACTCACCTCAGGGGGTTAAGCAGTCATTTGTGTGTGGACAGGACTCAGCCTATTCAGGTGTAAGTGTGAGGCTGTGCTCAGCTCTTCCCTCCCATCCTGCCCAGGATGGCCCATCATGATATGGATGTCCCATCAGGTCTCACCTAAGCTCCCTTTCTGTGTGACTGTCTAGAGAGAATACACAAAGCCCAGCTGTCACCCACCCCAGGCATGTATTGGAGGCAGGCGCACATGGCTAAGAGCAGATAATTTGGCATCTTTATAAAAGTGGCATTTTTAAAATTGTAATCATAAATAAAACTTTACCACTAAAGAAGATTTATCATTACAATTCCGTAGGTACTACACATGACAGCCCTACCTCCTTCCAATTGGGAATTACCGCTTATTAGTTGTAACAAGGATTCTCCAATGCTAACCTATGGCAGGGGAAGAACTCACAAAGTGAAAAACTAATTTGGGAGTTTTTCACTACCAGTACATATAAAGCTTACAGGTACATGTCCTACCTTTTCAATTACACTGCACCCTGCCCTATGAGCTACCTAGGGCATACCTTAGGGGTGACATAGATGTAATAAAAGGGGAGTTTAAGGCTTGGCAATGAGTTTTAAATGTCAAGTCGACATGGCAGTGTAAACTGCACACACAGGCTCTGCAATGGCAGGCCTGAGACATGTTTAAAGGGCTACTTAACTGGGTGGCACAATCAGTGCTGCAGGCCCACTAGTAGCATTTAGTTTACAGGCCCTGTGGACGTGTAGTGCACTTTACTGGGACTTATAGGTAGATTAAATATGCCAGTTGTGGATAATCCGATCAAACCATGTTTATGGGAAAGAGCACAAGCACTTTAGCACTGGTCAGCAGTGGTAAAGTGCAAAGAGTCCTATGGCCAACAAAAACGAGATCAGCAAAAGGAGAGGAGGAGGAAGGCAAAAGGTATTGGAGAGACCCTGCAGAAAGGGCCATTTCCAGCAGAACCCCCTCCAGCCTAAAGCCAGGGTTGACTAATGAATACATTGATGGACTTCCCTTCTTAGGTGAGAGAATGTGGACAGTGGCTCTCTACTGCTAAGTAACTTGTCAGTTCTACGCCTCACTGAACTCAGTTGGACACCTTTGTCTATACTCTCCTGAGCCACTGAACTGACCCAGTGGGAACAGTTCTTCTCATCAGCGGACCCCATCTGTGCATCACCTAACCATAACTTGCTCACAGATGCATCCCGGTATCCAGACAGCACCACTATGGCCAACAAAGTGATGTGGCCCATTTCACCCCTTGGATCTGACTTCTGTCCCCAACCCAGGGAAAACTCTGTCCACAAGGACAACAACCAACAGAGGCCACCAACAGCTGTCAGTGTCCAGAGCCAGGCCTCAGGCTATCCAGGGGTCTCTGGCCTCTGTGATTTCTCAGAGTGGGGGGCAGTAGCCTCAGGTGCCTTGCACCCTTTTTCCACCCTCCCTCCTACCAGTTCAGGGGTGGTATCCTGAAACTTGTCCTTCAACCCAGGGTCTGTACCCTTAGGCTGATCATGTGCCTGGCAAGCCAGAACTTCCAGGGGAGTACCACTGCCACCGTCAAGGGAAACACACTCTGTAAGTATCATGCAAGAGTCTTCCTGGCACAGGTCCCCAGCCCTCTGCCCCTGTGACAGTGCATGGAGCCTCCCCTGGCCAGACGTGGCCTCATGATAAATTCGACTTTGTCACTAAAAAGGATATATCATTACAATTCCAAAGGTACTAAACATGACAGTCCTACCTCCTTCCAATTGGAAATTACAGCTTATTAGTTGTGACAAAGAATCCCCAATGTTAACCTATGGGAGGGGGAAGCCTCACAGTAGTGAAAAACGTATTTGGGAATTTTTCACTACCAGGACATGTCCTGCCTTTCAATTACACAGCACCATGCCCTATGAGCTAACTAGGGCCTACCTTAGGAGTGACATAAGTGCAATAAAAGGGGAGTTTAAGGCTTAGCAAGGTTTTAAATGCCAAGTTGACATGGCAGTGTAAACTGCACACACAGCTCTGCAGTGGCAGGCCTAAGACATGTTTAAAATGGGGAGAGGATGTAGCCTTACGGCTAGAGCGGTCGACCTCGAAGCTGGGGAACCGGGTTCGAGTCTCGGCAACCACGCTAAACATCCTGTGATTCTAGGCAAATCACTTAATCTCCCTGTGCCTAACAAAAATGAATGTGTACTTCTGTAACGAAACTGGTGCTCATGTAAAGTGCTCTGATACCCGATGTCTCGGGTCTAGTTCGCGGGATATATTTAAAAAAATGGTGCTGAAGCTTGGTGATACAATCAGTGCTGCATGCCCACTAGTAGCATTTAATTTACAGGCCCTGGGCACATGCAGTGCACTTTAAATATGCCAATTGTGGATAATCCAAACAAAACATGTCCTGAGGCCAACAAAAATGAGATCAGCAAAAAGGGAAGGAGGAAGGCAAAAAGTTTGTGGGTGAACTTGCAGAAAAGGGCAGTTCCAACAGTACCTAATAGTACCTGCCCATGTAAAGCACTGGGTATGGGCACTCTCACAAAAGACAGCTCCTAGCCAACAGAAGGGCCAGAGCCAAGAGCTGCGTCAAGTGCTCTGGCACATATTTAACAAATCCTAATAGTGCTACCAAAATATAAGGGGCCATAGTCTCCCTAATCACCATCAACAACATAGAGAAGACCTACCTCCTGTAGTCTTGCAGTATAAGTGTCCAAAAAAAGAGAGTTACCCAGGTTAAACCAAAAGGGCCCGGGTTAAATGGCACAGTTAAAGATAAAAAAATCCCTTTTGTGTTGTTCACTACCACTATGAATTTAGACTATAATCAGTCTACAATGAACCAAAGGAAAAGATATTTAATTTCACCAATATAGCACAACGTAAACGAACCTTATATTCTAGTCATTTTATTATTTGCATCCATATCACAAAATTAGACAATAATATTACCATTAAAAACACATTAGTTACACATCCTTGTACATATTCATTTTTAAAATCAATTACAAGTATTTAGAGAATAATATTTATATTCTGATGATTCTTTTGACACTTGTTGACATTGTCCATACAATTCATATACACTTCTAAATATATTCCACTACAATATTAAAAACATTTCTAATTGTTAAAAACAAAATTACTATGTCCTTTTGTCGACGCGTTTCGGTGTATCTTGTAGTTTGTAAACACCTTCTTCAGGACTCACAACATAAAACAAGATATTTTTCTTTATAACAGACCAATAAATCTAAAAATAAATAAATAATACAAACAGTTAGATGCATAAAGTTACGTGTGCTCACGCCTATACTTTCTTTGGTTCAGTGCATACCATGAGTCATAACTCTATATCCCAAAACTAAGATAATCCTATTTCTAATATGCTTCTTTTACAAATCAATAGGACTACTTAAGAAGCTTTTACTTATCTACTATGTTCCATTGTTACATAGGGAGCTTTGACCAAAAGTAGATCCCAGCCCAGATCTTCGCTTACCCTTGGTTGGGAATCACTATGAAGTACGTGATAGAACAGTGGATCTTTTTTATTATTAGTCCCTCTGTGTACCTCCGTCAGAGCAGAGAATCTGGACAGATTTTCATCTGTTGATAATACCAAAAATATACTTTTACCAAGATGTCTATTACTTAGGATATTAGTTACAGTCATTTGTTATGATTCCATACTTACATAGACTGTAAAACTTCACTTTCTTGCGCTTTTAATGAGGTAGTGATGGGTATGTTCTCCCTTGACCCTATTTTGTAAAATCATATATTTAATTTGGAAAAGTTTTTTTTATTTCTAATTTTTCCTTTTTTGTGTCTATCCACGAGTCACTTACCCTTTATTGTAATTGAATCCTTATCACTTTCTCTTAGACCCAAGCGTGTGTAAAGTCACAAACTTTTTGTAATTGGGAGCCTTCTCTGTATCCCTTCTTGGAAGTACAGCCGCCTTTTGTCAATTTGGTCAGGTGTACAGTCCTAGGTTCAGGATTAAACAACAACCAAAAAATACTTTTAGTTTGTTACTAGTTCTTCATTTTTTTTGACAATTCCTATACAATTTCTTGCATATTTTTATGCATTCATTAATTATTCATATGAAGTCCATATCAGGCCGCACTCTGTAATGATATAGGTTAATTCGAATTCGCCTACTACTTCATTTATTTACAAATGCCGCTTTCAAATTTATGTTCTAGAGTTTTCCTAATCAATGCCATTCTATAGTTTGCTCTACCAGGGCAAACAATTGCTGCCATTAACTCAAACACACATGGTTTCCTCAAATTATCAATTATAGATACCATGTACTTTTTTTATATTATCGGACTGCTCTTGCAAATGCCAGAATAAATGAATTTATTAAAAGAGAAAAGGGTCATGCTGTTTTATACTCTCACACCTACTCTCTCTTTAAACATATACCTTCTAACTATTATAATCTCCTGGTTTATATTTTCCATCCTGTTTTGGAATTTTTTTTTACAGCCCACGCTCAATGTGTTTATAGCGGCTTGCTCCTAAATTGTCAAGTTCCCATTTCACCAGCACATATTCGATTTTCTACCTTTGCCAAAACGCACTCGATATTAAATAGCGGTTCGTTCCTAAAATGCCCGTTTCTATTTTTACCGGCACACCCTCGATTTTTTTCTTTTCAACAAACCGCGTTAGATAATTTAGTGGCGGTACGTTCAAAGGAGACGGATTCTATTTCTACTTTATTTTATCTTCTCCACCCGCCTTACTGTATAATTCTGTCCCCAAACATTGGGCGCAAGTTTTTAATTTCATATTGCTCGATATACGGGCCGCCCACCAACTAATAAGGCACCCCGTACTCTCCTTACCTTATATGACGCAAAACGTCTCTGCTACCGGGGTTCTATTCACTTACAGAAAATCCAACACACCATTTTTGTTCCGCTTAAATACTCCTTAATTACGTCGCCACGCATGATGACGATAGTGCGGCCATTTTGGTAGTTTACACTGCTCTTCGTAATTAAAGACATAGAATAGTAACTTTATTGATTTAGGAAACCTCACATGTTTACACTATTATATATTCCTATTTCTTAATCTTGGATCTTTCCATATTGTTAAAAATAGAGTTTGTCTTTATTTAAATAAGGCATCGCATCATAATATTATGGTTTCTTATGTCTTATTTTTAACATTCATGTCGTATTAACGTCTATATTCCCACATTAAACTAACGGTAAACATTGACTTTAATGATAAAAGTAAGACGTGTTAAGCCATTGTTTATCTATTCCACTAGTTTAAGTACCCACATTCAACCAACTAAAATGGAACCACACATTTGTGCTTACTTGTACTACTTTATGCTCGCATTATATATATATATAAGAGCCCCCACTTTCGGTATCTGTTTTTTAAGCATTCAACTACATCTAAATTACTAAAACCAATTCTAAATATTTCTATCCTCTAATGGTCCCGTCACTCATACCCTAAAACTTAATTAGAGGATACAATTATTTCTTTATGTAGGCAAGATATATCCACACATAAGTATGTATATCTCTCTTGCCTACTATATTTAATAGAAAGATGAACAATAAGTAGTGACTTCTCTCTATATATTGTCCCAAACATCAGTTCTCATATTTTCTCTATGGACAAGTTATCAAAATCTATTGATGACTGATGAAAGTTTTCTGCTTCTACATTCTTCTACATTCTTTATCTCAATCATCTAATAAGTCTTTCCCACTCCTCTCTGTTATTTAAGCCCTGATAGTAGGTCTTGAATTTAGACATAAAAAACTGTTCTCTTTGTTTTCTTCTTTTATCAGTATCTCCACCTCGTGCCGATACTCTCACTTTTTCCAGAATAAACCACTTGAGATCTCCCTCCTTGTGGTTCTTCTCGGCCCAATGGTCTACAAGTGGGGCATTTTTATTTTTATTTTTTAGCGCAGATCTATGCTCAGTTAGTCGCAGTCGCATTTCCCGACTCGTTTCCCCTATGTACCCTTTCTGACAGGGGCAAACAATTAAGTACACAACGTTTTTCGTTCTACAGTTGACCATTTCATTCATCCAATGTGAAGTGCCACTAAGTTCAGCTCTTTGCTCTTTAATTATCGTCTTACAGTGTGTACAGCTACTGCATGGAAAATTGGCTCTTAATTTAGAGCCATCCTGAATATTAGTTTGACTTATCATCTTTGGTTCTCTATATGTTCTCACCAGATGATTACGAATTGTTTTATTTCTTCTATATGAATACGTTGGTTTACAAAGAGGAATTGTCCCTGGTTTATTTAGGAGAAACCAATTCTTGTTAATCAGGTTTTTAATTTGTTGCTCATACCATTAAAATTTGTTACCATAACGATTCCCTGTTCTACATTCTTAGTCTTATCTTTGTTCTCAAAAAGGCTTTCCCGATTATAATATTTTGCTTTCTTGTAAGAATCTTTTACCAGCCTTTTAGGGTAGCCTCGGTGTAGTAGTTTCTGTTGTAAATTCAATGCGTGAAATTCAAAATCTTTTCTATCACTACAGTTGCGCCTAATGCTCAAAAATTGACTAAAAGGAATCCCATCCTTCTGACATTTAGGATGGTAACTGGTATGGTGTAATAAAGTATTCCTGTCGGATGGTTTAGTGTAAAGTTCAACAGATAATGTATCTTCCTTAGCTTTTATCGTGATATCTAAAAAGTCAACTGAATTCTGACTTTTACTGGCCGTAAATTTTAGATTGGCGTCCCCACAGTTCAGCCATTCCAGAAAGGATGTAAGGTCAATTTCATCTCCATCCCAAATAAAAAACACGTCGTCTATAAATCTAGACCACTGTTTGATATTTTCAAAATAGGGGCTGATTTCATTGTAGATATGACGTCTCATAAATTTCCCGACATAGAGGCATGCCAGACTGGGAGCACATGTGGCTCCCATGCTGGTCCCCTTGATTTGACAGTGAAAGTTGTTATTAAACAGAAAGATGTTATTCAAGAGAATGATTTCTATGCATTCCACAATGAATTCATTCAGTGGAGATAAGTCCTCTTCTTCAGGGTTAAGTATGTCTCTTATCATCTCAACTGTGTCCTGTTGTGGTATGTTAGTATATAAGGACTCGATGTCCAAACATACTAACCATTGTCGCTCTTTATTGAATTTCAAGCCTTCCACTTTTGAAATCATATCTGTAGTATCCTTTATATACGATGGTAATCCCTTTACTAGGAGATTATAATAGTTAGAAGGTATATTTTTAAAGAGAGAGTAGGTGTGAGAGTATAAAACAGCATGACCCTTTTCTCTTTTAATAAATTCATTTATTCTGGCATTTGCAAGAGCAGTCCGATAATATAAAAAAAGTACATGGTATCTATAATTGATAATTTGAGGAAACCATGTGTGTTTGAGTTAATGGCAGCAATTGTTTGCCCTGGTAGAGCAAACTATAGAATGGCATTGATTAGGAAAACTCTAGAACATAAATTTGAAAGCGGCATTTGTAAATAAATGAAGTAGTAGGCGAATTCGAATTAACCTATATCATTACAGAGTGCGGCCTGATATGGACTTCATATGAATAATTAATGAATGCATAAAAATATGCAAGAAATTGTATAGGAATTGTCAAAAAAAATGAAGAACTAGTAACAAACTAAAAGTATTTTTGGGTTGTTGTTTAATCCTGAACCTAGGACTGTACACCTGACCAAATTGACAAAAGGCGGCTAAACTTCCAAGAAGGGATACCGAGAAGGCTCCCAATTACAAAAAGTTTGTGACTTTACACACGCTTGGGTCTAAGAGAAAGTGATAAGGATTCAATTACAATAAAGGGTAAGTGACTCAATTGGATAGACACAAAAAAGGAAAAATTAGAAAGAAAAAAAACCTTTTCTAAATTAAATATATGATTTTACAAAATAGGGTCAAGGGAGAACATACCCATCACTACCTCATTAAAAGCGCAAGAAAGTGGAGTTTTACAGTCTATGTAAGTATGGAATCATAACAAATGACTGTAACTAATATCCTAAGTAATAGATATCTTGGTAAAAGTATATTTTTGGTATTGTCAACAGATGAAAATCTGTCCAGATTCTCTGCTCTGACGGAGGTACACAGAGGGACTAATAATAAAAAAAGATCCACTGTTCTATCACGTACTTCATAGTGATTCCCAACCAAGGGTAAGCGAAGATCTGGGCTGGGATCTACTTTTGGTCAAAGCTCCCTATGTAACAATGGAACATAGTAGATAAGTAAAAGCTTCTTAAGTAGTCCTATTGATTTGTAAAAGAAGCATATTAGAAATAGGATTATCTTAGTTTTGAGATATAGAGTTATGACTCATGGTATGCACTGAACCAAAGAAAGTATAGGCGTGAGCACACGTAACTTTATGCATCTAACTGTATGTATTATTTATTTATTTTTTGATTTATTGGTCTGTTATAAAGAAAAATATCTTGTTTTATGTTGTGAGTCCTGAAGAAGGTGTTTACAAACTACAAGATACACCGAAACGCGTTGACAAAAGGACATAGTAATTTTGTTTTTAACGATTAGAAATGTTTTTAATATTGTAGTGGAATATATTTAGAAGTGTATATGAATTGTATGGACAATGTCAACAAGTGTCAAAAGAATCATCAGAATATAAATATTATTCTCTAAATACTTGTAATTGATTTTAAAAATGAATATGTACAAGGATGTGTAACTAATGTGTTTTTAATGGTAATATTATTGTCTAATTTTGTGATATGGATGCAAATAATAAAATGACTAGAATATAAGGTTTGTTTACGTTGTGCTATATTGGTGAAATTAAATATCTTTTCCATTGGTTCATTGTAGACTGATTATAGTCTAAATTCATAGTGGTAGTGAACAACACAAAAGGGAATTTTTTATCTTTAACTGTGTCTTGCAGTATAAGACAGACCCAGGTCAAATCAAAGAAGCTGTCTCCTCCCATCAGTATCAAAGGCGCTCTGTGCTCACATCGAGCCTAATGTCTTTAGCTTCATAGAGATATAACACATTCTATGTACATATTTAGAATGTTCCAGCAAATGTCTGCTGGTAAGGGAAACGTTTCTTGTCTGTGAGAAGCAATAACAACACTGTTCATCTGTCATCCTGAAACTTTGATACTTGCCCCACTGTTTCCTAGAAGACATATCCTGTGCCTACCATGTTATAGATATGTGATTATACATGGAGCAGCGATGAGGAGGTAATTTACTGTCACATTGTGGTCTGTTTCTAGGGTTTATCTGGGAAGGTGGGTAGTTCTTCGGGAGGGTGTTCATAAGCCTAAAGTATAGCACTAGGTTTAGTGAGGTGATAGATCCCAATTCCTTAAATTGTTCCATGCTGAGAAACCCTAGTCGCATCAGTTAGGTCTGTGCTTTGTGTTCCATCATAGCTAGTATTCTGGGATATTTTGCTAGCAGCAGCTCCAGTGAGTACACTACCGCAGAATCAGCGCATGAAGTAAGTTTGTGCCAAGCCCATACTCTGCACTCTACCGGGTGTATCTCAGAAGAAGGTGTAAGTAGAGGTTTGGCCAGTATTGTTTGCAATGAGCATGGGGATATCGAGTCTGCTTCCACCATTATATGACACATTGGTGGTTCGGTATTAAAGCAGTAGAATGAGAAGTGTGCCTGTGCCTCCCAGAAACAGTATTCCGTATCCAGGATGGACCCGCCTCTGCCATATGGTACACTCATTGCATCCTAGCATAACCTGGGCTGCCTACCAGCTTGGACTATTCTGTTCATCGTTGTACTTATGTTTTTGAAGCAAGCCCTGGTCAGAGGTTATGAGAATATTAACTAATAGATGTAGTAGCCTGATGAGAACTATAATTTTTACAAGGGTTCACACTCATCATTTTCCGGCCAATTACTATGTAATATCTGTTACGGCTATCACAGTCTAAAAACGATAAATATGTTTAGAGTAATTAGAAAAGGCCTCCAGTGTTTCCTGTGTATTCCCACACAGCTGGCCTGATTCATCCTTGTTCTGTAGTATCTCCCCTAAGGCCGATTGTGCGAGCACCAATCTAGCTAGTGTTCATCCTCGATACTCTTCCTCCCAAATTTTTATTACTGCAGCATATTTGTTTAACAATTTGACTTCTAAGTCATGAAATTTCAATAGTTTTTGTCAAATTGCTCAGGACACTCCGATTGTGTGTATTGCAGTATTCATTTCCCAGATCTTTCAGATCTCTTTCAAAGCTATCTTGGGTGCCCAGGACTGATTTAACAGTGCTAGCATGTTTAGCAATGCTCACACTGCTAATGTAGGTTTTAAATGCCTCCCAGAGTGTGGCCAGAGTCGCCACAGTCCCATCAGTTACTTGAAGAATCTGTTTACAGTTTGCTCAGCTCTTCTTTGAACACCACACCCAGAGTCTTACAGGTGGGAAGCGCCATGTCCTCCTCCTATTAGCCCCCTTTAGCAGAGTAATGTTCAGTATAACAGGGGACTGGTCAGATATTGTTCTTGCCCACATCTCCATCTCAGCTGACCAGATGCAAGTATCTTGTGTAAGAAGCAAGTAATCTCTTTCAAATTCAGAGTCATGTACAGTGAAATAATATGTGTATCCCCTTTTAGCCTGATTATGACTCCACTATATATCTATTAGTTGCATCATGATATTTTGTAGGGATTATGAAACTGGCATAGGGGATCTAATGGTAGCAGTGGACTTATCTACTGAGGAATCCAGGATGGCATTAACTTCCCCTCCAACACTGTAGAGCAAGGCTCAACTTTCACGTTTCTGGAGATCACATCTTGAAGGAATTTGGGGCTGTCTACATTTGGGCCCAATGTGTTAAAAAATGCGGAACGTTGGTTCGAAGTATACCTTGTACTATAATACAGTGCCACTCTGTGGCTGCAAGTGTTCATTTCTGTTGAAATAGCTGGTGTCTCTTGATTAATATAGCTACACCTCTGTAGTGTGTTACATGACAAGTAAAATCAATGTACCACCCAGCTCTTGGCAAAGCTCCCCTCTGTCCCTGGTGCAAGGTAGATCGCCTGAAGTAGCGCTATTGTGACCCCATGCCTGCCTAGCTAGGCTATCATTTCATTTTCCTAGCCTTTTATGGGTTACTCAAGCCCCTGATGTTCCAGGAACTCCTTAACCGATTAACCGCGGCGGCAATTCCGCCGCGGTGCAGCGGCAATTCCGCCGCAGTGCGGCGGTTTAGCGGAGTGGGCGGGGCCGCGTCGGCCAACGGACGTTCGCAGCACTACAGAGGTAGTGCTCGCGACGACCGTTGGCCGACGGACACACGCAACGGGTTAATATGTGGAAAAATATGTTTCCATCTGCCATTCATCTCATTACAGCAAAGGTTATGAGCACCCCACCCCTCCACTGCCTTGCTCTGCACCTAATGGTGTGCCTAATCCATCTCGTCTGTGCATCCTTGTCAAGTATGCCAAGTTGTATCAACCCTCTCTCCCTCAATCCCTCCCACACTAGTTCCCACAACTTCCAGTGAAATATTCCTTCCCCAACCACCAACTCAACTTGAAAACCATTAAGCAATAAGCAGTGCAGGTCAAGTATGGTAACTCTTGTGCCAGGCAACTACCACTCTTGATAATTGACATCCGTAAACATGGCCAACACTATGCAGTGTATGATTATATACTGCATCCCATATAAACCATAACAATTACTGGAGCTCTATCTCTAATCTCTCTCTTCGAAGAATGAATGAAGAAACTCACTGGATCAAAGCTCATGAAATAATAAAATCTCGAGATCAGAAGAAATTCTGGAAGTGGATGAACAACTACTTTCAATCAAATTTGCAACCCAATCCCAATTCTTTCTTTATTCGATTCAATAAAATGATCATAAAAGCACAGAATGATAAAACAGTAAAAAATTCCCAATTCATCTTGCATAAAATCAATAGCAGCAATTCCTTTCAAAAAGGATAAAAACTCTTAAAATGTACACAACCCCAATGTGTCCTATGCAAAATTACTGGATAGCAAGCCCAATACTATGTACAGCCCCCCCTTCCTCTTTCTCATGCATGCCCATAAAAACCTGGCTACTTGTAAGCAGACTAGAGGATCAGACAGCGATTTTAAAAAGTAAAAGGCGACACAACATTGTTTAACATTTTGGCGTTTTAAAACCGGCATTATGTAGTCATTCCTTTCTTTCTTATAAAGGCTGCAGAACAATACTAAGTGTAGCTCAGTTTGTGTGGAGAGGTTATCGCATGGGCACAAAGCTAGGTCTGAGTGTTTGTATGTTTTTCAGGATAACCTAACATCAGTGGTATCATAGTCATCCTGAATCTCAGGAGTATGAATTTGTGTTGTGCATTCGTGACATTTGCTGAATAAAAATACCCTCCCTCTGTCATCGACGGGCTCTGGGGATAAATACAGACTGCCTGTTTCCCCCGTTTTTTTTCCTTTCGATTATATTCTGCCATTAATAAAAACATGTTGATTACCTTTTGCTTTGGGACCTTTCTGCATGCCAGTGGATCCCTGAACAATTCGGGAAGCCCAATATCCTTCAGCACTGACTCCACGTAGATAAGCCACCTTGACCTCCTGTGGTTTTCCAAACTTAGAGAGTTTCTTATTATAGACTGGGTTAGGATCACTGCATCCCTCCGCCAGATTGAGTGCCACAAGAGGATCGGGGCTAACCGAATTGTATCTTCAATGTAGGGCAGGCCTAGTTCTATGTGTAAAATATAGCTTGAGGAGGAGGAGAGGAGGCCCACTAGGGACTTAAAAACATTATTTTCAGTAGTTTGGAGCGAATCTATCCCTACCGTGCCCCATACACAAGCCCCATACGTTACTGCAGCCTTAGTCTTGGCCTGATAGATGTTTTTTATCGGCAATAAAGGCCTGGCTCCCAATTTTTTGGTAAAGGATTTTAAGGCCGCGAGGCTTCTCTCCATCCCCATCTTCCTGCCTTCCACCAATTGCGACCACGATAAGTTCTTATCAAAGAGGACCCCCAAATAGGGAAAGGTGTCTACCACCTCAATTCTTCCTGTGTCCGCTTGTAGGTATGGGGTTTTATCTCTTTTTCTTGCCCCAGCTATAATTCCAAATGATTTCGTTTGGTTGACTTTCAGGTCTATTGAATCCATAAAGGATACATACGCCATTATCAAACGTTGGAGGGCTAGACCCGTTCTTGCAATCAAGACTGCATCATCCACATAGGCCAATATAGGTAACAGGTGTGAGTCAAATGCGGGAACATCCTGTGTAGCCACCGTGAGGGCATCCTCAACTCCATTTGTATCAATAGAGAAGAGGAATGGGGCAAGGACACAGCCCTGTCTTACCCCCCTGGCAATTTTAAATGGGCGGGTACAGTCCCCGTTTTTGGCATAGCGGACCGATGCCGTGGCATTTGCGTATAGCTGTCTTATGAAATTAATTATAGCTTGTTCAACCCCCTTCTCCTCCACTATGTTCCATAGCTTAGCATGGACCACGCAGTCAAACGCTGCTGACAGGTCCATGAAGACCAAGTAGATCTTCCCTTCCTTCACTCTGGTGTATTTTTCTATAGTCAGCGCCAAATTCAGGCCTGATCCACAGTGCCTCTTCCCTGCTGGAACCCGTACTGGGCCTGGATTAAGATGTTATTCTCCTTTGCCCACCCCTCTTTACCTAAAAAGAAGGAGGTGGCCCATCAGCTCTGATGTGGTATCCAGCAGGGAAATTGGTCTATAGTTCTTTGGGTTTGCCCTATCCCCTTTTTTGTAAATTGGGACAATAACCCCTGTTGACCATGATGTGGGTTGGCCTGCCAGTGCAATGCAATTGAAAACATTGTTAACAAGGGCACCCATAGGTCTGGGGTTTCCTGAAAAAAGTCTATTGGTACACCATCCGGTCCTGGGGCCTTTCCGGAACTACATGACATAAGGCCTCTTCTCACTTCCATAGTTGAGAAAAATAAAGGAACCTGTGGATATGACTCTATGATACCAGATGATGTAGGTTGGTGCACACTTGAGGCGAAAATATTTTCAAAGTGGGCCACCCATGCGTCTTCATCTACATTGGTCTCTATAGTGGGGTAACTGGAATTTTTAAAGTGTGGTGCGTTTACTATTTTCCAAAAATCTCGGCTATTGCCTGAGCTCGCTGCATCTTCAAGGTCTGACCAAGCCTCTTCCTTGATAGCTCTTTCCCTATGTTTTCGTGCTAGATTGTAAGTGGCCCTCAATACTTTTATATGATCTTGATTTCTTGGTTTAGTTTTGAGGGCACACATTAGTGCCTTCCTTGCTTTTGAGCATGGTGTATCGAACCAGGCCCTACCTCTCCCAGTATTTGGAGGTTTAGAGCAAGTGAGGGCCGTTTTTACCTTTTCTAATAGGCCACAGAAAGAGGGCACCACTACCCTTGGGTCACCATCGGGTTCCAGGCATATGGATATATTGCCCTGTATTGTTGAGACAATTTCGGGAACCAGCTTAATTTTGTCAATGTGGGCCCATTTAAGTTGGAAGCCATTTCTCCTTGCCACGATTGGTGCTTCAATTTTCGACGGATCGTTAGGTCCCTCTTAGGTACCCTTAACTGTAAGGATAGAATGCCATGATCACTAAAGATCGTGAATTGGTTTTCTAACAAGGTGGCCCTACTGCTAAGGGGATTAGTGACTACAATGTAGTCAATCGTTGACTCGTACCCTGAAAAGTTCGCCCTGGGTTACCTGTTGCAGGGTTTAGGTCATTTATTATCACCATGTTTAGAGCGGCCATGATCCTATTTAGAGAGTTACCATATTCATTATGAGTGAAATGGAGTAATGAGTTTCCTCCCATGTCCTCTATTCCGCAAACAGGGGCTGTATTATATTTACAGGGATGTATATTGAAATCTCCCAGCCAAATGATATTTACTACCTCCTCCTTGCTGTCATTTAGGAGCTTCTCTATTGCCTTATTAACCTCACCTACCACATAGTACATATTTGGCCCAAACTCGTTATTATTAAAGTTAATTAGGAGCCACGTGCCTTCCTTTGGTACCTCAAGCATCAGCAAGTGGAAGTTCAGGTTTAATGATTCGAACTTTCTTACTTTTACTGGTAGGTTATTAGGGATTAAGGTCAAAATGCCCCCCTTTGCCCTCCCCGATGGAGATGGTTTGGCCAGGGTTTGGAAGGAGCGATAACCATTTACGAAGATTGGCTCAGTCGACCAAGTCTCCTGGAAACATATCATGTCATGGTCGTGCCAGGATTTTTGCCAATTGACATCACCCAATTTTCGGGCAATACCTGCCACGTTCCATGAAGCTATTTTGAGGGTAAGTGTGTTTTCCCCCGTTGTAAATTAGGTGATATTGGGCTCTCTCTGGTGGAAAAGGCCATAATATCCTGACTGTCACAACCTTCATGGCCTTTTATCTGACTAGGGCGTAGTCAGTCGCATGATTCCAAGTCGGAGAGAGGGGCAAATCTATTCTCTGACCTTAACCCCAACACCCCATAGTTACCCACTGAATTTAATCATCGGTGAACGACTCTCTGTGGTGGCCTATCTCTTGCAGCCAGCGGAAAAAGTGGTCTGTAAAAATATTCTAGTGGCAAAACAGTAATCTGGGAGCCCTTGGTGGGAGCTTTGCATATGCATGCCAACAAGAAACTAACAACAAATTTGTTATTAAAATTTATCACCACACAATCTCCCGACATTACTTTCCTTACTGTACCCAACCAGCCTATCCTTCTAGCCATGATCATTTGGTTTGAGAGACAGCTGCCTCTTCCCCCTGCTTCGTGTAATTTCCGCGTTAGCCAGTGGAGGGCTTTAGACATTAAATGGTCTGTGGTTTCTGATTGGCCCTCTCTTAGGGGTGGTACATTCGCCAGCACCAGTACGAGTGGGGATGCTGCCGGGGGTGGTGCAAAGTCTGAGTTTGAGTGGCCATAGTTCCGAGATTGTGTTCTTCCTCCCTCGGATAGTCCGCTCTTCCCCCCTGCCCTGGTTGGTTTAAGGACTGACGGGTTGGCGCAGTATTGAAATTGTAGGTTTGATGGTTTGGCTGACCCTCCCCAGCTAGGTTCTCCAAAGGGGCGTTCGAGTGTTCTATAGATGCTGGTATAGGGGGGGCTGAGGTAGTATGGATATCAAGATTGGATTGAGGAGGGATGACCCGATTGATAGGTGGAGTCTCTGTGTTTGTGCAGTTCATGCTTGTATCTGGTCAACAGGACCCTGCTTGTTTATGTGACTCAAGGCCAGTGTCAAGACTATTTCTAGAGAGCAGTGCCTCGAGTGAGCAATTGTTATTTGAAGCCTGGGACTCCAGAGCGGCTAACCTCTCTTCAATCTTAGTTAGCTTCAATATGAGCGGGTTCAGAATAGTTGAGACCATAGTTTCTAGTCTCAGCCAAGTAACGTCGTTGTTCGTCAGGAGGCACATGGGATGGTTTGCCAGGGTGCTTCCTCCGGTTTGAGCATGTTCTAATTCGTCGCCCTCCCCTGCTTTGGCCGGTCTAGAGGCTTTTGCCGGTTTCTGTTTCTGTGGGCCACCACCTCTTTCTCTTTTTGATGATGGTTTGGGGTTGGCACCAGGAGTTTTTTAAGCCCTGATCCCCTAGTGGATATTCTTGACTGGGTGGGTTTCGCTGGTGATGTTGGATCTTGGGGGTTCGTGGCCGTGAGTGTCCCAAGGTCTTGGTCTAGTAGGGAGTTTTGAGCGAGAATGTTAGCAATGGGTTGGCCCCCCAGGGAGGAATGCTTCTGCGGGACAGGCTCCCAAGATAGCCGTCGCTCAGTCAGCTCTATCTCCCGTGTTAATACAGACGTAGCCCTTGTTAAAAATGCATCGAGGGTTGCCGCAATTCCTCCGCCCTCCTGGTCACTCATAGCCTTGCGCTTGCTCATTGTATAGGGGGAACTGGGTTGACTGTATTTAGGAAAATATGTGCACAGTACCTTAATGGGTCGCGGTGGTTAGAGGGGTGGCCCAGCCCAGCCTCTTCCTGGCTCCGACGGGCGTGGACGGGCCAGCCCTTGGCCCGGGCTTCGGCCGGCGTCCTCCTCAAGTAGCGCGTCCGCGCGCTAGGTGTCACGGGAGTTGTAGTCCTCCCTGTACCGTGCTGCGGGGAAATCCTCAGGCCAGTGATGCGATGTGGGCTACCCCGCGCCGCAGGCCGGCGTCCTCCTCAAGTATCGTGTCCACGCGCTAGGTGTCATGGGAGTTGTAGTCCTCCCTGTACCGTGCTGCGGGGAAATCCTCAGGCCATTGATGCGATGTGGGCTACCCCGCGCCATGGGCCGGCGTCCTCCTCAAGTAGCGCGTCCGCGCGCTAGGTGTCATGGAGTTGTAGTCCTCCCTGTACCGTGCTGCAGGGAAATCCTCATGCCAGTGATGCGATGTGGGCTACCCTGCGCCACGGGCCGGCGTCCTCCTCAAGTAGCGCATCTGCACGCTAGGTGTCACAGGAGTTGCAGCCCACTTTCACAAATATCTCGGCCCAAGCGTGGGAAATTCACATAGACGCTCTCTACGTGGACCCGTCCAGCGAAGACAGCATAAGTCATAAATCGACTACCTCCTCCTATATACCATCTCACTTTGAGCCACAGCATGGACCAAGCGACCAGAAGGAAATAACAGCAGATATGGTCATGCCCATCATTAACAAAATGTGCCCCGGCGGGGCACCAGGCCCAAACGGCATTCCTCCAATGGTATATAAAGGAACAGTTCGCAAATGGGCAACCATCATGGCGCCACTATTCACGGAGTATAGATTAGGAAGGCACATTCCCGAGTCATGGACGGGCTCCCTTCTAGTCCCAACTCACAAAAAAGGGACGCGATCGAACCCAGAAAATTACCGTATGATCGCCCTTTTAGATGTTGATGGGAAATGCTACGCTAGCCTGCTACTAAAAGAACTGACAGCTTGGGCTGAAGCACAAAATCTGATCCCGTACACGCAAACTGGCTTCCAAAAGGGATCTAGCATCGAAGATAACCTGATCCGTGTGTCCTTCTTAATAGAAACAACTCTTGACACGAATGGGAAGGCACTCCATCTAGCTTACATTGATTTTCAAACAGCCTTCGATAGCATGGACCGTTCAAGATTGTGGATGAAACAAAAAAACTGGGGCATTGACAACTTACTATTAAATGCAATTGTTGCCCTATACTCTGAAACCTGGGTCAAAATCAGAGCGTCTGCCGATTGGTCAACTACGAAAAAGATACAAACTAACAAAGGCCTAAAGCAAGGTTGTATACTAGGACCAATGCTTTTTAACCTGTATTTAGCCGTTCTACCTGATTTCCTGGCAGAGGTCCGAGCATTCCCTCCCAAACTCGCTGGATCCAAAATCCAATTGCTGCAATACGCAGATGATACTATTCTGCTCGATCAAACCCCGATTGGTCTACAGCGACTCTTAACTGCATTGTCGTCATACTGCAAAGTAAATAAATGGAAAATAAACACGAGAAAAACAAAGACGATGATAATTTCCAGACAAACGAAGAGAAGAGGTTTATGGCAAGTTGACGGTAAATCCATTGAGATAGTCTCAACTTGCAAGTACCTTGGTGTATGGATCGACCATAAAGGTAGGCAGTCCACATACATCACAGAGATGCATGGCCTGGTACAACCCCTGGAGGTTGCCTTTTGCAGAGCAAGGAAAGCCATGTGCTCACCCGAACTTACCCCCTTAATTCAAGCAATGGGGGCAACATTTCTACCAGCTGTGTCCCATGGCGCTATAGCCTTTATAGATAAGATGTCATTGTGGCTGGACAGAGCCCAATCAGCCTGCTTCCGTAAAGTTTTCCTCTTACCTTCTTCCACTCCGCATGTACAAATTTGCAAGGAATTCAACCTGACATCTCAAAAGTGGATACTCAAAGCACGATTCATAGCATTCTGCCTAAAGGCCAAACAAGCATCGGAAAACTCATTAAAGAAATACATCTGGCTAATGATAAACAAACCTGGGTCATCTTGGCACAATTTTCTTACACACTCAGTTGAAACATTGGAAGCCCATGAAATATGGGCCGCCCCCATACCCATACCGGCGGCTGCTAGACGTTTAATAAAACAGGCAAAAATACTGTCAGAAGACAATGATGCAACAGGCTTGAAAAAACTCAAGCACGGAAGCTGGGCTCAAAAATTATACAAAATCAGAGGCATACCGTACTATCTGTCGTCCCCCCTAAAGCCAACAATGAAGTGTCAACTAATGAGGCTACGATTCGGCTTGATTCCCCTATTGGCATACAAGTATGGACAAGGTTACAAAGAAATGGCAGCCATGCAGTGCCGCGCTTGTGGGGGAGAGGAAGAATCGTTAACTCACATATTGTGCATTTGCGAGACACTGCGTCCATTAAGAATTTATTGGCTTCGACCCATCTGGCCCATTTTAAATATTCGGACATGTCAGGACGCCCTGGTTGAATGTTTGAAGGGTGATTCAGCACAGTTGTTGGCACGCTTTATGAAATTTCTGATGGCCGCAAAGGACATTTTGACCTCCGAAAAACCCATAGAACTATAAAGCTCAATCCACCATCATCAGTTTTAATATTTTTAATGTAAATGCCTAAAAACTTTTTAATATTGATACTTATGCACTTTATTCTGTACCTCATTATTACCGATTGCAATGATTTTAATTAACTGTGCAATACAATTTCTATCTCTCTATCTCCAATAGGGGAGCCACTGTCTCCTCCTTTAGTGTGTGTATATTTAATAACGAGGCATATGATCATATGAAGATCTCCTTATCAATTTGGGCTAGGTGCTACTTTATCTCTTGTGACAGTAACCAATCCAGCTAGATGCAAATTTTCATATGTTGCATAGCAAATCACATTGGTGGATGGAAAAGCTCAAAAAGTCACTTTCATAATATTTTCCCTCCCATGTAGTCAAAACACATTTTTCCTCTTTGATACTGGGTACAACTGGTGGTGACCATCCATGGGAGAGCATGATTCCCAGTGCACACAACAACAAGAGAAGGAAATGAATTATGTAGCACACAAAAGTAAGCCTTAGTACAGCCGGGATCCGTGCAGGTAAGAGCGGTGGGGCCGGGTGGGGGGTTGTAGTTAGACAGACAATCAGGTAAAATTAGTCATTTATTTAATTTTCCCTCGTCATCGTCCAACGAAATCCCCCCACATGGCCCCACTGCCCCACCACTCTTACCTGCACGGGCTACAGCTGCCTTAGGAAGCAGCCCATCTACTGCATGTCAAACCTGCAGTCCAGGAGTAACTATAAAATGTCGGGGCATATTAGCAAGACCGGCGATAAAATTATCGCCGTTTTAGCGGCAGGAAACTGCCGCTAAAGCAGCGATAATGGGCTTGCTAATATGCGTTATAGAATTCCAATAGAAGCCCAGGTTAGATGTCCTGCACATCTAACCTGGGCTTCTATTGGAATTCCATAACGCATATTAGCAAGCCCATTATCGCCGTTTTAGCGGCAGTTTCCTGCCGCTAAAACGGCGATAATTTTATCGCCGGTCTTGCTAATATGCCCCGTCATTCTATATTATTCAGTTTCAACAACAGTTCCACTTGTTCTTCTTCCACTTGAGGTGAAGTGTGAACCTTGGTTTTATTTTGCAAAAACATGGACTCTCATTGGCTGGTGAACAGGTGGTTCTTGGTTTTATACAAAACTCAAAATCTGACAGGGTATAGCATATGACAGTTCACCCCCATCTGTTGTAATTTCTTCTTGACTGCAGTAAGGGCTCGTCTCAGCCCCTTGAAGAGCTAATGTGAAGTCGAGGAAAATGAAGGCTGTCATTCCCTCATAAAGCAGCTCCGTCATTTTCCTGGCCACTCAAAGGACTGTAGCATACTCCCTATAATTCAGTAAGTGTGTGATGATTTGTCTAGGAAGGGCTACTGGAATCAGCTTTGGGGCACCAGTGTGGTGCACTTTCTCCACTAAGAACAATTGTAAAAGCTGTGCTTTAGCAAATATCATCAATAGCAGCTCTATGAAGGTCTCCATTTTCCCAGTATTAGCCAACTCCTGCTATTCCTACAATGTGTACATTGTTAACACATGATCGGGCTTCTAGGCCTTCATTTTTTGCTTGAATGTCTTAAAGAACTTATTCCATTTTAAGGAGCTTTTCCCCTCAAACATTGGCGCCATCTTCTATATCCGATATGCACCATTCAGCCACATGAATCTGAATAACTTGATTATCCAGCCACTCTATGAATTGGTTCAAGCCTACAGACAGTTTGTATGCCTAAACATTGATGGTACATAGGATTTTCTGCATGTTTATCAGAAGGGTGTTTACATGCCAGGGTGATATGTTCTATGTCTTTGTCTGCAAGCTTGCTGTGTTCTTGGGGTCGAAGGATAGCTTAGGTTGTGGTTGATCCACTTTCTCCATAATTGCCTACTGTAACTGCAGCTGCTGTAGGTACCCAATTGAACTGATCATATCATATTATCTTCTACTAAAATGATAATTCCCAGAATAGAGTCGCTGTGAGTCTAGCATTTTTCAGCAGCTGTGACTTTCAGGCTCACTACTGCAAAGGAGCATTAACTGCATACTGCGGCATGCCCTGCACTTTGGCAGCACACTCACTGTTTCAGATTAATTAAAGCTCTTTCAAATAAAAGCCATTGTCCTTGGGATGTCATCTGCCCAGCAGCCTGTCTTGCAAGCCTCTGCTCCTGCACCGCTATTGCTCATCCCCCCGCTGGTAAGTTATGGAACTGTGTTCATGCTTTGCCTCCTCCTGGGTAGGTTTGCATCAGGCAGCTGGGCTCTCCACAATCAGGCCATTTGTATTTCTCAGACGCACCCAGGCCTTGGCCGGATATCCATGCCAATAGCATCACAACTCTGACATCCAGTAGGCTCTGAATTACAGAATTCTGACATTGGGTTGCAGTCTGCCCTGTCATACCAACACTCCACCTCGTACGGCCCAAACAGGCCTGAAACCAGCATAAGCACTCCACCAGGTCAGGCGTGTACCCGAGGGCCAGACCACCGTCACTCCGCTTGCCACCGCTCCTCTGCCAACATACTCTTTCCAGTCTTCTCAAGGTGTTCAGGACTGTGTGCACACGCAGGCTAGATTCTATATCATACGCTTCAGGAAGGCTGCAGAACACAGTGCTTAATTTGAGCTGGTGGTTGCTGGTGCTCCCCACTGGCACTTAATTGTCAACACTGACACTTATGACAGTCTGCAATATGGTGGCGTTGTTTGAAGTGCACAACAACGGTTCTTTATTAAATTAATATGCATTAAAAATTATCAATACCTGCTGCCCAAGCTAGTATTATAGCTTTGGGGACCTGCAATAGGCAGAATTTTCACACTTGTAGGAATGTGATGCTTGGTAGTTGTATTGGTACTGTCATTGGCAGCCCTGGCAGGGGCTTTGGGTGGTGCAAGCAGCAGTGGCCCGACGAGTACCCTGGCACTTATTTGTTTTACACATTAAGCACTGGCAGACCCCCTTCTACAGTTTCAGACTGCTTCTATGTGTTACCTTGGGGTTTTGAGAAGCCAGCAAACCATGTATAGGTGCTACATCTCCTCCTGCTCGGATTTTAATGTGTTGTGACACCGGAGAGGTGAGTTTGAAGGCAGACCATGACTGATTGCATGTCATGCTGGCAGAGCCCACTCAGATTGAAGCCATCATGGTTTGCGGCCCCCTAATGACCTCCGCACTTGCTGAATTTCAATAATCTTGATTGCTCTGTTTGGTTTTATAAATGAGCACAAAAGTGCAGCATTATCCTCGAACATTATTTGAGCTTCAGAGGTTGCTTTTCGTAGATGGAAGAGTTCTATTAATAAAATGAATGTAAGATATGCTGAAACTGTTGTAACAAATACAATGTTAAAATGATGGGGAGATACACAATATCCCTGGGAAGCTGGGATACTCAAAGTATTCAACAGAACAGTGATTCCTTCAGGTTTATTTTATTGTGACTGGTCAAATTGGGGTTAAAAGAATTTTCTTTTCTTTTTTTACCTCAAACAATGTACCGAGGTTCTACTATGTTTCATATACACCGAATGTATCTCAGTTGCACAATCTGTGAGAAAATATAGCAGACACAATGGAGTATGGGTAAAGTAAATATCACATTTTATAAAACAAGTATTTTTATATAAATGAAATTCATCAGGTTATAAAAATGCTAACTTAGTGAGTGGTGAAGCAGAGCAGTGCTCAAGTGCATGAATCGTGCTGGGAGAGATGAACTGAAAGAAGTTCAGCAGTCAGACCAAACAATGGCTGTTACAGTCTAAACAGATTGCTGGAACACAGGGGCATACACGGGTAATTATAGAAAATGTTACATTTCCGACCCAAGGGGTGTTTATTTAAAGGGGTCATCATCACGATGATGTCGAGGACATTGCAGATGTACAACCCTTCTGCAAAAATAAAGGTTACATTGATTCAATATGGGGAAGAATTAAGGAGTACCTGCCCAGTATTTGGTAGTGCAAATTGTTCTGAAAGATGCCAGCAACCACTGAAGGAAGGTGGTTCGTATATCTTGGAAAGTGATGGCCGCTTTTCGGCCAAGAATCAGCAGAAGAACAGCAGAATAAAGAGTTACCATTAATATTGGCAAGCAGTGTGGTGCCACAATTAATTAGAACATAGGTGGTGTGTGGAAGGAAGCAGCACAGACCGTCATTGGCCTCAGGATTCCGATATTAATTCACTGGGGGTGGAGTGTGCACCTAGAGGGATACACATTGGGGGATATTCTCAAGAACGTGCGATAAACATCGCCAAAATAGGTTAACGCAAGTTTACATATCGCCGTCTATCGCGGGAAAATAATCCGGTGTTAACGTGGCATTCACAACATGGCGGTAACATGCGATAGTACCCCGATAAAGTGCCAAATGTTCGCGATAACACTACCGGGACGGCGACGAAAATCCAAACCTGAACGCGAAAAAAGTTGCGATGGGCCCAACCGCGATAAAAAATCCATCGAGAAGCAGCGCCAGGCCTGCAAGTCAGGCTGCAAAAAGCACAATGAAAGCGGCAACACAAAACACAAACAAAACAGTGTCATTGGCAACTAAAAATACAATATGGCAGTCCATCCTGGACAAGGCGAATGCAGCCGGAGTGCTGAGGAGGACAATGGACGAGTTCAAGAGGCGCTGGAATGATGTTAAGCGCAAGACCAAGCAGAAACTCGCAGACAACCAGAAGGCAGCAATGCAGACTGGAGGTGGGAGTCCAGCGCCACAGGAGGAGCTGGATGAGATGGAGGAAATGGTGACCACAGTCATCAGTGTGGAGACGGTGGCAGGAGTTGGGGGACCGGACAATGCTCAACATGACCTGACACAACAGCAACAGGGTGAGTAACCACCAGGGACTGAGGGGACGGGGGGAGATGGGCACAATGGCACACATGCACAATTAAGTAGAGCACATCTGCGGACAAACCATGGCCAAGAGTCACAACACCAACCAAGAGCCCAAGTTACCCAAGTCTGCAACATCACAGCACTGCATAAGCACAGAAGTGAAAGCCACACCGCCTGAAAGGGATAAGGGCCAGCCAAATCAGAGCTGAAGGGGCAACTCACCTACAATGCAGCACACACACATAAGAATCAGAGCACCTCAACATTTACAACAATGTCGAACGAACAGCAACACCAGCACAACAGAACAGAGGACACAACTGCTGCCGCTTGTGTGCGGAAAATGGCCATTCGCATGTCGCATAGCAGGAAACTGTGAGATGATAATGTACTAGTACAACCCCACATCCCTGATGGTGTAGTAATGCATGTATGGCCATGACCCAGATAGGCAGTGAGACACACATTGTCAGGCAAATCAACACTCATCACAGTTGAATACAAGTGAAGGTGCGTAGACTTTATTAGCATATGCGTGTCAGTACGGTCAAGATAAGTGCCACAACATGCAGAACAATGCAGCAGTATGTCAGAACCTGGAACATTGCCAAGGGCCGCTGTCCACTCCGGGGGAGTGCCGTACCATTCACAGGTGTGTGTTTACCTGCGTTGTTGTCCGCTCATGTATACGGAGTCCAGGCAAATGCAGCCATGACCACTGTCGTCGTGGGAGATGTGACCAGAAACCCAAGTTCCAACAAGGTGTCGGGACATGTGCAATGTGTTCCAAACTGTTGTGGCTGCAGGTACGTAGTTACACGTCCATGAAAGCTAGTGCAGCTTCGTAGGCAATCATTTCCAACATGAGGTCGTTGTCGACTTCATCGGACAGGACGGCGAGGCTCACCATAAGCAGGTCTGGACAGATGTGCTCGTCCACCCCCTCTCACTAAATAGCACTATAGCCCAATAGGGGAGCGGCTCAATTTGCCCACTGCACACGAGGAGTTCTGCAATCTCCCAGGTCCAGCTGCCAGCATGTATGCCAAGTATCCAGGCATCCCGTAGGCGGGTGTCACGGTGACACTCATGGTCGTGGGCCAACAGGGGGCGCAAACACATGTCGAAATCCAGTTCGGCTACCGTCCTGTTGGATAGGCAGACATCCATGGACCACTCGAATATGCACGAGCGACAATCCAACACAGGCTGCACACAGGTGACATTGGCAAGGCGGAAGCTTAGCTGGTAACTGATCTGCAGCACTACCAATGGCAGTGCCCCCAGTAAATGCAGCATACGTGCACGGTACAGTTCCACGTGACAGGGGTTGTGCAAGTGTCTGGGATGGTCTGCCATTGCTTTGGTGGCTCTGGCTGAGGCGGCACTGTTCTGACCTGCGCCAGTTCTGTGGATGAAATGCCACAGCTCGGAGCAATGAGTTGTGTTAGTGTGCAAAGGATGTACACCTGGGTTAATGTGGGAGTAAGTGTGAAGGCCATTCCATGCAAGATAACTTCGAACAAGGACTTCTGTGTGTGGGGTGTGTATACATTGGTCTTTCGTCAGGCTGTGCACAGTGTGGGAGTCGTCATCAGCTGCCATAGTATCTGTCAGGGGGTGCCAGACACATGCAATTCCGAGGTCAGAGGTGCAGATGTGCTTCCGCCTGATAGCTCAGACAAAGGAGCATTCATCCCTAATGTTAGTTTCTCATCTGCTTGCATTCAGGAACTGTGAAGTGGCTTGTTGGGGGTGGGGTGGGATGTGTGGGACTTTGGGATTCATGTTCGACATGTCTTGCATGTGGCAAATGAGCGGCATCACTTGGTGTAACGTTGCCTCACAGCTGCTCCTCCCTCCCCCCGAGCCCATCTACTTGTGTGCGCTGCGCAGTTGCATCACTGGCACCCCTAGCGCACACCATTGTCATGCCTGTCTGCGCATGTCCACAAGCCTGACAACGACACTGTGATGTTGGCCATTGGAGGTGGCGGCCCGGTGGGTGTAGGTCTGTGGGAAGGATAGGGCAGACACAGATGTAGAGTTCATCCCTGGCTGAACTCCCGCTGCGATTAAGGCTAGGCATTTGGCTCATGCTGCGGCAATACAGATACACACAACACTTGGCATGTATGAGCCAAGACCCCGAGCGGTCTTGCGCTCCTTCATTCCCCCATTCGTGCGAGCCCGCCCTTCGGGTGCATGCTACATTACAACATCGTCAAATGCGAACTGGGTGGCGCTGACACCACTACAGTGACACACTCATTAGTTACTTCCTTGTCCAGGCCAGACTGAACCACGCCCAGAGCCCCGGGCAAATCCTTCACACCCCTACGCTGTCTTGGCGTACGCCGGCCCAGCCCACTCCGCTTATGCTTACGGGGGGACGACATAGCTACGTGTCCAAGGTCATACCCACTGCCTGAGATGACATGGTTGCATCCGCTGTCCACAGCACAATGTAATGTGGTAGGGCCCGGCCCATCATGCATACATAATGACCACACGGACACACATAGGTAGATAGTTGAACTGGCACGTGCGCCCGACCCCTTTTTATTACCAGGATCACATATCCAGTGACGCCTGTGCTGGATGGGTGTGGGGTGAGTGTGAGCCAGCCCTCAGGGAGTGGTTGGTGCTAGCAACAACTTGAACAGTGGTCACCATTGAAGCGAAAACAGAATACACCAAAATAACACAAACAACAGCGAAGCACCATGGAGGTAGCCGGAGCAAGTACAGAGGTCACCCAATATTCAATCAGAAGGGGCCATGATTTGTGGTGCACTGAGTTAGTGGCACCTGAAGAGCTGAGCAGGGTATCAAGCTGATGATGGCATCCAAGATAGGTGTGAGCAACCTAGATAGGCTGGCTGTGAGACTCCTCCGACTCTGGCAGTTGTTGGTTGGAGGTGGTCCTGGCGGTGGTGGCGGGTGTGCAGCCAGCGATGATGGCGTGTCCTTTCAGGTCAGGATTGGATTTAGTTTGCGAGCCCTGCTGACCGTAGTGTAGGCCGGAGGCAGCAGTCAGAAAGGGCACACAGCCACGTGACGATGACTTGTGGTGCACTGAGTTAGTGGCACCTGAAGTGCTCGGCGGGTGCGGGGCCTGCGCTGATGCGTCGTCCGGGCGGCCCGCCCTGGAAGCAATGTCTGTTGCCCACTGGACTCTGCCATAAATGAATCAAGATTCAATTTGATTTGCGAGCCCTGCTGACCGCAGTGTAGGCCAGAGCCAGTGTGAATGATGATGGATTAAACCCAGATCAGTTGACTGGGGGTGAGTGTTTGATTGGCTCAAACGTTCCGTCCATCATCCCCTTTTGTATCGCAGAGCCAGTGGTCAGCAAGGGCACACAGCCACGTGTCGTCGGCTTGTGTTGCACAGGGTCAGTGGCACCTGGAGCGCTCGGCGGGTGCACAGCCAACGACGAAGCGCCGTCCGTGTGGGCCGCACTGGGTGCAATGTTTTTCGCCTACTGAATTCTGCCTCAGTATTGCCACGTGTCGTCGGCTTGTGTTGCACAGGGTCAGTGGCACCTGGAGTGCTCTGCGGGTGCACAGCCAACGACGAAGCGCCGTCCGTGCGGGCCGCACTGGGTGCAATGTTTTTCGCCTACTGAATTCTGCCTCAGTATTGCCAAGTGTTGTCGGCTTGTGTTGCACAGGGCCAGTGGCACCTGGAGCGGTCGGTGGGTGCACACCCAATGACGAAGCGCAGTCCGTGTGGGCCGCACTGGGTGCAATGTCTGTTGACTAGTGGTTTCCTCCATTGACAGAAATGTGGCACGATTCAAATTGTGGGACCTGCTGGCCGCAGTGTAGGACTGAGGCAGTATCCGGCACACACATGACTCCGTGTTGCTGTGCCGCTGGAAGAGCTGGGGGCCTGTGTCACGGAGTCTGGAGGTCACTGCGGCGGACTCGTGGCAGGGTGAGGTGCGCCGCCCTGGCAGATGCGTTGCCCATCACGGAAGAGAATCACACCCAGGGCCACAGCTTTTTTATCAGCACTCCTACACTGGAGTGGCGTACGCCGGCACAGCCCACTGCGCTTACGCTTACAGGGGGGACAGCACAGCTACATGTCCAAGGTCTTCTCCGCTGCCTAAGGTGACATGTTTGGGTCCACTGTCCACAACACTACATACCCCAGCAGCATGTGTCCACATGGACATGTCTGTTCCCTGCATTCTGTGGTCTGTCCAGCACATCACCGCCACACTTGGCATTGTGTGCATTCTTCTTCATGGGTGAGTTGCCTCCTTCACACATGCTTGGTTCCCACCTCTCCCCACATTCTGCACTTGTGTGGCTGAGGGGCCACACCATTTTCGGAAGGTCCGCTGTCTTGGCCTACGCTGCCTCGGTGGTAGTCCGGGGGGGCTCCAGAGGGGGTGGTGGTCCTGGGGGTGGTGGCGGTGCGTGTTGTGGCCCTCTTGGGTCTCCGGGCTGCATGTTCATTGTCTCCATGACATCTGTGGATTTTCAGATGTGGCTCCAGGCTGGGCTCCCTTTCATACTGCAGGTAGTCGTCCTGCTTAGCACCGGCAGAAGGCAGGTGTTAAATCTCTGCTGCTAACGCGCCTTATCGCCTGTTTTTGGGTCGCATCACAGATCTGGCTGGTCGTTGTGAATATCGCGTAGTGGTGTTTTCGTGTGTTTTTGCATGGGAACGCCTACTCTGCATATCATTAGCGTTAGTTGTCGCACTCATCCGTGGCGATGTTTTTTGCGGCAGCTATCGCTGGTAAAGTGGCGATATCTGAAGTTTGCACCAGCTTGTGAATAGGGCGATAAATCTATCGCCACTTTTGCGGCGCTAAAGTGCCGATAAGTTGGCGATAAGTCCTTGAGAATATGCCCCATTGTCTCTATCCTCTTATGTACTTCAATAACTTTTACACATGAATAAATACTTAGCTTACCTGTGCTAATATAACCGGATTACAGTTTAATATTTTTAGAAATGAACATAAATGTTATAGTTGATAACACACCAAGGTCATAGGTAGATTTAAAACTTTGTGTGGTAGAGAGATCCCATAAAACCTGTTTGACCAAGTGAGGCTCATTATTTGCTAGAGAAGAGCATTAAATATAAACTTTCTTCAAATTTAACTCAAGGTCCTCAATCGCATTAAAAGGTTTTGAAACAGTAAATACACATTGATTATTGTGGTTTGGCAATTGTAATGCTACAAACAGGCTCTTATGTATATCCTTTAATAGCTCCCACAATGTCTGTAGTATAATTTAGATTTTTTTACGTCATGATGTTTATGTGATCCCTAAAGATATCTGAAGATAATAAATCAAGAGAAAATAGAATTCTAGATCCAAACGACCCTGCACAACTCAATTTCACAGACAAGAAACCTGGCTGGTCTGTACATTCCAAAACTAAATAAGGCCTTAAAGAGTATCATCTTTCCAGAAAATTTAAAGAACATATGTTTTAATTTATAGTTTGCAATTATTGTTTTTATTTTTGACACCACTAAACAATATTACCACCTTATTTCATGCATCCATTTGACAAAATTCCTAATAAAGTTCTCATGTTCTAACAAACATAATCCAACGGTAGCCTAAGACTCAGCAAATGTAGCCCCAAATTCGACACGTGTTTCACGGGCCTCAAGTGGGAAAGTTAACATATGAAAAACATTTCTAGTTCATATTTACTCAGAAAAATATGAAGTCATTTTAGACCCACCTTTCACCATCGTCTAAAAAGAACCACAACACAAAGTCAAAGTTCATTCACTTTGAAACTATGAATTTGACTGTATATTCACTCAAAGTACTTAATCGCCGGTTTGGTTCTCCAATACTTTTCAAAAGATCAGAGAAAGGTAAATCAAGTCGGAATCTGAGAGTGCAGTTCCCCAAAGCCCCACTTTCACATTGGGTGGACATAACTCATCTAATTCTATGTCGCGTAATCACACAGAATTGCCTAAAAATTCCACTAGATTATGAAGATTTACTTGACAAGAGTAATTCTACATTTAGCACTATTTCCTTAGTGCAAAGTGCCCCCTTTTTGGATGCAAGGATGTATTTTGCGCTCTCAGACAGCAATAACTGCAATAGCAACAGCAGTGCGAGCAGTCACTCGGAAAATCTGCTCTTGGGGTAAGATTTTCACCCAACTTTACTCACGCAATTTAGCTATAATTTCATAGTGAAAAATGCACCATTTCGTCCAAAATAAATGCAAAGATGCATTTTGTACTAAGAAATAGAGGTAAATGCAAAACAACACAAAGAGAAGCGCGGTCAGCTGGTCGCTAAATTTGTTGTTTCTATGCTAATGCCCCTCAGATTACTCTTAATTACACAAGCAGGAGTAATCACATAATTATCAGTAATTTCGCATGAAAGAATAACAAAGATATACCAAAATTACTCCAGTTACTCCAGCATAATTAAAATTACCCCCAGGCCCAAGCCATTCAAGCAGGAGAGCTTTTTCAGAGAACCAAATAGGTGTGCATTTCTTCCACAAGTTGGAAATTTTGGAAGTTGGAATTTGTGCGCTGTCTTCTTTCTCCTGTAATACCCTTATCGAACTTGCCCACAAGATGAAGGTGTTTCATGCTATAACAGATCTAGAAGTTGTTTTTCTAGGTAGACAGACACAAGTATAACAGTATGGCAGACCAGGCAAAACCCTTGACTGAATATTAAAGGGACATAGTGGCCACAAAACTATTAATCACATTTGTATGCCCACTGGGAAGACTGACTTTTTCTCCCAAAAATACTGAATACTGGTGAGTATTATGTACAATTATATACAGCCCTTCTCCCTGGATCTAAATATGACACCCACTGGTTCATGGAAGTTCAAAGGGTCCAAATCTAAGTTTGATAGAAAATTAACAGGGAGGACACAGTGGGATCACAGGACAATCATAGGTTTGAAAAACAAACTAGAAATTGCTCTTGAAAACCTTGATGTGTGGATGGGAGATGAATTAGAATATCATAGTATGTTCATAAAGCAGTTAGTAAAAGATGTTAGTCGAAAAAATCCAAAGGGCAAGTTTAAGGTGATTCCCGCTCTCTTCTTTTGTTAAATAGGGAAATAAATTCCCTAGTGAGGAAACAGTATATGGTTTATGTCCCTGAGAGGAATACTAGGGTGCTGTTATTTAAAAGGAGAAGGAGTCAATTGAAGGCCCATTTAAAATGAGAGGCTTGGGATAGGCTTTGGACCAATTTAAGAGAAGCTGTATTAAATGGCCAAACTAGGTCCTTTTGGACGCTTGTAGCAGAGGGATGTGGATCAAGAGTCAGATCCTTCCCCTCGGCTATTGAGGAATCGTGCTGGATTAACTTTATTACGGTGCTTTATGCCGCAAATGAGGGAGAGGTAGTTAGTCCTATTGTAATAGGAGATACTCATTTTTATGGCCCTCCTTCTCAAAAAGAGATTGAGTTAGCAATTCAAGGAATGCGTACCTCGGCTGCGATGGGACCATGATGAAATTCCAATTTCTGAATTAAAACAAGATATATCCCTGTTGAGTAAAACTTTATTTCCGATTTTTAAAAGCTGCTATGAAAACAAAAAAATCCCAAATTCATGTATGGGAAGTATTTTAGTACCACTATTCAAGAAGGGAGATCGAAATTTACAAGAAATTACCATCAGATTGCCCTGCTAAACGCAGTGGGAAATGTTTTCTCTAAATGTTTATTGACCCATATTCAAGTCCTAAAGACCAAAATGACAGACTGTTTTGGCAGATCAACAATGGCATGCTTGTTGCAGTCGTACTATGTCTTATTATCTGTCATGTGGCTGGTTGCGGGGTTTTCGACTGTCCCATGCAGATCGTTTGCCGAAGTTAAATAGCAACTTTAAGAAATTTCAGAAAGCGACCAGGCAACTGTGTGGATTCACCTTTCAAGCATTATTGTACAGCGATGTGGCATGTCTGAATATTTAATGCTTGAAGTATTTGTCTACTCTTCTATAAGGGATAAACGGATCACAGATGCAGAGGATGTGGGTCAAGAATTCTACTCCCCTAGCACATAGACTACATTGCTTGTTGTCATCGTGTTCCTTCTGACTGTAACAATATGCTTTTCGGAGGATCAATCCAAATCTTTGTTTCATAAGGTGTTTTTTAATTTCCTTACCAAGCGGTTGGAAAAGGTAGACTGGAAGAGCACATAGTTCATAGAGCATGGCTGCCAAGCTACCATGTTCCCTTCAGTGACCGTACATCCTGCTTCATGGATTCTAGTTTTGCTCGTTTTAACAGTAGATTCAATATCTGGTCAGCTGGGAGGTTGCTTGCCCAAATGTCTTGTGCCTCCAAGTTGGCCAATGAGGTATTCAGATATCGATGCCATCTGGACTGTGAAGAGTTTATTACAGTCCATATAGTAGGTTTTAGGGTGTCAGTCAGTGTTTGCTTGACTTTTAGGCATTAGGATAAAACTTTTGCAATCCATATCAGATGTTGCGAAGTCAAGTTGAATTCTAAGCAAATTTAAGCATGTGTTGTACGTTCCGGTAGGGCACAAATCCTACAATAACAGGTGATTTGTGCCCTCTGATTTCTATGTTTTGCTGCCACTTCCAGGGCGAGTGTTATTGGATTGCTGTCTGAACCTTAGATACAAAACAGGGCTGTCCTCTCTCAGCCTTGCATTTTACTCTTGCTGGGGTTGTCCAGGAATTTCACTTGTTGAGCAACCAGACCTGGATACGGCATTATGCATGTAAAAACACCTTCTCTAATAGTAGCCATAAACTTCTGCAGTTTACAATTTTTTGACTATTGGTGAGGCACCCCTGAGCCAGTGATGCAGATATTCACAATGCCTACAGATACTCCTCTGTCTGAGATGCTAATGTTCTGCAATTGGTTTATCACTTTCCGGCATTGTATGATTTCTGATTGTGAATTTTTGATGCTTAAAATGGAATGACTTCCATTATCCTGGCTCATTCCTCACTCACTGCTTTTTTGGATGTGTTCTTGGTGTCCCTAAATCCCTTAGAAAATGTGTGGACATTGCCTTGTTGATTGCAAAGTGGGGGTTGGCTATCCACTCGCTCTGTGGCCTATCTACACTTCTTGAGCTTTGCTGTTATCTAATATACTATAATGATATGGCTGATGTGTCTTCAATCATGGTGCACCCAGTGGTTCATCTGTATGATTTTTGACAGGCTCGTGAATATTATCTATTTACCAAGATGAGAACCAACATTTCTTGGTTTCATAGTAGTAATCTGATGATTTGTCACTTCTATATTGATATGACATGAAACATTTTTGTTTAGCTATTTTTGGTCCCTTATGCATCAATAGCATCAGTCACCCTGGAACTATGCACTTATGTCTGGGATCTCCTGTCATATATTGAGAAATCAAGAAATTAGGATCAGAAATGTTTGAATTAATCTTATCTATTTGTAAGAGCTCTGCAATGAATCTGCTTATTTATGCTCACTATGCCTATACAGAGTGGAGGTACATATATGCAAATCAGTCCTGGACCTGCTTTGAGTATGACTAACGAAGGAGTACATTCCATTTTTAAAACATTGTCAGTTGTATTCCTGAGAAAATGCCGAAAATTAGTAAATCAAAACAAATGTTAGACTTAAGAGTGAGATTCATAAACATATTCATGTTTAATCATCTGCTCCACTTGTGTCTAGTCAATAAACAGATTGGACCCTGAGCCAGATTAATATACTGTTTTTAGCATAAAATCAATTACTGTTTCAGTGGTTTGTGAAAGTCTTCATGTAAGCTTTACTGTTGCATAAACCGAGCCTCTGGCTTGGCTCTACAAGGTTTGCTTTCCCACTCACGGGTGACACGAGGGAACTCAGTTCAAAGCACCAATGCCTGAATGTGAAAGACATGTGGCCCCACAGAACTCCATACACTACATAGTTGAAGCAGCGTCAATGCTTTCGGGTTACTAACAGTCCTTAAACAGGGATCCTGGGACACCATTGTGATCAGAAACAAACCTTATTTGTTCTCTTCAAGAAGTGCTGAGAAAAAGACACTTTAAAAAGCAAGTTTATTTTAACAAGTGCACCCTGTTGCTCAACACATCTAAAATAACCACACAGAATATTATTAAAACAGCACAAATGCACGTTGCTAATAACAAGAAGAAAATGAATATTTCTAACATGGTTAAAATGTCATCTAAAAACCAAAAAGCATAAAGCCTAACTCTATGGGCTACATTAGGAGAGCATGGAAAGTAGAATAACTTGCTTATAGATTTTCTTTGGGAGGATGAGCTCACTGCACACATTATTTACAGCAAAATGCTGTAATTATCAGGAGTCAAGGAGGCCATGTTCCCTGTGAAAAGCAAACAGATATTCAGCATCAGCATCAACTCCTCCCAGGCTCCGGCATGATATCAGCTTTCAGTAGAAAGGGTGATATGGTGGCAGCATCTCTGGCAGGCAGGATTGTCTTCTGGTTTGGCAGTATCTTGCTTGCAATAATCCGGGGTGAAGGGCCTCTCCTGACAGGCGGTCATGTGGCAGTCCTTTTGTATTGTATCTTATCTAAGATGGAATTTCCAACATCATCTTAGGAATATGTGATATAACCAATGAGCGTCAAGATGCTAGTCTAAGACGCATTCCTTTAAACATATAAGATAAAAATACGACAATTCATACTACACTATTATTCTTTGTTTGACCGTGAAAATGAGATTACAAGGCTCTTGTTCCAGAGTGATGTTGCATCAGGTGTTTTGTTGATGTCTATGTCTAAATGACTTTACACTTTCACAGTTCTTGGAAAGCTAAGGAAAGACAGCATCTGCATCAAAGTAAACATGTTGATGATTTTGCAAAACTAGAGAAAATATATGCTCAGCCTACTCAAAATGGAGATGGGGCTTATTTCTTTACGTCACCACTATAAATCACATACTGCCATTCCTAATCACAGGTAACATTAGGTACATGAAATGGCATACTGGATTCCAAATTCACAGCCAACATGTGTTTTGTGGTTCACTATCACTTTTTCAACGCTGCCAAATAGATTCAATTGAAACAGAAAGTGCAAATTTAGAAACATGATTGAATGGTCAATAAACCAACATTGCCTGTGATGAGGCAGTGGTCATAAAAAGGTGTGTGTGGTACTGGTGTAGTCTAGGAAAAACCCAAACACTATTGTTAAGACTTTAGGACTTTGGGTCCATCCCATGCTCAAGATGCTATGGTTTACTTGTATATCTCTTTTCCCTCCTCCTGACTCGAAGGCTGTCCTCCTTACTCATGTGTTTTGTCCCACCCAGGGATCATTTCAGTCTCACTGGTTCCTAATTAAATAACATGTATACTTCCACTGTTAATATGAGGACCTTACATTGCAGGGTCTATATTCTCTCCCTTTCTTCTTTTTTCCCTTATCCCTCCACTTTTCCTCTCTTGCTTTATTTATTTACAAATGAGGTCCTCCCCAAGCACACACATACCCCCACTTAGCGGTGTCTATAAAATACAGCAAAGGTCTTCCATCTTCAAAGCTTTCTTTCTACAGCAAGAAATGGCTGCGTTTACACATGCCTGCCTGTGAATACACTGAGGACCATTTGGAATGCTCTTTCACAGAGTTTAAGAGATAGCATTGCAAGATAGCCACCGCATGTGGCAGCGTCCATGTCTGAAATAAATAATTGAAAAGAATGTACGACTGCTCCCTTGTATTATAGGTAAGAACTATTGGCTTTGCCAATGTTCATTAATTTCTTGCTATTGGTAATTCTGAAGTTTTCTTGTTTCAAAAAAGAGTTACTAGGGAAATCAACACACTCTCTGTTTATCAGCTGTTATTTCTTGCAACCGCAGTGATAAAATATATTAAACACAAATATTGAAATGGAGAAACAGAACTAGTTTTTAATAACATTCGTAGAAATGATTTTTGTTAAAAATGCTGTCGCAAGCGCAATACGTCTAAATTCTGTTTGATACACGCACCCACGAACATCATTAATACATAAAACTTTCCTGGAGAACAATGTGTGTATACATTTTAAAAATATAATAACATAAAACAAAGCAAGTTTTTGCTAATTTTCCACTGCAGCAAAAAGTTTCGTTTAGTTCAATCTGACTTATAAACGCATCATCCTTAGTAAACAAAATGAAGTCCATTGTTTCAGAAGAAACTGTTCTTTCCACCCTCACATGGTAACAGGTTTTACAGTTAATGGGGATCTAACCCTCTGGTATGTGCTGCTGCAGTCCCTTCCTAATTACTTTCCACGAGGAAAGGCAATTAAATGGCAACTGTTACTGTATGACGCGGAAGATCAAAGCCATCTTCACACCTACCGACTTGTATAACTCAATCCCTTGTCTTGGCTTCGTGCAGTTATTAGCTGCTTTCTTGAGAGAATGCTATCCCTCTGCAACTCCAAAGTGGCTAAGTGGGGCCGTATTCAAAAGCAAGATTATCTTGGCTTTTAGTGGAAACCTCTATTTTTAAACCGTGGAGCTGTGTTCCCCTCGTGAAACACCATCACACAAAAGAAAATAAGTGCATGATATTTTACAAGTGGAGAAGCTGTGTTGATTTAGATTTTTGGGTGCGTGGTGATGTCTTTCAAATAGTTAGCAATTAGGCCAACTATACTAATCTTTTTAGTGGTTGCAAACACTCGATTCGCTAAATCACAGAGATTACAGCCACTAGACAGTTATTTTCTATGAACTTAACTCATTTTAGGAGTCATAAAGTTTTACTGACTCCTACAATGAATCGCAATTTGAAAGGGGCGAGTTTTGGGTGCTTCTAAATTGTGATTTAGTACCATATGCATCAATGGTTTGCAGCTGTAATTTTGGTTGCAAACCATTGATAAATTACAGCAGGGGCGGGAGCGTCACCCCACTGCTCTCAGAACAGGAAAAGTAAAATGATAATAACGTCGTTATTATCGATTTATTTTTTGTAGGTTCGGGGCTGGGTTATGGCGGGGCAGGGCTGGTGACACAGAGGGCGGAGTGGTTTGCACACTCCAAGTGTGCATGACTGTTTGGGGGGCCGTCTTGGGCCGGACAAACATTCATGTGCACTTTGCATGTTCCCCACCAGGCTGCATTACCCAGCCTGGTGAGGAACATGCCCAGGCTCCCATTCCCCGTCTGAGCGCTGAACCACGGCGCTCAGACCAATCACAACGCTGCATTGCAGCGTTGTGATTGGCTTAGGGGAGGGGGCCTGTGTGCGTCCTGGTTCCGGCCACGGAGGGATGACGGAGGAGGTAAGTGTTTTTTGTTTTTTGTATTTTGTACCTCCCTGCTACCCCCTGCCCCTCCACTCTCGTTCCCTGCCAGCCGCTACTGAGTTACAGACTACCAAGTTGGGAAGGTAATTCATTGCCAAAGGGAAGGAGGCTCTTCTTTTGACCCCCTTCCCTTTGCGAATTGGGATGGCAGCTTCAGAGGGAGTAGACAGTCATCCAGAGGACCATAGCCAACACTCAGTGAGTTTTTCAAAATTAAATTCCTTTAAGGAAGTTAGACTGTTTAAAAATTGCGACCTGCCTAATGAATATTTATTAGGCAGGTAGCTCTGTAACCTCCTCTGAATCATTACTTTACAAACTGTCCTATTAGTACATAAGTTGGCTTCCACAATAATTTAGTGGTCACAAAAAGTCAGCATGAAAATTGCAACTGCTGTTTGTGACCAAAGTATTAGTACATTTGACCCCAAATCATTATTTGCTTGATTGTCTTTAACTGCTAAGGTCTTCATGATGCGTGTCTAGTGCCTGATAGTGGGGATCTGTAACTCCGGTAGCAGAGTTACTGGTATATGTGGGACCCGGAGGGGCCCTTCAAAAATGAGGAATTCCTGGACTTGAAAAGTTAATTCAGGTGCAAATTCCCCATGTTATTCATTATCACTCCAGTTTGTCATCTAGAAACTATACTTGCATTTAACGGGTGAAGTCTCTGATTGGAAGACACAAGGGGCTATATTAGACATAGGGTGCATGGCTCTGCTGTGCACCGTAGCACACCTCTAACTGGTGCACTGGATACAGACAGGGATTATGCAGCGTTCAACAGCACATTTACTATTGTCAATACACTTGGCCTCCATTTTAAAGGCATGCACACATCCTGCTGTAGATGGGTGCAGTAAATTACTGCACCCACCTGAAGGGGAATACCTGAGGGGTCTCTTTGACCTCTGTACCAACATCACAAAGAGCACCCCTGGGGGTGGGGGCACTCTGATTGTGTGCCACCTCTATGTGGTTCAAAGTCAGTGCACCTCCTGACCGCATCGTTGCCTCTGCAACCACTTGGTTAATGTGACACAGGCAAAAAGGCAAAGGATTTCCTCATCTGCATGGGGCCAAACACCCATGCAAATGAGGGCATGCTCACTTGGGATTGCACTAGTGCACAATTAGCGCCAATGTTATCCATAAGCCAAGTGTCTGTGGCTACTTCTGTAATACCACAGTAACCCAGGGAGGTAAAAAGCAGATGCAAATGTATGTTGTGACACCGGGACACTACTTATCACATGTCCCCTGATGTGTAGAGTTACCCCAGATCTGGTAATTGCAATGGGGTTGGCATCTTCCTTTTCTGCCCACTTAGTGAATAATTACAAGGAATTCGAGGTCCTAAGACATTGATGCTTATTTTATTTAATGCTACAATACAAAGGAGTTCCAAAGACATCAACAAATCCTTAATGGCTGCATATTTTTCATTGCAGGTAAAATACATAGACAGGATCAAATGTATTATAAATGTCTAGTGGAAACATTAGCTTAGGACATATATATATTCACAGAAAAAAACACAGGTTTCAGGGACGTTATAGTTAGTTGGACATTTCATTCGTACAAAACCAGAGAAATTCGGACGTTATAGTTAGTTGAGCTAACTATAACTCGCGCCCCCGCAATACACTGCTGATGACGTCACATATTACATCATACATGACATGGTCAGTGACATCACTGATGACATCTCAAATGACATCACTGATGACATCATCCAGTGACTGTGTGTTTCTGTAAAGTTTAAATATGTTTTATATATATTTATATATATGCCAAGGTGTATTGAAGAATGAGTGGGTGTATAAGTGTCTGAATGGATGATTTAGTAGGTGCGTGACTGACTGTATAAGTGAGTGATTAAACGTGTCTTACTGAATGCATGGGTTAGTGAGTAAACTGTGTAAATGTCTGTATCAGTCTGTCAGGTGGTGTGTAAGCGGCTGCATGGGTTGGTGAGTAGCTGCATGAGTGTCTATATGGGTTATTGATTGGTTGTCTGAGTATCTGTATGGGTGCCTGAGTGTCTGTGTGGGTGGGTGGGGGGTGTGTGTGACTCTGTGCATAGATGTGTGAGTGGGTGATTCACTGGGTGTATGGGTTCAAGAGGGTATCTGTGAAGGGCTGTATGGGTGGGGAAATGTGTGTATGGGTGTGTTGGTGAGTGAATGGATGTCTCAGTGGTACATGTGTGAGTAACTACATATGTGAAAGGCAGTATATGTGAGTGTTGGAGTATATAAATAACTATATGTGAGAGTGAGTGATTGTGAGAGTGTCTGTATGGATGAGTGTGTGCTTGTATCAGTGATTATATAAGAGAGTAAGTATGTGTTAGTATCTGTATGAATATGTGAGGTGGTGTGTGTATGACTGTATAGGTGAGTAAATGGGAGTGTGATTGATTCTTTGCATGACTGACTAGGTGTGTGAGTAACTCTATGGATGAGTGGTGGTGTGTGAGTGTCTGTATAGGTGTATGAGTGCATATGATAGTGCTGTATTGATGAGTGACTGCATGTATGAGTGACTATATGGGTGAATGATTGGATGTGTGTGTAGACCTAGGAATCATTGAGTGGGTATGTAGTAACTGGTACTGGTGTGTCTATGGTTTTCAAAATGGTAGTCTGTATTTTAGAGTGGGTGTATCAAAGGTTATATTAGGATGTGAGGAGGTGCATCAGATTATCACGTGGATGATGTCATCAGTGATGTCATTTGAGATATCATCAGTGATGCCATCAGTGATGTCACTGACCATGTCATGAATGATGTAATATGTGACGTCATCAGCAGTGCATTGCGGGGGCACGAGTTATAGTTAGCTCAACTAACTATAACGGCCAAATTTCTCTGCTTTTGTACAAGTGAAATGTCCAACTAACTATAACGTCCCTGAAACCTGTGTTTTTTTCAGTGGATTTCTAAGGTTTTTTTAAATGCTAATTTCTAACTATAACGTCCCTGAAACCTATGGTTTTTTCAGTGAATTTCAAAGGTTTTTAAAATGCTAATTTCTAACTATAGCGTCACTGTAACCTATGGTTTTTTCAGTGAATTTCAAAGGTTTTTTAAATGCTAATTTCTAACTATAACGTCCCTGAAACCTATGGTTTTTTCAGTGAATTTCTAAGGTTTTTTAAATGCTAATTTCTAACTATGCCTACAGAGGTAGGACATGTGCAGAAAGAGGAAGAAAGGTGCAGAAAGAAGCAAGAGAAATGCAGAAAGAGGAAACAGAAGTCCAGAAAGATGAAGAAAAGTGCAGAAAGAAGCAAGAGATATGCAGAAAGAACTAACAGAGGTGCAAAAAGAGGCCTTGTTGCAAAGTCTTCCTGTGCCCCCAACTTTTTGCTGACTGGTACTGGTGGTAACTGACTCTGACTAACCAGGCCCGGAGCCAGTGCTATACTGAAAGACACTTAGAATACAGTGAAAACATAAACATACACTAGGGTACACTATGGGTTGGGGTACCCCTGTGATTGACATGACCTCCCCTGTAAGGCCCTAGTACATAATAGGGCATAGGGATTACAACTACCTCTATATCAGAGGTGCAGAAAGAAGCAAGAGCAGTGCAGGAAGAACCAACAGAGGTGCAGAAAGAGGCAAGAGGGGTACAGAAAGAGGCAAGAAAAGTGCAGAAAGAAGCAAATGAGGTGCTGAAAGAGGCAAGAGAACTGCAGAAAATGGCAAGAGAGGTGCAGGAAGAGGCAGGAGAGGTGCACAAAGAGGGAAAAGGGGTACAGAAAGAGGCAAGAGGGGTGCAGAAAGAAGCAAGAGAAGTGCAGAAAGAAGCAACAGAGGTGCTTAAAGAAGAAAGAGGGTGCAGAAAGAGCAAGAGAAGTGCAGAAAGAAGCAACAGAGGTACAGAAAGAAGCAAGAGAGGTGCAGAAACAGGCAGGAAAGGTACAGAAAGAGGGAACAAGGGTGCAAAAAGAGGAAAGAGAGGTACAGAAAGAGGGAAGAGGGGTACAGAAAGAGGTGAGAGGGGTGCAGAAAGAAGCAAGTGAGGTGCAGAAAGAGGCAACAGAGCTGCAGGAAGATGCAAGAGAAGTGCAGAAATAAGCGAGAGAAGTGCAGAAATAGGCAAGTGAATTGCTGAAAGATGCAACAAAGGTGTAGACAGAAGCAAGAGAAGTGCAGAGAGAGGCAAGTGAGGTGCAGAAAGAAGCAAGAGCAAGTCAGAAAGAACCAAAAGAGGTGAAAAAAGAGGCAAGAGGGGTGCAGAAAGAGGTAGGAGAGCTGCACAAAGAGGCAAGAAAGGTACAGAAAGAGGCAGGCGGGGTACAGAAAGAAGGAAGAGAAGTGCAGAAAGAGGCAAGAGAATTGCTGAAAGAAGCAACAGAGGTATAGAAAGAAGCAAGAGAAGTGCAGAAAGAGGCAAGTAAGGTGCACAAAGAAGCAAGAGCAGTGCAGAAAGAACCAACAGAGGTGCAAAAAGAGGCAAGAGGGGTGCTGAAAAAAGTAGGAGAGGTGCACAAAGAGGCAAGACAAGTACAGAAAGAGGCAGGAGGGGTGCACAAAGAAGGAAGAGAAGTGCAGAAAGAAGCAACAGGGGTGCTGAAAGAGGCACGAAGGGTGCAGAAAGAGCAAGAGAAGTGCAAAAAGAAGCAACAGAGGTACAGAAAGAGGCAAGAGAGGTGCAGAAACAGGCAGGAAAGTTGCAGAAAGAGGGAACAGGGGTGCAGAAAGATGCAAGACAGGTGCAGAAAGAGAAAAACGGGGTGCAAAAAGAGGCAAGAGGGGTGCAGAAAGAAGCAAATGAGGTGCAGAACGAGGCAACAGAGGTGCAGAAAGAAGCAAGAGAGGTGCAGAAACAAGCAAGAGAAGTGCAAAAACAGGCAAGAGAATTGCTGAAAGCAGCAACAGAAGTGCAGAAAGAGGCAAGAGAAGTGCAGAAAGAGGCAAGTGAGGTGCAGAAAGAGGCAAGAGAGGTGGAGAAAATGGCAAGAGAACAGCAGAAAGAGGCAAGAGGGATGCAAAAAAGGGAAGAAGGGTGCAGAAAGAAGCAAGAGAGGTGCAGAAAGAAGCAAGAGAATTGCTGAAAGAAGGAACAGAGGTATAGAAAGAAGCAAGAGAAGTGCAGAGAGAGGCAATTGAGGTGCAGAAAGAAGCAAGAGCAGTGCAGAAAGAACCAACAGAGGTGCAAAAAGAGGCAAGAGGGGTGCTGAATAAAGTAGGAGAGGTACACAAAGAGGCAAGACAAGTACAGAAAGCGCCGGGAGGGGTGCAGAAAGAAGGAAGAGAAGTGCAGAAAGAAGCAACAGGGGTGCTGAAAGAGGCACGAAGGGTGCAGAAAGAGCAAGAGAAGTGCAGAGAGAAACAACAGAGGTATAGAAAGAGGCAAGAGAGGTGCAGACACAGGCAGGAAAGGTACAGAAAGAGGGAACAGGGGTGCAGAAAGACGCAAGACAGGTGCAGAAAGAGAAAAATCGGATGCAAAAAGAGGCAAGAGGGGTGCAGAAAGAAGCAAATGAGGTGCAGAACGAGTCAACAGAGGTGCAGAAAGACGCAAGAGAGGTGCAGAAACAAGCAAGAGAAGTGCAAAAACAGGCAAGAGAATTGCTGAAAGCAGCAAGAGAAGTGCAGAAAGAGGAGAGAAGTGCAGAAAGAGGCAAGTGAGGTGCAGAAAATGGCAAGAGAACAGCAGAAAGAGGCAAGAGGGATGCAAAAAAGGGAAGACGAGTGCAGAAAGAAGCAAGAGAGGTGCAGAAAGAAGCAAGAGAATTACAGAAAGAAGCAAGAGAGGTGCAGAAAGAAGCAAGAGAATTGCAGAAAGAAGCAAGAGAGGTGCAGAAAGAGGGAAGACGAGTGCAGAAAGAGACAACAGCGGTGCAGAAAGAGACAACAGGGGTACAGAAAGAAGCAAAAGAGGTGCAGAAAGAGGCAGTAGAAGTGCAGAAAGAGGCAAGTGAGGTGCAGAAGGAGGCAAGAGAACTGCAGAAAAAGGCAAGAGAGTTGCAGAAACAGGCAAAAGGGGTGCAGAAAGAGGGAACAGGTGTGCAGACAGAGGCAAAAGAGGTGCAGAAAGAGGGAAGAGGGGTACAGAAAGACACAAGAGGGATGCAGAAATTTGCAAGAGAGGTGCAGAAAGAAGCAAGAGCAGTGCAGAAAGAACCAACAGAGGTGCAAAAAGAGGCAAGAGGGGTGCAGAAAAAAAGTGGGAGAGGTGCACAAAGAGGCAAGACAAGTACAGAAACAGGCAGGAAAGGTGCAGAAAGAGGGAACAGGGATGCAGAAAGACGCAAGACAGGTGCAGAAAGAGAAAAATGGGGTACAAAAAGAGGCAAGAGGGGTGCAGAAAGAAGCAAATGAGGTGCAGAACGAGGCAAGAGGGGTGCAGAAAGAAGCAAATGAGGTGCAGAACGAGGCAACAGAGGTGCAGAAAGACGCAAGAGAGGTGCAGAAACAAGCAAGAGAAGTGCAAAAAGAGGCAAGAGAATTGCTGAAAGCAGCAAGAGAAGTGCAGAAAGAGGCAAGAGAAGTGCAGAAAGAGGCAAGTGAGGTACAGAAAATGGCAAGAGAACAGCAGAAAGAGGCAAAAGGGATGCAAAAAAGGGAAGAAGGGTGCAGAAAGAAGCAAGAGAGGTGCAGAAAGAAGCAAGAGAATTGCAGAAAGAAGCAAGAGAGGTGCAGAAAGAGGGAAGACAAGTGCAGAAAGAGACAACAGGGGTGCAGAAAGAGACAACAGGGGTACAGAAAGAAGCAAAAGAGGTGCAGAAAGAGGCAGTAGAAGTGCAGAAAGAGGCAAGTGAGGTGCAGAAGGAGGCAAGAGAACTGCAGAAAAAGGCAAGAGAGTTGCAGAAACAGGCAAAAGGGGTGCAGAAAGAGGGAACAGGTGTGCAGACAGAGGCAAAAGAGGTGCAGAAAGAGGGAAGAGGGGTACAGAAAGACGCAAGACAGGTGCAGAAAGAGAAAAACGGGGTGCAAAAAGAGGCAAGAGGGGTGCAGAAAGAAGCAAGAGGGGTGCAGAACGAGGCAACAGAGGTGCAGAAAGACGCAAGAGAGGTGCAGAAACAAGCAAGAGAAGTGCAAAAACAGGCAAGAGAATTGCTGAAAGCAGCAAGAGAAGTGCAGAAAGAGGCAAGAGAAGTGCAGAAAGAGGCAAGTGAGGTGCAGAAAGAGGCAAGAGAGGTGCAGAAAATGGCAAGAGAACAGCAGAAAGAGGCAAGAGGGATGCAAAAAAGGGAAGAAGGGTGCAGAAAGAAGCAAGAGAGGTGCAGAAAGAAGCAAGAGAATTGCTGAAAGAAGGAACAGAGGTATAGAAAGAAGCAAGAGAAGTGCAGAGAGAGGCAAGTGAGGTGCAGAAAGAAGCAAGAGCAGTGCAGAAAGAACCAACAGAGGTGCAAAAAGAGGCAAGAGGGGTGCTGAATAAAGTAGGAGAGGTGCACAAAGAGGCAAGACAAGTACAGAAAGAGGCAGGAGGGGTGCAGAGAGAAAGAAGAGAAGTGCAGAAAGAAGCAACAGGGGTGCTGAAAGAGGCACGAAGGGTGCAGAAAGAGCAAGAGAAGTGCAGAGAGAAGCAACAGAGGTATAGAAAGAGGCAAGAGAGGTGCAGACACAGGCAGGAAAGGTACAGAAAGAGGGAACAGGGGTGCAGAAAGACGCAAGACAGGTGCAGAAAGAGAAAAACAGGGTGCAAAAAGAGGCAAGAGGGGTGCAGAAAGAAGCAAATGAGGTGCAGAACGAGGCAACAGAGGTGCAGAAAGACGCAAGAGAGGTGCAGAAACAAGCAAGAGAAGTGCAAAAACAGGCAAGAGAATTGCTGAAAGCAGCAAGAGAAGTGCAGAAAGAGGCAAGAGAAGTGCAGAAAGAGGCTGGTGAGGTGCAGAAAATGGCAAGAGAACAGCAGAAAGAGGCAAGAGGGATGCAAAAAAGGGAAGAAGGGTACAGAAAGAAGCAAGAGAGGTGCAGAAAGAAGCAACAGAATTGCAGAAAGAAGCAAGAGAGGTGGAGAAAGAGGGAAGACGAGTGCAGAAAGAGACAACAGCGGTGCAGAAACAGACAACAGGGATACAGAAAGAAGCAAAATAGGTGCAGAAAGAGGCAGTAAAAGTGCAGAAAGAGGCAAGTGAGGTGCAGAAGGAGGCAAGAGAACTGCAGAAAAAGGCAACAGAGTTGCAGAAACAGGCAAAAGGGGTACAGAAAGAGGGAACAGGTGTGCAGACAGAGTCAAAAGAGGTGCAGAAAGAGGGAAGAGGGGTACAGAAAGAGGCAAGAGGGATGCAGAAATTTGCAAAAGAGGTGCAGAAAGAAGCAAGAGCAGTGCAGAAAGAACCAACAGAGGTGCAAAAAGAGGCAAGAGGGGTGCAGAAAAAAAGTGGGAGAGGTGCACAAAGAGGCAAGACAAGTACAGAAACATGCAGGAAAGGTGCAGAAAGAGGGAACAGGGATGCAGAAAGACGCAAGACAGGTGCAGAAAGAGAAAAATGGGGTGCAAAAAGAGGCAAGAGGGGTGCAGAAAGAAGCAAATGAGGTGCAGAACGAGGCAACAGAGGTGCAGAAAGACGCGAGAGGTTCAGAAACAGGCAAAAGGGGTGCAGAAAGAGGGAACAGGTGTGCAGACAGAGGCAAAAGAGGTGCAGAAAGAGGGAAGAGGGGTACAGAAAGAGGCAAGAGGGATGCAGAAATTTGCAAAAGAGGTGTAGAAAGAAGCAAGAGCAGTGCAGAAAGAACCAACAGAGGTGCAAAAAGAGGCAAGAGGGTTGCAGAAAAAAGTAGGAGAGGTGCACAAAGAGGCAAGACAAGTACAGAAAGAGGCAGGAGGGGTGCAGAAAGAAGGAAGAGAAGTGCAGAAAGAAGCAACAGAGGTGCTGACAGAGGCGTGAAGGGTGCAGAAAGAGCAAGAGAAGTACAGAAAGAAGCAACAGAGGTACAGAAAGAGGCTAGAGAGGTGCAGAAACAGGCAGGAAAGGTACAGAAAGTGGGAACAAGGGTGCAAAAAGAGGCAAGAGAGATGCAGAAAGAGGGAAGAGGGATACAGAAAGATGCAAGAGGGGTGCAGAAAGAAGCAAGTGAGGTGCAGAAAGAGGCAACAGAGGTGCAGAAAGACGCAAGAGAAGTGCAGAAACAAGCAAGAGAAGTACAGCAAGAGTCAAGAGAATTGCTGAAAGAAGCAACAAAGGTGTAGAAAGAGGCAAGAAGGGTGCAGAAAGAGGTAGGAGAGGTGCACAAAGAGGCAAGAGGGGTACAGAAAGAGGCAAGAGGGGTGCAGAAAGAAGGAAGAGAAGTGCAGAAGAAGCAACAGAGGTGCTGAAAGAGACAAGAAAGGTGCCGAAAGAGGCAAGAGAAGTGCAGAAAGAGGCAAGAGAGATGCAGAAAGAAGCAAGTGAGGTGCAGAAAGAGGCAAGAGAGGTGCAGAAAGAAGAGAGTGAGGTTCTGAAAGAGGCAATAGAAGAGCAGAAAGTGGCAAGTGAGGTGCAGAAAGAGTCATGAGAGGTATAGAAAGAGGAAAGATAAGTGTAGAAAGAGGCAAGAGAAGTGTAGAAAGAGGCACTTGAGGTGCAGAAAGAGGCAAGAGAGGTACAGAAAGAGGCTCGAGAAGTGCAGAAAGAGGCAAGAGAAGTGCAGAAAGAGGCAAGAGGGGTGCAGAAGGAAGAGAGTGAGGTGCAGAAAGAGGCAAGTGAGGTGTAGAAAGAGGCAAGAGAGGTACAGAAAGAGGCAAAGGAACTGCAGAAACAGGCAAGAGAAATGCACAAAGAGGCAAGAGCGGAGCAGAAAGAGACAAGAGAGGTGTAGAAAGAAGCAAGATAAGTGCAGAAAGAGGCAAGTGAGGTGCAGAAAGAGGCAAGAGAGGTGCAGAAAGAAGCAAGAGAGGTGCAGAAAGAGGCAAGAGATCTGCAGAAAAAGCAACAGAGCTGCTGAAAAGAGGCAAGTGAGGTGCAGAAAGGGGCAAGAGAAGTGCAGAAAGAGGCAAGTGAAGTGCAGAAAGAAGACAGTGAGGTGCAGAAAGAGGAAGAAAGGAGCAGAAAGAAGCAAGAGAAATGCAGAACGAGGCAAGAGAGGCACAGAAAGAAGAGAGGTTTGTGCACCATTAGTACCAGTTTAACACCCATATCTTGCAATAAGTAACACGTGACCATTCCAGCTTTGCAAAGGGCCTTCCACCACGCTGTAACACATGACGCTGCATTTTTGGGATTTTTTGAGCCGTTTGAGCTAGAAACAAGGCTTTTTTTGTTCAAATCTGCAGATTAGGCAGCAGATGATAGAATATTTGGAAAATGCGGAAAATGTTTAATTATGTGAAAATTGGTGCAGCCGAACAGTCACATCATGCCAGTGGCCCTGCTCATACCTCCGACTAGGTCCAGAAGTGCTCCTCAGTGGTTCCTTCTTTTTTTGTGTCTCATTGAGTTTATAGTTTAGCTTCTATGGAAACGAGGAAGACTAAACCTGAGGTTACCACTCCACAACACAGACTACAATACCACATAATTACTCTCCAAAACACATAATCCCACTCCACATAATTCCTATACACTAACTACCACATACTTTCTATTCACATAATTTCACTGCACAACATACCACATAATTCCACTACACACAACGTACATCCACTCTACACCAAAAAACATTAGTAAAAATCTTTTACATTTACAACGCCAATAGCTCTAACTCTCGCAAATGCGAAACCTATTACATTGCAAATGCTTCTTTAACTAGTAGTCGCATTTGCAGAGTGGTGGAGAAAGGGTGCTGGGCCTCCCGCCAGCGCTCAGGAATTCCGTTGCGTAGGACTTACAGGAGGTACCAGGAGGACTTCTTGGCCCCCAAAGTCCCTCAGGAGTAAAGTGGACTTCATCCCCCATCCCGTAGTCTGCCAGGAGGCGCGCTTGCAGAGTGGTGGCGAAAGGAGGCGTTGCCTCCGAAGACGTCTTAGCAATCCCACTGTGTGGGACTTACTGGAGGTAACAAGAGGGGTAGTTGGCCCCCAAGGACATCCTTGGGGGCCAACTACCCCTACTATTACCTACAGTAAGTCCCACACAGCAGGATTGCAAAGTTCTCATAGCAGGCCACGCCCCCTTTGCCCACCACTCTGAAAACGCACTCCCTGGCGCGCTCTTGGATGGGGATTTAAGTCACCTTTGCAGCTGGGGGTCCTTTGGGGCCAACTAGCCTACCTCTTACCTCCGGTAAGCCCCACACACAGTGGGATTGCTGAGAGGCGGACACAGGCCATGCCCCCTTTCTCCACACCTCTGCAAATGCACCTTCTGGCACGCTCTTTATTGGGGGATGAAGTCCCCTTGCCTCATGAGGGTCCCTGGGGGCCAACTAGCCCACCAGGTACCTCCAGTAAGCCCCACACAGCTGGATTGCTGAGAGTGGTCCGAGGCCATGCCCCTTTTTTACACCACTCTGCAAACGCACCGCCTGGCGCACTGCTGCTCCGGGGATGAATTCCACTTGTGTCCTGAGGTCCTCAGGACACAAGAGGACCTCATCACCCCACCAGCAGTGCACCAAGAGGCGCGTTTGCAGAGTGGTGCAAAAAGGGGCGTAGCCTCGGACCACCTCTCAGCAATCCCACTGTGTGGGGCTTACTGGAGGTACCTGGTGGGCTAGTTGGCCCCTAGGGACCCTTAAGATGCAAGGGGACTCAATCCCCCAACCCAAAACATGCCAAGAGGTGCGTTTGCACAGTGGTACAGGGAGGGGGCGGGGCCTCCAGCGAGATGCCGGTTTTTCTTTACTTTTCCTATTTTTAGAAGGGGCGCTGTGTAGCCCCCCTTCTCTTACTATTTTTTGGGCCCTGGGGACCCCATCCCCCAGGGCCTTAGCCATTTTTTTACTTGAAAAAAAAACGGGAAGGGGGCCACGTGGTCCCCCTTCCCTGGACCTCTTTTGGCCTCAGGGACCCCATCCCCCGAGGCCATGCCCTTGTTTTTTTTAGCATTATTATTGAGGGGGGCTGCATGGCCCCCCTCCTGTGGCCAATTTTGGCTCCGGGGACCCCATCCCCTGGGGCCCAGCCTTATTTAAAAAATAAAAAAAAATACTTATATTCGGAAGGGGGGCCTCGTGGCCCCCCTTTCCTGGGCCACTATTGGCCCCGGGGACTCCATCCCCCGGGGCTTGGCCAATGTTTTTTTTTCTTCTCATTAGGGGAGGGGAGGTGCACCCCCAGGGCCGGCCCTCAAGTTGGGGACTGTGGGGGGAGCCCCAATGTCCCAGCCGGCCCCCTCCTCCTGTGGGAGCCGGCATAGCTTTTGGACAAGGGGAGCCGATAACATGCAGCTCCCCTTGTCCAAAAGCAATCTGCTTTGCTTCGTTGAAGCGTGAGCAAGTTTCCTGCTCTCGCTTCAACGAAGCAAAGCAGGAGTTTGCTATGACTGTCATAGTAAACGGCAATGTCCCGGGGGTGGGCACCCCAGGACATTGCAGGAGCCGGCCCTGGGGGGTGGAGGTCCCCAGGGCCAAGGAGGGCTCCAGGAGGGGGGCCGCGCGGCCCGCCTCCCAACACATTTAAAGCCCCGGGGAGGTGGTGGTCCCCGGGGGTCCACAACGGACCCCCACACTTCAATTATGCATGCCCTGGGGAGGTGGTAGTCCCCTGGGCATGTGGGTGGGCTTAAGCCCCCCCCCTCCCCCACACAAATAGTTTTTTTTTAAATCAGAGCCCCGGTGAGGTGGCAGTCCCCGGGGCTGCGGGGGGCCACGTGCCCCCGTGTTTAATTATCAAAGCCCCGGGGAGGTGGTGGTCCCCGGGGCAGCATGGGGGGTCAGGAGCCCTCCCCCATGCATTTTTTTTTATAAATAAGCCCTGGGGAGGTGGTGGTCCCTGGGGCTGCGGGGGAGCTGCTAGCCCCCCCAGCATTTCAATAGGGATCGCCCCGGGGAGGTGGCGGTCACTGGGGCTGTGGGGGACCCACGGGCCCCCACACCCTTATCCAATATTGCCCCCGGGACCTGGCCCACCCGGGGGCTTATAGAAAAGGAAGCGCGGGAGCCCACGCTTTGTTTTTTTATTTATTTTTCCGGCTGGATTCACGCACCCATCGTGTATTCGTCCGTTTAAAGAAAAAAAATGCTTTTTGTGGGACCCCCTGAGCAGGCCTAGGGGGTCAGGGTGTTTCTACCCTGCCCTGTTTTCTTGTTTTTCATCTTTTTTTCACCCTTTTTCTTGTGACTCAGTTACCGAATCACAAGATGGCTACCAACACTTCCTGGTTTTGAGTGTTGCCAGCCAATCAGAGTGAAGCTCGTGCCCGGGAGGGTTCACGAACGCTCCTCGGTGCTCAGATATCGATATTTTTATTTTTTGAATTTCTCAGCAACTACTGAATGGATTTAAACCATTTAAAAAAAAGCACGCTTTCTAGACCAAGACCTACCTTTTTGCCAAATTTGGTGTAATGCCGTTCAGCAGTTCGGGCTGTAGCCTGTTCCAAAATTTCCTATGGAAATTAACATGGGGAAAACGCGTTTTTGGACCCCCCTTTTTACTCGGCCCCCGCTTGACAAATCACCCCGAAACTTTAAAGACAGGAGCTGACCGGAGCGCCCCACTAGTTTTGAAAATTTCGCCAAGATTCATCAACCGGCGCCAAAGATATTGGCAAATCAAAAAATGCTTACGCTTTTCCTATGGAAACTAGGTCCTAACTATAACTACCTACTGGCGACCGCCAGTAGGATATATATATATATATATATATATATATATATATATATATATATATATATATATATATATATATATATATATAGAGAAACCAAAAGTCCTTAAAGCGCCCACTTAGCAGCAACTTAACAGGTACGGACCACACGGCGAGATTCCAATAAGTTTGAAGTGCTTTTATTCCGGTGGCAGATTCATTTCAATCTTTCTTGTGGCAAATGCCCAGCATTACGCGTTTCGCCTGCGTCTCTGCAAGCTTGATCACACAACGCGCTGGACCAAGTAAAAAGTATTTAAAGTGACACAGTGCAAAAACAACTCCTACCTCCCAATAAAAACAGAAGACATACTAGATACTATTAAGTCATAGTAGACTCAGTAGAAACAATGTAACAGGAAACAATAACCTCTATCATAAATATATGTTCAACCAGTGTTGAATGAACCTTAAAATTGGTACACATTAATCACATATAAAAGGTAAGGTAAGTTCCTACATACATGAACACATGTAAAAGTATGTTACATATGTAATTGGAGAAGAGAAAGTTGAATCCTAAAGTGCAAGTGCTAAAAATTAATAATTTTTTCACAGTATAGTACCGACTATTAAAAACCATAGTCAACTGCATACTTGTGAGTCAAGGAGGACGAGCTAATGACTGTTTCAATATACCTAAAGTGCAAGTGCAGAATAAAAAAATCCAGAAATATAAACAATTTCAAACATTATTGTTCTTAATCAAGTACGACCACTTCTAGAGTAATCAGAATAAAGTGTCAGTGCACTTGTAAGAACTAGATATTAAAATGGGTGATGGGGATAACAAATATTCTGTGTACCCCACCTTCATAGTAACATACAGTACAAAATTGTATTATGCCCAATACTAAGAAAAGATAGAAGTAAGAAGTAAACAAATAAATAGAAAGAGAAAAATGCATCAGTAGAAAAATCATATATCCTTCATATCATAAATTAACACACATGTGTCAAACATTCTAACTAACAAGCCAATAAAAGATAAATGGAGAACAGTAAAGTAGTTAGAATGTAATTAAAACCTGTCTCAAACCGGCATAAGACTACGTAAAACCCAGTAACACGAAGTAAAACCTAGCTAAAAACCCATAAAATGGATAAAAACCAGGAAAAACCAAGTAGACTAGGCCGAACGAGTCCCACTACCAAGTCTAAAATCAGGCTTAAAAACCACATCTCCAACAACATAAACTCAACAATAAGGCTAAAAAATAACACTGCCTGTTAATGAGAAATGTACTTTACAAAAAATTATACAGATCTTCTCCTGTATTGAATCCATTTGGCATTTTAGTGTATATATATATATCTGTCACAGTCGAGTTCAAGGAAGGAGTTCAAGGAAATGCAGATTAAGATACAACAACAACGAAGAGATTAAAGATGATGCAACGGTATGAATGCTTCAGTTTGAAGTCACTACATACCACAGAAGCATTGAATCAAATATTTGTAGGCTATTAAAGAAAGAGGGTACTATGAGATGTGGAGGGCTGTAAGGACATGAGAGAAGGAGGAGCTAGAGGATGCCGAGGTGAAGGATGTGCCTATGTTGAATCCAGAGGCAACATCAAGGAGGAGGACCCGGAGGTGAAGAAAATGAGGGAGTCATACAACTCAGGACAGAGAGGATGTGCGATAGAGAAGGAGGAAGAAAAAGTGATTGAAAGAGATGATGAAGGGCAATGATACAGGGACCTGAAGCAGATGAGCAGTGTTGAAGCAGGGGAAAAAGAGCACCAGGGCTTTCTGAATGGACTAGAGAATGGACAAATGCCTACATCAATGCCTAAAATGCTTCACAAACAAATGATGGACGGAATGCTGAACAAATCAAACATTCATCCCCAGTCAAGAGATCTGGGTTAAATCCATTGTTCTTTTGCTCACCATGCCACCCCAGTTTATACCCAGCCATATGCAATCACTCTTGACCCTGCTCCTCATGGGAACAGTCCAGCTCGAACTGCCAAGCCAGGTCCTCCCCGGACCGGAAAAAAACATCCTGGGACTGGTTTCGGGGTTTCATTCCTTATCAGCCAGGCTAGCTTGAACCCAGTGGCACAGTAAGCAAGGGACCCACGTCTGGGCATACCCATCCCACTTAGGGCAAAAATGCTGCACAAACAAATGATGGACAGAATGCTGAACAAATCAAACATTCACCCCCAGTCAAGAGATCTGGGTTAAATCCTTCTTTCTTTTGCTCACCATGCCACCTCAGTTTGGACTCAGCCATATACAAATCAGTCTTGACCCTGCTTCTCATGGGAACAGTCCAGCCTGAACTGCCAAGTCAGGTCCTCCCTGGATCAGAAACAAGCATCCTGGGACCGGATTCAGGGCATCACCCCTCATCAGCCAGGCTAGCTTGAATCCAGTGGCCCAGTGAGCAAGGGATCCACGTCTGGGCGACGTATTGGGATGCAGCCTGAGCGATTGGCACTGAAATAAACACGCTGCACAAGCATATCATCTTCTGAGTGCGCGCCTTATTGGACTTTCATTTGGATATATATATATATATATATATATATATATATATATCCTGAGGAAAATTTCGCTCGAAGTGCGCTCTCAGTCAAGAAGACGCTGTGCAAATCAAAGTTACCGCTGTTTATTCACAACGCGTTTCGCCTACCGAAAGGCTTGATCACGTGAAAAGTGCAACCAATGTCGGCAAACTAAGTAAGAGGGATGGTAAACACAGTCAAGGGGACTTGCACAAAACGAGGTGGCAGACATCTTAGAGTGGTAAATAGACCTCGCACATGTTGCATGCAAATTACATTTCATATCAATACATTCAAATAATCAAAGGGCAAGTCAGACCAATTATAAATTGTAACGAAAATGTAGCATGCTAGATATATAACTCACAGTAGAAGTACGTAAATGCTGCGCAGTAAAGGAGACTAGCATGTTTAAAAACGGCAGACATCTTATCAGGGTAAAATACCAAACATGTAAGATTCAACTCGTTCCAAAAACCGGCAAAGGGCCAGTCAGCAACAATCATGTGCAGTTGCAAGATAGTGCAGGTGAAACATGCTGAACATGTAATTCTCAGTGGAAAAAACATGTCAGTGCCACTGACGGGTGTGCTTACAAGTGTTATGCGCCCGATGACCCCTCGGTAACGTCCAGGATAGTACCTAGATCGCGGAGAGGCAGACAGTGTCTCAGATAGTGACACTCACTATGAGGTAAGGCCAAAGGCCTGTGTCGGCAAGTGCCCATTCTCATGAATGTCTCGGAAGTGCCCCTCTGGGTCAGCATCCCACCCCGCTTAATGCCCCAAAATGTATCAGTGGGTGGGTAGATAGTCAATGCGCTAGGATCTCAATGGAATGTCCATGAGCGGTGTCCCCCACCATCCTCTCACCAATCGATGCCGTGGTGAATCAAAGTGCTCCAGTGCCCATAAGGAGGGAGAAAGGGTAGGCAGCCCGTGCTGGTGAATGCTGGTGGTTGGGCCCCTTCCTTTCCTCCTGTGAGTGAAAAAGAGAAGAAGAAAACAGTGATTAAAACCAAGGTCACTAAGACCGTTCAACAAAATATATTCTGACACAAAAAACCTGACAAGGTCTCACAATAGGTAACAAAGTGGGTGAGGAGAGGAGTCAATAATGAAAAGGAATAGGTATATAATATCTACATCATGTGCCTAGGCAACCAGCTCAAGAGTGTGGGAGATATGGGCCAACGTCACTGAGGGTGGAAAACTGTAGTATGTCATTCTTTCAGGTGTACAGACAGTTCTTCCTCCTGATTCAGACCCCCGGGGTTTTGGTCTGGAAATCAATGATATACCTTGATTCCCTCTGCCTGAGATGTAGAACTCTGTTTCCACCCCTGGGATTCTTATCAATTTGTTCCAGGATTATGTAACTCATCTCTTTCGTGTTGGAAAAGTGTTTCTCTCTAAAGTGGCGTGCCACAGGGTACTTGGGGTCAAAGTTAGTAATCGCTCTGCTATGTTCGGGAATGCGTTTCTTCGCCATGCAGGTAGTGCTGCCTATATACCAGAGTTTACAGGTGCATTCTATGGCATATATCACACAAGTGGAGCTGCATGTGAGAAATTGAGTAAGCTCCTTGTTCACCCCATTGTAGCTCACCTGACTGTGAAATCTACTGTTATTGCATGCTTTGCAATGGCCGCAGGGGTAAAAACCCTTGAGGCCTTGTAGGTTGTTCTCGGGATAGGTGGTGATGTCACTGTGTATGAGCATATCTCTGATATTCCTGCCCCTACGGTACGTTATGCTCGGTCTGTCTGGGATAATCCCTCCAATGACACTGTCAGTCTTCAAGATGTCCCAGTTCTTAGTGACAATGCGTTTGATGTCCCTAGCATCGGAGCTGAAGGTCAAAATCATTCTAGATGTATTGTCATCCGTTGTTTCAGTCTTGGGTTTGTCAGTGATGGTGGACATTCTCTCTACCACCCTTGCTCTATTGAGTGCTTTCTTAAGCACACAATTGGGATAGCCTCACTCTTTGAACCGCTCTGCAATGTTGGCACTTTCCGTCAGGTATCCTTCCTCTGTGTTACAGTTCCTTTTTGCCCTCAGCAGTTCCCCATATGGAATACTCCATTTCAAGGTTTCGGGGTGACTGCTGAGGGCATGTAGGACACTGTTCCCTGCAGTAATTTTTCTATACAGAGTGGTATGTACCTTGTTGTGTTTGACCACAAGTTTCACATCTAGGTACTCTGCTTCAGTCCTGCTCATGTTGCCACTCAGTACTCAGTATGATGTTTCGATCATTAACATTCAGTTTCTTGATGAATTCTTGTGCCACTTCCTCTGGTCCTTTCCATATAATAAATAAATCGTCGATGTAGCGAAGCCACATCGACACATGTTTTAAATCTTGTTGGAAAACCGGATTGGACCAGATGCTCTCCTCCCAGTTTCCCATAAACAAATTGGCGAAACTGGGAGCAAAACATGAGCCCATGGCTGTACCGGTCACCTGTCTAAACAGAGTGCCATTGAACAGAAAAATATTATTTGTCAGGCAATACTCTATCATGTCTAGCAACATTTGGGTGTGTTCACGCAACCTCATCGGTCTTGTTTCCAAATAATGTTTGCATGCCTCCAAACCCTGTTGATCATTGATAATGGTATAGAGGCTGTGCACATCCAAGGTAATGAAAAGGGAGTCAGCGTCCCATTCGAGGTCGTCTATCCTCATGAGAAAGTCCTTGGTGTCTCTAATGTAACTAACTAGATTAGTCACATACTCCCTCAGAAAATGATCTATATATTTGGAGATATGCTCTGCCACGCTCCCTCTGGATGAGACAATGGGCCTGCCAGGAGGCTTGACTAGGTCTTTGTGTAACTTCGGGAGAAGATAGAGAACCGGGAGGATCGGGTAATCTCTTTTGAGATAGCCAAATTCCTCCCAGGTGAGTATGCCTTTGTCTTTCCAATTGGTGAGCAATTCCCAGACTGTGGTGATGCTGGTATTGTATCTGTCGATGTTGACGGGTTCGTAAAAACTCCTGTCTGCCAATTGTCTACCTGCTTCACTGATGTATTGCTCACGATCTAGGATGACAATGTTCCCCCCTTTGTCTGCCGGACGAATGACAATATTGTCATTGTCCATGAGGGACTTGAGGGCCTGTCTCTGTTTGTGTGTAAGGTTCGAATCCCTGTAGGTATGCTGTCTATTGTTCCTGTGTCTAGATTCATTGAGTGATTTACTGACAAACTCATGGAACGTGTCAATGCTGTCATGTGGTAACATGGGCATAAAATTGGACTTGGGTTTAAAACTGGTGTTGGCGGATGCATTGGTAACTATTTCAAGCTCCGCCAATGTTTGTGTTGGTGTGATACCCTGATCCATTTCACCATCTACCTGGGCCAATTCAAACATGGTATTGAGTACCTCGCTGTCCCCTATGTTGAGATCGGAATCACTGGTCTCACTGGCCCCCCCTGTGATGTTGCTGTGGACGGTGCCTTTCAGTTTGTGCCACTTTTTGAGTTTAAGTTTCCGCACATATTTAAACAAATCAATCCTGACATTGGTATAGTTCGAGGGGTAAGAAGGACAGAAAGAGAGTCCGAGGCATAAAGTTCTTTTCTCTGTATTGCTGATCGGTCTACTTGATAAGTTAATGATGGTTTTATTCACCGTTATGTCATCCATTAGTAGACTTTTCTGGTGCGTGTCTTGTTTCCCATTGCGCCACGTCCCCTGCCTCTTTTGCCACCGTTGTCTGATTCTTGCTCGCCGGTTTCTGCGTGTCCTCTTCCTCTGCCCCGTCCACGTCCCCTTTTTCCTCTTGTTTTCGGTATCGGTGTTTCCCTCGAGGTCTGTCGCCCTCTCCTGAGTGTCCGATATTCATCTTAAAAAAGTCACTTGTCTTTTGACTTGACCCACCGGTGTCGCACTCTGTACAGATACATCAGATTCGCTTCCACTTGTGGTAGAGACTTCTGTTCTTAGTGTTTCCTTGGTGGTATTAAATTCTTCACATTCGGGGGATCCTTGTTTGTATAGATGGTCGTACTTGTGACTAAATGTCAGGATCCTCCCACTGTCATAATCCATATAGTCACGGTTCAGCTTCCTCTGTTTCCGTGCTTTGATGTCTTCCTCGTGTTTGGTAAGTCTCTCTTTGATTTCGGAGAGGGATTTGTTGAGTACTTCTGTTTCCATGCTTTTCTTGAGTTCCTCCATCAATTCTTTAATTTCCTCTAGAATCACCTCACAGTCCAACCAAGCATATTTTATAAGAATTTCAAGCATTCTTCTTGAACTCTGAGCAGAGTTAGTTGACTACTCTTCTAACATCTGCGGATTGGGTTTCTCATATGCGGGTGTCGTAAAAATTCTCAAGCCCCTGGGTACCATGACTTGATCCACATAGTTCTGTAGGGATGTTGCCTCACACCACTTGGTAGTTTCAGTTTTTTTGAGTTTTTCATATTTTCGCAGTTTGTCCTCGTTGGGTTGTACCAGGTTAGTGTTTACTCTTAAGTTGGTGGTAGGGCCTGCCCTCCTCGCGAACAAGACCCGTGCCGCAGATTTCCTTTCCTCATCCTCGTCCATATTGCACCCCAGTGGTAAACGACTATCTGTAGCACAGAGTCTGTCTGTCCCCCTACTGAATAGTAGGTTCTCTCTGCCTTACGACTTGCCTGTGAGCCAAAACAGGTAAATGTTCTGTAAACTGCAGGAAGGTTCAATTGCAGAAGGTCTGATTAGCGGATTACGCGAGATCAGAGGGAGGATGTACGATACCACATCCTAACAGTTGCAGATAGAGATCTTCATGTAATGAAGCACGACAGGCACCGCAGTATGTCTGTAAGCTCCCCGTTGCCCCGGAGGTGGGAGTAACGATGCCCAGCCACCGTAGGGCGCCCCACCGCCTCCCCCTAGGGACGGAAGAGAACAGATTCCCGCTTACCTGCTAGTCAGCGCTATCATTACGATCTGTGTCCCCCTCTGGTATCTCTTTTGGCAAGGGGTCGTGGCCGGTCCAAAATGTGGCTCTCGATTCAATCCTCGAAACTTGCTTGCTCCTTCCAAACCACAGTGGACCCACGGAGAGTGGCGCGCATGCCAGCGGAACACACCGGCACACAGAATCCTTAGGAAAATTTTGCTCGAAGCGCGCTCTCAGTCAAGAAGACGCTGTGCAAATCAAAGTTACCACTGTTTATTCACAACGCGTTTCGCCTACCGAAAGGCTTGATCACGTGAAAAGTGCAACCAATGTCGGCAAACTAAGTAAGAGGGATGGTAAACACAGTCAAGGGGACTTGCACAAAACGAGGTGGCAGACATCTTAGAGTGGTAAATAGACCTCGCACATGTTGCATGCAAATTACATTTCATATCAATACATTCAAATAATCAAAGGGCAAGTCAGACCAATTATAAATTGTAACGAAAATGTAGCATGCTAGATATATAACTCACAGTAGAAGTACGTAAATGCTGCGCAGTAAAGGAGACTAGCATGTTTAAAAATGGCAGACATCTTATCAGGGTAAAATACCAAACATGTAAGATTCAACTCATTCCAAAAACCGGCAAAGGGCCAGTCAGCAACAATCATGTGCAGTTGCAAGATAGTGCAGGTGAAACATGCTGAACATGTAATTCTCAGTGGAAAAAACATGTCAGTGCCACTGACGGGTGTGCTTACAAGTGTTATGCGCCCGATGACCCCTCGGTAACGTCCAGGATAGTACCTAGATCGCGGAGAGGCAGACAGTGTCTCAGATAGTGACACTCACTATGAGGTAAGGCCAAAGGCCTGTGTCGGCAAGTGTCCAATCTCATGAATGTCTCGGAAGTGCCCCTCTGGGTCAGCATCCCACCCCGCTTAATGCCCCAATATGTATCAGTGGGTGGGTAGATAGTCAATGCGCTAGGATCTCAATGGAATGTCCATGAGCGGTGTCCCCTACCATCCTCTCACCAATCGATGCCGTGGTGAATCAAAGTGCTCCAGTGCCCATAAGGAGGGAGAAAGGGTAGGCAGCCCGTGCTGGTGAATGCTGGTGGTTGGGCCCCTTCCTTTCCTCCTGTGAGTGAAAAAGAGAAGAAGAAAACAGTGATTAAAACCAAGGTCACTAAGACCTTTCAACAAAATATATTCTGACACAAAAAACCTGACAAGGTCTCACAATAGGTAACAAAGTGGGTGAGGAGAGGAGTCAATAATGAAAAGGAATAGGTATACAATATCTACATCAATAAAAAAAACTTTATAAAAAATATATCACAAAGTAAGTATATGACTTAGGGCCCGATTGCGATCTCGCTAGCAAAGCCCTCCGTACGACTCGGATCTGGAGGGCTTTCCGAGCGAAACGTGCTCCGGGGGTCCGAACGAGCGAGTACGATGCAGCAGTATGCTTACGGACTTGGGTCGCTAGGACTCCCATTGAACTCTATGGGAGCCTGTGTACAGACACAAACACAGGCTCCCGTAGCATAAAGGGGTGGGTGGGGAAAAGCGTACACACTGTGTATGCCTGGATCAGGGGGACCCATGGGCACCTCCGTGACAGATTCGGAGGGCCCCGGGTGAAGGGGGGCCTGCTACGGCCCCCCAAAGTATGCTTCCAACAGCCGTTTCATCTCGCTGGGACTGAGGCAAAGCAGCTGTCCGAATCGTGCATCGTACTCGCTCGGTCTGAATTCGGCTCCATAGGGTGGCACGATTCGGCTATGTATGAGTCGTACGGACAGGTTCGGGTCCTGGAAACGATTTGGTTGGCGCGTACGCGATCTTGGCATCGTACTTAGGGGCCGATTCCGATTCGGGCCGGAAAATGTACCGACCGACTCGGTACGGGAATTTATTCCGACCGACACTTACCGGCGCTGCCCGATCCGTGTAGTACAATGCAATGCATGTGAATCACGACCGACTCGTACGGAACACAAGCCGAACGACCGAACCGCACGGAAAACAGCTATCCGGCCGGGAAACCACACGAATCGAACCGACCAACACGCACCAGGAATGAACCCGACAGAAACGTACCCGCGAACTCCGACCCGCGCAGTACGATGCAATGCGTGGAAAACCAGACCGAGTCGCACGGAGCTCAAGCCGTACGACCGACACGCATACAAAACCGAAGCAAATCAATACCCCGCGACCGAAGCGTACGCCGCACATATAACACAGCAGAAACACAGCTTGAAAGACTCGGAGAAGCTCGCACGAGACAACTGCAGCGTCCTACTCGGTCAGAAGAACGTCTCCTACATGCCCTACAACTACAAAAGAAAAAATACAAAAAAAAGGGCCAAACAGCAATGACAAAGTCAATAAATACTGGGGGGAAAAAACATGGAACAAAGACATACCCACAACTCCACCCATATAAAGGCCACAAATCCCTACCATAATCCTTTGCAAATTCAAATGACCTGCCAGCACAGAACACCATCAGACGGCAACCACAGACACACCCACAACTCATCCATCACACAAGCCACACACCATTAGCACCTCCCAAATAGCACCCTCACATACACCCAGAAAAACTGACACTCACCCACCCTCACTTGCACACTCACACACACATCAATCCCTACCACCACCCATCACCATGCCCCCAAAGAAGAATCCAAAGTTCCTAGACAGTGAATTGGAAGTGCTGGTAGATGAAATCCTCAGGGTAGAGCCACACTTGTATGGTACACTGGTCCAACAGACCCCCATGTCGCAGAAAACCAAGATGTGGGAGAGGATCGTCGACAGGGTGAACGCACAATCACCATGTTTGCGCACAAAGGAAGACATTCAGAACAGGTGGTATGATGTGCGCAGGAGGGTCAAGGCCCTACTCAAGAAGGATTACACCTTGAGCCATCGCACCGGCAGTGGCCCTCCTGCCAAACCAGTATACCTCAGGCCCTGGGAGGAGAAGGTGCGGGCCATCCTACCACCAGAGAGCGTACATGGACTATCAAACATCCCAGAGCCTGATGAGTACACAACCAATATACCCAATATCGTGTGACAATACACACACATCACTGTCAAGGGGATAGTCAAACCATGCACCGTTAGCAAAGCCACAGTAACCAAAACATAATCATCCCAAGATGTGTATGTTAGTTAGACAAACACAATACCTGCCATCCCATAGTGATATGTAACTGTGTCATGACATGTACAAACCTAACAACAAATAGAGCAAGGCAGTGGCACAAATTTAACCAACAAACACTGTCAGACATTTTGCCACCACTACAACACCACTTCACAGGGAAGCTCACTGAAAGGAAGGAATTCTGTGTATGCTGGTGAAGTCAGTGTAGCCAATAGCATGATGGGAGTTGTAGTCACAAATATTGCTCACCCTCACAATTGGCCCATCAACACCACTCTGAACCATGCTCACATCACAGGGAGTGGAAAAGAACTGACAAGATGGCTGACACTGGGTACTGCTGTGGGGAGCACAAGGCCCTGCTGGGAAATGTGCACCAACCAACAGCAGGACACCACTGTCTGACATCCTGAAAGCAAACTTGCACTCCCTGCAATGGAAGCACGTTCCATGGTGGGATATCTGGCTGGGTGGGAAGGAGGACTGACAGCACTGACCATAGTTACCAGCAGCTGTTCTGACACACACCCTTAACACAAACTACACACAACTCACCTGGGAGAATGCATTGCCTCACACTCTAATTAAATATCCCACAAAGAACCACCACCCTGGGTTATGCTGTGTGAAGCACAGGGACACTTCTGGGACTTGTAGCCAAACTAACGCCAGGACAACACTGTCAGCCATCCTGTCAGCACAGGCACACTACCCCACAGGGAAGCAGAGTCAAAAGGAAGGAAGTATGGGCATGCCGGGAAGGGGGGTGTAGACAATAGCAAGATGGGAGTGGTAGTCACAGCTCAACATCCCCCACCCACATGGCCCAGCAAGCTCACACTGAAGCATGCATACCTCACAGGGAGTGAAACGCCACTTCAAAGATGTCTGACACTGGTGCTCTGTTGTGGGGAGCACAAGGCCCTGCTGGGAACTGGGCACCAACAAACAGGACACCACTGTCAGCCATCTTGCCATTGCTGTCACACTCACACACAGTGAAGTCCACTCAAAAGGAAGGAAGTATGGGCATGCTGGGAAGGGGGGTGTAGGCAATAGCATGATGGGAGTGGTAGTCACAGCTCAACATCCCCCACCCACATGGCCCAGCAAGCTCACACTGAAGCATGCACACCTCACAGGGAGTGAAAAGCCACTTCAAAGATGTCTGACACTGGTGCTCTGTTGTGGGGAGCACAAGGCCCTGCTGGGAACTGGGCACCAACAAACAACAGGACACCACTGTCAGCCATCTTGCCAGTGCTGTCACACTCACACACAGTGAAGTCCACTCAAAAGGAAGGAAGTTTGGGCATGCTGGGAAGGGGGGTGTAGGCAATAGCATGATGGGAGTGGTAGTCACAGCTCAACATCCCCCACCCACATGGCCCGGCAAGCTCACACTGAAGCATGCACACCTCACAGGGAGTGAAAAGCCACTTCAAAAATGTCTGACACTGGTGCTCTGTTGTGGGGAGCACAAGGCCCTGCTGGGAACTGGGCACCAACAAACAACAGGACCCCACTGTCAGCCATCTTGCCATTGCTGTCACACTCACACACAGTGAAGTCCACTCAAAAGGAAGGAAGTTTGGGCATGCTGGGAAGGGGGTGTAGGCAATAGCATGATGGGAGTGGTAGTCACAGCTCAACATCCCCCACCCACATGGCCCAGCAAGCTCACACTGAAGCATGCATACCTCACAGGGAGTGAAAAGCCACTTCAAAGATGTCTGACACTGGTGCTCTGTTGTGGGGAGCACAAGGCCCTGCTGGGAACTGGGCACCAACCAACAGCAGGACACCACTGACTGACATCCTGAGAGTCAACCTGCACCCACTGCAAGGGTGGCATGCTTCATGGTGGGATAACTGGGCTGGAGGGAGAAGGATGTCCGGATGTCAACCAAATACCACCAATGCTGGCCATGCACACACCTCAACATTCACATTGAAATGCTTCATGTTGTCTGGACAATGTGCCACACCAATATCAACCTCTGACTGTGACAACTTAGGACAATGCAATGTACAGGCCCGCATCCAGAGGTACAGTCACAACTGTCAGGTGTTTGAACCATTGATGCCTCTAGAAACATAACATACATTGTGTGTCTCTTCCAAAAACAGGTGATGATGGGGACACAGCAGCAGACAATGAGGAGTCCCTGTCCCAGGCTCCGGGGGACCCTGAGCACTCTGGTGTGGAACAGCCTCTGCCCTCCTCGGATGGCGAAGACCTACCTGGCCCCTCCGGTGTGAGTCAACATGCAGCAGGACCACCATCTGCACCCCCTGCACCCACTCCTCCAACAACTGCCAACACACAGACCACCCCCGCCGACACGGACAGACCAAGGACCACCAATGACAACAGCACAGGGACCCCGGCCCACCGTGAAGCAACGGACAACAACCCCAGTACCAACCCCCAAGGGGGCCTAGGGTCACCTGTGCGTGCCACCGCAGGTCCCGCACGTGTGGCCAGGGGTGGTGGGAGGGGTGGTAGGCAGAGGTCGCTGTTTGCAGAGGGGTCTGGACTGCATGATGACCCACAACTGGTACGCATTGCTGAAGCGTACCAGAATAGCACCAGAGAGGTCAGCCAGGTAGTGGGGATCCTCAAGGACATGCAACAGCAGCAGGCTGCCCATCATGCCCGCTTGGACTCCCACATGTCCCGTGTGGAGACACACATGTCCCGTGTGGAGACACACATGTCTCGCATGGAGTCCAAGTGGGACACATTGCAAGAACTGACAGCGGTGCATAAGGACATATTGACATGCCTCCGCCAGATTAGCACCAACATGGCCACACCTCCCTGTGTGCCCACAACATCTGGTGCCGCAACAACTGCAACTGCCACAGGGAGGGACGATGACTCTGGCGGAGAGTCCTCTGCACCGCAGCAGCCTGCACGTGAGGGTCCCCCAAAGAAGAGGGGTCGTCCGAGGAAGGAGAACTGAGAGGCCGATGGCCATGTACATCCCCAGGAACCCAACACCTGTTCTGGAAATCCACCTTTGTGTGCAAACTGTTCACCCTGTCGAATGCAACCCAACTCTCCCACATGACATGGGGACTTTAAGTTGGACCAATGTATCAGATGACTGTGGACTTTACTCAGGACATTTCTGCTACCAACACTTCCAACTCATCTGGGAACTTTGGATTCCAATCCCAATGTACAGCACCCACCCTCCTGTGCACTATCCTCACACATGTATGTAAATAAACTCACTAATACACCATACTTGCCTCTGTTGTGATTCCAACGTTGTTTCTGTAATGGAGATGATGATCTGCTAAATGACACTGTGCATGCTAACTGCTACAGCAAGTTCAACACCGTCATGTGAGTCATGGTGACGTGACACATATGAGGGAGACACACCACTAGGGCTACACAACACATACACACCAGGGCCATCTGACTCATCGCCTACACTGATGTTGCCAGGAAATACAGTGGAATGCACAGACACCACACCTATTCACAGTCTGTGTTAACTAGCCCACAGGTGAAGTAAGCTAATGTCAGTCAGATGTGTGACCACAGACAACGCACATCCCAAAGTGAAGCACAGGTTTATTACACATTTGCAACATATTGTTTCCACTACAGATGCAAGGTAATCCCACGTGGCAGTGGCCACACAGTCAACAATTGTAGAAGAAATAAAGTCCAGGGGTGTGGGGCACATCTGTAGGGAAACGACTGCTTCCACCCTGGAAGTTGAATCATGGGGTCGGGGGATCCGAGTGGACCAAACAACTCTGAAAGCACCCTGTGAAGGACAGACATGACACACAGTCAAAAGCACTGAAGAACAGGACAGAACTGCAATACTCATGCCCAATACATGTCACAAGATACCTACACAAAACCAAGTTAGCATGTCAACACTGTTGGGGAGTACAGACTACCTGTAAGGACACATCGCTGCACGCATACAGTCAAGTAGCACATGGCCACACTCAAACAGCAACAGAGCACCACCAACACATATCATGCAAACTCAAATCATTGACATGACAACTCTGGATACTCACATTCAGCTGAAGAAGTTGGTGATGAGCTGTGTGCGGACATCACCATCATCATCATCATCATCATCACTGGCATCGTGGCCCAGGCCAGGATCCTCCACAGGTGGCGGATGTTGGTCATCGTCATCCAGGATGAGAGGCAACTCCTTCCGCACTGCCAGGTTGTGTAGCATGCAGCAGACGATGACAATCTTGCACACCTTTGCTGGGGCATATGGGAGGGCCCCTCCTGTCTTGTCCAGGCAGCGAAAGCGGCTCTTCAGGTGACCAAATGTCCGCTCGATCACTCTCCTGGTCCGACCATGTGCCTCATTGTAGCGCATCTGGGCTGGTGTCACAGGGTTCCTGAGGGGTGTCAGCAACCACGGCATGTTGGGGTATCTGGAGTCACCTACATACAGACAATTGCACATTAGCTGAGTTGGGTAAAGAGGGTGGAATACAACATTGCAGAACACACACAATGGTAAAAAGTCAGTACACACCGACAAGCCAGGCACGCTGGTTCTGCATCTGTGACATCATCCTCGGGATGCGACTACTCCTCATCACGTAGGCATTGTGTGCAGAACCGAGGAAACGTGCACACACATGTGAGATGGTCATATCTGCAAGACATACCACCAGAGCATTGATAGAATGGTAATGTTTCCTGTTCCTGTATGCCTGCTCATGTGCCTGTGGTGGTACCAAAGCCACATGTGTCCCATCAATGGAGCCAATGACATGTGGCATCCTCCCCAGGGCATAGAAGTCACTCTTGACGTCAGTGAGTTGTTGACGTTTAGGGAAATAGATGTACTGGTTCAGGTATCTCAACATTGCCTCCAAAACATCGCGTAGCACACGGCTGAACATGGTCTGTGACATCCCACCAGCAGACGCCACAGTGTGTTGAAAGGTACCGGTGGCAAAGAAGTGTAGGGCTGCCATCACCTTCACCTTGGGGGTCAGCGCTGTAGGGTATGTCCGGCCAGGTTACAAATGTGGGGCCAACCGCACCGTCAATTCCTCAATCAGCGGCCTGTTGAAGCGGTACCGTCGGATGCAGTCACGTTCCACCATGGTTGCAAGGTCAGGGAATGATCTATGGACAGCTGGTGCCCTGCAGTGCATAGGTGAACAAAGAAAGATTGTCAGTCACCCCACATATGTGGCATTGACCATACTCAATATCACATGATACATCATTACAAGACACAAGTACTTGATGTGTGTGCCGTTCTGTATGGACATATATGGCACCTACATGGCCAACATCTAACATCACAGTTCAACATGTGTTGACAACAAGTTCCAGGTCGTGCTATGGGAAATCATTAGGCTGTGTCACTGTACCCATGTACTGCTGTCACGTTCCAAACACACACCACAGTGACAAGTGAGGACAGATGTGCCACAGGCATCACAGCTCATTGACAGGTAGATTCCCAGGGACCCTGTATTGCCACATGGACAGTGGCCTGACATGGCGCATCATGTACACGTCAGCAAAACAACCATGACTCCCACAGGTAGTGGCCCCTGTTGCCTCTGCAGGACAGACATGGACGTCTGTGACACACACACGCACAACATCAAAGTAGATGCACAAACAACGTGGATGTGGAGACTGTCTCCCATTGTGCACATTGAATCAGAGACATCTGAAACACAACATGCACACAGACTGTGGAGGGCCATCACTATTGTGGCAATGGGTCACCCTGTACATAGCTTCCCACATGGGACTCAGGGTGTATGTGACATGACATACACATACACAACCTGGAAATGTGACCATGCCACATGCCCTGAACTGAACAGTTGCACATCACAGTGGTCATGTGCACAACACACAAAGGATTCTGTCCCCATGAACACGTGCACAGCCTGGGAGTGGCTGCCCCCAAGTGCCACCAAAAATAACACAGGTTGACCCCCATACACACACAGGTAATGCAGCCTTACATGCCTTAGGATACAGTGTGGACAGGCTGTGGTGTTGTAGGTGTGCCCTTGAGTCCCTGGCAAGTAATTGTGGCTGGCATACGTTCACCAGTGACAACCATGGTGACATATGCGAGTTATTTGTACAGGGACGTGTCGTACAGCAATGGACCGATCGGTGCGCATGCATTGGCCATTGCATATGATGTGAACGGGTACGCGTTGTACAGCAATGGACCGATCGGTGTGCACGCATTGGCCATTGCATACGATGTGGACAGAAATAAGCGTTGTACAGCAATGGACCGATCGGTGTGCACGCATTGGCCATTGCATACGATGTGGACAGAAATACGCGTTGTACAGCAATGGACCGATCGGTGTGCACGCATTGGCCATTGCATATGATGTGGACAGAAATACGTGTTGTACAGCAATGGACCGATCGATGTGAATGCACTGGCCATTGCATATGATGTGAACGGGTACGCGTTGCTCAGCAATGGACCGATCGGTGTGCACGCATTGGCCATTGCATATGATGTGAACGGGTACGCTTTGTTTTTCGAAATACGCGTTGTACAGCAATGGACCGATCGGTGTGCACGCATTGGCCATTGCATATGATGTGAACGGGTACGCATTGTTTTTCGAAATACGGGTTGTACAGCAATGGACCGATCGGTGCGCACGCATTGGTCATTGCATATGATGTGGACAGAAATACGCGTTGTACAGCAATGGACCGATTGGTGTGCACGCATTGGCCATTGCATATGATGTGAACGGGTACGCGTTGTACAGTGATGGACCGATCGGTGTGCACGCATTGGCCATTGCATAAGATGTGAACGGGTACGCGTTGTACAGCAATGGACCGATCGGTGCGCACGCATTGGCCATTGCATATGATGTGGACAGAAATACGCGTTGTACAGCAATGGACCGATCGGTGTGCACGCATTGGCCATTGCATATGATGTGGACAGAAATACGCGTTGTACAGTAATGGACCGATCGGTGTGCACGCATAGGCCATTGCATATGATGTGGACAGAAATACGCGTTATACAGCAATGGACCGATCGGTGTGCACGCATTGGCCATTGCATATGATGTGAACAGGTACGCGTTGTTTTTCGAAATACGCGTTGTACAGCAATGGACCGATCGGTGCGCACGCATTGGCCATTGCATATGATGTGGACAGAAATACGCGTTGTACAGCAATGGACCGATCGGTGTGCACACATTGGCCATTGCATATGATGTGAACGGGTACGTGTTGTACAGCAATGGACCGATCGGTGCGCACGCATTGGCCATTGCATATGATGTGAACGGGTACGCGTTGTACAGCAATGGACCGATCGGTGCGCACACATTGGCCATTGCATATGATGTGAACGGGTACGCGTTGTACAGCAATGGACCGATCGGTGTGCACGCATTGGCCATTGCATATGATGTGAACGGGTACGAGTTGTACAGCAATGGACCGATCGGTGTGCACGCATTGGCCATTGCATATGATGTGGACGGGTACGCGTTGTTTTTCAAAATACGCGTTGTACAGCAATGGACCGATCGGTGCGCACGCATTGGCTATGGCCTGGCATGGCAACGGACGCGTTTTCGAACCTTTAACGAGTCTGATGCAGTGAATTCAGTTGGCCACCCACAACAATGTTGCAAATTCATGGGTGTCATGAAGTTGAACTTTTGAAGGATGCTGTGGGCGTGTATAAGTGGTGCAATTCCATGGATTGGCCAGATTCAGAAGATGCAAACGACTTGGACCTATCACTTTGGACACATGGGACAGTATCTGCCTCTGCAGCACACATATAATGCTGGCTGTTCCCCTGAGAGCTCACTTGCCTGCACTACATGCTCCAGGACGACATCTGCCACCAACACTGCTGCTGTCTCTGCATCCTCTGGCTACTGCAATGGCACATACTGTGGAGAGAGCACCAGCCTTCAGCCTTGAGGAGAACCAGGCCCTGCTGGACAGCCTCCTTCCACAGTACAGCAAGCTGTATGGGAAACCAGGGGAGCAGGTGAGTGTGCTGTCCACTGCCTTACTAATTGTGCATGTTGTCAGACTAGCAAGACTTACAGTGTGCACACCACTGGCTAGCATGCTCACTGAGTAGTTCTCACCCCCAAAGTGTGTAGTTACATGCACTGAACAGGTACAGTGCTGTAACAGTGCATTCCAACAAGCTTTTACTTCCCAGACAATGATACCATGTAGTAACTGCTGGCAAACTGTTCATAGCCATCGTTGCACTGCCTGTGTACATCATATGCCCCTGTGATTGAGACATGTATATCCAACTGTGCGATGCACGTATATGTTGCATGTGTAGTAATGGCATTTTCACTTTGCCATCCTCACAGGTTGATGCCCACCAGAAGCAGGAAATCTGGCTGACCATTGCCCGGGCAGTAAGATCCGTGGGGGTCTACAAGCGCCGGATCCGCAACTGCCAGAAGAGGTGGCAGGACCTTCGGGGCTGGACCCGGAGGATCGCAAGGGTCCAGCTGAAGCTGTCGCCTCCTCGCAGGAGGGGCGGACACCGGACCCTGACCCCCCACATGCTCAGGATCCTGGCGGTGGTCTTCCCTGACCTGGATGGGCAGCTGAAGGCCAGACAGCAGCAAGGAGGGGGTGAGTCCATGACTGCACTGTGAACTTTGTCTGACATGCTATGTGCCCTCCTCTGGCCTGGTTAAACTTCCACAGTACATCAGTCTTGTGGTCCAGGACCCATGTCCCTCAATTGTGACATGCCCACTCCTCATCTGATACGCAGGTGTGACCCTTACAGTCAGGAAATTGTGTCACTTGGGTACTGTGTCCTTGCATTTTGCTTCGCTCAAGGTGGGGGACAGCATTTGTTCCTGTGACTTTGTGGTGGGATTCATGGGTGGGTCAATTGCTTACACAATGCCTAAGTTCTGACATGTAATCTGGGTGTAACTTTGATATGTGGTCCACTTGCTGATCTGAATCACCACATGTCCCTGGGGTATTTGGCACACCCCATGCTGCGGGTGGGAACAATGTTTGGGCCTCAGGAGTATGTATATCAAGTGTGTCACACATGCTTAGCCACCTGCCTACTGTCCAGGGCTCATCCCTCTTTCAGGTGGAGCAGGACAGTCATGCCTACTCCAGGGCATACAATGCACTCTGTACTCCCACTCCCGTGTATCAGCTGACATGTTGTGATCAGTGGAATGTTCCCTCAGGTGTCTGCCTCTGTGTCGTTGTGCTGTGGCTTTGTTGTCAGGACTACTGGGATGTTTATCGTTTAGGGCTCAGCATGCCATCTGAGATGTGACCATGAGAGACGATACTTCTGGGACTTATAGGTGTTTGACCACTTGACTGTGCACACAGGTGTATGCGACTGTGAATTCCAGGCAGCTGTTTTTCATTCTCAGCAGACTGTGAGGTGCTCAGGTTCATAGAGTTGTGTTTCATGTCTCCCATATGTCCAATTGGCATGACGTGGACAAATAAGAGTTCAGATGATGTGGTTTGTGGGGGATGGACATGTGCACTTGTCAGCTACAGAACTTGCATTCCCCATTACCTAGGATTGTGACACAGTGCAGACTGTTGTTGACTGGTTGCCATGCCCATGTGACTGGAGACAGTGATGTATGACTTTGCAGGCATGCCTGTGCCATGGCATTAAACTTCCTAAGAGTGATCCTGCAGGGGAGTGACATGTGCAACATGCACCCCATTGTGGCATAGACTATCTGGACATGGGTGCATCATGGTGTCTGGTGCTGGTATGCATCACATACATCTCTAATTGGACTCTGGCCATCCCTTTATCCGGACACCTGTACTGACTCAGTGGCAAGCGATGTGATGTGTGCATGTTCACATACTTCACCATGTTCTCTGCAATGTCCAACAACTGTGTACGTGGTGCATGTGTCCACACTGGGGTATTACCATCCAACAGGCACCAGACAGATGGGTGCAAGGGCAGGAGGGATGTGAGTGCCATGGTTGACCATCAGACTGACAATTGGCTTCTCCTAATCTGTGTGAGAACTTTTGGCAATGTTCAACTGAGGATGCCGGGGCTTGCTCTGTAATGTGCTGTACTTACTGTGGTGTGTGGGGTCAGTGCAGGTGACTGATGTTTGTCTGTTTCCCTAATTGTTTGCAGATACATCCATGGCCACAGGAGGGGACATCTCCACGGACCAGGAGGAGCTGCAGAGCCAGACTGGGTCAGCAGCCGATGAGTGGTCGGAGGGACCCAGTGGCACGGAGGGCGAGGGGAGCCACACCGAGAAGTCCTCAGCACCATCCACCTCAGCTGAGGACCACAGCAGCTCGGAGGATGACTCCCTTGTGGAGGCGGGTGTCAGCAGCCACCACACCCCAGCTAGTATGTCTGGCCCCGTCACCACCACCACCGCCCTCCCATTGGCTCCCATTCCAGAGGTCCGTGGAGGCTCCCGTGTTCGGGAGCGTGTCTCCTTCGTGCCAGGCACCGCACCCCCTGCCCCTGTGTCCCCTGCTGCCCTAAGTGAGGAGTCTGTGTACCTACTTTGCCAGCTCCATGTAGGGCAGACAGCAATGCTGAGTGTCCTCCATGCACACACCACTCTGTTGACACAGCTGGTGTCGTTCATGGAGGGCATCTCGACGGGCATGTCTGCCCTACAGAGGAGCAATAGGTCCATGGACTCCTCCCTGACGGCAGCAGTGTCCCTCCTCCAACAGTCCATCACCCCTCCTACCTCTGCCCCATCCACACTTCCTGGCACCCTACCTGTCCCAAGCACATGCACACCTGCACAATCACCCAAACACATAGACACGAGCAGCACAGAAACACACAAAACAAGGGCAAAACGTGCACACAAGCATCCTCTGGGGACTGATACCACACCCACAGGGGATGGGGAACAGACACACACACAGGCATCCACAGTCACTCCGCAGTCCTCAATATCCTCTCCCTCCAAGACCCCTTCCCTTGCTTCACCTGCAACCCCACCTACACAGCAGCTCTTCCTCTGTGACCTCGGCCTCTTCCCCTCCGATCCCGCTGATCCAGCATACAGGGGGAAGAGGAAGTCCACCCACACAGAGGGGAGTGTCCCTCACCCCCAGACACCCTCCCCCAGGTGCAGACAGACAGAGGCACCCACCCGCAAGTCCCCCGGGCCCGGAAGAGCAAGACCCCACCACCGCCCTGCAGGTCAACCACACAGTCTCCTTCCTCCATCCCTCAGGCACCCACAACACAGGTTCCCCCACCACACCCTGCCCCAGGTTCCCCCACCCACAGATACACCATCCCCAAAATGATGCAGCCTTCTCCACCTACCACTTGCTCTTCCAGCCCCACCCCCCGCTGCACATGTTTGTGCCACTGGTGTGGAGACCATGTCCTCCCCTCTGTCCTGCCCACCTTACCTGAACCCCATTCTACTCCCCTGGAGATGGGCACTGCAGTGGAGTCCACTACCACCCCGTCTGACTTGGGCACTGCAGTGGGGAACCTGTCCACTCCATCTGGCCAGCCCACTGGAGTTGTGCCGGCACCCACACCATCTGACTCATGCCCCCAGTTGTGCCGGCACACACCATGTCAGACACCTCCACTGCAGTTGTCAGTGACTCTCCAGCACCAGCCACCCCTTCCCTGCCTCCTTCTGGTGAGCCCTGATCCTGTCCCTGCGGTGCCTGGCCTGCCCCCCCGTATGCCCCTCCGAGGGGAGTGTCCCTGGTTAGTAGCAGTGCAGGCAAGCAAAGGGTGACATCTGCCACTGTCACCCTGTTTGGACTTTAGTCATGGACTGGCCATTGGCCTTTGGGTTTTGTCTGGACTTTCTATTTTCAATTCACATATGCTGAATAAAGCTCCTTTCAGTTCTCTAGTGGTTTTGCTTCAGATGTACATGATGTTGAGGATGCTAAACATGCCCTTGCTGCAGTGATGGTGATTTTTGATATCAGGTAAATGAAGTGTTACTGTGCAGGACTCCATGTGGTCCAGGGTGAATGTGTCCTATCCTGGTGTGTAGCCATGTCATCCTTTGCAGCAATATGAGGGTGTCATGTTTTTCATATTTGCCAATGGGATTCCCTACATGTTTTTGCAATATCACATCTGTGGCTTACACCCCTGCACATCAGATGTGCTTGCCATTGTTCAATTTGTCTATTTCCCTGACCGTATGACCATCTCCCCTGGACATGCAAGTTTGGGCATCAATGGGGAAGGACTCATCTGTGGTATCAGTGCAACTTGCTATACATGTGTATTTGATCGGTGCAGATGATTTCGGTGACACTGCCATGACCAGGCTGATGTGTCGAGAGCCTTCATTTTGTGCTAATTGTTGACTGGGTGACCAAGTGTTCTGCTGACATGATAGAGCCCTGCAGAGACAACGTATGGCACAGCTTTCCTTACACAGGAGTGGAGTCCCCTCATGGCAGTGTGTAATTCCGTGACATTGCCTGAGCCCAAGGTGTGTGTTGTGTGAGCATGTCTGTGTGTGTTCACTTCCATTTTGCTACGCAGGCTGGGGTCCCTAGTGATGTTCCTGTTTGTGATGCTTGCTGAGTTGACCTATGTTCCCCCACATTCTTCGCCCTGGGTTCTCTGGGATGTGGGTGCACGGCACATTACTGGCCATCAGGGTGTCATCCATAGGTGTGTTTGCTGTCAGGGCTGAGTTTGTGGGCAAACGCAGATGAGACACAGTCAGGATTCCCCTTGGCACTTGTTGGTTACACAAGTCATGTAATTTACAGTTTGTGTTAGCTTTCAGTGATTGTGACACGTTGTGTGTGTGACTGCTGCCACTCCTCAGGGTCAGAGCTGCAATGTTGGAAGTTGTCTATGTGTGTTCTTTGTGGGTGACCTTGGCTTCTTCACTGGTGTGTGACTGTGGCCGGGATCCCATTGGTTGGTGTGGATTTGACGTCATGCCCATGTACAGCATACTGTGCAGTGTGTCAGACATTCACAAGTCTTGTTGACTGGCCATGTGTGATGGGTATCTCCACCTTAGTTCCCCCCACCACCCCTGGGATTGTCATGGGTGCATGTGCAATGTCACCAGTCCATGTGAGCTTCACTGCTGCACATTGGTGGAGATCAAGGTGTGTGGTGTTGAGTGTGTGCAAATGAGAGTTGTTGCATGGCTAGACCCCTACCTCCATGTTGGGCTTGGCTGACAGGCCGTGCTGATTGATTTGTGCTTGTATAGGTGTGATGGTAGTTAGTTGCTCAGGACACATGACTGTGGTTCACAGTGTGTACGACATCTACCTTTGTCATCACAGTGGGATTATCATGCAGGCCAGCGTCACCACAATGTGGGGTCCCTGGGGGTAGTGCTGTGGTGGGTCTGTTAGTTGCTGTTCCTACAAGCTTGTGTGACATTTGTAATTTGGGCTCCCTCTCATCTAACAATGCCTGATTGCCCACATAGGGGAATCCAATCCATGAGTTACTTTTGTGTGGCACTGTATTGACATCTGTGTAATAGGGATTCAGGCCTCCTCATGTGTTGTGTGGTTGCCTGGGGACACTGGCACACCCCCCCCCCATCACCTGTTGTGTTTGATATGCAGTGTGAGTCTGCCTGTTTGTGTTTGTGCATTTGCACCACTGCATTGGCATTTCATTAGTGTGCCATTGGCTGTATGTTGTTTGGTGGCTTTCCCCTGCTGTCCCTGGGACTCCTAGGTCATCAGTCAGCACAATGATCATGGTTTGTATGTCCCATTGCTGCCATGGAATGGTATTTGTTCACCTCACATCTACAGTCTCCCCAGGATATCTACATTTGTGTGTCCATTGGTGCAGATATGTGGGTCTGCATTATGATGGTCACTTCTGTCATTGTGTTATTCGTGAATGTTGACAATGTGAGCCCACATGGGTGATGTTTGTCTGCCCATGGCCAAAGCGATGTTTCATTGGCACTCCACTGTTTGCCTCACCCAATCTATGTTGCTATGGGACACAAGCACTACTATGCCACTGATGTGTTTGTTGTTGTGTTACCAGGAATAATCCATGCAGTTTGGCATTTGCAGCTTTTCCCATGACAACACTTACATTTTGGTCACTGTGGTGATGGGGGTTTAGACCCCATTGCTACAATGTTCAAAATGTGCTTCAGCTATGGGCCCCACACTTACCTTTTGGTCACTGTGGTGATGGGGCTTTAGACCCCATTGCCACAATGTTCGAAATGTGCTTCAGCTATGGACCCCACACTTACATTTTGGTCACTGTGGTGATGGGGCTTTAGACCCCATTGCCACAATGTTCAAAATGTGCTTCAGCTATGGACCCCACACTTACCTTTTGGTCAGTGTGATGATGGGGTGTTAGACCCCATTGCCACAGTGGTCATGGTCTGCTTACATTGTGGAGGCCACACACATTTATGTGTGACACATGTGATAGGGGGTCACATTGTATGTTCAATGTCATGTTCAGTGTTGTAGGCATTTGACACAGACTACACACTCTTGTCATGGTGTTGGGGGGGATGTATTTTTCTGACATTCCTTATGTTGGAGTATGCTGGTTGTGTCATGCATTACCCGTCCTATGAGTAGGGGTTGTGTGAGTGGTAGGCATCCAGGCCCCCATGAGTAGGGGTGGTGGTAGTGGCAGGCATCCATCCCCTTATGAGTGGGGATGGTAGAGTGGGGATGGTGTTAGTGGCAGGCATCCATCCCCCTATGAGTGGGGATGGTAGTAGTGGCAGGCATCCATCCCCCTATGAGTGGGGATGGTATTAGTGGCAGGCATCCATCCCCCTTTGAGTGGGGATGGTAGTAGTGGCAGGCATCCATCCCCCTATGAGTGGGGATGGTAGTAGTGGCAAGCATCCATCCCCCTATGAGTGGGGATGGTATTAGTGGTAGGCATCCAGGCCCCCATGAGTAGGGGTGGTAGTAGTGGTAGGCATCCATCCCCCTATGAGTGGGGATGGTAGTAGTGGCAGGCATCCATCCCCCTATGAGTGGGGATGGTATTAGTGGTAGGCATCCATCCCCCTATGAGTGGGGATGGTAGTAGTGGCAGGCACCCATCCCCCTATGAGTGGGGATGGTATTAGTGGTAGGCATCCATCCCCCTATCAGTGGGGATGGTAGTAGTGGCAGGCATCCATCCCCCTATGAGTGGGGATGGTAGTAGTGGCAGGCATCCATCCCCCTATGAGTGGGGATGGTAGTAGTGGCAGGCATCCATCCCCCTATGAGTGGGGATGGTATTAGTGGTAGGCATCCAGGCCCCCATGAGTAGGGGTGGTAGTAGTGGTAGGCATCCATCCCCCTATGAGTGGGGATGGTAGTAGTGGCAGGCATCCATCCCCCTATGAGTGGGGATGGTATTAGTGGTAGGCATCCATCCCCCTATGAGTGGGGATGGTATTAGTGGTAGGCATCCATCCCCCTATGAGTGGGGATGGTAGTAGTGGCAGGCATCCATCTCCCTATGAGTGGGGATGGTATTAGTGGTAGGCATCCATCCCCCTATCAGTGGGGATGGTAGTAGTGGCAGGCATCCATCCCCCTATGAGTGGGGATGGTAGTAGTGGCAGGCATCCATCCCCCTATGAGTAGGGATGGTATTAGTGGTAGGCATCCAGGCCCCCATGAGTAGGGGTGGTAGTAGTGGTAGGCATCCATCCCCCTATGAGTGGGAATGGTAGTAGTGGCAGGCATCCATCCCCCTATGAGTGGGGATGGTATTAGTGGCAGGTATCCATCCCCCTATGTGTGGGGATGGTAGTAGTGGCAGGCATCCATCCCCCTATGAGTGGGGATGGTATTAGTGGTAGGCATCCAGGCCCCCATGAGTAGGGGTGGTGGTGGTGGTAGGCATCCAGGCCCCTATGGGTGTGTGTGGCATTGGTGATTGCCATCCCGCCCCTATGGTTCTGCTGTTGCTAGTGTACGTCATTTCTGCATCCCTATGTGTGTGTGACATATTTCGGGTACGTGTCGTTTGTTTGTGTTGTGGGTGTTTGACTTACCGTCTGCGTCGTACGCGTCCGTACCTCTCCCGGTAATAGATGTAGAGTATTGGTAGGACCTGCACGATGGGATTCATGGTTGGGTCATCTCGTTCGGGTTTCTCGTGGCTTGGACTCGTACTCGTCGCTGGCTTGTCTGTCTCGTCGCCGTGGATCGTCTTGTGGTGCGAATCGGAGCTTATGTACAGCTCTCCCGGATGCTCTGACGTGCCGGACGTAGCGACGGGTTCGGCGCGTATGGAAGGCGCATCGAACTCGTCCGGCCGGAAGATGCTGTGTATTTGCTTCCGTGCGACTCGAATCGGCGTTTACGGATCCGGCTCGGGCGGGGAACAGGAGCTGGAATTGGTGAGTACGGCTCGCTCGGAATCTGGCCTGTTATGCGCATCGTACTTGTTCGTTCGGACGACTGTTCGAATCGGTCGGGAAACACGCGTTCGGCTTGTTTTTTTTCCGGACGAATACTGTTAGGTGCGCTTCCGGCCGGGATCGGAATCGACCCCTAAGTTATGTATTGTCTAGTAACTATATAGAACTCATATTAAACAGTAAAAGAACAGGTCAAAAGTGTGTAGCAGAGAAGACGAGAGAAGAGGCTGTGGCACCCTGCATGGGGCATAGGGTAGTGCACTTCCTCTAAACCAGATGCAGGTAGCGCTGCAGTGCGAAATATAAGTGGTAATTTAGTCAAAAAGCTGAAGCGATTGCAGCTTCACAGGGCTAAAGCAAGTGAATTCTATGCACATAAAGTACTGGATTAGAGGTTTCCATATGCGTTGGAACTTCTTCTCCATTTTTGCTAAGTTGTGTGATATCCGTTCCATAGCTAGAATGTGCCAGATGCGGGCAAACCATTGCCCTAGAGGGCGGGGGGGCTGTCTGTTTCCACATAAGTGCTATAAGCCAGCACACTGCTAGGAGAAGATAGCTAATATGTTTCCAATCGGCATATGGCATTGCTTGTTATTTTGGGGGTCTAATTTCTAAGATCACCGTCAGGTATGAGGACAGGAGAGGATAGCCTATAACCTCCTTAATGTGGCCTAGGATTTCTTTCCAATAGAGCGTTATAACCTTGCAGGACCACCAAATATGTTGAAAGTTTCCCACTTCTTGCCCACAGCGCCAGCAATGAGGGGTAGTTCCCAGATAAAAAGCAGAGAGTCGAGCTGGGGTATGATACCATTGAAACATCAATTTATAAGCTGTTTCCCTCAACGAGATACTTCGATATGTTTTAGGAATGTCTTGCCTCAGAATCTCTCATTGCTTGGGTAATATCTTTACCTGTGACGTAGTATGCCATGTCAACTGATAGGTGTGTGTACGCAGTGGTGTGGAGCATTGTAGCACTTGGTAAGTGTTGGATATGAGACCCTTTGAGCCTTTAAAGGTGCGAAAATGTGTTTCAAAGAGGGTGTGAGGTCAGATGGTTGCAGGATATACTGAGGGGTGCAGGGCCCAATGACGTAGTTGGCAATACTGGAGCCGTGAGATGTCCGAAAGCTGTAAGTCTACCTTACACTGGTCAAAGGTCTTCATGTTAACCCCCGCAAATAAATCACTGAGCGTCCGGCATTCCCCCTCGCTCTACTGGCGGAACACAGAGGGGAGAGCGCTGGGGAGAATCAGAGTTGCATGCAATCGGTGTGTTTAGGGAGCGGAAGGTAGTCAGGCCCTTTTTAAGAGCCACTTTGTCCCAGATATCAAGTACCGTTTTGCACAAACTGAAGTGGGAATATAAATTTAACTCCTCCGAAGTCCAGTGCTTTCCCAACTGTTGCACAGACTGTAGTGGGATTAGTAAATCTTACCTCTCCAAAGTCCAAGGCTTTCTCTACTGTTGCACAGACTGGAATGGGAAGAGTACATCTGACCCTTCCTAGGTCCAATAATTTCCTTACTGCTGACTTGTTTGGAGTGGGAATATAATACACGTAATCCCTCTGAAAGCATATGCTTTCACTACTGTTGCATAAAATGGAATGGGAATACTATATCTATTATTCGCAGACTTCAATGCTTTTATTAATAATCTTTAAATATATCTATTATTATTATTTGTTTCTTTTAACATTATAAACCAATAATGTACAATAAAAAATAAACAAAACTACAAAAATATTTGAGCAATTTAAAAACAAATATATATATTTGTTTTTTAAAATGTTATAATATTCTTAGTAATTATTAGGGGGATTTGATAGTTTTTTATATTTCATTAATATGGTAATTTATTTAATTACTAAAAATATTAAAACAATGTAAAAACATATATATATATATATATATATATATATATATATTTGTTTCTTAAATTGTTATAATATTTTTAGCAATTTTTGGGGGGATTTTTATAGTTTTTTATATTGAATTAATTTGGTAATTTATTTAGGGGCCTATTACGATGCCTTGCATCCGCCCGACACCATCTCGGAAACTGGACCGACCGACCTCCGGTCAGCCATCCCGACCGCCTTATTAGGATGTGACCGAACGCATTCTGACATTTCTCTAAGGGAGCATGTGTTACGGCCACAAATTGGCCGTAGTACATGCTCCCATAGGAAAATGGGAGGTTGGGTTAATCCCTGAACCCCGTGGCAAGCACCTTGAGGTTGGCACCATAAGTGCCCCCAACCGGAGGCGGCCAAGGAAAGGGGACCCTGCTAGGGGCCCCCATACTCACTCTACGACAGGCTTTCCATGTTATGTTATGTTATAGCTATTTATAAAGCGCAATATCACCCCATGGGTATCCTGGCGCTGTATTATGTAAGTACCACTATTGACACATATTCCTAGACAGATGTCAATTGCTAGGTGTCATCAGGCGATCTGGATTACTCCTTTGGAAAGAGCCATGTTTTAAGCCTCTTTCTGAACTGTAATAGATCTTCTGTCTGTCTTAGGGTTGAAGGGAGCGCATTCCAGAGCCGTGCTGCTTCGGTGCTAAAAGCTCTTACTCCAAATCTTGTTGTTCTAAACCTTGACCTGTTTACCAGGTTGGCTGTTGACGAACGAAGGCTTCTGGTCGGGACATACCATTTGAATTTGTTTTGCAGTGGGACAGGCCCTGACCATGTAGTGCCTTAAACATAATACAGAGCGATTTAAACTGTATCCTCTGCGTCAGCAGGAGCCAATGAAGCTCCCTTAAGGACATAGAAGCCGATGATCTGCCTGGTTTCTTTAGGGCAAGTTTTGCAGCCATTGCCTGGACTCTCTGGAGTCTCTTAATCAGATAGTTTGGGGCTCTTAATAGCAGAGCATTACAGTAATCTAATTGGCTCAGGATGGCACTTCTTACTACTAGTGCTCTGGCTGAGACAGGTAACTTTGGAAGTATTTTTCATAGTGCTCTGATGAGGGAGAAGCAAGTCCCAGCCGTTTTCTTCACCTGGAAAGCCCGGCATGAAAAGCCTACCAGAGACCGAGTATCGTAATCCCAAGGGCGGAAAGTCCGCCCTTTGGGATTACGGGCCGGCCTCTGACTGGCCGACGGTGGTTGCCAGTAGGTAGTTATAGTTAGGACCTAGTTTCCATAGGAAGAGCATTTTTGTTTAGCTAATACCTGTGGAATCTTTAGGAAACTTTAAAAACTAGTCCAACACTCAATTCAGGTGCTGTCTTGAAAGTTTTGGGGTGATCAGTCAAGTGGGGGCAGAGAAAAACGGGGGTCCCAAAACACGTTTTCCCCATGTTAATTTCCATGTTAATTTCCATAGGAAACTTTAGACATGGCTACAGCCTGCACTGTTGAACGTAATTACACCACATTTGGCAGAAAAGTGGCTGTTGGTCCAGAAAGCGTCCTTTCTGTTAAATTGTGTAAATCCGTCCAGTAGTTGCGGAGTTATTTAAAGGTTTTTCAGATATACAACTGGGGACGCGGAGGATCCGCGACTGCACCTGAGATCTCATGATGAGATATGATTGGCTGCCAACACTTCAAACTAGGAAGTGTTGACAGCCATCTTGTGACTCGTTTGAACTGGGGCACAGAAAAAAACCATTAAAAAAAGAAAAGGAGGCAGGGTAGAAACCCCCTAGGCCTCTTGAGGGGGTCCGTCAGGGACCCTGCAGGTCCAGAAAAGCATTTTGTTTTTAAAAAAAAACATTAAATAAACATAATAAGTATTAAACAAATCAAAAGTTAACGGCTAAAAAATTCAAAAAAGCTATCTCGACCAATAAATTTAAACTACACCAACACAAACCAATTGAAAACTCTAACTAATTAAATAAACACTATAAAAACAATAAATTAATTAACACAAAAGTTACCGTATAACGGAAAAACGTGAAGGAAGAAGGAACCTTTACGAGACAGAAAACAAAACGAAAAAGAACTACACAAACCTCTCATGAAAGGAAAGAACAAAATTTATAACTAAATAAATAAAATTAGCTTACAAAAAATTACCTAAAACTATAACGTGTTCCTTTATATGTCACAGATTAAACTTCACTAAAAATCCACCTAGAAAATTCAATACAAAGATTTCGTCCTCAACAACAATAGAATCAACATTACAAAAAATATACAAGTAAGTATATAACTTAACCAACAAATAAAGTAAAGGATTTGAAACTAATACATTTAATAAAAAAGCAAAACATAGCTAACAAATACTTTTCTTTTAACAGCTTCTACAGAAGTCAACAAAACCACACCATCAACGAAGGAAACTTCATCAACTAAAAATAGTAAGTATATTTTTTCATAGCAAAATAAAAATAGAGTCTGAATAATCGAAATAATCAATTTAGCTAAAACTATAACGTTTTCTTTTATTTTCACAGATTACACTTGACTAAAACTCCACCTATAAAACTCAAAACAAGGATTAACTTCGAAAACAAGGACAAAATCAACATTAAACAAAAATATAAAACTAAGGGGCTGATTACGATGGCGGGCGGTAGCACATCCGCGGTGCTGGCGGAAAATGCCCTTTCCACACTGCATCGGCGGTCCTTGCATCCGCCGTATTACGATGGGCAAAGATAGCCCATTTCCCATCCGCTGCTGTGTTCCGGGAACCGCCAGAAATCCCCCTCTGCAGCGGTGGCGGAAGGAGCCAAAAGGGAGGGACCACCTCTTCACGATATTTACAAGGGGATTCCTTAAGTATGGAGGACCAAAAAAACTGCCTCTAACTGCAGGTAGAGGCAGTTTTTTAAGACCAGAAAATAGCTGGTCTTAAAAATGGAGATAACCCTTGGGGCCCATTTCAGCAGGGTTTGTTGCTGGACCGCGCTGCAAGCAATGTAGCTGCGCTGCCCTGCGACAAAACTACAGGGCAGGACTGCGCACCATCAATAAGATAGTGCGCATTCCTTGGTCTCACTCATGAAAAGTGTTGCAGCGCTGCGACAAGACAGCGTTGCAACATTTTTCATTACCCCCTTCTTGCGACACCACGGATGCGCTGTATTTACTGGACAGCGTCTCCATGACGCAAGTAATGACAGATACGTCTGGAATCCTGACGTATCTGTCTGCGCTAAAGTCACCCATTGCTGCAGTCGCGTCACAACCATGACGCAACTCCAGCAATGCATGGGGCCAGCCTATCCCTGTGGCACTGTGTAACCCTTATGCCTGCCATCATGCAGGCGTAAGGTACTGACGCAGTGCCGTTCTTGAGGGGTGCCCGGGTGTTGGCGAAGTTGGAGTTCCATCGGTGGTGGTTGCGCGCTGCGGTGTCATCGTCTGTAAGCGTTGGCGGAGTGGTGGTGCTGAGGGAGTTGACGAGACGTACTTCGGTGCCATGGATCCAGCTGCAAGGGGGGCGATGATGGCGGTTGTGTACGGTGGGCATGGTGAAGCCGTGATGTGTACAATGATGGTCAGTCCAGGAGAGTCCGGTGGTGTGGCTGTAGTTGAAGGTCCAGATGGCGGAGACGTGCTCGACCATGTGTCCTGCTATGTGGCTTGCTGCGGTGACTAGCTGCTTGAGTCTGATGTTGGGGAGCTCCCCCAGGACGGGGTAGTGTTCTGGTCACTGGGGTTGTCCAGGTGGAACTTGAGTTCGCCGAGTAGGATGTCGTCGGTGGATAGGAGAACCTGGTGTGCAATGAGGTCTATAATGGTATCGGAGAACGGGTGTCCATGGCCCTGGGGGCCTGTAGATGAGGGTGCCAGAGGATGGGGTTGGGGTTGGTCTGGATCTGGAAGTTGAGGTTTCCATGGTCACCGTTGGGTCATTAGAGGGCGTGGTAAGTCGGAGTGTGCTTCTGTAGGTGAAGGCAATGCTTCATCCTGGACGGGCGGGGTGGTCCTTGCGGGTGATTTAGTAGCCGTCAGTGATGGCGATGGCGATGTCCAGTCCGGAGCAGATGTTGGTCCTGGCAGGCGATGTGGCGTCCAGTAGGGGTGGAGTGTCCGAGAGGAAGGGTCCTTGGTGCTGAGCGCGGTCCAGGGGCAGACGGACGCAGACGGGCTTGCATATGGCTTGCCTTTGGCACGGGAGACGTCCATTACAAGGCAGGCATTACATCGCAATGCCTTTACAACGCAAATCCAACAACGCAGGTGCTTTCACATCGCATTCCATTACAACGCATTGTGAGGTCAGTAATGGGGTATTTTTATTTTTTAGGGTGGGTATTGGTTTCGGGTGTCAGAGATGAAATGTGGGGTGTATTATGGGGTAAACTTTGAAATTTGGGGTGTGTTTTGGGGTCAATCATGAAAATTGGGGTGTGCCATTGGGTCAAATATGAAAATTGGGGTGTGCATTTGGATCACATATGATTTTTAGGGTGTCTTTTGGGGGCTCAAAGATGAATTTTAGGGGTCAGGGTTTGCTTTGGGGTGCAAGGGTCAGTTTTAGGGTTGCACTCACTGAAGTGGGAATAGTAATGTTTACATCTCCGCAATCCAACACCTTCCCTACTGTTGCAATATGCCTAGTATTAGTATGCATTGTAATGGAATGCGATATAATGGTATACGTCGTAACTCCATATATACCTTTGGCACACCAGTGGTAAGCCCGCTGCGCCTCGCCGCACAGCGGCCGCCATTGGGAAGTGCTGCGGGGGGGACTGGACAGCTTGGAGGTGGAAAATGCCGGAAAGAACACTGGATGGGGCGTGGACGCGAGGGTGTGTGTATGTGCGGGTGTTGTAAATATTTAAATGGGGGAAATCTTACCTCGAGGCCGTGTCTTCATTGCTCCTGCTCTCCTGAGTCTGCTTCCAGGAACAGGAAGTAGGCAGCCAGGCTTCCTCCCCTAAGCCAATCACAACGCTGCAATGCAGCGTTGGGATTGGTCATTGGCGCCAGGACGAGGCGTTCAGCCAGGGGCTGGAGGTGAGGGCATGTTCTCCATGCAGGCTGTAATGCAGCCTGCATTGCGAACAGGACAGTGTGCATGACTGCTTTGTGCGGCCTGAACGGGCCGACCAAACAGTCACTGCGCACTTGAGTGGGCATGCCAAACCGCCCATGCCCTGCTCCGTGCTTGGAGCAGTCCTAGCAAAGGAAACATAGCACGATTACATCAGTAAGTTATCATCATGTGATGGTTGTTCCTCTTCTACGCTGCTTGAAAGCAGTGGGGCGACGATCTTCCACCATAGCGGATGAGCTGCCACTGGGGGTACATCATCTACGTGTTCTAGGCCTGGGCGACTCGACCTCCGGGCCTCCTGCGCTATGCGTCCCACCTTCTCCTTACCTGGACATTGACACCATGGCGCAATCCGCTGCACTCTCCCCAAATCTGTGACTCAGCCAGCAGGAGCCTCAGCCAGGTGTGATTTCACAAGTCTGGGTACAGCAGTCGCCGCCAAGTCCACTGGTGAACCTCCCGATGCAGCTGATGCAGCAGGGCCCCCTTAGGCATGAAGTTGCAGCGCTCCCGCCACAGGTTCGGCGCAGCTCAGGGGCCTCACCCTCCACAGCGTCCGGCCAGCCCAACATCATCAGGCCTGTGATGCAGAGAGGCGGCACCCACCGTTGGTAATCTCCTCCGTGCACCCCGGTGTAGTGGTGGATCGTAGTATGCGATGCAGACCTCCCTACGTTGGTGCGCAGGAGCGCCTTTACCATTAACAGCTCCAAGGGGCGCAAGGCGGTCTTCTCACACAGGTCAGCAACGTGTCTCCATGCGACCTGCCAGACTTCACCACCAGGTACGGGCGATCATCGCGCCTCAATGTCTACCGCCACTGCTCATCGACTCCACAGCTCCTCTGCATCCCACTCCAGGCTCCAGATGCAGGTCCAGCGAGGCATCCAGGCTCCAGACGCAGGTCCAGCGAGGCATCCAGGCTCCAGACGCAGGTCCAGCGAGGCATCCAGGCTCCAGATGCAGGTCCAGCGAGGCATCCAGGCTCTCATCCTGGTCATCCTGGATGTTGGGTGGCTTGCAGGGGTTGTTGATGTGTGCTGCACTTGGCCCTGGCTGCTACATTCTGCATTTTGTTTGGTTTTTATGCCTATTTTCTATTGGAGGTTGCAGATAGGCTATTTTTTGCATTAGAGGCAAAGAAAACTCACATTGGGCTGACTAACATGAGTTTTTTTGCCGCTAATGGGCCTATCGGTAGTTTTCGCCCGCTAACGCCGGAATTCCTAACGCCATCACGCTAATGTTAGTGGCAGTTTTCACCGCCAATCCTTGATACTATTGACATGTATCGGCGGCTTGTAAATATGCCGATAACATGGCGATAGTTTTCAGCGGTAAGCGGCGATAAAAAAACTGCCGCTAACTAGCGTTAGGGATAGTTATCCCCAATCCTTGTACATATGCCCTGAAGTGTCCTGACATTTCACTTACATTCAGCAGTGTTATAGTACACAGGCAACTATTTCTTGTTTCTTACCTGTTTTTAATAAATTTATTTCAAACGCTGCTTTTGTAAGATGTTCACTGGTACTCTCGTTAACAAATTTTGATGGATGAAAGCCTGAATCATCCCTGCCAGGACTGAAGTTTTGGTTGTACAGTGGGCTCAACACAGAACTCCTCTGTGGACACTTAGCTCCCTGAGCTGTCCTACTTAGGTCTCACCTTAGCAGACCAAGGTTTGAAATCAAACAGATAATGTTAATGTGTTTTTTAGATCCAGGAGATATGGTTAAAAAAGAAGGAAGGGTTGAATATTGCATGTGAAAACAGTAGAAAAGTGCTCTCCCTGAATTCCTTTCGGATTATAGTACAGCTCGAAGTTGGTCGGCTGAACATAATAATGAGAAAAAAATATTAATTTAGGATGACTAACTATTTATGGCAGACGTGGGGTGAGGACAAAATGGCTATACTGATCTTGCATTAAGATTTTAATGAGGTTTGCAATTAATTATACAGCGCTAGCAAACCTACGGGTCAGAGACTGAAGTATTTAGAGGCAGATTAAATGTGAGCTGGCCAGCTGCAGCCAGAGTTTGCTCTGGTGCCTTTGCATCTAATGCAATTAATAATATGCATGTTGTAGGAAATTCAATTTCGGAATCACACAAAGGTGAGAATGGGATGATCAAAAGCATGGAAGTGTGTCAAAATAAACTGTGGCCCTCCACCTCCAAGACAAAAATGAAATTAAACTGTATTGGGGATTCTAATGTAGTTTATTGAAAGGGACAGGGCGATTATGAGAATGCATGCATGGATCTAGGCTATCAACGTAGCTAAAGAAACATGGAGTCTTTAGCACATTTGAAAAATTAACTTTCTTCTGCTTTATAAGACACATGCGGGAGTGCAAACATGCCGGTAGCAAATCAGAAACAAGTAAGGTCTGCTGCCAACCAAAATATCAAGCGTGGATGAGTGTTATTACAAGCCTTCCATGTATAATCTTCTAACTCAGTATTTCTTAAGAAGGGGCAATACGTTTTTCCATGAAACATGAAACAAATGGCTGCTGTTCATGTGTGGTGGTGTACAGTAAGGGAACGGTATCACACAGGACTTACTGGCACTGTGATGTGAATACTACACCTATCATAACCCAGGGGAGGTGCAGCAATTAAACCCTCCTTTCGAGATAGAAAGAAGTGAAGGGCATAGTTGTTGCAGCACTGACACTGTTAAAGGAACCATTTAGAGAATGATGTCAGCTTTTACAAGCGAACCACATGTCATTATACAAATAGTCATTCAGAACGCCTAGTGTTAATAATTGTTGATGATGTAAAACTGGATAAGAGGGCACACTTGTTAGGTTTCGCTGAATCGCCCATTTAAAGCCTTGTAAGGCAGACCAGAAATGACCTGCTTTCGCCTTTTAGTTCTGAGAACTGAATTGATCAGATTTTTGTTGTCTCAGTGCTTTTACTTAACAAGAAAGCAGAACCCTCACCCACACTAGGTGGAATACTTCATCATGGAGGTCCCTCCTTGCCAGCAATGGAATGTTGCTGAGCAGGATCAAGAGCACCTTTTTATTTTTTTGCATGAGACATCCAGGGGTTTTTAATGCAGCTTTAATTGAAGAAGTAGAAGAGAGGTCCGATACTTTCATTCAGGTAGATTCCTTACAAGATTAAAAACCTACAGAATTGGTGTTATTAAGACCCTTCTTTTTGGGGGGAGCTTTATATAGAGTTAACCCGACCTGAAGGTATCAAGGCGTTTACATGAGCACTAGTTTCCTTACAGACATACACATTCATTTTGGGATTCACAGGGATATTAACTGATTTGCCCAGAATCACAAGATGTTGAGCGTCCCTGCCGAGACTGGAACCTGGTTCCCCAGCTTCAAGGTCGACTGCTCTAGCCGTTAGACCACAGCCTTGTCTAGTGGCTGTGAGCAGTAATAAGAATGTTTCAGTCTATTATCTGTGCCATGAGATTGTGGGCATTCCTCACAACTCGCCACCCATAGCGTATGTTGAACCATCTATCCACACAACCTCTGGGATGGAGGAGAATACTCTCGCTTTCACAGATGAAATGCTTGAATTAATTGTGTCAGCACCCTCTTTTTAGGAGACACCTGTATTGCTCACATCATGAGTCACCATGAGGAAAGAAAAAACCTGTCAACAGTTAAAAACAGATTAAAACAGCTCTAGATGCACCAATAAAATACGGAGATTACATAATATGTCCACATACATTAATTAATATAAAAGCAACTATACAGTCCAATAAATTACAAGACAAATATTTACATTTAAAAACCAGGCCATTCAGTGCAAAATCGTGGTGCAAAAGAGCAAAATAAATGTTGCGCTGTAATCACTGTTTTCCTCTTTTACTAATAAGTCTCTTCCTATTAAAAAACACATTTAATTTGAAGGAAAAATGGGGCTCCACCTAAATTCAGGGATCTGAAGTGCTAGCAGTAAGACATAGCGGGGGTCAATCGTTAGACTTGTCAATTGCCAATACAATTAAATATGTATGATTTTTAACTTGGAATGGTCTTAGTAATGTAAACAAGAATTGTACAGCATATGCATGTTAGACAGATTTTTAAAAAAAGTTAAAAGCCTCCTGAGGATAAATAAAACCATGAGTCAGAAAAAGGGGACTTAAAGTGCAAGATCGAATATCCTTATAGAATTTACAAAACAGCATAAAGTGAGTTGTCATTTGTCTAGCCTTTCCATCACACAGGCACCTTGGTAAGCTCAAGATCCATGAATCTGATTTCGGGAAGCCACTATTTTCTTTTTAATAAACTGCAGTATGGTATGTGGTTCTGAAGAAGTGAGGTTTTCCCCCAGTTCTTGTGATAGATCAATTACATACTGCAGCCACGGTATATTTCGTAGTGATCAAGTCCCAGGCAATCCCTGATATTATCCCTAGTAAACTTGGGGCCAGATGTATGACCGTTTTTTGCGTTCGTAAACGGGAAATCGGCCCATTAGCGACCGCAAAATTGGTCTGGCCCATGTACAAACCCTATTTTGCGAGTCGGTAACTAATTACCGACTCGTTAAATAGGGTTTGCGACTCGCTATTAGGAAGGGGCGTGCCAACGGCGTCCCTTCCTAATAGCGAGTCCAAATGGTATGTACCATTGTTTTGCGACCGCATTTGCGGTCGCAAAAAACTCACAGTTTACCACCTTGTTCAAGTAGGTGGTAAGCCACTCACAAACAAGAAGTGGTCCCCTGCCCTTTGTTGATGGGTGCAAAAGTATTTTTTAAGAGCAGGCAGTGGTCCCAGGGCCCACTGCCTGCCCTTAAAAAATGAAACTGAAAAGTTTCATTTTTCTTTTTTAAATGCATCTCCTTTTCCTTTAAGGAAAACGGGCTGCATTTTAAAAAAACTGCTTTATTAAACAAGCAGTCACAGACATGGTGGTCTGCTGACACCAGCAGGCCACAGTCCCTGGGAGTGCTAGCCATTCCTAATGGGGTCGCAAATAGTACCTGCCTCATGAATATTAATGAAGCAGGCAATTTGTGACCCTGTTAGGAATCGCTAACAGTGACTGAGACACTGTTGTGAATTGAGTTTTGAGAGTCGCAAATTGCGAGTCGCAAATTGCGATTCGCAAAGCCACGCAATTTGCGACTCCCCAAATGTAAGGGTCGTACATCTGGCCCTTGGTGCCTTGTTTAGACCAGATACTATGTCACCTCCCTAGTGTACTAAGGTTAATAGTATCTTCCACATACTCTGGGGCAGATTTACAAGAAAGTGACGCATCTGTATAGATGCGTCACTTTCCCTGCGCCACCCTTAGAAACCCTTGCGCCACCATAGATGCGCCGTATTTACAATACGGCGCACTATGGCACAAGGATTGACAGATGCATCAGAAATTCTGACACATCTGTTGGCGGAAAAGTCACGCATTGCTGGAGTCGTGTCGCAAGCATGACGCAACTCCAGCAATGCGTGTTGAGGCCTATTACCAATACACTGCGTCACTCCTTACGCCTGCTTCAAGCAGGCGTAAGGTTTTGACGCAGTGGCGTCCTAAAAGTGACGCAGTGAAATCTTGTAGATTTCACTGCGTCACTTTTACGAGGCCTTCCTGCGTGGGAACGCCCACCCTGCATACATTATATCTGACGCAGGTATAATGTGGCGCAGGGCTTTACAACGTGACGCATCTCCCTAGATGCGTCACGTTGTAAATAGGCCGCATTGTTTGCGCCGCTGTTGCGTCAAAAAAATGACGCAACTGCAGCGCAAAAGTCACGCAAGGGGCTTGTAAATCTGCCCCTCTATGTCCAGTTCTTCGTGTACAATATAAGCAGGGGTCGAACTTGGCACTGCCAGGAGCCTATGTAGGAATATGTTTTCTTGTGATTGTAGCTGGTTACGCTTTTCCCTGCCCCAAACTGGGGGTCCGTATAAGGCAAATGGCAGCAATTTACTTTTATATAATTTTGTGATTTCTCTTAGAGGTTTGCTGCCTATTTTCTTAGCAAAGCTGAATACAGCAGCAGTGACCCTTATAAATTTTAATTTAGCCATTTCCATATAGGATGACCATTCACCTTTCTGTGAAAACACTGTGCCTAAGTAACTAAAGGTCTTTACTTCTTCTAGCTTTTGACCCTGCACATAATGTTTTGTATCCTGTTTTAATCTTTTTCTACAGACCATAGTGTAAGTTCTTGTTGGATTCAGTTTTAGGTCTTTACTCTTCATAAAAGCAAAAAAGTTATTTATCAATTGCTGGAGACCATTTGCTGTCCTGGATAAAAGCACTGCATCATCTACGCAAGGTAAAATCAGGGTAACGCGGGCACCCACCCTGGGGGTATCAACTTTTATAATCTGCAGGAGGCCCTCCACCCCGTTTATATACAATGAGAATAAGAGAGGTGCAATGATGCATCCCTGCCTGATACCCTGTGTAACCCAAAATATTTTCAGGACATTCTCCGTTCCTTTCGAAACGTACACAAGAAGTTAAAGTTGCGTACAACTGAGAGAGGTGGGAAACTCCGGCATATGGGGTGCCCATATCAATTAACACATGCCAAAGTTTTGCGTGATTGACAAGATCAAAGGCACTCGACAAATCTGCGAAACACAGGTGAATGTGCCCCTGCCGTGCCAATGTATATTTGCTGATGATAAGGTGAGCTGCTCCACGGTGCCTATTTCTTTCCTAAACCCATATTGTGACTCTGTCAAAATGAATTTTTCCTGGGCCCAGGATTATAACCTACCTCAAATCACCCTACCCAAGTTTTTCACAGAGAAGTCCAAAAGCGATACTGGGCAGAAGCATCTAGCATCACCTTTATCCCATTTTTTAAAAATAGGAACAATCACACTATCACTCCAGGATTTCGGGGTGTGGCCATTTGCAGCTGCATTAACAATTTTGTGTTAGGATCAGGTCCCATAGGGATGCATATGATTTAAAAGCATTCAGTGGGACCCCATCAGGCCCCTGGACTTTTCCTAGGGCACTATTCTTCAAGGCTAAACTGACTTTCTCCATAGTGGGACCCAGGGACACATCAATAGCAACCTTAAAATTATTAAAAATGCCTCTGAAGTGTGCATCTAGGCATCTGGTGGGACTGAAAGCTCCATGGGTGGGAAGGAATTCTCTTTAAGGAAGGGAGAGTGTACAGTTTTCCAGAACAGATTACTATCACCGGTTTTTGCTGCCCATTCTAGATCTACCCAGGCCTGCTCCTGAAGTTCCTTTTTTCTTCTAACTAGCACCGTCTATAGTTTATTCATAGCTCCATGATTCTTTCCCTATTTCTCAGGGTTTCTTGCAAAGCCTTCCTTAGGGTCTGATTAGCTCTGGTGCAATGGAAGTTGAACCACCCTAGGTCTGTTCCTCTCTTCCCTATGTCTTTAGCAGCGATATGTAGATTTTTGCAATTGCTGAAGTTATTTTGTGAAAGGCCTCCATCAACTTGTCATAGTACACCCCCCATTCTGTACAAGTAACAAAGGATTACCATTGCTCCGTGATGATGGGTGCAAGCATTTTAAGTTTGATTTCACTAGCCCATTTTATGGTAACCCCATTTCTCCTCATAGGTTTAATAGGGGAGCTTTTCCCAATACCTCTGGTTTGTTATGAATGATAATTAGGGTAAGATTTAGTATGGCATGATCACTAAGATACAACGATACCACTGCACTCCTTGAACTCATGAATGCCTTTGATCTTCCCCAGTTAGTAACACAACCCACTCATATCATTGGTCACACCTTAGATGCTTTATTCTCCCATAATAAAGGTATCTCTATCCTTAAAGTGCTTCCATTATCCTGGTCGGATCACTCAGCTATCTTCTTCGAGCTCAAGTCTGTGGAAGCAAACATAGCTCTCAATAAGAGGCATAACCTAACCCAATATAGGGCTTGGGATAATTTGGATCAAAATCAGTTGCAGCAAATGCTGACGGATTCAGTTCCACCTCTGGTGGAAAATCCAGGGCTAGCCGCCCAGGCTATTCCAACTGGCTAAACACAGCCTTCTCTCATTCTGTCCCTACAAAGAAGGCACGCCAAGGTAGGAATAAGCCATCTGCTCCTTGGTTTTCAGAGGCTCTCAGATTAGAAAAACAAAGCTGCAGACGGCAAGAAAGGAAATAGAGGGCCCAATACGACTTGCACGAGAAAGAAATCTACAAACTTTCCCTATCCAAATACAAATCTCTCCTGGTCAAGGAAAAGACGATATACTTCACTTCGCAAATTGAATCTTCAAAAAATTCAGCAAAGGAACTTTGCCAGGTAATCAACAAACTTACCAAACAATCTGAGCACAAAGGTGACTGGGTCAGTCAGTCCTTTTGCGACACTATCACCCATCACTTCAGGAATAAAATTGATCAAATCTTTAACTCCTTTGATCATACCTGTAACCACATCCTGCCAGTAACTAATAACAAGCAGGATGGCCACCAGGACAGCGACATTCCATTGGCCATTTTTGAAATTTTTTCTCCAGTCACAACTGCGCAAATAGAAGACCTTGTACAAACCACCAAGTCAGGTTCACCAGACGATCTACCGCCTCCCCCAGTTATCAAGCGCTTCTCTGATACGATTGCAGCTAATCTTACTAACATCTTTAGCTCCATGTTTAGGTCAGGTAATTTCCCAGTTATCTGGAAAAGGGCGTCTATTCTCCCACTTCTAAAAAAACCAAACCTTGACCCGGAAGATCCGGTCAGTTATCAGCCCATCTCCAGACTCCCTTTCCCTTCTAAAATAATTGAAAAGGTCATGAATATTCAATTAAATCAGTTCATCAGAGATAACAACTGTCTCGATTCCACTCAATTTGGGTTCAGATCGGAGCACAGTACCGAGACAGCCCTTATTAAGGCTACTGACAAACTGAGGTTTATTCTGGATGAGGGCGGTTGGGCCGCATTGATCTTGTTAGACCTATCAGCGGCCTTTGACATGGTGGATCACTCCATCTTGAGACACCATCTGGAAGCGATTGGCATAAACAACCTAGCCTTAAAACTACTTACATCCTTTGACAGCGAAAACGCAATAAAAGTAGATTCATTTTCATCGAAATCATTCTCCTTGCCTTGCGGAGTTCCACAGGGCTCAGCCCCACTCTTTTTAATATTTATGTTGCAGAATTGGCCCCGCTCATCCAATCTTTCGGCTTTTTCCGCTCACTTCATATGCGGATGACACACAAATCGTGCTGTCTGCCTCCAATAACTCCAATGACACTAGCTATCGAATTCAGAATTGCATAAGATATCAACTCTTGGATGAGTAAGTACTGTCTCAAGCTCAATTCTGGAAAGACCAAGGTGATCCTGTTTGGAAACAGTCCCAACATCTGGTCAGCACCTTGCTGGCCTGCAGAAATGGGACCACTTCCTGCCCCTACCAATAAAGCCAAGAGTCTTGGGGTCATCTTAGATGACAGACTAAATTTGGGTAAGCAAATCAATGCAGTGGTTTCATAATCTTACAACACCCGTAGAATTCTTAGGAAAATGCTAAATTTTCTTCCCACCAGTGCCAGGAAGGCAGTCATCTCTACCTTAATTCTGTCCAAAATAGACTATTGCAATGCTCTTTACAATTGCCTGCAGGCTCAATATGTCAATAAACTCCATGTTCTTCAGAATTCAGCCTCTTGGCTTCTACTTGGACTGCCCAGGCATCACTCTGTCTCGCTCACCATAAAAGATCTTCATTGGCTGAAGGTAAAGAATAGAAATAATTTCAAATCCCTTTGCCTTACCTACAAGGCCCTTCATGTCTCTGGACCTCCCTTTCTGAAGAAAGCCTTTTCTTGGTATACCCCCACCAGAACTCTAAGATCATCAGGGTCCTTTAAAATAAACACTATTAGATATAAGAAATCTAAATGGGGAGGAAGCAGCTTCGTGGCAGGAGCCACCAAACAATGGAATCTCCTCCCTCTGTATATTAGATCTGCTCCTTCTCTTTTGCAATTCAGGAAACATCTAAACACCTGGCTCTTTAACCAGTCAGCTTCTTTTTCTCACTCACTTTGCACGCTGCCTAGCCATAAGACACCTCCGGGTATTCGTTGCGCTCCACAAATCTTTTTAACATAACATAACATAACTAAGCACTGTGCTTTCTATTTTGAGGGATTTTATCAACTTTAGGTCTTTTTTTGAAATCATTATGTGGTCAATGATGGGAGAGTTCCCATTTCCATAAAAAGTAGCCAACGAAGAGCCATTTTCTCCTAATTCTTGCTCTATCATTTCTAGATTTAGTTTGTATAGAAGCTCGTTTAAAGAGTCCCCATAGGGATCGTGGGGAAAGAGGAGTTGTTAAGTCCCATAACAATCTAAAAAGTGACATACGTTGATATTTATATTCTGACATTTACTCATGTTAAAGCTTCCAACCTAAAGGTACACATAATAAGAGTCCATCTTGTTTGGAAATGCCTTCAATTCCTTTCCCGAATCTATTCCAATCCTATTACGTTTATTGTTAAAAACATTGTTATAAAAATTAATTAGGATTACCTCATACTTTTGGTCTATCATTAGGTAAGCCAACTGGTAATAGAAGGAATTAATCAAAGTTTTCTTTAAATAATTGGTGATAGGTTTGAAATAAGTATTTCCAGACCCCTTTGGCTTGCCCATTAACCGAGGGAGTAGCCTGTGTTAGGATGGCGACAAAGCCATCTATGTGAAAGTCTTACCTAAACCAAGTTTCCTGCAGATTTATTAGGTTGGCAGCTTTATAATTTTTAGCCAGTCTAGGTTATTCAATTTAGATTTCATGCCAGGACTTAATTATTAAATGCTTGTTTGTGTTGTCTGTAGTATTAGCGAATTCTGCCTATCCTGTGTGACCACATGGGTCCTGTGGGTCTGGTCCCTTATCCATACTAACATGCTCCATATCCTGATTCTGTCAATGGTTTGCTCCCTTAACCCAGCTGGTCATCTAGCTGAGTTAAGGGAGCAAATTTGTTTGTTGCAACAAAAGAAGAATACTGCTTACCATTCTGGCCCTGATACCTGCCCTGTTGTCTTTCCTGTGACTGCTTAACACTTTCATCACAGGGATCTGGTACTAAGGTCTTGAATCTGCTACAACTATGAAGTTTTAAAAAATATCCTGCTGGGAGAGCTTCTATTTTACTCGTACTAGGGGTCATTTGCGCCAAACGCTGCAATGCATGGTCTATTGAAATTTACTATTATACAGTCCCCTACAGTTTCTTTTGGATGAACTCCCAACTATGGTGTCCTTTATACACGAACCACCTGCTGAGTCAGGTCCCCTACCCATCCAGAATTAATTTTAATCCACTGCACAGTCTTATTTTGCAGAGCTGTCTCATTCTAACTATTTTCATTTAAAGGACTGGCACATCCTTTAATATAATAGTATGAGGAGTACACTCAGGGGGAAGTTGGGGATAGCCCTTAGCAGGATGTTGGTCCTTCCCATCTACTTTTCCTTTTAATCCTGGTTTGTTATTTGTGTTTTTGTTTGGTAAGGCTAATGGTTGGTTAGGTGTCGATGAGGCTATGTGAATATGTGTTGCTTCCATCTCCCTGCACGGGTTCCCCATTTTGCCCTGGCCCTCAAGGTGATGGGCATATGCCTGGGATCGTATTGGACGGGAGCGGGTGAACAGTGCTGGTATTTACCTTTCCCCTGTCTTTCTTTTAGCGTGCTTTTTAGGGCCATTATTTGTGACACCATATCATCTAGACGTAACAATAAGGGGGCACGATCCTGCTTAATTACGTATCTAAGGGACTCTCTAAGGGACTCTACTTTTTTCTATAAAAAGGTCCAAAAGGTCTTGATTAGAGAAAAGAGAAGCCATGTCTTCGCATGTAGATTCGCATGTGGATTGGGGTGCAATAGAAGTTGATTTCCCCGGACCCCTCAGTATTTACAGTGGCATGTCCTTGCTGTGTAACCTTATGAGATTTATGACTCTCATCTTTAGCTTTAGCTCGGATTGTACCCTAGGCTTTTTTACTGTTTGTTGGGGTTAAATCTGGGCCCTGATTCCAGGACCTTGGTTGTTTCAGGCATGATGAATAAGTCTCTTTCAGGGGTGAGGGTGTTGGGTTAGAAATTACCCTCTTCTAATAATGCAACTAGCGGGGCCGTACCAAGGCCCAAGGCGAGCCTTCTCTCCGAGAGTTCAATTTTGGCATTATACACCCCTATTGCTCTTTCTAACATGCGGTATGTTTAGTGGCAGAGGGCTCTGGACTGGGCTTCCCCTGGTAGCCTTCTTTTACCCATGCACTAACTATATAAACTAGCAAAGATCAAGAAAACAAGCTTTCCCTCTAGTGCAATATGAACACCAATCATCAAGAGTCATTAAGTACACAATGTTCAAGCAAAAAGTCTCTCTTGGGAATACAGGGTCCACACCTTCGGAAGGAAAGGGGGATTGGACTATGAGGATATTAACTTATCGTCAGACAAGGGGCCCAGCCAAGCTTCGTCTGGTCTCGGACGGGTGCAGACTGCCCTGCCCATGGCTCGGGTGCTTCCCACACAGTGGGGCTGAGGCACGCTTTTAAGCACGGTTTGAAGTTTCAGGTGGCATGGAATTATGGGGATTTCAGTCTTCCTGTGGTGGTCGGCAATCCCATGGCTCTTCCCCAGCAAAGTTCTGTGCAGCAAAGAATGTCCCAAACACAGCAGGGTTGCGGCATGCTTTTAAGTGCGATTTAAAGCTTCACATGGCAGGGAATTATGGGGATTGTAGTCCCCCAGCCGTGGTCGGCAGTCGCACGGCTCACCTCTGGTAAAGTTCTTTGCAGCCAAAAATGTCCCAAACACAGCGGGCTGTGGCAGCGCTTTTAAGCATGGTTTCAAGCTTCAGGTGGTAGGGAAACATGGGGATTGTAGTCTCCCAGCGGTGGTCAGCAATCCCATGTCTCTCCCCTGCAAAGTTCTGTGCAGCAAAGAATATCCCAAATCAAATCAATCTTTATTTATATTCGATTAATTAAAATATTACAAAGAAAATAATCATAAAATTCATAAAAAGCAGACCATAATGTGGAAGACCCAAATAGGATAGAAGCTGATGCTGAAAAGATGTAACCCAGCTGACACCATTACCCACTTGAGCCGTTGGCTCACAGGTATTTATGGGGGCAATAGTAAGTTAAGGTGGGAGCGTGCAGCTTCTATTAACATTTATGGGTGCTATCCAGTAATTGCCAAGCATATGACTTCACTAATGACCCCCCCCATGGGAGTTAGTTTAAAGTACAAATGGCCAAAAGGTGTTAAAAGTAAACATGCAAAGAGAATAAGTAATCAGAGGCAGTTTCAAATAGGTTAAAACATCAGGGTCACTGTTGATAAAAATTAACAGGCTGCTTTGTCGTAGGGTCCAAGATGCCACAGCCAGGATAGCATAGGGTTTGAAAATAGGCTGATCTCTTGCGAGCAGCCTGCCCTGGTTTTGTTAGTGGCTTTCCCGGGGGTCCCAGTCAGACTTTGGGGCATATTATCAACGGCATGCGTTGAATATCGCAAATCGCGCTTAGCGCGAATTTGATTATCGCCGTCTATCGCTGGATTACATCGCCGGGTTAGCGGCGTATTAGCAACGCTTAGCTCACAGGCAATGTACAAACCAGCGATAGACGGCGATAATCATCATTAGCGTATGAAATCAAGCGATGATTTCACAGCGCTTATGAAAAGCTTGTTAATATGGGAGTGTGGACTTAACCTGTCAATCCACCTCCCATACTAAACATGCTTAAGTTAAGTCAGGTTTTGACCAGACGTTAGGATCCGGCGATAACCGCGGTTAGCAGGACTTTTAATATCGCTTCGCAAGACCGGGCCGCCTTGTTAATACAGCGCTGTTGTGTTAGCGCCCTCTTTCATGTTGTATTTTTGAAGGAACGCCTACTTTGCATCTCATTAACGATGTTTATCGCTGGCATGAGATGCGTTACAAAATCGGCTGCTAACATGCGCTAATGCATGTTAGCGACGCCTTGTAAATAGGCGCTTTAGCGGCAAAAAGTGCCGCTAAAGCGGCGATACTGCCCTTGATAATATGCCCCTGAGAGTTTGGATGGTAAAGTTGAAATACACCGGAGTGGGATGCAGGGTTTCCAGGAAGCCCGAACTTTAGACAAGTGTAAAGATGTGGCCAGCCCCTCGGTTGATCGGCAGCTTCACTGGGCCGTGGTGCAGTTATTTACTTGCTCTGACAGTTTTCATTCAAATTAGTTTAAACATTTCATGTAGCGACAGTCTTATATAGGATCGTATGGCTCAAGACAGAATATCATGGTGAGCCTACATGTATGGATTACTGTACTTTTAAATAGAGGCTTAAGGAGGCGCCACCTCTCTGTGGCCAGCTCGGGCAGATGCATGTTAAGTGTATAAGATTCTCATTGTTTACCCACATAAACGGCACCCTGTGTTTCCAGAGACTATCCATGCTGGTTTTTCCACTGGAGATGGAGGGCAGCCCAGGCAGCACTGAAGTAGTTTAAGTTTCAGATGTAGCAGGTAAGTGCAGGCTAGATATGGTGCTCATGATAGTTTAGAGTAGCTATTAATGACCATCCAGGCATGACCTCTTTTAGTGAACTCCTCTTTATCCTTTAAAAAAGCGATTGCGGAGTTCACTAGATTTTGAAGATGTTATATGAGAGTGTCAATGCTCAGAAGTTTTAAAGGTGCAGATTCTTTAAGGACTGATCAAAGATTTCTACTGCTGCTTCCCTCTTTGTTAATTGCTGGCCACAAGATGTGTTTAGGGTGTTGGGTTCAGCTTGTTTTTACTTGAAGCAGGTTTTGACTATCGCTCCCAGTTGCTGAATAGATTGCCTTTTGAGGCCAAACTCCAGCTGAATTTGGCTAGGAGAAGTGTTCCTTGTTAGATTAAATAGATAACTGTAGATTTTTGGGGGAGTTTGTTCAGAAAGGCCGTGTGGTAGCCCAGGAGAGCCTTGCTATGTATGTCAAAGTTGACAGGATTATTGCCGCTATCACCTTCAGCATTTTTGCCGCTATCACCTTCAGTGGATTGAATGTTGGGTCTTTCAACTTCTTGCTCGCAGTGGTGAAGGCTGCAAAGAGGGTGTTGCTCTTATTTGTGTTGGCTCGAAGCTGTTCTTTGGCCGTTCCCCTATCATCCAGCAAAAAACCTAGATACTTGTATTCATTTACTGCACCTAAGATGTTTGTACCATAATGGCAGGTTACATTTTTCTTATTTGCCTTGCTGACCATCAGCACCTTAGTTTTGTTCCGATTGATAACCAGGCCATTTTGCGTTGCATGCTGGTGGAGCGTATTAATAAGTCTCTGAAGGCCAACTTTGGTCAAGCTGCATAAGACTACATCGTCTGCATAAAAAAGATGGTCCAGAGCGAAGGTGCCAAGCCTGGGGGCTTGGCTGTTAATTTCATCAAGAGTGGGGGAGAGGTCAGCCATAAAAAGATTAAAAAGACACGCGGCTAACACACACCCCTGTTTTAGGCCTTGATGGGTGTATATCCTTCTTGATAGTAGTGAGTCATCGCCGATTTTAATCCACACCCATGTGTGACTGTGTAAGACCTTGATGATTCTAAGCAAGTGTGAGGGGATGTTCCAAGCCCTGAGCTTCTTCCAGAGCTTTACTCGGTTTACAGAATCAAGTGCTGATTTATAATCAACAAAGCAAGGATAGGTGGTTAGGTTACGCTTTTACATTTGACCCAAGATGGTCGATAGGGCTAAGATGTTTGTAACAGTGAATGAGGCCCTCCGAAAACTGGGTTGAGTTATTGGAATTAATTGATTAGCATCAGCACAGACGGTTAGGTTGTGGGGGATACAGGATGCACAATATTTTGATTCATCGTCCAAGTGCATTATGAGGCAGTAATTCTCTGGGCCTGTTTTATCCCTTCCCTTCTGTAGTGGGGTGATAACTAAGGGTGGGCGGAGCTGGCGTAGTTGCTCTACGCGGAGCTCCACGGAGTTGGGCAAAAACTCCATGGAGCTCTGCGCCTCCACCGCCCCCCTCAATAAATATTTTTAAAATTAAAATTAAAATTGAGGTAAAAAACACATTTACATTTATCGCGGAGACACCGGGCTGCCCTCCTCCTTCTCGCAGTGGTCTCTTCTGCAAAGCGAAACCCCTACGTCAGTACTACCATGACGTACATCTGACATAGGGGATTCTGCAGGAGAGACCACCGCGAGGAGGAGGGCAGCCCGAGACGCCGCGATAAAGGTAAGTGTGTTTTTTACCTTATTTTTATTTTAAAAATATTTATTGAGAGGGGGTGGAGGCGGGGAGGGCCCGGGGCTGAACTCTGCTCTGCTGCGGAGTCGGAGTTTTGCAGAAACTTCGCGTTCTCAGCGGAATACGGACTATGCAAAAATCCACAAGCTCCGCCAGCGGAGCGGAGTTCTCTGCCCACGGTTAGTGATAATTGCCCCACTCCATGAGTCGGGATGTCTCCCATGAATACTATGTTGTAATAAAGGAGGATCAGCTTCCTTGCCCAGTATGGGCTTGTAAATGGCCTGGGGTATTCCATTTGGTCTGGGGGGCACTGTCCTTCGAGGCTTTGTTATTAACATGTTCAAATTCTTATTTTGGCAGTTGCACACCTTCTGGGTTGAGGGAAAAGAATAGGTCCGCACTTAAAGACAGTTCAAAGACCAGTTGTGTGTTACACTTGATATTAATGTGATCAGAATACCTGGGTCTGGTTCTGGTATTGTCTCTATATGCTCTGCCAGAGACAGGGTATGAAGGTTGCAACTCCTCCGGCAGGGCGGATACATTTTTCTTTCTGCCGATTTGTGATGAACTGAGTATTCTTGGATGCTGGTGGAAGAAATTGCCCATGTTTCCTGTAGGGTGACTATATCAAACTTGTTTTGAAAGGAGAAAATGTCTTCACTCTCTAGTTTATTTTCAAGACCAGCAATGTTTCAGGAACAAATCAGAGGTTTGCGTGGTGAGACCCTTTCTTTGAGCAGTGGTGTCAGTTCCACTCCTGTTGTTAAACCACCTGGGAGCCAACCCCAGTCCGAGCTCGTGATGTTGATAGTATTTTTTGTGAGAATTGACTGGCGGAGCCCTTATCTGGGGCTGGTAAGTTGCTGCAAGCTCCTCTAAGCACTGAGAAGGTGGATGGGGTAGCAGTACTTGCCTTAAAGAAAAGGGTTGGAGCTAGAAGAGTGTAGTAGTGGTAAGGATGTGGGCAGGATTATTTTCCCCAGTCCTCGGAGGCCTCAGTTTGTTTGAGGATTAAGACCTGTGTTTCTGATGCAGAAAAGGTAACCATCGTCGATTCTTTCAGAGGGAACCTATTGTCCATGAAAAACTCGACTGAGGTGATGTCCTTGGAGGTAATCTCTGCTAGGGGAGGGAGAGCCCTGAACAACTTTAAAAGACTTCATAGTTTTAGTGTGTCTCTCGGCAGCCCTTGGATTAAAAATCGGGATAAAAAATGAGTATTGATGATGGCTGAGGCTGGCTGCATTGGATGAGGCTTGTGCCATTGTATTTGATGTAAAGCTTTGGTGCAAGCCTTGCGTTGCGGCCACTATGGAATTCCATAATCAATTTCCATGACTATAGCCAGTTCCCTGAGTGGAGGTGCATCCAGAGTTCATCTCCTAAGGTAGCACTGCATTGTTAGGACCTGAAGAATTATGAACGTTTTGAATATTCTCCTGCTCAGTAGTTCTTATTATAGATTTTTCTGAGGTATGCAGTCAGTGTAAGGCAGGCTGAGAGGCCTCCGGGAGGATCTGTGAGGGGTCCAGACCAGTATCTGCTAAGTGAGGCTGCCTGTCAAGAGGGCCATTTTGAGGGGCCGCTGGTTGTAAACTGTGTACATTTCTGCCCCCAAAGTGTCCTTAGAGGCTTGTTCAGTCTGTTTGTGGTTGAATGCGTGACGAGATACAGTGCTTTTTAATGTGGAGGGCAGGGGATTTATTGTGTTTTTTTGTTCGAAGATGGGGTTCAGCTTTTTAGGTTGTGTAGAGCTTAGCAGCACAGTGTGCTTGTTCCTTGCTTGCCTCAGTCTTTTCTTTTGACGCTTGGAAAGAGGCGCATGTAAACCTGAGGACACTGAACTGGGCTGAGGAGAGTTTTTTTATGGGACCTACATCTATCAGGCTATCAACTGTGATACAGGTGCCAGAACTGGTCACTAGCTGGACCGTAGCTAAGGTGTCGGGACTGATAGCGAAGTCCTTCCTAAAGTCTGCTTTTCCCTCTATGTCAACTAAGACGTCAATTCGATGGCATGCCTTAGTGGAGTGCTCTGTGCAGCAAGTTGAGGCCGAGCCCTGTCTTATCTCTGCTTTTCCCTCTAACTGGGTAGATTCGTCAACTTGATGGCTTGCCCTGGGGGAGAGACCTATGCAGAGCTTTAGATCCCACAAAAGTGTGTTTAAGCTGTCAGGTAGAGTTCCCAGTTTGTCTATGATATGAGAACATGAACAGGAGGTTTGTTGTAGATATGTAGTCGTCTGAGCTTTGATGATTAAATTATTTCATTTATAAAGTTTGGTATCAATATATGAGACATGAGCAGCAAGGACATTGAGAAGGTCTACTCGAAGGTCCAGCTTGGCCTAGTGATAGTTTAGAGCATCTGCAGTTTGCTTGAAACGTTTTTAACAGGAGAGACCAGGTGTCTGCGCAGTCACTGTGTTCACTTGTGTTCCTACTAGAGGAGTTGTGCGTCAGTGGTGAGTGGGCTGGAGACAGATTTGCACAACTTGCGTGATCGGCTGAGTCTGCCATGATATTATTGTTTATGAATAAGCTGTCCTTTCCCTGCTCCATTGCCGGTAAAGTGTGTCTTTGTTGGTCTCGGCCATGTGTGCAAGTGTTGACTTAATCAATGTGGTTAGGACAGATGGGAATGAAATGTGGGCCAAGTGACTGGTCAAGCTTGGTGCTTGTGGTTTTAATGGTGTTTTTAGATGCTGAGGGGAAGAATGAGCAACCAGGTTTTGTTCCTGGAAGGGCAAATGTACTAACAAACACTTTGTTGCTTCTCTTGCTCCTTCCAAGGCTGTTGTACCTTGAGCATGAACCTCTGCCCCTGCCTTTATTAGTTGTTTTGCTGGATGAGGCAGGGGCAGCGTGAGCAAAACCATGTTAACTGGGATTACTGGCACATCTGAGTCTTTGGATCTCAAGTCCTGTGTATCCTGTTGATCTCCTAGCGCAGGAAACATGAATAATTGAGGCTCTTTCTCTAGGCTGGCTACCCCTTGGGTAGCAGGTAACGTGTCTTGAACCTGACCATCAGGATGTACCTCTGGAGCTAATGGTTCTGGCAGGCCTTGTAAGTCCTTGAATACCAATAATGGCTTCTTATCTTGCCCCTGAGAAGTTGCAAACCTGAGTGGGGTACCCTGGCACTTTTGAAACTTTTTCTTTATGGGAGTTGTTAGACTAGTAGGGCCGTCATTTTTGTTCTGCGAGTTTGGGGTGTTCTTGTTCGCATCCCCAATGCCCCACTGGCTCCTCTTCCTTAAAGGGGGGGTCTGACCAGGTCATACAGGACCTCATTTCCTCCAAGCCTGGTGGAGCTCGTGGTCCTCCTGGTTGGAACTGGAGTTGGGCTATATGCTGGACTGAAGCTAAAGCCGGGGCTAAGGCGGGGGCTGAGGCTGCAATAGTGCTAACTTAGCGCAGAGTTGTTGCAGGATTTATCAGATTTGCCAGCATGTGGCTGCCCTTTACAAGGTGTATGTCCTTTACAGGGAGGGGGAGCTCACCGGGCCCGCAAGCTGCACCTGGGCCTAGCTGGGCTGCTTCCACAGGTGCATGGCTCAACCTCATGCAGCTGCTCTATAGCGCTGTGCTCCCTGGGTGGGAAGGCGCTGGAAGTGCTGGGAGCAGAGGGCTGGGGCGGAGGCGGGAGACAGTACTTGGGAGTAAGCTGAGTAGCTTGAGATGTCCGCCCCAAGCTGGCCCCCGTACGCCCCAACGTGCCACACCTACAGCCTGCCAGATGGCAATGTGGCCGTGTGAAGCTGTGATGGCTGCAGGTAGACAAAGAGCAAATCAGGCAGAATCCAGTGATGACTGGAGGAGGGCGGAAAGCAGGCAGGCAAGCGGGTGGCTGGGTCGGACCAGACAGTCACTCGGCTTGACAATAACGGGTGGTGAGATCTTGGCAGCCAACTCTGCAGCTATCCGTCAGTCGTACAAACCATCGCCCGCCCCACCGCCTCAATTCCTGGGTAAAACCTGGGCCTGTTCAGAACTTGCTCGGCTCGGCTCCTGCTGCTGGTGCTAGACGCCTGCTCCGAGTTCTGCATCACTTGCTGAAGTGCTCAAAAAGAAAGAATATGGTTAGGCATATCCCAAATAAAGACATGTGGCAGGGGCAGAGGTCAACAGCAGAACCAGCCTTGAATATGGGGTTCAACCTCTCCAGTGTAACCTTGATAACCCTAGAAAACAAAGGGGGTTATTACGATGGCGGTCGGACTTTCGTCCTACTGCCATCGTTGCGGGGATCGGGACCGGCCGCTATGCATGCGGTGGCCCCGCATTCCAAATTAGGATGCGACCGCCACCATGGCGGTCGCATCTTGCAATTTAACATTGCGGTGGGTGCTGCTGACTGCAGCACCCGCCGCGATGTTAAAAATGCATGTGCTGCATTTCACTGCACTACGTGGCAGGCACCACACGGTGCCTGCCACGTAGTGCAGTGAAATGTAGGGGGTACCATGGGTACCCCCCAGTGCACAGCCACCTCCCACCAACACAAAGGGGGCCTGCAACGGGCCCCCAAAACCAATCTCGGCCAGCCTTTCAATGGCGGTTTACCAATCACGGAAAGGCTGGCTGTGGCCAGCATCCTAATCTGGCGGACAGTGCCTGCTAGGCACCGCCACCATTTTACTGATGCTGACCGCTCCGCCAGGCAATCGTAACGATTGCCTGTGGCGGATCCGTTGCAGGCGGTCTTTGCACCCGCCATCGTAATGTGGCGGGGGAAAATTGCTTTCCGATGGCGGAAGGCCCGCCACCGCACTGCAGGCCTTCCACCATCGTAATGACCCCCAAAGTATTCAATACAAACCTTAGTTTAGTCCTTACTAACCAACAAGACTCTTTTAAATGAAGAACAAAGTCTTCAATACGGACCTTAGTTTAGTCCTTACTAACCAAAAATATCCTTTTAAATGTAGAATTGAGCTCCATGAGATTTACTGAAAACTCATATGACATTTTCCTAGATCATCCTATATTTGGAACCAGTGACAATGAAACATGATTTTGAAAAGAATCACAGGTTGCTCCCACAGAGAGGTTACAACAGTCTAGAGCTATCCACTCAACATACTGTATCTGGGATGCCCTGACTGGATTGAATCTCCCCTTTCCAATGATACCCCTCCCCAGTGGATCCCTGCTTGGGGATCGCCCCAGGAGGGCGATCCCCAAGCAGGGATCCACCACTAAGGCACCAGGGAGGGGAGCGGCCCCTTGGGCAAGGGCTTTTGCTCCCCCAAACAAATTGCCAATGTTCAGTCTTTCTGCCCCCCTGGAGGGCAGATGGAGCAGTAGCCCCAATCTGCTCCCCGGGGGCAGAAAGCCCACTAGACACCAGGGATTTTTATTTGGTGCATTTGTTTAGGGTGGGGGCTGCCCGAAACGGGCACGCCAATGCCCCCACCCCCAGCCACCATTACAGCCTTTCTGCCCCCGGGGCAGCAAGCCCACTAAATGCCAGGGATTTTTGTGTGTGCTATTTGTTTTAGGGTGGGGGCTGCCCAAAATGGGCACGCCAATGCCCCCACCCCACCCGCCACCATTACAGCCTTTCTGCCCCCTGGGGGCAGATGGGAGCATTAGCCCTCAATCTGCCCCCCGGGGGCAGAAAGCTAACTAAACACCAGGGATTTTTTGGACGCATTTTTTTTAGGGTGGGGGCTGCCCGAAATAAGCACGCTAATGCCCCCACCCCCACCACCATTACAGCCTTTCTGCCCCTCTGGGAGGCAGATGGGGGCAGTAGCCCCAATCTGCCACCCGGGGGCAGAAAGCCCACTAAACGCCAGGGATTTATTTTTGTGTAATTTTCTTTTTAGGGTTGGGGCTGCCCGAAATGGGCATGCTAATGCCCCCACCCCCCCAACACCATTACAGCCTTTCTGCCCCCCCAGGGAGGCAGATGGGGGCAGTAGCCCCCAATCTGCCCCCCCGGGGGGGCAGAAAGCCCACTAGACACCAGGGATTTTTATTTGGTGCATTTGTTTAGGGTGGGGGCTGCCTGAAACGGGCACGCCAATGCCCCCACCCCACCCACCACCATTACAGCCTTTCTGCCCCCCCTGGGGGGGCAGAAAGCCCACTAAACACCAGGGATTTTTTTGGATGCATTTTGTTTTAGGGTGGGGGCTGCCCGAAATGGGCACGCTAATGCCCCCACCCCCTGTCACCATTACAGCCTTTCTGCCCCCCCCTGGGGGGCAGATGGGGGCTGTAGCCCCCAATCTGCCCCCCCGGTGGGGCAGAAAGCCCACTAAACACCAGGGATTTATTTTGGCGTGTTTTTTTTTGGGTGGGGGCTGCCCGAAGTGGGCACGCCGATGCCCACATCCCCGCCACCATTACCGCCTCTTTACACTTCCTGGTCTCCCGATAAAAATGGTACCTCACACGCGTGGGTGGGGCAAGTACCCACGACAGGCAAGGGCCCAAAACCTAGTGAGGCGACATCAAAATTACCTATCACAAACCAACCTGGTTTCAAGGGGGTCCCATGAGTTTTTGGCCCCGGGCTCGGCGGCCAGCTAGGGAAACCTACCAAACCCACACATTTCTGAAAACTAGACACCCGGGGGATTCCAGGGAGGTATGGCTTGCGTGGATCCCCCAACGTTTTCTTAGCCAGAATCCCACAGAAACCTGAAATTTTGCTGAAAAAATCACCTTTTTCACACATTTTTGTGTGGGAAAGTTGTGGCATCACCGGGCTGAAACAAATTTCCTACCACCCAGTGTTCCCCCAGGTCTCCCGATAAAAACGGTGCATCACTCGGGTGGGAGGCCCAAGTACCCGCGACAGGCAAGGGCCCAAAACGTATTGAGGCGACATCAAAATTGCCTATCAGAAGACGACCTGGTTTTGCAAGGGGGTCCCATGACTTTTTGGCCCGGGCTCGGCGGCCACCGAGGGAAACCTACCAAACCCACATATTTCTGAAAACTAGACACCCGGGGGATTCCAGGGAGGTATGGCTTGCGTGGATCCACCAACGTTTTCTTACCCAGAATCCCCCAGAAACCTGAAATTTTACAGAAAAAAATCACTTTTTTCACACATTTTTGTGTGGGAAAGTTGTGGCATCACCGGGCTGACACAAATTTCCTACCACCCAGCGTTCCCCCAGGTCTCCCGATAATAACAGTGCATCACTCGGGTGGGAGGCCCAAGTACCCGTGACAGGCAAGGGCCCAAAACGTATTGATGCGACATCAAAATTGCCTATCAGAAGACGACCTGGTTTTGCAAGGGGGGTCCCATGACTTTTTGGCCCGGGGCTCGGCGGCCACCTAGGGAAACCTACCAAACCCACACATTTCTGAAAACTAGACACCCGGGGATTCCAGGGAGGTATGGCTTGCGTGGATCCACCAACGTTTTCTTACCCAGAATCCCCAGAAACCTGACATTTTACAGAAAAAAATCACTTTTTCACACATTTTTGTGTGGAAAGTTGTGGCATCACCGGGCTGACACAAATTTCCTACCACCCAGCGTTCCCCAGGTCTCCCGATAAAAACGGTGCATCACTCGGGTGGGAGGCCCAAGTACCCGCGACAGGCAAGGGCCCAAAACGTATTGAGGTGACATCAAAATTGCCTATCACAAAACAACCTGGTTTTGCAAGGGGGGTCCCATGACTTTTGGCCCGGGGCTCGGTGGCCACCTAGGGAAACCTACCAAACCCACACATTTCTGAAAACTAGACACCCGGGGATTCCAGGGAGGTATGGCTTGCGTGGATCCCCCAACGCTTTCTTACCCAGAATCCCCAGAAACCTGAAATTTTGCTGAAAAAAAATCACTTTTTTCACACATTTTTATGTGGGAAAGTTGTGGCATCACTGGGCTGACACAAATTTCCTACCACCCAGCATTGCCCAGGTCTCCCGATTAAAATGGTGCCTCACTCGGGTGGGAGGCCCAAGTACCGCGACAGACAAGGGCCCAAAATGTATTGAGGTGACATCAAAATAGCCTATCACAAAACGACCTGGTTTTGCAAGGGGTTCCCATGACTTTTTGGCCCGGTGCTCGGCGGCCACCTAGGAAACCTACCAAACCCACACATTTCTGAAAAGTAGACACCCGGGAATTCCAGGGAGGTATGGCTTGCGTGGATCCACCAACGTTTTCTTACCCAGAATCCTCAGAAACCTGAAATTTTACAGAAAAAATCACCTTTTTCATACATTTTGTGTGGGAAAGTTGTAGCATCACCGGGCTGACACAAATTTCCTACCACCCATCGTTCCCCAGGTCTCTCGATAAAATGGTGCCTCACTCGGGTGGGAGGCCCAAGTACGCGCGACAGGCAAGGGCCCAAAACGTATTGAGGCAACATCAAAATTGCCTATCAGAAAACGACCTGGTTTTGCAAGGGGGTCCCATGACTCTTTGGCCGGGCTCGGCGGCCACCTAGGAAACCTACCAAACCCACACATTTCTGAAAAGAAGACACCCGGGGATTCCAGGAGGTATGGCTTGCGTGGATCCCCAACGTTTTCTTACCCAGAATCCCCAGAAACCTTAAATTTTGAGAAAAGTCACTTTTTCACACATTTTTGTGTAGGAAAGTTGTGGCATCACCGGGCTGACACAAATTTCCTACCACCCAGCGTTCCCCCAGGTCTCCCGATACAAATGGTGCCTCACTCAGGTGGGAGGCCCAAGTACCCGCAACCGAGATGTCGTCTCAATAAGTTTTGGGCCCTTGCCTGTCGCGCGTACTTGGGCCTCCCACCCGAGTGAGGCACCATTTTTATCAGGAGACCTGGGGAACGCTGGGTGGTAGGAAATTTGTGTCATCCCGGTGATGCCACAACTTTCCCACACAAAAATGTGTGAAAAAAGTGATTTTTTCAGCAACATTTCAGGTTTGCAGGGGATTCTGGGTAAGAAAACGTTGGTGGATCCACGCAAGCCATACCTCCCTGGAATCCCCGAGTGTCTACTTTTCAGAAATGTGTGGGTTTGCTAGGTTTTCCTAGGTGGACGCCGAGCCCCGGGCCAAAAAGTCATGGGACTCCCTTGCAAAACCAGGTCGTTTTGTGATAGGCATTTTTGATGTCGCCTCAATACGTTTTGGGCCCTTGCCTGTCGCAGCGAACTTGGGCCTCCCACCCGAGTGAGGCACCATTTTATCGGGAGACATGGGGAACGCTGGGTGGTAGGAGATTTGTGTCAGCCTGGTGATGCCACAACTTTCCCACACAAAAATGTGTGAAAAAAGTGATTTTTTCAGCAAAATTTCAGGTTTGCAGAGGATTTTGGGTAAGAAAGCGTTGGTGGATCCATGCAAGCCATACCTCCCTGGAATCCCACGGGTGTCTACTTTTCAGAAATGTGTGGGTTTGCTAGGTTTCCCTAGGTGGCCGCCGAGCCCCGGGCCAAAAAGTCATGGGACCCCCCTTGCAAAACCAGGTCGTCTTCTGATAGGCAATTTTGATGTCGCCTCAATACATTTTGGGCCCTTGCCTGTCGCGCAGTACTTGGGCCTCCCACCCGAGTGAGGCACCATTTTTATCGGGAGACCTGGGGAACGCTGGGTGGTAGGAAATTTGTGTCAGCCCCTGATGCCACAACTTTCCCACACAAAAATGTGTGAAAAAGTGATTTTTTCAGCAAAATTTCAGGTTTGCAGGGGATTCTGGGTAAGAAAACGTTGGTAGATCCACGCAAGCCATACCTCCCTGGAATCCCCCGGGTGTCTACTTTTCAGAAATGTGTGGGTTTGCTGGGTTTCCTAGGTGGCCGCCGAGCCCCGAGCCAAAAGTCATGGGACCCCTTGCAAAACCAGGTCATTTTGTGATAGGCATTTTTGATGTCGCCTCAATACGTTTTGGGCCCTTGCCTGTCGCGGGTACTTGGGCCTCCCACCCGAGTGAGGCACCATTTTTATCGGGAGACCTGGGGTAATGCTGGGTGGTAGGAAATTTGTGTCAGCCCGGTGATGCTACAACTTTCCCACACAATAATGTGTGAAAAAGTGATTTTTTCAGCAAAATTTCAGGTTTCTGGGGATTCTGGGTAAGAAAACATTGGGGGATCCACGCAAGCCATACCTCCCTGAAATCTCCCATGTGTCTACTTTTCAGAAATGTGTGGGTTTGGTAGGTTTCCCTAGGTGCCGGCAGAGCTCGGGTTCAAAAACTACAGCTAGGCACTTTGCCAAAAAAGGGTCATTTTTCACAGTGAAATTGGGGGTGTCCACGTTGCGTTTTGTGTCGTTTCCTGTCGCGGGCACTAAGCCTACCCACACAAGTGAGGTGCCATTTTTCTCAGAAGACTTTGGGGAACGCGGGGTGGGTGGAATTTTGTGGATCCATGCAGATTCCAGAACTTTCCACCACAGAAAAGTGAGGAAAATGTGTTTTTTTTATACTTTTTTAGGTTTGCAAGGGACTCTGGGTAACAGAACCTGGTGAGAGCCAGTCAAGTCACCCCATCCTGGATTCCCCTGGGTGTCTAGTTTTCAAAAATGTATAGGTTTGCTAGGTTTCCCTAGGTGCCGGCAGAGCTAGGGTTCAAAAACTACAGCTAAGCACTTTTCAAAAAAGGGTCATTTTTCACTGTGAAAATGTGGTGTGTCCACATTGTGTTTTGCGCTGTTTCCTGTCGCGGGCACTAGGCCTACCCACACAAGTGAGGTACCATTTTTCTCGGAAGACTTTGGGGAATGCGGGGTGGGTGGAATTTTGTGGATCCACGCAGATTCCAGAACTTTCCACCACAGAAAAGTGAGGAAAATGTGGTTTTTTTGACAATTGTTTAGGTTTGAAAGGGATTCTGGGTAACAGAACCTAGTGAGAGCCAGTCAAGTCACCCCATCCTGGATTCCCCTGGGTGTCTAGATTTCAAAAATGTATAGGTTTTCTAGGTTTCCCTAGGTGCCGGCAGAGCTAGGGTTCAAAAACTACAGCTAAGCACTTTTCAAAAAAAGGGTCATTTTTCACTGTGAAAATGTGGTTTGTCCACGTTGTATTTTGCGCTGTTTCCTGTCGCGGGCACTAGGCCTACCCACACAAGTGAGGTGCCATTTTTCTCGGAAGACTTTGGGGAATGCGGGGTGGGTGGAATTTTGTGGATCCACGCAGATTCCAGAACTTTCCACCACAGAAAAGTGAGGAAAATGTGTTTTTTTTTAGAATTGTTTAGGTTTGCAAGGGATTCTGGGTAACAGAACCTAGTGAGAGCCAGTCAAGTCACCCCATCCTGGATTCCGCTGGGTGTCTAGATTTAAAAAATGTATAGGTTTGCTAGGTTTCCCTAGGAGCCGGCAGAGCTAGGGTTCAAAAACTACAGCTAGGCACTTTGCAAAAAAGGGGTAATTTTTCACTGTGAAAATGTGGTGTGTCCACGTTGCGTTTTGGGCCGTTTCCTGTCGCGGGCACTAGGCCTACCCACACAAGTGAGGTACCATTTTTCTCGAAAGACTTTGGGGAACGCAAGGTGGTTAGAATTTTGTGGATCCATGCAGATTCCAGAACTTTCCACCACAGAAAAGTGAGGAAAATTTGTTTTTTCTGACAATATTTTAGGTTTGCAAGGGATTCTGGGTAACAGAACCAGGTGAGAGCCAGTCAAGTCACCCCATCCTGGATTCCCCTGGGTGTCTAGTTTTCAAAAATGTATAGGTTTGCTAGGTTTCCCTAGGTGCCGGCAGAGCTAGGGTTCAAAAACTACAGCTAGGCACTTTGCAAAAAAAGGGTCATTTTTCACTGTGAAAATGTGGTGTGTCCACGTTGCGTTTTGGGCCGTTTCCTGTAGCAGGCACTAGGCCTACCCACACAAGTGAGGTACCATTTTTATCGGGAGACTTAGGGTAACACAAAATTGTAGAGCAACTGTTATTATCTATTGACTTTTGATGCATTTCTGCCTTCGAAATGAAAGACAATGTGTAAAAGAAGTCATTTTGAAAAATGTCCTATAATTCTCATGCTAGTATGGGTACTCCCAATTTCGGAAATGTGCAAATATCTACTATTTCTAAACTCTATATTTTGTTCCCATTTCAGAAATACATAGGTGTCTTTCATACCGATTTTTCCATGTATAAATTTTCCCAGAATAATTGCTATATACCCGGTACATAATAAAAACCATTGCAAGACGCTGCTCAGTTATTGGCTCTGGGTTCGTCGGGTTCTTGGTGAACCTACAAGTCCTATATATCGCCACAACCAGAAAGGTCCAGCGGATGTAACGGTATATTGCTTTCAAATATCTGTCATAATTAGAAGAAGTTACAGGTGAAAACGTTGACACAAATGGCTGATTTTTTTCAACTAATTTTCAATTTTTCCTATATTTAACTGTTTGTTTCTATAAAGAAAACTTGAAGGATCTACACAAATGACCCCTTGCTGAATTCAGAATTTTGTCTACTTTTCAGAAATGTATGGCTTTCCAGGATCCATTATTGCTTTCATACCCATTTCTACCATTAACTGGAAGGAGGTTGAAAGCACAAAAAATAGCAAAAATAGACTATGTCCCAGAAAAATGCCAAAACTGTGTAAAAATGTTTGGTTTTCTGACAAAAGTCTGCTTGTCCCTGAAATCTGGGAAGATGGTGATTTCAGCACCACAACCCCTTTTTTGATGCCATTTGCAGGGAAATAACCAGACGCTTTAATCTGTAGCCCTTTTTTTGCATTTTTCCCCAAAAAACCAAAATTTAGCTGTATTTTGGCTAATTTCTGGGTCCCCTCCAGGGGAATCCACAAACCCTGGGTACTTTTAGAATCCCCATGATGTTGGAAAAAAAGGACGCAAATTTGGCGTGGATACGTTATGTGGTCAAAAAGTTACAGGGGCCTAAGCGCGAACTACCCCAAATAGCCAAAAAAAGGCTTAGTACAGGAAGGGAAAAGGCCTAGCAGCGAAGGGGTTAAGGGGATAACAACTGCTTCCTGCAGTCTGTCTTGGTAAACCTCTTTTTGAAAAAGTCCTACAATACCAGCAATATATCCTCATCAAGGCGACTGATATTCATATAATTATGTATGCAGCCATAATATTTATTATAGAACGTGATGGAGGCAAGTTAAAAACAAGAGCCTCCAAATCAGTGAGAGATAACTACTCAAGTTAAGAAAAATTCACTTCCATGAAAGTGGGGCAATCTTTAGAAATGGTAATATACACCCCTTTATACAAAAGATTTGACTAAATCTGCAATTTTTGACAAAATATGTCCAGTAACATTCTCAGAATACCTGGGATATATTATCTAGGATGTCACCTTCACGTGTCATTGTCAATTCCCAAAAGATTTTAAATATATGATGTGAGGAATCATGAAGAGGAAAAAAACATATTTTACAGAAAGTGACCTCAACCATAAATATCACTTTCTTATATACCTGCTGGTGAATTTTACAACTAGAGTTATCTTGCACTATCCTACATTTAGGCCATCTACCCTCAAGATATCTTTCAACATTTTTTAGTGATCTTAAAATCTTAAAGGAAAGGCTCTATTGGGTGGCTAGAAATTATCCACTTTCTTTTTCCTTTGAGTGTCTTGAAAATCCAGCCTTTTTAACAACTAGCTCTGAAAGTAAGCAAAAATTCTCATATCCTATTGAACTGATGAACAGGTATAGGTACCAGCGAAAGCTTCTTTTGTGATAGATTTTAAATTTCTTATAAGATGTATTTACATGTTGCATGAAGTTTGATTTTTTTAAAGGAATATGAATCTAAGATCTGACTAACATGCTTTGAAAAATTTGATGGTCTTCTAATATAAAAGAAGATTAAGTGGTAACATTTGTGGCTAATCGTTTCCCTGCGCCTCATCCCTGGTGGTCCAGTGGACCTCTGTTTCCTTCCTCTCTCTCGCTCCTCTTTCACTCGTTTTCACTCGTTTTTCTACCCTTTTTTATCTTTCACCTTTCTGCACTTTTCTGCATCTCTGCTCTTTTGTGCCTTATTTCTGCTCATTTTCCCTTCCTCTCGCTCTGCTCTTTCACTCGTTTTCACTCGTTTTTCTACCCCCTTTTAGCTTTCACCTTTCTGCACTTTTCTGCATCTCTGCTCTTCTGTGCCTTATTTCTGCTTATTTTCCCTTTTTTCTTTATCCTTTATTTCCTCCCTTTACCTTTCCCCGCCGCTGCTGCCCCCGCTGCCCCTCCCCCCCAGCGCGACCGGCCCAATCCAGCTCCCCTCCCCGCTCCCGCCTCCCAGCTGTCCAGGCCTCCCCGACCCCTACTTAATGGTGGCCGCTGCGGGGACAGGCGAGCAAGACCACTGACTCATTGTCAGTGAAATTGCTCTCCCACCCTCGCAGCTCCACCATTAAGTGAGGCCTGCCCCTGCACTCTCGAGCGTTGGTGATCGAGGCCCTCCTCCACCCACAGGTTTCCCTGCGCCTCATCCCTGGTGGTCCAGTGGATCTCTGTTTCCTTCCTCTCTCTCTCCTCTTTCACTCGTTTTCACTCGTTTTTCTACCCTTTTTTATCTTTCACCTTTCTGCACTTTTCTGCATCTCTGCTCTTTTGTGCCTTATTTCTGCTCATTTTCCCTTCCTCTCGCTCTGCTCTTTCACTCGTTTTCACTCGTTTTTCTACCCTCTTTTAGCTTTCACCTTTCTGCACTTTTCTGCATCTCTGCTCTTCTGTGCCTTATTTCTGCTTATTTTCCCTTTTTCTTTATCCCTTATTTCCTCCCTTTACCTTTCCCCACCGCTGCTGCCCCCGCGGCCCCTCCCCCCAGCGCGACCGGCCCAATCCAGCTCCCTCCCCGCTCCCGCCTCCCAGCTGTCCAGCCCTCCCCCACCTACTTAATGGTGGCCGCTGCGAGGACAGGCGAGCAAGACCACTGACTCATTGTCAGTGAAATTGCTCTCCCACCTCGCAGCTCCACCATTAAGTGAGGCCTGCCCCTGCCCCTGCACTCTCGAGTGTTGGTGATCGAGGCCCTCCTCCACCCGCAGGTTTCCCTGCGCCTCATCCCTGGTGGTCCAGTGGACCTCTGTTTCCTTCCTCTCTCTCTCCTCTTTCACTCGTTTTCACTCGTTTTTCTACCCTTTTTATCTTTCACCTTTCTGCACTTTTCTGCATCTCTGCTCTTTTGTGCCTTATTTCTGCTCATTTTCCCTTCGTCTCGCTCTGCTCTTTCACTGGTTTTCACTCGTTTTTCTACCCTCTTTAGCTTTCACCTTTCTGCACTTTTCTGCATCTCTGCTCTTCTGTGCCTTATTTCTGCTTATTTTGCCTTTTTTCTTTATCCCTTATTTCCTCCCTTTACCTTTCCCCGCCGCTGCTGCCCCCGTGGCCCCTCCCCCCAGCGCGACCGGCCCAATCCAGCTCCCAACCCCGCTCCCGCCTCCCAGCTGTCCAGCCCTCCCCGACCCCTACTTAATGGCGGCTGCTGCGGGGACAGGCGAGCAAGACCACTGACTCATTGTCAGTGAAATTGCTCTCCCACCCTCGCAGCTCCACCATTAAGTGAGGCCTGCCCCTGCACTCTCGAGCGTTGGTGATCGAGGCCCTCCTCCACCCACAGGTTTCCTGCGCCTCATCCCTGGTGGTCCAGTGGATCTCTGTTTCCTTCCTCTCTCTCTCCTCTTTCACTCGTTTTCACTCGCTTTTTCTACCCTTTTTATCTTTCACCTTTCTGCACTTTTCTGCATCTCTGCTCTTTTGTGCCTTATTTCTGCTCATTTTCCCTTCCTCTCGCTCTGCTCTTTCACTCGTTTTCACTCGTTTTTCTACCCTCTTTTAGCTTTCACCTTTCTGCACTTTTCTGCATCTCTGCTCTTCTGTGCCTTATTTCTGCTTATTTTCCCTTTTTTCTTTATCCCTTATTTCCTCCCTTTACCTTTCCCCACCGCTGCTGCCCCCGCGGCCCCTCCCCCCCAGCGCGACCGGCCCAATCCAGCTCCCCTCCCCGCTCCCGCCTCCCAGCTGTCCAGCCCTCCCCCACCTACTTAATGGTGGCCGCTGCGGGGACAGGCGAGCAAGACCACTGACTCATTGTCAGTGAAATTGCTCTCCCACCCTCGCAGCTCCACCATTAAGTGAGGCCTGCCCCTGCCCCTGCACTCTCGAGTGTTGGTGATCGAGGCCCTCCTCCACCCGCAGGTTTCCCTGCGCCTCATCCCTGGTGGTCCAGTGGACCTCTGTTTCCTTCCTCTCTCTCTCCTCTTTCACTCGTTTTCACTCGTTTTTCTACCCTTTTTTATCTTTCACCTTTCTGCACTTTTCTGCATCTCTGCTCTTTTGTGCCTTATTTCTGCTCATTTTCCCTTCGTCTCGCTCTGCTCTTTCACTGGTTTTCACTCGTTTTTCTACCCTCTTTTAGCTTTCACCTTTCTGCACTTTTCTGCATCTCTGCTCTTCTGTGCCTTATTTCTGCTTATTTTGCCTTTTTTCTTTATCCCTTATTTCCTCCCTTTACCTTTCCCCGCCGCTGCTGCCCCCGTGGCCCCTCCCCCCAGCGCGACCGGCCCAATCCAGCTCCCAACCCCGCTCCCGCCTCCCAGCTGTCCAGCCCTCCCCGACCCCTACTTAATGGCGGCTGCTGCGGGGACAGGCAAGCAAGACCACTGACTCATTGTCAGTGAAATTGCTCTCCCACCCTTGCAGCTCCACCATTAAGTGAGGCCTGCCCCTGCCCCTGCACTCTCGAGTGTTGGTGATCGAGGCCCTCCTCCACCCACAGGTTTCCCTGCGCCTCATCCCTGGTGGTCCAGTGGACCTCTGTTTCCTTCCTCTCTCTCTCTCTCTTTCACTCGTTTTCACTCGTTTTTCTACCCTTTTTTATCTTTCACCTTTCTGCACTTTTCTGCATCTCTGCTCTTTTGTGCCTTATTTCTGCTCATTTTCCCTTCCTCTCGCTCTGCTCTTTCACTCGTTTTCACTTGTTTTTCTACCCTTTTTTAGCTTTCACCTTTCTGCACTTTTCTGCATCTCTGCTCTTCTGTGCCATATTTCTGCTTATTTTCCCTTTTTTCTTTATCCCTTATTTCCTCCTTTACCTTTCCCCGCCGCTGCTGCCCCCGCGGCCCCTCCCCCCAGCGCGACCGGCCCAATCCAGCTCCCCTCCCCGCTCCCGCCTCCCAGCTGTCCAGCCCTCCCCGACCCCTACTCAATGGCGGCCCCTGCGCGGCTGCGCAGTGGCCGCTGGCAGCGGGCGCGCCGCTGGCGTGCCTAAGGCGAGTCAAAGGCAAGCCCGTCTAAGCCCGTCCGCGACCTGACCGCGACCAGCGCCAGGAACCCTGGACCTCTGCCCGCCAACGCTACGACCCAGCAGCACTCCACGCACTCAACCCAGGCCGCAACAACAACTGCAAGCTAGCATCACCAGCCGACACCCACGGACCCTTCAGCTGTCACCGCTGCCGGCACACCTGCAGCACCGCCAAGAACACGGATCCAGCACAACCCGCCCACAAGAACACAACCGAACCAAGGACCCTGCAATGCATCCTTCTCAATGTCCGATCCCTCCACAAACACGCCACCGAAATCTGGGACCTCCTCGACAGCACCACCCCGGACGTAGCATTCTTCACCAAGACCTGGACCAACACCTCCTCGGGACCGGACATCGCCATCGCCATCTCCCAAGGATACAAGATCTCCAGGAAGGACCGCCGCACCCGCCCAGGAGGAGGAATCGCCATCGTCCACAAATCCAGCCTCCACCTGAGCACACTCCCCGACGAGCCCACAGAACTGATGGAACACCTTCACTTCAAGATACTGGCCAGCCCCACTGCCACCCTCCGAGGAACCCTCATCTACCGACCCCCTGGACCCCGCGGACCCTTTGCCAACTCCATCACGGACATTATCTCCCCGCAGGCCATCGCATCCACCAACTACACCCTGCTGGGGGACCTCAACTTCCACCTCGACAACCAACTGGACCCCAACACCACATCCCTCCTGGACAACCTCCACAACATTGGACTCCGCCAGATCGTGACCGAGCCCACGTACTCAGCAGGACACACCCTCGACCCCCTCTTCACTACAGGAAACTCCATCACCTTGAGCCACACCACCGAACTCCCATGGACCGACCATCGTTGCGTCCACTTCACCTTCAGAACACCCACCATCCACAGACACCAGCACCTGCTCACACGAAGAAACTGGACCAAAATCACCGACGACCAGCTCACCTCCTCACTCAACAACTCCACCCCAACCATCGCGGAAAACGATGACCCCAACACCGGAGCCCGAACCCTGCATAGATGGATCTCGGACAGCACCAACACCATAGCCCCCGTCAAGAAAAACAACAATACCCGCGCCAAGAAAGCCAGATGGTTTACCACCGAACTTCGAGAGTCCAGACGCACATGCCGCCGCCTCGAAAAGGCCTGGAGGAACACCAAATCCACAGAAGCCCACAACAACTTCAGAGCCGCCACCAACGCCCACCATCAACTCATCAGAGAAACGAGGAAAAAAGCGATTGAAGGCAGAATTTCCACCCACGCGCACAACAGCAAGGAACTCTTCAGCATCATCAAGGAGTTCGCCCAACCCACCAGCGAGTCTACCGACATCCCTCCCTCACAAGACCTCTGCGACAAACTCAGCACCTTTTTCCACCACAAAATCAAGAGCATCTACGACAACTTCGACGAAGACAACCAACACACAGAACCCTCACCAACCACCCCCGACACCCGGAAACCAGCGATTGACGACTGGACAGCCCTCACCACCGAAGACACACTGAAGACAATGAAGTCAATCCACTCAGGGGCCCCCACGGACCCCCGCCCCATCACATCTTCAACAGAGCTGCCAACACCATCGCACCCATGCTCCGCCACACCATCAACCGCTCCCTGGCGACCGCCTTGTTCCCCGACGACTGGAAACACGCTGAGGTCAACCCCCTCCTAAAGAAACCCTCAGCGGACCCCACCGACCTCAAAAACTACAGACCCATCTCCCTGCTCCCGTTCCCAGCGAAAGTCATTGAGAAAGCCATTAACAGCCAACTCGCCACATTCATTGAAGAACACAACATCCTCGACTCCTCCCAATCCGGCTTCAGAAAAACCACAGTACGGAAACCGCCCTCCTCGCCGCAACAGACGACATCCGCACCCTACTGGACAAAGGAGAAACAGTAGCCCTCATCCTCCTCGACCTATCAGCGGCGTTCGACACAGTCTCCCACCGCACCCTAATACACAGACTCTACGACGCAGGAATCCAGGACAAGTCCCTCGACTGGATCCACTCCTTCCTCTCCGGCAGGACGCAGCGGGTCAGACTCCCCCCTTTCCTCTCGGACCCCACACCTACCACCTGCGGAGTCCCCCAGGGCTCCTCCCTCAGCCCGACGCTCTTCAACGTCTACATGGCTCCACTCGCCCCCATCGTCAGAACCTACGGACTCAACATCGTGTCATCCGCAGACGACACCCAACTCATCCTCTCCCTATCCAACGAGCCCAACACCGCCAGACGCAACTTTCGAGAAGGCATGGAAGCCGTCACCAAATGGATGAAAAACAGCTGCCTACAACTAAACACCAACAAAACAGAAGTACTCATCATGGGCCCAAACCCAGATGCCTGGAGCGACACCTGGTGGCCCCCCGTCCTCGGAAATCCGCCAACCCCCACGGACCACGCACGCAACCTGGGAATCATCCTGGACTCCGAGCTCAAAATGGACCGCCAGATCAACTCTGTCTCATCTTCCTGCTTCCACACCCTCTGCCTCCTTCGTAAGACCTTCAAATGGATCCCCCTCGAACACCGAAAGACCGTCACTCACGCCCTGGTCACCAGCAGACTCGACTACGGCAACGCACTCTACGCCGGAATAAACAAAAACCTCACCCGCAAGCTACAGAACATCCAGAACGCCGCCGCAAGACTGGTCCTCAACCTGCCAAAACACTGCCACATCTCCCTGCACCTGCGCACACTCCACTGGCTCCCCGTCGAGGCGAGAATCACCTTCAAGATGCTCACCCACGCACACAAGGCCCTCCACGGCACCGGACCAGCATACCTGAACAGCCGACTCAAATTCCACGCACCCCAAAGGACCCTACGATCAGCCCAGCTCTCCTACGCCGTGGTCCCCCGCACCAGAAAGACCAGATCGGGAGGCCGCTCCTTCTCCTCGGCCAAAGCATGGAACGTCCTACCGCTCCACCTCAGACAGACAACATCGCTCCCCATCTTCGCAAGAAACCTCAAAACCTGGCTCTTCGACAGACCCCCTCCTTGATGGAATGGAACCTGCACCCCCCCCCACCCCTAGCGCCTTGAGACCCTTACAGGTGAATAGTCGCGCTTTAACAAACCCCTGATTGATTGATTGATCGTTTCATTTTAAATGTGCTAGAGGACCACAGTGCATGCTAGTATTCCACCGGATTGATGGCCTCTGGGTAGGTGCAATGAGAGACATTTTTGACGTGGTCAAGGTTAGTAGGAACTAAAGGATTGGAGCTGTTACTGGGCTATCTTTTTGTTATTTTTTAAAGAATGTAAATCAAGGATAATCTCCTGAATGTGGCTATTAAACAGTTTTGCATACACTTTGTATAGAGTTTAAGTTTACCTCTCCTCATGAAGTATGGGTGATATCCTTTTATTCATGTGAAAAAACATTCTGACAGATTCCTTTCCGTACAAAATGCATCCTAATAATTCAGTGTAAGAAGTACTTTCAACATGTATTAGATACTCCATTTTATTTTGGCTGTAGGTGGCTTCTTAACCTTATGATTTGTGGAAATGTAGCTACAGAGGTACCATTTATTTTTTTACTTAGCACAAAGATTATTTTTACCTTAGACCAGTTTGACCCTTGCTGGGCCCCTTCAGTTGGGTGCAGCTTGTTGGAAGTGGCACATTGAGCATAGGACCCACTAAAGCTCCTAGCTCACTTGCTGCTGACTGTGCAAGTAACACAGAAATGCAAAGAACATTGTCATTGATGGAGCTGGCAATAGTGATACCATCAGATCTATAGGCAGCACCATTAAAATCACCCCAAAAATTATCGAGTTATCTAATTTTCAGTGCATAGCAGCACAATTGTATTGGTCCCTATGTTCATATTGTGACCTATTTGCACACCTAGGTATTAAAAGGGTGCCCTCCTAATTTCTATGAGCAAATCAATATACTCTTCTATTGTAGTGTTAGGTAGTAGATAAATGACAGATTCTTCCCTGTTCAGCAGGAAGCTGGAAAGCCTTTCATAGTGCTCAGTGACCGGCATCATCTGTGAGATAATTTGTTAGGCTACTTCAGATATAATAGTGCAGCACTAACGTACAGGGATATAACAGTTGACCTGTTACCTACATTTATCCTTTCTTCTGTGGTTCAAATAGTTGTGCATGTGTTTTGTTTCTGTACATAGCTGCCATTTTGGAGACTGCAAACCATTTGTCTTAACTCTTGCCATGATATCCAAGGCGCGCCTAAGGCAAGCCCGTCTGCGCCCGTCCGCGTCCGGCCGGGTCCAGGGGCCAGAACCCCTGGTCCGACTAAACAATACCCTGCAAGGAAACTGCAGTCCCTTGCCACAGGTAACCACGGGCTGAACCCCTATGTCACCACAAAACTGAGATCGGAACACCTCTTGAGACACACCGGGACAGACACCCACACGATCCCGGGGCCAACACCTCACTCCATGATCACGCCAGAGAACCCCCCTGGTTTAAAAGTGGCTGTTTTGAACACAAGATCTCTACAGAAACACCATTTAGAGATCTTTGCGCTCCTCCAGGAGGGGGATATTGACATACTGGCACTCACAGAATCCTGGATAGGTGACGCATCGGCCCCCGATATTATCGCTGCACTGCCAGGCAACTTTGATGCCTTCTGGCACAATAGGCTAGATAACAGGAGAGGAGGGGGAGTGGCGATTCTTTTCAACACCAGGCTCATGGCCACCAAGATAATAGCAGAGAGCATGGATAAGACGGATATTCTGGGAGTTAAAATCACTTCCAAATCGTCCTGCCTCATCCTCCTGGTAGTCTACCGCCCCCCGGATGCAACCCTTGGTTTCAATGACCACTTTGCCGAGACCATGTCTGACCTCAGTACACGATATCAAAGACTCATGGTGGTTGGAGATTTTAATTTCCACTGGGAGAAGGAACCACGGGAGCCGCAGGGCAAGCAGGTTGACATGGTAATGTCTAATCTGGGGCTCCATCAATTGGTGGATCGCCCCACTCATATTAAAGGGCACACCCTAGATTTAGTCTGGTCATCCAACCATCTTGACAGGCTAATAAGTATCCAACCGTGTGCCTGGTCTGACAATTCACTAATCTCCTGCTGGGTCCCGTTGGATAGTCCTCCTGCACAACACCCGCCTGAGTGGGGTAGAGTGCGGAGCTGGCATAAAATTCAGGCAGACAATCTAGTGGACACACTACAGAGGCTACCCGCATCCAAATTTGAGGAGGGCAACATTGACATAGAAAGCCAAACCCTTAGTAATACTCTGCAATCAGCCATCGATCAAATAGCACCGGAACGCAGAGAAAGAACTAGACTTAAAGGCAAGGTGGCCCCCTGGTTTAATGAGGTACTCAGGGAAAGTAAACAGAGCCTTCGCAAAGCCGAGAGACGGTGGCGGAAAGCCTACGATCCCACTGAGCTAACTACCTACAAAGCCACACTAACTCTCTATAAAAAATCCATTATAACCAGGAAAGCCGAGTACTATGAGGCACGCATAACACACGCTCCAAACAAACAAAAGGAAACTTTTAAGATCCTAAATGAACTCAGTAAAAAGTCTGACGTAAAATCTGCAGCAGCACCCTCAGACTGTAATGCACTACAGACTTTCTTTCTCCAGAAGGTAACAGACATCCTCCTGGAGATTGGAAAAACCCCCTTCACCCTGAGCCCCATGGAGCTGTCTACACCCCCACCCCCTCCTGGCCAGCTCCTCACCAGTCTCCCTCCACTAGACCTAGAATCTCTGACGTCCCTGATAAATAGTACCAAATCAGGCTCCCCGGCCGACCCGTGCCCGCCAAGGATCCTTCGGATGGCCCTTCCGGCCCTGGACAGCCAGATTCTCACCCTCCTGAACAACTCTTTGGCAACTGGTCAAATCCCCTCCAACTTGAAGGAGGCTAGAGTTACTCCTCTACTAAAGAAACCGGGAGCAGATAAGGCCGAGCTTAAAAATTATAGACCTATCTCCCAGCTCCCGTTCCTGGCGAAGGTTGTGGAGCAACATGTCCTGAAGACAACCTCGGCGTTCCTGGAAGAACACGAGCTACTCCAACCCCGCCAGGCTAAGTTCAGAGCCCACCATAGTATGGAGCTAGTAATGCTATCTGTACTCGACGATCTCAGGATGAAGGCCGATAACAAAGAGTCGAGCGCCCTGATTCTTTTAGATCTTTCTGCGGCGTTCGATACGGTCAGCCAAACAACATTACTGACCCGGCTGTCGGACCTGGGCATCCGGGGGCATGCCTATAATTGGTTAGAATCCTTCCTATCAGGACGTTCGCAGAGGGTCCAACTCGGCAATCAGGTATCGGAAAAGGGCAACATCTCCTGCAGGGTCCCCCAGGGCTCCGCACTGTCCCCGCTCCTTTTCAACATATACCTGCAGCCCCTGGTGGCCGCACTAACCAATATGGAATGCCGGGTTTTCAATTACGCGGATGATACCCAGCTCATCCTGAGGATCGATAACTCGGTCCGCGCCCAAGAGTCAGCCCAGAACATCCTCAGGTTCACAATAAACTGGATGACTGCAAACTCCCTAAAAATTAATCCAGATAAAACCGAAGTCCTAGCAATTCCGGCAAAAAACAACCCATGGAGCGGCTTGTTTTGGCCCCAAGAGCTGGGGGCCTGTCCCAGCCCATCTCCAGTGGTAAAAAGCTTGGGAATCAAGATCGATTCCGAGCTCTCCATGACTAACCAAGTCAACTTGGTGGTGGGCACATGCATTGGTCTTCTAAGACAGCTGAGGAAATTGGTTCCACTGCTCTCAGTTTCATCTCTGAAAACCATTGTATCAGCAACTATCGTCTCTCGACTTGATTATGGCAACGCGCTCTATGTCGGGCTCCCCCAGAAACTTATGAATAAGCTACAGGTGGTACAGAATGATGCAGCTAGGCTGATCTTCAGGCTGCCCAGAAGAACTCATGCCACTCCCTTGCTGCGCAAACTGCACTGGCTGCCTGTCAAGCAAAGAGCGAAATTCAAGGCACTCTGCATTGCCCATAAAGCCCTTTACGGACACGCCCCAGGGTACATAAGGGAATGCCTAATTAAATACGTGCCTGGGCGGGCGCTCCGCTCAGCAGAAGCCACCCAGATGGTCTGCCCGCGGGGTAACTTTGTTTCCAAAGGAGGACGAGCCTTCTCGGTCCTTCTGCCACAACTCTGGAACCAGCTGCCCGACACCCTCCGTAAAGAACATGGTCTGCTTCCCTTCCGGAAACAGCTTAAAGCCATTCTTTTCAGGGAAGCACTAGACACGACCTAATTATTCTTAGGACCATGGAGACTACCCCGCCCTGATGCTGTTTTTCTTCTTCCAAAGCGCTAAGAGACCTGTCGGTGTACATGCGCTATACAAGAACAAAATAACATAACATAACATAACATGTATAGTAAGGGGACCCAGGCCATGTACCTATCTCCATTACAAAATGTCTAAGGGGCATATTCTCAAGGAGTCATCGCCGATTTATTGGCACTTTAGCGCCGCAAAAGTGGCGATAGACTTATCGCCCTATTCACAAGCTGGTGCAAACTGCCGACATCGCCAGTTTTCCTGCGATAACTGCCGCAAAACACATCGCCACGGATGAGAGCGACAATTAACGCTAATGATATGCAGAGTAGGCGTTCCCGTGCAAAAACACATGAAAACACCACTTCGCGATATTCTCAACGACCAGCCAGAACTGCGATGCCGGACAAAAACAGGCGATAAGGCGCGTTAGCAGCAGGGACTTAACACCCTCTTCTTACTGGTCTTAAGTAGGACGAAAACCTGCAGTACAAAGGGAGCCCAGGCCAGAGCCACATCTGAAGACCAACAGATGCCATGGAGCTACTAATCATGCAGCTTGGAGATCCAAGAGGGCCACAAAACCCACCGCCACCACCCCCAGGACCACCCCCACCCCCAGGACCACCCCCCCCAGACCACCACCGAGGCAGCGGAGAACAAGACAGCGGACCTTCCGAAAACGCATCAGCCTCACAGACTTAACGCCAGAGGATGTCATTGTCCACTACAGGCTCAAAAGGACAACCATCCTCCGCATCATGACCCACATTGCCCACAGGCTGACGGTACCAATACAGCGGACAACCAACATCCCTCCGCAGACAAAGCTGCTGGCTGTGCTGCACCTGTTGGCCTCTGGTACCTTCCAACCAACAACTGCCAGAGTCAGAGGAGTCTCACAGCCAGCCCTATCAAAGGCCATCACACCTGTCCTGGATGCCATCATCAGTTTCATACCCCAGCACCTTCACTTCCCCCACACTGCGCAGGAACAGCTGGAGACCAAGCAAGGCTTCTACGCCATAGCTGGATTCCCGCACGTGTTGGGGGCAATCGACTGCACACATGTCCTACTAGTGACCCCTGCCGACACTGCACACAATTACCGCAACAGGAAGCACACGCATTCCATCAATGTGCAGGCAATAGTGGACCACCGGGGACTGTTCACCAATGTCATCGACAACTTCCCAGGCAGTGTGCATGATTCATATATCTTCCGACAGTCCATCATCAACCAGCGCTTTCAGGATGGCACCAATGGAAATGGACTGCTCGTTGGTAAGTACCAACGGAACACACCACACACCTCAATTCCACAATCACACAACGCACAACTGTGGGAATGGACACATAACAAAATCACATTCAACAGGCCAACCAACATGCACACCTGCCAGACACGACAACACAAGTAACCGTGGTAAGAGGAGCCAGAAATGTGGACAAACCATACACTAAGGCATAGCCCCTCTGCCACGCATTTGCAGAATGTGGGGAGAGGTGGGAACCACCATTGTGCGAAGGAGGCAATGGACCTATGAATAACAATGAACACAATACCAAGTGTGGCGGTGATGTGCTGGACAGTCTTGAGTATGCAGAGCACAGACATGTCCATGTGGACACATACTGCTGGAGTCTGTAGTGTCGAGGACAGTGGATGCAACCATGTCATCACAGGCAGTGGGGAACACCTTGGACAAGTAGCCATGTCGGCCCCCCTGTAAGTGTAAGCATAGTGGGCGGGGCCGGCGCACGCCAGTCAAGCGGAGGGGAGTGACTAAATAGGCTGGGGCTCAGGGAGTGGTTCACTTCCGGGACGGCCACCGAAGTAACTACTGCGTGTGGCTCTGTGCACGCCATATCCTGACCATAGGCCTACATACACGTGGCCGACCACCTACAACGGGCAAAGTCACACCAGCGACGAGGTGGCTACGTCCCACGCCACCCGGCGCACATCTCGTCATCGCCTGCAGTGGCGTGTCTGCCAGGGCGGCATCCCTCACCCTGCCATGAGGCCGACATCATGAGCGGTGGTGCTTGCGCGATCCTGTGCGCCTGCCGCACCCCAGCCCGCTGATCCTGAGACCCGACCTGCGCCCAGCGGTGAATGCCCGCCCCTGCGCACCCAGGCCTCACTGCTCACCTGCCGCCACCGGCGTCTCTCCAAGAGGGCCCACCACGTGCTGGTGCAATCTCCAAGGCTGGGCTCCACGAGCTTGGCAGCCTCCTCAGCCAATCGCTGGATTCTGCGCAACAGGCCCCCAGCGCACCGAGCGGCACCACACCGCGGAGTTGCAAGTTGGCTACTTTTTTTAAAAAAATTAAATTTTTTTTTATTTTGCAAAGGATTCAAACACAAAATATACATACAATAACAATAACCTGTTACATACAAGTTCATTTACATTTCGTTTTTCTAGGGGGATAGTAGTCGTACAGTAGAGCTACATCAACCAGATAAAAGAAAATTAACTAAGTAATAAGCAGTGCGAAGACAAAACATAAAAATATTTAGCACCTTAATCCTGAATCATACCATGCCAAATAGCATTACATTTCCGTAGTGCCTTAGGACCTCAGACCCTAGCCAGAGCTTTTTCGCGCTCAAAAACGTCCGTAAAAATACCCCACCACTCCATTACATTACATGGCTTCGGAGAGATCCATGCCCGTCCTATAGCTAATCTTGCAGAAACTATGACTATAGTTATTAGAGCTCTCCTTGCTCTATCAACATTGTCTCTGTAGCCCAACATTATCTCGGTTGTAGTAAAGACCACCTCCAATCCAAGTCAATTTCTTAGTACATTCAAAACTTCTTACCAGAAGACCACTAGCATAGGGCACTCAGCAAACATATGAACAATATTTGCTCCATATTCCCCACATTTAGGACAGCCCGTCCTATTGCTTAGATGCTGAGTGGCCATTTACCCCCACCTAACTACCTTATCAGGTGTATAGTACAGCATAGTTATAGGTTGAAATTGTTGAAGCCTTAAATTAATAGACCATACTGCCTCTTTTACTATAAATAGTGCTGTCTCAAGGGTTGTACCTGATATCTCCTCCGCAAGAATTGCGCTCCATTTCTCGGCTAAAAGATCGATAGGATCCAATCTTTCCTGACTGAATATTTGATACGCAGCGCCGATTAATTTTCCCTGACAGGGTTCATGTAGAAAATTTAGTATTTGGTGAGGTTCCACCACCCTAAGTCCTTGTGATCTCATAAAATAATCCCTAAATTGAAGATACTTAAAGTAATGCTGGCGTGGTATAGAAAAGAAATCTTTCAGGTCTTGAAAAGTACGAAAACCCTCCAGATCATATAGATCTTCCAATTTATCTATCCCAAAACTAGCCCAATGTTTAGCTATACTATCCCGAAATATATCTGGAAGAAATGGATTATCCCAAAGCGGAAACTTAGTAAAATAGATCGGAACAGAATACTTAGTAGATATGTCTCGCCAGACCATAGCTATGCTCCTCAGGGTCTTAAAACGTACCCTCTTAAAGTAGTTGGGGTCCTGTATTCGATGGAGAAATCTACTAGAGTCTTGATTTAGCAAGAGCCTATGGCTAAAATCTTGGTCCTTATTGGAAAAAAGACTACGGAATCTACTCGTAAATGAAGCCCAATAGTATAATTTAAAGTCAGGAAGTGCTAAACCACCTTGGCTGAATGGATATTTTAAAAGCTTAATAGCCCGTCGTGCACCCCTGTACCCCCAAATGGAAAGCTCTATATCCAGATTCCCCGGGCTTTACATTTTATTCTTGCCCACATAGGCAATACTCGAGGTTGGATATGGCGTGGGTTAGTAATGTGGTTTTGAATACAGCAAAGATGGAGATCTGTCCTAACCGACCGGGCTGGATCTGTCGAAAAAATTGCGATGTCGTCTGCATAGGCGTTAAGTTTTAACTCATTTAGTCCACAGGATAATGGCCGGATACCTTCATTCATCATAAGTATTCGGATAAAAGGTTCAAGATACAAAGCAAACAGCAGGGGGGATAGAGGGCACCCCTGTCTCGTACCCCTATTGATATGAAAAACCCTAGACTGTAAACCCTCATAGCTTCGCTTAGCCTGGGGTGAGCGATAAAGCGCTCTTACCCATGTCAAAAAACGATCAGGGATTCCCATTGCTGCGAGGGTAAGCCATAAATAAGCACATGCCACCCGATCGAACGCTTTTTCTGCATCCAAAAGTATCATTCCTATTTTAACGTTAGTTTGCTCAGCTAAATCAAATGCCATAATGGCTGTGTTAATATGAGTAGTCATGTCTCTTCTCCTAATAAAGCCATGCTGCTGCTCCGAAACCAATTTTTCCATAAAGGGAGAGAGACGACTAGCCAAAATCTTCGCGTACCATTTGGCATCAGTATTAATAAGTGAGATCGGGCGGTACGAACCACAAGAAGCAGATGGCTTATTTTTCTTTAGGAAAAAAAACATATTTGTATTATCCCAGGAAGAAGGCACCATACCTGTTTCTCCTATTTCCTTAATAACTCTTACAAACAATGGAGTTAGAATGTTTTTGAAAACTTTATAGAATTCAATTGGGATCTGATCATCCCCCGTAGCCTTACCCATAGAGAGAGACGCCAAGGCAGACCATATATCCTCTACCGATATCTCTTGCTCTAATTAGGCAGCCTCCAGAGCTGTTAGCGATGTTATTTGAGCTTTATCTAGATAACAAGAGATCTCCCCTTGGTCGACAACATTTGAGGGAGCATATAGATCTTCATAAAAAAGAGCGAATTGTTCCAAAATTGCCCCAGCTCCAGTGTGAATCACATATCCGCCCCTTTGATCTCAGCAATCCTACTTTTAGATTTTTTATCAGCAATTTTATAAGCTAGTACTCTTCCGACTTGTTCGCTATATTCATATTGTTCAAAGCGGAATTTATTAAAAATAGCTGCCACCCTTTCCTTAATAATCCCTGATGCCTTCTCCTTTGCTTCTACTAATTTCAAAAAGATTGAGCATTGATCCTCATCCTGTCTTCTAACAGATTGAGCATGAGATAGTTCTAAGCCAATTAAATTAACCAGGGCCGCCTTAACGACAGCCTCTTTAGCTTTGTTCTTAAATAGTATAAATTGCTGAGTAATACCTCTGACAAAGGCCTTCATAGAGTCCCATATCATATAAGAAGAGGCCGTACCGAGATTAAAACTCAGAAATTCAACCAAGAGTTTCCCCATATATAGGATATATTCATCATCAGATAGTAAATATCGTGGAAAAGAAAAAGGACGGCCTATCTTAGCGACCCTTGGCACTTGAGTTATTAATAAAATTGGGTTATCAATCAAGAGGCTAATAGTTTTGGCACTTTCTCTGGTTACAAATTGAATATTGATAAGACTCAGATTTTGTTGAATTATACACCAGAAATCCCCATAATGGGACACTGTTTAGAAACAACATATCTTGGTGTTCATGTTACTCCTCAGATACAAAGCATTATTAAATTAAACTATGAAGCGCTATTGAATGATATCGCTAAGAAGCTTAAAAAGTGGCATAAGCTTCCATTTAGCATTATTGGACGATGTAATATTGTTAAAATGAAAATTCTTCCTAGGTTTCTTTATTTATTTAGATCTATTCCTTTGAAACTTCTGAATTTGTTTTTTAAGAAATTAGATGGTATAGTAGGCAAGTTGGCTACTGCTGCCTTCTGACCACACTGCGGTACAGCAAGTAACAGACACATTCTTTCCTGTCCGCCCCTCCAGGCCTGCTGCATCATCGCAGGCTGCACACCCACTCAGCTCTTCTGGTGGGCCGAACTCAGTGCACCACAAGTCACCGTCCAGCCTCCAGCATTATAGCATGATGCACACCCGCTCAGCTCTTCCGGTGGGCCTACCTCAGTGCACCGCAAGTCATCGCCACGTGGCGGACGCAGGGCCTCAGGTGCCACTAACTCAGTGCACCACAAGTCACCGTCCAGCCACCAGGCCTGCTGCATCATGGCAGGCTGCACACCCGCTCAGCTCTTCCGGTGGGCCGAACTCAGTGCACCGCAAGTCATTGTCCCGAGGGTCTACCCCACAAGTCCGCCTCCAGTAGCCAACAGCATGTCCTCGGTAACGCCACTGGAGACCTTCACAGTCACGGGGCCACCCCCGTCCCAGGCAGGCCGCCGGTAAGCCTGGGTAGATCATCTGGAGACGTACTCCGAAGCGCACGACATCCCAGCGCCACGGCGGCGGCGCACGCATGTGAGGAGTGCGGAGAAATGGCCCGGGGCTCTGGGCGTGGTTCAGCTCTGGGCTCTGGGCGTGGTTCAGTTCCGGCCTGGCCACAAAAGTGACTATGGCGTGTGTCTCCGTAGTAGTGTCTGCGCCACCCGGCCTGTAATCGACAATGTTGCAATGTAGCATGCACCAGGAGGGCGGCCTCGCCCGAATGGATTAATAAAGGAGCGCGAGACCGTTCGGGGTCTCGGCTCATACATGCCAACTGTTGTGTGTGTATCTACATTGCCGCAGCCTGAACCGAAGGCCTAGCCTCAATATCAGCGCGAGTTCAGCCAGGCCAGAACTCCACATCTGTGTCCGCCCTATCCTTACCATAGGCCTACACACACGTGGCCGCCCACCTTCAACGGCCAACATTACAGTCTTGCTGTCAGTCCTGCGGACATGCGCAGACAGGCATGACAATGGTGTGCCGTAGGAGTGCAAGTGATGCAACCGTGCAGCACATACAAGTAAATAGGCTCGGTGGGAGGGAGGAGCAGCTGTGAGGCTACGTAATACACATTGTCCTACCACATTTGCCAGCAGTAAATACATGGCTAACATGAATCCCAAGGTCGCACAAATCACACACCATGAAACTTGTATCTGCCAACACAGCATGCAGAACCACCAGTTACAACTAATCTCATTTACCTCTCACAGGTGATCAAGGATATGCACTCTGCCGGTGGATGATGACACCCCTCCGAGACCCGAACACCCCGGCCCAGAGGCAGTACAATGTGGCCCACAAACGCACCAGGGGCATTGTTGAACGCACATTTGGCGTGTTGAAATCACGTTTCAGGTGCCTAGACATCACCGGTGGAAGACTCTTGTACAGCCCAGAAATAGAGTGCAAGATGATCACTGCATGTTGTGTATTGCACAACATATGTGTACGCACCAATGCCCCATGGATCCAAGTCCCAGAAGCACCGGACGATGATGAGGAAGATGATGCAGGTGGACCACACCCCACTGCAGCCGCAGCAGGAATAGCCCGAAGGAACACAATCATCAACAATTTCTTCGCATGAGAACGTCACATTGTGACTGTCCACAGCAATCATGGCACAGTACAAGATGACCACATGACCAGCATGTGCAAATAAACTCTTAGCAACACACATTCCCCGTGTGCATGTCAGTCCTCTGCATTAGCACATTACTCTGACGGGTGTAAGTGCAACATTGAGTGCTAACATTCGCATATGTTGCAAGAAGAGATGGTGTGTATGTCACCTCTGTACCGAGAGGCTGTTTAGGGCATCACGTATTCGATATGCCATATCAGGGTGTCACATGTAGTACGTCATGCCACTCATCAGCGTCCCACGTGTACATGAACATGACATGAAGTCCGTCATTGGTGTTCAGGAAAAGACAACAGGGTGCCATTTGTGGTCAGAGATGTACCTGCCCGATGCAAATATACACCCTGTATGTCGAGTCCCACAACATGAACAACATGGCCGTAAGGGGGATGTGGGCACAGTGGACACCTCAGCAACATTGGGAGATGCACACCAGCCTAGAAGCCAGCAGGTCCACCTTGCGTGGAACACACCAAGGTGTCCCCTGGTCATATGTGCCATGTACAGGTCACATGTGTACACGGATGTCATCCATCAAGAGTAGTGATCAGTGCCAGCTAATAGGTGCAAGGTGAGTGGTCAACCGCCTCCTCACAGCTACCTGCACCCATCACTGTCAGACTGCAGCAAAACAACACTGCTACATCAGAGCATGCAATACTGACCATGAGGGCACGTACATGGCTGGTAGGGGTTCAACCATGCCGGAAGGCAAAGCAGTGACATCCCCCCCACCCAATCCCCATCACATTTCCAGAATGCAAGCAGATGACAAACTAACATTGTGGATGACAGCCCCTCTGTCTGAACTAGAAGGCGGTAGCACATCTGCACCTCCGACTTTGGGAATGCATGTGCCCGGCACCCCCTGAGCGATACCATAGCAGCTGCTGACGGCTCCCACACTACGCACAGCGCTAACCACAGACCAACGTATACACACCCCACACACAGGAGTCCTTGCTGGTAGTTCACTTGCATGGTATGACCTTCACACTTACGCACGGACCATCCCAGGAGTCCAAGCGCTCCACACTCAAACCAATCATTGCTCCGAGATGTGGCTTCCACATAACTTTGACTTTTCCTTTGTGACACACAGCTCTACTTCATACATTGACGTGGGGCTAAGTTTGGAAATAGCGAGATTGTTGTTTTGGAGCAATGAGGCCACAGCTAGTTCACACATTCCCAGTCATCTCACTGCCTTATCTGGGTCACGGACATACATGCGCATTGAAATCAGTTCCCAGGGAGCACCGTTGTTTGGAATCACTGCCCCTACATACATCCATACTTTCATACTTGCTTGATCATGGACATGACTCAGCTGTGTGAATTTGAATGTCTTAATCACATTTGGTGGAGTGGTGAAGGTGGACCAGTACCTGGCCATGCACACGCTACTTTACAATGTTGCCCCGTGGAGGGCCAGCCAGGGCCCTTTGGGGAGGGAAAAGTACATCGTAGGAGAGGGAGTTCAGTCCGCAGTCTGATTTCTGTGTCATTGGTTGCCTAAACAAATGTAGCAGTCCATGTCGGGGGCCAAGGTGAGTGTCGCAGAGTGTTGAGGGGGACAGTGGAGGGTGTTATTCCTGGGCATGATGCAGAGGGCAGAACCAAGCAGAAAGAGGCCATATGGCTGAGCTGAATGCTACCGCTTCCTACTTAGCCCAACGGCAGATTCATCCTCATCATCGTCCTCCTATGTGTGATGTGCCTCACATGTGGGTGGTGGTGTTTTGTCTGTGGCACTGTGTGGCAATGACACATCAGGGGGCGGTGATGTGGAGGGAGTAGTGGCAGCAGCATTCATCTGCGCCAGGCCTTGTGGCCGCACTGCCATGATGAGGATCTGCAGGGCATGGTAGATCCCTGCAACATCTCGCTGGTGTGCAGCCGTGGCAGCCATTCTTCCCGCCTGCATCCGCTCCATGTTCTCCATGTTCCTCCCCATGTTGGCCAACTCATGGCTGAGATCGCTGGAGCCACTCTGACTAGACAGTTGTTCTTGTCTATGAGTCATGACTCCGGCGATGTCAGCCATGGATTGTTGGAGACCATGGAGCGGACTGTGGGTGTCCGTTAGGGCCTGGAGGTGGTCCCTGATGGGACTTGGACACCCACGTATGCCATCTAGTTTGGCTGCCATGAGGTCGAACCCCACCCGCACCTGCTCTGCCATCCCCTTCTGGCCCTGCGACACACGGCGTTGGATTGCTCGTGGGGATCCTGGGAGACGGCCGTGGTGGTGGGTGCTTCCTGCTGTGTGGTCTGTGCAGGGGGTGGGTTCTCCTCGATGCAGCTGGGCTGCCCTGCTCCTGGGGGTGGGGTGCTGAGGGTGTCCATGAGCTGTTGGAGGGCATCGGGGTCGATGGTGTGTAGGTTCTCTTCATCATCGGTGATGAGGAGTAGGGTCTGCTCTGCAGGAGGTGATGATTCTCCTTCTGCAATGTGAAGGGGAGATGCAGTTTGACATTGTGTTCACATGTATGTTGACGCATTGGCCAAGTTTACAAACAGACTGCATGTCAATGTACATTGTGACTGTTTGTGTGGAGATGCCTATTTAATGCTGGTCAGTTGACATTTCGCCACCATCACGGATGTGAGGTTGTATTTGTCCATTATCATCTCACAGTTTCCTGCTATGCCAAATGCGAATGGCCGTTTTCTACACACAAGTGGCAGCAGTTGTGTCCTCTGTTCTGTTGTGAAAGTGTTGCAGTTTGGTCCACTTTGTTGTAAATGTTGAGGTGCTCTGAGTGTTATGTGTGTGTGCTGCATTGTGGGTGATTTGCCCCTTCAACTCTGATTTGGCTGGCCCTTATCCCTTTCAGGCGGTGTGCCTTTCACTTCTGTGCTTCTACAGTGCTGAGCTGTTGCAGACCTGGGTAAATTGGGCTCTTGGTCGGAGGGTTTGTCTGCAGATGTGCTCTACTTACTTGTGCATGTGTGCCATTGTGCCCATCTCCCCCCGTCCCCCCAGTCCCTGGTGGTTACTCACCCTGTTGCTGTTGTGTCAGGTCATGTTGAGCAGTGTCCGGTCCTCCAACTCCTGCCACCGTCTCCACACTGATGACTGTGGACACTATTTCCTCCATCTCATCCAGCTCCTCCTGTGGCGCAGGACTCCCACCCCCAGTCTGCATTGCTGCTTTGCGGTTGTTGGCGAGTTTCAGCTTAGTTTTGCGCTTCACATCATTCCAGCGCCTCTTGACCTCTTCCATTGTCCTCCTCAGCACTCCGACTGCATTCACCTTGTCCACGATGGACTGCCATATTCCATTTTTTGTTGCCAATGACACAGTGGAGGTGACGAACAGTTGTTGATGGTGTTCTGTCACCTCCGTAATCAGGATCCTGTTTTCATGCGGACTGAACCGCGTCTTCTTCTTCTCCTTGCCCTTCCCTGACATCGAGGTCCCAGGCTGGTCCTCCGTGGGGCTAGTGGGGTTCGGGTTGCCCTTTGTGCTTGCTCCGGCTACCTCCATGGTGCTTCGCAGTTGTTTGTGTTTTATTTGTATTTCATTTTTGCCGCTTTTATAGTGATTTTTCCCGCCTTACTTGTGGGACTTGCGGGCCTGGCGCTGCTTTTCGCTGGATTTTTATCGCAGTTGGGCCCATCGCAACTATTTTCACGTTCGGCTTTCCTTTTTTATCGCCATCGCGGTAGTTGTATTGCGGACATTTGAGGCGTTATAGGGAAACTATCGCATGTTACCGCCGTGTTGAGAATACGACGTTGACACAGAGTTATTTTCCCGCGATAGACGGCGATATGAAAAATTGCGTTAGCCTATTTTGGCGATGTTTATCGCACGTTCTTGAGAATATCCCCCTAAGTTTCTAATAATTATGTCTAATGAACAGTATCAAATGCTCTGCGAGTGTACAAATAACGAAAGAGCATGAAAAATGCCAATATTTTGCAACTCACCCATAAATGGAAAATGAACCTAATAACAGAGGTTGTCTTTCATTTTATGAGGAATCCAGATTAGTCTTCCCTGATTAATTTAGATAGTTGATACCTGATATTCTCTCACCTTATAGCTTTTTGTCTACATTTATCATGTATAAGTGGTGCACTAACTGGCTTTATTAGTACTAACAGAATTAAATTCCTCGTGGAATCCAGTAACATACCATATTTCAAGGCCTCATTCTAGACCCCTAGCAGGTTAGGAGCTAAAATAGTCAGGTATGTTTTTTAACAATATGTCCTGAAACCTGTATTAAGTGTGAGGTCTACCTATGTTCATAATCTGTTCATCCTATATGATATATTCCAGCTTAATGCACTAGTTTATGTGTTCCTTGAGGCGTTCAGCCAGCATTGGCATGCCCCTTCTTCTAGTAAACCTAATATTATTTGCCTTCTTCTAGTAAATCTAAAATTATTTGATCTCAATGTACTCTTATCTCTTCTTTCTTTATACATGTTTTACATTGCTGCTTCATTTCCCTCATTAGATTATACAGCTTTAATGGCTGTAGGACCTCTACCCTATTAACCAACCAGGACTATGGTCATTCATTCTTATCTCCCATACAGTATAACGTAGCTGAATGTTGATGATGTTTAGGATTGCTGAGCCTATCCATACTATAAAGCATTTCCCTCTTATTGGCATGTAGCCTGTGTAAAGTTTTAAATGCACTCTTGAAATGTGTGAATTTCAAGTAAACCAACATTTTTAAATGTCCACAATTTTGTGACTATAAAATGGTGCCCAATTCTATTTCACAGGACACTTGTACAAGCTGAACAAAAATAGCAAAGCACAAATGGCTCACAGGAGTCATTTTCTCATCAGTGCAGCTAGCTGGCATTACTTCTAAATATGATGAATAACCTCACATTCAATTTTCATGAGAGATCTCTCTACATTTAGGTTCACTGACAGAATATCGACACCTAAAATATCCCCCTACAATAATATCAAGTTTTAAATATCGATGTCAAAAATATCGACATCCTAAATTTATAATGGTAAGTAAAAAAAAAACGAGCAAAAAGATATTGATGCCAAAAATATAGTTGTACAAAATACTGTTTTACATACATATATATAAATAAAATAATAAATATTAAATATATTAAATAATAAAATTAATTAAAACAATAAATTAAATTTAATATACATTTTAACAAATATAACAAATAAACGTAACTAAAAAAGTTAAACACCAATATAATAATTATTATATATATATATATATATATATATATATATATATATATATATATAGTCACTGAAAAAACCATAGGTTTCAGGCACGTTATAGTTAGAAATTAGCATTTAAAAAACCTTAGAAATTCACTGAAAAAACCATAGGTTTCAGGCACGTTATACTTAGTTGGACATTTCACTAGTACAAAACCAGAGAAATTCCGCCGTCATAGTTAGTTCAGCTAACTATAACTCGCGCCCCCGCAATGCACTGCTGATGACGTCACATATTACATCATTCATGACATGGTCACTGACATCACTGATGACATCACTGATGATATCTCAAATGACATCCCTGATGACAACATCCACTGACTGTGGGTTTCTGTAAAGTTTAAATATGTTTTATATATATGCCAAGGTGTATTGAAGAATGAGTGGGTGTATAAGTGGATGGATGGATGATTTAGTAGGTGCGTGACTGACTGTTTAAGTGAGTGATTAAATGTGTCTTACTGAATGCATGGGTTAGAGACTAAACTGTGTGAATGTCTGTATCAGTCTGTCTGTTGTTGTATAAGCTGCTGCATGGGTTGGTCAGTAGCTACATGAGTGTCGATATGCGTGCCTGAAACCTATGGTTTTTTCAGTGAATTTCAATGGTTTTTTAAATGCTAATTTGTAACTACAATGTCCCTGAAACCTATATTGTTTTTAAGTAAATTTTAAAAAGACGTGCACACTTTTGGTAGTGAAAAACTAACTGTAACAGTAGTCTGTTATAAGTTATAATTTAACAATGTTTAAAACTTAATTAGCACTAATTAACATATAAGTGTGGAAAAAGTGTGACGCAGCAGCTATGATACCTGACTTAGAACAACAGCGTTCACAGTTCGATTCCTGGCTCCGGCGGCACGTTAGCCCACCACTATGTCACTGTGGGCAATACCTTGCTTAATCTTTCCGACGCCCCGAGCGCCGGGACACCTCTCTGGAGGTAGCTGTATGCTTTACAAATGCTGGCATTTTTTTAACTTTAAAACCATAGTGATGAGAAATATTAGCACGTATTGTTTTTTTTTCTATTCTGAACGATATTTTTTTTTATGTCTTCTATTTAGAATTACGGCAATTAATAGATGTTTGTAGTCATGAGAATGGAAAAGACACGGTTTGCCGGGTAACAGTTTTTAAGCTCTCCAACGTATGTACATATTAAGGACCTTATACGTGTTAGGATCGAAATCGAAACCTTTACCGCTTCACATTTTGTAACTTTTCCCAACATGTGCACAAGTTAAACAGTGAAAACGTGAGCACGTGTCAACAGTAAAACGTGACATCTAAATGGGCGGAGCCGCATCTTCCTTCCATAGACTACTCAATAACCAAAAAGTATATAAACCACACCCGTTCTTTGATTAGTTTCGTTTATGCGACTTATTTACGCGTGTCCATTCTGCGATGCACGTTCCCTTTTCTAGCGTCGGATTCTTGTTTTGCGGCAACAAAACATATTCCAGAGTTGTAAGTTGTTTGATTATGGCATAGTAGATATTTATAATACGTAGCTATTTGTTAATATTTATACATTTGTATTTAGAAAAAAGTGTTATTGGTTGTTTTTGCCATTTATATGTAACGTCAGCAGCTTGTTTTCAGAAACAGACCGAATACAGCAAACATTGTTCCTTTCCTGACTCCTTTGACATCATATAGTGTGACTTTGTATATTATAATATTGACACTGTACTTGACCTCAGAGGTGTTGGTGACCCGTCGGCACGAAGACTAAAGATTTATATGTAACGTGAGCAGCTTCTGGTTGTTACTCTGTTTCCCCCTTGGGATTATATAGTGTGGTTATGTATATTATAATAACCACCCATTATGATCTCAGAGAAATTTATGACCCGTTGGCGCGAAGACTAAAGATTTATATGTAACGTCAGCAGCTTCTGGTTCTTACTCTGTTTCCCCCTTGGGATCATATGCTGTGAATATGTATATTAAAATATTAACAGTCATTGTGATCTCAGAGGAGTTTATGACCCGTCGGCGCGAAGACTAAAGATTTATATGTAACGTCAGCAGCTTCTGGTTCTTACTCTGTTTCCCCCTTGGGATCATATACTGTGAATATGTATATTAAAATATTCACAGTCATTATGAACTCAGAGGAGTTTATGACCCGTCGGCGCAAAGATGAAAGATTTCGAAGTCCCGGATAAAAGAAGCTCGGAACATATTCACCGCTGGAAAGTATTTCGTTATTGATCTTGTTTTGTGTTCATGACTTTATTTTCCTTTTCCTTTTTGTGTGGCATCAGTGTCACTCTCTATATTGTAGTAGAGTGTCATATTTTCACACAACAGGAATTGGAGATTTGTCGCCGCCAGGAGTAAACCATCTGAAATACAGCTTACTAAAAATGTCAAACCCGGTTGGGTGAAGAACATTGTCCGCTCTACTGCCATCAGCCCGTTTTCCTTGTCATTGCAGCCAGTGAACAAGAGCATGGATATGCTCGAAACGCGTATGGCATGTATGGAAGGCTTGTGGCATGCTGACCAACCCTGCTGCCTGTGGCGTTTTGTGTTTTTACCCCTCCGTGTTTGGCGACTTCTAAGGGCAACCTTTCTGTGTGGGAATCATTGCGGCTGGTCCGGTCACGAAGTTGCCCCGCCCGCTGCTTGGGCGGATCCTTTGTGTTTGTTACACGGACACCTATGGGAATGGAGGGGGCCTCAGCCATAGGTATATATTGGCAAGATGGCAGTAGAGCGGACAATGTTCTTCACCCAACCGGGTTTGACATTTTTACGGTGATGGAGGTAGAGGTGCCCACTTGAATTGATGGAGTGAGCTTACACGAACTACTGTGACCATAATGCCTGGGTTCGTGACGCCCACCAGGGCGGGGCTTGTTATTAATTAAAGCAATTGTTTCCATCAGCCCGTTTTCCTCGTCATTGCAGCCAGTGAACAAGAACATGGATATGCTCGAAACGCGTATGGCATGAATGGAAGGCTTGTGGCATGCTGACCAACCCTGCTGCCTGTGGCGTTTTGTGTTTTTACCCCTCCGTGTTTGGCGACTTCTAAGGGCAACCTTTCTGTGTGGGAATCATTGCGGCTGGTCCGGTCACGAAGTTGCCCTGCCGCTGCTTGGGCGGATCCTGTGTGTTTGTTACACGGACACCTATGGGAATGGAGGGGGCCTCAGCCATAGGTATATATTGGCAAGATGGCAGTAGAGCGGACAATGTTCTTCACCCAACCGGGTTTGACATTTTTACGGTGATGGAGGTAGCGGTGCCCACTTGGATTGATGGAGTGAGCTTACACGAACTACTGTGACCATAATGCCTGGGTTCGTGACGCCCACCAGGGCGGGGCTTGTTATTAATTAAAGCAATTGTTTCCATCAGCCCGTTTTCCTCGTCATTGCAGCCAGTGAACAAGAACATGGATATGCTCGAAACGCGTATGGCATGTATGAAAGGCTTGTGGCATGCTGACCAACCCTGCTGCCTGTGGCGTTTTGTGTTTTTACCCCTCCGTGTGTGGCGACTTCTAAGGGCAACCTTTCTGTGTGGGAATCATTGCGGCTGGTCCGGTCGCGAAGTTGCCCCGCCGCTGCTTGGGCGGATCCTGTGTGTTTGTTACATGGACACCTATGGGAACGGAGGGGGCCTCACCCACAGGTATATATTGGCAAGATGGCAGTAGAGTGGACAATGTTCTTCACCCAACCGGGTTTGACATTTTTACGTTGATGGAGGTAGCGGTGCCCACTTGGATTGATGGAGTGAGCTTACACGAACTACTGTGACCATAATGCCTGGGTTCGTGACGCCCACCAGGGCGGGGCTTGTTTTTAATTAAAGCAATTGTTTCCATCAGCCCGTTTTCCTCGTCATTGCAGCCAGTGAACAAGAGCATGGATATGCTCGAAATGCGTATGGCATGTATGGAAGGCTTTTGTGGCATGCTGACCAACCCTGCTGCCTGTGGTGTTTTGTGTTTTTACCCCTCCGTGTGTGGCGACTTCTAAGGGCAAACTTTCTGTGTGGATATATATATATATATATTCACTGAAAAAACCATAGGTTTCAGACACGTTATAGTTAGAAATTAGCATTTAAAAAACCTTTGAAATTCACTGAAAAAACCATAGGTTTCAGGCACGTTATAGTTAGAAATTTGCATTTAAAAAACCTTAAAAAATCACTGAAAAAACCATAAGGTTTTAGGGACAGTTATAGTTAGTTGGAAATTGCACTCGTACAAAACCCGTGAAATTCCCCCGTTATAGTTAGTTCAGGTAACTATAACTCGCGCCCCGCAATGCACTGCTGATGACGTCACATATTACATCACTCATGACATGGTCAGTGACATCACTGATGACATCACTGATGACATCTCAAATGACATCACTGATGACATCACTGATGACATCATCCAGTGACTGTGTGTTTGTGTAAAGTTTAAATATGTTTAATATATATAGGGAAAGGCGTATTGAAGAATGAGTGGGTGTATAAGTGTCTGAATGGATGATTTAGTAGGTGCGTGACTGAGTCTATAAGTGAGTGATTAAACGTATCTTACTGGATGCATGGGTGAGTGACTAAACTGTGTAAATGTCTGTATCCGTCTGTCTGTTGTTGTGTAAGCAGCTGCATGGGTTTCTGACTAGCTAAATGAGTATCTATATGGGTTATGGATTGGTTCTCTGAGTATCTGTATGGGTGCCTCAGTGTTTGTGTGGGTGGGGTGAGTGTGACTCTGTGCATAGATGTGTGAGTGGGTGATTCACTGGGTGCATGGTTTCAAGAGTGCGTCTGTGATGGACTGTATGGGTGGGTGAGTGTGTGTATGGGTGTGTTAGTGATTGAATGTATATCTCAGTGGTACATGTGTGAGTAACTACATATGTCAAAGGCAGTATATATGTGTGTTGGAGTATATAAATGGCTATAAGTGACAGTGTGTGATTGTGAGAGTGGCTATATGGATGAGTGTGTGCTTGCATCAGTGATTGCATAGGAGCGTAAGAATGTGCTAGTATTTTTATGAGTAAGTGAGCTGGTGTGTATAACTGTATAGGTGAGTAAATTGGAGTGTGATTAATTATTTGCATGACTGACTAGGTGTGTGAGTACCTCTATGGATGAGTTGCGTTGTGTGAGTGTTTATATAGGTGTATGAGTGCATATGATAGTCCTGTACTGAGTGACTGTAAGTATGAGTGACTGTACGGGTGAGTGAGTAGATGTGTGTGTGTAGACCTAAGAATCAGTGAGTGGGTATGTACTTATTGGTATTGGAGTGTGTATGGTTTTGAGAATGGCAGTCTGTAATTTAGAGTGGGTGTTTCAAAACTTATATTAGGGTGTGAGAAGATGCATTAAATTCTCACATGGATGATGTCATCAGTGATGTCATCAGTGATGTCATTTGAGATGTCATCAGTGATGTCATCAGTGATGTCACTGACCATGTCATGAGTGATGTAATATGTGACGTCATCAGCAGTGCATTGCGGGGCGCGAGTTATAGTTACCTGAACTAACTATAACGGGGGAATTTCACGGGTTTTGTACGAGTGCAATGTCCAACTAACTATAACTGTCCCTAAAACCTTATGGTTTTTTCAGTGATTTTTTAAGTTTTTTTAAATGCAAATTTCTAACTATAACGTGCCTGAAACCTATGGTTTTTTCAGTGAATTTCAAAGGTTTTTAAATGCTAATTTCTAACTATAACGTGTCTGAAACCTATGGTTTTTTCAGTGAATTTCAAAGGTTTTTTAAATGCTAATTCCTAACTATAACATGTCTGAAACCTACGGTTTTTTCAGTGAATTTCAAAGGTTTTGTAAATGACAATTTTTAAATGTATTAATTGTTATATTTATTTTTTTCATACTGATTTACTACATTTTTAGAAACAATTTTTTTTACATATTTTATTTTTTAAATTACATTGTAATTACATTATACATTACAAAAATACTTTCTCAGAATGAATTACTTTAGTTTAAATACTTTGCACATAGGCAATAGACTTTTAAGTACAGTAGTTACAGTTGTTGCAATGGGCAACACATTTTCAAACACAATGCAACATTCAGCTCAATGTGAATTTCTAGTTAAATGCAATTAGTTACTTTATGGATTACTTTTCTAACCACAGGACTGGATCCTAGATTCAGTCCTGGGACATCTCCTGTAAACAGTTGAGTAAAAGCGTTTTGGTTACATTAGTGATTTTTAAGGAATATTATTGTATTTTAAAAGTTGACACTTTGAAACTTTTTCTCATAGAATCACCAATGTTATCCTATGGAAGGAAATTCACTTAGCGGTAAAAACTGTTATCGTTACTTTTTCTTACTCAGTGTTGGATCCTGGATCCAGCACTGGTGCATCTCCTGTAAACAGTTGAAAGAATGCTTTTAAGTCATACAGGCGATTTTTAAGGAATATTTGTAGTTTGTGAAAATCGACACTTTGAAACTTTTCTGCTGAAAACCAGACAATGGATTCCTATGGAAGAAAATATAAGTTACTGGTAAGTACGGTTAAAATTACTTTTCAGGGTCAGTGCTGGGCTAAAAGATGCAGCACTGAGGTCTCTCCTGATAACAGGTGAGTAAATCGGAATTCGTATTTCGGCTGATTTTAGAGGAATATTTTAAAGTTCCAAAACTCCACACTTAGAAGAATTTCCAAGTGAAACCAGTCAATGTTAGCCTATGGAAGGAAATTCAAGTTACTGGTAAGTACGGTTAAAATTACTTTTCAGGACCAGTACTGGGCTGAAAGATACAGCACTGAGGTCTCTCCTGATAACAGGTGAGTAAATCGGAATTTGTATTTCGGCTGATTTTATAGGAATATTTGTATGTTTCAAAAATCAACACTTAGAAACTTTTTCAGCAAAAAGCAGACAATGATATCCTATGGAAGGAAATTCAAGTTACTGGTAAGTACGGTTAAAATTACTTTTGAGGATCAGTACTGGGCTGAAAGATGCAGCACTGAGGTCTCTCCTGATAACAGGTGAGTAAATCGGAATTCGTATTTCGGCTGATTTTAGAGGAATATTTTAAAGTTCCAAAACTCCACACTTAGAAGAATTTCCAAGTGAAACCAGTCAATGTTAGCCTATGGAAGGAAATTCAAGTTACTGGTAAGTACGGTTAAAATTACTTTTCAGGACCAGTACTGGGCTGAAAGATACAGCACTGAGGTCTCTACTGATAACAGGTGAGTAAATCGGAATTCGTATTTCGGCTGATTTTAGAGGAATATTTGTATGTTTCAAAAATCAACACTTAGAAACTTTTTCAGCAAAAAGCAGGCAATTATATCCTATGGAAGGAAATTCAAGTTACTGGTAAGTACGGTTAAAATTACTTTTCAGGATTAGTACTGGGCTGAAAGATGCAGCACTGAGGTCTCTCCTGATAACAGGTGAGTAAATCCGAATTCGTAGTTCGGCAGATTTTAGAGGAATATTTGCACAATGGTGAAGGTAGGGGCGGGGCCTGAGGTGACATCTGTGCAAACGCGCCCCGTGGCGCGTTTTAAGTTGGGGGATTAAGTCCCCTTGAATCATGAGGGTCCCTAGGGGCCAACTAGCCCACCAGGAACCTCCAGTATGCGCCAGGGGCTGCGTTGCAGAGACGTGTAGAGAGGCCACACCCCTTTTACACCTCTCTGCACCGCAGCTCTGTGGCGCTTTCTGGATGTACCTGTTGGGCTAGTTGGCCCCCAGGGACCCTCAGGATTGAAGGGGTTTAATTCCCCATCTTAAAACGCGCCACGGGCCTGTTTGCACACATGTCACCTGAAGCCCCGCCCTCCCTTCACCACTGTGCAAACGCGCCCGTGGCGCGTTTTAAGTTGGGGGATTAAGTCCCCTTGAATCCTGAGGGTTCCTGGGGGCCAACTAGCCCACCATGTACCTCCAAAAAGCGCCACAGAGCTGCGTTGCAGAGAGGTGTATAAAGGGGCGTGGCCTCCTGGCACATACTGGAGGTTCCTGGTGGGCTAGTTGGCCCCCAGGGACCCCCAGTATTCAAGGGGAATTACCAGGGGGCGCGTTTGCAGAGTGGTGAAGGAAGGGGGCGGGGCCTGCGGGCCGATCGTTATTTTTTTTATTTTTTTCCCTGAAGGGGGGCTGTGTGGCCCCCCTTCCTTTTTCTTATTTTTGGGCCCTGGGGACCCCATCCCCCAGGGCCTTACCCCCTTTTTTTTTTTTTAATTTTTAAAAAAAAAATATTTCTGGGGAGGGGGGCCCCGTGGCCCCCTCCCTGGCCACTACTTGCCCTGGGGACCCCATCCCCCGGGGCCTGGCCTCTGGTTGGGGACTGTGGGGGGTCCCCAAACCCCCACAGTCCCGCCCGGCTCCCCGTGTCCTACGGGAGCCGGCATTGCTTTACACATGGGGAGCAGCTAACATGCTGCTCCCCGTGTGGAAAGCAATTGTCTTTGGATATTGGAAGCGAGAGCAGGTTTCCCTGCCTCTCTTCCAATATCCAAAGCAGTTTGCAATGACAGGACGGGAGCTGCGAGGCTCCCGTCCTGTCATTGCAAACAGCAGTGTCCCGGGGGTAGGCACCCTGGGACACTGCAGGAGCCGGCCCTGGGGGGTGGCTGTCCCCAGGGCCACCACAGGCTCCAGGAGGGGGGCCGTGCGGCCCCCCTCCCCACCTCAGCAAAGCCCCGGGGAGGTGGTGGTCCCCGGGCTTCGGGGGTCCAAAACGGACCCCCATTTTAATTTGTTAGTGCCCCGGGGAGGTGGCGGTCCCCGGGCGTGTGGGGGGGCTCGAGCCCCCCCACACAGGAAAAAAAAAAAAAAAAAGAAGCCACGTGGAGTTGGTGGTCCCTGGGGCTGCGGGAGGGCTCAGAGCCCTCCCGCACCATTTTAAAAAGAAAGCCCCGGGGGTGGCGGTCCCCGGGGCTTGGGGGGCCCTTAGAGGCCCCCATACATAAAATAAACACCCCCCCAGCATGCCCCCGGGACTTGGCCCACCCGGGGGCACAACATCGAAGCGCGGAGACCGCGCTTCGATTTTTTTTATCGGCAGGATCCGCGCACCCTGAGCGCATCCTGACGATTTTTAAAAAAAAAAATGCATTTTTTTGCCCAGGGGGTCCTTGTGGGACCCCCTGAGCAGACCTAGGGGGTCAGGGTGTTTCTACCCTGCCCCCTTTGTGCGTTTTGCGCACTTTTTTTACTGCTTTCTTGTTCCTCGGTTCTACCGAGGAACAAGATGGCTGCCAACACTTCCTGGTTTGGAGTGTTGACAGCCAATTAGCAGACAGCTCGTGATCGGGAGGGTGCGCGAATCCGACGCGGCCATAGATATATATGTATGTTTACTTTTGATTTTCTCAGCAACTACTGAACGGATTTACACCATTTAACAAAAAGGGTTCTTTCTGAACCAAGAACTACCTCTTTGCCAAATTTGGTGTAATTCCGTTCAGCAGTTCGGGCTGTAGCCGTGTCTAAAGTTTCCTATGGAAAAATGAATGGGGAAAACGCGTTTTGGGACCCCCCTTTTTTCTCGGCCCCCGCTTGACGAATCACCCCGAGACTTTCAGGGTAGGAGCGGACCGGAGCGCCCCACAAAGTTTGAAAATTTTGCGAAGATACGTCAACCGGCAAGAGAGTTATTTCAAATAGAATGTCGCGGATTTCCTATGGAAAATAGGTTCTAACTATAACTATCTACTGGCGACCGCCAGTAGATAATATATATATATATATATATATATATATATATATATATATATATCCAGCAAAAAGGTTACCCCTAGTGGGACTTCGCCTGCAGGTAAGTTAACAGCTCGTATTTGGAGGCAGCTGACAGAGGCATTCTTCCATTAAAAATCAAATTGCCAGTCCTAAGCGTTTCAGGCCACCGCCCTTAATCATGGACTGCTTGAAGAAAAACATGGCATGCACACAACTGGCGTTTTCCCTTTTTATTTTCAATGGTCACGTGTCAGTCGAAAGACCATTGCATTATGGGGCTAGTAGTGTCTCTTTACGATCCCATGTGGGACGCTGCTGTGGATTTCCATAAAAATAATATTTCCACGGAAGCACCACGTCTCTATACATTGCTCTTCTGTAGAAAGGCTCTTCCTGCTCCTTATGAAATCCGCCTCAATCGGCAGACTCGGACCCGCACTTCATGCGGTGGCGTCGCTCCCGTGGCCAGGGCCGGCCACTAAACATTCAGCAAAAAAGGTTACCCCTCGTGGGACTTCGCCTGCAGGTAAGTTAACAGCTCGTATTTGGAGGCAGCTGACAGAGGCATTTTTCCATTAAAAATCAAATTGCCAGTCCTACACGTTTCAGGCCACCGCCCTTAATCAATAACATATTTTGCTGGATATATATATATATATATATTTACTTTAAAACAATAAACAATATATTTTAATTTATTTTATAACTTTTAAATTATATAACAATTAAACAAATAATATATATATATATATATATGTAATCCAAAAGAAAAAAATCCTTGCTTCCAAGGATCAATCGAGCCCACCAGCCAGTGAGTAGCTTACAAAACTTCTTTAATTTGCAGAAGGTTCTTTACATGACACGTTTTGAGCCTGCTGGCTCTTAACTTAATCATATTTATCATGTGATGGGGCCAGTTCTTCCATTTTTAATTCCATGTTCCTTAAAACAAAAGATGGACTATGCATAGATCTTCACATTATTTTCAGTTATTTGTCCATTTTTTCACTTTAGTAGTTTAAAATTTCAGGAACATAGGTCACTAGTAGCATATTTAAGAGGCATATTCACATAGTATTCATCCATACTCGGTCTTCAAATAACGATATTGAATTTCGTTGCGCGCGTTGCATCGCATTTGGCGATGCAGCGCGAGAAACGAAATTCGTTTTATTTATTTATATGTGTACTTACCTGTAATCGCCCATAATCCGTAGTTTACTACCCCCCACCCTGCCCCTCCCCCGTCCCACGTCAGCGCCCGGCGGCACTCCCACCACCGACCGCTACTGGCTAGGATAATTCATAAAATCTCGAGGGCACCATCTTTGAAATTTCACATGTTAAAATCTCAGAACGTTTTTCCAATATACCATATACCAATAACATAAAATCTATTAAAAAAAAACATTCTATTTTAAATTAAAACATTAAACAATTTAAAAATATTTAAAGTTAAATTTCCAACCCCCGTCACTGCAACAGTAGGGAAAGTGTTGGATAGCGGCATTGTAAATAAATCACTATTCCCACTCCAGTGAGTGCAACAGTAGGGAAAGTGTTGAATAGTGGAGGGATAACATTTACTGTTCCCACTCCAGTCAATGCAACAGTAGGGAAAGTGTTGGATAGTGGAGGGGTAAAAATTACTATTCCCACTCCAATGAGTGCAACAGTAGGGAAAGTGTTAGATAGCGGATTGGTAAAAATTACTATTCTCACTCAAGTGAGTGCAACAGTAGGCAAAGTGTTGGATAGCGGAGGGGTAAAATGTACTCTTCCCACTGCAGTCAGTGCAACAGTAGGGAAAGTGTTGGATAGCGGAGGGGTAAAAATTACTATCCCCACTCCAATGAGTGCAACAGTAGGGAAAGTGTTGGATAGCAGAGGGGTAAAAATTACTATTCCCACTCCAGTGAGTGCAACACTAGGGAAAGTGTTGGATAGCGGAGGGATAAAATGCACTATTCCCACTCCAGTCAGTGCAACAGTAGGGAAAGTGTTGGATAGCGGAGGGGTAACAAATCCTATTTCCACTCCAGTGAGTGCAACAATAGGGAAAGTGTTTGATAGCGGAGGGGTAAAAATTACTATTCCCACTCCAATGAGTGTAACAGTAGGGAAAGTGTTGGATAGCAGAGGGGTAAAAATTACTATCTCCACTCCAATGAGTGCAACAGTAGGGAAAGTGTTGGATAGTGGAGGGATAAAGTTTACTATTCCCACGCCAGTCAGTGCAACAGTAGGGAAAGTGTTGGATTGTGGAGGGGAAAAAAATAGTATTCCCACTCCAGTGAGTTCAAAATTAAAAACAAATGAAATATCAACAACAATAAAAAATTAAAAAACAAAATAAATATAAATATATTAAAAATGAAAATACAAATATATTTAATAATAAACATTAAAAAAATAAAACATATTATAATGTTAAATACATATGACAAATACCTACAAATATTATATTAAATAAAAAAAATTAAAAAATTCAAACAAATAAATATTTTTAATTAGAAATTATTTTGAAACAAAAACATTATTACATAAATGTAGTTATTTTATTTCCTACCCTAAACACCACACAATTCTCAACCCACATCTAAATTTTATAAACATGTACTTCCATAAGTAACATAATTAATTATCAATTAAAGAAATATTATTAATTAAAAAACAAATGAAAACACATAAAAATTAAATATCTTCCCACCCTTTACCCCTATAATCCCCACAACCCACAGCTAACATTAAACTGTCAAAAATTAACTACACAATTAAAATTAATTTTCAATTAAAAAAACTAATAGTATTTAACAACTAATTATAAAGTAAGTAACATGTATTTACTCCTCACCCTTTACCCCTATAAAACCAACATCTACACACAAAAAATAAACAATTACCCTAATTAATTATCAATTAATTAATTAATATTAATGATCAACTAAATATTAATTAATTAAACATACATTACTTCCCATCCTTTACCCCTATAAACCCCACAATCCACACCTAAAATATTTTTGCAAACGATATGACTGACATATATTTTTGAAAACATTATTTCTTACCTTAAAATCGATATTTTTGACCACGATATTCTTGCTGTCTGTATTTCTGTGTCACGATATTTACAACTAGATATTTGTGTAAGTCGACATTTGGAACTCGATATTTTGTCTAAATACCCTAAATTTTGTAATTTATTGTATCTATTTATTAACGTAAGGCACATTTGTTGAAATTTCACAAAATGTAAGTCTGACATTTTCCACAGACCTAATTAGTACCTAAATCCTCTTTTGTTTTTCAATAACACCTGCCTCAGATCATTTGATTCATGACTGAACTTTGTGATGGACTGAACTACGTCTGCTATCTCTTTCAGTCTCACTCTCTCCAATAAATGTAAGCTTGTATCCTAATTTGTCTTTTTCGCAGCCCTACAAATAATCCATTCTTGTCATGCTAAGCAAATGTAGCTACCACAATTGGTTTCTCCTGTAGTACATCATTATATCCTGGAGCAGTCTAAATATACTTAAATGAATTTCCTCTTTTCTAGTGACCACTTCAATGGATTCAAATGAACTCTGCTACCTTGGAACATATTCTTTACTGCAATATTCGTTTTTGTAACTGTTGGACCTTATATCCTTGGTGCGATTTTCCTCCAACTTTTTGCTTTTAATCCTCCTGTATTTTATGACATAGTTTTTGCTGGCCTAAGGTCTCTGCACTCTTTGCCCCTGCTAACCAGTGTGAAAGTGATCCTGTTGCCACTGCTAACCAGTGTGAAAGTGATTTTGTTCTCCCCTCTAAACATGGTCAAATTGGCTTACCCCCAATTGGCACATTTAATTTACTTGTTAGTTAAGAGTAAAGTGGTACTATCTGTACCCAGGTCCTGTAACTTAAATGTTGCTAGTGGGCCTGTAACACTGATTGTGCCACCCACTTAAGTATCCCTTTTAAACACATCTCAGGCCTGGCGCTGGAGCCTGTATTCAGAGTTGTAAACTGCCATTGTGAGCTGGCAAAATATGCCTTTTGCCAGGCCTTTTTAATACATATAATTCTCCCCAAGGGTTGGCCCAAACACCCAATAGGGCAGACTTCAATGAATTTGAAACGTTGTGCATGTGCTCTCAACTTTTACATGTTCGGGTAGTGAAAAACTCTTAAATTTGTTTTTCACTACTGCAAGGCCTGCCTCTCCCACAGGATAACATTGGGTTACATTATGCATTTAATAGGGGATAGCTTTTAATTGGGAGCAGGGAGGAATTCCAAGTTTGGTCTTTGAAGTACTTAAAACCCTCAATAATGGAAAAGTTGGATTTTAGGTCACAATTCAGTACATGCCGCTTTTAGGAAGGTAGCATTTTCTTGAAACAGCCATTTGGTGTCTGCAGCCTGTATCCTGGGTCACATAACTAGGTGTAGTTGGCAGTTGGTCTTTTGCTCCCAGACAGTGAGACAAAGGGGGAAATAAATGTTGGCAGGGTGGGCCATCAATAACTTGATAGGCGGGCGGAACTGTCACCTACCACACTTGCTAAAAACCCGGTTGTTCAGAAGCAAACACACACTAATGTTTTCATAGCTACCTACTATTATTCTAACTCCCAGAGTGAGGGCAATTTCAAGAATTGGACGAGGTAGGCTTACTGAGGTAATGTGACATGGTTCAACATTTGCCACCTCGTCCCACCCCGGTAAGATGGTACTACCCGGGTGGACTCAACCTCAGGAGGAGGCTGGTCTGAGGGAGTTTTTAGAAATTATATATTTTTTTCTGGATAAAATACTTGGATCCAGTTTCAAAGTTAAAACAGCCTCAGGATAAACCACAAAGTATCATTTATTCAGTTGGTATCCTAGGCTTGTTTAAAAACACCAAGAGGTATTATCAGGAGGCATATACGGTTATGATGACCTAAATGCGTCACTGAATTGGTAACACTATCATGCCAACATGTTTCTGCCTATAAACGATATTAGGCATTCGTCAGGGCCAAATCTATGTGTCCCTACACCACAGTAACATCAGTGAAGAGTCCCATAGAAGGTATGTAGAGAGGACCTACCTCTCTAATGAGGTTTCCAGGTTATTTAACCTAGTTTTAAAATGCTAGTTGCCACATGGTCTGTCCGGGGTGTGCACCTCCTGTTGTCACACTTTCATCAAGGTAGTGCACCCACTATGGGCCTACCGTGGCCCAGGGAACAGCCGACTCAGTAATGCCCCTCCAGACATAAACCTTTGGAGGTGAGCCTGAAGGTGCTCTATCAGCCTAGCCGTGGACTCCACCAAATCCAATGTGAAGCCCCGCAAACCTCATTAGACAGATACAAGCTTCAATGGAACTGACACTGAGCAACATGAAGCCTCGCAAAGCCTCGCCGTCCAGGGTCAACGAAACCTACGCAGTGCGATGCAACTCAATGAAGGACCTCACATTGCAGTCCTCGCTTCTCCTCATTGGAACAGATGCAGTGCTGCGCAACTCAACACAGGACTTCCCATTGCAGCCCTAGCAGCTCCTCAGAACCGATGCCAGATGACACAAAGCCTTGTAAAGCAAAGTTGTGTAGATCGCACACCAAAGACATGAGGAACAATACTCAGTGGTCCTTACTTGGTCCATGTATCTGGCCCATGCTCCGTCATAGTTTGCCTGAACTTGTGACTTTGCCCCGGTCTGATGCAATCAGATAACCACAGTTGGCGCTTTGTGCTTTTAAGCACTATTTTTACCTAAATCTTTAATACTGCATATCGCTAGTTCTACTAATTGGATTTTTGTAATTCTGGTCTCTATCAAGTTAATACATTTTACTATATTTTTCTAAATTGGTGTGGGATTTTTCTTGTGTTGTGTTTTTGCTTTATTTCTGTTTGAATTGCTGCATAAATAGCACAAGAAAATCTGGAGTTTGTTTGTGTTTCACTCTGAAAAGAGTTGCGATTGGAGCTTGAGTAGGGTTTCAACCCCTCAACAAGTAACCCAATTTCCTACATTGGTGTTCAGTTGTGAAAATTCAGTACAGTGAACACTAAAATGACAGACATGCAATTTGATACCATTTTTAGGTTCTTTTAAATTCTCCTTCATTGTCTCTTTAGCTTTTTTCCAAATTCACCCTCATTCTACCTGACTGTGCCTACACCTGCAAGGATGGAATTCGAGCTTGCCAACCTGGATAACTGCACTGTGGTTTAGCTCAAAGAACTCTGAAAGGAGAGGGGACTTTCAGTCAAGATGAAACACCAAGAAGATGGACCTACAGAAGGTTCTGAGGGAACTCAAGCAAGGCAAATGGATTCCAGCAGTAATGGTGGCATCAATACCGCAGTATCCATTAGAGATAAAAGGTCCACCTTCTTAAAGACCTGGTGCCTAGCTATGTGGTGGAGTATGATATCGACAAGTGGTTCTCAGCCTATGATGTAGCCCTATGGATTCATATGGTCTCAGAGGAGTATTAGGGGGAGTCTCTAGAGCCATTTGCCTACAGTGGGGAGGAACACCCTGCTCACATTAAAGATAGGAAACCAGATGAAGTATGCCCCCATGAAAGTCATCCTTGTTGCCAAGTTTATACTCGCCCCAGAGAAGAACCACATGAGGTTTAGAGACAGTTAGAAACTGCCAAACCACTCTTGGGTGGACTTCCATGATCATTCCAGCAAGGCACAAAGTGGCTGGGTATGGGGCAGCAAAGTGAATGTTTTTACTGGGTTGTACAATCTTGCTTTGAGAAAGCACATGCTCAGTACTTGTTTTGTGGAGCACAGGTTAATTTGGGGTTTGCTTGTGTTTCACCCTGACAAGAGTTGTAGTTGTTGCTTCAGTAGGGGTTCACCCGCTTTAACCAGTATGCCAACTTCCTACAGTTACAGTTCTTTCATTTATTGTTACAATACCTAAATCGAAATATACCAGAAACGAAGGTTTTAATTATTGTTGTTTAATAACTGAATTTATGCTTCCAGCAGTTCCTTGTTGTATGATAAATAAATCATCATTGGACACAACCATTTAATTGTATGCTGTTGATATTTGGACCATAATAGGGCCATGCAAGTCTTTCCCCAATCACTCTAATAAAAGAGATTGATGTGTGATGGCACAAACTGACTCCTGAAGATGTAATTGTAAGGTAAATCAAAGATGACTATTTCTGTTAGGATTTCACTGGGGACCAGGAAATGTATTGATCTCGAACTCAAATTGTGTCACAATATTTCTCCGTCCACAGCATGTTGGATGCAAGTGTATAACTACACTACTTCTAGGGTAAGTCATACATATTTTAATGGTTTGTTCATGTTGCAAAATTGTCTCAAAACACCTTTTGTATAATGCACATACGAATTCACAATTTTAAGTGTGATATAAAGAGAGATGAGAGTCACTTAACATAAGCTGACATATTATTGACTGACTGAATTAAACTGACATTGTGTTTCATTTCATAAAATAGATTTCAATAGTAGATTTTCCAATTATTTCTGTACTTTTCATACACTCAAAATTACTGCTTGAGAAATTTTAATCTCCATCAATTGAAACCATGCTACACCTGCCCACTATCCTTTGCAAACAGAACAGTTTGAACACCTCTTGTTCAATCTTGATTCAACTCTCTACAGATAACCTCATCATTTAACCCTTATGATGTCTAATTTGAATGCTACTAAGTCTTTTACAACCATCCCAACTACATTATCATAATGTTTTATGAAGGCTGACTTATTCTTTTTCAACAATTGATGAGCCTGCCATTCACTATTCTGTATATTGTATTTCTTCTGCCCTCTTTCATTTTGTACAATCCAGTTCATTCTGTGCAAGGAAGCTAGATTTCAGTTTCATGCATTTACCTGCAAAACTAGTGTTAAAAAATTCCAGACCTTTTATTCATCAGTACTGATAATATTGTCCATATTATCATTTTCCAATGGAAGTGACTTCATTAATGCAGGTCCTCACCAGCTCCCCTTGCTGCCAGTTGCCTCCATCCCACCACAGCTGCAAGGCTGTCCCTGCCTCAGTCAGCCTTGCTATGGTCTTCCTGCCTCCTCCCCTGCTGTCACCCTCGCCTAAGTTCTTGTGCCCTAGGATCAGCTCCCGAGGTTCCTTTGCTGTAGGCTCCAGGGCTAAGTGCCACTCGCTGTTCTCTGTTCCTGTGCCGTTTTTACCACCGTTCTCCCATTTTCCCATTTTTGCCCCTCCCAGGACCTACTTAATCTAGACCATAGTGCGGCTGCACCACCAGCACGTCAAAGGCATGCCCGTGTGTGCCCATCCGTGCCTGGACCATGCCCAGCACCAGGGATCCTGGCCATAAGGCCATCCATAGGTACTCTGCCACAGAACTCGACGCCATGAACCCCGGATACCACAACAACTGCTGCCTCGCATCACTTTGCTCACCATTCACCTGCCACCGATGCCAGTTCACCTTCAACTTAGGATCACCAGCCCTCTCGGAAATCTGCACAACTCCCACCCCGCCAGCCAACATCACCCTGGAAACACTCCGATGCCTCCTGATCAACACCAGATCGCTCTGCAAACACACCACTGAAGTCTGGGACGCTATCTCCACCTTCTCCCCATTCATGACCTTCATCACAGAGACATTCATGCACCACCACAGAAACCAGAACCATGTTGGTCCTGGAACACCTGAATTTCCAACTCCACACCGATGACAAAACAGCCATCAAAGGCACCCTCGCCTACCTACCCCCTGGACCATGAGCCAGCCTCTGCAATGCCGTCACAGATCATATCACACCACTTGCCATTGAATCCAAACACTACATCTTCCTTGGAGACCTCAACTTCCACCTGGACGACCCCACAGCCATGAACTCTGCCAACCTACTGGAACGTATGGACAACATCGGCCTCACCCAGCAGGTCACAGACCCCAACACAGAGTGGGACGCACACTAGACCCAATCTTAACATCCAGCATTAGAGTCAAATACAGCCATACCACGGAACTCGGCTGAACAGATCATTCCTTGGATCAGTTCACCATTGCTGCACTACCACACACCACCCGCAACCCTCCCAGCACCTCCTTCTGCAGCTGGAGCAAAGTGACACAGAACCAATGGTCGGACACCCTCAACACTGATCAGCCCCATGCCGCAACCAACCTGAATCAGGCAGTCGAGAACTTCAACACCTGGATCACAAATGCCACTGACCGAGTCACCCCATCAAACCAGCCAAAACTCACAGATCAAACAAACAAGCCAGCCGCTACACCCCGGAACTAAGTGCTAGGAAACGCAGCTTCAAACACAGACCGAGCCACGTTCAAGTCAGCCCTCAACAACTACCACCATCAACTCAAAGATGCGAAAAAGAAGGCCGCTGCAGACCGCATCAAGGCTAGCACCAACCAGACTAAGGAATTCTTCACCATCATCAGAGAGTTCTCCTACCCAGCAGCCACAGAAAACTCAATCCTTCCATCACAGGAACTCGGTGATGCTCTGGCAAATCACTTCCATGACAAGATAGCCACCATCTACAGGAACATCAACCCCGACCCACCAATCTCCTCAGCGTCCCCACTCCTGTGGAAAACACCCTGACCACCAGCTCACCACATGGGAACAGCTCAACACCCCGGACACCACAGTCATAATGAATTCCATCCACTCAGGATCACCCACCGACCCATGCCCCCACTGCCTCTTCAATCTCTGAAGCAATGAGATCAGCCACCACCTCACCACCATCCTCAACACATCCATTGCCACAGCCACATTTCCCAATGTATGAAAATTGTTGACTTTAGACAGCTCCTCAAGAAACCCTGCGCAAACCCCAGCAACCTCCAGAACTACTACCCCATCTCGCTGCTCCCATTTCCCACCAAAGTCCTGGAGAATGCCATCAACTGTCTCCCAATCTGGGTTCAGAGCCAGCCACAGCACTGAGACCGCTCTGATTGCCACCACGGACGACATCCACACCCTACTCGACAGAGGTGAATCGGTCACCCAGATCCTTCTCGACCTCTCCGCAGCAGTTGACACGGTCTCCCATCATGCTATCATCAAGAGGCTGCACCAAATTGGAATCAAAGAAGACACACTCAGATGGATGGTATCAGTCCTCATGGGCTGCACGCATAGAATCCATTTCCCCCCCTTCACTGCACAACCAGAGGGCACCATCTTTGGTGTCCATCAAGGTTCATCCCTCAGACTTACCCTCTTTAACATCTACATGACGCTGCTAGCCGACATTGTCAGAACCCACAACATCAACATCATATCCTACGCTGACGACACCCAGCTCATCCTCAACCACTCAGCGACCCCACCACAACCAAAGCCAACTTTCACAACTGCATAAAGAACATTGTCACCTGGATGAAGGCCAACTGCCTAAAACTCAACACGGAGATGACCAAAGTGCTGATTTTTGACAACCATACCTCCCGCTGGAACGAAACCTGGTGGCCTGCAGAACTTGGACCCACCCCAACACCCAAGGACCACACACGCAACCTCGGCATCATATTGGACAGCAAACTCACCATGAAATGACAGATCCACGGCCTGTTTCCACACTCTCTGCATGCTCCAAAGAATCTTCAAATGGCTCCCCACAAGCACCAGAAAAACAGTCACGCAAGCCCTTATCACCAGCCGTCTGGACTACAGAAATACACTATACACAGGGACCACCAGCAAACTCAAGAGAAGGCTCCAGATGATACAGAACTCAGTGGCCAGACTGATCTTCAACCTGCCCAAAAGGACCCACAGCACCCAGCACCTGAGAGACCTCCACTGGCTCCCCATCCAGAAAAGATGTCAGTTCAAACTACTGACACATGCTTACAAAGTTCTACATGACCAAGGACCAGCATACTTGAACCACCGCCTGAGCTTAACCAACCATCCAGAAACATTCGCTCTGCCTCCCTCGTCCTGGCACAGACTCCGCACATCTCCCATAGCCACAGAGGAACAATGCTCCTTCTCCCACCTTGCCGCCAAATCCTGGAACGTCCTCCACATCCGAACATCTCCCTCACTGGCAGACATCAGGAAGAAACTCAAGACCTGGCTCTTCGACTAGGCCAGCATCACAGCTCCTGGATACCCTAATGGGTGATAAGCCATGCTCTACAAGTAGCGATTGATTGACTGATTGATTAAAGTTTTCCAGTTTCTTATGGTTGCATTAGCCCTGCCTCACTCACCCCAACATGTTCTTCAAAAGCCATCTCTTTTTCTAGCAAATGAGTTTTCAATTTTAATTTTCCAGTGAAACAAACAAGATCTATTCTTGGATCACCAACATCTAATTTCGGTGATATAATAAATTTAAAGTCTTTTTTCTATGTTTGCAGTTTCAAGATGGTTGTGCCGTACAATATCAAGCGTAGGAATATCTTGATATCATAATGTTGTAAACAAAATATCGAGGGCCAAAATAGTGAAAGGTAAGTGCATATAGAGGAAATATAGATTTCATATTCTTAACATCACTTCTGCGTACCTTGAAGATATAAACATCGTCAAGGTACACATATGTGGAGTAAGGTATAGAAAATCTATACACACTTACCTCCAGATATTTTGTCCCTCTCTGTTCTGTCTACGATATTAAGGTCCCACGATATTCCATACTCGATATTTAGGAGGCATACCTTTCAAGAAAACTGCCCTGGTCTAATGGCTCACATCAATCATTTATTAGCCTATTGTACTTTTATGCTCTTTGTACATCATGAATGTACAATGTGTATGATAACTAAAATGGAAAACACTGTTTTAATTTTTATTACAAGTATATGGTTCAAACTTTAGTTGATGCACCAGGCTATCAGGACTCACCCGAAGTTTCCACAGGAACAAGAGGCAAGAGACTGAAGAGTAGATCTCCACTTCCCGCTATCACCTAATCCACCCAACAAAGTAAAAGCGAATCAGTGTACAGGGGGAAGAGGGGAAACAAGGGAAGGAACAAAAAGAAGATTCTTCGGGATGACCTGGATCGCCAAGTTTCGTCACTGGACAGGTGCAGGACCCTGTAAACAAGGCATTAGAGTAAGACTCTATTTCAGATAGGGAGTTACAAGTTTGTATAGAAAATGTCTAACAAATATATCAGTATTCTATACCTGATGCTTTCCCCTTTTCCACTAGTATCCAAAATAAATGTTTCAGGAATCAATGAGTAACTCTGCATGGAAACAGCAAACAGAAAATATCACACTGTGTACCTCATCTCTGGTGTGCAATGTAAAGATATTTATGCCATTAGCTTACCATAAATGAGAACATGACAAAAGAAAGTTTAGCCTAAAATTCATCACCCCCAGTGAGGTTTTGAGTAAGCAACACAAATAAAAAAATGCAAAAAATGCAGGCTAATGTATTTCTCAATATCCTTAATTCTTCAGGAATCTTAATATACTGACTGCCATGCTTCAGCGCAGACAACAGCAACAAAACAATGAGGAATGCAGATGTCCATTACAATCATGGATATCCAATCAGATAAGTGTTTTAAATACACTCTGTAACTGACTTTATAGCAGGTAAGCACGAGCAGGTTACCGCCTTATCTACACGATGCTTTGTGAATTCTTTTCTTTTCTTTCTGCAGGAGGGATTCCCGCAGAGCCGCTGAGGAGAAGAAGAAACGCCCCCGCGAACCCCCGAAGTCAGGAAACAGGAATCAATGGTGCAGCGGGACCCGGAAGCAGGTGAGTGACACCGGATGCGAAGGAGATGCTCGCAAGAACTATAACGCGAAGCGTTCCTTCCGTCCCGACGCGTCCTTTTGTGTGTCCGTGGCTCAGCTCCTGCTGCAACTAGCGGCCCGGGCGGAGCATTCACGACACAGGCTATGACTGGTGCCTCTCTAAAGTAATAAATCTCATTGAGAATCTATTATAGTTGCATGTATAAACATATTTCCAGAGGGAAAAATGACTGCCCTATTCAGTATTTGTTAATCTGCAACATCTTCATTGTTAACCTGATTGTAAAACAAACTACTGTGTCTGCAGACATCTGCATTGAAAGTTGTGTGCGAATTGCACCCTCCTCTGTTGCTTGCCTGCGCTATATATGCCAGATATCTGTAAATATCTCAAGCTTTTGAACAGAACGGGTAAAACATGTAATAAGCACGTTATCCTCCATCCCTGGTGGGTAACTTGGAATTTTGTGGTAATTGAGCACCTGCTCATTTCCTCATTGACAGCACAATATTTGTGCCAAGGTTGAATGCAAAAGACACACAGATGATGGACAGAATGCAGAGCAAATCAAACATTCACCCCTAGTCAATAGATCTGGGTTAAATCCATCGTTCTTTTGCTCCCCATGCCACCCCAGTTTGGACCCAGCCATATGCAAATCAGTCTTGACCCTGTGTCTTATGGGAACAGTGCAGCCCGAACTGCCAAGACAGGTTCTCCCTGGACCAGAAACAAGCATCCTGGGACCGGTTTTGGGGTATCACCCTTCATCAGCCTGGCTAGCTTGAATCCGGTGGCACAGTGAGCCCGGGACCCACGTCTGGGCATTCCCAGCGCAAATGGGGCGAGAAAGCAAAAGACACACAGATGATGGACGGAATGCAGAGCAAATCAAACATTCACCCCCAGGCAATAGATCTGGGGTAAATCCATTATTCTTTTGCTCACCATGCCACCCCAGTTTGGACCCAGCCATATGCAAATTGGTCTTGACCCTGTGCCTCATGGGAACAGTCCAGCCCGAACTGCCAAGCCCGGTCCTCCCTGGACCAGAAACAAGCATCATGGGACCGGTTCCCGGGCATCACCCCTCATCAGTCAGGCTAGCTTGAATCCAGTGGCACAGTGAGGCCGGGTCCCACGTCTGGGCATACCCAGTGCACTAAGGGCGAGAAAGTAAAAGACACACAGATGATGGATGGAATGCAGAGCAAATCAAACATTCATCCCCAGCCAATAGATCTGGGTTAAATCCATTGTTCTTTTGCTCACCATGCCACCCCAGTTTGGACCCAGCCATATGCAAATCAGTCTTGACCCTGTGCCTTATGGGAACAGTCCAGGGCCAGGAACAGAATGAGGGTCTTAGCATGTACCACTCCAAAGCATTCAAATTTGCTTCTTAAAGGTGGTAGTGATTTCAAAGTTTAAAAAAAGCTATGCAAGTGTAATAAATTGTGAATACATAAGACCTCATCAATAGATTGTGTTCAATTTCAAACTAAAAAGGTGTATTTAGGTGTTCGCTACTTCTAAAATGTAATTTAAAATATTGTCCCTGAAAGGTATGTTAGGAAAACGCATAATGCGCATAACACATATTTTTCCAAGCCTATTTTTTGAGCCGCTACTCAACTGCGCAGGCTGGAAAGTAGACCTGAGATAGCCTACTGCATCTTGATACACGCTTTGACATGACTGGTTTATTGTGTCGTTTCAACAAGATTTTCTCTGTGATATACACTTTTTTGCACATCCTACAAATCTATGCACAACAGTATTGCAAAGCAAATGCCATCAAACCATCATCTTTTAATATCTTCGGTTGTGCGTTGTGCAGTTCAACATTGTTCCAAGGTCATTAAGGGCCATATGTAACAAGCCCATTTCCCGTTCGCAAACGGGCCGATTCTCAGAATCGGCCCGTTCTGGCTGAACGTGAATGCTCCTCGGGATGTATCATCCCAAGAGGCATTCGCAAAATAGAGAATCGCAAATATTGCGATTCTCTATTTTGCAAATGCATTTAAGGAATCGCAACTTGCGATTCCTTAAATGAAATGTATGAAGCACCTAAGTTGTGCGATTATGGCTTAAGGAATCAGCAAATTACCACCAACTACAGGTTGGTGGTAACTTGCGATTTCTTTGAGAAATGCATTTTTGCATTTTTCAAAGTGGCATGTGGCGCACATACATGCCCTTAGGGCATGTATGTGCGCCACATGTGCACCTATGCTCATTTCAGGGTGCAACAGGGTGTCCTTTGGACACCCTTGCAACCTTGAAATTGCATTCTCAATTTGCGATTCTCTAATTGCTAATCGCAAATTGAGAATGTCCTCCCATTCATTCCTATGGGCCTCTAGGCCCATAGGAATGAGTGGGGAGGGTTTCCTTAACTGCGATTCGCAAATTGCGAATCGCAATTAAGGAATATGTAGGATTCTCAAATTTTCTTGCGAATCCTACATACATCTCGTTTGCGATTCTCAAATAGCGATTCTCAAAAATTCGCTATTTGAGAATCGCAAACACAAACTTTGATACATATGGCCCTAAGTTCTTTCAACAACAAGAATACAATATTCCTATAAATCTTTATGAAATTCACCTTCCTTCCCAACCTACAAATAATTACATGACTGCATGGCTGAGAAGATGATCCACATAAATTTGGTCTCTCCTATTCCCGCTTTTGCCTCAACATTCCATTTCAGTGATCAAAATATTTGCATTTAAATTAATTCCTATACATGACTGTAACCGACGGCAGCGTACTAAAATTGAAACGTGTGTTAGATCTGTTATAATAACACTGAATCGAAAAACCCCATGGAGAAGTTTCATTCTCATCACGGGTGCAACGGCAATACCGCTTTTTAAAAAATAGACTATCGATTTTCAAGGAAATCCTTTATGCATCTGACAAATATTTATATTAAAAACACATTATTAAAACATATCTGAGATACTGGATGGAGAGCGAGATTTTTATTGAAAAAGGTATTTTGTGAACGATAACTGATATATTATATTTTACATTTTATAGTTCAGGGAATCCCATACCATCAGTTTTTATTTTAATGTTTATTTTCTATGTTTTTTGTAGTTGGTCAAATTATTTCACACTTTGCTGCTACAGGATGGCCTGACAATAGTTCTGATCTTTCGAGGAAATTCCCTTCTCATCTAGGCATCGTCTTGCATTTTAGATAGAAGGCATTTTTTTCATATTTATTAGAACTAAAGTAGATTTATATGTTTGGAAACAAATTACGTGTTATTTTGCAAATCAATGAACTTCTTGCCTGGGAAAAGTATTTATAGGCACATGCATCATCCGAAAATCGGGTCGCAAACGGGCAGATTCGCAGAATCTGCCCCTTTGCGACCTGTATTTTGCATTTGGGATGCATCATCCCAAATGCAAAAATCGCAATTTAAGGAATCGCACAATTGCGATTACTTAAATTGCGATTGCATTTAAGGAATCACAAATTGAGATTCCTTAAATGCAATGCAACAAAGTTAAAAAATTAGCGATTTCGCTACTAGGGGCGCAATTTACCATGAAGTTGAACTTCATGGTAAATTGCAAAAACTTTAAAAATGCACTAAAATCCATTTTTTAAGTTTTAGGTTGCACACACACATGCCCTTGGGGCATGTGTGTGCGCAACATGGGTGCACATCATAATTTCAGGGGTGCAACAGGGTGTCATTTTGACACCCTTGCACTCCTGAAATTGCATGAGCAATTTGCGAGTACCTACAGGTACTCGCAAATTGCTCATGCAATCTCCAATTCATTCCTATGGGCCTGTAGGCCCATAGGAATGAATGGGACGGCATTCCTTAATTGCGACTCGCAATTTGCGAGTCGCAATTAAGGAATGTTTAGGAATCGCTATTTTTATAGCGATTCCTACATGCATAGGCTTTTGCGATTCCTTAATTGCGATTCCTTAATAATCGCAATTAAGGAATCGCAAAGCTACCTGCTGATGCATGTGCCAGATAGCCCCTTCTATGTATTTATCGGATTTTCGAGTAATACTGGACTCCATCGCCTCCCTGGCTTCTGAAATTACCACAGTGATAGAGGTCAGTTTCTCTGACTTACATCTGACAGTTAGTTATAAGCTCACCTGTTATGTAGGTGGTCGTTATGCAGAACACGGGTTCTAGAAACTGATTACTTACTGACCTGAAGCCAGGACAGTGAAAAAACAAGCTTTGGGCCTGATTGCCTGCCCACCTTATTAAAAGTGCCACAGAATATATTCAGGGCTACTGGAATTATGTGGCAGGGGAGGGCCATTATGCGGCAGGGTTTCGTGAATTATGTGGCAAGAAAAGGCAAATTATGTGGCATCATGTGGCACATTTTTGGATAGTATTACTTCATTATTTTGTCAATTTTAAAGTTGTTAAGACTGCCTGGGAATTAGTTGCAACTCATTAGTAGCAGTTTAACACCCAAACACAGCAATAAGCTACAGAAAAGTGACCAGTCAACCTTTGCAAAGGGCCTTCTACTGCATGGCAAGAAGTGTTGCTGCATTTTTAGTAACTTTTGAACCGCTTGAGCTAGAAACAAAATTAGTGTTATGTTACAATCTGCAAATTATGCTACAGTTGATGGATTATGTGGCAAATGCGACAAATTTATAATCATGCGAAAATCGCAGCAACCACACAATCGCATCATTTTAGTGGGTCTGAATATGATGCACTTGCAATAAGGAGAATGTGATATCCGTCAAGTCTGTGACAAAGTAACCTGTCTACCAAATTTGAAATCAGGCCCTTAGTCTTTTGCTGTCCTGATATTAGAATACACTATGACTGACAGTGATCTTCCACCTACCCAAGGTCTCTAAAGACCCCAGACAGTGGCAGAACTCAGGTTGTACTTCTACATCAACAACAGCCTTTTCACCAGTCAGTTGAAGGTTTCAGCACCTCTATAGTTCCAGAGAAAGGCAGTCAGCACAGATGAGTGACTCACAGATCACTGTTAGCACAGCATCGCTCTTTGCTTTCAATGTGAGAGCAAAGACCACGACACTGGGCAGGGATGGGACAGGGTGGTCAGATGGTGGTGTCAGATGTGGGCCAGATGCCAGACACTTTTTGTTTTTGCATTATAGGGGAAGGGTGAAAAGGCCGATATTGCCAAGGTTGGATGGGGAGCTTGCAGCACACAAGGTATAGTTTTAAAAAGGGGAGGGTGAAGGAAAGGTACTAAGATGGGCAGACATGGATGGAGGTAGACACCAGTTACTTGTTAAATGGGATCAGGGTGAGGGGAGGTTATATTGCCAATGGCAGATGAGGAAGATGTAGGATGGTGATAATAGTTTTTGCGTTTCTATGGAAGGGGAGATGGGAGAGTTCTCCTGTGGGTGGTAGGGAGGGTGGCAGGATGCCATATACTTTAGAAGGTGACTGAAGTAGGTGAGACTGTATTATTCAGTGCTTCGCAATGACTCTCCACCCCCTGTACTACTGATCGAAGCTAGGAAAGAGGATTTGGGGGCATACATAGCACACAATTTTAGATGGGTTGGTATAAAAAATATGAAGTTTCAGACTTGGATAGGTTACCCCACCTCCACTGAGATGGGAGTGTTGGACATTTAAATATTTTAGAATTTACAAACAGAACCCAGACCTCACAGATAGTAACTTTAACAGCTCTCCTTCAAATGGTAGGACATTTGTGACTTTATGGTGGAAACTGTCATCATTGGTAATGGGAAGTATTTCGATAGCTAAAATGGTTTTATTGCTGCGTTGCCTTTACCTGTTCGCAACAATTCCGGTTTATGTACAGATTCACCTCTTTGTGGAACTCAATATATTTTTGAGATGTCTAAGTTGGGGTGGCTAAAGACATAAAATAGCACTAGTGTGTGAAAGTTGTCTCAATGGCAAAGTTGATATTGAAGAGTAGAATCTTTATTGTATACAAGAGAAACTCCTGCAACTGCATAGTCCTGCTCCACAATCCCTCAACAGTCTAGCTTCGATGTTAAAAGCATAACATTCCACATTACCATTCCAGCATTTCCTAGAGCAAACCCTAGAAAAAGAGGTGGTAGAAAGAACATACCACCTTAACTTTTTAACAATACTGCATACCCCCTTGCATAGCAAAGAAAAAAATAAAAGAAATATAAAGCAGAACAACAGCAATAAGATATAATAATTTTCTCTAAATAACATTTCTAAAATGATGAAGATAAAAAAATAATTCGTAAACATTACTACTAAAATGTAAAACACAAGCATGACCAACTCCTCCCCCTAACAGAACATCTGAAATAAATTTCAATTACTGATGACTATCCTGTTAAAATTCCAAATCTTCCCTTCCTCCAACTTCACAGCTCCTTTAAATACTTTCACCACACAGCGTAATCCAGAAAATGAGAAACATTACTTGCCCCTTGGGCAGTTTGACCTTCACCAACCCCCTGCTTTAACTTGCAGTGGCCTGACAGATTTGCGCAAATCAAACTGATCCATTTTTTGCAGCAACAGTTGTTCTTTCTTTCTCCCCTCCTCAGCTACTTTCCCTACATTGATGTCATTAGAACTGTATTGACCTACCCAGCGAGGACACACAATATTTAAGGTTTACATTTCCTGAATACCTCAAAAGGACAAATTCCAGTCCTGCTATGTGTGTGTGAATCTATACTCTTCCACTCTTTACTTCACTACTCCTTTGCAGTCTTTAACCCCAGCACGAGCAATTGGTATAGCTGCCTTCAATGTACGATTGAACCTCTCAATCATCCCATTTGTCTCGGCGATGATGTAAAGAACACTTTTTTGCCGAATGCCCCTTTCACACAAGAACTTCTCAAACTCCTTAGAGGTCAATTGCACTCTATAATCTATGCAGATACATTTTGGACTTCCTTCCATTAAAAATTCATCAGTTAAAAACGTAATCACAGACACAGTGGTAATTTCCTGCACTACACCAACTTCTGGCCATCTGAAAGATTGTCCTTTACGACAAACAAATACTCGGGCACACAACTAACCTCTCTTTAGACTTACAGATGCCCATGTGCCCACTATGGCAAGATCAATAAGACGATCTCTGACTCAACATGGAGGAATCAGTCCCTCCTCTCAACACTAAATTGTTGCTGGCAGACAATTTATCCCAAACCTCCGAAACCCTATGAGATTCGGATCCGTACCAAACTCCTTTTCACCTGCAGTGATGAGCTATCTCACCCTTCTGAGATAAACATCTCTTTCAATTTCACCCAGTCGCTCATCATCCAACGGACAACCATCAGATACCACACATACTTTGATGTCTTCATCTTTCCACCAAGTGTCATCATCCACTTGTGTATTTTCTTAATTCGTAACTAATCTTGGCAAACAGTCTGCACCCTTACTGTTGACACCAGGAATGTATGATACCACAAAATGATAATCTTGCAAGGCAATCGTCCACTTACAGATATGGCTAGAAATACAGTCCAATCCCTTCCTGTCAAACATTTTTTGAAGGGGTTTATGATCTGTGTGAACCATAACTTTAACACCCCACACCACTGCCTAAACTTTCTTATGGCCAAAAACACAACTAGCGCTTCTTTATCGATAGTGGAAAATCTCATCTCCACAGCCCTGAGAGAACACGAAGCAAATGCAATAGTCACCTCCCCACTTTTCTGGCTCTGACTCAAAACTTCCCCTAAATCTTTATCACTGGCATTCGTGATGACATAACATGACATACCAGGTATGAAATTCCTCAAGCACTGGACTGAGATCAGACTAGACTTGACTTTCTCAAACCTCTGTTGACAATCAGTATCCCACACAAACTGGACTCCTTTCTTAAGCAGATTGCAAATGGCACTTGTCTGCAATACAAAATTAGGTACAAAGCTAATCTAAAATTCAGCCATGGCTAAGAACGCCTGAAATTCTTCATTGCACATAGGATTTGGTAGCCCTACTGGAGAATTAACCAAGTCCTCTTTGGGTTTATTGCCATTTGCAGTAATTGTGTGCCCCAAGCAAGTGATCTCAGTTTGACAAAACTTACTTTTATTAATTTTCAACTGGAACCCCTTGAAACTCAAGATGCTCAAAGCCTACCTGAATTTCTCCAAGTGGGTTTCCAAAGAATATGTGAATATTAGCACATCATCTTGAAAGAACTTTACACCAGAAAGTCCCCCCAGGATTTCTGACAGGAGCCTTTGGAACACAGATGCTGCAGAGCATAAGTGAAACTGCATTCTGGAGAAAGGGAAAACTCCAAATGGCATAATGAAGGACGTAAGATCCTTTGACTCTTCAGCCAGTCTAACCTGATAGTATGCGGAGGTCAAGTCCAAGGTAGTGAAAAATTCGGCATCTCCCAATAAGCTAATCATTTGCGTGAAGTTGGGAAGAGGAAATCTATCCTCAATAACTTCCTTATTCAAATTCTTAAGGTCCACACACAGCCTGTTTACAACCGAAGCCTTTGTGGCAGTCACCACAGGCGCCATCCACTGTGAGGCCTCAATGGTCTCTATTATACCTTTTGCACAGAAACAATCAAATTCCTCTTTAACAGGGTCCTGTAAACTAAAAGGTATATTTCTTACTTTGCAGGTAAGTGGTATTGCCCCATCCTTCAACCTGATGCAATGTACATAACCCTTGACACAACCAATCTTATCAAAAACACTTTAGGAAATTCACTCATAAATGATTCCGATGTATATCAATTTTCAGAACTTGAACCTGTTGGATGGAATTGGGATCAAGATAGATGCCCAAAGGTTTCTCGTGAGTCCAGCTCAATACTGTGTCACCCTTCACAGGGACATAGATTTTCCCAAAAGCTACATTGGTAAAGAACTCTATCGTTGCATCAAAATATCCAATGGGATTTCCCCCATAACTGACTGGTGTAATATCAGGATCGTGAAGTTCAAGTTTCCTCTTAAAATATCCAACATAATCTTTCTCTGAAACAAGAGAAAATCTACCTTCCGAATCCTTCATCATGGATACTTCAATACAATTCAAGCAAACATCATCTGAAAGATGTTTACAGTCATCATTAGTCACAGAGTTACCATCATTAATAATTTGCAGCACTACATCAGTTTCATTAAAACACACCTCAAATACTTTCTCTTTTGGGCTGTTTGATTTGTAACACTTTGCAAAACTCCCTCTCTTACCACATATTTTTCAAATAGCTTTAGTGGCAGGATTGTCTTTAGAATTCATGAAATGATTAGGGTTTCGACACATATAACACAGTACATTTTTTCTTCTGTAAGATGGGAGATTGTTTCTTTTGTTTTGATGCAACAGAATGTACTGGGATTACATCTGTGTCTTTACAGAGCTCTTGTGTGCGTAAAATGGAATGCTTTACCCTTTTCTCAAAAACTAGAACTTCACTAAGATTAGGATCACTCTTCACCCAAAGTCCTTCTCTAATTTTGTCACCTTTGCAGTCCAACATGAACTGATCCCTTACCCTCTCCTCAGTATTTTAACTAAAATGACATGAGGAGGCCAATTTATGTAAGGCAGTTACAAAGGGCCTGATTTAGATCTCAGCGGACAGGTTACTCCGTCACAACAGTGACAGATATCCCATCTGCCAAAATATAAATCCAATAGGATCCATATTTCAGTGGACGGGATATCTGTCACCGTTGTGGCAGAGTAACCCTTCCGCCGAGATCTAAATCAGGGCCTAAGTCTTCAACAGATTCACTTTCCCCTTGTCGTCTCTTCTCAAATTAATAACGTTGTAAGATTTTAGATACTTTGAGAAGAAAGTGAACGTCAAATGTTTGAATTGCTGAGTCAAACTCATTTAAAGTTTGTGATGTATCACCTTCTCTTTTCTCCGGTAAAATCTCATGCAAGTTTTTGTCCCTCTGCTCCTAAACAATGGATTAACATAGAGGTTTTTTTCTCTGGAGAAAGATTCGTGCCACTAACTTTTAAATAATTCACAATGACCTTCTTCCATTGATGCAATGGAAGAACTGGTTCACCAAGTGAGGGAAAAAAATAGGAGGAGAAATGTTTTGCATGGTACACAAAGCTGAATAAAGAAAAAAACTGAAAAGACAGGAAATGAGAATTAAGACATAGAAAGAAAAAAAAGTAAAAGTAACAAATAAAGAGAAGCAAATATAATAACACCAGAAGGAACTTTGCACTACTGAAAAAAAGCCCAACAGATGTTCCACCGGAACACGAATATGTACCCGATTTCCCCCTGAAAAGGAATTGTAAGTTAAATAAAATGAGATAAAATGAACCTCCAATAACTAATGTAGTAATAAGTTTTCCAAAGAGAAGTTCCCCAAAAAAATTGTCCTTCTTATTTTCCTTTGAAATATGGAAGCTTGTATTATGTAGCGTTGAAGGAAAAAAAAATACTTGCAAAATCAGTGGCGTAGCTAGGCCTTAGGCTGTCCTTGGCCGCCCCTGCGTTTGCCGCCCACTGCAGCCGAATCTAAGGGGGAGAGGGAGGGAGATTCCTGCGGCTGTCGCCCCAAAAACTCATGCCCCACCTGGGGTGGACCGCACCCCCCTTGCTACGCCACCTTGCAAAATGAAAATTAAATTGATAGTAAGTGCAGAATGTATCTTTCCCACGAAGTCCGTTTTCTATGTATATTGCTAGATGAATAGCAGAAAGTAGAATTCAGACACCGAAACAGTACGACGTCATGGAGAAATGATGGTTGACAAATCTCCAGGCATGTAAGTTTAAAATTATAGTCAGCGTTTTGTCTACTGCTGCAGCGCCATTAACAGGTAAATGCTTGTAGGCAGTAAGCACGTCAAATCTTGTGCACAGCAGTGGTAGGGAATTAGATGCATCAGGCAGAGAAGCGCTTCTAGAGTGCATTGGAATCCTGCGCTTAGAGGGTAGTGTGAGGCTGAGAATGCAACTCGCGGTTGGTGGCTAGCGAATATGAAAAATCCTCACACGCGGCAAAGCGCATTGGAGGCAGCATGAACTAGGTGTGTGGCTGAGAGTATGCGGCTCGAGAAAAATACGAGTCTGAAGGAGTTGTGAGGCCGCTGCGAAGCGGAGACTTCTTTGAAATTAAAAAAACGGTCTTGAAAGGAAAAGAAAATGCTGCTATGCAGGTAAATGTTAAATAAGCTTGAAGGAGGGCTTATAACAACTTGAGAAAACAGTACCTTTCAAGAACTTTGTAGAGTAACACCTGGAAACAGTAAGATAAAATCAGAAATCCAGGGTGTTGGAGCTTCTCAGCAGAGGTTGAAAGGTTGTGTGCTAGTCGCCAATGTGAAAATAGACTCAATGGCAAAGTTGATATTGAAGAGTAGAAGCTTTATAGTATGCAAGAGAAACTCCAGCCACAGCATAGGCCTGCTCCAGGAGCCCTCAACAGTCTAGCTTCAATGTTCAAAACATAACAATCCACATTCTCATTCCAGCATTCCCCAGAGCAAACCACACAGTACAATAAGAGGTGGTAGAAAGAACATACCACCTTAACATTTTCAACAATACCACATATTGTGAAGGTGGGCCAAGCAGTCCTGAACTTTGAAAATTGTTATCTTGCAGCCCAGTTACAATGAGTAGTGAGTTGGTTGACAGACCCTGTCACTGCATAGGCTCTACAAGTTCAAGAGATTTTGAAAGTCAAATCACTGTAATTGTGACCCAGGATTGTGAACTGACGGGAAGAACTCTGTCTCAGTGTTGGTAAATCACTTTTGGGGCAGAGTATTGAGAAAAACAGACACAGAACTTCCATATATTCCTAGTTCATCCTTATGGAGCATTCCTAAGTTCAGAAGGGTAGCTTTGACTGCCAAAAGACAAATTTGGGCAGAGGTCGGCATTATTATATAAGGGGTTTTATACTATTATGGTGCATGCCACTCCTTCCAAACATTCCCACAGGAATATCCCATTCCCATATGGAAATTCCTAGTTTAATGCAATAACTAGCATTTTTGAAACATTTAGTCAGTGAGCACAGAACGAACTCCCTCAACCAACACATTGCTCAACACCCTACTTGACATTGGTAGGGCCAAGAAGGCCATCACCAGATTATGTACAGCTTTGATCCAGATGACTAAATTGGAGTATTGTGACTTTAATTCAACATGGGAGCTTGGCTTGAACAGTGAAATATTGCAGCAGAAATGGAGCACAAATTTGGCTTACACCAAAACTGTATCAAGAAATCACTGGTTTCAACTAATACAGCATCACCCCATACACTGTACATACCTTACCACTGCCCGACTGAATAGAATATTTTGCACCACCCCGAACAGTTGTCCAAGAAGTCAAGCAAGTACAATGGATCTCCTACATATGTTTAAGACATGTATCAAAATACAATCGTTCTGGGAGTGCATTAAAAAAACAATACAAAGTGTAACCAACATATACATAGAGAAAGGTTTCTATTCAGTTTGATGCCCCTCCTCAGTTAACGGAAATAAGAGACCGGGTTTATCAACCTGTCTCTCATACTAGGCAAAAGACTCCTGGCCCAGAAGTAAAAGACTGCCAATCCCCCTACAAGGGAACAATGGAATATGGAGTTGGAAGCAGAATGATACACAATAGCAAACCAACAGAGGCAACAATATGGCCATACCCAAATGACTAGCTGGGACACAATGTTATTGAATCTACCTGAAAGGAATAATAAGAAATCCACTTGAATACCACGCTCCAAGAGTCAAGGGTATTTGGTGGTGGCGCCCCCTGGGCACATTAAAATAGGAGAGGGTCAATACTACATCCAACCTGGACAAATTACTCAGGAGTGTTGCCTTCCTCCCGACTCTCCCCAATCTGTAGCAAAACCTGACTTAATCTAGGAGGTTTTTAAATCTTATTAGGGGCTCATGTTCTACCCTTGTAACCTGCTATGCTCCATTCGATCTGCACACATGAGAAGGACATCTAATACCACACTACCACAGTTTAAAGTCATCCATAAGGTATTACTACATACCCAGGACAAAACTGGCATGCAAACTTAATAACTCTGAATGTCTTCACCTTTCTTTTTTCCTTCTTCTTTCTGTATTTGTTCTATTTGATTGTTTGTGATTTAATGTTACATAAAATTCTAGTCATCCTCAGCTAACCCTTACATGTACTACTCGCTTGCACTATAGAATAATTTAGGTGAACTCTGGCTGCATTGTCTTGTTCGTTTACAAATCTAAAATTGAATAAAAGAAAACTTTTAAAAAACACTGATTTTCCCACCTCAGGGTTCCAAATGGCTTTATAAAAAATGTGAGTTGTGCTATTGTTATGTATTAGATGTCACCTCAAATACCATGGTAAAATTAACATTTTATTGACAGCTTCCCATCTGGAATTCTATATATATACATATCTGTTATTCCCAGCTTGAAATATCTCCACCAGTGTTATTCTAAAAGACATGATGATTTCATTTTTGTCTTATCTTCTTCCTTGCTCCAGTACTTGCATTATAAAGGTGGGCCAATCTCCGAAGTCAGGCACCTCTCTGTTAACTTAGTTATTTAATGGCTTGGGGTCACGCAAGACAGTCATACAGCTAATGGCAAGAATGCATAATAAAACATGTAGTAAGGAATATAAAACAGTTGTTTTGATGAAAAACATTTTTATATGGTCCTGGAAGCACACAATTCAACAAGGGAGCTGATTTGGATTCTTAAAATGATTTCAGACCCCATGACACTTCACATGAGGTGAACCTATTTGAAAAGTGCTGCACAAGAGTGCAGTTTTTGGTGATAAGATTGCTAAATAAAGGTTGAAAATTGTCCTTGAGAGGAAGTAGGTGGAAGCTAAAAGGAAAGGGAAAATGGGATTTACTCCCAATGAGTATTTTTGCTCCTTTCAAATGGGAGAATATGTATAGATTTTAAAAAGTAAGACTACTATAGTATATTCAGGTGAGCCCTGTCGTTTAAGATTCATAAGAGAGTCTGTCAAACAAATAGCTCTGCTCTTTGTGGAATTCATAAATAAGTCCCTCAATCTGGAGAAACTGCTAAACGATCTCAAACAGGTCTTCTTAAAGACACTCTTACTTAAGAAACTGATATAAGGCCCATGCAGATCTTGAATGTTCATCTTGTGATTCAAATATTGAAAATACTGCTAATATAAATGTATAGCCCCAACAAAAAATCTTAAAGCATTTGGAAGAGTAACAATCGGAATTGAGAAAGTTGTGGTGGGGCTTCGGAACAGAACGTGGCCTTATGCCAAACCTTAGTAGTGGTACTTCTATGGTGGGGGTTCTATGCCCAGTAACAACTAGGGAAGGGACAACAGCGAATAAAAACATGTAATGTTTCCAAGAAACAACATTTTATGAAAAAACTCATGTTAAATAATGTTGGAACTAGATTCTAATTAACAATAATGTTTCCAATTTAATAAAACAATTAAAAAATACAGAATAAAATAGAAACTTGACTGAAGAAAAATTACTGTTAGAAGCATAATAAACAGTTTTATTCTCCAGTTATGGTGAGTTAGGCAATCATAGCTCTCCATATGCAGTGCTCATGACCACACACAAAATGACAGATGTACCATTATATAGGGTATGATACAGATATATAGGGCTGAAGTTCCATTGAGCATTAGAAGATGCCATTACTCAAATTTTAAAGAGTACAAAAACTGCTATTGATATGACAGTTAATACTTGTCTACACAGTTAACTTGTAAAGGAACAATGATGTACTGAGAAATCATTTTTTGTATAGATATAATAATCATTTTCAATATTAAAATTATTTTGCTATAAGATTAAGAATTTTAAAATGCACAGTCACATTATAGAAAAGAATTGAAATGTTTGCAATATATGTTCTGCATTTGAGAAATAAGACCTAATATTTTGGGAATATGACAACATCATTTGGGTTATTAATGCCCTTTTGGAGTGTGACACAGTTTTTTTGACACACATGATGTAGATCATCTAGTGATCTTTCACTACTTATTAATTATACTGTCTGAAACACTGCTGTCTTGTTTCTCTTGAATAACAGAACACCTGGTAATGGTTACTGATAATGAAGTTTTGCTTATTGATATAAAACAACTACAGAGACATTCAATAATATCAGTAGTATCGCTTTGTTGCTTTCCTATTCTAAACAACTACAAGAGCATCTAGTGACACTGAATAAATAAAACAACAACCATTGACAAAGGCTACAGGTCTGAACTTTATATAGTGTAGAGATAGAAGCACTCAATATACATGAGAGATACCCACTTTGTGCATGCAGGCAAGCAAAAACCATTGGAGACACTGTTTCATAAAGTCCAGCAGATGTATGTAAACATTGAGGCATCAACACGTAGACTGTCTTTCATAACCTGATACATCAGGAGGCAAGGGTGATGTGCTTCAATGTAAGACTATGAAGTGCAACTAGGAGCAAGCATTGAAGAACCTAGGTAGATATAGTAGGAGTAGCACCAGAAGGACCTAGGTAGATATAGTAGGAGAGCAGACCAAGATGCGCACCTCAGGAAAAAAGTGTAATATGAACCAGTGGAGCTCTAGTATTGCATCGCAGGGGAGCACTGGATAAAGAGTCTCAGGAAGCAATGGGTAATGAGCCTGTGAGATGTGAGTCAAAAGAAGAAGTGTAACTCAGTAGGTCAGATACGTTTTGGTTGCTTTTTTGTTTTCTAGCAAGCTTAAATAAAATTGGATGGCTTTTTGAATAATGTTCTTTCTTTTCTCCTTTTTTCTTGGTCTCCTCACCTTCAACAGACCTCGGGAAAAGCATATGATAGCTATTAGTGGAGAAAAGTGTACAGTTGGAAATAAATACTTTTCCTGCAACTTATCTATTGTGTGTTTCATTAGTATTCATCTTCACCCTTAATGGGTGCAAACTGTTATCCAATCCTCAGGGAACAGATTTCTAGGCACAGATTGTGCGTCTGATAGTCCAGAAGGTAAAAGGGAAAAAAAGGAGGAAAATAAATTACAAATATGGAACTATTCTCAGTTCCTAGGTTGCTTATACAGTTGGGCTAGACAATCTGCTTTATATCTCCTCAAGTTTAGGCTGTCAAAGCAATACTGCAAAACCAATATGCAGGTCCAACAGGAAACCTTTAGGCTTTGTTCTCACCCTTTTTGCGGGTTTTAGCTTGATGGCTTCCTTTTTTTGGCATTTACAATCATTATTTGCAAATAAAATCTGCTGCATAATGGTGTAAATAGAAGACATTTCTTAATGAGAATGGGGTCTTATTAATGAGACAGCAATGTACCGTCAAGGTCACCCAACCCTCACTACTCTCCCTCACCCTTTCTCTTCAATCCCTTTTGTGGCTGGGTGGTTCTGGGTTAGTATTAGCCTAAGAAAGGTTTAGTTGGCCCCTGACCTCTCCTGGTCTTTGCACCACTCCCCCTGCTGCCAGCTCCATGAGACCAGGACACTTCTCCCAGTCCCGATAGCCATCAGTTCGAGACCACTGCTCAGAGGCCCACCGGCTGGGACCTTCATTTAGAGCTTTGTTTCTGCTTTGGTCTAGTTTGCTTAATTTTGTTAATTCTGTTTGGCTACTGTTGATTTAGCTTGCTTAATTTGTTTTAGGCACTTAGGGTCATATCTACAAGGGCAGGCGATACAATTATCGCCGCTTTAGCGTCCGTTTTCGGACGAAAAGCGGCGATAATTTTAACGCCTTATTAGCAAGGACACGCTAACGCGTGAATCCATGCCTTTCGCCCTTTCTCTTATCGCCCAGCTTTGCATCTCTAATGAGATGCAAAGTGGGCGTTACTGGGCGTACCCCAGATGGGCTACGTTGTAAATATCGCCGATGTGCACATCGCGATATTTACAAGGCAGCCCACAGGATGATAGCAGACGTTAGATTTTGGCGAAAACGGCCGATTTCGCCAAATTCTAACGTCTGCTATTATCCCGACTTAGCCATCCCTAACATAGGGGGTGGATTGTGCTGATACGACCACAGGGTCGTATCAGCAAGGTTATCGCCGTTTTGCAGGGAACATCGCTGGAAAACCAGCGATGTTCCCTGCAAACGGCGATAACCTCGCTATCTCTGGAATTTTATCGCCCTGGAGAAGCGTGTTGTTAATAACGCGCTACCAGGGCGATAATTTCCGGAGATAGCCAGCGATAAGTAATCTATCGCTAAGCACGGCCAGCGATAATTATCGCTGGCCGTTGATAATATGCCCCTTAATCTGGGCCACTTTGGGTCAGTAGCCCAGTTGTTTCTGTTCCCACCATTTTCCTCGCCCTGTCACTGTTCACGCCCTCCTGCCTCCCTGACAGCCCCTCCCACCTCCCAGGGGTGCTTATGGAGGCCACTGCGCAGCCACGCCACAGGCGCAGGAAAGGCGTGCAAAGGGCGCGCCCGTCTATGCCTCTCTGTGCCTGGACCACGCCTAGTGCCAGGAACCTGGTCCTCCCACCATCCGCCACTACACTACCAAGAGGCTCCTGGCCCTGGAACACGGATGCTGCAACAACAGTTGCTTCACATCCTCTCCACGATCTACCAAAGGACCCTTGACCTGCCACCACTGCCACTTCTCTTGCTACACAGGACCACCTGCCTGCACTGGACCCAGTGCCACTTCCGCCCGGAATACCACTTACAACCCAGAACCACTCCAATGTATTTTGCTCAATGTCCGCTCCCTCAGGAAATGTGCCAAGGAAATCTGGGACACCATTACCACCCTCTCCCCTGACATGGCCTTCCTCACTGAAACATGGCTCAACCCTCCTCAAACCCTGACATTGCCACTGCCACTCCCGACAGCTACAAGATCATACACCAAGACCGTACCAACAGACACGGCCAGGACATTGCCATTGTCTTTAAATACAAACACTCACTTTGGGGGTTTGCTCTTGAAAAACTACGGGGCATATTATCAAGCCATTTATCGCCGCGTTGGCTGCACTTTCGTGCCGCTAACACGTTTTTTTTAATTGCCCTATTACCAAGCTGTCGCTAACAGGCGTTAGCGACAGCTTTCCGGCGATAGCAGCCGGTTTTCCTATCGCCTAGCATACCAGCGATAGTTATCGCTAATGACATGCAAAGTAGGTGTTCCCTCTCAAAATGTCACGAAAAATGTTGCTAACACCACATCGCACTATTAGCAATGATGGGCCGGACCCGCGAAGCGATAAAAAAAGTCGCGCTAAGGCCCCTTAGCTGCAGGAACCTAAGACCAGAAAAAAGTTGGTCTAAAAATGGTGATAAAGGGAGGCATATAAGGGAGACTAGCTCAGAGCCCCATCTGAAGACCCACTGACGCCATGGAGGTACTAATCATTCAGCTTGGAGCCCCACGAAGGCAACAACCACCACCGCCACTGCCACCTCCCCCAGAACCACCACCGAGGCAGCGCCACTGCGAGGACGGCGGATGAGTGCCATCGCTAGACGGTAGGAGAGCCAGGGTGCCTGTTGGTGTGTGGGTTAGGCCTGCGGACATGCGCAGATGGCCTTAACATTGCTGCACAGTAGGAGTGCCAGTGATGCAACCGCACAGCACACACAATCAAATAGGCTCGGGGAGGGAGGATCAACTGTGAGGCAATGTAATTAGCATTGATGCTGGTAATCAGTCTGAAGCGACACATGGCTAACATAAAATCCAATATAGCACAAATCACACACCACAAAACTATCAACACTAACAACACAGCCTGCACAACCAATAATGGACACATCTCTCCATCACATGTCACAGGTGATCAAGGATATGCACTCTGCCCGTGGATGATGACACCCCTCCGAAACCCCACCACCCAGGCCCAGAGGCAGTATAATGCGGCCCACAGACACACCCGGTCCATTGTGGAGCGCTTATTTGGCGTGCTAAAGTCACGTTTCCGTTGCCTGGACATCATAGGTCAATACCAAAGGGGATGATGGACGGAGCGTTAGAGCAAATCAAACACTCACCCCCAGTCAAATGATCTGGGTTTAATCCATCATCATTCTTTAGCTCACTCCACCACCCCAGTTCAGACATGGCCATATGCAAATCAGTCTGACCCTGTGCCTCATGGGAACAGTCCAGCCCGAACTGCCAAGCCATGTCTTCCCTGGACCGGAAACAAGCATCCTGGGACCGGTTTCGGGTTCAAAACCCTCATCAGCCAGGCTATCTTGAATCCAGTGGCAAAGTGAGCAAGGGACCCACGTCTGGGCATACCCTGCCAACTTAGGGCGAACAAAGCAATACCAAAGGGGATGATGGACGGAGCGTTAGAGCAAATCAAACACTCACCCCCAGTCAAATGATCTGGGTTTAATCCATCATCATTCTTTAGCTCACTCCACCACCCCAGTTCAGACATGGCCATATGCAAATCAGTCTGACCCTGTGCCTCATGGGAAAAGTCCAGCCCGAACTGCCAAGCCATGTCTTCCCTGGATTAAACCCAGATCAGTTGACTGGGGGTGAGTGTTTGATTTGCTCTAACGCTCCGTCCATCATCCCCTTTGGTATTGCTTTGTTCGCCCTAAGTTGGCAGGGTATGCCCAGACGTGGGTCCCTTGCTCACTTTGCCACTGGATTCAAGCAAGCCTGGCTGATGACGGCTGGAATGCCAGAAACCGGTCCTAGGATGCTTGTTTCCGGTCCAGGGAAGACATGGCTTGGCAGTTCGGGCTGGACTGTTCCCATGAGGCACAGGGTCAGACTGATTTGCATATGGCCATGTCTGAACTGGGGTGGTGGAGTGAGCTAAAGAATGATGATGGATTAAACCCAGATCAGTTGACTGGGGGTGAGTGTTTGATTGGCTCAAACGTTCCGTCCATCATCCCCTTTTGTATCGCTTTGTTCGCCCTTAGTTGGCGGGGGTATGCCCAGACGTGGGTCCCTTGCTCACTTTGTCACTGGATTCAAGCAAGCCTGGCTGATGATGGCTGGAATGCCAGAAACCGGTCCTAGGATGCTTGTTTCCGGTCCAGGGAAGACATGGCTTGGCAGTTCGGGCTGGACTGTTCCCATGAGGCACAGGGTCAGACTGATTTGCATATGGCCATGTCTGAACTGGGGTGGTGGAGTGAGCTAAAGAATGATGATGGATTAAACCCAGATCAGTTGACTGGCGGTGAGTGTTTGATTGGCTCAAACGTTCCGTCCATCATCCCCTTTTGTATCGTTTTGGACATCACAGGTGGCAGACTGCTGTACAGCCCCGAAATGTTCAACAAAATCATCCTAGCATGTTGTGTATTGCACAATATATGTGTGCGCACCAATGCTCCATGGATCCAAGTGCCTGCTGCACCGGACGATGACCAGGATGATGATGAAGATGAGGCAGGTGGAGCACACCCCACAGTAAATGCAGCAGGAACTGCCTGAAGGACCCGAATAATAAACAACTTCTTCAACTGAGCACGTCACATTGTGACAGTCCACATCAAATGTATCTCAGTGCAAAATGACCCCAATCACAGTTTGTGCCAATAAAAAACACAACACACATACCCTGTCTGCATATTACTCTCCTGCATAAGTACATCACTCTAAAAAGTGTACGTTGCACAATAAGTGCAAAGAAAATCACATTACACAATTCATGGTGGGAATCTCTCCTCAGTACAGAGATGCTTCTCAGTGTGTCAAATGTGTAAAAGTAGAGTTTTCATGGTGTAAATTGTGCCACCAAAATCTAATATTTTGCATGTCCTTTTGTGTAACTCATTAAATATAGGTTGTCCTCAGTGAAAAAATTCTTAATTGTAGGGTGTCGTTTGGGATCAATAATTTATTTGAGTGTGTACGTTGTGTAAAATAATGAAATTTAGGGTGTGAAATGGGGCAAAAGATGAAAAATGGGCGTGCAATGGGGTAAAAGATGAAAAATGGGCGTGCAATGGGGTAAAAGATGAAAAATGGGCGTGCAATGGGGTAAAAGATGAAAATTGGGCGTGCAATGGGGTAAAAGATGGAAAATGGGCGTGCAATGGGGTAAAAGATGAAAATTGGGCGTGCAATGGGGTAAAAGATGAAAAATGGGCGTGCAATGGGGTAAAAGATGAAAAATGGGCATGCAATGGGGTAAAAGATGCTTTACAGTGTGTCATATGCAATTAGCCTGGAACCTAACTCTACCTCCAGATCAAAAACCTCTACGACAAGTATATGGCCCACACACTGGACGCAGCAGCTGGGCCACCCACACCCCTGAGACACCAACCAGCCCACCATCTCCAAATGGACACCAGGCATGGATGAAGACACCGCCTCCACCATGAAAGGCGTCCACTCGGGGGCCCACACAGACCCCTGGCCCCCTCACATCTACCACAGTGCCATCGCACACGAACCACTACGCAACATCAACACCACCTTCAACACATGCACCTTCACAGACAACTGGAAGCATGCCGAAGTCATGCCCCTGCTCAAGAAGCACACAGCTGACCCCACCAAGCACAATAACTATTGGCCCATCTCGCTCCTCACCTTCGCAGCCAGACTCGCTGAGAAAACAGTCAACAGGGAACTGACAAGATTCATCAAAGAGAACGCCATCCTCGACCCGTCACAATCCGGATTCCGAAGCAACCCCAGCCCTGAGACCGCCCTACTTGCCGCCACAGATGACATCAACACCCTCCTGGACCAAGGACACTACGCAGACCACATCCTACTCGACCTTTCAGCAGCCTTCACCAACGTCTCCCACCGCACACTAGTCACCAGACTACATGACGCAGGTAACCAAGGTACAGCCCTGGACTGGATCCGATCATTCCTCACCGTAAAAGGCAAAGGATCAGACTGCCACACTTCATCTCCGATCGCACAACAATCACCTGCAGAGTCCCACAGGGGTCATCACTGAGCCCGAGCCTCTTCAAAGTCTATATGGCCCCCCTCGCAGCCATCGCCCAACAACACGGCCTCAACATCCTAATCTACGCTGACAACACCCAGCTCATCCTCTACCCCACCAAAGACCCCACCACTGCCTAAAACAACTTCCAGAAAGGAATGCAACACGGCGCAGTCTGGACGACCAACAGCTGCCTGAAGCTCAACCCCCAGAAGACAGATGACCTTGTCCTTGTAATCACCCCTTCAGCATGGCTCAACACCTGGTGGCTGACGGCCCACAGAAGACCACCTCCCCCCGCAGACCACGCTAAAAACCTCCGCATCATACCCGACTCATCACTCAACATGAACCAACAGGTCAACGTCGTCAGCCACAGCTGCTTCAACACACTCCGCTTCCTCTGCAAGGCCTTCAAACGGATCCCCCCTGAGTCAAGGAAGACAGTCAGCCACGCACTCATCACCAGCAGACTGTACTACGGAAACGCACTCTATGCCGGCATCAATAAGTCCAGACTCTGCAAACTCAAGACAATACAGAAAACCGCCGCCAGACTCGTCCCCGTCATCCCCTGGCACAAACACATCAGCCTACTCCTACGATGACTCCACCGGCTCACAGTGGAGAAAATAGTCAGCTTCAACAGCCTCATCTCACGCCTACAAATGCCTACACAACAACTGACACAAATACCACAATGACAGAATCAACTTCGACGTACCCAAAAGAAAGCTCCAAATTAATAAACTCTCACTGGCCGAAATCCCTCGCATCCACTGAGCCAGAGCAGGCGGAAGATCCTTCTCTCACATTGCAGCCAAGACCTGGACCGAGTTACCAGCAGACATCAGACAAGCCCCCTCCCTGAACACCTTCACTAAGCCCCTCAAGAGCTGGCTCTTTGGCTAACAGATCTCCCCCCCCCAGTGCCTTGTGACCCCCACGGGTGAGTAGCACACTTACAAGTCCCCTGATTGATTGATTGATTTGTTGTTAGATATGCAATTATGGTGTCACCTGGGTGAAAGTTGCAATTTAGGGTGTCATGTGTTGTGAACCATTATATTTATGGTGTCATCTGAGTGCAAGCCTTTCATGTTGTTACAGGGCTCTGAACTGATTTTTGCTCTATGACAGTACTTCTGTGTATGGACTTGCTCTAAGCGTGAAGATCTTGCCGCTAAAACGACAACGCAATGCTTTTTTAATCCGCCCGATGTTAAAATACATTGCGCAATACATTGTACAATACAAAATATTACTCATGAGCCTATTTGCGTGCAGATTTTCACCGCTTTGTCAAAAACGGGCCGCAAAGAGACAGGAAGTGATGTCTGCATGCTTCCTGTCTACTGGAGTAGTGTTCTGCACTTTCACTTTCTCTTTTGAGCACATTGCTGGTGATTGTGGAGAGTGTTGGAGGTGTTTGGTGGTGTGTGCTGCAGTTTTGAAATTTGGAGAGTGTTGCTGTGTCCTGTGTCCTGTTGATAGTGTCTGTGAAGTGTTGTGTACTGATTCATTGTGTTTTACTGTCTCTTGTCCTCAATCTTGTCGGGTGTCTGTCTTGGGGTAGTTAACTTTCTTTGTTGTAGTTGGGGATATTTTAGAGGGTACTTTTTTTTTCTGGCTGTGGGCTCACAGGTGTGCAGGGAGATGCCAGCTGTGGGCAGGGAGGGCAGGATGTCCGAGGGGGCATTGGGGGGCTTCCTGTGGATGATAAAATTCTACCTGCCCCTGATGTTGGAGAGGGGAGGCCGTATCCTTCAAGGGTACAATGTGAGTGTGCGGAAGCTGAGGTGGGAGCGTGTGCGGGTGCAGATGCTCCGGTGCTGTGGAGTGGACCGTACCGTGCGCCAGTGGAAGCACCGCTGGCAGGATCTGCTGGCATGTGAAGCTGACCTCCTGGACTACGTGGGAGTCATGACTGGCCTACAGGGTGGTAAGTACAAACTCCACATTTAATTGTGAATACTGTAGCAAATGAAAATTAGGACGTGTGCGACACTGGTGTCAAAGTGAGAAAAGGTTGCTGAGTGAGGTGGGAGACGTAATGCGTTCATGCCTAATGTTGGCACATCCGAGACACAATGCTGCATCACATAGACAAGCATAGGGTGCAAGTCTGTGTTACCCACTGCGCTGGAGCAACACTTAGCACTGTAGTGCCATAGCCGGCACACCTGCGCAAAATGTGCGTGCAGGCAGAAGGTCGTTTGGGTACGGCAGGGGTGACTGTATATGAACTATCCAAGGAAATGTTCATGTGAGCTGTGTGCTGGCCAAAAGGTAGTGTTCAAATGCTGTCCTCATGAATTGTGGTACGTTAGCTACGCTGCCCTGTGAACATAGTCACTGTGTGACAATGTATTTCATATGAACAAATGGTCAAAGGAAATCGGACATCTCCAGATTGTCATACACCAACAACCTCTGTGAAACTGCCTTGTGCAATCTGCAGCGATGCAATCGTACAAAGAGCATGTATAACATAATGATGCATGTAGTAATGGTGCCTTGTGGATGTCTCACACTACTATTATGTGCATGTTAGCTAGCATTGCCGTCTTGTTTGTCCCGACTCAGCATTCACAGGTCTGGTGTGAATAGCAGTCAATGTGGACCCAATCATGTAGCCAACATGAAACGCAACCCTACAGTTACGTAGCATTTTCTGTCATGGTGATGATTGGTATGAGGAATACGACACATATGATTTGACGTCTGATACCAACACATATTTATTTACTTGTCTCACAGATGGTCGGCCACCAATCACACAGAGGGACATCGACAGCTTCGAGGACACACACGCCACTGGTGAGTTTGGACATCATATATTGGCATGGTGCGTGGCATGGATGTCTGGATCAAATGATCAACTTTGTAGTATGCAATATGGGTGTGTATCACATGTCCCTTGCCTACAGTGTGATGATGTATTGTGGAAGTCAGAAGTGTGCACAAATCGGTAAGTGAATTTTGAGCAATGCATTGGTCTCACAGTTGTAACTTGGCCCATCCCCAGTCAGTGATACACATTCAAAGTAAGGTGCATATCATCGAGACCCTATCGCCAACACAACGCCACTTTCATTGAAGCTGTGTTGTCAATAGGGGCCTAGCATCATGAGCAAAGCAGCGTTAATCCACTTCACGTATATTAACGCTTCCTTGTTAATGAGGCACCATTTCACGCTGTGTTTAGCGTGAAAGGGGCGTGCAGTGGGTGTTGCGGTTGGCGTTCCACAGCAACACCCATTGTATTTGACGCTGCCCCCTATGTACAAGTGCGGCATTGATAGATGGCAGCGCACAAATTAACACCAGTGACATCCTGGTTGTAATCTGCCTAAATGAGGATGAATGCTTTTTTCAAATCATTTTGGCTTTTTACATGTGAGCTGCCTTGTGCAGCACACATGGGAAAAGAAAAATGACATGGTTTGTATATGTACAGGAAGGTGGCCCTTCCAGTACATACAGAAACATTTTTTAATATTCCCTATTGTATCTTTCCTGTGTGCTGCACGAAGCAGCACACATGAAAGTTACAACATGGTATTCTAGGATTGCTGATGTGCATGAAGGGGCAGCTTCCTGTACAGAAACAAACCTCCCCTGCAAACACACACCCTTGCACTCTGGTGCAAGGGTGCCTGCGTAGTGGCTAAGTTGTGAGACTTAGCGCCATCGCAGGGGGAAACGCAAGTCTGCACCACATCCTTGATAATAGGGTGCAGACTTGCGTTTGCAAAGTGGCAGAGGGAGACGTTAATCCGAGGAGGCTAACGCCTGTCTCCGCCACTTCCTTGTCAATATGCCCCTAGGTCTATGGGTTCTGTCACCACAGCACATGCCTGTGGATTGCAGAGCACACTGATAGGATAGGCGACATGTAAGTGGGGTTACTGATGACTATCAGATGACAGGGAATGCATATACACATTGCCTGAGATGACTGTGCAAGTGTGCCCGATGATGCACAAGGAGGCAGTGCTTTTCAGTCCGTAAGTGCGCAGACACAGTTCAGCACTGTGAATTTGTAGGTATGCTGCATGCCATCTTCAAAGTAGTGGCAGTGTGTATCTTTGAGCCAAGCATATCAATGGCACGTTCCCCAAGCACACAGCAAAGGTAGCCCGATGAATATCATTGGCATGTTTGGCCACTGCAATGGTGTTGACAAGCTGTCTCCTTGAGGCCATTCCCTGATTGACTCTGGATCAGGTGTGGGAACTCCTCTGTCCCAATTGGTGTCATTACTGTGCACGCATTTACCGTGCGTGCTTTAGCTCTGCCTTCAATGCTGTGCCATTTATTTTACAATGCAGGGCTCTCCAACGCTATATGTGAGAAAGCATTACCCCTAACAACACTATGAGCATCATGACTCCAGTGTGCCGTTACAATGGGGAATGCATTGTGACTGTTTGCGTTGTTAAGGCCTGCGTATTTTGATTCACTACCGAGTGAGCTCAGCGGATTCAAGACATGCATGAGTGAGTGTGAATTTAGAGGAAACAATTTTTCCCCCTCTCTGCGGCAACACTTCACATATTGTGTAGTAGTGTTGGAGAGCGCGACAGCGCATCATGTATAAGTCAGCGTTCAGCCACACAACGTGTTTCCATGTGTGCTGCATCATGCAGCATAGTTGAAAGTGTGAGTAGGGCTGTCCCAGGATTGTTCCAGGGCAGGTAGGGTACCCTTCCTAAACATTGACAAGCCCCCGTCACACAGATACCCTTGCACTCTGGTGCAAGATTGCCTGTGTTGGCGCTGACTTGATGAACTGCACACAGTTGCTGGGGGACACACAGGCATGCACATGGGCATTGTACATATCATGCAGCACTGTGTCACTGGAGAGGATGAGGGTGGTGCTACACAGGGAGGGCTAATGCCTCCCTCCTCCGATTGCTTGTACATGTCACCCTCAGTCCGGGTATGTAATGGCACCATCGTTTGACACTGTCAGTCTCATTTGGTTGTGACAGTACATGTACCATGCCATGCACTGTCATGTCAGTCTCCCCAGCATGTAGTCACTGATCCATGCTTCAACATTTCGTTGTCCAGGTCACTGTCCGACTTCACATAGTTAAGCTGGAGTGTAGGCTCCCATGTTTAAGTGATCTTGTATTACAGATGTGAATGGAGTACATTGACATAGTCTAAAGGACTCAAAATTTCCATTGTTGATATTTTACAGACAACATGACGCCAGCCGAACAACATGCCTTCCAGGTGAGGAAGGACCGCTTCAAGCATGTAAAGAAGGTGGCAAAAGGGTACCGCAACATGGCCAAGAGGCACCTGGAGGAACGGAAGCAAGGTACATGGAAGTCGGTGCCCGAGCTTGCTACAACTGGCACACATCCCATCCCAGGCTCCTCTGGCTTCAGTGGTGGGTCCCAGCCTGGACAGGTGTCACATCCCCCTACGGCCACACCCCCCCAAGGGACAGTCCCACCTGCACCTGGCGATCAGGTGGTGCCATTTACAGTGGCGGACAGGAGGATCCTGCATGATAACAATGTGTTCCTGGCCGAGATCAGGTGAGAAATGGCTGATCTGAACAGACATGTCATGGACATGAAAAAACACTTTGGACTGCCATGATGCCTGGACATGTTGGACCCCATCCCCCTCTTCTCCCTTCCCCCAATGCTTTAAATCTGTTATTAGGTAGTGTTAGGTTAGTTCTTTTAATTGTTAGGTAGTGTAGTTTTAGCGTAGGTTATAGTTATTGTTAGCTTTTAAGGTAGATTTTAGATATTTATTATTATGCCCTATTTGGGGATAAGTTTCCTTTTTCTATTGGTGGGGGGTTGATGTATTTGTTGTAAAAAATAAAATACAAAAGAATATATCTTTGTGTAGGTTACATGTGTAGTTAGTTTATGTATAGCTTAGATGTCTTTGTCCTGTCTCGTGGTGTGCCTTAAGGGTGGGAGGGGGGTTGATGTCTAGGATATGTTGTTGCGTGTTTAGGATTAGTTAGGGTAGATAGTTTAGGTAAGTAAGACTTTTCTAGTTAGTTTAGATTTTAGTAGTAGTTCTAGTTATCAGTGTTAGTTTAGATTAGTTAAAATGTTTTACTGTTCTAATAAATGTTTACAACTTAGGATTTCTGCTTGCACTTATGTCAGGGATGATGCTGGGGAGTGTGGCTTATTCCCTTGTATGCAACTCATACCATCACTGGACAATCCATTGGAATCTGTAAGTCTGGTCATGACATGTTAGTTCACCGGATGTATTGTGCCAGGATACCTTAGATGTGAGCACAGTGAACTTGCATGGATGACAAGGTGGCCAGTTGGATTTACGGCCTAGTCTAGGGACAGTCGTTTGTGACGTTCTACATCTTCAGTGTGACTCACGGAGTTGGACAGCACATTGTTGCCCATTTACAACACAACCTAGGGAGATGGCATGGAGAGGAAATACAGTTAGCTACTGTTATCCATCATGGAGATGGATGTATGCGCCGGGTACCACAGATTCCGTCACACACCTGCATATCAGATGCGCCTGGGGCTGAGTACATCTACATTGCACAGACCTTGCCACACTTGCTGCATAGTGCCAGTGTGTCAGCTTCCTTTGCAAGATATGTTCCTGTGCATGGATGCTCAATCTCTGGCCCATGCATGATTTTGTAAATTTCTGTGCCCATTGTGAACAGCACATGGAACAGCAGTGTTCCTGATTCACAAAAGTCATCTGAGAGCAAGTAATGACTTTACATTTTACGGTACTCACAAATGGCATTTAGGAGTAGTGCAGTTAGGTATACTGACTTCACTTCTCCTAAATGCCTTTCGTGACTCACTTAACTTGTCAAGTTATGATTTTGTCCCAGCTAACGTTTAGTTGCAGGCACACTGTTCTGCTGCACACAAGGGGGTAAATGTTGCATTGCTCCCTGTGGTGACAGTGTCATGGACACTTGTCCTAGCTTTTACTTCTGCCATTGGCTCATAGTGATGCCAACCTTGAAATGTTGGCTGTGCATCTGACTATATGCTGAGTGCAGTGCACCACACATCCCTAGACACATTTCCCGATACTCTCACAGTGGTCACAGTATGAGAGGGGTCAAATGTTTGATTGCATAGATTGTCGACAGGGAGGGGCTGACTGACGCCTTGCACTTTGGGGTGAGTCCCTATTTGTAACTCTACTTCAGTGAGGCAGACATTGTGGTTCCATATGTGTATGGAGGACATGTGCCCTTCCGTGTCTTCATCAATGTGAATATGGTGTGCAACATCTTGGGATGTGACATGCAATGTGCACCATCACAACAGTCTTTGTCCACCCCGTAGTGTGTGAGTAGATATGCCAAGAGATATTTGTTTGCAATTGTTAAGGAGGACACTACTTGTGGTCTGCAACAGACTTGGACACTTTAGGACACATGCCTTTTCCTTGATGGACGTGGGGCTAGGTTGGTATGTTGCTAGATTGTTATTTTTGAACAATGAGGGCACAGCTAGTTCACACATACCCGGCCATCTCACTGCCTATCTGTGTCAGGTAAAACAGGTACATTGCTCGTATTTCCCTTGGTGTACCTTCTGAAGGATTCAGTGTCCAAACACTTGTTACAGACTTCTATACTTGATTGGTCATGAACGACACACATCTGTGTGAGTTAAATATTTTTATTTACATTCAGAGGATGAAGACTGGACCAGTGCTTGGCCATACATGCCCACATTGCATTGATGCCCGTTAGAGGGCCAGACAGAGTCCTTTGGTAGTAACAGGTCCAAGGGAAGAGGCAGAGTTCAGTCCACAGGCTGATTGCAGTGTCATTGGTAAGTAAAAAGTGATATGGCAGTCCATGTGGAGGTGCAAGGTGATTGTCGGGGGACAGTGGAAGACAGTGCAAGATGATTTTCCGTGGCATGATACTAAGCCCAGCACCAAGGAGAAAACTGGCCTTTTGGTGTCGATGGATGCTACCGCTTTCTCCTTAGCACAAATGCACTGTCATCCTCCTCTTCGTCCTCTGATCTGTCAAGTGCCTCACATGTGGGTGGTGGTATAGTGAGTGCAGCACTGTGAGGCACTGACACATCAAGTGGCGGAGCTGAGGATGTGGAAGCAGCAGCAGCATTCATTGGCGCCAGACCTTGTGGCAGCAATGAAGTGATGAGCAGGTGCAGGGCATGATAGATCCCAGCTACATCGCGCTGGTGTGCGACCCTGGCAGCCATATCTTGTGCCTGCATCCGCTCCATGCTCTCCATTATCCGACAGATGTTGCCCAAATCCTGGCTGACATTGCTGGAGCCACTCTGACCAGACAGTTGTTGTTGTCTCAGAATCAGGACTCCAGCAATGTCAGCCATGGACCATTGGAGAGCATCGAGTGGGTTGTGGGTGTCCGTGATCTTCTGTATGTGGTCCCGGATGGGACTCAGACACCCACGTAAGGCCTCAAGTTTGTCCGCTAGCCTCTCAAACCTCACCCGCACCTGTTCAGCCATCTCCCGCTGGACCTCTAGCACACGGCATTGGAAGGCCAGATGTGGGTCCTCGAGGTCCTGGGAGCCAGCTGTGGTGGGAGGTGCTTGCTGCTGGTTGGTTTGTGCAGGGGGTGGGGTTGCCACAATGCTGCTGGGTTGCCCTGCTCCTGGGGTGGGGTGCTGAAGGAGTCTAGCAGATTTTGGAGTTCTTCCTGATTAATGGTGTGGTAATCCTCCTCGTCATCAGTGAAGGTTGGGCCAGTCTGCTCTCCAGGAGGTGATGTCTCTCCCTCTGCAATGTGATAGGGGAGATACAGTTAAACAGTATTTTTCATGTATGATCATGCATTGGATGAGTTTACAAGCAGACTGCAGGACAGTGTACATTCAGACTGTTTTTGAGGAGATGCCTATTTGTTGCGGGATAGTGATAATTTTGAGGACATCACGGATGTGATATTGTTGTTGAGCATTGTCATCTCACAGTTTCCAGCTATGACAAATGTGATTGTACAATTTCTACACACAAGCGTCACCAGTTGTGTCCTCTGTTCATTTGTGTGAGTAATGCAGTTTGTACCACATAGTAGTCAATGTTGATGAGCTCAGATTTGTATGTGTGTGCACTGCATTGTGTGATGGTGGCACCTGCAGATTTGGTTTAGCTGCCCGTTATACCTTTCAGGCAGTGAGCCTTTCACTTCTGTGCATTTACAATGCTGAGATGATGTGAACTGGGTGGAATATGGGTCTTGGTCAGAGTTGGGGGACTTGTGCATTGTTTGACATCAAATGTCTTGTTTACGTCAGGGGTTGTATGTACACGAGGATGTGTCAGAGTGTGACCTGCTTGTTTAAGGATGTTGTCCACACTCAGCCACCTCAGTGAGATGGCCTGCACCATGTTAATATGTTGGGCCTGCAGGCATGCTATTCATCATGCACTGTCACTTGCCTTGTCAATGTGGCTCACGGACATGCAGCATTGCAGGGTACTGCACATGTGCATGTGTTTTGGGCAAGATTAGTTTTGTGTGAGGAGGGCCCCCTTTAGGCACATTAGCAATGAGAGCCTACTTGCTGTTTCAACATGTGCTGCACTATGTAGTACACATGGAGATCCAGGTAGCTTTGTCTATTGTGATTTGTCTTGTGTGCATGTCGTCCTTCATGTTTTATCTTGCATGCATTGCTTACTGCCCTCCGGTTGGCTTACCCGTTGTGAGTATGGTGCAGCGTGAGTTTCTATTGTTGTTGCTGTCTGAACAGACAATGTCAACACCCATTACCCTCAAGGTTGACCCCACGTGTGGTGTGTAAGTGGTCAGTTTTCAGATGTATGTGCATTTCATGATGCCTATTTATGGTGCTCAGACCTTGTCACCGCCACCCTCACAAGAGATGCAAATGGCCGGGTGATGTGCGTTTGTGTATGTGCCGCGCAGCTGCTGACATGAATGATACATGCTGTCCTGGTTCTGGTATTCAATGCCTGGCTTAGCGTGTGGGTGATAACTACCCTACTGCATATTTGTTCACTGACACAGTTGACTTACCAAACAGTTACATTTAATTGCACATGATGGTGTGATGGGCAACTCACGTCAGGACTGATGTGGAATGCTGTTTTCTGTATAGCAGATGTGTACACTTGGGGGTGGAGGAGTACAATTTGACCTAAGGGTTGAGGGTGCCATTTGGGCCTTTGTCATTAATTGTTGCAAATTTGCTATCCTTGATTGTTGTCATACTTTGGTTGTGATACTGCTTTACAGGCACATTGTGTTTCTGCGAGTATGTCACACAGACAAGGCATGCAGTACATATTTGTATGACACATTCCTGATCTGCATTGCCCACGTACTGAGGTGTTGTAGGCATATCCCCCTGCTCATTGTATTCCATCGCCCTTTGAGTGAAGTGTGCTGTTTGTGTGCATTTTTGGTTGTGCAGATTTTATCCAGCGGCCTACATGGTCAATTTGTTGGGACATTGCATGTGTGTGTGGTATGCAGACTCACTAGATGCTTCCCCACTTGGTGTACACCAGACTGCATCTCATGAACAGGCAAGGGAGCACATTGCCTGGAAATTAATTTTTATTTATTTAATTTAAGAGGTTTTCTATAGCGCTGGCCTGATCCTAGGGTATCGGAGCGCTTTACAGCTGGTACAAAGCAGATAATCATCAGATACAAAATAGAAGAGAGACATATTAACAGAAGAACGCAAAATAAAAGAACGACACATTATAGTGCAGGACAGTGTTAGGTGTTAGGAAATGCAGGTGGATGTCAGAATTTCCCCCTTGCCACATCACTACGCACATACAAATCGCCTGCACAAGGACGCATCTCTCTCTGATGCCAAAATGAGGATGCACTGTGAATGTGACTGATCATGTGCATGGGTAGGCATGCCACCCCCAATATCAGCACACCTGCAACATTGTGCACATGTGTCTGAGTTGTGTGCAGGAATGTGCATGTGCATATAGGTGGACTTTACTGCGCATACACAACCTTGCACACAACTCAGACACACGTGCACAATGTTGCAGGTGTGCTGACATTGGTGGTGGCATGCATCTTCGTGCACATGTTCAGTCACATTCACAGTGCATCCTCATTTTGGCATCAGAGAGAGATGCGTCCTTGTGCAGACGATTTGTATGTGGGTGGTGATGTGGCAAGGGGGCCATTTTGCCACCCTGCCGCATCTCAAGTTAATGTGCCACTTTGCCATTTGATGTAGCACTTATTTACTGGTCTGATGTTGATCTTGGACTATGTTGGACTTACTTTTCTGTGCACATTTCCAAGTCTGTGTGCCCGCAAATATGTGTTGTGCAATGTATTGTTTGAGTAGGGTGATATGTGTCTATGCCACCATGGACAGGGGTATCCGGGACATGATCCACAGTAATTGTGGGTATGCGCTTCAATATATTTGATTGTACATCAGTGACATTGGGCCCATCCACCCCCATCCCCCCAGTCCCTGGTTGTTGCTCACCCTGTTGTTGTTGTGTCTGGTCACGTTCAGCAGTATCCTGGCCCGCGACTCCAACCACTGTCTCCTCACTGATGACTCGGGACACCTGCTCCTCCAACTCATCCAGCTCCTCCTGTGGCGCTGGACTCCCACCTCCAGTCTGCTTTGCTGCTTTCAGGTTGGCTGCTAGTTTCTCCTTGGTTTTGCGCTTGGTATCATGCCAGCGCTTCTTGCAGCCGTCCACTGTCCTCCTCCTCTCTCCAACGGCATTCACCTTGGACACAATGTCCTGCCATATTTCTTTTTTTCTTGCCAATGTCACTGTTGAGGTGACAAACAGTTCTTGTTAGTCTTCAGTCACCTCCGCAATCAGGACCTGGTTTTCCTGCTGGCTGAACTTGGGATTCCTCTTCCTCTTGGCCTTCACATGGGTCTCTGGCTGGTCCTCCTGGGTATTTGTGGGGTTGTTTGTGGCCTCTGCACTGGTCCCTGCTTCATCCATGGCTCCTCTGGTATTTTCCATTTTTTTTTCTGCTTGGCGGGCCTTTTATAGTGCATTTTCGCGCTGAACGTGAGAAATGCAGGCCTGGTGCCAATTAGTGATCGTATTCTGTCGCTCATTGGCCCATCGCCACTTTTTTTACGTTAGCGTGAGTTTTTTTATCGCCGTCTCGCTAAATCTATCGCCGTCCATTTCCGCCGGAAAAGGAAGCTATCGCCTGTTAGAGGCGTGTTGCTAATACGCCGCTAATAGGGCGATAGATTCCGGCGATCGGCGGCGATAAATAAACTCACGCTAAACGCGGTTAGCAATAAATAGCGCCATTTGTTGCTAATATCCCCCTAAAAGGGATTCAAATCAGCTTGCAATGCCAACATGATATTGCAGGCTGACTGACATCAGGCAGCTGTGCCCCAAAACATTCCACAATGTTGGCAGAAAAACGTTAGGTAAAAAATAAAAAAAACTGTGGAACAAATGATTCAAATTATAACTTTTGTTCTTTTGCTAGATTAAGATTAGATTTGATATTTTCCGGTAAATGCATCTAGCCTTCAAATCAGGAAGAAGAGCTTGCCCAATGACTGCCGCTCTAATCTCAAGCCCTTGACATTCAGCTTTGTAACCATGGATCTGGCCCTCTATCACCTGTGTTGATTAATGCCAACTAAGAGCATGAAAGACAAAAACACATTTGCAGAACTTTCCGAGCTAATCACACTAATTAGACATGCAGGACTAGGTTGCATTGAAGATTTAAACATGCATTACCTGTGCTATCATTAAATGTGTACACAGTGATTGTAGGCTGCAAATGCATGGGACAAGTTAGCTAGATTAACTTGTGGGTAGAAACATAGGGGCAGATTTACAAGCCCCTTACGCCACTTTTGCGCCGCCGTTGCGTCACTTTTGTGACGCAGCGGCGGCGCAAATCATGCGCCATGCTGCGGGGGATTTACAACGTGACGCATCTAGGGAGATGCGTCACGTTGCAAAGCCCTGCGCCACATGAAACCTGCGTCAAGTTTCATGTGGGCGTGCTGGCGCAGGGGGCGTTCCTGCGCAGGAAGCCCGTAAAAGTGACGCAGTGAAATCTACAAGATTTCACGGAGTCACTTTACGTCCCTGCTGCGTCAAATCCTTACGCCTGCTTCAAGCAGGCGTAAGGGATGACGCAGCATGTTAGGTATAGGGCACCCCTGAGCAGTACTGGAGTTACGTCGCACTTGCGGCACGACTCCAGTACTGCGCCACCCTTCCGCCGACAGATGCGTCACGCATCTGTTTATCCTGCGCCATGATGCGCCGCATTGTAAATGCGGTGCATCTGTGGTGGCGCAAGGGTAAACTTGCGTCACGCATCTTCCCTGGCGCATCCCTGCTGATTTGCAGGGATGCGCCAGGGAACGTAAATCTGCCCCATATTTTACTATGGAGCTACTGCATATCACTAAACTATTAAGTCTAATAGTGAATACAAAATTCTACTTTTGATGAAAATATAACACGGACTGTACAATATTTTTAATGATTATAAATCTACATCACCCTCCCAAAGTAAACCTTGAATGGTTAACCTTGTTAACCTCTAAAATGAAAGTTTGAAAGACAATCATTCAAAAATCGGTGGGATTGCGGTTTTATCTTGTTTCTTCCCTTCAGAAGGCAACAGCCAATGCTTATTATAAGGATAGCATAGTTTTCCTGAGTTACGTAGACTACGGAGAGCTTGTCCGACATATGCAACATTGGTGGTACATGTATACTTGCCAAAGTTGGGCACAAGGTAACAACAGAGGTGTGTCTGACTGTCAGCCTATTCTTCTCTGGACATTTCAACTGCATTTTGCAATCATTATTTAAAAAGCTGTTACCAATTCTAGCTTAGTCCGCCTTGAAATTTCTATTTTACAAATACTTATAATATTAGGTCAGTAACACACTATCCGAGGTAAAGCAAGATGTTTTTTCAGTAGTAAGCTATTTGAAATCTAAGTCACAACCCCCCAAATAGTATATCGCTTAATAACTTTTCACACGTGAATGAGACATTGCCTTTCAGGATAACGACTATGGCTGGCCAAGTTTCTAAAAGCATGACAAGTGTTATCTTCCATCTTTATTCTATGACTGAAATATTATATCTAAGGAGCTTCAGCATCATTTGCACATTTGGATCTTGGTTGGTAACAACATTAGAAATTAGTGCAAGCGTTTGTAATGCTCCACTACACTACACAGTGGGTTTAACATCAGTTCAGTTCATCTAGAAGGGAGAATTGATTGACAGTCTGTCCCTCTTCCACTAATATGCTAGACAGTCACCACTGCATTCTGCTTTCTTGTAATATGAATTATTTTGAGACAGCAATTAGCTGCATTGTGTTGTACATTTAAATCCAGATCGCCCGCCCCCTTTACGTTCACATCTTTTCTGCTTGTCATATTTCATCACATTTACATCTTGTTTATTTTTGCACATTTTAAAATGTATATTTTATTAATGAACTAGACGTTGCGTCCCCTTTTACTATTCCTGGCAATCATATGAAGAAAGCACAGGAACTTTAACTAGATGTGCTTGGGCTCTTTCATCAAGCACATCTGAGTTCAGATTTTATAAACTGCTACAGCATTACTACGAGGAGAGAGATTTTAAGAACAGGCCTGCTTTGTTTTAAGAATTCCCCTCTGGTTGGTTAAACTCTGTGGAGAGAAGTCTCCAGCTTTGACGTAAATATAAGGATTTGAAATGTGAATGCTATACTCCAAAGGCTAGGAAAACCAGCCTCTTGCTGGCCCACAAGGACAAATAGATGTAGGCCTGCTGATAGTCAGCCCATATATTGCTTGTACTTTCTTTTCTAAGCTGTGAGAGATGTGAAGACCCTAGGGAGACAGGGAGCTTGTGTGTGTCTGGATGGAAACCAGCAAATCTGTGGCTATTTGACACACAGCTTTGGCCCCAACAGTAAGCGGCAAGACACATTTCTACCACTTTCACCCCATGGCCTAATGTCTATGAAGACTTCTCTGAGAGATGGGGAACTTTGGAGCACCAGGAAAGACTCTAAAACACATTTTCTGCAAGTTTGAATCTTGAATGATTTTAGGCCCAGATCAAGGTGCAAAGTTTATCCGAAAGAGAAGACGTTTTAGCAGATACTTTTTTTGGCTTTGTCCTGCTCAGAAGTTTCCCTGTGAAGTTTGGGGCCCTAGGGGCCTGAAAGAGAAGTACTTTATTTAGTGATCCCCTCAAATTCCAGTCTTGCCCCATTGAAGATTTCTGATCGCCAAAAAAGTTCAAAAATTAAAAAATAAATCTTTTGACTGAAGAACCCCGATACCTGGCTTGTTCTCAAATGCTGGTCAGTTTGAGAGTGTGACCACATCCTTGTCAACTGCACCCGAATTTCCCCTCAGCCATATACGCAATTCTTGATTTTTTCAAAATTAGTTTCATCAAAATATTTTGTGATTTCTATTCAAATTAGTTTGGGAAATGTAACATACATTTTTCATATCTGTAATGTTGGTGTTTCTTTTAATGTACTACATGCAATTTTCTCTCAGGAAGGCCTCGCTGAGTGTTCTAAGCTACCAAGGATAAACCAGAGATTCCTCACTCAAACCTGTTTACCTAGTAGGAACAAAATTGTTTTGACTTTAAGTCAGCACAACCACTACTCACTTCAAAACTGAGGCCTCTATATTTCTCAAAGTTTAACAAACCTATTTCCTTCAATCATTCTGATTTACAGCATTACAGTAACCTGCAGATCTAAGCTCTGTATTTATATTTTCCAAAATTAAACTTGATATCATTTTGATCTTGTATTTGAGATTAAATCAACATATTAAGAAGTATCCCTTTCTCTCCTGTGGATAATTGAGTGTTGTCATTGTTTTCAGTTGAAAGTCTGCACAATAGCTTATATTTACAGTAAATTTAATGAGCATTGCATTAAATGATTTTTCAACCCACAAATCCACAGCTCACCTATTCTGGCAAGATCTAATAGGCTACTTCATACTTTCTGGATCTCCTAGAGTCTGGGATCAGCTTTAAAAGGAAGCTGGAACATGTCTTTGAAAGTCAAACACTATACATATATAAAAGCAAGTTGTTAGAAATGGGGGTCTCTAGTTGGCAGAGGTAGGTACCTTAGACCAAATGTCATCCAGGTAGGCGGCACTGAAATCCTCCAGTCCAGCCAACACCTGGTTGACCAACCTCTGGAAGTTGGCAGGGGCATTCTTCAACCCAAAGGGCATCACCCAGAACTGGTAATGTCCTTCTGGGGTTGAGAATGCTGACCTCTCCTTGGCCAAATCGGTTAAGGCAATCTGCCAGTACCCAGACGTTAAATCAAACGTGCTGAGGAACTTGGCAGATCCCAACCGATCAATGAGCTCATCAGCTCTGGGGATGGGGTGCGCGTCAGTCCTGGTGATGGCATTGAGCCCACGGTAGTCCACACAAAACTGCAGTTCTGGAGTGGCACCGGGTGCAGCAGCCTTTGGGACCAAGACCACTGGGCTGGCCCAAGGACTGTTGGAGGGCTCGATCACCCCTACCGCCAACATCTTAGAGACCTCCTCTTTGATGCTGGTGCTGACCCGGTCAGTCAACCTGTAAATCTTGTGTTTTACAGGAGGGCTGTCACCAGTGTCCACGTCATGGGTACACCAGTGAGTAACACCTGGGGTCAGAGAAAACAGTGGGGCAAACTGTCCCAACAACTGGTGACAGTCGCTCTGCTGCTCTGGGGTCAGTATAGGGGAGAGGATCACACCTTCCACTGACCCATCGTGCTCCTTGGTGGAGAGGAGGTCAGGGAGAGGTTCACTCTCCTCTTCCACCCCATCATCTGTCGCCAAGAGCATGCTCACTTCGGACCTCTCGAAGTGGGGCTTGAGGAGGTTCACGTGCAGGACCCTCAAAGGGTTCCTTGGAGTCCGCAAAACCACCAGGTAGGTGACATCACTTTTGCGCTCTTCCACCTCAAACGGCCCAGTCCACTTGTCCTGCAAGGCACAAGGTTCCACTGGGACCATGACCCACACTTTTTGCCCAGGTTCAAATTCGACCAGAGTGGCAGTCTGGTCATACCATTTCTTCATTTGTTCCTGGCTTGCTTCTAGGTTCGCCTGAGCGAGTTTCCTGAAGCGGGCAGTTTGGTTTCTGAAGGCCAACATGTAACTAAACACATCCTGGGGAGTTTTCCTGGGAGCTGCTTCCCAGCCTTCCTTCACCATACTCAGAGGTCCTCTCACAGGGTGACCATACAGAAGCTCAAAGGGACTGAACCCAAGAGACTTCTGCGGCACCTCCTTGCATGCAAAGAGAAGGCATGGCAAGAGGACGTCAGTGTACAAGACTTAAGGCAACTAACTTCTTGTATATCAGTACTGTATTTCCCAAATAACATGAAAGAACCAAATAATACTTTTTATCCACAAATATAAAACTTACTTTTATTCCTAACGGTCAATATATATTACACTAAGAAACTCACTCATACAGTCTCACTCATGTCCACATGCATACCTCACATCAAAACATTGCTTTAAAAAAAAAAAAAAATACAATATACAAAAGCAATCACAAAAAATATTTGATCAGTGGCGGCTCGCCGTGGGAGTGCTACCGGGCGGTAGGGCAGGGTGGGGGGTAGTGGAGTCCGACATACGACGGTCAGGAGGAAGGTAAGTAATTAAATAAATAAAACAATTTACCTTACGCACGCTGCATCGCTGAGTTGGCGATGCAGCGCGCGCAAGGTAAATTGCTTTATTTATTTAATTACTTACCTTACTCCTGTCCATCGTATGTCGGACTCCACTACCCCCCCCACCCTGCCCCTCCCCTCCCCCGCCCCACATAACCACCCTGCAGCACTCCCACGGCGAGCCGCCATTGTATTTGATGTATTTTTTTGACAGGAGCTAATCCATTTTGCTCCAACACTGATTGAATAATTAATTACAAATGTACATAAAAATTGACATTCCCTTGTAAAGTTTTTTTTGCATAAACACAGACAGTGTGGCGTAAACTCTGATGCTTTCCGATGTTTTCTACGCACGTTTCGGCACAGAGTGTGCCTTCGTCAGGAACAGCCACAACTTTGACAACTTGATATCTGCGGAAGTAAAAACCAATGTATATGGTTCTTTCAGAACAGAATAATTGTTCACTTTCAACTAAACGATATAAGGAGATGATAAACTTGTTTACATTTATTCGCAGTGAAAAAGTGAGAAGTCAAAAGTGAAAATGGGTCCCCCTTTCCCATGCAAGAAGAATAGGCCAGAACGAGGTGCCCAAAGTCACATGCTAACACTGTGCCAGTATAGAGCCAAAGAAAGTGAAGAAAGGGGTGCTTTAGTAGACATGCTAATAAAATAGAGGGATCCAGTGTCACCATTATTACTTTGTCTCTAATAGTTGTGATTCAGTGATGTTACCTCAGAGATGGATGGCATGCAGTTAGGTCAAGAGGTGACCAAATGTCGAACTCCATGTTGCCCCAATAATAGTGATTCCATGCTAACGATCAGCCGAAACGCGAGTAGAAAACATCGGAAAGCATCAGAGTTTATGCCAAACGGTCTGTCCTTATGCAAAAAAAACTTTACTAGGGAATGTTCAATTTTTATGTACATTTGTAAATAATTATTCAATCAGTGTTGGAGCAAAATAGATTAGGCTTTTGTATATTGTATTTTTTTTTTTTTAAAAGCAATGTTTTGATGTGAGGTATGCATGTGGACATGAGTGAGACTGTATGAGTGAGTTTCTTAGTGTAATATATATTGACCGTTATGAATAAAAGTACGTTTTATATTTGTGGATAAAAAAAGTATTATTTGGTTCTTTCATGTGATTTGGGAAATACAGTACTGTTATACAAGAAGTTAGTTGCCTTAAGTCTTGTACACTGATTTATTGATCCCTGCCTTACGGAACGTTCATCCGAATAGCAGGGGGCCTCTTGCTCTTTACACTATATTACCCGCAGCCTGTCTGCGTGGGGCTGTCACTTTAAGTATAGGTAGATTTATCTACCGAGATACTTGTTTTGCAATTTGTTTGCAGTGTGTTGTCTACCTTTGTCAGCTGTCTGAGTACCATTGGTGTATTTCCTCTGATCTATCATTTCTGGGTCCCTTTCTGATTTTTATTCACCATCACCTCTGAGTTCTTGCTTCACCATGGAAGCCCTACAGACATTTGGCTTCACGGACGAACAATACGCTGTTCTAGTAGGTAATCATTCTTCATTTAACAATTAAGCCAGCAATAGCAATCCTGCTATTAATGAAGATTTAAATACATTAGCCCTACTTAAGAAGAAAATTCAAGAATAGAATTACATGGGCAATACATGCTTGACTTCCTAAAGGCAGGAATTATCCCACAAGGACTTAGAGTGAGAAATATGCCAGGCCTTTTTGTTCAAGTACGGATGTTTTTAGAAAAATGGTCTCTCATTGCGAATCGCTGTTCGCGCGATTTTATGATGTTGATAATAGAGGCGGCCAAGGTGTAGTGTAGTCCTATTTCCCTAATAGGCTCTGCGCATTGGAATAATATAACCTATAGGCTTGACATAGGACTAAGGTCGGTATGTCCCTATCGAGTATATTAAACTTAATTACTTGTGCCAGCTAGCTCAGAGGCCACTAGAAACTCCTTGAATAACAAGAAGGGAGTAGTTTCTGGCAACCGAAAAACATGACAACTTTTGTTTCCTTTAGAATCGGAACATGTCTCAGAATCGTGGAAACAATAGAAAACAGTTTCACTCAGTCAATCGTGCATGCTTAGTTTCTACAGAGTTACACAGAAAGGAAAGACGGGCGTTTCAATAAAAGGGTTTTATTGAACAGTCTTGTTTCTCGTGTAAGAGATATGTGCTGTTATGATCACAAGACAGTATGCAAGATAAATAATGTACAGCGTAAGCAGTAGAAATAAATAATACTGCGCTAGCATTATTTTTAGCATATATTCACGTACATAAATAACATGAGCTAAAAATGCGAGTACTCATACGATGCGTCTCTAAGCTAGTTCTTCCCCAATGTACCTAACCTAGTCTAGGTGTAGGGAAAGGTAGAAGTAGGTGGAGTATTCTCTAGTCTGGTATACTAAGAGTATGTTTAAGTCTAGTATGCCAAGTATGGTATGCCAAGAGTCCCTCTAGGATCTAGTCAGCTCCATACCTTGAGAATGAGAGAGGTGGGAATCTCTTGCCGGATCTGGAACTCTAACACCCCGCGAAGGGAGTCAGAACACTGGAAGCTGGATTCGTCTGCGTGCAGGAATGACAGCGTCTTCTCAGTGCGTCAGGCTGGGATACGGGCTCCTCTGAAGTCGAGGTCTCCTCTAACTTGCTTTGGTAAGGGAAGGTATATTTATACCTGGTAGGTGTCTTGGAATGTTAGCATTGACGTGAAGTCGGACAGAGGAAGACGTCAGGAATGAACCCTTAAGGTATAACGGTTCATACATAATAGATGAGTTCTTGGAGAAATCAATAGTCCTGTGCTAGGGAACTCCCGAAGCTTAAGGGTCTGGTTTCTAAGAACTCGTTGTGACGTTAAGGTGGACGGATGTCGGTGACCATGCCTGTGTTTGGAGTGCACGGTTAATGCCTAAATATGGACAGGGATTCTATGCCTATATAAGGGCAATGCGAATTGTGCCTATATAAGGACATGATTCAGGAAAACCTATATACGGACCCCTAAAGCGGAATACAACAAAGGAACTAGTGCAAACTCTAGTTACAGAATTATTGGTGCTAGAAGACAAAATCAAACAGAGTAATGCCCTAGAAGAGGCTAAGAAAAAATTTGAGGACATAGATAGAGAAGTTACTTCTTACTCAGACTATCAAATTAAAAGAAAAACTGAGAAGCTAAAAAAAGACATCAGATACACTACTAAAGAAAGAACTTATCCTTACCTAAATGAACATTTTTATAATCAAGGAGAATACTGTGAATCAGAGTCAGGAGGATATCAACAATCTACACGTAAGGTGACAACCTTTTCAGATACCTCCGACTCAGACAATGAAGGTAGTTCCCACCATTTCAGTTCTGAAGGAGATATAGTAACTTACCCATTAAATCAACCCTCGGGTCAGCCTTTTATAGGCAGGCGACAAGTACGACGAGGCCCCTGGAGACCGAGATTTCAGCCAAGGTATCAGGACAATTTCAATCGGGGCAACTATCAACAGAACAACCAACAATTCCTAGTGACACGGAATGCTCAATATTGGAGATCGTAAAAGAGATACCTATTTTCAATTTGTCAGATCAACCCTTAGAGCAATCCACCATTGCATTTCTATCAAAAGGGTTATCCTTTGTACCACACATAGGCATTAATACCTTCGAACTATATCAAGGTATTATGGCCTTTTTCTGTAAAATACGCCTAAAGAAATATTTTTCAGAAATTATAGAAAATGATCAACACTCTGATAATCTCTCAGGTTTACGACCAACTTCCACTTTACACCAACATTGGACCAACTCGGTCCAGAAGTAAGCATTTTTGAAAATGCTGTCTTGAAGCGCCTTAAAACATCCATCACTAACATACCCTGTCCACCACCTAACCTTGCAAAAGATGAACTCCAAGCTTTAATAAATCTCAGAAGCAATGTTGAAGTAACAATCAAAAATTGCGACAAACGTGGTGGAATAGTAGTGTTAGATACGGACAAATACATTCTTAAAATGCAGGCTTTACTAAATGACACAGAGTATTACCTATCTGTCAAAATAGATCCCACATCTAGAGTAAAAATGAAGATCTACAACTCCACTAAAAAAGCGCTAGAACAAGGTAAAATTTGTCAGAAAGAATTTTACTTTCTCAACAATGATTGCCCGAGAATGGCTAGCATATACGGAGTACCAAAGATTCACAAACACAGTCTTGACCCTCCGTATCGCCCCATTGTCACCACAATAGGTTCTGTCACTGAACCTATTTCTAAATACATTGATTGTATTTTGTGTCCACATATACCTAAGACGACATCACATATCAGAGACACCAAAGCTATGATACAAACAGTGGAAGGCATACTGTTTGATGCTTTGAGGAAATACTTGTAACACTGGACATTGAGTCCCTTTATAGCAATATACCACAAGCAGGTGCATTAAAAGCATTACTTTGGTTTATAGAACATTTCCAAATAGACTGCTGCCCAGCTTTTATGAGTGAGATTCTCCAAGTGGTATTAGAAGAGAACACCTTCGAATTTAATGGGAACCTTTACAAACAAGTAAAAGGAGTAAGCATGGGAGCCTCCTGTACTGCCACAGCGGCAAATATATACATGGCACACTTTGAAAAAATCTATATATATAACAAAATAGCCCCTTTCTTTGAATCTATCCATTACTGGGCACATTATATAGATGATATTTTTTTATTTGGAGCGGTGAGCCAGACCTGCTGTCAGAATTTTTATCTTGGATTAACTGCTGTGACCCTAGTCTGAAATTTACAGCTAATTTCAGCAACAAAAGTATCGAGTTTCTCGAGATTGAAATCAAAGAACAAAATCACAATCTGGTAGTTGACCTTTATGTCAAGCCGACAGCGAGAAATACGTTATTGCATTTTACTAGCTTCCGCCCGAAAAATCAAAAGGAAAGTATCCCATTCGGGCAGTTCCTTCGCCTACGGCGAAATTTGTACCAACCTAGTGGACTACGATACCCGATTTACAATGATGAAATCCAAATTTATATCCAGAGGGTACCCAAGAAGGTTGGTCCGAGAGGCATATAAACGGGTACGTTTTTATGATAGAGATCACTTACTAGGCAATCACCCTAACAAAACCGCACCTAATTTGGTCTGTGTCACGAGGCATTCCACACTTAATGAGAAAGTTCGCCAGATAATATGTGCAAACTGGCACATATTAAATGCCAACACAGAGGAGAATGATAAGTTACCACGCCCAATGTTCGCACATAGGCGCAACAAGAACCTCAAAGACCAGATAGTACATTTGCGCATGAACAACACGAAACCCCTGATTCACACAACTCTAGAGGGTGCGCATCCGTTAGTGGGTAATAACAAATGTTCACAATGCAAAGCATGTGACAAGGCTATCATAACAAAAACATTTGAGTACAACTCCCAGAATATAAACATTAAATCTTTTTCAAATTGTAAAACCAAAAACATTATTTATCTGTTACTATGCCCATGTCAATTGGGATACGTAGGAGAAACATCCAGATCCCTAGCGACACGATTAACTGAACATCGTTCGGCCATCCGTACCAGAAAAACACTAGCCCCTTTGGTTAAACATTACTTAGAACTAGGACATGGCCCTGAAGAGATTGACTGGTTGATTTTAGAAAAAATAAATCAAAAACTAGGCTCTGATCCGGAAAGGATTAGGAAAAGCAGAGAGGTGTACTGGATTTTCACCCTCAATATAGTATCACAAGATTTAAATCTAGAAATACAGTGGGATCAAGCGATACGTTATAACACAAGCTGAACCCTATCGTATACCCTGTCCCCTCCGAATCTTTCCACTACATATCATTATGAAAACCAACAGAGTAATGAATCGGTAGATGCGTATTCACTCTGACATAGGGCTCTATGCCGGAGTGATGGATATACGTCACTATCCATTTTTTATGAAACATATGCAATATCTACCACACAAGACACATAAATCCAAATGGAGGATCAGTTAAGAGAAGTGTCCCAATGTCCTCATTGCAGGACACTCATATAAGATAAAGTTCATGATAATCTGCCCTGATTGAGGCAATTGGGCCATTAGCCAAATATAAGTAAAAACTTAGGTACGATTGCTTTTGTTTTGGAACAATAAAGTTTCATTCACGCTGAGTCCTTACACACGATAGGACACGTAGTATCACGTGCTCTTCACGCACGGATACATTGTAAAATCGGTCGGTGAGCGCGATTCCAGCTATGCGAAGGACGCCAATGCAGCAGGAGAATTCTATACGGGGCCGATCCACATACATCAGAAGTAAGTCGGCTTTTTAGATTGCGCGAGTGGTTGTCTTGCATTAGACTAGCCGTACTGTAAAGGTTATAGTATCTATCTGACTTACGGTGCCCTTCTTTATGTTCTAGATACACAGACAATTTTCCTTTGGTCTAATATAGACCTTGCCCCGTAAGCCTAGTAGCGTGTAAGTATGGCTTTGCCAATACCAAGTTTTCGATACTGATATAATATAGAGATAAAAAAAAAATTCTGAATCATGAAACATCAGCTATTCTTAAGTCACACGGATTAATTACTTTCTAAATACCTCAAAGAATATGCACTAGATTGTTATTTTAAGTATGTCACAGTATTTATTACCATGCGCTTATTTACCCGAATACCGCTTAAATGTGACATTAATTAACATTTGTGATTGCGTCTTTATCTACATAATTAGACGCCATAACAGTCTGGGTTTTCTTTCAGTATTTATCATCCATCAAAGTATTGGAAAGATATACATCCCTTGTCCCGGCACGCTAGCCTTGTTTAAGCCAGAATAATCGGACTACTGCGTGCACCAACAGACTCTTTATTCATCCATGCTCCCGTGATTACGAACGAAATGTGTAAGTTATAGCTCAACAAAAATAAAGCGCAGTATCTTCACTTTATGCCACCCACGAAGTTAATAGGTATTTTTCCCTTTTTATCAGTACCTTTACATCATGTTGTATCTAAGCCTTTCCTTGTACTTATCTGAAGGCACCAGATTAGTAAAGCTTATGTGCTGCATCCTTCAAATCCATCACCAGAAGCTTATGAGCTAAGGTATTTAGATCTCCTTACTTTATATTGAGCCGAACGTCCTTCAAGCCCTATTTTCCATTAATAGGACTTTCAATCTTACAGTTATCATTACCTTTTTTCTTCGAGTACAGACACCGTACATACTATCTAACATCAGCAACGTTTGTATCGTTGCAGAACAGAAGGTAGTCTTTTATCCTTCTAACCTGATCATTAGCATGGAATCACTATTATTGGGGCAACATGGAGTTCGACATTTGGTCACCTCTTGACCTAACTGCATGCCATCCATCTCTGAGTTAACATCACTGAATCACAACTATTAGAGACAAAGTAATAATGGTGACACTGGATCCCTCTATTTTATTAGCATGTCTACTAAAGCACCCCTTTCTTCACTTTCTTTGGCTCTATACTGGCACAGTGATAGCATGTGACTTTGGGCACCTCGTTCTGGCCTATTCTTCTTGCATGGGAAAGGTGGACCCATTTTCACTTATTACTTCTCACTTTTTCACAGCGAATAAATGTAAACAAGTTTATCATCTCCTTATATCGTTTAGTTGAAAGTGAACAATTATTCTGTTCTGACAGAACCATATACATTGGTTTTTACTTCTGCAGATATCAAGTTGTCAAAGTTGTGGCTGTTCCTGACGAAGGCACACTCTGTGCCAAAAGGCGCGTAGAAAACATCGGAAAGCATCGGAGTTTACGCCACACTGTCTGTCCTTATGCAAAAAAAACTTTACTAGGGACATTTTCAATTTTTATATACATTTGTAATTAATTATTCAATCCTTGTTGGAGCAAAATAGATCAGCTCCTGTCAAAAAAATACATCAAATATTTTTTGTGATTGCTTTTGTATATTGTATTTTTTTTTTTTTAAAGCAATGTTTTGATGTGAGGTATGCATGTGGACATGAGTGAGACTGTATAAGTGAGTTTCTTAGTGTAATATATATTGACCGTTATGAATAAAAGTAAGTTTTATATTTGTGGATAAAAAAGTATTATTTGGTTCTTTCATGTTATTTGAGAAATACAGTACTGTTATACAAGAAGTTAGTTGCCTTAAGTCTTGTACACTGATTTATTGATCCCTGCCTTAAGGAACGTTCATCCGAATAGCAGGGGGCCTCTTGCTCTTTACACTATATGGCAAGAGGAGGTCCCACTTACGCCTCATGGGTTCTGTTAGACCCTTAATCATGTCCTTCAAGGTCTGGTTGAATCTCCCCATCAGACCGTTACCTTGGGGGTGGTAAGGAGTGGTGAACTTGTAGGTTACACCACACTCCTTCCACAGGGATGTCGTATACTTGGATATGAAATTGGTCCCCCTGTCAGAAACCACCTCTCAGGGGAACCCCACGCGGGAAAAGATCCCCATTAACGCCTGGCCCACCACTGGCGCCGTCGTTGTCCTGAGAGGGATTGCCTCTGGGTACCCGGTGGCATGGTCCACCAAGAGCAGGATGTACCTGTTGCCCATGGCTTTCTTGGGATCCAGTGGCCCCACCATGTCCATCCCTACCCTCTCAAAGTGTGTTCCAACAACTGGAAAAGGTTGGAGAGGAGCTTTGATCTTCCTCCCACTCTTACCACTTGCCTGGCAAGTTTTGCAAGACCTACAATGTCCATCCGACTGCCTTTGCATTTGGGGCCAGAAGAAGTGGGTGACAAGCCTGTCAAAGGTCTTGTCCCACCCCAAATGTCCTGCCAAAGGCACGTCATGAGCCTTACCCAGTAGGAAGGTCCTGAAGCACTGGGGTACCACCAGCACACAGGCTGACCCAGGTTCAGCGACCTTAGGCTCACTATACAGGAGACCATTCTCCCAGTAGATCCAATGTGATCCGGATTGATCACCAGCTGCCTGGTCTGCAGTCTGCCGCCGCAGACCCTCTAGTGAAGGGCACTCTTTCTGCTCCCTGCAGAATTCTTCCCTGGTGGGACCCCTTATTGCTGCCAATGGGTTAGTTCAGAGATGTCCCCCAGTTCAGCTACCTGCTCCCCCGTAGGCACCGGGGCATCCCCCTCAAGGTCAGCCTCCTCCCGGTCCGTGGGAACTTCAGGGGCCAGTTTCCCGCGCCCCCTGCCCTTTCTCTTGGCAGGGACCTGGGCCACTGTTTCAGGATCCAGGTACTTCTGATCACCCTTTCTGGCAGCATTGACCGAGTGGACATGCATGCCCACTCTGGCAACCCAAGCATCTCCAAGTGAGACCTGAACTCAACATCCTTCCACAAGGACTGCTCCAGGTCGTTACCTCACAGACAATCTACAGGCATGGTAGGGCTCACAACCACCTTCAAGGGACCTAAGACCCCCCCATTCAAAGGGAACCAGCGCCACCATACACTGGCGCTCTGAGTTGTCCACAGCAACTACTTGGTGGAATGCCCCTGGGACTACCTGCTCTTCAGAGACCAGGTGACACCGGACTGAGGTCACACTGACTCCAGTATCTCTGAGAGCCTCTACCCTTTTCCCATTGATGGTCACCCAGGTGCTATATTTCTTTGTGTTAGGGGACACCTGGTTTCCTGGGACCATCTCACTGTCCCCTAGTGAGACGAGGGTCATTTCTGAGGGATCCCCAACCTCCTGTGGGCACCCCTCCTCCCCAAGCGCTACACTAGCCAACACCTTGGACTGCCCACCGGTGGGTGGCTGTGCCCTCTTGGGACACTTGGGGTCCCCCTTCAAGTGACCCACCTGATCACATGAAAAACACTTGCGGGGGCCAGTCTCAGCAGGCTTTCCTGAAGGACCACTGCTTTCTTATCTCCTGGGGGATGGGAACCTTTACCCTGGGTGTTAGTTTGGGGCCCTTTAGAGAACTCCTATGCTTTACCCTTGTCCCCCCCACTTTTCTGCTGGGGACCCTGCCCACCTTTGGCTGAGTCTCCCCCAAACGCTTTCTTGTGGACCCGGGTACTCACCCACCAGTCTGCTTCCATAGCAAGCTTCCTGGGGTCAGTTAGCTTACTGGCGCAGATCTGCAAAACATAGACTAGACAAGTGCTCCCATGCAATCAAATTGTAGAGCCCCTGAAAATCTGTTACATTACTGCCCTTCACCCAGCCATCCAGTGACCTGCAAAACGAATCTACACATTCCAACCAAGTGTTGGCATCAGACTTCTTACTGGACCTAAACTGATACCTGTACTTTTCACGAGTGAGACCATACCTGGTGAGAAGGGCCTACTTCATGTCAGCATAGGTGAGGTTACACCCCTTACCCAAAGCTATCAAAGTATCCCTTGCTTCTTCTGGGAAAAGAGGCCACAATCCTGCCCCCCAATTCTTCTCAGGGACCCCATTCATGTGTATAGATGCCTCATAGCCCTGAAACCACCTTTGTATGTCATCCCCCTTCTTGAATTCCTTGCCTATTTTCTTGAGGATGTGCACAATTCGATCTGACTGCACAGATGAGTTGCTGCCACCATCTGAGCTGGGCCTACTCCTTAGCTCCAGCTCCTTAAGACTACGTTCATGATCTAAGATCATCTTTCTTTCCTCCATGGCTATTCTCTTCTCTTCCCTCTCACTCTCCATCCTGAGTTTTTCCAACTCGAACTTCCTCGCTTCCTGCCTGTCCTCCAGCTCCTATGGGGACAGGCCACTGCTGCCTGGCCTGGAGGGTTCTCCCCCTCCCAAAAGCACATTCACCCTAGGAATAGGCTCCTCCGCCTCTCCACTGAGATTTCCAGACTGCTCGCTAGCATGTCTGGCTGCTACCCAGGCCCTCAGCGCCTTTTGTAGCTCCTCCTTCCTGGTGAGGCCTCTGACTTGGACTTTTAGGTTTTTGCAAATCGCCTTCAACTCTTTCACGTTGTAGGATTCCAACCTATCCTTCTCAAAGGCAACTTCCAAGGATGCACTTGATGATGCTCTTGATTCAGGCATGATGAAGTACCAAGTTCAAAACTGGGAAGATCAAAAATAGGCCAAAAAGAAAAAGAACCAGTATGTGGCACGTAATGGTCTGCAATATGGTAGTAGTGCACACCAATCACTGTAGGTCAAGTGCAAACACAAGTCCTATCCTCACCGCTGACAACCAATGTTAGAAATGGGGGTCTCTAGTTGGCAGAGGTAGGGACCCTTCTTCCTAGTCAGGATAAGGGAGTTACACTCCTAAAATAACCCCTGCTCACCCCCTTGGTAGCTTGGCACAAGGAGTCAGGCTTATCTTAGAGGCAGTGTGTAAAGCATTTGCACATAACCAACAGTAACACAGTGAAAGCACTACAAAAGGACACCACACCAGTTTAGAAAAATATCCAATATTTTTATATACTCAAAACAAGACCAAAAACAATAATGAATCCACAATACAGTACTTGAAAAATAGGTACTTTGCAAGATGTCTTCTAAACCTCAGAAATACCTCAAAACACAGTTCGTACGAGTCGGTAGCTCTGTCCGGGGCTACCGCGATGCTGAAAACAACAGACTCTAACAGTTCCAGACGACCGCGTCGATACGGGCCAGCAAAAGCGTGAACAGACTCGGTAACAGTACCTTTCTTGTGGCGGCTTACACGGTTTTGCGAGCCGGCCGTGGCAACAGTCGCGGTTGCGTTGCAAAGTGGAAGCTGGTGCCGGTCAGGCCAGAAGGCTGTGTGGGAGGAGGCGGTGCGTCATGAAACTTTACGAGCAGTGCCCCCAATCACAATGCGGTCACAGGTGTTGAGTCAGCAGCAGCGACAGCGTCGGTGAGACCAGGATGGCGAAGTGAAGCGAGGCGGTGCGGACTGCGGTGCCCACATGTCACGGTGCAAGCAACGGCTCGGTGGCGGCGTCGTCGGTCATCATCGTCAGTGAGACCAGGGTTGCGGTGCGGGATGCGGACGGTGCGGTCTGCGGTGCCATCAGGACACAGAGCCAGCGACGGAGTCGGTGACTGAGTCGGTTGCGGTTCCCTTCTCTGTGGCAACTGAAACAGCGGTTCCAGAAGCAGTACCCAGAGGCTGATGAAGTCTTTGCAGTCCCTGAGACTTCAGAACAGGAGGCCAGCTCGATTTCAGGCCCTTGGAGATACTCAGCACAAGTAAAGAAAGTTCAGTCCAGTCCTTTCACTGCCCAAGGCAGAAGCAGCAACTGTAGGCCAATCCAACAAAGCAACAAAACAGCAAAGGGGCAGTACTCCTCCTGGCAGCTCTTCCAGCTCTTCTTCTTGGCAGGTTCCTTGATTCCAGCGAGTTCTAAAGTTCTGGGGTCTGGGCCCCAATATTTATACCACCAAATCCTTTGTTCTCTGAAGGCAGAGAGTGTCTGTACCCAACCAAAACCAGTTCTGTCCTCACTGGTGCAGCTTCCTGGCAGGGGGTGGAGACAGCATTGTGCAAGGCAGACCAGGCCCATTCAGGTGCAAGGAAATCTCCTCCCACTACTCTAAATGCAACCCAGGTCTATTCAGCCCAGCCCTGACCCATCAGACTTCTGGAGCCGCTGCCCTCTCCAGGGCCTGTCATCCAAAAGCCAGACATGCAATACACAAACCTAGCAGAGGCACACTGGATGGTTAAGCAAGAAAATACCTACTTTCTAAAAGTGGTATTTTCAAACACAGAACGTAAAAATCACCTTCACTAAAAGATTCATCTTGAGATTCTGAGTTCAGGCATACTAAACTTTACTTTTCTACCTTGTTCCTAGGGCCAGTTATGTTTATAAGAGGTTATAAACAAACTTCCTATTCTGTCCTATGGGAACAGGTAGCCTTGCAATAGTGAAAACGAAATTTGCAGTAATTCACTATCAGGACATGCCACACACACCAGGGCATGTCCTACCTTTCACATACACTGCACCCTGCCCACAGGGGTACCTTGGGCCTACCTTAGGGGTGACTGACATGCAAGAAAAGGGAAGGTAAGGGCCTGGCAAGTGGGTACACTTGCCAAGTCGACATGGCAGTCCCAGACTGCCCACAGGCTCTGCAATGGCAGGCCAGAGTTACATTTACAAGCTGTTTGTGTGGGTGGCACAATCCAGTGCTGCAGCCCACTAACAGCATTTGATTTACATGCCCTGGCACACTCAGTGCACTTTACTAGGGACTGACAAGTAAATCAAATATGCCAATCATGGAAACACCAATCCATAACACAGTTTACAACAGGAGCACTTGCACTCTAACACTGGACAGCAGTGAGAAAGTGAGCAGAGACACTAAGCCAGCAAAAACAGAGTGAAAACCGGGAGGTCAGAAAGCAGAAACTCAGGGGAAACATGCCAAAAGATGCCAAGTCTAACACAAGTACAACATTTATTTTAAATATAAAATAAATCACAGGCGATCAAACACAAATATTAAGAACATTACCTGAATGGACTAGTAGTGGGCAGTCTTAGGGCTAATGACAACTTTCTACAATTCAGGAGGAACTTGAAAACTCACCTGTTCACAATCTATTTGTAAAATCCATAGTCTCCCCAGTTTCATTATAATATATTGATTGCTTTTCTGTCCTCCGCTCTCGTTAATCCATTCTCCCTATGTATTGTCTTTCTGAATATATGTAAAGTGCTCCATTGTCCAAGTGGCTAGGTCTGCACTGTACTCATACCATCAATAAATAAATAATATACAGAAATCATATACATTTTACTCAAGAATAATTAAAATGTTAAAGAAAGCCATCAAAGATTGTCAAACCTTCCTAAGAATTAACACTTTAGGCTACACTTCAGGAATATTTTATAAATATTTCAGATGGTGGATGTAAGGTAGGCCTGGGCGGAAAACTACGCTCGCGGAGTTTGCGTAGCTTGCGCTACTACGCGCTACGCGAATTGCACGTAGCACAGTGCAAAAACGCGTAGCGGGCATTTTTGCTTGCTCGCGGTGCTCAACGTCAAGTTGGCGACCGCGAGCGAGCAAAATCAACATCCCGGCGAGACTTTTTCTCGTTCGCGATCAGCAACATCAAGTTGCCGATCGCGAGCGTGGAAAATAAACCTCCCGGCGAGATTCTCAACGTGGGGAGGTCAGGTTTCTCATTGCGAGTGGTCGCGTATGCTCGCGACTGCTCGCGGTGAGAAACTACCAGTCCACGATGAGAAAGCTGCTGCCCGAGTACAAATCTACTCGAGCGGCAGAAAACGACCGCTTGCACTGTGCAAGATGCCGTTTGCAATGATTGCACAGTGCGGACAAGCATCCGGCACTGAGCAATCAGTGCGAACAGCATTTCCCTACCGCACTACGCAGTTTGCGTAGCTACGCGTAGCGCGAAGTGCACTTTGCGTAGCTACGCGTAGCGCTACTACGCGAACTACGCCCAGGGTTAATGTATGGTTCGAACCAGGAGATTGACTGAGTAATTTATGATTGTATTTTACATGCTGGGGTACCCAGAGCTCAAACTAAATTAATCTGATCTCAATGCTTTTGAAAAGAATGCATATTTCTTGATTGTAAGAAATTGGGTTATTCGTTGTCAGGGAAACCACAAAAGTCATTAAATTAACCTGTGCTTAACCCTCTGGTAGACTGGAACAAAAGCAGCCAGGTTTAACTTAGAGGCAGTGTGTAAAGTTTTTTGCAGCACGCAAACAGTAACAAAGTGAAAACACAGCACAAGAAAAATCCCAAACCAATTTAGAAAATTAGAGTAAATTTAGATTAAAAAGATGATGCAAGAACGACAAAAAATCAATCAGTAGAACCAGAGATATTCAATTTTAAATGTGTAAGTGAAAATAGTGCCAAAAAGCACAAAGCACCACTCGTGGTCATCTGGTTATGCTAGATCGTAGGAAAGTCACAAGTTGAGGCCGACCATGATGGAGTGCAGGTCAGATACTGTGACCAGGTTAGTCCTTCTGAAGAGTTACATTATCAAGTCCAAGTTCCATTGGAGTTGGAGGAGGTCATAAGGAGGAGGCTGAGCATCGTGGACGGTCATCGCTTAAAGTGAAGAGTCATCAAGGGTTGCATCTCATTGCCCCAATGAATAATTAAGCCTTTCCCAAAACAGGATAGTAGCTCTGCTGATGTGCCTGAAGTGTTATGGGATCCCTATTTAATGTCATCCAATACTCTATAAAGTGCAAGTGCTGTCAAGTAATCAACATTCAACATGGATATGTGCGGGTTAGACTCAATAAAAACACACATATGTCCTCATTTTTCAAATCAAAGGGAGTTAGTTGTCTAAGTGGTCTCTTCTGTTGTTCAAATCAAATCCATGACCAGGACCTCAAATGGAGAACTATTGGAACACAGTACAGATAAGAACAAGTTCACAAATGGACATGCAGTTCAGCATCAAGGTTATGGCCCCATGGTTTCTCAGTGACTAAAAGAATGATCATCCGTGATTCACACTGAAGCAAAAGCCATAATATTGAAAAGATGTCATATCTCCTTGATGCTGTTCCCAAAACTGTTTAGCCATGGGGTAGGTATGATCATGATATTTTATAGCCCTGATATGCTGCAAAATCCTGAGTTTTAACCGATTGATTGTACTGCCCACATATCGCAGGCCACAACCACATTCCCATGCATATGCAACAAATTCTGTTTAACAGGTAATCAGTTCTTTGATCTTAATCGTCCTGCCCTCAAAGGTCTTATACTCAGTACAATTCTGCCAAATTTGCAAGCCTTGCAGGTGGCACATTTTCTGAAACCCAAACTTCTGTTGGTCAGCCAGTTAGATTATTGGTGATACATAGATCTGGTCAACATATCCCCTGAAGATGGTGCCTTTCAATATGTGATCTTGGGGCGCTGACCAACTACATCTCTCAAATGTTCATCATGTTTCAAGATGTGCCAATTCCTGTTAATCAGGGAACTAATCGAACTACGTTCTGTATTGTATCCCATAAAAAAGCATATAGCTTGGTCCTGGTCACCATCTACCCTACATATCAGAGTGGATGAAGCTTGTGTACTCAATAACTGCTCCCTGTTTTTAGTTAGGACCCTTTGTTTTGCTTCTCTGAGGACCCGCAGTGGATATCCCCTTTCTGCAAATCTCATAATCATCATGTTGGCTTCTTTTTCAAATAATTCATCAGTAGAACAGACTCTGCTGGCCCTAAGTAATTGACTATATGAAATACTACATTTTAGAGAACACGGGTGTACACTTTTGCCATGTAAGATGGAGTTACAGGCAGTCTTTTTTTGAAAAACCTTAGTTTTTAAGGAGGCACCCACTACTTGCAATTTCACATCCAGGAAATCAATTTGTTGCATACTCCAATTCAAAGTCAATTGTATATTGTCAGGATAGCAATGTAATCACATAAAGATGTTTCATCTCCTTCCCAAAAAATAAACAAATCATCAATAAAACATACCCACATGTCAATCTTGTTGGTGTACTCTGCATTGCATTCTGCCCAGGCAATTTCTTTCTCCCACCATCCCATATAGATGTTGGCATATGTGGGTGTAAAGGCTGCCCCCATTGCAGTCCCCTGTTTTTGGAGATATGTTTTTATGTCAAAGAGAAAGATGTTGTGGGTAAGACAGAAAGAGAGCATTGTGAGAAGCATAATAGTGTGTTGAGTCAATGCCAGAGACCTGGATCTGGAAATATCGACATGCCTCTATCCCATATTGATGCCAAATGGAGGTATATAGGGAGCAAACATCTCCTGTTACCATGATGTAGCCACTACGCCACAGGATGTTCACCTTTCTTGAAAAATCATTTGTATCCTGTGTGTAGGATGCAAGACTGGTGACATAATGACAAAGAATCAAATCCAGAAATCTAGAGGTGTTCTATGACAGGGACCCATTCATGCTGACAACCGGTCTTCCAGGAGAATTCTGAAGATTTGTGTGTATTGTCGGTCAGAGGCCACGCCCCCTTTCTCCACCAGTCTGAAAACGCGCCTCCTGGTGCACTGCGGCTTTGGGGATGAAGTCCACTTTAGTCCTGAGGCCCTCAGGAGGCAAGGGGACCTCACTGCCCCACCAGCAGTATGCCGGAAGGCACGTTTGCAGAGTGGTGGAAAAAGGGATGTTGCCTCTGACCACCTCTCAGGAATCCCACTGTGTGGGGCTTACTGGAGGTAACGGGTGGGCTAGTTGGCCCCTAAGGACCTCAGCAGCAAAGGGGACTTCATCCCCCAACCAAGAGCGCACCAGGAGGCGCGTTTGCAGAGTAGTGTAAAAAGGGGGCGGGCCTGCGGCGAGTTGCCGACTTTGTTTTTTTTTATTTTAGGAAGGGGGGCTGTGTGGCCCCCCTTCCCATGACCATTTTGGGCACCGGGGACCCCATCCCCCGGGGCCTGACCCATTTTTTTGTATTTCAATCAATTAAAAAGGGAGGGGGCCGAGCAGCCCCCCCTCCCGAGGCTTATTTCTGCCCCTTGGGCCTTTATTCATTTGTGATAAAAAAAAAGGAAGGGGGTCCCGTGGCCCTTTTTTCCCAGGCTGATTTTGGCCCCGGGGACCCCATCTCCTGGGGCATGGCCTTTCATTGGGGACCGCGAGGGGAGTCTGAAGGCACCCACGGTCCCGGCCGGGTCCTGCCTCCTGTGGGAGCCGGCATTGCTTTTTACACCCATGGAGCTGCTGACATGCAGCTCCCTAGGTGTAAAAAGCAAAGTGTGCTCCACTTTGAACAGGCGAGAGCAAAATGCTCTTGCTTGTTCAAAGCGGAGCACACTGTTTGCTATAGGATGGCCGGAGCAGCGCTCCCTCCATCCCATAGCAAACTGCTGTGTCCCGGGGGTGGGCACCCTGGGACATTGCTGGAGACGGCCCTGGGGGGTGGCGGTCCCCAGGGCCATTTACGACTCCTTGAGGGAGGTCGCGCGGCCCCCCTCCCATTTTGAAAATAGCCCTGTGGGACCCCCTGAACAGGCCTAGGGGTCAGGGTGTTTCTACCCTGCCCCTTTTCTTTTTTTTTACGTTTTTGCTTGTGACTCGGTTCAACCACGTCACAAGATGGCTGCCAACACTTCCTGGTTTGAAATGTCGGCAGCCAATCAGATCTCAGACACGAGATCGGGAGGGTTCGCGGATCCACCGCGGCCTCAGTTGTATATCTGAGAAATTTTTACATTTCTAAGGAACTACTGAACGGATTTACACCATTTAACAGAAAGAGTACTTTCTGGAACAAGAGCTACCTTTTTGCCAAATTTGGTGTTATTTCGTTCAGCAGTTCAGGTTGTAGTCATGTCTAAAGTTTCCTATGGAAATTAACATGGAGAAAACGCGTTTTGGGACCCCCCTTTTTCTCTGCCCCGCTTAACGGTCACTCTAAAAATTTGAAGACAGCAGCTGATGTGACTGCCCCATTAGTTTTGAAAATTTCGCGAAGATTTGTCAAACGGTGTCAAAGTTATTTACAAATCAAAAAACGCTTTTCCTATGGAAACTAGGTCATAACTATAATTATCTACTGGTGACTGCCAGTAGGTAATATATATATATATATATATCCAACAGAAAAGGTTACCCCTGAGAGGGCAGCTTCTCAGAGTGCGGACTTCTATACATGAGGGCTGCTGCAGTATCAGTTGTCAGATTTCATCCACGTACTCGGCTCAACGCGTTTCAAGCTTTCGCTCTTGTTCACGAGCCATCAACTCTTGGAAAGACCTCTCCCAGTATCTTGAAACACCTGCTATATTCTTGAGTCCCGCCCTTGTGGGCGTGTCTTTATTACTTCATCCAACCATGCCTCCAGTGCATTATTGTATTAGCAGTTCAAAATACTAACATTTAATACCCCAGTGGGTGATGCCGTCTTCCATTGAGTTCATAAAATCTTAAACCACAGTGGGGTGATGAAAGTAAAAAACCGAGTCTGTTGCAATATTACCGCTCCTCACAATAGAACACTCCGCTCCCTCTGTACTGACGCCAAAGTCTTTTGAACGCCAGGGATCCGCTTGTTTTGCGGCGGGCCATCCTCGTGGCCGGGCAGAGCCGCTACACATCCAACAAAAAAGGTTACCCCTGAGAGGGTGGCCTCTCGGAGTGCGGACTTCTATACATGAGGGCTGCTGCAGTATCAGTTGTCAGCTTTCATCCACGTACTCGGCTCAACGCGTTTCAAGCTTTCGCTCTTGTTCACGAGCCATCAACTCTTGGAAAGACCTCTCCCAGTATCTTGAAACACCTGCTATATTCTTGAGTCCCGCCCTTGTGGGCGTGTCTTTATTACTTCATCCAACCATGCCTCCAGTGCATTATTGTATTAGCAGTTCAAAATACTAACATTTAATACCCCAGTGGGTGATGCCGTCTTCCATTGAGTTCATAAAATCTTAAACCACAGTGGGGTGATGAAAGTAAAAAACCAAGTCTGTTGCCATATTACCGCTCCTCACAATAGAACACTCCACTCCCTCTGTACTGACGCCAAAGTCTTTCGAACGCCAGGGATCCGATTGTTTTGCGGCGGGTCATCCTCGCGGCCGGGCAGAACCGCTACACATCCAACAAAAAAGGTTAATTTAATGTTAGTATTTTGAACTGCTAATACCATAATGCACTGGAGGCATGGTTGGATGAAGTAATAAGGACACGCCCACAAGGGCGGGACTCAAGAATATAGCAGGTGTTTCAAGATACTGGGAGAGGTCTTTCCAAGAGTTGATGGCTCGTGAACAAGAGCGAAAGCTTGAAACGCGTTGAGTCGAGTACGTGGATGAAAGCTGACAACTGATACTGCAGCAGCCCTCATGTATAGAAGTCCGCACTCGGAGAGGCCACCCTCTCAGGGGTAACCTTATTTGTTGGATGTGTAGCAGCTCTGCCCGGCCACGAGGATGGCCCACCGCAAAACAAGCGGATCCCTGGCGTTCGAAAGACTTTGGCAAAGAACCACCACCCTGGGTTATGCTGTGTGAAGCACAGGGACACTCTTGGGACTTGTAGCCAAACAACTGCCAGGACAACACTCCCAGCCATCCTGTCAGCACAGGCACCCCACCCCACCCCACAGGGAAGCAGAGTCAAAAGGAAGGAAGGATGGGCATGCTGGGAAGGGGGGTGGAGGCAATAGCATGATGGGAGTTGTAGGCACAGATATTGCTCACCCTCACAATTGGCCCATCAACACCACTCTCAACCATGCTCACATCACAGGGAGTGGATAAGGACTCACAAGATGGCTGACACTGGGTACTGCTGTGGGGAGCACAAGGCCCTGCTGGGAACTGTGCACCAACAAGCAGCACGACACCACTGCCTGACATCCTGAAAGCCAACTTGCACTCCCTGCAATGCAAGCACGTTGCATGGTGGGATATCTGGCTGGGTGGGAAGGAGGACTCACAGCACTGACCAGAGTTACAAGCAGCTCTCCTCACACACCCCCTCAACACTAACTCCACATAACCCACCTGGGAGAATGCAATGCCTCACAGCCTAACTGAAGATCCCACAAAGAACCACCACCCTGGGTTATGCTGTGTGAAGCACAGGGACACTCTTGGGACTTGTAGCCAAACAACTGCCAGGACAACACTCCCAGCCATCCTGTCAGCACAGGCACCCCACCCCACAGGGAAGCAGAGTCAAAAGGAAGGAAGGATGGGCATGCTGGGAAGGGGGGCGGAGGCAATAGCATGATGGGAGTTGTAGGCACAGATATTGCTCACCCTCACAATTGGCCCATCAACACCACTCTCAACCATGCTCACATCACAGGGAGTGGATAAGGACTCACAAGATGGCTGACACTGGGTACTGCTGTGGGGAGCACAAGGCCCTGCTGGGAACTGTGCACCAACAAACATCACGACACCACTGCCTGACATCCTGAAAGCCAACTTGCACTCCCTGCAATGCAAGCACGTTGCATGGTGGGATACCTGGCTGGGTGGGAAGGAGGACTCACAGCACTGACCAGAGTTACAAGCAGCTCTCCTCACACACCCCCTCAACACTAACTCCACATAACCCACCTGGGAGAATGCAATGCCTCACAGCCTAACTGAAGATCCCACAAAGAACCACCACCCTGGGTTATGCTGTGTGAAGCACAGGGACACTCTTGGGACTTGTAGCCAAACAAATGCCAGGACAACACTCCCAGCCATCCTGTCAGCACAGGCACCCCACCCCACAGGGAAGCAGATTCAAAAGGAAGGAAGGATGGGCATGCTGGGAAGGGGGGCGGAGGCAATAGCATGATGGGAGTTGTAGGCACAGATATTGCTCACCCTCACAATTGGCCCATCAACACCACTCTCAACCATGCTCACATCACAGGGAGTGGATAAGGACTCACAAGATGGCTGACACTGGGTACTGCTGTGGGGAGCACAAGGCCCTGCTGGGAACTGTGCACCAACAAACAGCACGACACCACTGCCTGACATCCTGAAAGCCAACTTGCACTCCCTGCAATGCAAGCATGTTGCATGGTGGGATAACTGGGCTGGGGGGAGAAGGAGGCCTGGATGGTAACCAAATACCACCAATGCTGGTCATGCACACACCTCAACATTCACATTGACATGCCACAGGTTGGCAGGACAATGTGCTACAGCAATATCACTCACTGACTGTCACTATTTAGGAGAATGCAATGTCCTGGCCCACATCCAGGGGTACAGTCACAACTGTCAGGTGTTTGAACAATTGATGCCAGTAGAAACATAACATACAATCTGTGTCTCTCCCCAAAACAGGAGATGATGGGGACACAGCAGCAGACCAGGAGGACTCCCTGTCCCAAGCTCCGGGAACACTGAGCTCACTGGTGTGGATCAGCCTCTGCACTCCTCGGATGGCGAAGAACCAGCTGGACCCTCCGGTGTGAGTCATCATGCAGCACCAGCAGGACCAACATCTGCACCCCTGCACCCACCCCTCCAACAACTGCCAACACACAGGCCACCCCTGCCAACACGGACACACCAAGGACCACAGATGACAACAGCGCAGGGACCCAGGCCCAAACTGGAGCTGGTGACAACGAGCCCAGGAACAACACCCAAGTGGGCCCACGGTCACCTGTGCGTGCCACTGCAGGTCCCGCACGTGTCGCCAGGGGTGGTGGGAGGGGTGGTAGACATAGGTCACTCCTTGCAGAGGGGTCTGGACTGTATGATGACCCACAACTGGCACGCATCACGGATGCGTGCCAGACTAGCACCGGAGAGGTCAGCCAGGTAGTGGGGATCCTCAAGGACATACAACAGCAGCAGGCTGCCCATCATGCCCGCTTGGACTCCCACATGTCCCGTGTCGAGACACACATGTCACGTGTCGAGACACACATGTGTGGCATGGAGTCCAAGTGGGACACATTGGAACAACTGACAGCGGTGCATAGGGACATACTGACATGCCTCCGCCAGATCAGCACCAACATGGCCTCACCTCCCTGTGTGCCCACAACATCTGCTGCTGAAACAACTGCAAATGCCACAGGGAGGGAGGAGGACTCTGGCAGAGAGTCCCCTGCACCGCCGCAGCCTGCACCTGAGGGTCCCCCCCCAAGAAGAGGGGCTGTCCGAGGAGGCCAAACTGAGAGGCCGATGGCCATCTACATCCCCCAGGAAGCCAACACCTGTTCTGGAACTTTTCCTCTATGTGCATACTGCACGCCCTGTCGAAGCCAAGCCAACTCTCCCACATGACATGGGGAGCTCTAGTTGACCAAATGTATCAGATGACTGTGGACTTTACTCTGGACATTTCAGCTACCAAGACTTCCAATTCACATGGGAACTTTGGATCCAAATTTCTATGTACAGCACCCACCATCCTGTGCACCATCCTCACACCTGTATGTAAATAAACTCACCAATACACCATATCTGCCTCTGTTGTGATTCCAACGTGGTTTTTGTCATGTAGATGTTGATCTGCTAAATTACACTGTGCATGCTAACTGCTACAGCAAGTCCAACACTGTCATGTCAGTCATGGCGACGTGACACATATGAGGGAGACACACCACTAGGGCCACAAAACACATACACACCAGGGCCATCAGACTCATCACCTATACTGATGTTGCAACGAAATACAGTGGAATGTACAGACACGCCACCTATTCACAGTCACTGTCAACTAGACAACAGGTGCAGTAAGCAAATGTCAGTCAGATGTGTGACTACAGACAACGCACATCCCAAAGTCAAGCACAGGTTTATTACACATTTCCAACATGTAGTTTCCACTACAAATGCAAGCTAATCCAACCTGGCTGTGGCCACAACGTCAAAAAGTGCAGAAGATAGAAAGTCCAGGGGTGTGTGGCACATCATCTGTAGGGAAACGACTGCTTCCACCTTGGAAGTTGAATCATGGATTCGGGGGATCCAAGTTGATCAGACAACTCCAGCAGCACCCTGTGAAGGACAGACATGACACACAGTCAAAACCACTGAAGAACAGCACAGAACGTCAATACTCATGTCCAATACATGTCACGAGATAACTACACAAAACCAAGTTAGCATGTCAACACTGTTGGGCAGTACAGACCACCTGCAAGGACACATCGCTGCATGCATCCAGTTAAGTAGCACATGGCCACACTCAAACAGCACCAGAGCACCACACACACATATCATGCAAACTCAAATCATTGACATTACAACCCTCTGGAGACTCACATTCAGCTGAAGAAGTTGGTGATGAGCTGTGTGCGGACATCAACATCATCATCATCATCATCTTCACTGGCATCGTGACCCAGGCCAGGATCTTCCACAGGTGGTGGACGTTGGTCATCGTCATCCAGGATGAGAGGCAACTCCTTCCGCACTGCCAGGTTGTGTAGCATGCAGCAGACGATGACAATCTTGCACACCTTTGCTGGGGCATATGGGAGGGCCCCTCCTGTCTTGTCCAGGCAGCGGAAGCGGCTCTTCAGGAGACCAAAGGTCCGCTCAATCACCCTCCTCGTCCGACCATGTGCCTCATTGTAGCGCATCTGGGCTGGTGTCACAGGGTTCCTGAGGAGTATCAGCAACCACGGCATGTTGGGGTATCCCGAGTCACCTACAGACAGACAATTGCACATTAGCCGAATTGAAAATGTGTGCCAAAAACAACATAGCAGAACACACACAATGGTACAAAGTCAGAACACACCAACAAGCCAGGCACGCTGGTTCGGCATCTGTGACATCCTCCTCGGGATGCGACTACTCCTCATCACGTAGGCATCGTGTGCAGAACCGGGGAAACGGGCACACACATGTGAGATGGTCATATCTGCAAGACATACCACCAGAGCATTGATCGAATGGTAATGTTTACGGTTGCGGTATGCCTGCTCATGTGCCTGTGGTGGTATCAAAGCCACATGTGTCCCATCAATGGAGCCAATTACATGTGGCATCCTCCCCAGGGCATAGAAGTCACTCTTGACGTCAGTGAGTCGTTGACGTGTTGGGAAATAGATGTACTGGTTGAGGTATCTCAACATTGCCCCCAAAACATCGCGTAGCACACGGCTGAACATAGTCTGTGACATCCCACCAGTAGTCACCACAGTGTGTTGAAAGGTACCGGTGGCAAAGAAGTGTAGGGCTGCCATCACCTTCACCTTGGGGGTCAGCGCTGTAGGATACGGCCGGCCAGGCTGCAAATGTGGGGCCAACCGCACTGCCAAATCCTCAATCAGCTGCCTGGTGAAGCGGTACCGTCGGATGCTGTCACGTTCTACCATCGTTGCCAGGTCTGGGAATGGTCGATGGACAGCAGGAGCCCTGCAGTGCATAGGTGAAGAAAGCAAGATTGTCAGTCACCCCACCTATGTGCCGTTCACCATACTCAATTTCACATGATACATCATCAACATACACAAGTACTTGATGTGTGTGTCGTCCCGTTTGGACATATATGGCACCTACATGGACATCATCTAACATCTCTGTTCAACAAGTGTTGACAACAGGTTCCAGGGTGTGCTATGAGACACCATTAGGCTGTGTCACAGTACCCATTAACTGCTCTCACGTTCCACACACATACCACAGTGACATGTCTGGACAGATGCTCCACAGGCATCACAGCTCATTGACAGGTAGATTCCCATGGAGCCTGTCTTGCCACATGGACACTGGCATGACATGGCGTATCATGTACACGTCAGAAAAACAAACATGACACCCACAGGTGGTGGCCCCTGTAGCCTCTGCAGGACAGACATGGACGTCTGTGACACACACACACCATCAAAGTTCATGCACAAACCACGTGGATGTGGAGACTGTCTCCCATTGTGCACATGGTGTCAGAGACATGTGATACACAACATGCACACAGACTGTGGAGGGACATCACTATTGTTGGAATGGGCCACCCTGTGACATACATGCCATCCCACATGTGAGCCTGGGGGTATGTGACATGTCTTACACTTACACAACCTGGAAATGTGACCATGACACATGCTCAGAAATGAAAAGTTGCACACCACAGTGGTCAGGTGCACAACACACAAATGACCCTGTCCCCATTAACACGTGCACAGCCTGGGTGTGTCTGCCCCCAAGTGCCACCCCAAAATCCACATGTTCACCCCCATACACAGATAAGGTTATGCTGCCACACATGCGTCATAGACAGTGTGGACTGGGTGTGGTGTTGTAGGTGTGCCCCTGAGTCACTGGAAAGTAAATGTGGCTGGCATAGGTTCACCAGTGACCAGCATGGTGACATATGCGTGTGACCTGTCCTGGTACGCATTGTACAGCAATGGTCCGATCGGTGTGCCTGCACGGACCATTGCATTGAATGGGAGCGGGTACGGGTTGTCCAGCAATGGTCCGATCGGTGTATCCGCACGGACCATTGCATTGAATGGGAGCGGGTACGCGTTGTATCGCGGGTACGCGTTGTACAGCAATGGTCCGATCGGTGTGCCCGCACGGACCATTGCATTGAATGTGAGCGGGTACGCGTTGTATGCCTGGTACGCGTTGTACAGCAATGGTCCGATCGGTGTGCCCGCACGGACCATTGCATTGAATGTGAGCGGGTACGCGTTGTATGCCTGGTACGCGTTGTACAGCAATGGACCGATCGGTGTGCCCGGCCGGCCCATTGCATTGAATGTGAGCGGGTACGTGTTGTACAGCAATGGTACGATCGGTGTGCCCGCACGGACCATTGCATTGAATGGGAGCGGGTACGCGTGGTCCAGCAATGGTCCGATCGGTGTGCCCGCACGGACCATTGCATTGAATGGGAGCGGGTACGCGTTGTATCGAGGGTACGCGTTGTACAGCAATGGTCCGATCGGTGCACACGCATTGGCTGGGGCCTGGCATGGCAACGGACGCGTTTTTGAAGCTTCAACGAGTCTGATGCAGTGAATTCAGTTGGCCAGCCACAACAATGTTGCAAATTCATGGGTGTCATGAAGTTGAAGTTTTTGAAGGATGCTGTGGGTGTGTCTTGGTGCTGCAATTCCATGGATTGGTCAGATTCAGAAGATGCATACGACTTGGACCTATCACTTTGGACACATGGCACAGTATCTTCCTCTGCAGCACACATATAATGCTGGCTGTTCCCCTGAGGGCTCACTTGCCTGCACTACATGCTCCAGGACGACATCTGCCACTACACTGCTGCTGTCTCTGCATCCTCTGGCTACTGCAATGGCACGTACTGTGGAGAGAGCCCCAGCCTTCACCCATGAGGAGAACCAGGCCCTGCTGGACAACCTCCTTCCACAGTACAGCAAGCTGTATGGGACACCAGGGGAGCAGGTGAGTGTGCTGTCCACTGCCTTACTAATTGTGCATGTTGTCTGACTAGCAGGATTTACAGTGTGCACACCACTGGCTAGCATGCTCACTGAGTAGTACTCACCCCCCAAAGTGTGTAGTCACATGCACTGAACAGGTACAGTGGAGTAACAGTGCATTCAAACAAGGATTCACTTGCCATGCAATGATACCATGTAGTAACTCCTGGCAAACTGTCCATAGTCCTCGTTGCACTGCCTGTGTACATCATATGCCCCTGTGATTGAGCCATGTATTTCCAACTGTGTGATGCACGGATATGTTGCATGTGTAGTAATGGCCTTTTCACTTTGTCATCCTCACAGGTTGATGCCCATCAGAAGCAGGATATCTGGCTGGCCATCGTCCGGGCAGTCAGATCCGTGGGGGTCTACAAGCGCCGGATCCGCAACTGCCAGAAGAGGCGGCAGGACCTTCGGGTCTGGACCCGGAGGATTGCAAGGGTCCAGCTGAAGCTGTCGCCTCCTCGCAGGAGGGGCGGACACCGGACCCTGACCCCCCACATGCTCCAGATCCTGCCGGTGGTCTTCCCGGAGCTGGATGGGCAGCTGAAGGGAAGACAGCAGCAAGGAGGGGGTGAGTCAAAGACTGCACTGTGAACTCTGTCTGACATTCTATGTGCCCTCCTGTGGCGTGGTTAAACTTCCCCAGTACATCAGTCTTGTTGTCCAGTACCCATGTCCCTCTATTGTGACATGGCCACTACCCATCTGATAGGCCGGTGTGCTCCTTACGCTCAGGATAATTGTGTCACTCGGGTACAGGGTCCTTGCATTTTGCTTTGCTCAAGGTGGGTGACAGCTTTTGTTCCCGTGATATTGTGTTAGCCTTCATGGGTGGGTCAATTGCTCACACAATGCCTGAGTCGTGCAATGTAGTCTGGGTGTAACTTTGATATGTGATCCACTTGCAGATCAGAATCACCACATGTCCCTGGGGTATTTGCCACACCCCCATGCTGTGGGTGGGTACAATGTTTGGGCCTCAGGAGTATGTATGTCAAGTGTGTCACACATGCTTAGCCACCTGCCTACTGACCAGGGCTCATCCATCTTGCAGGTGGAGCCGGACAGTCATGCCTACTCCAGGGCATACAATACACTCTGTACTCCCACTCCCGTGTATCAGCTGACATGCTGTGCTCAGTGAAATGTTCCCTCAGGTGTCTGCCTCTGTGTCGTTGTGCTGTGACTAAGTTGTCGGGACTCCTGTGATGTTTATCGGTTAGGGGTCAGCATGCCATCTGCTATTGGACCATGTGAGACAAGACTTCTGTGACTTATAGGTTTTTGATCACATGACTGTGCAGACAGGTGTATGCCACTGTGACTTTCAGGCAGCTGTTTTTCATTCTCAGCACACTGTGAGGTGCTCATGTTCAGAGAGTTGTGTTTCATGTCCCCCATATGTCCAATTGGTATGACGTGGACAAATAGTAGTTCAGATGATGTGGTTTTGGGGGGATGGACATGTGCACTTGTCAGTTACATTACTTGCCTTCCCCATGTCCTAGGATTGTGACACAGTGCAGACTGCGGTTGGCTGGCTGCCATGGCCATGTGACTGGAGACAGTGATGTATGACTTTGCAGGCATGCCTGTGTCATGGCATTAAACTTCCTAAGAGTGATCCTGCAGGGGAGTGACATGTGCAACATGCACCCCATTGTGGCATTGACTATCCGGACATGGGTGCTTCATGGGGTCTGGTGCTGGTATGCATCACATACATTTCTATTTAGACTCTGGCCGTCCATTTATCCAGACACCTGCACTGACTCAGTGGCAAGAGATGTGACGTGGGCATGTTCACATACTTCACTGTGTTCTCAGCAATGTCCAACTACTGTGTAGGTGGTGCATGTGTCCACACTGGGGTCTTACCATCAGACAGGCACCAGACAGATGGGTGCAGGGGCAGGAGGGGTGTCTGTTCCATGGTTGACCATCAGACTGACAATTGGCTTCTCCTAATCTGTGTGATGACTTTTGGCAATGTTCTACTAGAGATGCCAGGGCTTGCTCTGTGATGTGCTGTACTTACTGTGGTGTGTGCGGTCAGTGCAGGTGACTGATGTTTGTCTGTTTCCCTAATTGTTTGCAGATACATCCACAGCCACAGGAGGGGACAGCTCCACAGACCAGGAGGAGCAGCGGAGCCAGACTGGGTCAGCGTCCGACGAGTGGTCAGAGGGACCCAGTGGCACGGAGGGCGAGGGGAGCCACACCGAGGAGTCCTCAGCACCATCCACCTCAGCTGGGGACCACAGCAGCTCGGAGGATGACTCCCTTGTGGATGCGGGTGTCAGCAGCCACCACACCCCAGCTAGTCTGTCTGACCCCGCCACCACCACCACCACCACCGCCCTCCCATTGGCTCCCATTCCTGAGGTCCGTGGAGGCTCCCGTGCTCTGGAGTTTGTCTCCTTCAAGCCAGGCACCGCACCCCCTGCCCCTGTGTCCCCTGCTGCCCTGAGTGAGGAGTCTGTGTACCTCCTTCGGCAGCTCCATGGAGGGCAGACAGCAATGCTGACTGTCCTCCATGCACACACCACTCTGTTGACACAGCTGGTGTCGTTCATGGAGGGCATCTCAACGGGTATGTCTGCCCTACAGAGGAGCAATAGGTCCATGGACTCCTCCCTGACGGCAGCAGTGTCCCTCCTCCAACAGTCCCTCACCCCTCCCACCTCTGCCCCATCCACACTTCCTACCACCCTACCTGTCCAAAGCACATGCACACCTGCACAATCACCCAAACACACAGACACGAGCAGCACACACACACCCAAAACCAAGGCAAGACGTGCACACAAGCATCCTCAGGGGACTGATTCCACACACACAGGGGATGGGGAACTGACACACACACAGGCAACCACAGTCACTCCGCAATTCTCAAGATCCTCTCCCTCCAAGACCCCTTCCCTTGCCTCACCTGCAACCCCACCTACACAGCAGCTCTTCCTCTCTGACCTCGGCCTCTTCCCCTCCAATCCCGCGGATACAGCATACCGGGGGAAGAGGAAGTCCACACACAGAGAGGGGAGTGCCCCTTGCCCCCGGACACCCTCCCCCAGGCGCAGGCAGAGTGAGCCCCCCACCCGCAAGTCCCCCCGGACCGGGAAGAGCAAGACCCCACCACCGCCCTGCAAGACACCCACCCAGTCTCTCAGCTCCATCCCCCAGGCCACCACTCCACAGGTTCCCCCGCCACACCCTGCCCCAGGTTCCCCCACACCGATACCGCATCCCCAAACTGCTCAGGCCCTCCCCCCCTGCCACTTGCTCTTCCACCCCCAAACCAGACGCTCTGCCTGTATGTGCCACTGGTGTGGAGACCGTGTCCCCCCCCTCTGTCCTGCCCAGCTCTTCTGCCCCCCTTCCACTCCCTTGGAGTCATGCACTGCGGTGGAGTCCACAACAACCCCGTCTGACTCGGGCACTGCATTGGGGACACAGTCCACTCCATCTGACCAGCCCACTGCAGTGGTTGCAGCACCAACACCATCGGACTTGAGCCCTGCGGTGGTGCCGGCCCCCTGAGTCAGACACCTCCACTGCAGTTGCCGGTGACACTCCTGCACCCACCTCACCTTCCCTGCCTCCTTCTGGCATCCCCTGATCCTGTCCCTGCGGTGCCTGGCCTCCCCTCGTATGCCCCTCCAAGGGGGATGTCCCCTGTCGGTACCTGTGCAGGCAAGCAATTGGTGACAAGTTGTCACACATCACCCTGTTGGGACTGTGTATTTGGACTGGACATTGGCCGTAGTTAATTTTGGACTTTTGATTTCAGTTGCACACTTGCTGAATAAAGACTCTTTTTGTTTACTTGTGGTTAATCTTTGGTGGTACATGATGTAGATGTGTAGAATCATGCATTTGCTGTTGTTATTGTGTTAAGATCAGGTAAATGAAGTTTTGCTGTGATGGGCTCCATGTGGTCCATGGGATATGTGTCCTAATCTAGTCTGGATCTATAGCATCCCTTGCTGCAGTCTGAGGGTGTAATGTTCAGCATTTGACACAGGGATGTACGTTTAGCATTTGTAGATTACCATCTTTGTCCTACACTGTTGCACATCTGTTGGGCTTACCACTGTCCAATGTTCCAAGTACCCTGACTGTGTGCCCGTCTCCACCGGACATGCAGTTTTGCACATCAATTTTGGAGGACTCATCTGTGTATACAGTACAACTGGATTGCCACGTGTTTTGGGTGTATGCAGATGACTGACGTGACACTCCCGTACCCAGGCTGATGTGAGCAGAGGCTTCTGTGTGTTGTAGTTGTTGACTCACTGACGGAGTGTCCTGCTGATATGTTTGAGTCGTGCACAGACAAGGTTTGGCACAGCGGACCTTCCACAGGAGTGGAGTGCCCTCATGGCTGTGTGTAATCCGGTGACATTGTGTGTGCCCGTGTTGTGTGTTGTGTGAGCATGTCTGTGCATGTTCCCTTCCCTTTTCATACACAGGCTGTGTCCCTAGGGATGTTCCTGTTTGTGATGCTTGCAGAGTTGGTATGTGTTCATTCAGCATCTTGGACCTGGTTTCTCCGTGATGTGGGTGCATGGCAAACTGATGTTCAAGAGGTTGTCATCCCAGGTTGTCTTTGTTGTCAGGGCTGGGGATGTGGGCAAGCGCTGATGGGACACATTCAGGATTCCCCTTGGCACTTGTTGTTTACACAAGTAATGTGATTTTGAGTTTGTGGTAGCTTTCAGTGATTGTGACGCGTTGTGTGTGTGACTGCTGCCACTCCTCAGGGTCAGAGCTGCAATGTTGGAAGTTGTGTACATGTGTTCTTTGTGTCTCACCTTGGCTTCTTCGTTGGTGTGTGACTATGGCCAGGATCCCATTGTTTGTGGTGGATTTCACATCATGCGCATGTACGGCGTACTGTGCTGTGTGTCATACATAGACGAGTCATGTTGAGTGGGCATGTGTGATGGGTTTCTGCACCTTAGTTCCCCCCACCACCCCTGGAATTGTCATGGGTGCATGTGCAATGTCACCAGTCCATGTGAGCTTCACTGCTGCACATTGGTGGAGATCAGGGTGTGTGGTGTTGAGTGTGCAAATGTGAGTTGTTGCACGGCTAGACCACTACCTCCATATTGGCCTTGGCTGGCAGGCCCTGCTGATTGATTGGAGCTTGTGTAGGTGTGATGGTAGTTTGTAGCTGAGGACACATGGCTGTGGTTCACAGTGTGATCAACATCTACCTTTGTCATCACAGTGGATTTGTCATGCAGGCTAGTGTCTGCACAATGTGGGGTCCCTGGGGGTAGTGCTGTGGTGGGTGTGTCTCTTGCTGTGTTAGTTGCTGTTCCTACAAGCTTGTGTGACATGTGTAATTTGGGCTCCCTCTCATCTAACAATGCCAGATTGCCCACATAGGGGAATCCAATCCATGAGTTACTTGTGTGTGGCACTGTATACACATCTGTGTAATTGGGATTCAGGCCTCCTCATGTGTTGTGTGGTTGCCTGGGGACACTGGCACACACCCCCATCACCTGTTGTGTTTGATATGCAGTGTGAGTCTGCCTGTTTGTGTTAGTGCATTTGCATCACTGCATTGGCATTTCTGTAGTGTGCCATTGGCTGTTTGTAGTTTGGTGATTTTCCCCTGCTCTCCCTGGGACTCCTGGGTCATCAGTCAGCACAATGATCATGGTTTGTATGTCCCATTGCTGCCATGGTATGGTATTTGTTCACCTGACATCGACAGTCTCCACAGGCTATATACATTTGTGTGTCCATAGGTGCAGATATGTGGGTCAGCATCATGATGGTCACTTCTGTCATTGTGTAATTGGCTGATTGTTGGCAATGTGGTCCCCCATGTGTGATGTTTGTATGCACATGGCCAAAACAATGTTTCTGTGACACTGCACTGTTAGCCTCGCCCAATCTATGTTGCAATGGGACACAAGCAGTACTATGCCACAGATGTTTTAGTTGTTGTGAGACCAGGATTCATCCATTCAGTTTGTCTTTGGCAGCTTTTACCATGCCTACACTTACCTTATGATCACCGTGGTGATGGTGCTTGGGCCCCATTGCCACACTGATCAAAAGGTGCATCAGCCTTGGACCCCACACTTACCTTTTGGTGACTGTGGTGATGGGGCTTTGGGCCCCATTGCCACACTGATCAAAAGGTCCATCAGCCTTGGACCCCACACTTACCTTTTGGTGACTGTGGTGATGGTGCTTTAGGCCCCATTGCCACACTGATCAAAAGGTGCATCAGCCTTGGACCCCACACTTACCTTTTGGTGACTGTGGTGATGGGGCTTTGGGCCCCATTGATCAAAAGGTGCATCAGCCTTAAACACCACACATACCTTTTGGTGACTGTGGTGATGGGGCTTTGGGCCCCATTGGCACAGTGGCCATGGTCGGCTTGTATTGTGGAGGCCACACACTTTTATGTGTCACACATGTGATAGTGGGTCACATTGTATGTTCATTGTCATGTTTAGTGTTGTAGGCATTTGACATGGACTACACACGCTTGTCATGTTGTTTGGGTGGATGTAATTTTCTGTGATTCCTTATGTGGGAGTATGCTGGTTGTGTCATGCATTACCCGTCCTATGAGTAGGGGTGGTGGTAGTGGCAGGCATCCAGCCCCCCATGAGTGGGGATGGTAGTAGTGATAGGCATCCAGCCCCCCATGAGTGGGGATGGTAGTAGTGATAGGCATCCAGCCCCCCATAAGTGGGGATGGTAGTAGTGATAGGCATCCAGCCCCCCATGAGTGGGGATGGTAGTAGTGATAGGCATCCAGCCCCCCATGAGTGGGGATGGTAGTAGTGATAGGCATCCAGCACCCCATGAGTGGGGATGGTAGTAGTGATGGGCATCCAGGCCCCCATGAGTAGGGGTAGTGGTGGTGGCAGGCATCCATCACACCAAGGGTGGGGATGGTAGTAGTGGCAGGCATCCAGCCCCCCATGAGTGGGGATGGTAGTAGTGATAGGCATCCAGCCCCCCATGAGTGGGGATGGTAGTAGTGATAGGCATCCAGCACCCCATGAGTGGGGATGGTAGTAGTGATAGGCATCCAGCACCCCATTAGTGGGGATGGTAGTAGTGATAGGCATCCAGCACCCCATGAGTGGGGATGGTAGTAGTGATGGGCATCCAGGCCCCCATGAGTAGGGGTAGTGGTGGTGGCAGGCATCCATCACACCAAGGGTGGGGATGGTAGTAGTGGCAGGCATCCAGCACCCCATGAGTGGAGATGGTAGTAGTGGCAGGCATCCAGCCCCCCATGAGTGGGGATGGTAGTAGTGATAGGCATCCAGCCCCCATGAGTAGGGGTGGTGGTAGTGGTAGGCATCCAGGCCCCCCTGAGTAGGGGTGGTGGTAGTGGTAGGCATCCATCCCCCTATGAGTGGGGATGGTAGTAGTGACAGGCATCCAGCACCCCATGAGTGGAGATGGTAGTAGTGGCAGGCATCCAGCCCCCCATGAGTGGGGATGGTAGTAGTGATGGGCATCCAGGCCCCCATGAGTAGGGGTAGTGGTGGTGGCAGGCATCCATCACACCAAGGGTGGGGATGGTAGTAGTGGCAGGCATCCAGCCCCCCATGAGTGGGGATGGTAGTAGTGATAGGCATCCAGCCCCCCATGAGTGGGGATGGTAGTAGTGATAGGCATCCAGCACCCCATGAGTGGGGATGGTAGTAGTGATAGGCATCCAGCACCCCATGAGTGGGGATGGTAGTAGTGATAGGCATCCAGGCCCCCATGAGTAGGGGTGGTGGTAGTGGCAGGCATCCAGCCCCCCATGAGTGGGGATGGTAGTAGTGATGGGCATCCAGCACCCCATGAGTGGGGATGGTAGTAGTGATAGGCATCCTGCCCCCATGAGTGGGGATGGTAGTAGTGATAGGCATCCAGCACCCCATGAGTGGAGATGGTAGTAGTGGCAGGCATCCAGCCCCCCATGAGTGGGGATGGTAGTAGTGATGGGCATCCAGGCCCCCATTTAGTAGGGGTAGTGGTGGTGGCAGGCATCCATCACACCAAGGGTGGGGATGGTAGTAGTGGCAGGCATCCAGCCCCCCATGAGTGGGGATGGTAGTAGTGATAGGCATCCAGCACCCCATGAGTGGGGATGGTAGTAGTGATAGGCATCCAGCACCCCATGAGTGGGGATGGTAGTAGTGATAGGCATCCAGCACCCCATGAGTGGGGATGGTAGTAGTGATAGGCATCCAGGCCCCCATGAGTAGGGGTGGTGGTAGTGGCAGGCATCCAGCCCCCCATGAGTGGGGATGGTAGTAGTGATGGGCAGCCAGCATCCCATGAGTGGGGATGGTAGTAGTGATAGGCATCCTGCCCCCCATGAGTGGGGATGGTAGTAGTGATAGGCATCCTGCCCCCATGAGTGGGGATGGTAGTAGTGATGGGCATCCAGCACCCCATGAGTGGGGATGGTAGTAGTGATAGGCATCCTGCCCCCCATGAGTGGGGATGGTAGTAGTGATAGGCATCCTGCCCCCCATGAGTGGGGATGGTAGTAGTGATGGGGATCCAGCACCCCATGAGTGGGGATGGTAGTAGTGATAGGCATCCTGCCCCCCATGAGTGGGGATGGTAGTAGTGATAGGCATCCAGGCCCCCATGAGTAGGGGTGGTGGTAGTGGCAGGCATCCAGCCCCCCATGAGTGGGGATGGTAGTAGTGATAGGCATCCTGCCCCCCATGAGTGGGAATGGTAGTGGTGGCAGGCATCCTGCACCCCATGAGTGGGGATGGTAGTGGTGGTAGGCATCCAGCCCCCCATGAGTGGGGATGGTAGTAGTGACAGGCATCCAGGCCCCCCTGAGTAGGGGTGGTGGTGGTGGAAGGCATCCAGGCCCCTATGGGTGTGTATGGCATTGGTGATGCCCATCCCACCCCTATGATTGTGCTGTTGCTAGTGTACATCATTTGTGCATCCCTATGTGTGTGTGACATATTTCGGGTACGTGTCGTTTGTTTGTGTTGTGGGTGTTTGACTTACCGTCAGCGCCGTACGCGTCCGAACCGGTCCCGGTAATAGATGTAGAGTATAGGTAGGACCTGCGCGATGGGATTCATGGTTGGGTCGTCTCGTTCGGGTTTCGCGTGCCTTCGACTCGTACTCGTCGCTGGCTTGTTCGTCTCGTAGCCGTGGATCTTCTTGTGGCGCGAATCGGAGCTTATGTGCGGCTCTCCCGGATGCTGAAACGTGCCGGACGTAGCGACGGGTTCGGCGCGTACGGAAGACCCATCGTACTAGTCTGGCCGGAAGGTGCTGTGTATTTGGGTCCGTGCGGCTCGAATCGGCGTTTGCGGATCCGGCTCGGGCGGGGAACAGGAGCTGGATTGGGTAAGTACGGCTCGCTCGGAATCTGGGCTGTTATGCGCATCGTACTTGTTCGTTCGGTGGAGTGTTCGAGTCGGTCGGAAAACACGCGTTCGGCTGGTATTTTTTCCGGACGAATACTGTTAGGTGCGCTTCCGGCCGACATCGGAATCGACCCCTTAGTTTTAAATGCACACTCGGAAATGGTGAGCAGCACAAAAGTGTCGATTTACAACTTAATGCAGAAGTAGATTTACAAATGACTAAATTTATATATGTAAATTTACCTTTATGAATAGGCCCTAAAGTGCTTTTTCAACTGTTGAGGTCATTTGGAGGATTAGATGGAATGTTGTACAATTGCGGCCAAACTGCAGGCAGGCTCTCATGCTGGGATGTCCATATTGAAAAATACAGCTGCTCTTACGCTAGGGTCCTGTCATGACATTCATGGGACAGATGGGCCACTGCCTTATGTATTTATTAACTTCTTATTGACAGCATTGGGGAAATAAAAGTTTACAGTGATCCCTGAGAGTTAATCAATCTCATTAAAGATATTTATGGGAAAACCTGAGCAGGCTTAAAGTTTGCAAGACTGAAAAATGAATTATCTGAATCAGAACAAGCTACTCTCATGAGATGAGTCTGTTTAACATTTACATTAGGTATATCATTAAAAAAGGGTTTACAATATTTCTACCAAAGTTGGCCAGAAAACGCATTGTAGCATTATTCTCTGCAACTGATATTTTAGGACTTGATGGGACACCAGTGGGGTCTGAACTTTTTGAGGGATAGGCAAACTATCTCAAAATAAACTAAAAACAAACAAAGATCATCTGCTTACAAACAATTGCATTGAGGTCCATCAAAATGAATTGTTTGGAGTCATCACTACTTACAAATATCATGGGTATTGCCTAAATATTGACTGTAAAGGATGGTCAGCTGGAGTCCTCACAGGATGCCATGCCAGCTTTGATCCCAGATCCTCATTCTGGCATTTAGGAAGACCCATTTAGTAAGGTTCTGCCCATCCTAATCTGTGGGGCAGTCATATGGTTACATGGATGCAATGTTAACTTGAATTCACAAGAGGCCATGCTTTGAAGGAGGGTACTAGCTCTATGTAATTCTCTGGCATATGAAGTTTTAGAATTAGAAATATTAGAATTAGAATTAAAAAGAAGAATTGGAGTAAAATTATCTCTTAGAACCACATGGAGCAATGCCTGTGAGAAGTTGGCCTGGTATATGCTGTTCACTAATTAAAGTGGACACCTTGCACCAGGGCAAATCGACTCTTATGGTAGATAGGTTTAAGACAACCTTTTAAAGAAAGCTATCCTAGTGGTAGCTGTGGAGAGCAGCCTTCAGGCTAAGTCTCGGAGGAATGTAAAGCAGCTTGTTTTACCATATAATCTCTTGAATCACCAAATGAAAAGACACCACACAGGTATATATATCAAATATATATGTATTTATTTCTAAATAACTCTCTACTAATCTCTTTATGAGATTAGAAGACAAACATATGCACAAATCAACGTTTCACAATAAGTTAAGCACAAAATATGGCTGGGGCCCTAGGGGCGTACCAGACCATATACTAAGTAAGAGACTTAGAAACAACGACTTGCAGGGAGACAAGGCCTAGGGCCTTCAGAAGTGCAGGGGCCTCACGAAACCACCCAAGGCAGGTAAGTAAAGGACCCACGGGGGCCGCGTGCAGTGTGGATACACAGGCGCGGATCGCCGTTAACTTCAATGGGGCAAGTCGCGGTTGGAAATAAAGAGTTTTAGGATACTTCTGTAGAACCTACAAGCAAGTCACTTACAGGGTAAGTCGTTCTAGGGCCCACACCCACAGGAGCACCTTAGTGCTGGAGTTACCTCACCCAGGGAAGCCGGGTGCACAGGTGTCCTTTGGTGTCGGGTTGCGGCGTCGTTTTCAATGGCGAACAAAGAAGACTTGCTGCTTGCGGGAGCTGAAGAAGTGTCCGGTGGAATCCAAGCCTGGATTCTGAAGAAGGATGACCTGAAAGCAGAGGGGACAGTGTTCAAAGTCACTTGGCAGTGACCCGGGGCAAGGAAGATGGATGCCCACCGTCGTCGGTCGCTTCAGGTCGGTTGAGGGTGCCTTGACTCTTCAGCCACGTGGTTCAGGAGGCGTCGACGACGACCAGGAGCTGGATTCGGTGTGTCCCTCGACGTCTGCAGCTGACTGCGGTGTCGACAACTCGATCGGAGCCAACAAGCCTTGGTAGCCGCAAGTCTCAGGGAGATGAAGAAAAGTCGATGGCGCAGACCAGCAAGATCTGTGGAACTCACCCAGCGAGGGTAAGTCAGGGCAGGCCTGGAGCAACGAGGGGAGCCCTTTGGTTTCTTTAAGAAGTCTTCTGGGGACCCACAAGCCAGCGGGCAAGGGATCGCGAAGACACCTCGGGCGGAATCACTCAACAGGGGCCCACGGTCACTCGGGATGGTGTAGGCCTCTGATCTTCGGAGGGATTCCTGCTGGAGGTCGGTACCACACGTGGTCCAAAGCACAAGTTCGTAGAACGTTGTGAAGGGGTTGCACTCGACAATAGTGCACGGTACCCAGGGGTCGCGGTTCCTCGTTACTCGTGGGGTCCACTTGCCTCAGCTTCGCTGGGGACTCACGATGGCCTGGGAGAGGTCAGGAAATCCACTTCTTGGGCTGCAGGGACTTCGGACTCCGGCGGGAGCGGCGTAGTTTGCGACCGTCGTTGTCGTTTTTGGTGCCTGCCAAGCAGGGGAGTCACTCCTTGACTCCAAGGGAGATTCTTCTGTCTTCCAAAGGTAGTGGAACGTCGAAGGGCCAGGATTCTTTGGTAGAGCGTCGTCCAGGGGTTATCTGCTTTGCAATGGCAAGGTTCCCCCTCTTATACTAAAAAGAGGGGATGGACTAGCTCTATGACCCCACCTATGGGAGGGTCAAGGGAGGGGGTGGCTACACCCACTTCCCTTTGTCCAGTTTCGCGCCAGAGCAGGGGCAGGTAGCCCCTGAGCTGGTTTGAACTGGCATATGCACAGAGGAGCCTTCTGCTCCCCCAGTGCAGGACTTCAAAGCACTCTAAGAGTGCACCCACCCAGCCCCAATACACTAAACCCTGTCTGGAAGGTGGTTACACCTCCCTGTGACAGGATGCCTATTGTTGGGCTTCCTCCACTGTGAGTTTCGGTCATCAGCAGGAGGGCAGCCCAGTGTCTGTGACTGGTGGCATCCATTTTGTGATGCCAGGGCTCTTTAGGATTCTACCGCGTTTCCACAGCAGGTACATGTCCTATCCCTCTAGAAGGGTGGAATGCTACCCCCGCCGCCAAGATTGGCGGGGGGTAGTATTCCAAGATGTTTGACACCAAACACGACATGTTTTGATGCAGCCATTCCAAAGTTAGCATTTACCGCGAGGATATAATGCACTTAAGAGTATATGGTTTAACCGCATCCACAAACAGCACCAGAGAATGGACTCTGAGAACTGCAGAGGGGCCCTGCTCATGCAGAGGCACCCCCTCACATAGAAGCCAAGCACCCTGCCCTCAGGATTGATATGGCCTGCCTTAGGGGTGACTGATAGGTTTATATGTGTGTGCAGGAGAGATATAGGAAACCTATATCTCAGTGAGGGGTGCTAGCACCACCTCACCCAGGCTGCAGTAGCAGGCCTGTGGTGTCAGATTTAGACTGCTTCCCAGGGGTGGCATAACACATGCTGCAGCCCCTGGTAGGCCTGTGAAGTACCTATGCCCCTGGCACCTAAGGTACCATATACTAGGGACTCATAAGGCACCACAGTATCCAATCACTAGTGCACCTAGAGTGCACTCCATGTCGTTTAGAGAGAACAGAGAGGCTGGGGCCCTGATTGGCAGGGACCCAGCCAGACTATAGCCAGAAACCAGTGCTAACATCAGAAAAAAGTGGGGGCAACATAAGAGGCAGATCCTACTCTCCTACACAACCCCCCCAAACGTAGGGACACTAAACTAACCTTGACCAGTTGAGTCTTCGTGTTCAAAGTGGAAATACCTTGAGAGTCCATCTGCATTGGCATGTTGGGTCCCAGGCCTATGTTCCACTGTATAGTCCATCCCCTGTAGGGAAATGGACCACCTCAAAAGTTTTGGGTTTTCACCTTTCATCTGCTTTAGCCATAGGAGGGGCTTGTGGTCAGTCTGAACTATGAAGTGAGTGCCAAACAAGTATGGCCTCAGCTTCTTCAGGGCCCAAACCACAGCAAAGGCCTCCTCTCTATAGCTGACCAACGTTTCTCTCTAGGGTTCAGCCTTCTGCTAATAAAAGCTACTGGCTGGTCTTGACCTTCATCATTCAGTTGAGACAGTACAGCTCCCACACCCAGCTCAGAAGCATCTGTTTGGACAATGAACTTTTTGGTGTAGTCTGGACTCTGTAAGATGGGGGCAGTGCACATGGCCTGCTTTAGGTCTTCAAATGCCTTTTGACAGCTAGCTGTCCACTGAACCTTTTTTGGCATTTTCTTAGAGGTAAGATCATTCAAGGGGGTCACTATAGATCCATATCCCTTGACAAACCTCCTATAGTACCCAGTCAGGCCTAAGAAGGCTCTCACCTGTGTCTGGGTGGTTGGAGCAACCCATTCCAGTATGGTTTGGATTTTGCTCTGCAAAGGCTGAACCTGGCCTCCACCTACAAGGTGGCCCAGGTACACAACCTGACTCTGCCCTATCTGGCACTTGGTGGCCTTGATAGTGAGGCCTGCTTTCTGCAGGGCCTCCAAAACATTTCTGAGGTGGACCAGGTGATCCTGCCAGGAGGAACTAAAGACAGCAATATCATCTAGATAAGCTGAGCAATAAGTTTCCATCCCTGCCAGAACTTTATTCACCAACCTCTGAAAAGTGGCAGGTGCATTTTTCAATCCAAAGGGCATTACCACAAAGTGGTAGTGCCCACCAGGGGTCGAAAATGCTGTTTTGGCTTTTGCATCATCAGCTAATCTGATTTGCCAGTAGCCAGCTGTTAGGTCAAATGTGCTTAGATACTTGGCTGAGGCCAAAGTATCAATCAACTCGTCTGCCCTTGGTATGGGATAGGCATCAGTCCTAGTGACTGCATTGAGGCCTCTGTAGTCTACACAAAACCTCATTTCTTTCTTACCACCCTGGGTATGAGGCTTGGGTACCAGGACTACTGGGCTAGCCCAAGGGCTATCTGAAGGCTCAATCACGCCTAACTCCAACATTTTCTGGACTTCAGTCCTGATACAGTCCCTGACATGGTCAGGTTGCCTGTAGATTTTATTCTTGGCAGGCAGACTGTCCCCAGTGTCCACCTCATGGGTGCACCAGGTAGTCTGACTAGGGGTCAGGCTAAACATATGTCTAAACTGTTGCAGAACTTGTCTGCACTCAGTTTGCTGATGGTCAGTGAGGCTGCTTGCCAAAGCAACACCATCTACTGACCCATCATCAGGGTTCTGAGAGAGCAGGTCAGGGAGAGGGTCACTCTCCTCCTCCTGGTCCTCATCAGTTGCCATGAGCAAGCCCATGTCAGCCCTGTCAACATATGGCTTTAATCTGTTGACATGAAGCACCCTTAGGGGGCTCCTGGGAGTTCCAAGATTCACCAGATAGGTGACTTCTCCCTTCTGTTCAACTATTGTATGGGGGCCACTCCATTTGTCCTGGAGGGCTGCTGGGGCCACAGGCTCCAACACCCACACTTTCTGTCCTGGCTGGTATACAGTCAGCACAGCCTTTGGTCATGCCAAGCTTTTTGCAATTCTTGGCTGGCCTCCAGGTTTTTGGTTGCCTTTTTCATGTACTCTGCCATCCGGGAGCGGAGACCAAGTACATAGTCCATCACATCTTGTTTGGGGGCTTGAGAGGTAACTCCCAGCCCTCTTTTACCAAACATAGTGGACCTCTCACAGGATGCCCAAACAGAAGCTCAAATGGGCTGTAGCCAACCCCTTCTGTGGAACCTCTCTGTATGCAAACAAAAGGCAAGGAAGAAGAAGGTCCCATTTCCGCCTAAGCTTCTCTGGGAGTCCCTTAATCATTCCTTTCAAGGTCTTGTTGAAGCGTTCAACTAAACCATTGCATTGTGGGTGATAGGGGGTGGTGAACTTATAAGTTACACCACACTCCTTCCACATTGCTTTCAGATATCCGGACATGAAGTTGGTACCTCTGTCAGAAATGACCTCCTTTGGAAAACCCACTCTGGAGAAAACTCCAATGAGGGCTCTTGCCACCACAGGTGCTGTGGTGGTCCTCAGGGGAATTGCCTCTGGGTACCTGGTGGCATGATCCACTACCACCAGGATAAATCTGTGCCCAGATGCAGTCTGAGGGTCAAGGGGACCAACAATGTCAATCCCTACCCTCTCAAAGGGTACCCCCACCACCGGTAGTGGTATCAGGGGGCCTTTGTTGTGCCACCTGCCTTACCACTGGCTTGGCAAGTGACACAGGAGCGACAAAACTCCTTTGTGTCCTCTGACATATGTGGCCAATGAAAATGTGGAACAAGCCTGTCCCAGGTCTTGTTTTGGCCCAAGTGTCCTGCCAAAGGGATATCATGTGCTAAGGTCAAGAGGAACCCCCTAAACTTCTGAGGTATTACCAACCTCCTGGTGGCTCCAGGGGCTGGGTCTCTACCCTCAGAATATAGGAGTCCCTCATCCCAATAAACTTTATGGGACCCACTAGCACTCCCATCAGCCTCAGCAGCAGCCTGCTGTCTGAGGGGTTCAAGAGAGGGGCAGCACTGTTGCTCCTTGCTCAGATCTTCCCTGGAAGGGCCCCCTGCCCCCAAGAACTCAACCTGGTCAGGTTCAAGTCCCTCTGGGGCAGTTCCTTCTTCAGGTTCTGCTTCACCTCCCTCTGGAAGTGAATCCTTGATCTGAGACAGAGGGGAAGGCACTGCCTTTACCCTACTGCTCCTCCTCTTGGGAAGCATCTGGTCCATTGTTCCAGGATCCAGAGCTGGTTCAGTGTCATGCATTCTTGCTTGTGACCTGGTCACAGCAAATACCTCTGCAGGGATGCCCAACATCTCAGCATGAGTCCATAACTCTACTTCAGACCAGGCTGAAGTCTCTAGATCATTGCCCAATAGACATTCTACAGGGAGGTCTGCACTGACTACAACCTTCTTGAGGCCAGTTACCCCTCCCCAGGAGAAATTCACAACTGCCAGACTATGGTTGGTCTGGACATTGCTTGCATTGGTCACCTGGTACATTTCACCCAGGATGATCTGTCCAGGGTCCACTAGGTCCTCTGCCACCATGGTGACACTAGCACCTGTGTCCCTAAATGCCAAAGCCTGTTTGCCATTTATCAAAGGCTGCTGTTTGTACTTGCCCAGATTACTGGGGCTTACTAGGAAGGACATATCAATGTTTCCCTCACAAATCAGCATTGCCTGAGTGGTCACTCTGACTAGGTCAGAATCCACTTCAGAACCCAGGGTCAACCCTACTACACCCTTATTCTGTGTACCACCCCCACCAGTAGCTGAGCTAGGGGGCACAGTTGCCTTAGGGGCAGGAGTGGTGGTGGTTTGGTCTTTGGACTTGGTACAATCAGAAGTCCAGTGCCCTTTCTGTTTACAGAATTTGCACCAGGGCTTCTTTTGGCCTTTTCCCTTGTTGGACTGTGACTCCCCACCAGATGCAGATTTTTGGGGCCCTTGTGAAGACTTCTGGTCTTTTGACTTATCCCCACCTTTCTCAGAGCCTTTAGGATCTTGCTTCTTAGTGTCACCCCCTTGGTTCTGGGTTTTCTGCCTCACCCTGGTTCTGACCCATTTGTCTGCCTTCTTTCCCAATTCTTGGGGAGAGGTCAGATCAGAGTCCACCAGGTACTGATGCAACAACTGGTTCTGGCAATTATTTAGGATCTGTTCTCTCATCATCAGATTATACAATCCCTTGAAATCAGTAACCCTACTGCCAACCAGCCAACCCTCTAGAGCCTTGGTTGCACAATCAACAAAGTCAGTCCAGTCCTGAGTCTGTGCCTTCTGGGTATCTCTGAACTTCAACCTGTACTGCTCAGTGGTTAAGCCAAACCCATCTATCAGTGCACTCTTCAGGACCTCATAATCATCAGCATCCTCTTCTCTAACAGTGAGGAGCTTGTCTCTTCCTTTATCTGAAAAGGAGAGCCACAAGATTGCTGCCCACTGCTTTTGGGGGACCTGCTGTACTCTACAGGCCCTCTCCATAGCAGTTATCCACTTGTGGATATCATCCCCACTCTGGTAGGGAGGAACAACCTTGCTCAGGTTCCTATGGTCAGGAATATATTCTCTGCCTCTAGGGACACTGTTGCTGCCACCAGGGGGTTCTAACCCCTCTTTTCTAGAAGCTCTCTGGATCTCCAGGGCTTCCCTATCCAGTGCCAACTGCTTGGTTCTGAGGGCCACTCTGGCTTCCTCATACTGGAGCAGTTTGCACCTTCTCTCAGAGGAGGTCTCTCTTAAGGAAAAGTATGAGCTCCTCTGCTGGACAAATTCTCTGCCAGAGTGATAAGAGTGGTCAGATTCCCTGGAAGGGGATCTGTTCCTCTCCTCCTCTCTGTCAGTTCTCTTAGGGAGAATTCCTCTGTCCTTTTCAGGCCCCTTGGAGCCTGGCCCTTCAATCACAGAGTCTTGGTCATTCTGATTTTCATCATCTGACCCAGATACTATGACTGACCCACCCACTGATTCAAACCCTTTAGCTCCTAGAGCCAATCTAAGGTCATCTGCTGTCAGCAGATCTATCAGGTGGAGTGTTGAGGGACTCTGTCCTAGTCTCAGGTGTCTGTCAACACACATGGCTCTCAAGTCAGAGAAAGCCATGTCCTTATACTGAGGCTGAGTGGATCCACTGGGTCCACCCTTTAAGGACATTCTAGTGTTGTGCAGTGTTGTACTACCTACACTAGTTTGTGGCCTACTGATCCTAGCTTGAGCTGTGAAAAGGGTGTGCTATCCCTTGGCACACAGCTCTAAGTTCAGTAGAACTTATTGATACTAAGCTTGACTTTATATGTACCTTGAGTACCTATAATGGTTTTCAGTTAGTAATTCAAATAGAGATTTTCTGGTAAAACAATGGCAAGCTGGAATCCCACACGCTGCCCACCAATGTGAGAAGTTGGCCTGGTATATGCTGTTCACTAATTAAAGTGGACACCTTGCACCAGGGCAAATCGACTCTTATGGTAGATAGGTTTAAGACAACCTTTAAAGAAAGCTATCCTAGTGGTAGCTGTGGAGAGCAGCCTTCAGGCTAAGTCTCGGAGGAATGTAAAGCAGCTTGTTTTACCATATAATCTCTTGAATCACCAAATGAAAAGACACCACACAGGTATATATATCAAATATATATGTATTTATTTCTAAATAACTCTCTACTAATCTCTTTATGAGATTAGAAGACAAACATATGCACAAATCAACGTTTCACAATAAGTTAAGCACAAAATATGGCTGGGGCCCTAGGGGCGTACCAGACCATATACTAAGTAAGAGACTTAGAAACAACGACTTGCAGGGAGACAAGGCCTAGGGCCTACAGAAGTGCAGGGGCCTCACGAAACCACCCAAGGCAGGTAAGTAAAGGACCCACGGGGGCCGCGTGCAGTGTGGATACACAGGCGCGGATCGCCGTTAACTTCAATGGGGCAAGTCGCGGTTGGAAATAAAGAGTTTTAGGATACTTCTGTAGAACCTACAAGCAAGTCACTTACAGGGTAAGTCGTTCTAGGGCCCACACCCACAGGAGCACCGTAGTGCTGGAGTTACCTCACCCAGGGAAGCCGGGTGCACAGGTGTCCTTTGGTGTCGGGGGTTGCGGCGTCGTTTTCAATGGCGAACAAAGAAGACTTGCTGCTTGCGGGAGCTGAAGAAGTGTCCGGTGGAATCCAAGCCTGGATTCTGAAGAAGGATGACCTGAAAGCAGAGGGGACAGTGTTCAAAGTCACTTGGCAGTGACCCGGGGCAAGGAAGATGGATGCCCACCGTCGTCGGTCGCTTCAGGTCGGTTGCGGGTGCCTTGACTCTTCAGCCACGTGGTTTAGGAGGCGTCGACGACGACCAGGAGCTGGATTCGGTGTGTCCCTCGACGTCTGCAGCTGACTGCGGTGTCGGCAACTCGATCGGAGCCAACAAGCCTTGGCAGCCGCAAGTCTCGGGGAGATGAAGAAAAGTCGATGGCGCAGACCAGCAAGGTGTGTGGAACTCACCCAGCGAGGGTAAGTCAGGGCAGACCTGGAGCAACGAGGGGAGCCCTTTGGTTTCTTTAAGAAGTCTTCTGGGGACCCACAAGCCAGCGGGCAAGGGATCGCGAAGACACCTCGGGCGGAATCACTCAACAGGGGCCCACGGTCACTCGGGACGGTGTAGGCCTCTGATCTTCGGAGGGATTCCTGCTGGAGGTCGGGACCACACGTGGTCCAAAGCACAAGTTCGTAGAACGTTGTGAAGGGGTTGCACTTGACAATAGTGCACGGTACCCAGGGGTCACGGTTCCTCGTTACTCGTGGGGTCCACTTGCCTCAGCTTCGCTGGGGACTCACGATGGCCTGGGAGAGGTCAGGAAATCTACTTCTTGGGCTGCAGGGACTTCGGACTCCGGCGGGAGCGGCGTAGTTTGCGACCGTCGTTGTCGTTTTTTGGTGCCTGCCAAGCAGGGGAGTCACTCCTTGACTCCAAGGGAGATTCTTCTGTCTTCCAAAGGTAGTGGAACGTCGAAGGGCCAGGATTCTTCTGTAGAGCGTCGTCCAGGGGTTATCTGCTTTGCAATGGCAAGGTTCCCCCTCTTATACTAAAAAGAGGGGATGGACTAGCTCTATGACCCCACCTATGGGAGGGTCAAGGGAGGGGTGGCTACACCCACTTCCCTTTGTCCAGTTTCGCGCCAGAGCAGGGGCAGGTAGCCCCTGAGCTGGTTTGAACTGGCATATGCACAGAGGAGCCTTCTGCTCCCCCAGTGCAGGACTTCAAAGCACTCTAAGAGTGCACCCACCCAGCCCCAATACACTAAACCCTGTCTGGAAGGTGGTTACACCTCCCTGTGACAGGATGCCTATTGTTGGGCTTCCTCCACTGTGAGTTTCGGTCATCAGCAGGAGGGCAGCCCAGTGTCTGTGACTGGTGGCATCCATTTTGTGATGCCAGGGCTCTTTAGGATTCTACCGCGTTTCCACAGCAGGTACATGTCCTATCCCTCTAGAAGGGTGGAATGCTACCCCCGCCGCCAAGATTGGCGGGGGGTAGTATTCCAAGATGTTTGACACCAAACACGACATGTTTTGATGCAGCCATTCCAAAGTTAGCATTTACCGCGAGGATATAATGCACTTAAGAGTATATGGTTTAACCGCATCCACAAACAGCACCAGAGAATGGACTCTGAGAACTGCAGAGGGGCCCTGCTCATGCAGAGGCACCCCCTCACATAGAAGCCAAGCACCCTGCCCTCAGGATTGATAGGGCCTGCCTTAGGGGTGACTGATAGGTTTATATGTGTGTGCAGGAGAGATATAGGAAACCTATATCTCAGTGAGGGGTGCTAGCACCACCTCACCCAGGCTGCAGTAGCAGGCCTGTGGTGTCAGATTTAGACTGCTTCCCAGGGGTGGCATAACACATGCTGCAGCCCCTGGTAGGCCTGTGAAGTACCTATGCCCCTGGCACCTAAGGTACCATATACTAGGGACTCATAAGGCACCACAGTATCCAATCACTAGTGCACCTAGAGTGCACTCCATGTCGTTTAGAGAGAACAGAGAGGCTGGGGCCCTGATTGGCAGGGACCCAGCCAGACTATAGCCAGAAACCAGTGCTAACATCAGAAAAAAAGTGGGGGCAACATAAGAGGCAGATCCTACTCTCCTACAATGCCCTATCATCATTTCTTACTTGGCAATATGCAATAACTCTGGCACATTTTTACAGCTTATGAAGGTGGACAAATGAAAGAAAGCCCTAATACTGTGAAATAGAAGTGTTGTGAACTCAAAATTATCATAGGAATGTTGGGTTGAAGGAGGAGGTTGTTGGTCAAACTCTCATTAAATTACAGTTTAAATAATGTTTAAGGGTACATATTTGCACTGCTCCCAATGCAGAGTGATATGGCTTTCCTATAGTGCAAACTGTCATTGCTTGCTTGTGGCTGCTAGTCTGTAAACATCCAAACCTATTTGGAAGTTTGCTTAAGCCATAGTGCAAATTTCATCTTCTTGAGTTGTGACTAGGCACCTAACATTTTTAGACATCATGGGTGCCTTGTCAGATAAAGCAAGGGGTGTATGGTCGAGACAGTATATATTAGTTATGTCCTGCACTGTGCTGGGAAAACGTATATATAAGATATTTGCAAATGTGGAGGAACATTGATATATATTCACGTAATGTAACATTCTGCCAACTGTTGAAAGAGACAAGTGTTTTACATAATTATTTCTTAAGGGAGTGGTATGTCCCTGATTTTAGGTCGGTAATGAATTTCAGATATTTATTGTGTATTAATCTCATTGATAATCTTGAAGTTAAATACAAATGCTTTAGACATTGTCCAGCTGCTAAAAGGATGCTTGTGGGTTTCCTTGGGTCATAGTCTAACAAAGCACCCTATCCAGAATCATCTAAAATAAGAAAAAACTGGGTATAATATTTAATGTCTATAATTAAAAAATGAGTTAAAAAACTATACTAAAAATCCTAAAATCAATGTCAGTAATAAGTAGAAAGTGGTAAAAACATTGAGTGTTTTGACCAATGAATGCAAAGGTCTCATATTCTTTGGGGCTTATTTACAAGCCCCTTGCACCACCAGTGGATCACGTTTTATGACGCTCTGGCAGCGCAAAGTGCAGACCCATATCTACAAGGCCTTGCAAAGCCACTATACGCGTGGCTTTTCATGGCCTTGTAGATGTGGTATAAGACAACGTAGCACAAGTCACTGCGTTGTCTTACACTGCGTCTGTGGGGCGTTCCATGGATGTTGCAATGGGTTTTCCCATGCAACACCCATGGGAGTTGACACATTCCCAGATTTACAAGGATCTGTAAGCCTGGGATTGCATCAAAACTGTATGGCTCCCCAGGAGAGGCGTAACGAGGAGAAATATCTTTATTTCTCCTTGTTTTTTCCTCTTTCTATGTGTTCTGTATTCTGCAGCACGAATAGAAAGAGAAAAAACCCTCCATGTATGAAGGTGTCCATATCTTCACAAAAAGAATCCTAACAATGCAGACACCTTTGCACCTTGATGCAAGTGTGTCTGCGTTGGCGCTAGGCACCAAATTGTGCACCGGCAGAAAGGACAGGAATGCACTGTATCTTGTAAATACGGTGCATTCCTGTACTTTTAAATTGGCAAAAAGACTTTGGCACTGCCCTATGCCAAGTCATTGTAAATGAGGCCCTAATTTTGATTTAACAAGACCAAGAATTAGTTCACATTCATCTATGTTGTCAGTTTTGGTCATTTAATAAGTCAAACATTAGTCACATCTTTTAGGCACGAGAGTGCAAAAAACAGCACACACTGGAGATTTGGAGCCCACGGCCACTCATATTCCTAAATATGGTTATTATAATGTCAACAACCTTATGTGGGATTTACTGCAGAGTTTTGCTAATTCTGTTGACTTTCATAGAGAAGACTCTTTTCACTGTTCTGACAAATACTGATTTTCACTGCTGCATGTGTTAACATCTCTGTAAAGGTGAATACTTCAATAAAAGTAATTTCAAGTAGAGAGGCTGGCAGAAAGGCTACAACTGCAGAGCATGTATACTCGAAAGAGTAAAGAGTCAAAATGATTGAAATTATTATAATGAAGCTAAAGAAATTGGTATTAGTGTGCTTCTCAAAAACTGCTTCACAAAATACTACACATAATGCCTGTGTTATGCATTTCAGCATTGTGAAAATTCCTACTTAATGGCACCTTCACTGAAATGACTGAAATGATGCCCTATACAAGCCTGAATATACCACCACTAATCAGTGCAGTGTTTAATTTGTAAAAGAATAAGCGCTGGGGCTCAAAGTTTTGCTCAGAAGTCCGCAGCCAGCGCTATGGAACTTGTTACTTATCGGTAATCTTCACTTCCCTGATTAGGGGTTCTCCTTATCCCAATCCATACACTTGAGATTTGTCCCTCCCCTTACAGTCGTAGCACATAAGGTTTTTCTTTTTTAATTTCTACTATTTGTTTTATAAATATCCCCTACCCCTTCACCTCCTCCTGTTATGTTACCAAGCTGCAGACAAAGTAGGTGCAACCAGGGAGGAAGGGAAGAGGACTGGGATGAGGAGGATCCCTAATCGGGGTAATGAAGATTATCGTTAAGTAATGGCTGCATTACCCTCTCATGGGTTCCTTCTCATCCCAGTCCTTTCACTTGAGGATGTTTCCAAGTAGTAAAAAACATTGAACCACAACATACAGATGCAAAATATGTTTATTATAAGAACAACTGATCATCTAAATCACCACAACAGAAAGAGGATAATCTTTAATGAAGGTCTGTTGTGATCTTCAAACTTTTCCAATACAAAGCGTTTGTTGAGGAAGCGCGGTATAGCAGCGTTATCAGTGTCCTCCAATTCTTTATGGATTAGAGATTGGATGACATCATGCAAAGGTATGATGCATCTGTTCATAGAACTATATTGCGCCAGGAACTCTTCCTCATCTAAAGATGGAGTGGCAAAGCCCTGTAAGTCTCTTATCTGAGCCAGAACCTCTTTAAGTTGATCTGGTTGAATATATCTGCTTCTAGAGTCTTCCTGTTCCTCAAAATCATAATTCAATCTTATCCTCTTGGCAGGGAGCTCCTTTTCCCTCATGGCCATATCCATAGCCTCCTTCATGAGGGATTGCAGGCCCCTTCTAGTAATATGCAACAGCTCCTCAGACTCCTATTGCTCAGGGGACTGAATATTATTCTGTTTTTCACATGCTTAGCGGATACTCCATACAACAAAAGTGCAATGTGCTAGATGCTGCATGTATTTCCTGTTGAAATAGTGTTACCACGCAACCAGATCACATCCAATGAGATCTGGTCACCCGATAACAACTGCTGCTTTCCCCCACCTGATGCGCACATTATACACACTGGCAGGGGTTCAGGATGCCATTCACTCGGCTCCTGAACGGCCCGGCCAAAGATGCAGCACGCCTCCCTGCCACAGCTCTGCACATGAGCAGGGAGCACATCCGAGGCCTGTTGCATCAATACAGGAACTGCCTGCTCAGCGAAGCTGTTCCTCTACAAAGCTGACACGAAGCTCTGGGATACAAGTAACTGGTATGTACAATAATCATTTAAAAAAGAGGGACATTTGCTTACCGCTGTTCCATCAAGAAAGAAAGGAAACAGGAGGAGGCGAGGGGATAATTATAAAAAAAAAACCTGTAGAAATAAAAGAAATACTTACATGCTACGACTTTCAGGGGAGGGACAACTCTCAAGTGTAAGGACTGGGATGAGGAGGACCCCATTGGGAAGTAATGAACACTTGTGAGCCGAATACCAAAGCTGTGTAGTTATGATTCCATCTGATGCCTCTCAATTCTGTTGGGAGACACTCCCTGCCTATTAAACTCACAGTTACTGGTTCTGCTTTCTCCCTTTGCCACGATTTTTCTGTATTTCTCTTCCTCCTTTTTGCCCCCTTCTGTGTATTTCCCTCTATTGGTCGTTGCCAATGTCTAGTGAGGAAAAATAAGTGCCAGTCCCCAAAAATTAGTGTCAATGAGTGCCACCTCTAACCACTGGCTCAAATTAAGCACTGGTGAAGACTGCAAAATGGCTCAGTGCTAATGTTGCACCCCAGCGTTAGGCCAAATAGCTTGCCCCAGTATTGAAATAGTGAAATGTATACAATATAAAATACAAAATATAAATAAAAATTAACAAATAATGAGATTGTATTATTCATCGGAAAGGGGTTATTTAATAATTTTGGGCTGTGGAACACTAAATATTTCCTTTGTTTGAAATGACAGGACGGAGAAACCGAAAAAGTTGCAAAACACTTGTTGGTTAGTTATCTTCACTACAAGATCACGTGACACGTGAAAAGGAGTAATCGTTCAAGAAAATAAATTCAATAAATGTGGAATGGACTGGTGTCTCTTTTTTGTCTATTTTTTGGTTTACGCCCCTAATTACATCCACTCTTGACTGCAGCAACAATGAAGCAGTTGTTAATTTGCATAATGTTTGCAGATAGAATAGCGAACCTATTGCATGAAGGTTTTTATTCAGCTTGAGAAAGCAAGCAGAGCGAATTTGCTCAATTTTGTTCATTAACATAATAAAAAATTAAACAGATAAACGTTTCACACTTTTAATATGAGAAAGATTAAACTATTTTCTCATATTCTAATTCTGAATACAGCCTAGTTGTGCAGGTTCAGTGTGATTGTTTTAAGAAAATTAACATCCTGTATCGATTTTGTATGTGCTAACAACTGTTTTATACATGTTGAGTTTAGACTGCACTCTTCTCCGGTGAATATTTGCAAATTGTAACTTTTTGCTGTAAGTATGTACAAAATCTACTTTGCACTAGAAGTATTTTCTGCTTGCCTGCTAATGAATATGGCACACAGGATTTGCAACAAACTTTCCAGGTGGTTTTGCACTGGTGAGCAAGAGAACAAATATTCATTTGTACCATTATTATGGCTTACTGTGACTAGCAGGTCATAAATCACACTTTAACCCAGTCCCGCTAACTTTAAGATTTCATATTTTTCCCAGAATCAATTCTGGCTACTATTGTTACCTCGGTGAATGAGTTAATCGTATTAGCACTTGAAATCGATTTAAATATATTTTAATTATTTGATGCAGTACAATTTGTTATTTTCACTCCACACATACGTTTGCTGTTTTGCATTGCAATATGTTAAGAGTTTATAACCAGTGCTTTAAATGGGGAAAAATAAGTGCAGGTACTAGAGGTGTGACAAGTGGGCGGGGCTAGGGCGGGCTAAGGGCAAGACATGATCATACATAATGATTTCCATACCAGTTGCAGCACATATCAAAACACAAAAGAAATGTGTTTATGTAAACAAAACAGGTTTTCACTATACGCTTGTTCACCTACCAATTTTTTTTTTTCAAACCCCTGTGGACTCAGTGATCCACACACTTGTGCCTGCGCATTCTCGCCTCATTTTATTCACTGTTTTGTCCATTTATTTGTTTTACTTTAACTAATTACACAAATGAAAGCCAAACAGGATGATATGTTAACATTTCCTTGTTTTGTAATATTTGCATCTTCTTAATGTCATACTGTTATTTGTTGTTGTTTGGCACATTACTTTATATTCTCAAACGTGTACACACACACACAAACAAGCAAGCAAATGTATGCAAAAGCATGTCACACATCCCCTTTAAAATATCTCCTGAGTGTCCTGATTCTCTCCCTTTATTCTCTTACTCTACTCTCACAGAAAAACAGGCACACACAAGCAGGCAAGCACACAGACATAAGCAAACACTCACACAAAGTCTCAGTCGGGATTAAAGTTATTTTAAACTTCTTATCTCCCATGGCTTTCTAATTTGCCGCTGTCAGTGTGCTGTCTCCATACCTGTGTTTGCACAAATTAATATGATAGTGTGAATATGATTAACAGCACAGGGCCTAAATGGGCTCTACACTGTCAAACACAGTGTGATGGTGAACACAGGGACATCATGCAAATGAGCCTGTGCTGAATAGTTCAGCAGCGACTGAGCTCAGGACTACTGAAGTGCTTTGGCTGTCAGAGACAGCTTCATCTCAGACAGCCTAGTGCTCACCAGCACTAGCAGCCAATGAGCCTACCTTTCATGAGTACTGGTACTCTCCTACGCAGTAGAGAAGTGCTGGTACTAACAGTGATAACAATAAAAGTGCTGGTACCTGTGAGTACCGGCCCATTTAAATCACTGCCTTTGCTTTTTCCCTATGGCCAGGCTCTTCCTGTCTCTTGCTGGTTCAGTGTCTTTACATCCACATCTCCTCTCCATTCTCGGCTCACCTCTCATTTCTACACAGCCTCTAACCTTCTCTCCCTGGTTCTGCCCCTCTTATACCCACCTCTCCCTTAGTCTCTCCACAAGTCTCTTACATTTTGTCACTGTTATTTTCCCCACTTGCCTCCTCTTCTCCGCTCAATGATGTATCCATCCCCTAAATTTGTCTCCTGGCCAGTATTTTGTTGTGCTATATTTCATTATTTTTGTTGACAGAGAATGCTTACTGTTGTGGCCTGTATTTTAAACAAAGGCTTGTAAAAAATCAGGATTGATATTTTTTCCTCTTTGATATACAACAGTAAATAAAAGCATAAATCATTTAATCACTTCAAAGTACAAACGTATTTCCAAGCTGTGAAAATGTGGGTGGGTGCATATATATATATATATATATATATATATATATATATATATATATATATATATATATATATATATATAGCAGAATTTGCCAAGTGGTGGGAAATAAAACCGTTGGAGAATTACCTGGAAGTGGGAAGGGTGCCTCGGGGAGTACTGATAGCCCCCACCTTTGAAAACCCAGAACCTGAAATGCTGCAAGAATGGACTAACAATAGTGCTGAATCCTCTCAGAATATGATGCGAATTTAAAAAAAATATGCAAAGCGGGATAGAGAAAAAATATTGGAAGAGATCAAATAACTACAAGAAGAAATCAACAAATCAGCAAAGCCTGAGGCAGTTATCAAATTTGATAAAGACTTGGATATTAAAATGAAAAAACATGAACAAACAATTAAAGATTGCAAAGCTACTAAATTCACAAGGGATAGATTGGACTACCAAAGAGGCCAAATCTATAAATTCGCACAACGCTTTGACAACTTACGCCGACAGAAAATGTCTGATAGTGCTGGTTCTGGCAAGAGAGACTTCAATAAGAAAGCAGTAACAGAAACAAATTCGGAATTCAGCTCTGAATTAGACACAGACCAGGAAGATATATCTGGCCAATTGAGCAAGAGCGTGAGCAGTGAGGAGCCTCCCACAGTCATTGACGAGCTTCGTTTTATACGATTAGACAGGGCACTGAACATCAGACAAAGACCACAGAAGAAAGGAAAATACAGTTGAGGAAGGGGAAAAGAAGAGGGAGAAGGCATGGAACTCCATTCAGGGGTCAGGACCAAGGAAACCAGGCAACAAAAGTGAATGGTACATTGGCTACTGTCATCAATCTCTCAGATTTAGACTTAACGGAGGATGAAGTCAAAACCCTCTCCTTGGGCATCTCATTTTTGTAGTAGAACAAACTTCAATTAAGGACAAACAAGGATAGATTTTTACAAATTTATAAGAAAATTGAAGTTAAAAAAGTTTTTTCATAATCGAATTGATCCGAATGCTGTAGAACAGTCAATCCCGGACTACACCGTCATGAATTTAGATGTTGGAGATTTAAAAGTTCTACATGAATTGGAACAACTGAAGAGGGATATTGAAGGAATCAGCCCAACGAGATCTTGTACTGAGACTGCAGATATATTAGGGTTGGACATCTATCGGAGTGTGAAAACACCTTTTAGACAAAAATCTATTTTTGTTCCCAATATGCCCAGGGACTCAATTGATATTTTCTCTGATCTGGTTATTACTGAGTTAAAAGCACTATCTTTGTCATCTAGTGAAGAGTTTCTAAAGGGCACCAACCCAGGAGAAAAATAATATTTCAGGGTAGTAAGTAAAATCAAAGCAAGGAATGATATAGTGGTCCGTCAATCGGATATCGGGGGCAATATTGTTTTATGGCCTCTTAGCATGTATATTGAAGAGGCAAAATTGCAACTCAAGGATACTAAATATTATCAGAGAGTACCACAGAGCAATCTAGTAGAAGTGAAGAACAAATACCATAAGAATCTAGCTAGATAGAGAGGATTAGGTGTAATTTGGAAAGAAGAACACAGTTTCTTAAAGGTAGAAGATTCCATCATGCCTATTTTATACCTGATCCCAAAGATTCATAAAAACCCAACTAACCCCCTGGAAGACCTATAATTTCGGCTATAGGAAGCCTTTTGGAGGCAACCTCCCGTTTTATAGATTATTTTTTACAAGATTTTGTAAGAAGTCTTCCGTCTTATATACAGGAGACCAGGGATTTTCTAAGGAAGATTCAGAATATCCCTTGGGATGAATCTTATCTCATAATTACACTTGATGTAGCCTCACTATATACAAGCATCGCACACGGAGATGGATTAAGGGCCATGAGACACTATCTGAATACAAGACCTATTGGCCTCTATCAACATTCAGAAATGATACTGGAAATGGATAAAATATGCCTTGAGAACAATTTCTTCCTTTTCAATAAAGAGACATACAAACAAGTTAGAGGCACGCAATGGGCACCTGCTTCGCCCCCAGTTATGCCAACCGTCACATGGGTTGGTGGGAGGAGCAGGTGCTCAAGACCAAACATGCCATTGAATGGGGAGAAAATGTGGTCATCTGGTCAAGATTTATTGACGACCTATTCAGCTTATGGAAAGGTTCAAGAGACTCCGCAAATAGGTTTGTCAGTGCCGTGAATGATAACTCACTTAACCTACAATTTACCAGTTCAATATGTGTTTCACAAGTGTGTTTCTTAGATCTGGAGATATTTGTAAAAAATGAGAAGATACAGACCCGCATACACAGAAAGCCTACAGAAGGGAACTCCATTCTACACTTCTCCAGTTTTCATCCGCAGAAACTCTAGTACGGCATCCCATATGAGGAGCATTTATGCATGAAAAGAAATTGTATTGAGGTGTCATCCCTAATGCAAGCTCAGACAGACCTATCACAGAGATTCATAGAGCGAGGCAATAGTACCCATGTGCTTAAAGAAGCTCAAAGCAAGGTAGATGACATTGAAAGGGATTCACTACTCTTTCCAGAGAATACATCAAAAAATAAGAAAGACCAGAATGACGTAAGAAGGCTCATGGGGTACAATGCCTATCATGCTAAGGTGAGAGCTTGCATGAATAGACATTGGCACCTAGTTAAGAGCGACCCGGTAGTGGGCAGCTTAATTCCACGCAAACCCCTACTTATATTTAGAAGAGCAAAGCCAATGAGGCAGCAATTGGTGGTTAGCAGCCCGGAAGTTCTTCAGAAGGAGGGATGGCTGAAGGCCAATTCAGGTTTTGCCAGATGCCATAATGCAAGGCATGCAATCATGGCGTGAACAAGACAGAGGTTCAATCACCCCTCCTAAGTAAACTGTAAATGTAAATGTAAAAACTGTGGTCCATTCGTTGTCTTTTTAATTGTAGCAGTGATTTTGTTGTATACATCTTGCAATGTACTATCCACATGGTGCATGTCAAGATTCGTGATAACACAAAATAACCTTGGGTCTATATACGCACAAAAACAAACTGAAAGAAAACAAATTGTTTCTCATCAAATCTCCTCAGGGAGAGATCCCTTTTAGGATGAATACCCTCACCCACCTATGGTGGCATGCTTCATCATATGGGTTTCTCCTCCCAGTGGGAATACCTAGTCCCACTGAGGGCTACAACTCCCTCTCTAAGAGGAAGGAGCTCTGGGATGTTTTCAAAAATAGTGCAATACTACTAAGGATGCTAAAATCCCATACGGAAAGTATCTGGTAGGGTGAGTACGCAGCGCAACAGAGTAAAAAAGTTGTGAAAAATCGTGAATTTAAAACTACCTAATGTCAGCAAAACAAAGATTTTTATTCACTTGTTAACACTGGCAGGATTAAAAGCAGTGCAAAGAGCAGTATAAATTATAAACTGCTCAATTTTAAAGAGTGGTCAACATGTTTCAGCCAATACGATCTACAAAAGTATCCCGGCTTTCTTCAGGACCAAATGGACATTATTGCTGCTGCTAATGCAAAATGTGAAAAATAAAATATATACAACCAGTAATCCTGTATATTGTTTGTTATAGTAATACTGGAACTATCCAACAGTATAGGATAAGTAGCCACACCTCTACCTGGCAACAGCTCAGGGAAGGGGCCCCGCTCTCTCCGTCGGTACCCCGTCACGTTCAGAAGCTGCGACGTCAAGATTCTCCAACATCTAAGGGCAGTTAAAAATAATGACAGACTGTATCCTGTTGCTAAGCATATTAATTAAGTCCATGGTGGAGACATTAATGAACTCTCTTACTATGTTATCGACTCTGTCCCAAAGAGTAGAAGAGGGGGAAATCGAGAGTTGAAATTGAGACAGATGGAGTCGAGATACACTGTAATGTTGAATACCAAGATCCCTCATGGCCAGAATTCTGAAGAAGACATGCATGTCCATATTTAGAGTATAACAGTTTCTGATTCCGCATTTGAGTAGTAGTAAATCTTAAAAAAGAAGGAAATTGCCCAGGATGATGAAATCAAAGGAAAAATATTTTATGTGTTTCGGTAAATTTATGGTATATATTTTACCAGCACAGGTCCCGTTTGAGGAGTCAAAGTGAAACCAGTGCATTATAGAAAATCACCTTCAATGAGAGAAGATCATTGATGAGTAGTGCGAATTTTCCATCAGAAAGTGAAAAGGGATGTGATGGATTAACCAGTTTGGATATGTGATTATGTTTTAATGACGCAAGATAATGTATAGTGACAGCATTGTTTGCACATTTAAGCATTTGCACTTTTTTGGTATGTTTGTGAACCTCAAGATTGTTTTTAAAGATACATTTTCTAGCCTTTATCTTTTAAGGAATACAGCATTTGCACTTTACATCTGTGTGGGAACGACAAGGTAGGAAAAAGAGTTTTTTTGGGGATATTGGCAAACATGATGAAAAGATTATACATCATTTACCTGAAAGGCAAGAGCATATTAAGTTAAGCATTATTCCAACTTGTTTTGGTTTTGGATATACACATATATCTATTTATATTATTTGGTTTTGTGATAGCAAACTGCAACCATATGAACCATACCCGATGTGGAGAATGAAACACTAAGGGGTATATTCACAAGAACGTGTGATAACTACCGCAAGAGTAGCGTAACGCAACTTTCAATAACGCAGCCTATCACGGGAAAATAACCCCGTGTCAACGTGGAATTCACAACAAGGCGGTACCCATGCGATAGTCACCAGATAACGCGTCAAGTGACAGCGTGAAAATCCACGCCACGCCGAAAAAATGCGAAACGCGAGAAATCATGCGATGAGGCCAATCGCGGTACAGAAATCAGCGAACACCAGCCACAGGCCTGTAAATCCCACGTGTCCGGCGGGAAAAAGCACCATAAAAGAACGGAAAAAAAAGCCCAAAAACAATTCAAACTGCGTAGCAACATGGATGCACCCGGAACAAGTGCAGAGGACAAGCCGAACACCACAAGCCCTACGGAGGACCATCCAGGAACCCCGCTGTCGGGGAAGGGCAAGGACAAGAGGAAGAGGAAGACCGGGTACAGTCCGCAGGAAGAACAGATCATCGTCACGGGGGTGACCGAACACCATCAACAACTGTTCGGCACCTCCACTGCGGCACTGGCAACCCAAACCCAAATATGGCAGGCCATCCTCACCAACGTCAATGCAGTCGGAGTGTCCAGGAGGTCACTGGAGGAGGTCAAGAGGCGCTGGCATGATCTGAAAAGGCAGACCAAACATAAGCTCAATGCCAACAGGGAGGCAGCAACGGCGACTGGAGGTGGGAGTCCTGCGACACAGGAGGAGCTGGATGAGCTGGAGCAAATGGTGGCCACAGTCAGCAGTGAGGAGATGGTGGCAGGATTGGGGGGTCTGGACACAGCACGATACGACCTGACCCAACAGCAACAGGGTGAGTAATGACCAGGGACGGGGGGAGATGGGCACAATGGCACACATGCACAATTACGCGCAGCACACAGCACACCCACAATGACCTTGGAACATGTCCCTGAATGCCTTGGCACACTGCAGCACACATAGAAACGCCAAGTAGGCCCCCATCCACAATGTGTACAGAGTGCCCCCCCCTATCACCAATATCACAACCTACCCTTGCACATGTGCTGAATCCAGCAAACCAGTAGCTCTGTGACCCACACTGACTATGCAAGTAACACTGCATGTCGGATAGCATGGCAGCTGCCCAAAAAAAATGACATGGCCCACGAAGCGACATGGAGATAGCCAAGTGCGGATCACATCCTCAAAGGAGCAGGTCACACTCCGACGTGTCCACGTGCAACCACAGCCCATGCCTTACAATACACGCAGCAGACCAACAATGCACCAGGCCACAAAAACAGTCCGCGAGCACACATGACCCAAGTCAAAAGCAAATCAGGCCCCGAAAAGCACACAATTCAAAGGCACCCCGCCTCAAAGGGAGAAGGCTACACGAAATCAGAGCTACAGGGGCAACTCCCCCACAATGCAGCACACACACATAGCAATCACAGAACATCAGCAATGAAGGCAATGTGGTACAAAGTGCAACACCAGCCCAACAGGACAGAGCTCACAACAGGTTCCGCTCGTGCGTAGTAACTGTCCACCCACATCTGGCATTGCCTGACACTGTGTGATGATAATGTACGGGTACTACCACACATCCGTCATGTAGTCGAAAAACACACTGATTGCCATCAAATAGCCAGCTCCCCCCAAACAGTCATAATGTACATTGGCATGCAGTCTGAATGTAAACATCTGCAAATCATCACCATACATGTGAAATTCTGTTAACCTGCATCTCCCCTTTACATTGCAGAGGGACAAACAACACCCCCTGCAGAGCACACCACACATCCCACCATTGATGATGAAGAGGACAACCTGCACATATGTCAAGACACCCTCCAACGGATGCTGGACAGCCTCTGCACCCCACCCCCAGGAGCAGGCCAGGCCAGCTGCCCCGAGGTGACCCCACCACCTGCACAGACCACACAGCAGGAAACACACACCACCAGGACCCCCCTGACCAATACATGGAATTCCAACGTCGTGTGTTGGGTTGCCAGGTGGAGTTGGCTCATCAGCTGCGTGTGGGTTTCGAGCTCGTGGCAGCCAAACTCGATGCCATACGTGGGTGTCTGAGTCCCATCAGGGCCCACGTACAGTCCCTATCGGACACCCCCTGTACGCACCATGCTCCGCCACAGACCTTGGCTAACCTCGCTGGTGCCATGAGTCTAATACAAGCACTGTCTGGTCAGACAGGCACCAGCCATGACAGCACAGAGTTGGCACAGATGCGGAGGGCAATGGACACCATGGAGCAGATGCAGGCCGGAAGTATGTCTGCCACTGCTGGACACCAGCGAGTAGTGGCTGGGAACAGCAACGCCCTGCAGTACTCCAACTTGCCATTGCTGCCACTGAGCCCTTCCCAGATGACTGCAGCGGGAACATCGACACACACAGCTCCGAACCCTGATGTGTCCCTGGCACACTGTGATGCTGCCCCATCACCTACGCAGTCTGATGTGTCAGGGGCACACAGCCATGCAGCCATCACCCCGCCACACACACCGTACACACCGGACACAGAACCCGTATCAGGGGAGTGAGAAGGGGATGGGAACTACTGTGTAAGGAAGGAGGCAGTAGCATCCATCACCGCCATATGGCCTGTCCCTGCCTGGTCATGACCTATGCATCATGCCCTGGGAAATACCTCCTACTGACCTCCGGAACACCCTGGGACATTCACCCGGACCCCGACACGGACTGCCATTGCTTCACCGCTGGACAATCACACAGCAATCCTGCTGCGGACTGCCCTCTCCCTCTTCCCAATCACTGTGCAATCCCCAAAGGACTCTGGTTGGGCCACCACTGGGCTTCCATGTGTTGTGGGCTTGGATGGGCAGGTACAGCTCCAGCTCCGTCAATCACCTGAATGTGAATAAAACATTCTGAATCACACAGATGTGTCATCACTATGTTCACTCACGTATGGAAGTATGGCTGGATGTGGGGACGATGATTGCACATGAAGGTACACCCTGGTAACTGACATCTATGCGCATGTCTATCCCTGAGACACATGGCCAATTGGATGACTGTGAAGGTGAGAACTAGCTGTGACCCCATTGCACATCAACAGCAATCTCACAACACCCCAACTTAGGCACACGTCCATGTGTTGAATAGGGCCGTGTGTAGGAGTGACCAAAACGGTGGCAGGCCAGGAGTGGTATCCCACACCACGTGTGACAGCAGAACTTCACATCGCAGACCGACTTACACACATCTGTGTGGACACACTCTGTTGTGATGTATGACATTGCTCCACATGGTCAGAGGTTGGACCCCATACACACATAGCTGGAGTCATGTAAGTGCACATGTCGTCCAGCACCTATCCAAAAACAATGTCTGGCTCACAGAGGCGGAGCTTGCCAAAGGGACACATCCCCATTGCACATGCGTCAGTCAGTTCCTCCCTGTGTTGGGATGAGGCTCATTGTGGCACACGAGTGGACAATCTAAACAACACACCTCACAGTTAGACACCAGTGGAGTGGCATAGGCTTTATTGGCATGTGCGTGTCAGTACGGACGAGGCAACGGCCACAACAGGCAGGGACATGCTTAAGACACTTACACGCAGCATGGGTACATGTCGAGGGGCAGATAATGTTGGGGCTGAAATGGACAACATTCATCACGGATGGCAACGCTCACAGCCCACCTTGCCTTGCTGGATGAGTCATGTGTTGTTTGGCGTCTGCACAGTGCCCCGTGTGAGGGGGCACGACTCACTGTACGTGGGGTCTGCATGGTGCTCTGCCTCCGGGGTGCGCCGATTGTCTGCTCTGCCGACAGTGATCAGGTGTGAGGGTCCGACAGGTTCACATGTCGTGCTTCATTGCCATGTGTGTGCTGTCACCCAGCAGTGTGTCCGAATTGGCAACGTTGCCAGACGACGCTGTGTTGCTCGGACCATGGACCTGCTTCGCCTTGCACAGGTGTGTGTGCACACGCATTATTCCACGCACATGCATCCAGAGCCCGACCGAAGGCAGACGTGTCCTCTGTTTTGGTGGGATATGTGAGCAATCCCCACTGTGCAACAAGTTGTTGGGCCATGTGCTGTGGGTGGCAATCGGATGTGGCTGCAGGGACGTAGTTACTCGTCCATGTATGCCCGTGCAGCTTCATGTGCAATGTGTTCCAATAGTACGTCGTTGTCGTGTTCAAGGAACACCAGGGTGAGCCAATCCATTAGGTGGCCCGGGCAGGTGTGCTCAGCCCACGCCGTCTCACCGATCCGCAACACAGCCCAATAGGGGAGCGCCTCGATGTGGTCACTGCACACGAGAAATTGTGCAATCTCCCATGCACAACTACCAATACATACGCAGTATGTCAAGGCATCCCATGCACGGCTGTCTCGGGTACACTCCTGTTCGTGATCCAACAGGGGGCGCAGACACAAGTCATAGTCCAATTCATCAACAGTTGTGTTGGATAGGCAGACATCCATGGGACACTCGAATGTGCATGTTCGGCAGTGGAACCAGGGCTGGACGCAGGTGACGTGGGCAATGCGGAAGCTGAGCCTGTAACTGATCCGCAGCACTGCCAGTGCGCCCAGTAAATGCAGCATACGTGCACGGTACTGTTCCACGTGACGGGGGTTGTGCATGTGCCCGGTATGGCCTGCCATTGCGTTGGTGCGTCTCGTGAACAGGCACTCTTCTGGACTGCGGCAGATGTGTGGAGGATATGCCACAGCTCTGATTCGAATGTGTGTGCAACGTTGTGAGTTATGGGTTGCTGTTTCCGTGAGTGTCAAGGGCATCCCATGTGGGGGTACCACAGGCAGGGGTTTCTGTGTGTGGGCTGTGGATGAGTCGGATGGTTCATTTGCGGAATGCGTGGTGTGGGAGTCGTCCCCATCTGCCATTGCATCTCTATCAGGGTGTTCCAGGCGCGTTCTGGACCAAGGTCAGAGGTGCAGGTGTCCTCCCGCCTTCTGCATTGGGACAATGGTGCTTTCATCCCTGATGTTTGTCTGACTACTACTTTCGTTTTCGGAATGTGATGTGGCTTTGGCGCTGAGATTGGGACACGGCCTTGGGCTCATGGTGTACGGATGGCGATGCACACACACATGTTGGCATGTGGGGCCAGGTGCCCGTGCGGCCTTGCGCTGCTTGTGCTATCTCACTCTGTCTCTCTCCCTCGCTCTCTCCCTCTCTTTCCTTTGTTGGGCGCATGGCACACCTTCTTCTCTTGGATTTGGTCTTCCGGGCTGTGTGCTTCGGATTGTTCAGTGGGAGCAGCTAGGACTCATCCTAAGGGTTATTTCTGCTTTTGTTTGTGTGATGTTTTGTGTTGGTGATTGCATTGCTGTATGACTGGTTCTCCATTTTCTGGCCACGCATGTATGTTTATTTTCCTGCTTGTGCGACATCAGGCAAAATGTTTGTTTTGGGATTCGTGGTGTTGGTGTGCAATTTCTTAGTCCGGGGTTGTGGGTGGTCCCGGGGGGGGGGGTGTTCCGGGTGTGGGATGGGGTCCTGGGTTGGTGGCGGTGGGTGTTGTGGCCCTCTTGGGTGTCCGGGCCACATGATGAGTTGCTCCATGGCATCTGTTGCCCTTCGGATGTGGCCCTGGGCTGTGCTCCCTTTTGTGGTGCTGGCTGTCGTCCGACTTTACACCAGGTCAGAGCAGGTGTAAATTTCCTGGTGCTAACGCGCCTTATCGCCTGTTTTGTGTTTTTATCGCGGATGTGGCTGGTGGTTGTGAATGTTGAGGTGTGCTGTTGTCTCGGCTTTTGTCACGGGAACCCCTACTCTGCATCTCATTTGAGATATTTGCGGCGGTCCTCGGTGGCGATGTTTTTTGCGGCTGCTATTGCGGGTAAACTGGTGCTGTGGGCTGTTTACACCGGCTTGTGAATGGGGGGGTAAATTTATCACGACTTTGGCTGAGATAAAATGCAGTTAATTTGGCGATAGCTCCTTGTGAATATGCCCCTAACACTTTTGATTATACCTGATGTGGAGTATATAGCACTAGCACTTTCTGATCCAATGGAGAAAAGAGATTATGTTATATGAATTGACACGCTTTTCTCGCTAAGCACTTGCACTTTGATTTGTTTCGTTCAATGAAGAACTAAATTGAATGATAATATGGAGCACTGGCACTTTAATTCTTGCTAATGTTAAATTGTGCAATATATATAGACACCTCCACCTCTCAGGCATTTGCATTATGAGAGGCCGAAAGAACTGTACTGTGCAATATTGAATGAGTAATATACCGGAAAAAAGGATTATGTTGAAATTGAATATGATTGAGCATTGCAATGCATAGATTGATAATTTGAAATTGTAATTATGTAATTAACCCGTTTGCTGCTCCGAACGTTCCGCGCCAGTGCGGAACGTTCTATTAAACGGGCGGGGCCGCGTCGGCCAACGGACGTGCGCAGCACTACCGAGGTAGTGCTCGCGACGGCCGTTGGCCGACGCATGCAGCAAACGGGTTAAAGGAGCTAGAACTAAAAGCATTTAAAAAAAAGAAGAAAAACAACAAAGAAATTTAAAAAAATGGTGTTCATTAGATTAAAATACCAAAATGTGTAGAAACACCAAGAAATGTATGAACCATACAACCAAGTGACAAGAGTAATTGTATCAAGTCACTGAGAGTAGTGTGCTCCGTATGAGTAGAAAGAAGTATGTTTTCTATGCTTAACATATCATGTGACCAGCCAATTCTGATAAAACAACAAGCAAAATGGCGCTCGGTGTGTGAGCAAGGCAGTAACACTCCCGAAACGTGTCACAACAGTGTTAACAACACAAAATAAACAGTGCAATTCTTTTACCAGCCTGCTGTGTCGGTGTCCAGTGTTATGAGAACTGGAAATAAAAGTTTATATATATATATATCATATATATATATATATATATATATATATATATATATATATATATATATATATATATATATATATATATATATATATATATATATTATCTACTGGCGGTCGCCAGTAGATAGTTATAGTTACAACCTATTATCCATAGGAAATCCGCGACATTCTATTTGAAATAACTCTCTTGCCGGTTGACGTATCTTCGCGAAATTTTCAAACTTTGTGGCCCGCTCCGGTCCGCTCCTACCCTGAAAGTCTCGGGGGATTCGTCAAGCGGGGCCGAGAAAAAGGGGGGTCCCAAAACGTGTTTTCCCCATGCATTTTCCCATAGGAAACTTTAGACACGGCTACAGCCCGAAATGCTGAACGGAATTACACCAAATTTGGCAAAGAGGTAGTTCTTGGTTCAGAAAGAACCCTTTTGTTAAATGGTGTAAATCCGTTCAGTAGTTGCTGAGAAAATGAAAAGTAAAAAGTTAGTGATATCTATGGCCGAGTAGGGTCCGCTGCACCCTCCCGATCACGAGCTGCATGTTAATTGGCTGTCAGCTGGCTGTCAACATTCCGATTCAGGAAATGTTGGCAGCCATTTTGTCCCTCGGTAGAACCGAGGGACAGAAACAAGTGCGCAAAGCGCACAAAGGGGGCAGGGTAGAAACACCCTGACCCCTAGGTTTGCTCAGGGGTCCCACAAGGACCCCTGGGCAAAAAAAAAAAAATTTTTAAATCGGCAGGATGCGCTCAGGGTGCGCGAATCCTGCCGAAAAATCGAGCGCGGTCTCCCGCGCTCGATAGCAACTGGCCCCCGGGTGGCCCAAGTCCCGGGGGCATGGTGGGGGATAATTTAATGTGTGGGGGCCTCAAAGGGCCCCCCAAGCCCCGGGGACCGCCACCCCCGGGGCTTTTTTAAAAATGGTGCGGGAGGGCTCTGAGCCTCCCGCAGCCCCGGGGACCACCACCTCCCCGGGGCTTTTTTTAAATAATTATTAAACCTGTGTGGGGGGCTCCAGCCCCCACACGCCCGGGGACCACCACCTCCCGGGGCACTAAACATTTTAATATGGGGGTCCGTTACGGACCCCAGAGCCCCGGGGACCACCACCTCCCCGGGGCTGTGTACTGAATGGGAGGGGGCCGCGCGGCCCCCCTCCTGGAGCCCTTGATGGCCCTGGGGACCACCACCCCCAGGGCCGGCTCCTGCAGTGTCCCGGGTGCCTACCCCCGGGACACTGTAGTTTGCTATGGCAGGACGGGAGCCTCGCGGCTCCCGTCCTGCCATAGCAAACTGCTTTGGATATTGGAAGAGAGAGCAGGGAAACCTGCTCTCTCTTCCAATATCCAAAGCGATTGCTTTTCCACATGGGGAGCAGCATGTCAGCTGCTCCCCATGTGGAACAGCAATGCTGGCTCCCAAGGGACGTGGGGAGCCGGCGGGACTGTGGGGGATTGGGGACCCCCCACAGTCCCCAACGGAGAGGGCCAGCCCCGGGGGATGGGGTCCCCGGGGCAAGTAGTGGCCCGGGATGGAGCCATGCGGCCCCCTCCCCAAAAAAAGAGAAAAATAAAAAATTAAAAAAATGGAAAGGCCGGCCCCGGGAGATGGGGTCCCCGGGGCCTTAAAATGGCCAGAGGAGGGGGCCACGCTGCCCCCTCAAAAAAATAAATATAGAGGCCATGCCCCGGGGATGGGGTCCCCGGGCCAATACAGGCCCAGGGAAGGGGGTCATGCGGCCCTCTTCCCGTTTTTTTTTAAGGTAATTTAAAAAGGGGTAAGGCCCTGGGGATGGGGTCCCCAGGGCCCAAAAAAGAAAAAAGGAAGGGGGCTACACAGCCCCCTTCAGGGGAGAAAAAAAAAAAACGATCGGGCCCGCAGGCCCCGCCCCTTTCCTTCACCACTCTGCAAACGCGCCCCTGGCGCGTTTGCAGAGGGGAACGAATTCCCCTTGAATACTGGGGGTCCCTGGGGGCCAAGTAGCCCACCAGGTACCTCCAGTATGCGCCAGGGGCTGCCTTGCAGAGAGGTGTACAGAGGCCACGCCCTTTTACACCTCTCTGCAACGCAGCTCTGTGGCGCTTTTTGGAGGTATATGGTGGGCTAGTTGGACTCCGGGGACCCTCAGGATTCAAGGGGACTTAATCCCCCAACTTAAAACGCGCCACGGGGCGTGTTTGCACAGTGGTGAAGGGAGGGGGCGGGGCTTCAGGTGACATGTGTGCAAACAGGCCCCGTGGCGCGTTTTAAGATGGGGAATTAAATCCCCTTCAATCCTGAGGGTCCCTGGGGGCCAACTAGCCCAACAGGTACATCCAGAATGTGCCACAGAGCTGCGTTGCAGAGAGGTGTAAAAAGGGGTGTGGCCTCTCTACACGTCTCTGCAACGCAGCCCCTGGCGCATATTGGAGGTTCCTGGTGGTCTAGTTGGCCCCTAGGGACCCTCAGGATTCAAGGGGACTTAATCCCCCAACTTAAAAACGCGCCACGGGGCCTGTTTGCAAAGATGTCACCTCAGGCCCCGCCCCTCCCTTCACCATTGTGCAAATATTCCTCTAAAATCAGCCGAAATAGGAATTCCGATTTACTCACCTGTTATAAGGAGAGACCTCAGTGCTGTATCTTTCAGCCCAGTACTGGTCCTGAAAAGTAATTTTAACCGTACTTACCAGTAACTTGAATTTCCTTCCATAGGCTAACATTGACTGGTTTCACTTGGAAATTCTTCTAAGTGTGGAGTTTTGTTACTTTAAAATATTCCTCTAAAATCAGCCGAAATACGAATTCCGATTTACTCACCTGTTATCAGGAGAGACCTCAGTGCTGCATCTTTCAGCCCAGTACTGATCCTGAAAAGTAATTTTAACCGTACTTACCGGTAACTTGAATTTCCTTCATAGGCTAACATTGACTGGTTTCACTTGGAAATTCTTCTAAGTGTGGAGTTTTGGAACTTTAAAATATTCCTCTAAAATCAGCCGAAATACGAATTCCGATTTACTCACCTGTTATCAGGAGAGACCTCAGTGCTGCATCTTTCAGCCCAGTACTGATCCTGAAAAGTAATTTTAACCGTACTTACCGGTAACTTGAATTTCCTTCATAGGCTAACATTGACTGGTTTCACTTCGAAATTCTTCTAAGTGTTGATTTTTGAAACATACAAATATTCCTCTAAAATCAGCCGAAATCCGAATTCTGATTTACTCACCTGTTATCAGGAGAGACCTCAGTGCTGCATCTTTCAGCCCAGTACTGGTACTGAAAAGTAATTTTAACCGTACTTACCAGTAACTTGAATTTCCTTCCATAGGCTAACATTGACTGGTTTCACTTGGAAATTCTTCTAAGTGTGGAGTTTTGGAACTTTAAAATATTCCTCTAAAATCAGCCGAAATACGAATTCGATTTACTCACCTGTTATCAGGAGAGACCTCAGTGCTGCATGTTTCAGCCCAGTACTGATCCTCAAAAGTAATTTTAACCGTACTTACCGGTAACTTGAATTTCCTTCATAGGCTAACATTGACTGGTTTTCAGCAAAAAGTTTCAAAGTGTTGATTTTCACAAACTACAAATATTCCTTAAAAATCGACAGTATGACTTAAACGCATTCTTTCAACTGTTTACAGGAGATGCACCAGTGCTGGATCCAGGATCCAACACTGAGTAAGAAAAAGTAACGATAACAGTTTTTACCTGCTAAGTGAATTTCCTTCCATAGGATAACATTGGTGATTCTATGAGAAAATGTTTCAAAGTGTCAACTTTTAAAATACAATAATATTCCTTAAAAATCACGACTGTAACCAAAACGCTTTTACTCAACTGTTTACAGGAGATGTCCCAGGACTGAATCTAGGATCCAGTCCTGTGGTTAGAAAAGTAATCCATAAAGTAACTAATTGCATTTAACTAGAAATTCACATTGAGCTGAATGTTGCATTGTGTTTGAAAATGTGTTGCCCATTGCAACAACTGTAACTACTGTACTTAAAAGTCTATTGCCTATCTGCAAAGTATTTAAACTAAAGTAATTCATTAAGAGAAAGTATTTTTTGTAATGTAATGTATAATGTAATTACAATGTAATTTAAATAATAAAATATGTAAAAAAAAATTGTTTCTAAAAATGTAGTAAATCAGTATTTTAAAAATGTATATAACAATTAATACATTTAAAAATTGTCATTTACAAAACCTTTGAAATTCACTGAAAAAACCGTAGGTTTCAGACATGTTATAGTTACAAATTAGCATTTAAAAACCTTTGAAATTCACTGAAAAAACCATAGGTTTCAGGGACGTTATAGTTACAAATTAGCATTTAAAAAACCTTTGAAATTCACTGAAAAAACCATAGGTTTTAGGGACAGTTATAGTTAGTTGGACATTGCACTCGTACAAAACCCGTGAAATTCCCCCGTTATAGTTAGTCCAGCTAACTATAACTCGCGCCCCGCAATGCACTGCTGATGACGTCACATATTACATCACTCATGACATGGTCAGTGACATCACTGATGACATCACTGATGACATCTCAAATGACATCACTGATGACATCACTGATGACATCATCCAGTGACTGTGTGTTTCTGTAAAGTTTAAATATTTTTAATATATATAGGAAAAGACGTATTGAAGAATGAGTGGGTGTGTAAGTGTCTGTATGGATGATTTAGACGTATACATGATGTTATGTGGGAGGAATCCTACAATATGATAACTCTAGATGTGTGCTCGTTATATACATCCATAGACCAGCAGCAAGGGGTAGATGCGTGCATGTATTTTTTCCGGGAACGACACATTTCATTCTTTGACCACACACAGATGCTGAGGAGCATGATGCTGTATTGTTTGAGGGAGAATATCTTTCTCTACAAGAAGACTCTATACCGACAAAAATCTGGTACCGCTATGGGCACCTGTTTCGCCCCCAGCCTGGCTAATCTTTTCCTGGGCTGGTGGGAGGAACAGGTGGTTTGGACTGACATTAATGAGAGGTTCACCGAACACATCCCTATCTGGATCAGGTACATTGATGACCTGTTCCTGATATGGGATGGGCCGGTGGACCTAGCACAGGAATTCATTATGGAGTTGGGTAGGAATGAGCTGGATCTAAAATTTACCCACAAGATTAGTTCCACCTATTGCGAGTTTTTGGATGTAGCAGTTGCCATAAAAAATGGACAGATTGTGACTAGCCTTTTTCGAAAAGACACTGCTGGCAATACGTTGCTCCACGCTAACAGTAACCATCCTGTCCCTTTACGCAATAGCATCCCATATGTAATTTGTAACTATAACGTCCCTGAAACCTATGGTTTTTTCAGTGAATTTCAAAGGTTTTTTAAATGCTAATTTGTAACTATAACATGTCTGAAACCTACGGTTTTTTCAGTGAATATATATATATATATATATATATATATAACAAAGTCTCTCCAATACCCACAGAGAGGGAATGAGACGCACTCTACAGCAAGCACATTTTTTTATTCAATCCTGGACATAAACACAGGTATGCCTCCCCGACGCGTTTCGATATCCTCATCTTACTCATGGGGTAAATGGCAGTTCAATCAATTTGCGCTCCACGACTGACGTAATTTATGCCTCCAGGCGGACAACCAATGAAAGTCATTTCCAATGCATGCTGCCTTCTTAATGCATTGTGGTCATAATAGTCCCTCGAGCAAGTCGCTAGCTCATATTAATTCATCAAAGCCCAAGTGGGATCACCTTGTCAATGTCCGTATGAATTTCTCCATCTTACTGTCCCGAATGCAGCGATATCCCAAAGGCTGCCAGGCCCTATACGCAGACAGTCTGCGATGGCTCCAGCCGCCCGCAATTGCTCCAGGCGGCACGGTGCCAATTTTAATGAGCTGGTGCAGTCTCTTGGCGGCGTCGTGCTACGCCGTCAATAAACACAACAAAGTCTCTCCAATACCCACAGAGAGGGAATGAGACACACTCTACAGCAAGCATTTTTTTTTATTCAATCCAGGACATAAACACAGGTATGCCTCCCCGACGCGTTTCGATATCCTCATCTTCCTCATGGGGTAAACGGCAGTTCAATCAATTTGCGCTCCGCGACTGACGTAATTTATGCCTCCAGGCGGACAACCAATGAATGTCATTTCCAATGCATGCTGCCTTCTTAATGCATTGTGGTCATAGTAGTCCCTCGAGCAAGTCGCTAGCTCATATTAATTCATAAAAGCCCAAGTGGGATCACCTTGTCAATGTCCGTATGAATTTCTCCATCTTACTGTCCCGAATTGGTTGTCCGCCTAGAGGCAATCATTTGTTTTCCTTAATAGGCTTTGCATAGTGCAGTTTAGTGGCATGCTTGGACAAGTAGTTCCATGACGAGCAAAAGTCATCCCTAAGTGGGCTCCTGTCGGTAATTAATATTAAAATGCATGTCTTTTCCTTGGTAGGACTTTGAATGCAGAGAAAAGTTTCTTTGTTTTTCGGATCGCTGCGCTGCACAGTCAAGGAATGGTTTCCCATCATTAGAAATTTAACATGAATGCTGATGCTCGATTTTCCTTGTTAATAAACCGGATGGTTTCTTCTGAAGTCGAGTGCGCTCTCATTGCTTTGGGCATTTGGATGGAAAATATATATAAATATATATCTACATATACAGCAATTATTAAAGTTAACAAGAAATACAGCAGATTTTTGACTTAACACAAATTTGTGTTAAAATACCACCTCAGAACTGAACAAATATCTGGTATTTTTATCTGAAAAAAGTGGCAATCCTAAACTTCAGCTGCCAGCTCACTTTTTTACATTCCTCCCTCCCCCTTCCTTCTATGTGCATCTCGTTTTTCCCCCAACCAGATCCATTGCCAGTTGTCATGGGACCTCATCCTGGAGTGCTGCAGCATTCCCTGGTATTCATTGCTCTTTGGGCAGGGCTACCTTCACACCCATGGATCCATCGCTGTTATCATGTAAATGCAGCGATTAGTGTTGGAGGGGCACACAAAGGGAAACAGCTCCTGTGCTAAAAAAAAAACATGAAAAGAAAACCGAATTAGGCGAAGGTGTAGGATTGTGTTGCACCACCATTCGCTTTAGTACGGCCAGTGCAATACCCTAAATGGTACTGGATTACTGACCGGCAGCCTCAGCCGATTTCATGCACCTCACGGAGTGGGGGTTGGGAAGGCTAAAGCACTTTCATCTGAATGGTCATTGCACGCCTAATCAACAGTGCAGGGTCTGCCTAGACCCTGTCCTGTTAATCACAGCATGGCACAAGCCCTCTCAAACCCCTGCAGTGTGGGGAAATTCAAATGGGCGCTACTGGACTTTAGCAGCGTCTCTGCAAAAGGCTACTTGAGGGGTTCAGTACGATTGTGAGATCTGGTAGCAGAGCAGCATCTGTCCTGCGTTTGAGGAAATACCTAACCTGAGCCTGCCGTGCCATCAATCAGGGTACCGGTACTCTCCCTGACTAAGGAGAAGTCCAGGTACTGACGGCTAGAAATTTTGGAAGAGCCGGTACTCAGTACCGGTGAGTACCAGCCCATTTAAAGCACTGTGTATAACTCAATGTATGTCTTTGATTAGTTGGTAGATGGACTAATGGGTTAATACACAACTCTTCGTAGTTTATGCTAGAAAACAATCAATCAATCAATCAATCGGTCAGTCGAAGAGCCAGGTCTTGAGGGTCTTCTTGAAGATGTGCAGAGTAGGGGCGCGTCTGATGTTGATTGGGAGCTCGTTCCAGGTGTTTGCCGCGATGTAGGAGAAGGTTCTTCCACCCGTTCTGGCTCTGCGGATGCGTGGGGTTTCGGCGAGGGCAAGGTCATCGAATCGGAGGTTTCTCTTGGGTGCGTGGAAGGAGATTTTTTTTGTTGAGATATTGGGGTCCGGTGTTGTGGAGGCATTCCTAGGCGTGGGTGAGTTTTTTTAAGGTTACTCTCTTCCCGACGAGGAGCCAGTGGAGGTCTCGCAGGTGCTGGGTGATGTGTTTGTGTTGAGGGATGCCAAGGACGAGTCTGGCTGTGGTGTTCTGTATGGTCTGGAGCTTGCGGAGCAGGGATTTATTGATCCCGGTGTAGAGGGCGTTTCCGTAGTCCAGTCTGCTGGTTATGAGTGCGTGGGTGACGGTCTTTCTTGATTCGGTGGGGATCCATTTGAAGGTCTTGCCAAGGATGCAGAGTGTGTTGGAAGCAGTTGGAGGTGACGGCGTTGATCTGTCGGGTCATGGTGAGGGACGAGTCGAGAATGATGCTGAGGTTCTGGGTGCGGTCCGTGGGGTCGGGGGGCTGCCAAGGGTGGCGGGTCACCAGGTGTTGTCCCATGCAGAGGGGGAGGGTCCGAGGACGAGGACTTCTGTCTTCTCTGAGTTAAGCTTCAGGCAGCTGCTGCTCATCCAGGAAGCGACGTCCTTCATTCCTTCCTGGAAGCTGAGTCTGGTGGGGAGGGGGTCCTTAGTGGGTGAGAGGATGAGCTGGGTGTCATCAGCGTAGGATACTATGATGAGTCCATGCTGTCTGACGATGGCGGCGAAGGGGGCCAAGTAGATGTTCAAGAGCGTGGGGCTGAGCGATGATCCTTGGGGTACTCCACAGTTGATTGGGTTCTGCCAGTGAGGAAGGAGTGGATCCAGTCGAGGGCGGTTCCCTGAATGCCGGCATTGTGGACTCTGGCAATGAGAGTGCGGTGGGAGACGGTGTCGAAGGCTGCAGATAGGTCGAGTAGGATCAGGGCCGCGGTGTGGCCTTGGACGAGGAGGGTGTGAATATCATCTGTAGCAGCGAGTAGGCCGGTCTCGGTGCTGTGGTTGCTGCGGAATCCAGATTGGGAGGGGTCGAGGATGGAGTTATCTTCTATGAATTTCGTTAGTTGAGCGTTGACGATCTTCTGGGTAACTTTGGCCGTGAAAGGGAGGAGAGAGATGGGTCTGTAGTTCTTGAGGTCCGTAGGGTCTGCTGAGGGCTTCTTGAGGAGGGGTTTGATTTCTGTGTGTTTCCAGTCGTCGGGGAATGTGCCAACTTCGAAGGTTGCGTTGATGGTGCGTCGTAGCTCAGGTGCAATGATGGCAGCAGCTCTGTGGAAGATGTGCAGAGGGCAGGGGTCCATGGGGCCTCCTGAGTGAATGCCTTTCATGGTCGATACGGTGTCTTCAGTGGTGACTGGGGTCCAGGAGGAGATGGTAGGCTGGCTGTCATTGCTGGGGGGAGGAGTGGGTTCGGTATCCGTAGTCTGTTTGTTGAAGTTGTCGTAGAGGGATCTTATTTTCAGGTGGAGGCAGGAGCCGAGTTTGTTGCAGAGGTCCTGGGAGGGTGTGAAGTCTGTGGCTTCGCTGGGGGGCTTGGTGAATTCCTGAAAGATGCTGAAGAGTTCTTTGGAGTTACTGGTGTTGGCGTGGATTTTGTTTTGGATGAAGGTCCCTTTGGTGGATCTGAGGAGTTGGTGGTATTCTGTCGTGGCGTTCTTGTAAATGGTGCCGTCCTCCGAAGTTTTGCTGTTTCTCCAGATCTTCTCGAGACGTCTGCAGGTGCGTCTGGATTCTTAGAGGTCGCCAGTGAACCAGGTGGCCTTCCTGCAGCTGAACAGTTATTCATCCCATCCCCTAGCCCCTGATTCTGAGTGTGTCAGAAGAGCAGGTACTATTTGTCGCACTTGATAAACTCTGATAATACAAAGTTTAAAATGTATTTGGTGCAATAAATGTACCTATTCTGAGTTTGTGGGAAATACCATGTGGATGTTGGTGCTTAAAGAATGAAAGTCAGTATGTTGCGGTAAATAACAACAGCTTTTCGCAGTTTAGGAAATCGGGATTTTACCTCAAAATTCTCCAAAGTGCGCGATGCCCACAATATCGCGCACATTTGCCATGAAGAAAACAAAAGTGTTTGTTCCTTCCCAGTGGTGTGGCAGCAGGTCAGTGCTGATGTCCTTCCCACACTGCTTGTTTGCTTTTCTTTGCTGCTAAGTGGTCGAGCAGTTGGGGGTCTGAACTGAACAACAGGGAGCCATCAGCTGTAGCTCAATGTATTTTCCTGTCTAAATACAGATGGTCTCGCTGCTCAGTGTATTTTAACCCTTTTGTCTCTTAACAAAAGGAACAGAACAGTGCATAACACTCGCAGGCGAAGAGGGGGCGGGGGAAGGTGAGCCTGCTCCTACCTCAGTGGCCCAACTGTCTGATACGATTCCCAGAAGGACGCTGCATTCTGCTGTAGTTATGAATAACAGTAAAAAATTATTTGCCAAGAAGAATGCTAACTTGAAGGAGCCTCCGTGGCAGCAGGTGTACCCAAAGGCAGGAGAACTTCCCTTTGTAGTTGGAAAGTTAGGCTTGCACTCATATTTGTGTATGACGGTTACAGAGCGCATCAGGCCTAGGCCTCACTGGGCTTTGTTCATTTGCTCGCTGTGAGCATGTGTGGGGATTGAAGTCCTTATAGTTAAAATTGTCTACTGAGGTGAATTCCACCCGACAAACATATTTTTCAAATACTTATGTTAAACTTGCCGTACTTGATTGGTGATGACAAGGGAGTGTTGACTGAACCCTCCTGAATGTAAAAGATGCATATAATCACAAGGACACTGTTTATAATACTTCTGTCACAAAACATGATGCTCTGGTGAACCACAGGGCGAATAGTTTTCAGGTAGGTGCTATGCACATGTCCCCAAGCATCCCGATGGGCCACTGCTTGTTTGGTACACTAACAAGGCTTGGTATTTGCCAGGTGCACTTTGCATTCTGGAACTTGTGGTTTTATTATTGTGCATGCTAAATGTAGGCTTATAAGCCAAAATACAGTGGGCTGTTGGTAATCATGACTGGTTGAATATGTCATACATGCAGTTATGCCCTTGGTAACTATGTTTGCATTGCAAAGTGGGAAGAACTATGTTTTACAGTGTAAATTGTATATTAGAGAGCTCAGGTAACTGGAGAGGCATGGAAGGTATTGTAAGAAGGTGTGCAATTCAATCTGTGGTTTCCACAAAATCATTTTCTTCCATGGTGTTTCCTCGTGCTCTTTGTCATATACCTGGGCACTTCTGGGGGTCGGGGTGAATAACAGTTACTCTGCAGAACAGGGGGCTGCTCAAATAGTTCTTAAGTTGGACATTGACATATTGGATTAGTGGGTGGAAGAATGAATCTCTAATTCTAGTTATATTGTAAGTGAAGTTCAAAAAGGCCTGTACACATGTGTAAAATATATTTGACAGTTAGCCATACCTACCTTTATGGCAATTTACCTTCTATCATAGTCTCCCCAGATTTTCAGTTTTTTTAAGACTGGATGTTAGATATGGGGTTCTATAGTTGGCAGTGACTTGCACTCTGTCCAAATAGGGACCCTTCCTTCTAGTCAGGGTAAGGGGGTTATGCACCCAAGATAAACCCTGCTCACCTGCTTGGTAGCTTGGCACGAGCAGTCAGGCTTATCTAAGAGGCAATGTCTAAAGTATTTTCAAATAAACACACAGTAACACAGTGAAAATACTACAAATGGACACCACACCAATTTATACAAATAACCAATCTTTATCTAAGTAAAACAAGACCAAAACGACAAAAATCCAACATATATAAGTAAAGATATCACTTTTAAAAGATTAAAAGTGGTTCAGTCATAGAAAACTATTGATGCGTCACTTTTATCACAAAGTACCTGGGATGCGTCAAAATCAAAGACCAAAACAGGCGCAGGGGAGGTGAGGCACTGGAAAAGCAAAGCGATGCATTGATTTCTTACTCCCAGGGGAGGTGATGTGTTGGTTCCTTATTGCCAGGGGAGGTGTTGTGTCATTCCTTACTGCAGCGCAGGGGAGGTGATGCATCTGTTTCTTACTACAGTGCAGGGGAGGTGATGCATCAGTGTCTTACTGTGAGGGGAGGTGATGCGTCGATTTCCAGACACGCTCCTTCGGTTCCTTGATTACAGGGCTACTCATGTGGGTGACACAATCAGTGCTGCAGGCCCACTAGTAGCATTTGATTTACAGGCCCTGGGCACACACAGTGCACTTTACTAGGGACTTATCAGTAAATCAAATATGCCAATCGTGGATAAACCAATCCCCATTACAATTTAGACAGAGAGCATATGCACTTTACCAATGATCAGCAGTGGTAAAGTGCCCAGAATCCTAAAGCCAACAAAAACAGGTCAGACAAAATCGGAGGAAGAAGGCAAAAAGTTTGGGGATGACATTGAGTGATTCCAAAACAATTTTATGTAGGCTGTTCTGTTTTCAATGTTTATTTTTTGGGGACTTCAGTGGTATTTTCTCAGTGTTTCCCAAGCCTTTTGATATCAGTGCTTATCAGTGTTTTTTCAGCTGCCTAACCCCCAAAATAGACACTGTTTTTGCTGACTTCATTTTTGCTGGCCTTAGGATTCTGCACATTTTACCACTGCTAACCAATGCTAAAGTGCTTGTGCAGTTTCCCTAAAACGTGGTAACATTGGCATATCCCCAATTAGCACATTTAATTTACTGATAAGTCCCTGGGAAAGTGCCCTTCAGGTGCCCAGGGACTGTAAATTAAATGCCACTAGTGGGCCTGCAGAACTGATTGTGCCACACACTTAAGTAGCCCTTTACACATGTCTCAGGGCAGCCATGGCAGAGCCTCTGTGCGCGTTTTGAAAGGCCATGTCGACATGGAATGATAAACTCTTTGCCAGGGCCAAACCTTCCTTTTTAATACATATAAGCTATCCCTAGGGTAGGCCCTGGACAGCCCCAAGGGCAGGATGCAATGTACTTAAAAAGATGGACATGTACATTTAAGTTTTACATGTCCTGGTAGGGAAAAACATTCACTACAGCAAGGCCCATTGGATAGTATTAGGATTACCCTATTACATTTTAAAGTGTAATTTCCAATGGGGAGACATAACTGGTTTGTGTTTGGTGTCTCTGAAATCCTAATTTAAAACCCTAACTGATGGTGAAGTTGAATTTTAAATTACAATTCTGAAAATGTAACTTTTAGAAAGCTGGCATTTTCTTGCCTCAGCCATTTGGCGCCTGCAGCCTGTATCTGGTCACATGACTTGGTGTAGTTGGCAGTTGGGCTTTGTGTATTCTTCCTAGACAGCCAGACACAATGGGAGCTGAGGTGTGTCTCAATGGTCCATCACTGGCATGATGGGAGGAAGGAGCTGGGCACAGCCTCACTTGCACCTGAATATGCTGTGCCCTGTCCCACACAAAAGGCTTCCTACCCCCTGTAGTTACTCTGAAGCCAGGGCAGACAAGGCAGGGCATCTGTGCACTTCAAAGGCATGCCTCTAGTAGCTTCTCCCCATTTCAAAGGCACAGCTGTGCATAAAAGAAGGACCTCAGACACCACCGCTTCAGTATACTTCTGGACCTGTGGATACTCTGCCTGGAAGAAGGACTGCTGTGCTGCTGAAAGGACGGCACTCTGCCGGACTCCTGCTTTGCTGTGCTGACCTGCCATCAGCTGACCTCTTGCCTGGGTGAGAAGTACTGAACCTACATCTTTTGAACCCAAATCCCAGAGTTACTAAAAGGGCTAGTTGGCTGGCCTCCTGATCTGAAGCCTAAGGGACATAACAAGCTTCCAAGAACCTTGCATCTGCACCTTGACTCTGCCATCTGTGAGTCTACCCTGCCAAGTAGTGCCACCCTAGTCCTGGACCCTTGGAAGTTGGCCTAATGTGCTTACCAGCGGAATTGACACATCTTCTCTACTGAGCAGCGCATCCTCAAGCTGAACCGATGCATCTTCTTAGCTGAGCAGCGCATCCTTGAGCAGAACTGATGCATCACAGCTGCTGTGTGGATTGGACTGAGTGCAGACAGCTAGCATCACAACCTTTGAACAAACCCATCCCCAGCTGTGTGCTGCATCCCCAGCTCCGGACTTAGCACCGCAAGCCCTGTTAATGGGATCCTCAATGATGACGCAACAGGACCTCGCACCACAGCCTCGCTGCATCTCGGAATCAACGCATCATTTCAGCTGTGCAGCGTTTGTTTGACCCAGACCCCGGAAGCGCTTCGCTATCAGGATTTAAGGTACTGTGTTCAGCGGGCCTAACCGGGTCCTTGTAACTTGCCCATGCTCCATCGTAGGTCAGCCTGAGCTTGTGACCAGATACCTCTTGTTGCCGCTTTGTGTTTTTTTGATGCTATTTTAACTTAAAAGTTTAAAATTCAATATCTCTGGTTTTACTGATTGGATTTTTTTAGTTTTGGTCTTGCTTAATTTATCAATAGTTACTCTATTTTTCTAAACCTAATGTGGGATCTTTTTGTGTGGTGTTTTTACACTGCTTTGCTGTTTGGAGTGTTGCACAAAGACTTTACACCTTGCCTTCAAGATAAGCCTGACTGCTCTGTGCCAAGCTACCAGAGGGTGAGCACAGGTTCATTTGGGTTTGCTTGTGCCTTACCCTGACTAGAATTGTGTTTGCTGCTTGATCAGGGCTCACACCCCAGTCAACCAGTAATCCAATTTCTAGCACTGTGTTTTTCCCAGTGTTTGCAAAACATGCTGTTTATTGCTGTGGCTGTTCTAAAGTAAGTTTTAATTTAAAGGAGAAGTAAGGCAGGGTGTGTAGTCTCATTCCACTAGCTTTGTGTGCAATGAACATATGTTATACTGTTTTATGCATAGAAAGTCTGAGAATTGCACTCTCCCTCACACTCGCATTTCATTACCCTCTCTCACATCTCTTTACCTCTCAAAGTCACTCTGTCATGACTCTATCTGGTTTACAGGACTATTAATGGATTAAAACACGTAAGAGTGCGATATTCAAATAGTTTAATGAAAAAGGTCCTGAACTCAGTTGAGGGTCATTAACCTACTCCTTACTCAATATGATGACATTCTAGGGGTGGTGAACCCTGCCACCAGCATAGTACCTTGGTAAACCATTAAAATGTGGAATTACACCAGATTAATTTGCAGCCCTGCATTCTAAGGCACCTGCCGCTTGATGCTTTAAGCTTCACTCTCTGCTTGACTACACTAAGGTGGTGCTGCAGTTGTTTGAGCATTCATAGCTGCCAAGTGTACCCATGGCAAATGTCTCACTTTATGTCTGTCATGACCTTTTAACAGATATCACATTGTATTGTAAAACTTGAAATAGTGCTGTTAACATTGTAACTATGAGCTCAAGTACCCCTGCAGAAAAGTGCAGTTGGGAAAAAGCCAGTGTTCGCTGAAAGCATCACACAGCAATGGGACAACTTGCCGGAATGAATTCTGTTGGTATGTGTAAAGTCTTGTGTCATGTCTTTTCACAGGTACCCCTCACTACATTTTGCGTTGAATGTTTAAAGCCTGGTGTGTTTGGCAGGTGACCTGCTATAATTACTGGCTTGTTAGAAGAGGGGGCTAATGTGTTAAAGGGTTTTATCCATTTTGTGTCTGTGGGCAAATGTGATAGTACATATTGACCAAGATTCTTATGAGCCAGACATTTCACGAATCTGTAGGAGAATTAAACACTGGCAAGTTAATATTCCTAGATTTTCTATAGTGCATAAAATAATTAGATCAGACATAAAACATGCTTGTAAACCCTTACTATTTAATCCAAACATACCAAACTGGAGGAAACAAAAGGAAGAAGTAACAATATTTTTGTGACATCCCTAAACAACAAAACAGAATAATCTTAGACCAGTCTTTCTTGAAGCTATCTTCTATAACAAAGTTACATTATGTTGGCCACTTCAGGCAGGAAAAGGACTCATTCTCTCCCACTTTCCTTTATTTGAATGGAAATGTAGTTTGTGCTGTGCAGGTGTCTATCAGTGTTTATACGTTTACACTGAAGAGGGATGTTTCCCTTTCAGTGTGGCTTTATCTGTTATTATAGGTTTCAACCTCAAACAGGATAACCTAGTAATATGTTACAGCGAGAGCACCTACAAGCATAAAAGATAAATGCCACACGTGGGCTAGAGTTTAGATTTACACCACCCACATAAGTGACTTTTAAAGCATGATTTGATGTGTGTCAGTGCAAGTCCTGGACAGCTGAACTCTTTTGACTGCCAGTGCCAGATATTAGTCAATAAAGTATTTTGCAACTCCAAAAACACAACTTGTGCATCCCAGGTTCTTTACTAGTGACTAATGAAAATTATCTGAGAAATATGACAGGAGAGTTGCCCTTGATGCTTCCCTTCACCCAATAATCGTCTCACAGTCGACAAGAAAACAATGTTTAAGTCTGAAGAGCCTCAACCCTAATTGAGAATTTGACAGTAAAACTGCCAGTTTTCCAGATCTGAATTGCCCCTTTATGCTAGAATGGCAGCAATTAATTATTTTCATTTTAGAGTCATAACCCCTGGGCCTATTTCTCAAACATGTTTGCATGAGTAAGTTTGGCTTACACATAGAAATAGGATTTTTGTGAGTGAATCCCTTTACACAGTGGGAAGGGGATCAGATGAGCAAAAATGTACATTTATATATTTGCAAAAACAACAGTTGATGGACAGAATGCAGAACAATGTCATACATTCACCCCAGTACAGAGATCTGGGCCTAAATCCATCGTTTTTTTGCTCACCATGCCATTCCAGTTTGAACCCAGCCATATGCAAATCAGTCTTGACCATGTGCCTCATGGGAACAGTCCAGCCCGAACTGCCAAGCCAGGTCCTCCCTGGACTGGAAACGAGCATCCTAGGACCGGTTTCGGGGTTTCACCCCTTTTCAGCCAGGATAGCTTGATTCCAGTGGCATGGAGAGCACGGGACCCACGTCTGGGCATACCCGTCCCACTCGGGGTGACAAATGCAAAAACAACAGTTGATGGACAGAATGCAGAACAATGTCATACATTCACCCCAGTACAGAGATCTGGGCCTAAATCCATCGTTTTTTTGCTCTGCATGCCATTCCAGTTTGAACCCAGCCATATGCAAATCAGTCTTGACCCTGTGCCTCATGGGAACAGTCCAGCCCGAACTGCCAAGCCAGGTCCTCCCTGAACTGGAAACGAGCATCCTAGGACCAGTTTCGGGGTTTCACCCCTCTTCAGCCAGGATAGCTTGATTCCAGTGGCATGGAGAGCACGGGACCCACGTCTGGGCATACCCGTCCCACTCGGGGTGACAAATGCAAAAACAACAGTTGATGGACAGAATGCAGAACAATGTCATACATTCACCCCAGTACATAGATCTGGGATTAAATCCATCGTTTTTTGCTCACCATGCCATTCCAGTTTGAACCCAGCCATATGCAAATCAGTCTTGACCCTGTGCCTCATGGGAACAGTCCAGCCCGAACTGCCAAGCCAGGTCCTCCCTGGACTGGAAACGAGCATCCTAGGACCGGTTTCGGGTTTCACCCCTCTTCAGCCAGGATAGCTTGATTCCAGTGGCATGGAGAGCACGGGACCCACGTCTGGGCATACCCGTCCCACTGGGTGACAAATGCAAAAACAACAGTTGATGGACAGAATGCAGAACAATGTCATACATTCACCCCAGTACAGAGATCTGGGCCTAAATCCATCATTTTTTTGCTCACCATGCCATTCCAGTTTGAACTCAGCCGTATGCAAATCAGTCTTGACCCTGTGCCTCATGGGAACAGTCCAGCCCGAACTGCCAAGCCAGGTCCTCCCTGGACTGGAAACGAGCATCCTAGGACCGGTTTCGGGGTATCCCAGGATGCTTGTTTCCGGTCCAGGGAAGACATGGCTTGGCAGTTCGGGCTGGACTGTTCCCATGAGGCACAGGGTCAGACTGATTTGCATATGGCCATGTCTGAACTGGGGTGGCGGAGTGAGCTAAAGAATGATGATGGATTAAACCCAGATCAGTTGACTGGGGGTGAGTGCTTGCAATGTTCAACACTCCGTCCATTATCCCCTTTGGTTTTGCTATGTTCGCCCTAAGTTGGCAGGGTATGCCCAGACGTGGGTCCCTTGTTCACTTTGCCACTGGATTCAAGATAGCCTGGCTGATGATGGCTGTAAGCCAGAAACTGGTCCCAGGATGCTTGTTTCCGGTCCAGGGAAGACATGGCTTGGCAGTTCGGGCTGGACTGTTCCCATGAGGCACAGGGTCAGACTGATTTGCATATGGCCATGTCTGAACTGGGGTGGCGGAGTGAGCTAAAGAATGATGATGGATTAAACCCAGATCAGTTGACTGGGGGTGAGTGCTTGCAATGTTCAACACTCCGTCCATTATCCCCTTTGGTTTTGCCATTTATATATTTGCCCAGGAAAAAATAGAACTTTCCAAGAGTATTCCTAGATACTTGCTCTATACTTACATGCTTGGGCCCTTTCACCTTCCTACCAAATGCAAGCAAATGTGTGACTTTTGGTAAAGTTCAAAGTTTGCAGGTAATTACGGGAACCACACAAGGTACACCACCCTGGACTCCCCAGTCTGGGTTTGGTAGGTTTCGTTGGGTGGCGAATGAGCCAGGACTTACGTACTGCAGCTACACAAGTTGCCAAATCAGGTAATGTTTTCACAGGTAATGTTGATATCTCCATTTTGCATTTTGGAGTACCATTTTTATCGGGTCATGTGTGGGAACGCTGGATGGTTGGAAATTTTAGACTCCGGAACCTTCCTTCGCAGAAATATGAGGAAAATTTGTGTTTTTTGCTAAAGTTTGAGGTTTGCAAGGGCCATAAGAAATTGTTGCGATGTCCAAGCAAGTCACACTGCCCTGGACTCGGCCAGGTATCTAGTTTTCAGAAATGTCTGGATTTAGAATGTTTTGCTGGGTGGTGGCCGGTCCCAGGTTCAAAATTCACAGGTAATCACAATGCCAAAAAAGTGTCTGCTTTGAGTGGAAAAATTAGATCTGTCCATGTTGCGTATTGGGGCCTTTCCTATTGTGGTTGGTGGGCCTACTCACACATGTCAGATACCGTTTTTATTGGGAGATGTGTGGGAATGCTGGGTGGTAGGAAATTTGTGTACCCCCACAGATTCTGGAACATTTCCTCCCAAAAATGTGAAGTAAATGTGCATTTTTAGCCATAATTTGAGGTTTGCAAGGCCTTCTGGGTGAGAAAACCTTTTGAAAGCACCGCAAGTCGCACCACCCTGGAGTGCTCTCGGTGTCTAGTGTTCAGAAATGTCTGGGTTTGCTAGCTTTTCCTGGCTACCGGACAATCCCAAACCCAAAATTCACAGCTACCCGCATAGCAAAAAAATAATTAGTTTTGAGTGGAAAAATCTGATCTTTCCACACTGCTCTTTGGGGTTTTCCTCTTGCCAGCGATGGGCCTACGCACACAAGTCAGATACCATTTTTATTGGGAATTATATGGGTAAGAAGGCTGGTAGGAAATTTGAAAATACCCGCAGATGCTGCAAATCTCCCTTATAAAAATATGAGTAGAATATGTGCATTTAGCTAATGTTTGAGCCTGAGGTCTCCGCCACTGGGACTGTGATCTCTCCATGGCAAAGGATAGTGAAAACTATAACAGTTTATTAAACTTAAAAAAAATCTGGGAAAAGAATTTTAATTTAAATATTAATGTAAATTAGCTTAAAATATTTTTTAATGCAGATTTAAATCTACTAACTTTATTCTGATTTAACTGTATCATTATTATGAATATATTAAATCAAATGACATTTATTTTTCTTAACATTTAAATAAAAATAAAGTATTACATTATAACATTTATATTAATTTATTATGTAGTAAAAATTATTAAAAGTTACGTACGGAATTTATTTATTTACATTCACATAAAGTTTTCAATTTAAAAAGGTCATTAACTTAATTTTAATTACCTAATAATTATATAATTATGATATCTATCTATCTATCTATCTATCTAGCTATCTATCTATCTATTTATAGATATATCTATCTATATAGATATATAGATATATCTATATATCTATATATATATCTATATATTACCTACTGGCGGTCGCCAGTAGGTAGTTATAGTTAGGACCTAGTTTCCATAGGAAAAGCGTTTTTGTTTTCCAAATAACTTTGGCGCCGGTTGACGAATCTTCGTGAAATTTTCAAAACTAGTGATCAGCTCCGGTCAGCTCCTGTCTTGAAAGTTTCGGGGTGATTGAACAAGCGGGGGCCGAGAAAAAAGTGGGGGTCCCAAAACGTGTTTTCCCCATGTATTTTTCCATAGGAAACTTTAGACAAAGCTACAGCCTGAACTGCTGTACGGAATTACACCAAATTTGGCAAAAAGGTAGGTCTTGGTTCAGAAAGAGTCCTTTTTGTTAAATGGTGTAAATCCGTTCAGTAGTTGCTGAGAAATTAGAAAAGAGAAAAATATCGATATCTGGGGAAGCGGTGGGTTCGCGAACCCTCCCGAGCACGAGCTTCACTGTGATTGGCTGCCAACACTCCAAACCAGGAAGTGTTGGCAGCCATCTTGTGACTCGGTAGAACCGAGTCACAAGAAAACAGTGAAACACAGTGAAAAAACAAGAAAAGGGGGCAGGGTACAGACCCCCTGACCCCCTAGGCCTGCTGAGGGGGTCCCACAGGAACCCCCAGGGCCAAAGAAAGCATTTGTTTTTTAAATCGGCCGAATTCGTGCTGGGTGCGCGAATCCGGACGAAAAAATTAAAAAAAACGAAACGCGGGGTCCAGCGCTTTGTTATATTTACGCCCCCGGGTGGGCCAGGTCCCGGGGGCAATGCCTAAATGTATAGCGGGGGCCCGCGGGGTCCCCCACAGCCCTGGGGACCACCACCTCCCCGGGGCTTTTTTCATTATTTGCGGGGGGCACGCAGCCCCCCTGGAGCATCGGGGACCACCACCTCCCCGGGGCTCTCCTGTTTTTAAAAAAAAAACTTGTGTGGGGGGCTCTAGCCCCCCCACATGCCCCGGGGACCACCACCTCCCTGGGGCTTTGCCAATAAAAATGTGGAGGGGCACGCAGCCCCCCCGCAGCCCCGGGTACCGCCACCTCCCCGGGGCTCTCAATTTAAAAAAAAAAAGAACCTGTGTGGGGGGGCTTGAGCCCCCCCACATACCCCGGGGACCACCACCTCCCCGGGGCACTACGTATGCAAATGTGGGGGTCCGTTACGGACCCCCGTGCCCCGGGGACCACCACCTCCCCGGGGCTGTGCACTGAAGGGGAGAGGGGCCACGCGGCCCCCCTCCTAGAGCCCTCCATGGCCCTGCTCCCCGTGTGGAAAAGCAATGCCGGTTCCCGCAGGAGGCGGGGAGCCGGCGGGACCGTGGGGGCATTGGGGCTCCCCCCACGGTCCCCATCACAGAGGCCAGGCCCCGGGGGATGGGGACCCCGGGGCCAGAAGTGGCCCAGGAGGGGGGCCATGCAGCCCCCCTCCCCGTAATAAAAAAATGATTTTTTTTTTAAAAGGAACGGCCGGCCCCGGGGGATGGGGTCCCCAGGCCAATAGAGGCCTCAGGAGGGGGGCCATACAGGCCCCCTCCTTAAAAAAGAAAAAAGAAAAAATTGTGGCAATGCCCCGGGGGATGAGGTCCCCAGGGCCGAAATTGGCCTCTGGAGGGGGCCGCGCGGCCCCCTTCCCGTTTAAAAAAAAAAAAATGACAAAACGGGTCAGGCCCTGGGGGATGGGGTCCCCAGGGCCCAAAATATTGTAAAAAAGGGGGCCACACAGCCCCCTTGAACAAAAACAAAAAAGCCGGCATTACGCCGGAGGCCCTGGCCCTGCCCCCTCCCTGCAGTACTCAGCAAACGCGCCCCCTGGCGTGTTGTAAGTTGGGGAATTAATTTCCCTTGAATACTGGGGGACCCTGGGGGCCAACTAGCCCACCAGGTACCTCCAGTATGCGCCACAGGGCTGCATTGCAGAGAGGTGGTTTGAGGCCACGCCCCTTTTTACACCTCTCTGCAACGCAGCTCTGTGGTGCTTACTGGAGGTACCTGGTGGGCTAGTTGGCCCCCAGGGACCCTCAGGATTCAAGGGGACTTAATCTTCCAAGTTACAATGCGCCAGGGGGCGCGTTTGCACAGTGGTGCAGGGAGGGGGTGGGGCCTGATATGGCAAGTGTGCAAACGCGCCCCCTGGCGCGTTGTAACTTGGGGGATTAAGTCCCCTTCAATACTGAGGGTCTCTGGGGGCCAATTAGCCCACCAGGTACCTCCAGTAAGCGCCACAGAGCTGCGTTGCAGAGAGGTGTAAAAAGGGGCGTGGCCTCGGACCACCTCTCTGCAACGCAGCCTTGTGGTGCTTACTGGAGGTGCCTGGTGGGCTAGTTGGGCCCCAGCGACCCTCAGGACTCAAGGGGAATTAATCCCCCAATTTACAACGCGCCAGGGGGCGCGTTTGCACAGTGGTGCAGGGAGGGGGCGGGGCATAACAAAACAAGTGTGCAAATGTGCCCCCTGGTGCATTGTAAATTGGGGGATTAAGTCGCGTTCAATCCTGAGGGTCTCTAAGGGCCAACTAGCCCACCAGGTACCTCCAGTAAGTGCCACAGAGCTGTGTTGCAGAGAGGTGGTCCGAGGCCACGCCCCTTTTACACCACTCTGCAACGCAGCTCTGTGGCGCTTACTGGAGGTACCTGGTGGGCTAGTTGACCCCCAGGGACCCTCAGGATTCAAGGGGACTTAATAAGGACGTTATAGATAAAAATTAGCATTTAAAAAAACCTTTGAAATTCACTGAAAAAACCATAGGTTTCAGGCACGTTATAGTTAGAAATTAGCATTTAAAAAACCTTAGAAATTGACTGAAAAAACCATAGGTTTCAGGGACGTTATAGTTAGTTGGAGATTTCACTCGTACAAAACCAGAGAAATTCCACTGTTATAGTTAGTTCAGCTAACTATAATTTGCGCCCCCGCAATGCACTGCTGATGACGTCACATATTACATCATTCATGACATGGTCAGTGACATCACTGATGACATCATTGATGGCATCTCAAATGACATCACTGATGACATCACTGATGACATCATCCACGTGACTGTGTGTTTCTTTAAAGTTTAAATATGTATTATATATATGCCAAGGTGTATTGAAGAATGAGTGGGTGTATAAGTGTCTGGATGGAGAATTTAGTAGGTGCGTGACTGACTGTTTAAGTGAGTGATTACATGTGTCTTACTGAATCCATGGGTTAGTGACTAAACTGTGTGAATGTCTGTATCAGTCTGTCTGTTGTTGTGTAAGCTGCTGCATGGGTTGGTGAGTAGCTACATGAGTGTCTATATGGGTTATTGATTGGTTTCCTGAGTATTTGTATGGGTGCCTGAGTGTGTGTGTGGGTGGGAGGTGTGTGACTCTGTGCATAGATGTGTGAGTGGTTGATTCACTGGGTTTATGGGTTTAAAAGTGCATGTGGAAACAGCTGTATGGGTGGGTGAGTGTGTGTATGGGTGTGTTGGTGAGTGAATGGATGTCTCAGTGGTACATGTGCGAGTAACTACGTATGTAAAATGCAGTATATGTGAGTGATGGTGTATATAAATAACTATATGTGAGAGTCAGTGATTGTGAGAGTGGCTGTATGGATGAGTGTGTACTTGTATTGTTGTATTCCGCTTTAGGGGTCCGTATATAGGTTTCCTGAATCATGTCCTTATATAGGCACAATTCGCTTTGCCCTTATATAGGCATAGAAATCCCTGTCCTTATTTAGGCATTAACCGTGCGCTCCAAATACAGGCATGGTCACCGACATCCGTCCACCCTAACGTCACAACGAGTTCTTAGAAACCAGACCCTTAAGCTTCAGGAGTTCCCCTAGCACAGGACTATTGATTTCTCCAAGAACTCATCTATTATGTATGAACCGTTATACCTTAAGGGTTCATTCCTGACGTCTTCCTCTGTCCGACTTCACGTCAATGCTAACATTCCACGACACCTACCAGGTATAAATACACCTTCCCTTGCCCAAGCAAGTTAGAGGAGACCTCGACTTCAGAGGAGCCCGTATCCCGGCCTGATGCACTGAGAAGACGCTGTCATTCCTGCACGCAGACAAATCCAGCTTCCAGTGTTCTGACTCCTTCACGGGGTGTTAGAGTTCCAGACCCGGCAGGAGATTCCCACCTCTCTCATTCTCAAGGTATGGAGCTGACTAGAACCTAGAGGGACTCTTGGCATATCATACTCTGCATACTAGACTTAACATACTCTTAGTTTACCAGATGAGAGAATACTCCACCTACTTCTACCTTTCCCTACACCTAGACCAGGTTAGGTACATTGGGGTAGAACTAGTTTAGGGACACATCGTATGAGTACTCGCATTTTTAGCTCATGTTATTTATGTACATGAATATATGCTAAAAGATAATGCTAGCGCAGTATTATTTATTTCTACTGCTTACACTGTACATTATTTATCTTGCATACTGTCTTGTGATCATAACAGCACATATCTCTTACACGAGAAACAAGACTGTTCAATAAAACCCTTTTTTATTGAAACGCCCGTCTTTCCTTTCTGTGTAACTCTGTAGAAACTAAGCATGCACGATTGAATGAGTGAAACTGTTATCTATTGTTTCCACGATTCTGAGACATGTTCCGCTTCTAAAGGGAAACAAAGTTGTCATTTTTTTCGGTTGCCAGAAACTACTCCCTTCTTGTTCTCAAGGAGTTTCTACTGGCCTCTGAGCTAGGTGGCACAGGTAATTAAGCTTAATATAATCGATAGGGACATACCGAACTTAGTCCTATGTCAAACCTATAGGTTATATTATTCCAATGCGCAGAGCCTATTAGGGAAATAGGAACTACACTACATGGCGCCCAACGGTTTGGTAAGGCAGTCATTTAACGCTAGATACTGAGTAACTCATTTGTGCTTTTCTCAGAGACCCCTACTCACATACTCCATAAGACGTCCGGAGTGGGTAGGGTTAAATATCCGCCATAATTAAATAGGGAAGCACCCTATATACTAGTTGTTTGGTTTGTTCAACGTTGAAGGATACAGTGTTCCAAAATATTGTGCACCTTATCTTTTGTTTCCTTGAAACTTGTTCTGCATTTTTCAAAAAACAAATGTCCAACAGGGAAAATGCCACCGACACCGGTGGAGCTGCGGCTGATCCAGCCCTAGCAACAGTTTTTAACTTTACAGGTTTAAATGAAACCGAGGAGGGTGTTATAGACATCCATCCAAACTTAAGAAGAGCCATCACTCTAAAATTTATAAAACATGGCCTACCACCAAGAGGAGGTAGAGCAGTTTTCGTGATAGAGGCACACGAATCCTTTCAGACAGAGGTATTCTATTCATGGGTCATATTTCCTGAATCAAATTCAGTAACAAAAATGTTTCACTTCTACAAAGAAGATGATCCACCAGAGGAATATATTCCTTTCGAGGATATTGAAATTCCACTAACATACCAGGAGCATCAGCTCTGGTTTAAAGGCGCCCTAAAACATCACAGAAACATTACCAGGCTCGGTCCACTAGGTAGACCAGGAGCAACATGGCCGATTCTAGCCGGCTACACTCCTCATCCTGACCTCGATATAATGTCAGACGAGGAATTACTTACTCAAATTACAGAGTTAATCAAAATCTACAGACAATTAGTTCAATATGTCATGCGAACTTTCACAGTCCAACCACCATTGACACTTCCAAATCAAACTCCTCAACAGGGGAATACACTAAAAATTACACCGCAGTCATGGGAAAAATGCCCACAAAAAGTGAGCAAATTCCATTCTGGATAGCTCAAAAAATTACTCAAATCGAAGCAGTATTTCCAAATACTAGCCCGTATGAGAAACACAGAATCCTAACTATCAGTTTACCAATGGGGATCACACCACAACTGGAAGACTGCACCACTTGGGGCTCAGTCTTTGCTGCCATCTATACTAAAACACATGGTATTCCATCAATTGCAGTAATATCTGATGTCCTGAAACAAATTCAAAACGAATACGGGGCAGAGCCTGCTCTAAATTTAGGTATGAAATTACTGAAAAATTTCGACCAGGTCTCAACGATAATATTATCTAATATTAAAGGGGAGGCAGCAACAGTGGCGATCCGCCAACGATTAAGGGAATTTGATGTTACAGAACATCAAACAGAACTACCCAGAATAATAGAACAATCTTATGCAGAGTTAGGGGGAGATAGTTTGGGTGGAAGACCATTGAAGCCAAAACTATCTGAAAGTCCTGAGAAGGACTCTATTAAACAAACTCCTACATCTTCTAAAAAGAAGTGGGAAAGTAACAAACAAAATTCAAACGAGAAACGTTCTCAATCCCGAGGTAGGTCTCCTCAAAAGGAGCCCTCTGAAAGGAGGTATAACCTCAGGAAAAGGGATAATTTGAAAAAGCCTGACAGGTATCAAGATACTGATACACGTTCCTCTCGTACCTTTCAGATCTCGTCACAGACATCGGAAAGAAGAGGACAGTCAGAACATAGAGAAGAACGCGTGAAATCGAAAGACGACAAACACGTTCCAAAAAACAAATCAAAACCTCAATTCTCAAAGAAGAAGGTAGCAGGTCTGAAGGTCAGACATGCCGAGGATACTGAGAACTAACCCTGGGCGTAGTTCGCGAAGTAGCGCTCCGCGAAGCTACGCGAAGTGCACTTCGCACAACGCGAGCTATGCGTAGCACTACGCGAACTGCGTAGTGCGCTGTTCGCGATGATTGCACAGTGCCGGATGCTTGTCCGCACTGTGCAATCATTGAAAACGGCATCTTGCACAGTGCGAGCTGTCTTTTACTGCCGCTCGAGTAGATTTTTACTCGAGCGGCAGCTTTCTCAACGCGGACTGGTAGTTTCTCATCGCGAGCGGTCGCGAGCATACGCGACCACTCGCAATGAGAAACCTGACCTCCCCGTGTTGAGAATCTCGCCGGGAGTTTTATTTTCCACGCTCGCGATCGGCAACTTGATGTTGCTGATCGCGAACGAGGAAAAAGTCTTGCCGGGATGTCATTTTGCTTGCTCGCGGTCGCCAACTTGACGTTGAGGACCGCGAGCAAGCAAAAAATGACCGCTGCACTACGCTACGCGTGTTCGCACTGTGCTACGTGCAATTCGCGTAGTGCGAAGTAGCGCAAACTTTGCAAACTACGCGAGCGTAGCGTAGTGCTTTGCCCAGGGTTACTGAGAACACAACTCAAGAACGGAGAATGGGCTCAGACAATGCTGGACAGTGCTGCAGAAGTCACAATAGCTCGCCACAACCTGAAGGAACTTCTGGAGATAGTGGACTTGAATGAGTACATTACAGTTGAGACTGTAGGCACCAGGGTTAGTACTCCACAAAAGTTATATGAAATAACACTCCGGATGGAGGGAGACATACTCAGACAGGTGAAAGCACTCTTTTGGGAAAAACTTTCAAGGGGTTATGATATACTTCTAGCAGAAAAAGACTGGCCACCACAATTTGTCAGGGAGTGCCCACATGGCGAGGACATTATTATGCCAGCCTTCTCTAACCATATTCCAATTAATCTAAAATATACTTATGCCAGGAAATGGGCAGTTGCCCAGGCCCCAGCATTATACAAAAATCATGTAGGATGGGACGAGGATTCACCTCACCATAAAATACATATAAAAATGAACCTACTGCACAAAGGCAGTATCCAATAAAGCAAGAAGCTAAAAAACAGGTCAGGGAGATCTTAGATCAACTTGAATACCAAGGGGTGATTGAAACATGCACCTCTTCAATGAACAATCCTTTGTTTCCTGTCTCCAAACCAGACAACACCTATCGTCTAGTTTTGGATTACAGACACTTAAACACTTGTTCTAAAACATTTGCAGTACAAAATGCACATAGTACAGCTTTAATGAATAACATTGTGCGTAAAAGATACAAAACCACATTGGATATCTCAAATGGTTTCTTTTGTCAAAACATAGCACCCAAAAGCAGGTACTTAACAGCTTTCTCAATAATGGGGACCCAGCGTCAATTTTGTCGACTCCCACAAGGGTTCAAGTACAGCCCGGGGTTATTCTCAGCGAGGGTAACGGAGTTACTACAAATTTATGACAATGAGGCATTGTCCTATGTCGATGACATCTATCTGACAGACGATGACCTGGATAAAACCTTGAACAGGGTGAGTACCATTATACTGGGCTTCGCCTCTGAGGGCTACAAATTCAACTTAAAAAAATCCAGAATTGCCCATCTCAATGTCCTGTTCCTAGGATATGAGCTTTCAAGTGAAGGCAAGAGCTTGGCAGCCAACTTTTTAGAAAGGTGTGCGCTGCTCCAACCTCCTAAGACGCTGAAAAACTTACAATCCATCCTGGGTTTCCTAAATTTTGGAAGAACTTACATTCTAAATTACGCAGAAAGGGTTAAACCTCTCTACGCATTAATCAAACCTGATTTTTCAATCAAAAATTGGACACAAGAACACACAGAAATCTTGCGTTCACTCCAAGCTAACATGTTAGCAACAAATCACTTACAAACACGCGTAAGTCAACGCAATTTAGTGATAAGAATAATTTCGGGTCAATGCAGATTCACCTACTTAACATTTAATGAGGGTGAAAAAGTACCAATTGCATACAAATCACATTTGTATACACAAGCAGAAATGCGCTTCACTTCAACAGAAAAAATATTGACAGCAGTTCAAACTGCAGTAGCAAAAGAAAGAGCTCTAGCCCAAGGGAAACGCATTATTGTCGTAACCCCAGTTCCGGCCTTAGAGGCGGTAACTAAAGCGAGCATTCCAAATGCTAAAGCATTACATCCGAGATGGATACAATGGGTTAATTCTCTTGCTGCAACAGATGTTGAATATGTTTTTGATCCTGATCTAAAAACACAAGCGTTCCTGCAATATGAACATGAATGTCCTCTGCCCACTGAGATTCTGCCTCTCGATCAGTACGAATTCATAATTTACACTGACGGATCCGCACAACCCGCAACAGGGAGTAAGCAAGCTTACAGTGCAGCGTGCGCAATCGTTAAAGGTCGCATGCGCGATGGCAAATTCAGACCTATGGTCACACAAACCCAATCTCTAGGAGATTGCACAGCTCAGCGAGCTGAACTACAAGCATTCAAACTGGCACTTGAAAGTACAGATCGAGAATTCCCCACACTAATAGTGTGCGATTCTTTCTACTGTGTGCAGTCGTATAATGAATATATACAAACTTGGCTTGAAAACGGGTTCAAAGATGCAAAAGGTGGCACAATAAAGCATAAAACGCTTTGGGAATAAGTAGTTCAGTTAAAAAGCGAACTACCAAAGGCTCACGTGATCCACACACTGAGTCATCAACGTGATGGCGTTCACGTTGCAGGGAATTCATTGGCTGACGAAGCCGCAAAGGGGGCTGTTCAGACAGCTTCCGTAGCTGCGATCACTCGTTCAAAAACAAAAATAGACAGTGAGATAATGTTGGCTGTCAATGCTACGAGCAAAGGCAGTGGTGCAGCGTTACCAAAAAAGTTTCCACTCAAGTACTCATATGTAATTGATGCGAACAACGTTCCTTTTGCTCGAATCCCTGGAGTGGGGGATAGGGTAATTCCAAACATGGAACGAAGAGCAGCTTTGATTTATGAAACATATCTGGGGGAGGGTCTGTCACATCAAGGGATCTCTAAAACAATATTGACATTAAAAGAGATGTACCGGTGGCCTGGGATGAATACAGAAATACACATATTCATCAACAACTGCTTAGACTGTAGATTACAGCGGGAAGGACACCAGACACCATGCTACGAATGTAGCTGCCCAGTACAGACACCATTGTTAGACAGCATTAGACTATCTATGCACAGGCGTCCTCATGGACGAGTGCAATCCCACAAATACTAAGTCAAGGTTCCTATGGATATGGCCTCAGCGCTCGGCTGACGCTCGAACTGTTATAAAAGATTTGCAAGTCTTTATTGGCACATACGCAATAGGCACGCTACATTCTGACCAGGGCCCTGAGTTTAGCTCTCGGGCTTACAAAGACGCCATGGCCAGTCTGGGCGTTGCATTGCGGTACTCCTCTCCGTTTCATCCTGAGGGAAATTCTGTTGTGGAAAGGAAAAACCGGGACATAAAGCAGTCTATAACAGCTAGGGTATTAGGTTCGGGTGATGGGTGGGTCAAACATCTTTATGGGCTCCAGCGCTCATTAAACAACTTGCCAAGAAGTTCTCTAGGGGGGGTCACTGCATATGAGTTCCTATTTGGGACAAGAATGTGGGTGCCAGATCTGGAATGCAGTGGCACAGTGGTGGAAAATAAACCTTTTGATATCAAAGATCATTTGGCTGTTTTACAGGAACTCAATGAACTAAGATCGAAACAAAGCAACGTATTCCTGCAGCCAACTACCACTGGGGAAAAACCGGCGGTCCCAGCAATGCCTGTCTGGATTCCAACAGTTGGGGATCTAGTCAGAGAAAAGATTGCGGACAAGAAGGAATTTGTACCTTCTTACAGACAACCAGTACCTGTCCTAGCCGTTCAAGGAACAAGAACAGTACTTCTGCCGCCCCTTGCTGGAAAAAAGGAGAAAAGATTTGTGTCCATCGACCTCATCAAACCACAGTATGTGGCCAATACTAAATAGTAGGCCTCGTGGACTCTGACCTAGTAGCAGACACACTCCTCTCGCTACTATCCAAGAGGTTCAGACTGAAAGACTGATAACCATCGAGAATTCAGCAGTAACAGATGAAGGACTGAGCAACAATGCTATGGAACTCATCCCTCTTGAAACTCAAGTAACAGTTCGTCCAAATACACCTGTCTACACCAATGTAACAAGTGATCAACTGGTTCCAGCGATTTCTACAAATCCTGATGCAATTCCAACAATTGACAGAACTGCTTCTGGCTATTTCATTAACTTTGATACGTTTTCAGAGGATCCGAGTGAGCCTGAGACGTCGCCAGCATCAAAAACTTTTAAACAGCAAGTACAAGACTTTTTGCATTTTTTGAAAAAGACTTATCTAGTTTCACCATGGATTGAACTTTGGGTTATTTCTGGAATATTTTTCTTCCTGCTTTGGCTAGCTTTGGTTATGACTGTGAGCGTGCTTATAAATGGGAGATACATCCAATTGGACATTGAAAGGAAAGAAGTGAACTTACTTTCGAAACCTCACAAATCATCACATCGTGAAACAAGAGACTTGTCTGCAGTGAACATCACAGCCGTTCCTATACAGGATGGTATAGTGTGGGACAAAACTGATTTTGATATCTTCGGCCCGATGGAACATTTGAACATTCCACATTTATTTAAGATTTCACTGAGTGATTTCGTTTCATCCAGTACCTTTTCTGATGATTGGGACTTTGATACTGTAAATGATATGATGTTTGACCTAGAAAAATCTGCTGCATTTTCTAATAATGAATATTTAGAGGGTTCATCAGACTATGAACAGCTGTATTGCTATAACCACTATGGTCATCATTTTTTGCATAAATCTGCAACACCTAGAAATGTGTTTATGTTTAACCAATGGGAGCATTGTCCTACACCACCAAAAGGTAGTTCAAAAACATTTGCTAAAAAGTTTCCATATTTTTCAGGATAAAACACATCTGATCCAGAAACATTCTACTATAGAAATGTAAACAAAACAGGAATGAAAATTATGTTAACAAATACAAAACAGATATACTCTGCAGCATTTATTGCCCAACTGTCTAGACAAGGTTTTGACTTATGGAAAGACACAATAGACACAAAAACTGTCTGGGGTACTAAAGATTGGCAAGTGCAGGGGATAGAAGCTTTATTTAGAGCCTGTATCGTCCCACAGCAAATAATGTTTTTGAATGACACGGGCCAACAAACGTCTTGCCTTGGGTTAGCCAAGATCAAAGACATGAAAAATCCTTCTGTACCAACACCTGCAAGTGATAACAATACACAGGCAGCGGTTACAGTTGACACCATACTACAACTCAACAGAACAAATCCTGATTGGAGAAAATGGTTGATCTGGCCCACAGACACTAACAACTGTCAAGCGAGATTCCTGAATAAAACACAGGGGTTTACTATTCATAGGCCAGACCCACGATACGTCCAAAGACAGCATCCGGGGGTAGTAACAACATACAGTGTAGGAAAATTATGCATCGATTGGCTGCAAAATCTACACTTAAGGATGTGAAACAACACTTATCTTTACTTAAAGAAGATGCAGACCTTAGGGAATTCTTGCTTGGACCAAGAAAACCGCGTCAAAAATGTTTCATATATGCTGGCATCTATGCTGCTTATAATGAAGCATGGAAGGTGTCACAGATGGAGGCCGCAGAACGAATACGTGAACTTGATCGTATTAACTTAGAGAAAACTCTCTCTGCGGTCGACAATGGGTTAACAACTTTGTCCTCCAGAATTTATTCATTGGACAGTATTGTATCTTCTGCTATCGACATACTGGAACAAGATTTAGCCATGTTACAACAAGGCCAAACACAGTTACGTTCTATTATGTTATTAAGCTGGACGCTGCAATCTTTGCGTGCGGGCTATGTGCCTTGGCGTTTTATCAACATGACGGCTCTGTTTGCAGAATACAATCTAACTGATAAACAGATCGAACTGGCACAAAGGGGAGCATAGTATACAGTGCTGAGCATTGAAAAACTGGAAAAATTACCATTTACGGTAGCAGAAAAACCAACTACAGAATGGCTTATCCATGGCAAAATCACACTACCTGTGACTACTTTTCAGTTTCAGTATTGCCTCAAACAGATGCAAGCAGGCAAATATGAAAGGTTGGGTAAAGAATACATTAAGACATCCTGGAATTTACCATACACATATAGATGTTGGAGTGGGGATCGTGAAGTGTTTCTAAGCGGTACACACTGTGAAAATGCACTAAGCAGTTCACTGATTTGTCAGGACATATCTTTACACGGGGCTTGTAATGGTTCTGTGGCAAATTTGTCCTGCCACCATCAGGGAACACCAGCTGCTGTGATTAATCCAACGTTTGGACAACTTTCTAATGGGAGTTACCTCATGTTGAATGATCAGAGTTGCTGTGGCATGTTGCCAGGCATCCCATATCTAGTAACGGTCAACTCCAGGGTCACTTGCTGTATGCAAGTATTGTTTTCCCCAATAGACAGAGTCAGGGAGTCGCCATTATGGCCTTCGTTGAATGTCTCTTTTATACGATTTGATACTTTAAGCAGAATGAAAGCCATGCTTATACAACAATCAGTGCCTTTGACCTCGGACAAAGAAACCTATGATCTACAAGTTGCAAGGACTTCGGCTGAGATACAAGCTTTAATTCGTACAAACTGCCCTATACATTTCGTAGAAATGATAGGACGTATCTTTAACATGTCAGATACAAGCGGAATTGTACAAGTATTTAAGACCATCTGTTCCGGACTATTAGCACCTTTCCAGGCTGTCCTCGGAATCATCCCAAACTTCGCACATTTGGTGTTTGGTGGTGTGCCGTTAATTCTAGCACTTGTTGCAGGAATTCTGTTTCTATTCCTCCTACTACGCTATGGCAAGCCTCTTCGCCAACATCACTCCGAGCGATGTGGAGAGAGCCCTCCTTGAACGGAAATGCCGTGAGCGAATAGGACAGCTTTTGGGCATGCCTCGTCTACGGGAACTTAATACAACGTGGTTCCTGTCATTCAGACCAATCTGGCAAGATTGCATCTTACCTGTTCTACGCTGCCTGTTTTGCGGTGAAGAATGCATGCTAGACATCTGTCTAACACTCCCATCAGTCATGCCAACGGATATCGATACTCTGCTGGACCCGATAACGGCCCATGCTGTGTGTTGTCCCCAGAGGCTTCCACTCCTGATGGCGGCATTCATTGAGACCTCACAGACGCTTCCGGCTACTGCTGAGGTACGAGATGGATCAATGGGCACACAGGTAACAACGGACGTGAACATTGCCTCTTCTGCTGAGGGCGATGTTTCTCATCTCTGTGCGATTAACCTTCTGAACGAGGTGTTCCAAATGTCACCGACTTCGGTGGATGATATTTTGGCTACGGACATAGATGATCTAATGTTTACGCCAGACCCATACACTGACTTTGATTCGGCTCACAGTGTACCAGGGCAACAATGAAATTTGGCCTTCATATTTTTCAAACTTGGAACTTTTCCCAGAATTGAACTTTTTCTTTTTTACATTTTTGAAATGACATGGCAAAACGAACAATCTGCTTACAGTAGAACTAGTCTTATAAAACGGATTTCTTTAAATACTTCCAGGGACACATTGTCACCTTACTTGTCTAACATTTCATTTACTTCCATGATATGCAATGGCTTGATTTTAAGAACTTATCGACCATTTTGTCAAATGTATGTATTACTGTTTCATTCTCGTTGCATTTTACTTCGGTTACATGCTTAGAATGAAATCATTGCTTTAAATGTACAGTACCTATTGCATTTCAACAGTTTTGAGCTTCTTTTAAAATGCTTTTAGAAATGTTTTTAGTAACGTGGTACTCAATTTTATGTTTAGCATTTAAAATGTTTAGCATTTAGTATTATCGTTCACTCGAAGATGGAGTGGGTGTTGTATTCCGCTTTAGGGGTCCGTATATAGGTTTTCCTGAATCATGTCCTTATATAGGCACAATTCGCTTTGCCCTTATATAGGCATAGAAATCCCTGTCCTTATTTAGGCATTAACCGTGCGCTCCAAATACAGGCATGGTCACCGACATCCGTCCACCCTAACGAGTTCTTAGAAACCAGACCCTTAAGCTTCGGGAGTTCCCCTAGCACAGGACTATTGATTTCTCCAAGAACTCATCTATTATGTATGAACCGTTATACCTTAAGGGTTCATTCCTGACGTCTTCCTCTGTCTGACTTCACGTCAATGCTAACATTCCACGACACCTACCAGGTATAAATATACCTTCCCTTGCCCAAGCAAGTTAGAGGAGACCTCGACTTCAGAGGAGCCCGTATCCCGGCCTGACGCATTGAGAAGACGCTGTCATTCCTGCATGCAGACGAATCCAGCTTCCAGTGTTCTGACTCCCTTCGCGGGGGGTTAGAGTTCCAGACCCGGCAGGAGATTCCCACCTCTCTCATTCTCAAGGTATGGAGCTGACTAGAACCTAGAGGGACTCTTGGCATATCATACTCTGCATACTAGACTTAACATACTCTTAGTATACCAGACGAGAAAATACTCCACCTACTTCTACCTTTCCCTACACCTAGACCAGGTTAGGTACATTGGGGTAGAACTAGTTTAGGGACGCATCGTATGAGTACTCGCATTTTTAGCTCATGTTATTTATGTACGTGAATATATGCTAAAAGATAATGCTAGCGCAGTATTATTTATTTCTACTGCTTACACTGTACATTATTTATCTTTCATACTGTCTTGAGATCATAACAGCAACATATCTCTTACACGAGAAACAAGACTGTTCAATAAAACCCTTTTTTATTGAAACGCCCGTCTTTCCTTTCTGTGTAACTCTGTAAAAAACTAAGCATGCACGATTGAATGAGTGAAACTGTTATCTATTGTTTCCACGATTCTGAGACATGTTCCGCTTCTAAAGGGAAACAAAGTTGTCATGTTTTTCGGTTGCCAGAAACGACTCCTTCTTGTTCTCAAGGAGTTTCTAGTGGCCTCTGAGCTAGCTGGCACAGGTAATTAAGTTTAATATAATCGATAGAGACATACCGACCTTAGTCCTATGTCAAACCTATAGGTTATATTATTCCAATGCGCAGAGCCTATTAGGGAAATAGGAACTACACTACAGTATCAGTGATTGTATAAAAGAGTAAGTATGCATTAGTATCTGTATGAATAAGTGAGGTGGTGTGTGTATAACTGCATAGGTGAGTAAATGGAAGTGTGATTGATTCTTTGCATGACTGACTAGGTGTGTGAGTAACTCTGGATGAATGGCGGTGTGTGAGTGTCTGTATAGGTGTATCAGTGCATATGATAGTGTTGTATTGATGAGTGACTGCATGTATGAGTGACTGTATGGGTGAATGAGTGGATGTGTGTGTAGACCTAGGAATCAGTGAGTGCGTATGTAGTAACTGGTATTGGTGTGTCTATGGTTTCGAAAATGGTAGTCTGTATTTTAGAGTGGGTGTATCAAAGGTTATATTAGGGTGTGAGGAGGTGCATCAGATTTTCACGTGGATGATGTCATCAGTGATGTCATCAGTGATGTCATTTGAGATGTCATCAGTGATGTCATCAGTGATGTCACTGACCATAATATGTGACGTCATCAGCAGTGCATTGCGGGGGCGCAAATTATAGTTAGCTGAACTAACTATAACGGTGGAATTTCTCTGGTTTTGTGTGAGTGAAATCTCCAACTAACTATAACATCCCTGAAACCTATGGTTTTTTCAGTGAATATATATATATATATATATATATATATATATATATATATATATATATATATATATATATATATATATATATATATATATATATATATATATATATATTTATATTTATATATAACCTACTGGTGGTCGCCAGTAGGTAGAACTTTGGCGCCGGTTGACGAATCTACACGAAAATTTCGAAAAATAAATCCCTGGTGATTCTTATTGTGCTTGGAAAGTTTCAGGGCGATCTGTCAAGCGGGGGCCAAGTTAAGGGGGGTAAAAGATTTTTTTTCCAATGTTAATTCCTATAGGGATTTCGAAGAGGACTGCAGCCCAAACTGCTGGGCGGAATTACACCAAATTTGGCAGAAAGTTATTTCTTAGTCCAGAAAGAGTGCTTTTGGTTATTTGGTGTAAATCTGTTCAGTTGTATTGAAGTTATTAAAAGAAATCCAAATTTGTATATTTTGAGGCACAAACCATTCGCGAACCCTCCCGATCTCGTGCTGAGATCTGATTGGCTGCCAACACTTCAACCAGGAAGTGTAGCAGCCATCTTAGGACACAGCTTTAGCCGAGTCCCACAAAAAATATTTTAAAAAAAGAAAAGGGGGCAGGGTAGGAATACCCTGACCCCTTAGCTATGGTCAAAAACAAGCGCAGATGGGCCAGGTCCCGGTTGCATTTTTTTGAAAAAGGAGTGGGGTGCACAGGCCCCATCCATGGGCTCCACCACCTCCCCAGGCCAAATATTTATTAAAAAAATGAAGAGGGTTCACATGCCCCCCTTCCTGGGCCACGTAGGTTCCCCGGGAACCACCACCTCCCCCGTGCCAGCCCTGAAAAGTAAAGGAGAGGAGCCCCCCTCCTGGAACCATTCATGGCCATGTGGACCGCCACCACCCAGGACCGGTTCCTGCTATGTCCCGGGATGTCCAACCCCGGGACGTAGCTGTTTGCTTTAGCTTGACGGGAGCTGTGACAGCACACGCCAAGTCAAAGCAACACTCCAGTTCCAGTGGGCGGGAGCAGTCAAAGTGCTTAGTTTTAGAATTCCCAATTCTGATATGCATGGTGGGAATTGAAAGTCGACCAGTTACCAATGGTTTCATCTGGAGCGAGTTGAAGGGTGTATGACTTTTTGGACATAAGACATCATGGAACAGATTATGTGAGCTTTGCCCAGGAGAAGAAATGGAGCAAACGCTCTTTTGGGCCTTTTTCCTCTCCTTGTCTAATATGCAGTAGGACACTCCAACGTGTGTTTCATTCATCCCAAAGGAAATGATGATGTTTTCACTACAGAAAAAATACAGCACATAGGTTTATATAAAAGTAGTGTGCTCCATTTCAGATGGAACTACAGCATAAATAATGCAAACACCACCATAATATATATTTGTAAATATTTGTTTAACAAAGGGCCAGGTTGTTTATTTGTAACAAATTCTCTACATAAAATCGTGTATGTGCAAAATAAGGGGCATATTATCAAGGGCATGCGATAATTATCGCAAATCCCGCTTAGCGCGATTCACATTATCGCTGTATTACATCGCCGTGTTAGCGACGTATTACCAACGTTTTGCTAACAGGCGATGTAATTCCAGCGATAGAGGCTGAAATACAGGAATAGCGCGTGAAATCCAGTGAAGATTTCACAGCGCTAAGGAGAGGCTTGCTGATAGGGGAGTGTGGACCTAACATGGCAATCCACCTCCCATTATCAGTATGCCTAAGTCATTTTAAAAGCAGGCGTTACATACCTGCGATAACCGCGGTTAGCGCAGTTAATTTTATCGCTTCGCGGGTCTGCTGCACGGCTTGCTAATATCGCGAAGCCGTGTTAGCGAGGATTTCCATGTTGTGTAGCTAGGGAACGCCTACTTTGCATTTCATTAGCGATATTGATCGCTGACATGCAAAGTCGCAAGGAAACACGCGCTAACGCTTGTTAGCGTGTCCTTGCAAATAGGGTGTTAAAAAGATCGCCGCTTTTTCGGCGCTATGTGCCGGAAAAGCGGCGATGTTTCCCTTAATAATATGCCCCTAAGTGTCAAACACTTTTTGCAGTTGTTTCTTAATCCGTTTTCTACATTTTTGTCTTTGTCCAAAAGTGTAAATATTATATAGATGGGAACAACATCTGTTTGCCCTATTCCACGTTATGTATTTAGTAAAAATAATGCAAGCAACCTTTGTTCTGTTTTGGAATGACTAATTTAAACTTTGTGCAATCTGGACCCATCCTTCCTACAGACATAAATCCTGAAATTCTTCTGTTTAAAGGTAATATCAATTGGTACCATCAGGCAGCAAGCAGCAGGTCCAATTCTAGAAAAGTTGAACTGATGCACCCAAAAACACATTTCAGATCCATTATTTAATAGAAACAATTTGTAGCTGGTCAGCTGGAATTTCCCCAGGGTAGGGCATGTTAACTATTCACCAAAGAATAGTTAAAGAATTCCTTTTCCGCTCTGTCACAAATGTTTCTTAATATTACAACAGTCTGTTGCAGACTCGCTTTTAATGCGTCACACAAAGATATTGCATCAGAAAAAGTTTTCTGAAAAAATGGTAACACGCTTATTGCTAAATGGGGAAAGGCATAAGGTCGGCCAGTCTGTGCTAGTGGGTCTGGGTGTCTGCCAGTGCTAGTTCTTTATAAGTAAGTAAGTGCAAGCTCCCACAGATTTTTTTAGCAGCCCATCGCTGATGTTGCTGGGTGCTGGAGTTGCAGAATACCAAAGCTACCTGGCTTTGTTTCCACTGCATGCCTTTTTTTTCTATCACTATTCACTTCCTTCCTCTTTGTCTCATTCTTGCAGGTGCTTTTTCACGTCACCTTTCTTTCTTTGTCATTGTTTTCCCATTTACCTTTCTTCTTCTTTTTCTCTTTCTGCCTCTTTCTCTCTTGCTCTTGGTCAAAGTATGATGATGAAAAATAACAAATGGCATTCAACAACGAGTGCCGGTGTCCACCACCTGCAGCCACCGGCACAAGTTAAGCACTGTCATGGTAAACATATAACTTTCTGTCACCAGCGGCGAGGTGCTCTTGTCTTTGACGATTCATTTACAAACCAATCTTTTTAGATGGACCAAATAAACTGAACCAGGACCAGGGCCGGACAGACCTCTGCCGCATTCCCCGCCTTCCTGAGGGTAATGTTAGAAGGCACGGGGAGATTTCAACAGCGGGAGAAAGAGTGGGATGAGGGAAGAGGGAAAAGATAGAAAGAAAGAAATCAGAGGGGGAGAAGAGAGAGAGAATGGATGGAAAGAGAGAGATAGCGTGAGGAGAGGAAGTGAGCGGGGATCGTTTGGGCATTTGTTCCAGGGCTGCTTTTGGTTACCCAGTCCAGCTCTAACCAGCACTACAATTCCCAGAATGTATTGGGTTGTTACACCAAACCCCAGGAGTGGAGCACTGCGCCCATGGTTTGATGGGTAACCTGCTAATTTGTGTGTACGCAGAGGTGGCTCGTCCGTTACGGCGGAGGAGCATCGCCCCACTGAAAAATGAAATGATAATAAAAACCATTTTATTATCATTTTATTTTTCATTACTCCCAGACGAGGTTAGGGGGGGTGCGGGGCCATCCTGCCGAGCATCACGTTGCAGGAGGAGTGTTTGGGCACTTATAAGTGCGCATGTCTATTTGGCCGGCCGTCTCAGGCCAGCCAAACAGACAATGGCGGCTCCTCCGCTAAGGCGGTGGAGCGTTGCCCCACTGCTTTTTAGCAGTGAAATAAAGGAAAAATAAAATAATAATCACTCAACATTATTATTATTGTATTTTGTCCTGCGGCAGCTTTGCAGGCTTGGGCGGGGCTGCTCCGACGACAGGAGTGGTGAGGACATTTTGTAAGTGTCTATGAATGTTTGGCCGGCCGTCATCAGTACCCCCTAAGTGCTCCGGAGTTTGAGCAGATCCCTCCAGCAGTGCACTGTCAGCGCTCTAGTGCCTCGAGAGTGCATGTGTCCTTCAGCAGTGCCTGCTCAGGTCTCTAGCAAGACAGCAGTGGGAGCTTCCCCAGCTGTGCCCTCTCATCTCGGGATCCTAGCGCCTGGCAATCTACGCTTTCTTCATCAGCACTCTAGCCCATGGGCAGTGTGCGCTCCCTCCAGCAATTCCCTGTAAGCTCTCGAGATCTCAACAGTGCCCTGTCCGTGCTCTGGCACCTCGGCAGTGTGAGCGTCCTTCGGTAGACCCATTCAGTGTTCTAGCACCTCCACGGAGTGAGCTCCTTTCAGTAGTGCCTGTCAGTATTAAGGGACTCCATGTGTGTGCACTGCACCCCCCCAAAGAAACAACGAACATTAAAATGAGAACTCTGAGAGCCGAGCAAGCCTCAGGTGGGAGCGCGCGGTGAGAGCAGAGACAGCCTGTGAAAGGAACGCTGCTTCGAAGAGAAACATGCACTGTAGACACTAGGGGTACATTCCGTAGTGCCTGGGGAGGGATTGAATGCGAGGCACTGCGGAGACAGGTGCAAGACCGCGTCAGAGGAATGACTGGAAGGAGTTTGCGTTTCTTGTGACTCAGAGGAGCAAGTCGAGAGGGAGAGATCTCGGAGTAGGACATTCCATATGGAGACTGCGCTGGCCGAAAAAGAACTGCCTGGGGTCTACATCGTTTTACAGTTTGTGAGCCCGCCTTTAGATTTGCATGTCTCCCGCTAGAAGCTAGGGGAGGGTGTACAATGCCCTGTAGCACCCCGAGGTGCCGTGCACCTGCCAGTGACAGCTTCTCAGCACTTGCCCAACGGATGAATGTCCAGGTATTTGTAGAGCGCGCACCAAGCTATGGGGCTCAAAAACTGAGCTGCATGAGGAAAGGCAAGGGTATTCAAAGAAAAATAGCCCACGCAGGTGTGTGCAAAGAGGGACGGCCCAAATGAGGAACATACAAAGGGGACGAAGCCAGGGCAAGACCCGGTATTTAGAAGAAAATACATCCTCCACGTTGCCGTGTCACAGATTCGAGAGCGTTCACCTGCGTCCCGTGTGAGCAGCGCCTCCAGAGGGAGCTCACGTAGGAGAGGGGGGGAGGAGGCGAGTCTGAGGGGTCGCTCTTCTGTGCAGTAGCTTATTTTGGATAAAATGTAACCGAGGAACTATTTTGTCGTCAGCCACCATGAGTGTAATCCGCCTTACAAAGATCAACAATATGAAAGAGAGAACCCAAACTCAAGGATGATTTAATGGAGGGAACTAAACATATGGATGTTCTCCGAGTGACAACAAAACTCAACCAGAAACAGCAGAGAGGCCCCCGCGTCCAACTAACAGAAGAAGTACAGACAGAGAAAGCATGAGAAGCCAGCCGTCCAGCGGCAGGACAGCCTAGCCTACCCAGTCAGCAAAACACAAAACTTTCAATCCCAGGGATAGAAACCTCTCAACCAACAAGCATTTGCACTGCAATAGGACTCGCATTTACGCAAGACCTATTGCATTGCAAACAGGAGTGCGGGCAGGCGAGAAAGCACGAACAACGGGGGGCGCGGGCGAGACGGCACGTACTGCGGGAGAGGGGGCACGAGAAGGAAGTAGTGCTGTGCTACACTCAAAGTAAAGGGGCCAGTAGCCATGGAAGGACACAAATGACGACATGGCCGTCATAAGGAGGGACTAGCAAGCCTAAAACCAATTGGATGGCAGCATTTAAGACACAAGCCAATGAAAAAGATGGGCAGGGAGTGAGCGGAGCTTCCACGGAGCTTCCACTCCATACTGAATACTGCATGCCTCGCAAAGCTCTGATGCTCACCTTATGAGTAACATCTCAGGAGATGCATGTTTTTTCTGGATAGGATTTATATAGTAACTGTATTCTATCTAAAATAGGCATTTGCATTACTTATATGTAGAATTTATGAATCACTGGAAAATATGTGAAGTTTATTGTTTCTCTTAATATTTTTGAAGTGCTTTATTTCCAGTTTCAGTTATTTTAACAGGGGTTTCATATACTTTATGCTACTGTTACTATGGTTTAATTATAATTTTTTTTTTTTTTAAATAAAACACAACACACATCTTAACATAATTACCATAATAGCACATATATTTTGTTAATTACTATAGAAAAAACTCTCTCGATATAATTGCATTTTCAAAATAGAATTGTGACGCAGTATTAACCCCATTGTAATTGACTGTGATGTAGTTGTTTGCACATTGTGACATGCAACTAGCGGATATCTATTCTTCTTTCTTGGCCACTTCACAGACATGTTTAATGGCCCTTCCACCCGATCCCATCCTTAGGCCAGTGACTGTTCTCTGCTAAGAGCCCAAACACGCAATGGACTATTGGATATTTAGATGTTTCAGTGTATTTATATTGAGTGCTGACATGTGGCTATTCTGACACTGATTTGGTTTGGTCTTTGTTAGGTATATATTCCCTCTACCTCTCTTATAGAGTTTTGAATGACACGTCTTTTCAATTCTAAAAGCTATATGGCATTAACTTTGCCCACAGACGATGGAAATGTTATAAGCTAAACTAGTTTCCTGTCAATTGCCAGATACCTTATTCATAACATTCAAGATGGATCATTATCTGCAAAATGTTGCAGGAGTTCCTGACCTCTGTTATTGTTTAAATTATCCACATAATCATCGTGCTAGCAACTAAATAATACCTCCTTGGTTGGTTTTGTTTTGTGAACTTGTAAATGAATGCAAGGAGAAATGCTTAGCTACCAGTAGAATGGGTGAAATGGATGGGTGGAAAGAAACTCATTGCCACTTCGGATTTGTGGCTTGTCAACAAAACAATGACTTCATTTTAATTCTTGCTTTGCACTAATATTATACAAAATCCTGCTCAAGGGATCCCAAGCAGTCAGAAGTCACTGAGCCCCAAATATAACAAATTAATACAAACTGGGGGTCTAATGGTAGTGAGAAACCCAACCAGACACGTTCTACTCCCTAAACAATGGAGCACAAAAAGAGAGCATTCTCCCACATACACTAGTAACATCCCTCCCCCTTTTTATTGGGTGTACTTTTGTGTATGCTCCCCAGTTGTAAGATCCATGGCCATTCGCTTATGGTGTCTTTGGGGCCCTATATTGTGGATCCCCAAACTGACAATCAAATACCCCTTCTAGCACCTGAATCTCAGGGTAGTGTGGCAGAGCAGACCAATGTTTATTCAGGGAGGTAAAGTGGGCTAGATTCAGAACTCAGCAAAGCAGCAATTAACACTCAGGAATCAATGCCCAGTCAATGTGTTGTCTTTAACATGAAAACATGCTGTAATGCGCTCAAAACGAAATACTACACACAAATCTACTAACATATACAAGATGGCAGGCGGAAAAAGCATTGGGAACACCATCTACTAGGTCCCTTAGAATACAGAGTATTCAGATTAAAGAAACGTTACAGTCACCAAATAATTCCCTAAATGCAAACTTTTTATAATTTCCATACCAAAAGTCCAAAAAACCCTAAAACCACAATTTTCCAATATCTACATGTATAATGAACCTGTGGTGTTAAATTTTAAAATTGCTTTGTCACAAGGCATTATCATACATTAAAAAGTATGAACAGAAACATTTCACCAGCATTAAACATTGTTGGATTTGAAAACAAATGTGCACTTATTTTGCTTTTCACTACAGAAAAGGCAACCCTATAGGCTTTGACATCACTTCTATGGAAAACCGTAGAAAACAGTAAACATTTCAGTGAATGCCCTAGATCTACTATTAAAATTGGCTGTTCATTAAACTCAAAGGGACCAGACACTCCTAAGGCACAACGAATTGTGAGCCTTTTGAGCCCTTGAAAGGATGTAACACTTCTCCTGTAGTAATGGATTCCCTATCCAAGGGTTTTATAATGCCAACTTTCAAGATTGTTTCATGGGGGATGTTAGTTGTGCCGTTTTCCTGGAAACCACTAAGCACAGAAAAACTATTCTGGGCATACAGTCCATGCTGGGGCTTATGGGATGTTCCATCCCGACACTGGATGATTCATTGATGGGTCCACCAGTAGCTGAATCTTCACAGTTTCCTATGAGTGGGGTGGATACCCAGATCAAAAAGTGACCACAGCCCTTGCCAAGGTGTATCACTAAAGTCACTAAATTACCATGAGCTCAACTCCCTGGTAGCTATATCAAGGAGCAGAAAGGCTTAACTTAAAGAAGCTGTGTAAAGTATTTATGGAGTATTCAAGGAGGAATTAATTGAAAACACAACACAAGAAAAATACCAAAACAATTTATAAAATAGAATACTATTAATTAATAAAGTGGCACCAAAACATAAACAATTCAATAAGTAGAACCGGAGTTATGATATTTTAAATGGTAAGGATCAAAATAGCACCAAAAGCGGTAAGCACCAACCATTGTCATCTGATGGTGCTTGACTGGGACCAGGGTAAGGTTTAAGGCCCACAGGGATGGAGCGTGGGTCTCATACAGCTTCACTTCAACCTCTAAGGCTACTGTACATTGGGCATCACCCATTTGCGCATTCATATACTCAACTATTGACCCAGTGGTCCAACTATGCTCTCACTTATTTAAACCTGCACTTACCATTCCAACCATGCCCTCACTCATCCATGTAGCCATTAGGATTCTGACATTCACCTGTTCATTCATGCAAACGCACTTACAAATTCACCATATAATTAAGAAGCACATTCACCTATGAAATGTCCTCCTACCTATTAGTTTCACAAGTGCTTGTTTGTTCATACACGTTAGCGTGCTGGATATGGTGAATAAATGTGCATTATTTACTGTATGCTGTTAATTGGAAAGAAATGAGGAATGAAAGACCTGTGAATCAAAGACCCTCCTCAGTTAACTCCTTCCACCCATGTGTCTGGTGAACTGTCTTTCTTAGGACCTGGGTTGTGAACACTTTGATAAAAGAGGAAGAAAACGCACTTGCGTTTTGCTAGATGAGATGTTCATATTTCTACTGCTGCCTTCTCCTCTGTATTTCAACCTAACATTTTTTTGTTCTGTCTCTATTAGGTTGTTTCTGTGAGAATCTGGTATATAAGCAGATGTTATACCTGGCCACTGATGTGATAGCTCACACAGACGACAAATGTGAATGAGTGAAGCTGTTTTGTGCCTTGGTAAAAAAAGTATGATTCAATCTCGAAGCATTGCTGTTTCACTTAAACAGCAATGCCCCAAGATTGAAGGGTTAAAGGGTTGATAGTTCTCTGAAAAAAACAAAAAAATAGTTATTAGGGGCATAAACCTTTGAAGTAATTATAAGTAGACTTTGTTTTCCACTATAAACATCAACTTTCCTCACATTCAAAACAGTATTTACAGCAAGAAGCCTATTACATAGCCAGACTGCTAGGCAATCCTTTCAAGTGTTGGGCATCCACAATTGCTGCCTGCAGTACATACTCATCATTGATCACCCCACACCTTATTTAACTGTTTTCTTTATTTCAGACTAATCCAAAAGGATGAGAGACCACCACACATGAGGTAAGGTTACAAGCCAGAGCTTACAGCAACAATACTACAAAAAATCAGCCAGTAAAATACACACAAAAGGGAGGCTAAAATAGCATCGCATGCACACCATTCAAGGAATATCAAGGTAGGTTCTACATCCTAACATCTGAGTAAAAGCTAGAGATAGCATAATGAACAGCACTAAATGAACATAGATACATCATTAAAACGCCATATCTTTGCCCAGAATTAGAAGTAGGTGGCTTTGATATATGTCTTTTGGCCCTGCGATCCAATGCTTGGGGTGTGAGATGGAACTGGAACAACAGAACTGTAGTAACAAATAGTGTAATACTCGTGTAGATCAGTAAGATGAGTATTTTAGTTATCAGAGATGCAGATAAAACCCAACAGCCCCAGCCAGGCGCAGCCAACAATCTCAACGGAATAACGGACTTTGGCCACTCAAGATCCTGAAGTGACATCATGATAATGTTATGAGGTCACAAAGGTCTTGCCCTAGCTAGTGTTAGTTAAACACAATATGACACATCTCCTTTCTTAATTGCAAATAATAATATTAATAATAATATAACATCAATTAAACAACAATATTGAGCATATGAACAAACAGGGAGAAAAACAATTAGACAAAAAGTGTGAGTAAGAGAGGTTACAAATAAGGAAACATTTCTCATTAAAAACAATGCACTGTTGACCGTAAATCAAAGGTCTCAGAAAGGAAAAACATTTAAAGCTTAGTATATACGGTTCTATATGCAAAATAATGGTTTCTACATCCTTAATATTAAAGTTGCTGGTAAACAATAATCTCTATATACCTTCTCCCTTTCTCATTTTCATTACTCATTTAAGTGTTTCAATGACATACATACTCCGCTAAATAAGCAGCCAATTTCCTTGTTCTCACACCCCGTTCAGCATGTATTTCACCTTCACCTTCCATGACCTCCTTGTCATGATCCTTGTCGTTGCATTTCTTATACCAAACCACATTATCCAACCCTACATTGGGTAACCCTGAAACCTCATTCCTTTGTTCCTCTTTAGTCTCTGTGTGATCCGGGGCCACGCTTCTCAAATTCCATCTCTGACCATTGTCAAGTCTAACCCAGTTACCACCAACCTGACTCACTTGGTAGGGTCTTCTAAATTTGGATAAACCCTTATTAAATCCACCCGGTTTTACTTTGACCCAGTCTCCTGTTTGAACGAACCTTTTCTGTACTCTTTCTGTATTCACTCCTCCTTCCTTTTTTCTGATTTTCTCTAGCATCGTACCCACTCGTCTACCCCTCATCATTTCAAAGGGACTTTTGCCAGTTCCCCAATGTATGGTAGTATGATTACGACCATAACATTTCCTTCACTGCCTTCTGTACTTGGACACCATTAGTGCAAGCAAGTTGCATGGTACCTTTGACCATCTTGTTTATTCTTTCGCACAATCCATTGTCTTGTGGATTGTATAAGGAGGTACAGGCATGTCTTCTACCCAATTTTGCAAAGAAGTTCTCCATCTCTACAGAAGTTAACTGTGTGCCATTGTCGGTAAAGATCACAGCAGGAATTCCCTCCTGTCGAAACACCTCACTCAACACATTGATAGTTGCTTCAGTGGCAATAGGTCTCATGAACACCACTTCCACCCACCTAGACTTTGCATCCACCAACACTGCAGCGTATCTCTCATGTTCCTGTAAATAATTAAAAGGTCCAATAAAGTCCATGCAAATTTTCTCCTAACCACTCTCAGCCTCCCCCACATGTTGATTCTCATAGACTTTACCAACCCCTAGCCGCAATCTCTTTTCTGACTCCTTGCAGCTATGACATTTCTCCATCCAGTCTTTTATCTGTTTATCCATGAGCGGACACCAAAATCTTTCTTTAACCTCCTGATGGTGAGTGTTTGGCCTAGGTGTCCCTCATGAGCCAGCTTTATCACTTTGTCCCGGACTGACAAGGGGGTATAAAATGTTCTCCCTTCAAAATTACCCAATCACCCTGAACAGACAACTCCTCTTTTACATGAAAAAACGCCCTTAAACCCACTGGAATGGTACTTTCTCTTCTATCATCACCTAAAATAAGCTGCTTTACACCCTTAAGTGTGTCGTCATTCTTCATACCTGTAACCCATTCCATCTTAGAAACAGCATTTTCTAAACTTTCAGTGACATCATCCAAATTGGCAACCACCTTCTCGCACTTAAAGTAAAACTCATCCACACTGTCATCAGGTTGTCTCGAGAGGCAATCCGCCACAGCATTTTTCCAACCTGGTACATATTGAACATTACAATTGTACTCTAACAATCTCACTGTAAACGGGCCAATCGCCCAGAACAATTTTTCGTACCATCAGGCCTCAATACCTTAATCAGGGGTTTGTGGTCAGTTCTCAAAGTGAATGCTTTTCCCCATAGAAATACTCTGAAATATTTGGTAGCCCAAGCAGCTGCCAATGCCTCACGCTCTATGACGGAGTACCTTCTTTCAGTGTCAGTCAATGAACGTGAGGCAAACGCCACTGTTTTTTCCACATGGCCATGTTTCTGAGCCAAAACAGCACCAATAACAACTGCACTAGCGTCAGTAGTCACCACAGTTTTGTATTCCATTTGGAAAGGTGCAAGTACCCCCACTTGGGCTATGTCCTCCTTAATCTTTGTGAACGCTTCCTGTTGGGCTATATTCCATTCAAACGTCCTACCCTTTCGTAACAACTCCCTTAAAGGTTCTGTTTTTGCTGCAAAATCCCTCACAAATTTCGAGTAGTACTCGACCAGCCCCATAAAGGATCTCAATTGGTCCCTATCACATGGTGTCTGCACTTACTAGGTTCTATTTGGGCTTAATTCCATCCCTGGTAATGTGGTACCCAAGATAATCAACCTCTTGCACCCCAAATACACATTTTTCTTTCCTCAAATTCATTTCAGCATCATCAATTCTTTTCAACACTGCGCTCAGTATTCTGTAGTGTTCGTCTTCATTGCACCCAAAAACCAAGATGTCAACTTGAAAGAACACTATATTTTCAATGCCACTCAAAATTTTCGTGATAAGACGCTGAAAAGCACTAGCAGCAGAGCACAATCCAAAGGGTAGCCTATTGAACTGGAAAGTTCCCTCTGCCGTCATGAATGAAGTAAGGTGTTTATTATTAGGATGCAACCTGACCTGGTGATATGCACTTCGTAGATCAAGTTTGGAGAAAAACGTTCCCCCTGATAGCATCATAACAATCTCATTTATGTTGGGCAACGGAAAACTGTCCATGATCACACTCTCATTTACGCTGCGCATATCTATAAAGAAACGAAGAGGCCCATCAGTCTTCTTCGTAATCACCACCAGAGCTAGCCATTCCGTAGCTTGCACTGGCTCTATAACCTCATCGTCCAACCTTTGTTGTATTATCTCATTGACTTGGGCACACGCCGCCATTGGTACCCTCCTTGCCACATGTTTAACTGGGATAGCATTGCGCTTGAGTTTGATTTCATGCAGGAAACTCTTTGCCTCCCCCAACTTCTTCTCCAATACCCTTGCATTTTAATTTAGGATGCTCAATAACTGACCTTCTTCGACCACCATAATATGATTTTCTGCTCCAGGATCTACCTTTATATGTAACTCGTATTGATGCACCCAAAATAGGTGGCCCATCAGAAGCAACATACACCTTACCTTTTGTGCAGCTTCCTGCAAACTTAATGACAGCCATGATATATCCCAACACTCCAATACTCGACCCTTGATAACCCTTCAACACAACATCAGAGGGTACCAACTACCTCCCTTGCCACGTTACATCAGATAACCACTTAGAACTCTGACCTCCTGGTCAGGGAACTCTGCTCTCCCCTCGCTCAGCTCCATCGCTGCACAGCTGCCCCCAGCACCTCTCTGGTCACAGGTAGGTGTTCGAGGCCCTCCTCCACCCGCAGGCTACTGCCTGCGCCTCATCCCTGGTGGTCCAGTGGGAGAGCCTTGCTCTTCTGCTGGTAAGCTCGGCCAGCCTTTTCTGTTAGTTTTTTTTCTGTTTGTCTGGTTTCTGTTTATTTGTGCCTGTTCTCTATCTATCTGTGCCTTTTGTCTATCTGTTGCCTTTTTAATCTATTTGTGCCTGTTGTGTCCTTTTTTCTCATATTGTGCCCTCTGTGTCCTTTTTTCTGTGCTGTTTTCCTGCCGCTGCTGCCCCCGCCACCCCTCCCCCTTGCCGATTCTCACTCCCTCGTCCCAGCTGCGCTCCCTCCCCCATTCCCTACTTAATGGCGACCATTGTGCGAATAGATTGAGCAAGACCTTTGACCTCCTTGTCAGAGAACTCTGCTCTCCCCTCGCGCAGCTCCGTCATTGCGCCGCTGCCCCCAGCATCACTCTGGTCGCAGGTAGGTGTTCAAGGCACTCCTCCACCTGCAGGCTCCTGCCTGCGCCTCATCCCTGGTGGTCCAGTGGGAGAGCCTTGCTCTTCTGCTGGTCCACTCGGCCAGCTGTTTCTGTTTGTTTTTTCTGTTTGTCTGGTTTCTGTTTATTTGTGCCTGTTCTCTATCTATCTGTGCCTTTTGTCTATCTGTTGCCTTTGTAATCTATTTGTGCCTGTTGTGCCCTTTGTGTCCTTTTTCTTTGCCGTTTTTCCGCCCCTGCTGCCCCCGTGTCCCCTCCCCCCGCCGGTTCCTGCTCCCGCCTCCCAGCTGCGCTCCCTCCCCTGTCCCCTACTTAATGGTGGCTGTTGCGCTGCCGCACCAAAAGCACGCCAAAGGCAAGCCCGTCTGCGCCCATCCGGGACCCGACCGCGACCAGAGCCAGGGACGCTGGTTCTTTGACCTCCCTCTGCTACAACTCAGCTGCCCTCCACGTGCTGAACCCCGGAAGAAACAACAACTGCCAGCAGTTGACACTAAATACCACCCACAGCCAGTTCTCCTGCCGATACTGCCACCATACCTTCACCCACCTCTGGTTCTGCATGGCCACCGTCCACTCAAACCCCTGAGCTGCATCCTCCTCAATGTACGATCCCTGCACAGGCACGCAGTAGAAATCTGGGACCTATTCGGCACCCTGCACCAGACATCTCCTTCCTCACAGAAACCTGGACCAACGCCACCTCCACCCCCGACATCGCTACCACCATCCCCGACGGATACAAGATCCAGAGGAAGGACTGCCCCAACCACCCAGGAAGAGGACTAGCCATCGCGCACAAGAACTCCCTCCTACTCACCACATCCAGCACGAATGAACACCTCAATTTCCAGATCCAGATGCACCCTCGCCTACAGACTCCCAGACCATGAACCGCATTCACCACAACCATCACTGACCTCATCGCGCCCCACACCATCGCCTCCATGGACTACATACTGCTCGGAGACCCGAACTTCTACCTCGACAACCTCAGTGATCCCAACTCCACCATCCTCCTGGACAACCTCGCCAACATCGGACTGATGCAGCTCATCAACACCCCTACCCACAAGGCAGACACACCCTTGACCCCATCTTCGCAGGAGGGAACAACATCCACTTCAGCCACACCACGCAACCCCTTTGGACGGACCACCACTGCGTAAACTTCTCCTTTGTCAAAACCACCGCTCACAAGCCTACCCCACGCCCCTGTGAAGGAATTGGAGCAAGGTTACCGAGGAGCACCTCAACTCCATCCTCAACCACGATCCCCGACCACCACGACCAATGTCAACTCGGCAGCCAACGAACTACACAGATGTATCACCAACTGCGCAGATAAGCTCACCTCCCTCCGTAACTCCGACAGCCAGAGCCCCATGAAAGCCACCTGGTTCACCACCGGCCTCCGAGAATCCAGACGCACCGTCTCGAGAAAGTATGGAGAAACAGCAAAATCCCAGAAACACGGACCAACTACAAGAACGCCATGACAGAATACCACCAACGCATCAGATCCACCAAAAGAACCTTCATCCAGGACAAAATCCTCACCAACTCTAGCAACTCTAAGGAACTCTTCAGTAACATACATGAATTCACCAAACCCCCCAGTGAAGCCTCAGACGTCAAACCTTCATTGCGCCGCTGCCCCCAGCACCTCTCTGGTCGCAGGTAGGTGTTGAAGGCCCTCCTCCACCCGCAGGCTCCTGCCTGCGCCTCATCTCTGGTGGTCCAGTGGGAGAGCCTTGCTCTTCTGCTGGTCCGCTCGGCCATCCTTTTCTGTTAGTTTTTTCTGTTTGTCTGGTTTCTGTTTATTTGTGCCTGTTCTCTATCTATCTGTGCCTTTTGTCTATCTGTTGCCTTTTTAATCTATTTGTGCCTGTTGTGTCCTTTTTTCTCGTATTGTGCCCTTTGTGTCCTTTTTTCTTTGCCGTTTGCCTGTCGCTGCTGCCCCGCGGCACCACCTGGTTCACCACCGACCTCCGAGAATACAGACGCACCTGCAGAAGTCTCGAGAAAGTATGGAGAAACAGCAAAATCCCAGAAACACGGACCAACTACAAGAATGCCATGACAGAATACCACCAACGCATCAGATCCACCAAAAGAACCTTCATCCAGGACAAAATCCTCACCAACTCCAGCAACTCTAAGGAACTCTTCAGTAACATACATGAATTCACCAAACCCCCAGTGAAGCCTCAGACGTCACACCTTCATTGCGCCACTGCCCCCAGCACCTCTCTGGTCGCAGGTAGGTGTTCAAGGCCCTCCTCCACCCGCAGGCTCCTGCCTGTGCCTCATCTCTGGTGGTCCAGTTGAGAGCCTTGCTCTTCTGCTGGTCCGCTCGACCAGCCTTTTCTGTTTGTTTTTTCTGTTTGTCTGGTTTCTGTTTATTTGTGCCTGTTCTCTACCTATCTGTGCCTTTTGTCTATCTGTTGCCTTTTTAATCTATTTGTGCTGGTTGTGTCCTTTTTTCTCGCATTGTGCCCTTTGTGTCCTTTTTTCTTTGCCGTTTGCCTGTCACTGCTGCCCCCGCGGCACCACCTGGTTCACCACCGACCTCCAAGAATACAGATGCACCTGCAGACATCTCGGGAAAGTATGGAGAAACAGCAAAACCCCGGAAACACGGACCAACTACAAGAATGCCATGACAGAATACCACCAACGCATCAGATCCACCAAAAGAACCTTCATCCAGGACAAAATCCTAGCCAATCCCAGCAATTGTAAGGATCTCTTCAAAGGCAAGCCCGTCTGCGCCCGTCCGCGACCTGACCGCGACCAGAGCCAGGGACGCTGGTTCTTTGACCTCCCTCTGCTACAACTCAGCTGCCCTCCACACGCTGAACCCCGGAAGAAACAACAACTGCCAGCAGTTGACACTAAATACCACCCACAGCCAGTTCTCCTGCCGATACTGCCACCATACCTTCACCCACCTCTGGTTCTGCACGGCCACCGTCCACCCAAACCCCTGAGCTGCATCCTCCTCAATGTACGATCCCTGCACAGGCACGCAGTAGAAATCTGGGACCTATTCGGCACCCTGCACCAGACATCTCCTTCCTCACAGAAACCTGGACCAACGCCACCTCCACCCCCGACATCGCTACCACCATCCCCGACGGATACAAGATCCAGAGGAAGGACTGCCCCAACCACCCAGGAAGAGGACTAGCCATCGCGCACAAGAACTCCCTCCTACTCACCACATCCAGCACGAATGAACACCTCAATTTCCAGATCCAGATGCACCCTCGCCTACAGACTCCCAGACCATGAACCGCATTCACCACAACCATCACTGACCTCATCGCGCCCCACACCATCGCCTCCATGGACTACATACTGCTCGGAGACCTGAACTTCTACCTCGACAACCTCAGTGATCCCAACTCCACCATCCTCCTGGACAACCTCGCCAACATCGGACTGATGCAGCTCATCAACATCCCTACCCACAAGGCAGACACACCCTTGACCCCATCTTCGCAGGAGGGAACAACATCCACTTCAGCCACACCACGCAACCCCTTTGGACGGACCACCACTGCGTAAACTTCTCCTTTGTCAAAACCACCGCTCACAAGCCTACCCCATGCCCCTGTGAAGGAATTGGAGCAAGGTTACCGAGGAGCACCTCAACTCCATCCTCAACCACGATCCCCGACCACCACGACCAATGTCAACTCGGCAGCCAACGAACTACACAGATGTATCACCAACTGCGCAGATAAGCTCACCTCCCTCCGTAACTCCGACAGCCAGAGCCCCATGAAAGCCACCTGGTTCACCACCGGCCTCCGAGAATCCAGACGCACCGTCTCGAGAAAGTATGGAGAAACAGCAAAATCCCAGAAACACGGACCAACTACAAGAACGCCATGACAGAATACCACCAACGCATCAGATCCACCAAAAGAACCTTCATCCAGGACAAAATCCTCACCAACTCTAGCAACTCTAAGGAACTCTTCAGTAACATACATGAATTCACCAAACCCCCCAGTGAAGCCTCAGACGTCACACCTTCATTGCGCCGCTGCCCCCAGCACCTCTCTGGTCGCAGGTAGGTGTTGAAGGCCCTCCTCCACCCGCAGGCTCCTGCCTGCGCCTCATCTCTGGTGGTCCAGTGGGAGAGCCTTGCTCTTCTGCTGGTCCGCTCGGCCAGCCTTTTCTGTTCGTTTTTTCTGTTTGTCTGGTTTCTGTTTATTTGTGCCTGTTCTCTATCTATCTGTGCCTTTTGTCTATCTGTTGCCTTTTTAATCTATTTGTGCCTGTTGTGTCCTTTTTTCTCGTATTGTGCCCTTTGTGTCCTTTTTTCTTTGCCGTTTGCCTGTCGCTGCTGCCCCCGCGGCACCACCTGGTTCACCACCGACCTCCGAGAATACAGACGCACCTGCAGAAGTCTCGAGAAAGTATGGAGAAACAGCAAAATCCCAGAAACACGGACCAACTACAAGAATGCCATGACAGAATACCACCAACGCATCAGATCCACCAAAAGAACCTTCATCCAGGACAAAATCCTCACCAACTCCAGCAACTCTAAGGAACTCTTCAGTAACATACATGAATTCACCAAACCCCCAGTGAAGCCTCAGACGTCACACCTTCATTGCGCCACTGCCCCCAGCACCTCTCTGGTCGCAGGTAGGTGTTCAAGGCCCTCCTCCACCCGCAGGCTCCTGCCTGTGCCTCATCTCTGGTGGTCCAGTTGAGAGCCTTGCTCTTCTGCTGGTCCGCTCGACCAGCCTTTTCTGTTTGTTTTTTCTGTTTGTCTGGTTTCTGTTTATTTGTGCCTGTTCTCTATTTATCTGTGCCTTTTGTCTATCTGTTGCCTTTTTAATCTATTTGTGCCGGTTGTGTCCTTTTTTCTCGCATTGTGCCCTTTGTGTCCTTTTTTCTTTGCCGTTTGCCTGTCACTACTGCCCCCACGGCACCACCTGGTTCACCACCGACCTCCAAGAATACAGATGCACCTGCAGACATCTCGGGAAAGTATGGAGAAACAGCAAAACCCCGGAAACACGGACCAACTACAAGAATGCCATGACAGAATACCACCAACGCATCAGATCCACCAAAAGAACCTTCATCCAGGACAAAATCCTAGCCAATCCCAGCAATTGTAAGGATCTCTTCAGTATCATACATGAGTTCACCAAACTCCCCAGCGAATCCTCAGATGTCACACCTTCCCAGGACCTCTGCAACAAACTCGGCTCCTACTTCCATCTCAAGATCAAGTCCCTCTACAACAACTTCAATGAACAGACAGCAGACACTGAAACCACACCTACCTCCAGCAACGCCAGCCTACCATCTCTGCCTGGAACCCGGTCACTACTGAAGACACCGCCACAACCATAAAAAGCATTCACTCAGGAGCCCCCACGGACTTCTGCCCGCCGCACTTTTTCCACAGAACTGCCACTGCCATAGCACCCGAACTATGAATTCGAATCCAGCACTTTCCCTGATGACGCAGAAGTCAAGCCCCTCCTCAAGATGCCCTCTGCAGACCCGACGGACCTCAAAAACTACAGACCCATCTCTCTCCTCCTCTTTGCGGCTAAAATAACCGAAAAGATCATCAACATCCAGCTCACGAACTTCATTGAAGCCAACTCCATCCTTGACTCATCCCAATTCGGACTCCGCAGCAACCACAGCACCGAGGCCACACTCTTCGCCGCCACAGATGAGATCTGCACTCTCCTCGACCAGGGCCACACGGTGGCCCTCATCCTACTTGACCTCTCTGCAGCCTTCGACACCGTCTCCCACCACAGTCTTGTCTCCAGACTCCACGAGGCCGGCATACAGGGAACCGCCCTCGGCTGGATCAGCTCTTTCCTCACTGGCCGAACCCAAAGAATCAGACTCCCGCCCTTCCTCTCCGAACCCACAGAGATCAGCTGCGGAGTACCCCTAGGATCATCGCTCAGCCCCACGCTCCTCAACATCTACATGAACCCCCTCACCACCATCGTCAGACAGCATGGACTCAGCATAGTATCCTACACCGACGACACCCAGCTCATCCTCTCCCTCATGAAGGAACCCGACAACACCAGACTCAGCTTCCAGGAAGGAATGAAAGACGTTGCATCCTGGATGAGCAGCAGCTGTCTGAAGCTCAACTCAGAGAAGACAGAAGTCCTTGTCCTCGGACCCACCCACTACGCATGCTACAACACCTGGTGGCCCACTGCCCTCAGCAACCCCCCCACACCCACAGACAACACCCACAACCTCGGCATCATTCTCGACTCCTCCCTCACCATGACCTGACAGATCAACACTGTCTCCTCCACGTGCTTCAACACACTCCGCATCCTCCGCAAAGACCTTCAAATGGATCCCCCCTCGAATCCAGAAAGGCCCTCACCCACACACTCATAACCAGCAGACTGGTCTACAGAAACGCCCTCTACACTGGAATCAACAAATCCGTGCTCTGAAAACTCCAGACCATCCAGAACACCACCGCCAGTTTCGTCCTTGGCATCCCACGACATCACCACATCACCCAGCACCTACGAGACATCCACTGGCTCCCCATAGAGGAGAGTAACCTTCAAGCTACTCACTCACGCCTACAAATCCCGCCACAACACTGGACCCCAATACCTCAACAAAAAAATTTAAACAAACCTTGGGCACACACTATATACAAATTATATACAGTAAATTATTCCCGTTCAGTAATAAAAAAGAAGAATATATGTTCCACATGAAAAATATAGTCATCCAAGTCTTTGGCTTCAGAGATCTTTTATTCGCAGATCATTTTCAATGTTCATGTAGCCAACACGTGTTTCGTCGGTTTAGCGACTTCATCAGGGCTACAATAATTAATAAAAATAATAATCAGGGATACAGTGTATGATAGCGTATCGGCTATGTAGGCTATTAACGGCTGCTACTTAATTTGCAACCATTCACCTTTGACTTTTTCTTTTAAGATTTCTACTAAATTTCCATCAACAAATATCAGTTATTGCTGGACTACCCTACATACTGGGATCCTTGTTCATTATAGTTTTGGGTGAGTTAAATATAACTGCCTTGTCAGTTACTACATATTATCGCATATCGGCAATATGGGCTATACTTATGGTTGCCACTTAACTTTCAACCACTGACTTTTAACTTTTCTTTGGTTTTTAAGATTTTTACTAAATCCCCACCTATGACCTTTTGGTTACTACTGGACGACCATACATACTAAGAGCACAAATATTATTATATATCGGGTGAGTTTAATCGATCACCGCTATCCACCATTGAAAGCTAGCGTATTACAGACAGACAGACTTTACGTCTAGTAAAGAAGATATAGGCTATTTACGATTGCAGCTTACGGACTACCCTATATACTGGGGGTAAAATATTGGATTAGTCAAGTTAATTACCGCTTGTTATCAATGCAGCATAGCGCCACAGACAGTTAGGTTGTAATTCGGGCTGCCGACATATATGCAATTTGTGACGGTACTTATATTGGTTCTCCACAGACTTTAACAATTGACCACCAATCATTACTAAATCTAATCAGCACAGCAAGGAAGAATATATATTGTGTGGCACACTGACCTTCAAGTACGGCTGTGCCTACCTTCTGATCTTATCTTATTCAAAACAGGTATGTGATCAACTATCATATGACTACCATTACATGGGGTTATAAGGTTTCACAGAGTAAACCCGTTAATCCTGCAATTCACAAATATCCGTGACCTTGCTTGGTGCGCTGTTCTGGTACTCGTTTACCAATCTTTTCTGCATTTCCTTCGTTACTTGCTCAATTATCCCCTTGAATCAGTGTGCTTATTTTAGCACAAACTTAATGAAATAAGAAATAAGAAATAAAAAAAACTTCTTAATTTGTTGTAATATACTCTCTAAATTGAAATAAATATGAATGTCACCTGTGAATCATAGGTCGACGACACTATGTCATAGACAAACATGAACTATTTGACTCATTCCTTAAGAATGTCACTTGAGATTACCATCATGTTGCACCTATGCTCACATGCACTCAATATGTACATGTCACAATATGCATGTGATAATCACAACCTCATGCTAGTTGGTGATGGTGATGTATTTGCCTAATGTGTTTGGCATACTTTGGGAGTCTGCATCCATGATTATTATTTTTATTAATTATTGTAGCTCTGATGAAGTCGCTAAACCGAGGAAACACGCGTTGGTTACATGAACATTGAAAATGATCTGCGAATAAAAGATCTCTGAAGCCAAAGACTTGGATGACTATATTTATAATGTGGAACATATATTCTTCTTCTGTTTTATTACTGAACAGGAATAATGTACCGTATATAATTTGTATATAGTGTGTGCCCAAGGTTTGTTTAAATTTGTATAGGACTCCTACCTTTAGGAAATCCAATTAGGAGTGTAGGGTAAACATTCCTTCCTTCTGTGCACCACTCTATGAATTTCTAATTCTAAATACTGTGTCTTACTGTCAGGTGAGCATCACCTCGAGATCCCTAATTTACCCATGCAATTGCCTTAACCTCAACAAAAGAGTCACCTTCCACGCACCCAAAAGAAACCTTCACTCCCCCGACCTCGCCCTTGCTGAAATCCCATGCATCCACAGAGCCAGAGCGGGTGGAAGAGCCTTCTCCTACATCGTGGCAAAGACCTGGAACGAGCTCCTGCTCAACATCAGATGCTCCCCTACTCTGCACACCCTCAGGAAGAGCCTCAAGACCTGGCTCTTTGGTTGAATCGGAGCTGCACAACCCCCACCCAGCGCCTTGAAACCCTCACGGGTGAGTAGCAATGTTCCCTCTAATTTTTTTCCTCTGTGTGCGGCAGTGGAGGGTCTCTGTGCGCTGCATCCATGGCTATGTGCGCCAGGAACCAGACAGCGCGCGTGTGCAGCGCCAAATGTCACTCCAAACGTTTACTTAAAAAAGTGAAAAGATGGTGCGTTTTCACACATACAGCGCCACGTTAAGGGTCTTAAGGCCGGTTTGCAAATTGGATAAACACGCGATGAGATGAATTGGTTACACAGGCAAGTACACTTCAGGTTTAGAAAAGCACAAGACTCCAACAGTGGTACCATCATAAGATTTTACTAAATATTCTTAACTGGAGCACTGTTCATTGGGTGGGGAAATGTTGAGAGCCTATACAATATCACATATACACAATGTTACAAAATTACATAACATATTTACAATTTGTTGTGAAAGCTAATGAGTAATGTTGGGCTATCCCGCCAGAGATAGTTTGTAAAACTCTGACATCCAGGCAAACATGGACTGTGGGAGAGAGCCGTTCAGACATGTCAAGTGGCATCACTACATGGGTGACAGGGTTGCTTCTCACGGCGATCCTTGACATTTTTCCAGTGCTGATAAACTCTATCAAGGTCAACTTTCCCATTCAGGAGGTAGGCCTTTGTCCTCATCAGCATATCCAAATGCTTCTGCTCTAGTCTATTCCTCAATTTACTCTTGATAGTATTCATGAGGCTGAATCCTCGTTCACAATCTGCACTAGATGCTTGAAATGTTGCGCAGACATCAACAAGCTGAGACACCACACTATACTGAGCAGCATTGCGTACAGTGAAATTCACCATGTCTTGAAAGGTGGTAAATAACCCACCCTTTACATGTTCTGCCACCACATATTTATAATCTCTGTATTGTCGAACAACATCTTCTGGTGTTTCACAATCACCCAGGACCAAGACATTTTTATACTTTTCAACAAGTCTTTGTATATTCTCAGTCCCAAAATCAAAATGTGATTGTGTTGCTATTGCCTGGATTTCAAAGCTTGCCCATTCTTTCAGTTCATCTTCAGGGAACCTTTTTTGCATGTGCTCACAAAGAAGGGAAACAAAAGACAAAATAGGCCCACTGTCAAACTCTTGCCTTTCCTTGTACAACACCATCATATCTCTTACATTGCTGCTCCAAAAGACAGTGTCCCCCAAATACTGTTCCTTAATTTGGCCAATCTTTGCTCTTGCATACTGTACAGCTTCAACAGTAGTCAAAGAACTTTTTGGAACAGTTTGCACAAAGATGCAAATTCACTCAGAATGTCATTAAGTACTGCAAGGGAAATATGGTAGTTTGAGTCCGATAGCTTTTTGTAACAATATTTAGCAACTGGATCATTCTCTTCAACTTTCTCATGCTCAAAGTACTTAAGAACAGCCTCGTAATTCCGAATTAGTGCACCAACTGCAAAATGCCTTGAAAGCCACCGGACTTCATTCAATGGTCGAAAAGAGACCACTTCACAATCAGTGACCGATGCCATTTCATCCAGCTTGGACTTCCTTGCAGGAGATCTGGAGAACACAGTATAGACAGTCCTCAATAATGTCTCCATCTCTTTAATCATTGGAACCCTCTTCCAGGCATCATCAACTCCCAAATCTTCTCGATGAGCGACACAATGCTGCTCAACTAGATGGGGAATGGATTGTTTAAGGCGAGTAGCAACACCATTATTTTTACCCAGCATCACGGACGCACCATCGGATGTGAACATGACCATTTTCATGAGGTCCAGTTCATTGGCAGTGTAGAATTCTTTCACAGCAGTAGTGATAGCCTCAGCATTACAACTAGTCAGCTTCACTATGCCCCCAAACAGTGTTTTGTGCTCTGTTGAGGTTACAGGTCGGAACTTGAAGTACAGGATGAGCATTTTTGTAACAGAAATATCTGTGCTCTCATCAATTATCAATGTGTGATACAAAGCGTTACGAAGTTCTGCCATACCTTCACAGTGTATCACGCTATTGATGGCCTCAAGGAACTCAAAGGCATAGTTCTTGCTCCTCCAGCTGTCTGGTATCTTCACATACAAAGCTAGGTGGTCATGGATGTCTTGTACAGATAACATTGAAGTATTCATCTTGACTGCCAGCAACACATTGTTGATGAGAATCTTTATCTCCTCAGGCAGGGATCTTTGTCGTTCAACTACTTCCATTCTATTTGCTTTGTCAGTGGCAGTTTCTGTCAGCATTGCCCGCACTCCAAAACCAAACCTGGCAGCAGCACTTTTGTTTCTCAATATCACCATGGCAGACTCGTGAACTTTGCTAATTAGATGGCGTTTCAGGTAATCCAGTTTCCAGCCGTCACTCCATTTCTTCCCTGTAGAAAAGTCCCCAACAATCTTGGCTTCGGCACATGCTTTGCAAATCAAGCCCACGTCTGGACTGTATTGAAATAGTTCCCCAAGTTGCACGCGAACCTTGCTTCGTGATTTCTGCGTCTCAGCCTCCACAATTTCTTTCATCCAGTCTTCCTTGAATACAAGGCAACATTTCTTCCTTTGTGGAGAAGCATCACACTCTGCAGAAGGTACGGCTTTGCGCTTGAACATATTTGTGATAACTGGGTTTAGCCTGCTATGCCACAAAGCCTGCAAAATAAAGAAACATGGCTAAAGTTGATGCCTATGCTCATGATTGCAATCTGTCACATAGTACTGAGGCATCGCCGGCAAAACGTACAGTGTAATTACCTGGATTTTTCTGTTCTCTGCCCTTTCAAACTTAAATGTAGCACTGTCCGTAGAGCCTGCAATAGAAATAAAGATTGTTACAGCACATTGTGAATTTGTGATACAGCAATATACCATGTGCACCATAAGGGAACTCTACCAAACAATTACCTGTTCTGCTTGTACTCACGTATTCCCGTTCAAAGGTGTGGGGTACTGTCTCCGAAACCTGCAACAGAAGAAAACATTGGTAAGGTATGTTGTTATACTACAATACACAAGATGCACCACAGTTTAACTCTACCAAACAATTACCTGCTCTGCTTGTACTCACGTATTCCCGTTCAAATGTGTGGGGTACTGTCTGCGAACCTACAACAGAAAAAAACATTGGTAAGGTATGTTGTTATACTACAATACACAAGGTGCACCACAGTTTAACTCTACCAAACAATTACCTGTTCTGCTTGTACTCACGTATTCCCGTTCAAAGGTGTGGGGTACTGTCTCCGAAACCTGCAACAGAAGAAAACATTGGTAAGGTATGTTGTTATACTACAATACACAAGGTGCACCACAGTTTAACTCTACCAAACAATTACCTGTTCTGCTTGTACTCACGTATTCCCGTTCAAAGGTGTGGGGTACTGTCTCCGAAACCTGCAACAGAAGAAAACATTGGTAAGGTATGTTGTTATACTACAATACACAAGATGCACCACAGTTTAACTCTACCAAACAATTACCTGTTCTGCTTGTACTCACGTATTCCCGTTCAAAGGTGTGGGGTACTGTCTCCGAAACCTGCAACAGAAGAAAACATTGGTAAGGTATGTTGTTATACTACAATACACAAGATGCACCACAGTTTAACTCTACCAAACAATTACCTGTTCTGCTTGTACTCACGTATTCCCGTTCAAAGGTGTGGGGTACTGTCTCCGAAACCTGCAACAGAAGAAAACATTGGTAAGGTATGTTGTTATACTACAATACACAAGATGCACCACAGTTTAACTCTACCAAACAATTACCTGCTCTGCTTGTACTCACGTATTCCCGTTCAAACGTGTGGGGTACTGTCTGCGAAACCTACAACAGAAGGAAACATGAGTAAGGTATGTTGTTATACTACAATACACAAGATGCACCACAGTTTAACTCTACCAAACAATTACCTGTTTGTTCAGCCTGTACTCACGTCTGCCTGTACAACTGTATTTGTAGCACGGTCTCACAAACCTGCAAAAGAAAAGGGGTGCAGATTGTGAATCTATTTACCCAGCACCCCCAAACCCAATGTGGAACATAAACAGAATTACCTTGTCTTTGTGGGTACTCACGCCTGACCATTCAAATCCAAATACCTTACAGACTGCAAACCTGCAATTGAAGACAAGATGGTTAGCAAAGGCTCTAAGAGTTACAGACAATGAATGGGACTGGCCCAGATACTCCAATAGGAAAAACGACCAAATAGTTACCTGGGATTCCAGTTTAGGCAAATAGGCACGTGCCCCTGTGCTTCATTATTAGTCCATTAGGCTAAACTTATCTGCACCTCCCCACACAATCCAGCCACTCTCCTGCATTTTCTTTACCTTTTGCCATGTCAATGTTTTAACAGATATGCGTCTCATTCACACACATTTGCATGTAATCACATTTATAATAGACCATGGGTACTCGCAAATATTTTCCCAAGGGTCAAAAATATTTGGTTGTGGTGTGACAGAGGGTAGTGGTCAGGGACTTGGGAGGTGTGAAGGTGGACTTGGAGAAGTATGTACATTTAGTGGCTGAACAATGTGGTACCAGAAAACTTGGGATTAATACTGGCTTCTCCGCTTCACTTTGGCTGGATAACTCTGGAGATTGATGGACCAGCTGCAGAGAGATCTGATTTTTGTCTAGTGGAAGTTTTGACTCATTATAAAGTAGCGGAGGAGGTCAAAATGCTTGATGCAAAGCAGGTGAACCATGCAGATCACAAAGTGCATGCAATGTAAATAGATCACTGCATTACTGCTTCTGTCAGAGAGCCCCTTTTGTTACTTGCAGTTTATAAGTTTAAATCCTAATATAGAAAAGTGAGCTATTAACTATCAAAGAGCTGCATGCAAACTGCAAGGTATAGATTAGAGCATTATGAATTTCCCCTCCAGTCTTTCATTATCCTAATGCTGCAAAAAGGTTTAACTTGGGTACAAATCAATTCTTATTATTAAAGCCAACCCCCAACCATGGAGTTACATTTTAAATTCTCAGTCTGTGCTTTTTCAGAGCAAGAACTTTTAAACTATACTGTCTACCAGTATGGATGACTTGTGACTCCTACAACTTTTAGTCCTCTGTCTGATGTAACATTTCCTATACATTGATTTACACACTATGATTCGGTGTCTCTGTGTAATGTGCATGCAATGTAGAGTGGGGTTAGGTAGATTGGGGTGGAGTGGGGTAGATTGGGTGCATTGGAGTGTAATAGATTGGGGTGGAGTGGGGTAGAGTAGTGTGGGGTAAGTGGTGTGGAGGGGAGTGGAGTGTCATTGCATGCTGCGGAGTAGCATGCTGTACAGTGGAGTGGCGTGTCAGAGTGGAAGGGCATAGAGTGGAGTGGTAGCGCGCTACCCTTACAGACAACATATTTTCAATTGAAATGAGCATTACATTTATACCAAAATGGGGTAAAACTCTACACAAACAATAATGTGTGCATAAGTCATCGCCTACTGTATCGATGTGTTTTTATCATATTCAAATATTTGTTTCCAGCACACTTTAGAATTAAAAAAAAAAATTGCTTCATTTGTACTGATATTAAACTATTTAGAAAAATCAGCACAGTTAATTTTTTTATGTGCTAGGGAAAAAAATCCTACACCCTCTCCTCTTACATGGATGCTCAGCAGGATTGTCGCATACATTCTCTCACTTTGAAGTTAGAGAAAGAAAAGTAAACACCAAACCCCCTCTGAAGCGAGAGCTTGACATTTGAATGCACCGCAAATGTGACAAGATAAGACCAAGATGTAAAGACCCGTTTACAGAAAGTGAGTTTGTGGAAGAATACAGTAATCAAAGTTTGGGCAACGGGAGAGACGAACTCAAGCTGGACAGCCTAAAGCAAATAAAGCCAGCAAATAGAAAGCATGACAATGTGAGTTACAAACCCCATGCCAACGGTACGCAACGGGCAGAATGCATTCCTATGTCAACTTTCTGAATGTCTCCAAAATGTCTTTAGCAAACCAGACAGCGCAAGGCTTTCAGCTAAAAAATGAAAGCGGGCAGGAAAACGACACATTGCTGCAGGTAGGCAGGGACGAAGTTCAGTGACAGACCAGGGGATGACAGGAACGGCCAACATTGCTACAAGTGGGTAGGGAAGTAGTGCAGTCACAGATCAGGAGGTGGCAGAAATGGCAAACCTTGGTGCAAGGGGGCAGGGAAGAAAAAAAACTTGCTGGGGTAGAGAAGAACAGCAGTGAAAGTGGCTGGGAAGGGCCCATGGTTAGCACTGAGCACTCATTTAGGCTACCTTAAAGCAATTCATGTTACACCTCAGGGTTTAGTTTATGGATTAAAGCATATTCAGAAGATGCAATCCTTTTATGCAAAACAGACTACCATCCGAGTGGGTGAGGAAAGAGCATATTTGTAAGGGACTAGCTTGAATGTCACCTCAATGGCACTGCTGCAGCCAATTACAGCGCTTGGGTATTGACTGCATAGGAGGAAACTGGATTATGGAAATGGCCCGGTGTTTTTATAGTGTGTGATTTACATTTAGCTGGTCACCAAGCGCTCTTAGTCCTTTCAGATAAGGGAACTGAATCGCATGGAGCCCAGTTCCGGGGCATTAGGCTCACCGAGGGGGTGGGGCTATGGTGACTATTGCACTGTCATCCTTCATACACAGATGATGCTCAGATGCTAGCATCAAAAATCTATACCCAAATGCTGCTGCCAAGGGGAAATGTATGGACCATGTTTACACTGAAAACCTTGCACAAATGACTCCATCTTCTCAATATTCCAATCGGCACAAATACCCAAAGGAGGCATCTGGGGCAATATAAAAGCACACTTGAAAAGAAGGGCCTTGTAAAGTGCTCACCACACCCTCCTGCAGGGGAATCACTAACCTCTCTTTAAAGTGTAGCTGGGTTGCCACTTGCACAGAGAAACACGGAGATGCTGCTCAGGGGGCAGAGATTCATTGCAGTTGGGTGCACTGTCCCTGTTTGCTCCTGGCATAAATAAGGACTGTGCGCTCTGTATAATACAGCCCCTGATGTTATTTTACCCTGAAAAACATGCCAAGTGTCATGTCATCAGAGATGAAAAGTCTTTATTTGATCAATTGCACTGGGTTCCACAATGAGTCACTTGAGAGACCAGCCAACTATCAGCACTCTGCGTTTGCAAGCAGTAAAGCAATTCATGAATGAAATAAACCTCCAAGTACAAAGCGTAGTGACCTTCCTTTAGACAACACTGCTTATACAGAGACAGCTCTAACATGTTCAGCATTTCCACGGGGGTTGAGGCAAGCCCAGGCGGCAGCCGAATACAACATACAATTTAAAATTAACAATATAAACTATTCTGCAGACCACAGACTAAATAACCTGTATTGAAGGTACCCGCCAGCCGCCAAGTTTCCAAGGTCCATGCGAGACTATTTAGGACAGTATGGGCCTTTTTCTTAGAATCTGGGACTCATACTTAAACCAGCATAAAACCAAGGCTACAAGTTCCAGAATTCTGAAGAAAAACACAGCTGTGGCCCAACTAGTCAATATTAATCTTTTGTAGTCCCTTCGTAGGGATAGAAGACAGTGCTATCAGGTCTCCAAATTGAGAACCTAATTTACCCCTTATTTCTCTTGTTGCATATAACACGCACGAAGAGCCTCGGAGACCGCTTTTAGAACTGCTGCTGCTTGATTGGTTGAAACAATATCAGTTGCTTTCATTCTTGGTTTACTGACATAAACAAAGTGTTGTTTGATCAGAGAGTAGCTCGAGGCAGGTGTGTGTCCTGATAGCTAAGTGAGACACATGAATGTCTCAAGTCAGTACATTCAGTGTAGGGCCCTGCATGTCACCCCCCCCCACACACACAAATTACAGTGATTTATTTCTTTGAAGCTATTGTTAGCATAACACATAAATGACTGAAAGTATATTATTTTCAACACGTTTACATTTTGTTGTCAAATAGCAAATTCTAAATGCTTTGAAAGCAGGAACATGAAAATAAGAAAGATACTGCTTATTTGCTTCAGGTATGGCAAGCACTGTGCTTTTACTTGTGTGTGTTCCCTTAAGAAATTAATGCATTCTGTGAGTTGTAGTCTACGTTTGCTTCGATTAACTAATACATCTGGTAATCATTTACAACAAAGTCCAGAACTGGATTCAAAGTGTTTGGTCTGGATGAAGTGGTCTACAAACCCAAGTGTGCCTCGTGTTAGCAATGGAGACCTTGAAGGTATTTGTAATGGTACTTACGTATGTTTATAGCAAAGAGGCCAAGGAAAGAATGTTCACTCAGAGCTGTGCATTGTCTGTAGGTCTCTTATTCTGACTGCATGAGTGCATGTAGGTCTCACGTCGACCCGCAGACTCAGCGAGTCTGCTCAATTTTCAACTGCGGTAGTTAGTCACACTATACCCGTCTTGGGCCGGGCCCGGTGAGAGCCAACTTCTGTGGTGTAAGTATAGCTTTTGAACTCAGCGCGCTGAACATCACTAAGTCAGCAGACTTTGGAGTATACCGCTCTGTGCAGGCTGCGGCTCATATGATCTCTGCTGCTGCCAGCGGGGCTGGGAAGGTAGCGTGCGGTGGACCGCTCTAATGATTTTTAGAGGGTTGAAGATAATGAGCTTATTTCTTTTGAATATATACAGCCTGGTTGTGATCGCCTGAGGCTTGCCAATGCCGTGCTGTCTGCGGCGGGCTGACTGTAGAGCCAGCGAGCCAGCTGACTGCTGCCCTTCTAATTCTGGTGCTTTACAGCAGTTTTAAGATGTCCTTCGAGTTTATAGTTGCTCAAATGGGTGTAATTTGATATTTATGTTTTCCTCGTCTTCCTCTTGCTCGCAGAAAGTGTCACTCATAGTTGTTGATATGTCACTCATAATTACAATGAAGTTATGAAAATGTCACACATAGCAATCTGAAACCTTGGCAGCTACGGTGAACAATGACACTTTCAGTGTGTCTGCACATTGGCGTCCTGCAACTCCTTTCCGCCTCTGTTTACACAACCTGCACATTGGCGTCCTGCAATTCCTTTCCGCCTCCCTTTACACAACCACCATGGAATTTCTAGTCACTGAAACCTGCCGTATGAAAAGGCGCCTGTTCTCTTCCAAACGCTCAACCTTCGGCGCCTATTAAGGTTTACAGGCACTACATAAATGCACCTGCACAGAGCTTGCCTTATAGCGCCATGGATAGATAAATAAAAGCACACAATCTCCCCCGCAGCCTCGCTTTACTAACAAAACAATATAGCAAGTTTAAAAACACGGCGTGTGCTTTTAGGGTCATCTGCCTTGTTTGCAGACTTGCTGTATTGTTTTGGTAGTAAAGCGAGGCTGCGAGGAGATTGTGTGCTTTATTTAAGTATCCATGTTAATTGCAGTCCCTTCACGAGCTGCGATTAACATGGATACTTAAACAAAAGCACTCAATCTGCCCGCAGCCTCGCTTTACTATCAAAACAATACAGCAAGTCTGCAAACAAGGCAGATTACCTTAAAAAGCACACACCGTGTTTTTAAACTTGCTGTATTGTTTTGATAGTAAAGCGAGGCTGCGGGGAGATTGAGTGCTTTTGTTTAAGTATCCATGTTAATCGCAGCTCGTGAAGGGGCTGCAATTAACATGGATACTTAAATAAAAGCACACAATCTCCCCGCAGCCTCGCTTTTACTAATAAAGAAACACAGCAAACAAACAGGGCAATACAAAAGCACACGCAGCAGAAACAAAAGGACAGCAAGTGGCCACATTAGAACACTTACCTCCGCTCCCGAGTGTTAACTTCAAAGTGGTCACTTCCGCCGCCGTCCTCCGCAATCTGGAAATGCCCGTTTTTCGCGCCGTGCGCCTTTTAAAATCGGCGGCGGCGCGAATACTCTCGCGGGATGTGCCGTCTGTGCGCGCTCCTCTCATGGCACTGCGCGCTCGGGGGTAGAGAAGTGCGCGGGCGCGCGGGCGCGCGCATTATTGGGAACAGTGGTGAGTAGCACGCTTCACAAATCCCTGATTGATTGATTGATTGATTGAGTTTGATCCTATACTTCTGGCCATTGATACACAATGCCTGCACCCTTACAGGATGATAGGGATAGTTCTATCTTTTTAAACTCATTCTGAAGAAGATTAAGTTCTTACATTTTTTCTGAAGAATAGTCGAGATTCCCCTAACTGGGAGGTTTTGTGGGGATCCAAGGGAGATTGTGGTATTCACAGCATCGGAACAAATGTAGGAAATGATGAGAGCTATAGGAGATTGTGTTGAGTAATTTCTTTACTAATTTGAGATGTTTTTAGCTTGTTTTTTGTCATTAATCTCCCTGCTGGTAAAGGTAGATATAGCTTTGTAGATATGAGTCATCTGAAAAAATATTGTGCTATAGGTTTCATATAGCATTAAACATGCTACTACCAGTCAATAGTTGTAAGCAATTGACCCTTCAGTTTTGAATCGTTAGCAATGGTGTTATACAGAGTGGAGCCTTTTGTGTGAGTAGAGCAGGCCTTAATTTGTCAAATATTCCCATGGCAGGCACTGCTGTATCTCAGAGTTACTGAATGACAAAGCTGCATAGTCTTGATTCCCCTTCATGCCTTTTTTATCCATCACACTCCTTCCCCCTTAATCTCACTCTTGTAGGTTCTTTCTCCTCCCTAATATCTTCATTTGCCACAGTTTTTCTCTTGTTCTCTTCCTCCTTCTTCCCCATTTTTTGTGCTTTTCTCTGTAATTTTCTGCATCAAAGAAGGAGAAAAGAAGTGGCAGTCTCCAAATATGAGTGCACTGGGCCACATCTGCAAACACTGATTCAAATTAAGCATAGGAGTAGAGATGGGACAGATTTGAGTGAGCTGTTGTATAATAAGAATGAGGACAGTTGTCATACCACCGATTTCTTCCAATCTCCATAATGTAGGTTCATGCCTCCATGAAAGATTTTATAGTCGGAGATGATCTCTTAATCTTTCATGAATTCATTGAGTTGCTCCATAAACATGCTGTTCTCTGATGGGTGATAGACAAGATTTGATTTGATCATTTTGTTTTCCATTGAAAGACATTGGAAGCATGTGAATTGTTTTCATCTCCCTTCTAATGAACTATCTGCCAGCTACTATCTACCTATCTAGCAGCACTGTGCTCACTGTTGAATCATTGGGAACCTTGGGACATTGTGCTTCTTGGTGACATTGTGTAACTGTAGGGACCTCTGTGAACCACCTTAGAACCACACTCAATCATTGGGTCCCAAATCTACGGCATCCACACTCTGCTCCAGACTACCTGTACGTCTGCCCAGCTAAAGAAGCCTCAAGCTAAACAAGTTTCATTAAGCGGGTAGTTGCCCTCAAAATACTCCACGTGGGAGGAACACCCCACCAACATGGCAGATCAAAGACCAGATGATGCAAAGAGGGGTACTAAGGACACTAGACCAGTGCAAAAAGATCCAAGCAGGAGCCTCCCAACCCAGATTCCCCCATCAAACCTAAAACGGACAATAGTGCAACACTGGAGCTAATTATGCAAAAACTTGACACTCTCACACCCTTGCACAATCTAAAAGGAACATCACAGAATCAATGCAAACTTATCTAACTTCCCTGAAACAAGACATGATAGTGCTGGGAGGTACTGAAGCAGAAACATGCATATGTCATCTGGATAACCACAAACTCAACACTACTAAGGCAATGGCAACTACTACTGCAAGGATGGCCCGCCTGGAGAAGAATATCACGGAACTAGAGGACAGAAACAGAAGGGGTAACCTGCAAATTTTTGGGCTCCCAGAAGGAGCAGAGAATCAAGCCACATTCTGTGCCACATTCATAGAAAAGTGGATCCCACAAGTACTAGGAATAAACGTTACTAAAGATTTCAAAATCACACACGCTCACAGAGTACCAACCTACATCCTCAAAAATTCTGATACCCCTAGGGCCCTCATCTTCAGACCCCTCCAGAACTCACACACTGAGGCTATCCTCACCCAGATAAAGAAAATGCAGAGGATCAAGTGGCAAGGCTCCTCCATTGGGATCTCACAAAACTATTCAAAAGACACTGTCAAAAAAAGAAAAGCATTCCTGTCCCAACTTCAGCCTCTAAAGGACTTAACAATACAGTTCTCCTTCATTGAGCTAGTGAGTCTAAAGACGATCTACAATGGAAAGTCCACCATCTTTGAGGATCCCAGAGACTAGAACTCCTTTATTTCCGATATGCAAGATTTAAAGATGAGCTCCTAACGCCTCAACGAAAACCTTACAGCTAAGTCAGTCTGCTCTGTTAACCAGCTAACCAGCTTTAACCACTACTAACCAACACCTACCTACCTGCCTGCCTCGACCAGAAGGCTTTCCTTTCTAATCCACAATACTTGAATAATGGTTAAAACAGTATACTTAGATATCCTAATATTTTGACAAACAAATACATTAATAGTACCTCTAATGGTGCCTTTAATAGCGCCTTTGTAATGCATTAGCAGTCTTCTTAAAATCTTTGGTTTCTTACTTGCTATTATACACTACTGACAGTGTGTCTATGCATAAAGGTACTTGGCCCCCTTCATCGCCGACGTTTTAAGGTTTTTTAAGATTTGAAGATGTGTTCCTAACATCTCACCGGAAAGCCTTATATCTAACTTGCTCTGCTAACCAGCTTTAACCACTACTAACCAACGCCTATCTGGCTCCACCAGTATGCTCTCTATCCTAACATCCTCTATTGTCGCCATTAATCATTAACCCCTTTAACACGCAACTCGTGAGCACACTCTAACCCCTCTGTAGGCCTTTCATCCACCAATGTCCACCCTTACCATTAACCCTTAAGATTTGCTATTCCCAAGTCAGAGGTATCCAACATGGCACTGTGCCATAACATAAAGCTATGCAACTCTCAATGTTTGTATAACGGTTAGAACAGTATGATTAGACATCTTAATAGCCTGCTTTATAATTTTTGGGTTCCAGGCATTAAGGTACTTTTTACGACGACATAACTGTGACCTTCTTGGGTATATACAGATACATTTCTAGGCAGATTAAGTTACAGTTTTATGTTTGCATCTCAATTACAAAATGCATGTTTGCATATTTACCAAGTTAAATATTTACAAGTTCTGGTATCATCAATTGATGTACTGATGCTCGTTTTTCCACCTTACCATCACTCACCTCCACCTGATACCCACCAAATAATACTAATACAGTCAAGGGCAATCTGTTTTTGATGTAACAAACTCACCTAAAACCATCCTGGTTTGACCAACACTTCACTTTGATCCTTCATTATCCAGCGCAGCACCTCTCTTTTGCTTAAAAATCATACTTATATTATATGCAAATATCGTCTGTGTATTGCCCAGTGGATACACTATATTAGCTCACACCCACCTTTCACTTACACTTTGACTCTGGGCCCTTCCACTCGTGGCCACCACTGCCCACTCCCTACTTTAAGCCCGCTTGGTACCTCCTTAGGTTACCAAGCAATATGCAACTCCCTAGCATGACGCAATACTCTTACAAGAGACAAAGGTAGACCTAAAAGAAGTTCTCCTAGTAAAGAAAGCCTGGGTGGATGACCTTTCCTGTGCCCCAGTAGTAAACAAGAACAATTGCCTAATTACTCTCATGTCCATCTCCTCTGGTTTCACTATTACCTCATCTGAAGCTGACCCAGAAGGCAGGTGGCTTATCACTAAATTAAGATAATACTGACATTGTAATAATGAACATCTACGCTCCCAATTGTGATACCCTTTGCTTTTGGACTAACCTTAGCACTTCAGCCTACCTACTGCAGACTCATAATGGGTGGTGATTTCAACCTCCCACGGAACGGCATACTAGTCAGAAACTCCGCTTGTCCTTTTAGACCTGACAAGTCTCTTGAACAAATGATAAACCTCTGTAAAACACATAAACTAAATTAGGTTTGGAGACTCTGTAACACTGCAGGCAAGAACTGCTCATTCTTCTCCCACCCCCATAACTCCTTCTCGGGTATCGATTACATTTTAGTAGGAAACATGTGAATTGATGATTCATTAGCATTTCACATTTGATAGATTTTTTTATCAATAATAGCTACCCTACCAATGATGTTCTTGGTTTTATCTAGGCTGATGATGGAGTAATCTGGAGGTGGAAGAAATCCAGCACTGGCTCTGAAGACTTATTCAAGCAGGTTTCAGTGAGGAAAAAGAAGTTGATTCTTTTAAGGAACTCAAGTCAGCAATCTTGAGGCTGCGTTTTGCATCTAATCTGAAGTTGTACAGAAGGCAGCTTAATTTTTTTCTGATGGTGTCTGCTATCAGTCTGATTTCTATCAGGTAGTTAATGTCAAAACCTTTATTGGTGGCAGACGTTAACTCCTTTTGCTAGTACAATTAACAATGGGAATAAGAGCGATTCCATGGGATAATTTAGGAGGGTATCTTCATCATAGTCTGCTAGCATGTTCTTAATGTTTTGGTCACGGGGCACTGGTTCGCTGGTAGCCTAGATTTATGTTACTACAGAATCTGGCCTGTAGAATAAAGAAGGTAGGCAACAGTGGCAAAAATGTGCTGTGGTAGTGTTTCACAATATTCTCAGGAGAATATGTAAAAACATGTAAAAAAGGTACCTTTGAGGACAGGTCACAATTGGCCCTATTTCCTTTCAAAGGGCAACCAGATTGGCAGAGAGAGAGAGAGAGAGCACAATAGATTAATGCATAGGCAGATGAGTATTTACATGGTCAAAGTATGTTGTTGGCATACAGTGTCTTTGAGAATGATGTTGAAGTCCTTAATACTGAAACTTCCCCTCCGGAACTGAGCAATTTGTTTCATAGTTGGGGCAGTTACTGCTTAAACATTCATAACATTTTCCCAACAAAAAATAACCTAGGTCAAATATGTGTCCTTATTTTCCTACATGCTGTGGAATTTAAAGGTACCCAAGGTTTTTTGTTTCCACTGGTAAGCACAAGAAAATAGCGAAAGCGCAGAACAATTTGGGGGGTTTTGGATAAAGGAGAAAAAGCTTCCAATAAAGTGTGCGCTTTTTTTCTAAAAATGGAATTAACAAAATGTTTGCTGTACTAAGATTACCATCATCCCAGTTTTCTGGAACAGGCAAAATTGTAAAAAGAAAATCCCTTTTTTCACCGAAGGTTTTGCAATTTTTAAGTGGTATAAATAGTAGTTAATATTTCTAAATTTTTGCAGTTTCTAAATACTTTCATTTTGCATGAGAAAGAGAGGTGAAACCAGAAGAAGAACTGGGTCTGTGGTACATTTCTGAAATGTATTCAAAATTCAAGATTCAGCAAGGGTTCATTGGTTTATATCAATTAACGTTTTTACAATGAAACCAATCATTGAAATAAAAAAGTATTGAAGATTAGTTGGAGGAAATAGGAATAGACACAATGTTTCAATCTGTAATTGTGTGCCCCAACCAACAAAGGTAATATACTGTTATGTCTTTCAGACTCTTCCAGTCACAGTGGAATATAGCTCCGACTATATGCATCAATTCATAAGATAAAAGTTAATGAAGGAAAAATAATTAGGAAGGAAGGATATGCATTTTTGCAATGTGCCTAACAAAGCATTTCAAAATAGTAACGATTTGAATGACTCTGAATTTGGGGTTACCCATAATATCATGTGATTCAGAGGGCTCTTTGCAAAATGTGTTTTTACTTGCACATTGGTCTAGATATGGAAGTTAAAAATGGAGAGAAATTCAATAGATAATAGCAAAAGTTCTGTTATTCTGTCGTCCCCCACTTTTCTCAATAACAGTGGTGCACCACTGGGGACAAGAAAGACCACAAGATGCAATGTGGCGACAGAAAGATTGTACCTTGGATATTCATTCTTTCTAGCCATGTGGGGTAGTTGCAGTATCATGGTCCAAGGTCGGCTGGCACCCTTGAAAATCTCCCAACTGACCAACAGATCTTCAACCAAGGAATAATAAGTTATTGCTTAAACATGTTTTGTAATGCATAGTTTAGTTAGAATAATACGGAAGACTCATAAAAGGTGCAGCAATGAGTTTGGTACAGGACTGGAGTCGTTTGTTGGGGACTACGAGTCCCTGGTGATTGCCAGCTGAGAGGAGGGGCCAGATAACATCTGCCCCTTATAGTGCTGAAGGGCTCTCATGGGTGCGGGATTCGCCCGGGCGAAGACTGGGCCAAGAGCGAGCCCATCTGCACCGGCCTAAGTCCGAACAAGACCGGACCGGGCCCCCTATCGTTTATCTGGACCAACTCAGTGGATCACCAGGGATGAAGCACAATGGGCAAACAGAAAGCTGCTGCATTGCTGGAACTCTCTAGGGAGAAGGATCTGCACAGGGTAAGTGCTCTATTCTCTCCGTTCTATCATCAGCTGTGGGGGCGCTCAATGAGGAAATTGTTATTGTGGAGTAAGAATTAGCCTTGCAGGCCAGTGTTAATCGATCGGACTCTACTTGGATTACAACCTCTCCCCCGAAAAATGTTGCTCAACCTGCTTCTGCGGAAAATCATGCTCCTCCTGCTACAGGCACCGGAGGCACTACACAGACTCAAACACTTGTGCAACAGTCTCCCTCAAATACTCTTGCCATATAGGAGTAGTCCTTCCTGGAACCTGTACCTGCGGCCGCTAACAGAAAAAAACGGGAAAGGGTGGGCCTCAGAATGAAACATCTTACCCCCCACGCACAGGAATTAGGTCCTTCAAACGCCCACATGGATCGTGAGGATAATTTGAGTGGGAATGTTAAGATGCAGGAGCTCCTGGACAATTTTTACCTGATCGTTGGGACCCTATTTAAAAGTCTTCTAGAGCCCATTGTAATTCAACTGGGGCAGTTTGAGAAATTGGCCCTAAATATTGCTAAGCCAGCCACGAGTTGCTCAACCTGCCAATTTCAGATAATGGGGGGCACATACTGAATCAGGCTGGGATGAGCATGCAGTGTATCTAATTCCTCCACAGGGGTCCTAGTGGGGGTCAGGCAACTTGCTTAAAGCGATTGGAGATCCTGGTACATATGCACCTGCACTTAGCACAGTGGTAACTGGAGAAGCCTTTTATCATGATAGGTCTACAAATGGCACTCGTTTTCACCCATCTTTGCAAGGGTTACATGGTAAGGACCCAACCCCTGCCGTTAGAGCTGGCCTGAGCTGATCCCTTCCTGAGGTCATTATTAACTTTCCACCTGAAGCTACCTGATGTTAAGCAATAGTCTCCCTCCCCAGAATAATGGTGCTGAGGGTCATATTCAACTCAAAAACAAGGTTACCCACTAGTTGAATACTCACTCTTACCTTGCGACCTATGTTGGTGACTGGGTTAATATGGTGAGAACAGCCAATTGGATTGGTAACAATAGGAAAATATTTGCAGGAGATTGTGTGATCATCAACTTTAACCAACCTCCCATTGCAGGGCATATTCTTGCATCCATCAGACTGAATAACACCACTTCCATTGTTGCACCCCCTTTGCGATTCTTCTATAGGCCAGATCTGAGGGTCCAAGAATGAAGGCAGCCTACCCCGCAGCGCAAAGGGTACGTGTGCCCCAGACCCTTTGCTTTGAACACTTTGATCAGATTTGCCCCACTCAGCTCATTGGACTCCTGCGACTGACTTTGTCAATTTGAAGCCCCCAGGTATCCTGACACGGGATCCCAGTGTCTTTTTCCATGTTGACCTTGTTACACTAGCTGCTAATACCTTTAACTTGAAAAGCTTGAACATTACAGGTTTGCAGCCAGGATCAATGAGCCTTTCTGGCTTAATTTGGGGAAGAACTTTAGAGTGATTTGTCTGCAAGAGTCATCGGTCTCCACTAGTTGTTTTCTGGAAGGGTATAAAACGTTTTCCATCCCCAACTCTAGAGGCCTACTCCATAATACAACCTGTCGGAAAAGATATAAGTTTGAAGTGAAGAGGCTGAAGAATGCTTTAAGGGATGCCGCCTGGGCCAACCTATTGGATTCCAGATATCTCAAGAATAGTGCTAAATTCTAGGGCATCATTAACCAACCTGGTTTAGTTTCTGATGAGGCCCCTTCACTTTCACACCACAAGGTGGCGGGGATTGGGGCTCCCATTTTTAAGGGGTATATAATGGAGGGATGGTAACTGGGGTCAAGCAGACACTTGATGGGCCACCGAATCCTGTGTTTTCTCCAAAAGAAGTTAGGAAGGGCATCGCTGGGATTCCACTCAACCTCTACCTGAGTAACGCTGACCTGTGGACCTTAATTTTGACTTATACATTAAACGCTGCTATCAAGAGTGCTCCCACCCACCTCCTGGGCTAGTTCTATTGTTGCCAGATCTTTAAAAAAAGGTGACAGAGACAACCCTTAATGCTACAGACCTATCTCCCTGATTGACTCTATAGTTGAGGTTGCGGGTCGTGTCCTCCTAGACAGACTCTTGTCTTGGGCTAAGGAACATAATATCATTTCGGTCCTTCAGTTCAGGTTCAGGCATGGTAGATCAACCATTGATCAGTGCCTAAACTTATATATGTTAGTGAGAAACTATACGGTGGCCCGCAAAATATCCATTCACCATGCATTCCACCATGTGAATAGAGATAAATTGTGGAGGATCCTCTTAAACTTGGGGCTTGACCGGCACATAGTTTATTTCTTGAGGGAACGTCATGCCTACAAAGCTGTATCCATTAGGTACTCCAACTATTCAAGTTGTACACGCAGATTTAACATCAACAGGGGGGCCAGATGGCTGTATTCTTGCCCCTTTCCTGTTCATCTTGTATACGAACAATCTTAAACAGGTTCTAGTGAATGCCAAGGTAGACTGCCCACAGGTTGGAGGCTGGTTGCTCCCTGTTCTGCTACACGCCAACGATGCTGTGTTAATGGCAAGAACACCAAGGAGACTTCAAGCCCTTCTTAATACCTTAGAGCAGGGGTCTTCAAACTGTGGGGCGCGACCCCCAGGGGGGCCGTGGAGCGATGCAAAGGAGGTTGCGCCTTCCCAGTCACACTTCTGCCGAGGCCCAAGGGCTTTAGCCCCCCCTCTTCCCCCGTCCTGCGTCTCAGCCCGGGCTGCTGCAGTGCAACTCGAGCTGCTGGGGGCTCAGCTGGGCAGTGTCTGAGTCTTATCTCCGGCACGCCCAAGTTTTTCACAGGTCTTTAAAGACCATTTGCATGTTTACATGCCTTTGTAAACTGGTTACAGAGGCTTAGTTTTTTCCTGGTTCCAGTACCCCTGTGCCCCCACTCTGCCTATTCCTTACATTTGTATTTTACCTTTACTGCTGCAGTGTGAGAATGCATTTCATGAAAAGGAATATAAAGTAGGGTTGCCAAAAGAAAAATGCCTGCCGTGTTTTGTTTAAAGAGCCTGCAAAGACCTCCTCTTGACACTAAATAGACTTATAAATAAAAAAGTATGTATGCATTCGTTATGTGACTTTTCTGTCTTTGTTCTCTTTAATTATCAGTCATGGATCATTGAGGCAGCCCTAGAACACAATTAAAAGTGCTTTCTATTTATATTTGCTGTTCGAATTATGCACAGATAAGTGCTTAAAATTCAGCTTTAGGTGACTGCTTATTTTTGTACCGACTGGGCCATCAAAATAATCTGCTGGCAACCCTAACCATAGGACTGGAAGTTTGTTGCAGGATCAGCACATTATTAATTTCCTCGATCCCCGATTAATGCCATAATAGCAATAGTTTAACTTAGATCTTAAACCCTACGCCGCCGTCCATAACATGCTGAGTTACTTCAAGTGTCTGGGAATGCACTCTGCATTCAGACAACTCACTCGTCATTCTCGCCCTTCACTTTCACGCTCACCCTGCATTCACAGCGATCACAATGCACTCACACCATTCACCCGCTCACCCTGCACTCACAGTGATCACTCTGCACTCACAATGCACTTGCGCTGATCATCCTATACCTCACCCTGCAGCCACACGAGTACACTACTCATCCTGCACTCATGTGACACTTCACTCACCTGTCCCCCTCACTGCTCAATATGCAACTCACTCAAACAAGCCCATCAGTAATCATACACTCATTCATCCCATTCTGAACTTGCATCCGCACCTAAATTCATAAGCCACCTCACTCACCCTGCAGTCACTCCTCTTACCCTACTCTCACACTGTTGCATCGCTCACCGTGCACTCACATGGGCACTCTTGTCACCCACACAGTGCAGAGGGTTAACGTTCCTGCTCCAAAGAATATGTACCATGCAGATCACAGAAATGAGTGTGAGTAAACTATGAGTAGCGCTATAAAAAAATGAAATGTTTGTCAGAAAGGTGCTATAGAGAGATGAGGTGAATTGTTGGTGAGTGGCAGTGAAGGAATTCATGGAGAAGGAGGAAACGGGGGTGGGGCACCAAAAAGACTGTTGCACCGTGTGCGACCAGTGTTAGGACCAGCCCTGGCTGGGAGTGTTAAAGGTGAAGTGAGAGGTTGAATGGGGAGAGTTCAGAAGTTGTAAAAAGGGGCGAAATAAAATGGCCTGCAAAGTGAGAGAGGGATCCGAGGGTTAGGAGAGGACAGAGGGATGGAAGGGAGGGGTGAGAGGAAAGATGCATGGGTAAACTGCTTAACTCTGCACAAAACCGCCAGGGTTTTAAGGGACCCCTGCTTCTCCCGGCCAGGGCCAAGTGAGCTTCTAATGTGGCAGCACGTATTCCTGCGGAGTGGAAGGCCCTTCACAAAGGTTGACTAGAAATCTTTCTGATGTTAATTGCTGTATTTTGGTTATACACTGGTACTGATGGGGTGAAATCTTTCCTCAGTGTTACTGTGTACGCGGCATCACATAACATCATTTACCTTTTCTTCCCACACAATTTAGTCAAGCCTGTCACGTAATTTGGTCCTCACCTGCCTCATAATTCCAGTAGCCCTGCCTACAGGTTTAGAAATTTTTGTCAGGAGGGGGTCCTTATGCCTCAAAATGTTTACAGAGGGGTCTCGGCATCCAAAAGTTTGAAGACCTCTGCCTTAGAGGGATTTATAGACCAGCTGAATGTAATTAACATTGGCAAATCACATGGGATGGTGGCATGCGTAGATCCACAAACAAACTCAAGCCTTTAAGGTGGGGATGCTGGCCTTATGCCAGGTCAATGTCTTCTTGTATCCGGGTGTTAAATTTGTCTCAGGGATGTGATGGACCCCGCTGCTAAATGGGAAAAGGGCTGATTTAGTAAGGACCAATGTAGCAGTCTGGAGGTTTGCAGCTAGACTGGGAAGGAAGCCGATCAGTGCCTTAATGCAGTTTTATATGGCAAAATGTGTTTCAAAAGCCTCCTATGGGAGTGACATTTGGGGATACGCTGATAATTATGCTCTACTGGTAGAGTGACCAGATGTTCCGGTTTTCCCTGGTCGGCTCCGGTTTTTGGAAAAGTGTCCTGGTGTACCGACACTTTTCTCCAAATTGAATAAATGTCCCGGTTTTTGGATTGCGGCCTGGTTGAGCACAGAAAAGTCCCGCTTTTTGTTTGAGTAGTAGGAAGGTAAATCCTTTAAAGAGAGACATTTTCTCTTGGGATTTCCCTTCTCTTTCTACAAGCAGCAAGAATGTCATTGTGCCAGCCATCAGAACAACAGCGTTTCTGCACCGCCAGCACAACCCTGCACTGCTCACTTGAGTCGGAGGTCACCGCCTGCACCAAGATCCATCCAGTCACCAGTGTGACCCTGCTCTGACCTTTAAAGTGAGCATGTGGACTGCAGCAGAATTTAGCAGCAGCCAGAAGCGAAAGGGGCTTTGATTGAAGCCAACCTGCATGACCCCTCCCAAGCACTGACAGCACCAGCAAGTCAGGACCCTGCCACCATCTGAGAGCTGCTCCAGCCAGGCTCCATCAGCAGCCACAGGAGACGTGCCCTCCCAGTCTACAAACCAGCACTGGAGTCATAAACTAAGAATTTAAAAGGCCTGAGACATTTTCTCTTTGCTGTTTCGCCTGTGTTGTGTTTCCACCCCTCACTAAAAAATACCGGCCATTTGTTTAAACTTTCTTGGCCAAAAGTCAGATTTGGATGAGTTCCTTAGGGCTGCCATCTTTCCCAGAGACACATATGGGCGATTTCATCAAATTTTACATTTACTTTAAACACAAACATCTTCTATAATTTTTAACATTGCCTTGCTATCTTTATTTACTTTACTTAACCATCTGGGGTCAAAACAACATGGTGATACTAAGAAAAAAAATGCAACCATAATTTGGAACTTGCGCTCACCAGGAGGAGTGGATCCCTCTGGGCTCCACGAATAGGTCAAAGCAACTCTGCTTTTTGTAGAGTATCTTTTTTTTTCAACAAAGATGCTGCAGGGGGGCTTAAATGAATGTTGGATGTGTCACAGAGGCTTCTTTAGCTGCCAGTGGTGTTTCTGCACTCAGCTGTACACAGAGAACCACCTATGAAACTGGCAGCAGCCATCACCAGGTGATGTGGCATTCCACCTGCCACATAATCCTAGTGGCCCTTTATGTTATATAGAGAGCATTAATTGAACACGCATGCAAGTTGGTGTGACGGAAATATTAAATAAGCTGTGGGCTACGAGGTATAGGAGTCACATGTCATCCATACTGCTGGCCATTATAAGTGAGAGGGTCTGACCTGGAGAAACAAAGAGGCAGATTTGATGGGTTTTCACACAGAGCAGTAACTAAAGTTGCTGCATTGCATGAAATGGAGGCGATACAACAGCGGCATACCTCTGAGATCTGGCTCTGCTCCTCTATTCCTAGTGGTGGAAGACATTAGGCTGCCTTGCACCAGTGCACACACCTTTGCACAACAGTGCAAGTATGTGCTTGTGAAGCATAAGGTTTGTATAGGAAGGGTCTCCCTTCCAGTACAAAATACTTATGCTTTGACAAAGTAAAATACTTTTCCCTCTAGAGCTTACCATCCAAATCAATGGGTGATTGCATGGAACCCCATTATACACCCCCTTGATGCAAAGTAGCATTTACCGCTATTTTACTTTATGGCCACTTTCCAAAGCAAATCAGGATGTGCGCTGGAAAGTAAAACCCAAGGCAACTCTTTGCGCTGTGTTTGCGTCACTTTTGTGACAAAGTTTACAGCCAATAAAATACCTCTCATTTGTCATCTGTAATTCTTCATCTTTGTCTGTGGAGAAGGCAGTCATTGTAGTCCTTTTTATGTCTATGACAGCTGTCGGATAGTCCTTCTTTTATGTCGAGGGTTGCTGCAAACTGTAGTCTTACTTCTATGTCTATGACATGTCCCAGTTTTTTGTTTTGAGAATCTGGTCACCCTATCTACAGGTTGTAGAAAATAAGTTTTTGAGGTGACTCTTCAGTGTCCCACACTGTACCCCATCTTACATTATTCATGAAGGTGATGCGGCGAGCGCAAGGTAAGTGGTTTTATTTATTTATTTACTCTTCACTATCCAGTCGTATGTCGAATTCCACAACCACACATCGCCCGCCCCCGCCTGCCCCCTCCTCGCCACACCGCCCACCGCGCTAACCTGTGCGAGCTGTCACTGCATTGAAAGGTGCAACTTCTAGGAATTTGGAATGACCCCCTATCCAGCTATGCCATACCCGCCATAGTTTCCTTCAGGCCTATATGTACCAAACCTTTTGTGTGTTCTCAGATCACTTAGGACCCCCCAAACTGCAAATTGGTGTTTTCAGTGACTTTCCATGATGTGGCATAAGAAGGGTCCCCACCCTGTGTTTATAAGGGGGTAGCCCACTTAGACCCCTCTGCACAGGTTCTGGCTGGTGGCAGCATGTTATACATTCTAAGCTGCAGTTGCTATAACCATGGTAAGTGCTTCATGGCCTCTCCTGCAAACTTTAGTCCAAATACCTGCGGTCGACAGTGACTGTTTCATGTTTATATTTTGCTACTGTTTGAAATGTGTGCGGACTTTATGGGCCAAATTCTAACAAATATGATCATGGATATTGGAGCTAGCCAAGTCATAATGAGTGGGAGGTGGACTCATCTCAAATGATTTTAAGTATTGGTATAAGAAAGGGTAATTTAAGTAATGACAATTAGCCATAATTAATCATCATATTACATTATGTGATGCTGAGGGACTGGTTACTAGTGCCTGTGAGGTATAGGTGGTATTTAACACACCCAATAAAATATGACATGCCCCATTTTGAAATGTGTGATAAATAGTGCTGTTGACCATCTTTTGTGTGGGATTCCCCCTGACTTTTGCCTTCTTTTAGGCCAGGGCTATGAACTCCGCTCCGTTCGCGGAGTTTGCGGAGTTTTCTGCAACCCGCGGACAACATTAAGTTGGCGAGAGAGGAAAATCCAAAGCTAGACCACCTCTCAGTGAGATTTCTCAACGCGGGCGATCACGGATGGTCGCTACCGCTCGTGTTGAGAAACTATCCGTTTGCGTCGAGGAAGCAGCGCCCTCTTGCGCTGCACATGGTACTGTTCGCGCTGATTTTCCAGTGCGAGACAAACACTAGGTGCTAAAAATCAGCGTGAACTGCGTTACCTAACGCACTCTGCTGCTTGCTGAACTCTGCATAGCGTAGGGAAGGTTTTGGTCACTTCGTGGAGTTCCACATAGCGGAACTCTGCGAACTCCGCCCAGGCCTACTTCTTTATCAGAACCCATTTTTGTTGGCACTTTACTCCTGGTAACCAATTGTAAAGTGCTAGAAGTGCTAGTGCTCTCCACTCAAAATATATTAAAATTGTCATAGATCCTGGGGGCATAGGCTGAAGAGGCTTGTTTTCTTGCTTTATCCCTCCTGCAGTGTTTAGACTCTAATCTGGTTGATGATTGATGTTGGTGTGCATCAGGTACTTGGAGTAATTAGGATGATTTGGTTCTACCATCGATTACTTGACGATCCATCGATGAATCTGTGACTTATGCCTACATTACTTACTAAGGTGGTGAGTAACTTCAGAGAATGAGTATTGCTCCAGTATGTGAGTTGTAGCACTGGGACTTAGGATTGTTCTGGTTTCTGTTTCCTACATGTGCATGTGTGGTAGTCGGTTGACTACGTCCTGAAGAGACCCTTTAAATGACACAAGGTCGAAACATCAAAAAACCTTTCCATTTGTTTCGCATTTACAATTACTATGAAGAGATTGTGAATTTGCTTGAACTTCCCTGCCTTTATCTGCTTTGAATAATTTATACAGTCATTGAGAGTTGTACAGGGTCTTATGTTTTATGTGGTATAAATATATTAGCAATTTGAGCTCTGCGGCACCTGCACTATACTTACTTATGCCTGTGTTTTTTTCAAATGTATGTTGAAATTAAATCATGCTGTTAATTAGATTGGTGATTCCTGTAAAGTACAGATGAGGTTTCTCTGTTTGAATGAGTGCCACAAAATCTCTGTTTTGATATTACTCATTGACCCTAGTTTCGTGGGTATATAGGGTTGTCCTTGTTACGTATATATTAATGCAGGGATTGACATTATTGGCAAACAGGAGGAATTTGGTCTTTGTGGGTCTAGCATCAGATAGTATCCAGTTTTCAATGCGTTCGAGGTGGTCTTTTTAGGTTGAATATGTAGTTGGCTGAGGAGGTTGTGAGACAGGGTTGGGTGTCGTCAGCATACTGGTGGATCTTGTGTACAAGGGTGGATCACTGGCATAATAAAGATACATGCAATATCGAAACAAAAATATCAGAAATCAAATATCCTTAACAAAACTTTCACCTTTCTATTTATTAATCTTTTTGTCATTTGCTTATTACAGTGCATCAATCAAATCATTAAAGGTTTCAATCCAAGCATTCCGTCTGTCGCCAATATTTTGCTTTTTGGCAGTATCGAAGGGAAACAGTGATTTTAGGAATGCAGCAGCATAATAACCTGTGGAACTTTTTGTTCCCTGGAGTGGAGCTCGCGCCGGCTGCATCTGCTACCCGCTCTCTGGTTGTGAGGTGCTATCTTATTCTTTGGTGTGAGTAGTGGCTTTGTTTCTTGTACGGGTTCTTCACCCTTCTCATCTCTCTGCATTGTATGTGGTTTCTACTGTTTTTAGCGTTTCTGAACATCAGAATTGTTTTTTGCTTTTAGCACTTTCTTGCACTCGGCTACCACTGCCTTTATCGCTTCTCTGTACCTGGTTGTCGCTGCTTTTAGTGTTATTGTACTGTATTATTGATGGCTCTGTGTTAGGCTGTGATGCCGTCTCTCTTGTCTTGACTTACTAGAAAATTTCTATCCAAGAATAAACAATTTTTCTGTAATGCCTTCACTTTCTTCATTTTCCTTGCACTAGCTAGAGTGGCGCTTTGACTCCACTTACGCCAACTGTTGATTTTCACTTCGACTGAGGCACACTAGGCACACATGAGCAGTTGGTTGGACCACAGCAAACTCTCTGTGTGAGCACTCTAGGTTCTTTGGGTCGTGGGGTTTACGTAAACCCCTCTATCATTGCCAGTTGTAGCATCCTCCCAAGCCCAGGTACATGCAAATGATCATACCACACTCGGAGCTTGGTGTTCACGTCTTTATTCCTCAGCGTGTAACCGCAAATGGAACTTTCTACATCAGGAATTCTATCACCTACAACCATGCACTTTAGTCACTGTTCTATAGAGTCCGTCAGGAACCAAAAGGGTCCCGTCATCTCTAACTCACAAGACACTACAACATCCACCCTCCAAATGTGACAGAAATAGAAGTAAGTGAGGGATTACAGGACATAAGAGAGGCAAGCACTAGCTCCCAGGAACCCACAACCAAAGTCCTAGAAGATATACTACCTAAAGTTCCCGAACACATCACAGGCCAACTACCACCTATATCCACTTTAAAACATTTAATTGCATGAACTACAAAAGCCACCAGTGATACACCTCCTGCCCCTCGAAGATACTAAGACATAGATATACCCGAGCATTTACAGTGACACATAATGAGGAACATTTTCTTTTATTTAATACCCTAAACAATGAACAACAAATCCTAATATTCTCTACAGCAGATAACTTACTAAAACCAAGTGATTGGTAAACCTGGATGATGGATGGGACCTTCAAAATGTGTCCCAAACCATTTACACAACACAAATATCCCTTTTATATATGTCCTACTACCAAATAAACAAAGCATCAAGTATTACAACCTCTTAAACTATATCAAACATAGAAACACCACTACCCACAAAATACAGTCATAGACAATAAACAAGCCATGATTCAACCCATTTAAAATATTTACCCTCACAAAGCCATACAAGGCTGTTACTATTATTTCAATCAAAGCATATGGAGACACCTCCAACAATTTGCACTAAGTGTAGAACATGCTACAAACAGTCAATTTGGCTTTGAATTAAAAAAAGGAGAGCACTAGCCTATCTCCCAGTCACAGAGGTAGCTAGCCAGTACAATCTACTATGATGACAAACAAAGCACCCTAGTGGATTTTTTGGAAGACACTTGGGTTAGCAGACTGCATCACTTCGGACACAGGCACCAACCCAAATTCCTAATATCATGGTGGAATGTCTATGATGGTACCTTGGCACAGAAAGCCAAAACGAACAACACAGAGGGAGGATGGCCCAATGCCTTCCAATCCACACTAGGCAGAACCCGACCTACACTCTATACATTTATAGAAGTATTGCAAAAAGAGCAAAGCTTTCAACAACTACAAATGAAGCAACCTGTAAGCCAGATTGTACCTAAACTTAGTGAACAAACCTATGAAATGGACGGAATTCTACAATTTAAAGTCAAACTCTTCATAAACAACAAAGGAGTAGATTAGTTAGAAATAAATCTAAAAGTATACTATAAATTAAATAGTAACCTACAAAAGTCCAAACAAACTGTCACAAAATCTAAAGCAACATGCCAAATCATTTTGTATATAAATAATAAACATAATATTTTATCAAATCTGTCTAAGCATTAAATAAAATTGTAATATTAAATTAGACTGAGATAATAAAATAATACATACATTATTTACATGAAAAATGTAAATGTCACCAACGAAAAGGCTCACAGAACAAACTCAATCACCATGTAAAATAAATGTGACACATAAACCACACATTTCCAAATAACTGTCACATAATATATACACAAACAATAAAATATAACTTTTCGCCCCAAAAAAATAAAATAAATATGACTTACTGTTCCTGTAGCTGCAGATCTTCCTCAATATACATGTACTCAAAAATAAAAATCCACCATCTCTCAAAGCAATCCAAAGTATCAAGGAGCCATAAAAAAAACCAAAAAGTGTTTAAATAAAATGAACACTCCTGGAAACCCACCAAAGAAAGGAAATCAAAGTTAAAAATATTGGTTTCTCATAAACCAAAAGGATTTCCTTAACAAAAAAATGGTAACTCCCAATGCTCATAGAACACCTTCATAGGCAAAAACCTGTAAATTAAACAAAGAACACCAACCCACAAAACACATTACATTCCCAAAAATACATATATATTATACGCAATCATCATAAAATATGTAACATAACAAAATGTAACATAACATAATGATAAATTACTAAAACAGTGTACAAAAACTCAAAACTCCATACTAGAGAAAAACGCTAATAATGATACAATTCAATGTGCAAAAACCTACAAACAACACTATAACTAACTTCTAGACCTCTCCCTAAACCCTCCTATCTTCAAATCCCTTAAAAAAACTTAAAAAGGACTTACCTGTTTCAATAAACACTAGCACCTTCCCGCAACCTGAATCCCAGAAAATAGACAAAAATGACACACATTAGACTACAAAATAGAAGGTGGCAGATGAATGTATATAAAAAAAACTATCTACCTGTAGAAATGAATGGCAAATAATTTAAAAATGTATTAAAAATTGTTACAAATTCATAAACATTTAAAACATGTGAAAAAATGTTGCAAAAAATGTTCAAAGTTGATTTATATACAATTATTTAATATATACTAAACAAATGTATATAAAACAATTTAAGAAATGTTAATAAAAGTTAAACTATGGATCAAATGTGGAACCTGTACTGCATGTAATACTTTTTTCATTTCATTTTTATTGCTTGATTATTTAAAATCTTACAATACATTAAAACACTAATTCATAGTGTAATAAATATGATATAATAAAATCTGGCTTAAGGATAATAAAAAACATCGATTAATAAATTCATCAAAATCACCCATACAGTAAGACATCTCAACACTTAATAACACAGACCTCATAATACAAAAATAGTAAATATATACATCCTATGTTATCCTATAGATTAATCTTGCGGGTCTAATTTCTTTCTTATTATTAATAAAAACTTTACAAAAGCTGAATTGAGAGCTAAATCGTCTGATTGTAGACATCTTATGAGTGCTTGTCTACAGGTTTGTATTCTACGGGAATTAAAATGCCACTTAAGTAAAGTTCTTCTTTAAATTTTGGGCATATAGAGAGTAAATGAATAATGTTCTCTTCTCCTGTTTTACATAAGCAACAAGGTATCAATTCCATTGTTCGAAGCCAAAGCATTACATGACATAAACCCGGGACATGACATAAACCTGGAACATGACATAAACATGTAATACTATTTAAATATGATTTACATCTTTATCTAATAATGAAAATACATTAACCTGTTGTATTTATTTATCTAAATATAAATGTTTATTTTTAAGTTGATATATATATATATGTATAAAAATGAAAAATATATATTAAATACACTTTGAAAACATAAAGAAAATTAGAACAATGTGTTCCATGTCTTTATTCTATAAAAAAAGCAAGTAATAATAATATTGATTACAAACATACAACTAACTATGGTTTTATTATATTTCTAAATATCAACAATACAAATTAAATAACAGAAACTATTTCTACTACATACAAATAAAATTTAAACAAAAGATGTCACACTAAAATTATAAAACTAAATAATCCTACTCCAACTTTAACCATTTTTAAGAAAGCGTTGGCACTAAAGGTATGACATTTACTATTTCCCCTCCAATCTAAACCAATTTGGGAAAGATGTTGGACATGAAAGGGATGGGATGTACTATTCCCACTCCAATCTAAAGCAATTTGGGGAAGGTGTTGGACACTAAAATGGTTACATTTACTTTTTCCACTTCAATCGATACCAGTGTGGGGAAGGTATTGGACATTAAAAGGGTGACATTTACTATTCCCACTCCAATCTATACCAGTTTGAGGAAGGTGTTGGACACTCAAAGATTGACTTTTACTATTCACACTCAGACCTATATCAATTTGGAGAAGGTGTTGGACACTAAAATGGTTACATTTACTATTCCCACTCCAATATAAACCAATTTGGGGAAGGTGTTGGACACTAAATGGGTGACTTTTACTATTCCCACTCCGAGGTAAACTATTTTGAAGAAGGTGGTAAACATTAAAGGGGTGACGTTTACTATTCCCACACCAATCTAAACCAATTCAAAGAAGGTATTGGACACTAAAAGGTGGTGTTTACTATTCCCACACCAAAGTAAACTATTTTGAAGAAAGTGTTTAACACTAAAGGGGTGACATTTACTTTTCCCATTTCAAGTATACCAATTTGGAGAACGTGTTAGACACTAAAAGGGTGACATTTACTATTCCACTCCAAATTAAAACAAGTTGGGGAAAGTATTGGACACTGAAGGGATGACATTTACTACTCCAATCCATACCAATTTGGGGAAGATGTTGAGCACTATGGGCCTCATTACGATGTCGGTCGAAAAGCCTTCCGACCCACTCCTTGTCAGAATGGTTTCCGACCGACTCGGGTTTGGGGAGTCCGACCGACCGATTACGATGGCTCCGAACACCATTCGGTCAGACTCCCATTGACTTCAATGGGAGCCTGTGTTCCAACCAACAACACATGCTCCCAATTAAAAAAAGGGTGGTTCCGGAAAACCTTGCACCCTGAGGCGGACACCCCATGGTGCATGCCATACTGTGTATGGTTGGAAATAGGGGATCCATTGGTACCCCCACGGGCCCCAATCGGAGGCCTCCGGTTGAAGGGGGGCCTGCTCCGGCCCCCAAAGTCAGTTTCCGAAAGTTTATCCATGTTGGTCAGACCGAGTCAGAACGGCTGTCGGAATCCGACATTGTAATCGGTCGGTCGGAAACGCGGCCCGTAGAGCTGTACGATTCGGCTCCGACCGACTCAGACTCTCTGTATGCCGGTCGGAACCATTTCGGATTGACCGACCGACTACCTTGGATCGTAATCGGTCGGTCGGAAATGTTTCTGAGTCTGTCGGAAACTTGGCTTCCGGTACGGGTATGGTCAAACCGAATGCCATTTGGAGCCTTTCTGACCGACATCGTAATCAGCCCCTATATTTCCACTGCACTATATACCAATTTGGAGAAGGTGTTGGACACTAAAGGGGTTACATTTTTGGTTCCCACTCCAATCAAAACCAATTTGTGGAAGGTATTGGACACTAAAGGGGTGCCCTTTACTATTACCACTCCAATCTAAACCAATTTAAAGAAGGTATTAGACACTTAAAAGGTGGCATTTACTATTCACACACCAAAGTAAACTATTTTGAAGAAAGTGGTAAACACTAAAGGGGTGACATTTACTATTCCCATTCCAAGTATACCAATTTGGGGAAGGTGATGGACACTGAAGGGGTGACATTTAATATTCCCACCTCTAAACTAACCTAGTTGGGGGAAGGTGATGGACACACAAGGGTGACATTTACTATTCCCACTCCAATCTAAGCCAATTTGGGAAGATGTTGGACACTAAAGGGGTTACATCTACTATTCCCACTCCCAATCTAAGCCAATTTGTGGAAAATGTTGGACAGTAAAGGAGTGTCATTTACTATTCCATCTCCCCTCTATAACAATTTGGAGAAGGTGTTGAACACTAAAGGGTGACATTTACTATTACCACTTCAATTAAGATAATTTGTGTAAGGTGTTGGACATTTAAAGGGTCATATTTACTATTCCCACTCCAATGTAAACCAATTTTGGAAGATGTTGGACTGTAAAGGAGTGACATTTACTATTGCCTCTCCAATCTATACCAATTTGGAGAAGGTGTTGAACACTAAAGGGTAACAATTACTATTCCTACTCCCATCTAAACCAAATTGGGGAAGGTGTTGAACACTAAAGGGGTGACATTTAATATTCCCATCTCCAATATAACCCAATTGGGTGCCGGTGTTGGACACGAAAGGGGTGACATTTACTATGCTCACTCCAGTCTAAGCCAATTTGGGGAAGGTGTTGGACACTGAAGGGGTTATGTCTACTATTCCCACTCCAATCTAAAACAATTTGTGTAAGGTGTTGGACACAAAAAGTGTGACATATTCTATTGCCACTCCAATCCATACCAATTACGAGAAGGCATTGGACACTAAAGGGGTGACATTCACTATTCTGACTCCTATCTAAACCAATTTGGGGAAGGCGTTGAACATGAAAAGGGTGACCTTTAATATTCACACTCCAATCTAAACTAATTTACAGAAGGTGTTGGACACTGAAGGGGTGATATTTACTATTCTCATTCTAAAGTAAACTATTTTGAAGAAAGTGTATAACACTAAAGGGAGGACATTTGCTAGTCCAACACCAAACTATAAAAATTTGGGGAAGGTGTTGGACACTAAAGGGGTGACAATTACTATTCCCACACCAATCTAACACAATTGGGGGAAGTGTTGGGCACTAAAGGGGTGATATTTACTATTCCCACTCCAATCTAAGCCGATTTGGGGAATGTGTGGGAAACTAAAGTGGTGAAATCTACACTGTAATCTAAAACATTTTATGGAAGGTGCAACAGACTACAAATTTTATATACACAATCACTACTCCATACACACATAATTTTTCATCTATAAATAAACTAAAATTAAATTAAAGAAACTCACTAACTAAAACTACAACCCTATATATTCATAATTAAACATTAAGATTATTTTTATCACTATTATTAGTCAATATAATTTCGAAAATATTTACTACCAGTCCTAAACTTTGATTAATAAAATAAAGAAGTTAAATCATTATTCAAAATTAACAATCATAAAATTAAAAAATATAAAACCAATGTTTAAATTGAAATTTTTAAAACTGTATTTTTACAATGACATTACAAGTTTTAACATTAAAAAGTTTAAAATATTTTTATTATGATCAATTATATTTTCACAAAAATTGTAAAATTTAAAATTTTCATTTAAAATATTTTTACATTATTTTACTTTATTAAATGTAATTTCTATATATTTTCACTTTTTTAAACAAATTGTAATTTAAATAAGTATTTCATTTTTTTAATTTAATATAATTAATATATATTGTAATAAATTAAGTACACATTTATAAAAAATATTAATGAACGCAATAAATATAAAATTGTACACTATTAATTTGCATATCATTAAAATAATTGACATTAAATTTACATTAAATTTTTACTTTTTAAAAACTTCACCACCCTTAACCCCTAAAAACCCAATATCTCACTGCTAAACAATCATACATCCATTAATTTTATACATTAATACAACTAAAAAGTCAAATTTCAACAATTTCATTTTTAATAAACTATCGTACTAAAAACACAAATAAAAAAATAAACAGAATCAAACACACTACAATGAGTTACATACACAACAACACTTAAAAATGATATTTCATGAAACAATAGTTTCTAAATTTATATTTTTACAACAATATTAAAAACAACACCTAAAATGATATGTTTACCTTCGATATTCCTGTCAACAATATTTTTGACATCTCGGAATTCTTGACACAATATTTTTGTATCATAATATTTTTTAATCCAAATTTTGTCCAAACATACCAAGGGTTCAATACAAAGGTTAAAAATGATGGGTAACAGGATCGAGTTGCAGAGGGCTCTGCAGATTATTGGGAGAGATTAAGATTGCGTAGCTCCTATCTGAAAGACTTGATGTAGCTTGGTGAGGTAGGATGTGAACCATTGTAGGGTTGTGTCAGCGAAGTCCAAGCATGGATCAATGCTGCTTAGTTAACTGTTGAAAGCTGCGGCAAGACTGAGCTGAGTCAAAAGGCAACCGTTGTTTTTTTTGTTGAGGAAGAGGGCATCATTGACTAACTGAAGCATTGCTGTTTCAATACTGCAGTAGTGGAGTAGGTTATTCTTGCTGACGTAGTCCTGCAGATGTGTGGCAACTGCCTTCTCCATCAAATAGGAGGTGGGTTATGGGGTCTAAACTGGCAAGGTTAGCTGGAATAAAGTAGGCTTGTTTAGCAGTGGGAGGATCTGCCAGGCATTGGGCCTGTCCGGGAAGGTACCCTGGATTAGTAAAGCATGGAAAATGTGGAGAAGGGAATATAAGGGCTTCTCTTTGCAGGGACCATATGATGGAAGAGGGAAGCATGACATCTTTGCAGGAGGTGGTTTTGAGTGAGTTTAGAATGTTGGATAGGTCTGTATGGGAGATATTGTTGAAGAATGGCCAGCTAGTGGTGTGTTGGCTGAGTATAGGTGATGGTGTGGATGATGCTGATGAACTGGTGATGTTTGATCTGATTTTGTTGATTACTCTATGAAGAAGAGGTTGAGAGTGATGTATCTATGGACTAATTGCAGGTTCTAGTAAGTGTTGATACACTGTTTGATGGCCTTTAACAGGGCTTTGCTTCAATTGATTGCTCCAGTGTAGGAGAGTGGTGACGATTTAGGCTTAGAGGGTGCTAGGTTCCATAGGAACATAGCATTGATATGATTCTTCAGACTGATGATGTGGATGTTGAAAAGGGTGGGACATCTGTTGAGGGCTGGAAGTGTCTTGATAGGGTGAGTAGTTGATGATTGCAGTTTATCCAGGTGCTTATAATGGGGCCCTTATAATAACCAAGCTCAGGCTTTGCTTTATTTGTGCGCTACCCACATCTTTTAGAACACGTGAGTTGTCTCAAGGTGTCTACCTAATAAGTGTTGGTTTCTTTCTTCTTTAAAGGGATAGATGTTAGAATGTGATGTTGATTTCCTGAGCTCTGGAGGAATATTGTGCAGATCTTTGATTTTTCGATTGTTAGATTGTTGTTGTTTCTAGAGATTCTTTGTTTTCCTTGGTATTAGACCTGGCATCTTTTGACGTGTTTCCCCTGTCTTTTTTCTTTCTGACCTCCCGGTTTTTACTCTTTTTTGCTGGTTTAGTGGCTCCGTGCACTTTCTTACTGCTGTTCAGTGTGAAAGTGCAAGTGCTCCTATTGTAAATTGGATTATGGATTGGTGTTTCCATGATTGGCCTATTTGATTTACTGGTATGTCTCTAGTAAAGTGCACTGAGAGTGCCAGGGCCTGTAAATCAAATACTGCTAGTGGGCCTACAGCACTGATTGTGCCTCCCACATGGGCAGCCTTTCAAAGGGTTCTCAGACCTGCCACTGCAGTGTCTGCGCTCAGTTTTTACTGCCATGTTTACTTGGCAGGTGCACCCACTTGCCAAGCCTTAACCTTCCCTTTTATTACATGTGAGTCACCCCTAAGGTAGGCCCAAGGTACCCCTATGGGCAGGGTGCAGTATATTTGAAAGGTAGGACATGTACCGGTGTGTGTGACATGTCCTGACAGTGAAACACAGTATATTTCGTTTTTCATTGTTGAAAGGCTATCTGTCCCATAGGATAGAATGGGGAATACTTGGTAAGATTTTACGAGTATATCTTCCCATTGGGACAAAATAGAGAAATGGAGTTTAGGATGCCTGAACTCAGAATGTAGAAATGCATCTTTTAGTAAAGATGATTTTTAAGTTCTGTATTTGAAAATACCCCTTTTAGAAAGTAGGTATTTTCTTGCTTAACCATCCTGTGTGCCTCTGCTGGGTTGTAGATTGACTGTCTGGCTTTGGAGTGACAGGGGCTGGGGATGTGCATTCTCTTCAGACAGCCACTGTGGGGGGGGGGGGGTGGTCGAGATGTGTCCTGCCTTTCCTGGATGAGTCAGTGCTGGACTGAATAGACCTGGGCTGCAATTAGAGTAGTGGTAGGAGATTTCCATGCACCTGAATGGGCCTGGTCTGTCTTGGACAATGCTGTCTCAACCTCCTGCCAGGAAGCTTGGCCAGAGAGGACCAAGCTGGTTTGGACTGAGGACAGACACTCTCTGCCTGAGAGAACAAAGAGAAACTGAGTATAAATATTGGGGCCCAGACCCAGAACTTTAGAACTCGCTTGGATCAAGGAACCTGCCAAGAAGAAGAGCTAGAAAAAGTGCCGGGAGGAGTACTGCTTTGCTCTGTTGTTGCTTTGCTGGGTTGGCCTCTGGGTACTGCCTCTGGAACCGTGGGTTTCAGTTGCCGCAGAGGGGGAAAGCAGCCGTCACTGACACTGCTGATGGCTCCATGTCCTGAAGGCACCGTAGAAGGCACCGGCGCACTTCACACTGCAACCCTGGTCTACACTGTGACCTGTGGGCACTGTACTCTGCACCACCTCACTTCACTCTGCCACCCTCGTCCCACTGACAACATCGCTGCCCGCTTACCTGGACACCCATGAAGGCACCGTGATTTGGGGACTTCGCAAGTTACACGACGCACCGCCCCATCCCATCCCATCCCACACCGCAGTCTGGGCCGACTGACGCCAGCTCCCACCAACCAGCACTGCTGCTTGCACCATGACATGTCAGCACTGCAACGGGCACCGCCTCACTCCACACCGCAGCCCTGGTCTCACCGACACCGCTGGACGACTGCCACTGAGCCGTTGCCTGCACCGTTATTGGAGGGCACCGCACTGCTACGCTTCACTTCGCAACCGCAACAGTTGCCACGACCGACCCGCACCGACACAGTCGGCCGGAACCCAAGGTACTGTTTACGAGTCTGCTGACACTAACGCTGGATCGCACCGACGCGGTCATCCAGAACTGTTGGATTCTGTTGTTTTCAGCACCGCGGTAGCCCTGGACGGAGCTACCGTCTTCAAGGAATTGCATTTTAAAGTCATTCTTGCGAAGTGCATATTTTTTTACTGTATGTTGGTCTTTAATTGTTTTGGCCTTGTTTGCACAGATAAATATTGGTTATTTTTCTAAAACTGGTGTGGTGTCCTTTTGTAGTGTTTTGACTGTTTTACTGTTGGTTATGCGCAAATGCTTTACACACTGCCTCTGAGGTAAGCCTGACTGCTCATGCCAAGCTACCAAGGGGGTGAGCAGGGACAATTTCAGTAGTGTGTCCCCCTTATCCTGACTAGAAGGAAGGGTGCCTATTTGGACAAAGGTGCAAAACATTGCCAACTAGAGACCCCCATTTTCTAACACTTGGCCTTTCAGTTTTTTGACAAGTATAAAGGGGGTGTTTTAATAAAGAACTTTGAAGGTGTTGCATGCTGTTCTCTGACTCCAGAGACTTTTGATTGGTAGCCACTACAGTGTAGTGGCAACGAGGGTGATGTGTTCTATCATCTTTGTGATGGAGATGAATCTGGCTGCTTAATTCATGACTGCAGTCAATGGTGCAAACTTGATTTTCGTAGGCATGAATAAAGAGATTCTGTAGTTTAATCTTGAAAACTGTGGTCTGTATGGTTTAAGGAGCCATTTTGATTCAAGGGCCAAAAATCAGAAGGATCTTATGTGGGGCAGATAAAGCTACCTCTCCACTTTGGCGCCATGATTGACATCTGACCAACCACAGCCAGATAGATCATCCCAAAGGGCACACAAAGAATAACTTCTTCAACGTATGTACTCTGAAAAGACATCAGAGGGGTTTCCAAGTCATCACTTCTAACTTACGAGGGAGTATTTTACATGCCTTGAAAACATTAACTATATTGTCAGGAGACCCTCGGTGAACCAGCATCTTCCACACCCAGAGACACACACCACAATCTCTCTGCATCTAAGCATGTAGAAGCTGTCCTATAGAAATACATCAGATCATTTGATAACTGACACTGGTATCTTACTGGCACCCATAAGGTCATGTCAAGATGGTGACACATGCACTACCTATACCACCCTCAGTCCACCTCAAAGTAGTGTGAGCAAACAAAACAGAAACTAAAGCGTATATTAGCCATGTGGCGCTTGCAATGTCGTATTTGTCGGCAATATTAAAACCAGAGAACTCCTCCCTGCTTACCCCTGTACAGCAGATGGCAAACATCATCTTTCTTCTACAGATCCTGCCGTTAGATGTAGAGAGATTACCCATTACCCAGCCTGTAGGGCTCCCTTTGTTTCCTCTCCGCCACGGTTTTCATGGAGGTGGAACCACCATGAAAACCGCGGCAGAGAGGAAACTCGTAATATGCTTGGCCAGACCGTGCGGTCCTGCCAAGCATATTGTGAACTCAAGACCGCCATGCCACCACTAGGGATCTCTAATTCCTGGCGGTTGCTGTAGTCCCAGGGTGGCCCGACCGCCCTAGTTTTAATACGGCGGTTAGAAGACCGCTGTAGTGTCCTAGCACTGTAGAACACCAGGCCCAGTGTTGGGGCAAGTAAATACACAAACACTCCAGTTGCTTTGGTGGCCAGCAACCAACTTAGCCACGCCTGGCTCTTCCAGGCTATTTATTGGCTACCACATGTGCGCGCCGCGTGTCCACGTCGGTCACGCCAAATACCTATGACACCCAGGGGTCGGGTACAAACACCCCTCCCCTCTGTGACCCAAGTGGTGTAACCCACCACTCGGAATCAACATTACATTCCTCTTATACTAAGTCAAAAATAAACACTTTAACAAAAACCCAAACAACAGAAAATCTCGCAATGTTCATATATCAAATGACGATACCACATGGAACAGTCTTACTTGATTTCACGCAGCAGCTCCTCGGCTACTGAGCATGGCCCAGCCACTTCTATCCGCTACCAGGTCACAAAGTCTCGGTACTTCTGGGAAGGCCTCGGATGGACCCTCAGATTATACCGCCTCCAACTGTCCCTGGCGGGTGTAGACAGCGAGACCAGCTCCTGTTCTTTAGTCGCAGTCGGCGGACTCTCTCTCCTCTTCTCTGGCTCTGCAGGGGCAGGATTTCTTCCGAGGGCTGGATTAATACCGGAGTTCCGCTCAGCCTTTCTGACGATGTTTCCGGGAAGTCGTCTGCGTCGTCCGACAAATCAAAACTCCTGAGTGGGGCATCCGTTCCAGCGACGTCTCCATCCGAACTCCGTTCTAAGAGGTGATCATGAGTTTTCTTGAAATGAGACACATTTCTTGTCACCCACTCCCTGCCTCTTCTGGCAGTAACTCGAGTGCCACAGATCTTGGTCACAGTCCAAGCTTCCAATTCAAATGGCAGGCGGAATTTTCCACCTGGATGCCGGTCGCGGACCAACACCCGGTCACCTATTGCCAACGAACCTTTGTGGGCACGCCGTCGCCGAGAGGCGTCTTCATTGTTGTGCTGTCGCCGGGACTCAGACTAGTTTGGTGGGCATGGAGCGTCAGCCCACTGTGGGTGGTGAGGGATAGTGTCACTGACCGCTCGATGAAAACACATTCGTCCTGGAGCAACACCTGTCGTGCAGTGCGGGGTTAACCGGTACTCTCTTAGGAACTGATACAGTGCCTGTTCTACAGGTCGATGTTCCGCTAGAGCAATCTGAACAGTCTTGTTTAGGGTTCGCATTAGCTGCTCTACTTCTCCATTTGCCTGCGGCCACCTTGGCGTTACTCTTCGATGTTTGATTCTGTAGGATGTAAAATAGTCTGCCAGTTCACTACTGGTAAACGGGGTCCATTGTCTGTGCGGATTTCTCCGAAAAGGCCATGGGTGGCCATCATTTTCTCCAGCTTGGATATCACTTCTACAGCCGATGTGGTGTCTACAATCTCGACTTCTGGATATCTGGAGAAATCATCTACTACCACCAGCATGTGTCGCCCTCCCGGCAGGCTGCCAAAATCTGCACTTACTCGCTCCCACGGTACGGTTGGGCCACGTTCTGTGATCACCGGTGCCGGTGGAGCCGGGAGGCTCGTGGCGAGGCACACCGGACAGCTCTTCACGATGTCCTCAATCAGATGATCCTGTCCGGGAAACCACACTTTGCTCCGAAGCCGGTTTTTCGACTTGACCATGCCTTGGTGGGCACCATGCGCTAGTGCCGCTGCTGTCTTGTGCAGGCTTTCCGGTAAAACGAGGCGAGGGCCTCTCAGTAGTCAGCCGTCGGGTGTCAACGATAATTCCAGGCGGACACGATACAACATCTTCAACATGGACCTGGCCATGTCAGTGCGATACGGAGCCGGGGTTTGCAGCTCTTTCCAATCTCCGGAGGTAACCGCTCGGATGGCTAGCTGTAGACAGTCATCCTCAGCGGTGGCTTTGACGACATCTTCGAGAGAGATCGGCAGGGGTCTCGACCGTTCCACAATCATTCGCACATAATCTTCCGTGGCCGCCGCCTCCGCAGTCCCCTGGAGGGTCACAGGCCGAGCGTGCCTTGACAGAAAGTCTGCGGGGTTCTTGGTGCCTGGTTGATACTCCACCTTGAACTGGAACTCTTGCAATTGTAGGATCCATTTCTCTATACGGGGAGGAGGTCTGGACGACGATCCTTGGAAGAGGGAATGAGAGGCTTGTGATCTGTCACAACGGCAAACGGGTGCCCATAGAGGTAAATGTGGAAATGTCTACAGCCCCACAGGATCGCAATTGCTTCCTTCTCAATGTGAGAGTATCTCTGTTCCGTGGGGGTGAGTGTCCGGCTGGCATAGGCTACTGGTGCCCACTCTCCGCAGTCTTGGCGCTGTGCGAGGACGGCACCGAGGCCCGTAGGGCTGGCATCCACAACCAACTGGGAGGGCTTGCAAGGGTCAAAATACACCAGATTGGTGTCCGCTGAGAGGGCAGCCTTCGTGCGCTTGAACGCTTCTTCTTGCTCGGGGCCCCACTGCCATGGACTTGCTGCTTTGGTCAATTCTTGCAGCGGGCCTGTCAGGTCGGAGAGGTTCTTAATGAACCGTCCGCAATACGTCACCATTCCTAGGAAACTACGGACACCTGACACTGAGGATGGTGCAGCGGCGGCTTGGATGTCGTCAACTTTCTCTGGGTCGGGGCCCACACCGTTCTCAGAAAAACGGTACCCAAAGAAACTGATGTCCTTGCGGAGGAAATCACACTTTGCACGATGAAGAGTGAGCCCTTTCTCTTTTAGCCTGGCAAACACCGCCTGGAGCCTCATGAGGTGTTCTTCGAGCGTGGGCGCATGCACCAGAATGTCGTCGCTCACGTTGAGCACCCCTGGAAGTCCATGTAACACTGTCTTTATGATGTTCTGGAAAACTTCGGCAGCACTTGAGATGCCAAAGTTTAGTCGAGTGTAGCGCCACAGGCCCACATGTGTCGAGAATGTAGTGATTGGACGAGACTCCGGGTGTAGAGGGATCTGGTGGTACCCTGACCGGAGGTCCATTTTTGAAAACCACCTCGAGCCGGCCAGTTCTCCGATGATGTCATCTATGGTCGGGTTAGGTGCCGCTCCCGCTTGATGGCTAGGTTCGGGACCCTCATATCCACACATATGCGTACAGCTTCGGGTTGCTTCGGTTTCCGCGCCACCACGATGGGGGACACCCACGGCGTCGGGCCACTAACTCTTTCGATGATTCCAGCGTGTTCCAGTACGCGGAGTTCCGCTTCCACCTTGGGTCGGAGGTGGAAGGCAATCCTTCGATGCCTCAGAGCCACTGGGGTCACAGACTTGTCCACATGAAGTCGGATCGCTGGTTCTTGGAGGCATCCTATGCCGGTGAAGAGGGAGGCGAACTCTTGCAACAGATGGTCAAGATCATTTTCGTGAACTTCGAACGCGAACTGAATCAGATTCAAATCTTGGGCCGTCCGGCAGCCGATAAGGAATCCCGACCCCTCCTGGGAGACGTACACCTTTGCCCGCTGGCAAGTGTCTTTATGTTTGAGGTCTGTCTGGCACACCCCACACATCGTCAATGGGGCACGATTCCCAAATGCGTAGACCTGTACTTTCGTACGCTGAAGTGTGGGTTTAGCCGGGAGTTTTCGATAAACGTCCGCGGCCATGAGGTTGATCGTGGCTCCTGTGTCAATAAGTGCTGCTATTGGATGGTCGTGTATCCGAACCTTACATACTGGGGCAGCTGCCTGGGTATGCGCCAGGGCGTGAAGCATACTGACTACATGGACTGTGGCCGCATCGTCCTCATCCATATCACTGGTGGGGGAGTCTTCTTCGATCGGCTCAATGGCCCGCACTTGCTTTCGCCCGCTTGTAGGCCGCTTGCGCTGAGACGATCGGCATACCGCTGCAAAATGGTTCACTTTGCCACAGGAGCTGCAGATCTTCCCATTGGCGGGACACTCTCCGTCACGTGGGTGTTGACCACCACACCATCCACATAGGCGAGTCGCTGACACGTTCTTGGTGGGCCTCTTGATCGTCCCTGACGCTCTCTGTTTGTATCCCGGTGGGTCCGTGCGAATCGCGTTGACGGGCTCCGTCTTGACTTGCGTCGTGATGTTGGGATCCATATGGGCTGCCCGTGCTCTGGACAGTTCCTTGGACCGACCAAGCGTAAGTATGTCTCTCATGGACATGTTGTGTTCTTGCAGAATCCGTTCCCGAAGTTTTACCGACGCGCACCCTTGTATGAACTGGGCACGTATCTCATCAGCCTCGTCCGGGAGAGTACAGGTGCTCGCTAGTTCCCGTAGGCGTTCATAAAAAACGTCAACCGACTCCTCTGGCTGCTGCTTCGCCTGGCGCAGCAGGAATCGTTCGTAATCCGGGTTTGCGTACGGCTCGAAGTGCGCTGTGATGGCGTCGCGCATTGTGGCGTAATTCCTCGGGGGGCCACCTTCCCTCACCGTCTTCGAGATCTTGTGTATCTCCGCTCCACCCAGGTGCAGCAACATGGAGCGTCGGCATGGGGCCGCGATCTCGGCGGCATCGAAGTACGTTTCCAGCCGCTCCACCCACGCTTTCCATCGCGCTGCCTGTGACGGGGGGGGCCGGTGATGGCAAATGGCTCCAGAGAGGGGAACGAGGCCATGGCTAACTACGCTGGTGCGGGGCAGAGTCCGGGTGCCGACTGTCGTGTGGCACGGGTGCACTCGCAGGGTGTCCAGCGGGGCCACAGGGCAGCCGCGTAGGCGAGGCGATGACCTTAGGGTGGCGGTCGACGGTGTGAGACCTGTGAGGGGGCAGGTGCGTGAGAGAAAACCACCTCATACCCCACTGTTGTAGCCAAATAGGTGAGCGTGTGTCCTGTAGTGTGGCACTGTCACCACTGGGGGGCCTCCACCCTGAAAGCAGCGAGCCGGTATGTCCACAAGCCTGGGGGGGGCCGGAGCAGGAATAGCGACGCCCCCGCGGAGATCGCGGGATGCAGGGGGCGGAGTCACGTGCTCTCGGGGCTCGCGCTGTGAAGCCGATCACAGTGGAGGTGGCAGAGGGCACCCGGGAATGCAGAGGGCGAGGCCGGTCTTACCCGCGGGATGTTGATGGCTCCGGCGGAAGATAGGCAGTTCGCCGAGCGGCAGAGGAGCGTCGCAGGCGGTGCGTCGGAGCGCACACACGTGTTGCTGGAAATCGCGGTGGCAATCAGAAGTGCGGCGGGGCACGCGATGGGCAAGCAGCCCGCTCGTCGCCAATGTAGTGTCCTAGCACTGTAGAACACCAGGCCCAGTGTTGGGGCAAGTAAATACACAAACACTCCGGTTGCTTTGGTGGCCAGCAACCAACTTAGCCACGCCCGGCTCTTCCGGGCTATTTATTGGCTACCACATGTGCGCGCCGCGTGTCCACGTCGGTCACGCCAAATACCTATGACACCCAGGGGTCGGGTACAAACACCCCTCCCCTCTGGGACCCGAGTGGTGTAACCCACCACTCGGAATCAACATTACAACCGCCGCCTCCATGGACCACCGACTCATAATCAGCCCCTAAATCATTTCCATTTCAGTTAGCACTTAAAAACACTTTGCCTTAGTGTTAGTTTCACCTTGACAACCTGTGCATTTCAGAGACAAGATACATGTTGTCATTCATTAAATCTACAATGTTTTGCTCATCTTTTTTCCAAAGGAGTCTGTTTGTCATGCACTGAGTGAAAGTGATTAACTATTCGACAATCTTTGTTTGTTTTCTGCGCGGTTACCGTCACCTGACCTTGAATTACAGATGAAAAGCGGCCAAACGCGCACTTGAGATGCTCTTTCACATGAGTGGAATAAATAGCATCAAACATCAGAGCTGTTTAGGTGATTCCTGAACACCCTTGTCAGGATGCGCTCTATATGATTCATTGGTATGTGAATATTTTTTTAAATGTGTCTCAACAAGGCCGTGATGACTTTGTGAAAACATCTGTTAGATGATGAATAAAAAATCTCAGAAGAAAATGTGTATGTTCTAAAACCAAAGCACTGAAATGCAAAACAGAAACAAACCATTGATGTTTTATGAATGCAAGGTGATGCTTTTGCCTACGCTCAAACTGAATAGGAGCTCCTTAAAAGAGACACCCATATGCTCTCCTTTTGAGTAATAAGATGAATTTTAACTGTTTGTGGCATTGAAAAGAAGAGATCCTTGTAGATGTAGATCTCATGACGGTTATGGAAAATTAGCTACAAGATAAATTAATGCACCCCACAATAAATTGTAACAACACGTATATTTTTATTTTTGTATTCTGGTAATGTGGGCTTGCTTTTCATACTCCTGAACTGCAAATAGCAGGTTTTAAATTCCCACTTTTTTATTTTTCCTTATTGCGTCTGGAAGTGATTGTGCATTCTCGAATTGCTTTAAAATCTGCGAATGTTTTGGTAACAATTATTGATTCTTTGCCACATACTTGGTGCCACAAGTGTTTGCTGACTTAATTTAAGAGCCACATGGCCATTTTTTTATGTCTTCGGTTTAGCTGTTTGGCGATGTCTTATGTCGCTTCACACACACACAACACCCAACTCACAACACACAGCATGCAGATATAGACACGGATATGGAAAGGTGCTTTTGGATGTACCCTTTTCGCCATTGGCTTACTGTGGTTCAGTTGGCTTTATGGGTTGTTCATTAGAGTTGGTATACCAGCTCCGGATTTTAAAGACGTGAACTACTATAAATAGTACCCCACAAGCAGAAACGTGCTTCTCATCACTCAAGGAAAGGGCTGGACATATTCCAGGTACTACACAAGAACAAGATTTCATCACTATGACACTCAGGGGCGTATTTGCAAACCTCTTGCACCGCCAATGCGTCACTTTTAACATGGGGAAAAGTGAGGTACCGGCAGCGCAAGGGGCTTGTAAATAAGCCCCTCAGTGCTGAAGCAGCATCTTTGGTGCTCTCCTGCACTGAACATCACAGCAGGTGTACTTGCATAAGGGCTTCTTGAGGAAGTCCAATTTTCACAACTGCCTGCTGAAGAGCAGAGCTCAATACACAGTGCTGAGTGCTATCTGGTGGGCCTAGGACCTGTTATCAGCTCACACAAGTCTCACTACCTTGCCAACATCCAGGTGTCTGTAAACCAAATTCTCCCCGGTCCTTTAGTCATGTGCAGCTCCTCCTCAAACTGCTGCCTTTGTGCGGCAACTAGGATTGCCACCTACCCGGTTTTCTACTGACACCACTAGTATTTTAATGTCCCAGCTAGTACAAAAATAAGCAAAATCACCCAAAGCCGGTATTTTTTTGGCCCTTATTTGTACATACTTCAAACAGTAAATATAAATAGAAAGCAATTTTAACAGTGTTCTAGCGCTGTGTAATTGATCCATCCATGACTATTAAATAAAGTAAACAAAGACAGAAAAGAAATGTTAAAAAAGTATACTTGCAATTTTGTTTTAAAGTCTTCTTTTAGTATCATGATGGCTGGCCCTTTGCAGACTCTTAAAACAACAACAAATTACGGGTATATTTCTATTGGAAAGATAGCAACCCTAGTGGCAACCCCCTCCTCCTCTTCCTCCTTCTAAAACTGTTATTACCATTCTCAGCACACTGCCATCTCTCTCGTTCCCATGTTCTGCTCCTGCCCTCCTCCTCACAAAGATGGCCTTTGTGGCAAACACCATCTTTCCCCTTTGCCCATGTGTGGCTCCTGACCCCCTGTTCCAATACTGCTGCCATGTGCTGCAATCTGCCTGCCTACTTCTCACACAAGCACCGCCCCCCATCATGCTACCATCATCCATTGATACCCATTTTGCCTCATGCATGGTGGGACAGTGTTTGCCTGATGAGGGGCGGAACAGCTCCTATCCCAGTATGCATTGCATTGTTCCTTCTTCCTTTTCTCCATCTTCCTTTAATTCTTTCCATTTGCCTTTCTCCCAGGAGTGGTGAGCTGTCAGGAGGGAGAGAGAAATACTGAAAGCGGTTGGTGTTGGTGCTGAATCTGCTTCCCACGTTCCTAGGTACAGAACCTTGCCCAGGAGTTGTGGGGTTAGATGGGCATAAGTCTTTAGATATTCTGGCTCCTTGGTACAGACAGCTCAATACAGTCAGGGGCATATTCTCAAGGACTTATCGCCGAGTTAGCAGCACTTTATCGCAGCCAAAGTGGCGATAAATTAATCGCACCATTCACAAGCAGGTGCTAACAGCCGATATCACCAATTTACCCGCAATAGCAGCCGCAAAAAACATCGCCACGGATGACACCGGCAACTAATGCTAATGATATGCAGAGTAGGCGTTCCCGTGCAAAAACCCGTGAAAAAACCACTCCGCAACATTCCCAACGACCAGCCAGCTCGGCGATAAGAATCAAAAACATGCAATAAGGCGCGTTAGCAGCAGGGGTTTAACACCTGCTCCTACCTGGTGCTAAGTCGGACGACAACCTGCACCATGAAAGGGAGCCCAGCCCACAGCCACACCTGAAGAACAACAGATGCCATGGAGCTACTGATCATGCAGCTCGGAGCCCCAAGAGGGCCACAACACCCACCGCCACCTCACCCAGAGAGAGGGAGAAAGATAGAGAAAGAGAGGGAGAGAGAGAGACAGTGAAAGAAAGAGAGGGAGAGTGAGAGAGAGAGAGAGAGAAAGATAGAGAAAGAGAGGGAGAGAGAGAGACAGTGAAAGGAAGAGATGGACAGGGAGAGACAGTGCCGACACTGTGCACCCAGGCCTCACAGCTCACCTGCTGCCACCGGTGTGTCTCCAACCATTTGCCATATACACTGCAGTCCACCAGGTCCCTCATCTGAAACAGAGTCCACAGCTAATGATGGCAGAGTACACATCATTGCACACGGCAACATCGCTTGGCCGCCACTGCGCACACCGCTGCTGCACCGCAGCCCCTCCCGCCGCCCAGCGAGGATTGCCCGCCCCTGCGCACCCAGGCCTCACTGCTCACCTTCCGCCACCGGCGTGTCTCCAAGAGGGCCCACCACGTGCCGGTGCAAACTCCAAGCCCGGGGCCCGTGACATTGGCAGCCTCCACATCATGCAGCCACACACCGCGGTCCACCAGGTCGCACACTTGATTCTGGGTCTTGATATTGCAATGGCAGAGACCATATCAGTGCATAAGGCATCATCGCAGGCTGCACACCCGCTCAGCACTTTAGGTACCCCTACCTCAGTGCATAGAAAGTCACCGTCCTGTGGCAGTAGGCCCGTGCCAGCCGGAGTGTAACCGGTGCCACCGACTCCGTGCAACGCAAGTCATGGACCCTATATGATTGAGTCTCATCATATGCCAGCCGGACGCAGCCATGTCACCTCCGGCAGTGGGGAAGAACTGGGACATGTAGCGTTCCACCCCTTTATACGTAAGCCGAGTGGGCTGGCTCGGCGTACGCCAGGCCAGCATAGGGGTGTGAACAATTATCCCTGGCCTCTGGGCGTGGTTCATATCTGGGCTGCACAGGAAACCAACTGATGCGTGTGTCTCTGTTGCTGTGTCTGCACCACACGTCCCACAATCGACAATGTTGCAATGTTGCATGCAGCCGGAGGGCGTCCGCGCACGAAGGGATTGTACAAGGAGTGCAAGGCCGCTCGGGGTCTTGGCTCATACATGCCAACTGTTGTGTGTTCCTCGCTTTTGGTGCACCATAAGCCCAAGGCCTAGCCTCAATTGCAGCGCGAAAGCCACATCACATTCCCAGGATACAAGCAGTAGTCAGACTAACATTAGGGATGAAAGCCCCTTTGTCTCAATACAGAAGGCGGAAGGACATCTGCACCTCCGACCTTGGAATTGCATGCGGCAGGCACCCCCTGAGAGAGATACCATAGCAGATAATGACGACTCCCACACTACGCACAGCGCCAATGATAGACCAACGTATCCACACCCCACACACAGAAGTCCTTGCTCGAGGTACTCCTGCATGGAATGGCCTTGACACTTACGTACAGGACAACCCATACGTCCAAACTTTGCACACTCATACGACTCATTGCTCCGAGCTGTGGCATATCATCCATATAACAGCCGCAGGTCAGAAGAGTGCCGGTTCCACAAGAGCGAACAACACAATGTCAGAACATCCCGGGCACATGCACAACCCCTGTCACGTGGAACTGTACCGTGACCGACTGCTGCATTTGTTGAGGGCACTGCCACTGGCAGTGTTGCGCATCAGTTACCGTCTGAGCTTCCGTCTTGCGTACGTGAGCTGCGTCCAGCCCTGGTTCCACTGTCGATCATGCATATTCGAGTGGCCCATGGATGTCTGCCTATCCAACACAACGGCAGCTGCACTGGATTTTGACATGTGTGTGCGCCCCTTGTTGGACCACGACCAGGAGTGTAACCGTGATACCCGTTCATGGGCTGCCTTGGTATTTGGCGTATGTGCTGGCAGTTGGGCATGTGAGATTGCACAATTCCTCGTGTGCAGTGACCACATCGAAGCGCTCCCCTATTGGGCTGTGTTGTGGATTGGTGAAATGGCGTGGACGGAGCACATCTGTCAGGACCAGCTAATGGATTGGCTCGCACCCGTGTTCGTTGAAGTCGACAACGACGTACTCTTGGAACTGATTGCCCATGAAGCTGCGCTCACTTTCATGGACGAGTAACTACATTCCTGCAGCCACACATGATTGTAACGCATAGCACAGGTCCCAACAACCTTTTGCATCTTGGAGAAATGGACACATATCCCACCATAACAGTGGACATGGCTGCATTCGCCTGGACTCAGAATGCATGTGCATGCAACACTGCGGGTTGACACACACCTGTGCAAGGTGAGTGGACAGCGGCGCATGGCAACGTGCCTCAACCTGACACACCGCTGGAGGGAGAACACACACCTGTGCAAGGTGAGTGGACAGCGGCGCATGGCAACGTGCCTCAACCTGACACACCACTGGAGGGAGAGCACACACATGGCAATGTAGCACTACATGTGACCTTGTTGGACTCCTTCACCTGCTCACTGTCAGCAGAGCAGACAGTCAGCACAGTTTGGTGGTACAGGACTATGCAGATCCCATGGGCTGTGAGTGGTGTCCCCTGACACGGTGCAATGAGCATTCGCCAAACACCACATGACTCGTCCAGCAAGGCAAGGTGGGCTGCGACCGTTGGCATCCGTAATGATTGGTGTCCATTTGTGCATCCCCATGTCTTGCACCCCTACATGTTCCTTTGCTGCCTGTTAGTGTATGATGCATTGGTCTGCATGTTGTGGCCCTTGTCTTGCCCGTACTGACACGCACATGCTAATAAAGTGTACGCTACTTCACTAGTGTTCAACTGTGATGAGTGTTGATTAGCATGCCAAGTCATGTGACTCAATGAGCATGGTCCGTACACAGGGAGGGACTGACTGACGCATTTCACTTAGGGGTGAGTCCCTATTGCCAGCTCCAACTCTGTGAGCCAGGTATTGTGGTGGGAGAGTTGCTGGTAGACCTGTGAGCTTACATGTCTTCAGCAATGTGAGTATGGTGTCCAACTTCTTGCCATGTGGATCAATGTGTTCCATCAAACCAGGCTGTGTCCACACAGTTGAGTGTGCGTAGGTATGCGAAGAGATGTTCTGTTGTCACATGTGATGTGGGACACTACTTTAGGCCTCCTACCGACTTTGACATTTTTGAAAACACAGCCCTATTTAATACATGGACGTGGGGCTATGTTGGGGGGTTGTGAGATTGTTGTTCATGATCAATGAGGCCACAGCTAATTCACACCTTCACAGTCATCTAATTGGCCATGTGTGTCACGGTCAAACATGCACATTGATGTCATTTCCCAGGGTGTACCTTTTTGTGCAATCAATGTCCCTACAGTCATCCATACTGTTATACTTGATTGAACATAGACATGACACATCTGTGGGATTAGGAATGTTTTATTCACATTCTGTGGAGTGTCGGAGCAGGAGCAGTACATGGCCATGCACACCCCACATTACATGGTTGCCCAGTGGAGGGCCAAACAGAGTCCATTAGGGAACGACAAGTTAATCAGTAGAGGAAGGGTTGAGTCCGCAGCCTGTTTGCTGTGTCATTGGTAACCAGAGCAGATATGGCAGTCTATGTGGGGGTCCAGGTGAATGTCGCAAGAGTGTTTCGGGGGACAGTGGAAGGTGTTGTACCAGGGCATGATGCAGAGGGCTGTACCAAGCAGAAACAGGCCATATGGTGGGGGATGAATGCTACAACCTCCTTTCTGACACAGAGTCATTACCATCCACATCTTTGTCCACAGATATGTCTTCTGTGTCAGGTGTGCCAGGTGTGTGTGGTGGTGTTATGGCTGCATCACTGTGTGCCACTGACACATCAGGGGGCGGAGGTGGTATGGCTGCATCACTGTGTGCCACTGACACATCAGGGGGCGGAGATGTGTGTGTCGAAGTTCCTACAGCAGTCATCTGGGACAGGCTCTGTGGCAGCAATGGCAAGATGAGGATCTGCGGAGCATGGAAGATCCCAGCTACATCTCGCTGGTGTTCAGCCGTGGTAGCCATCCTTCCTGCCTGCATCCGCTCCATGTTCTCCATTGACCTCCACATCTGTGCCAACTCTGTGCTGTCGTCGCTGGAGCCTGTCTGACTAGTCAGTTCTTGTATCCGAGTAATGGCTCCAGCGAGGTCAGCCAAGGATTGTTGTAGGGCATGGAGCGGACTGTGGGTGTCCATTAGGGACTGTAAGTGGTCCCTGATGGGACTAAGACACCCACGTATGGCATCTAGTTTGGCTGCCATGAGGTCGAAACCCAGCCGCACCTGTTCAGCCAGCCCCTCTGGCAGTCTGACACATGGCGTTGGAATGCCATGTGTTCTTCGGTGAGGTGCTGGTAGCAAGCCGTGGTGGTGGGTGCTTCCTGCTGTGTGGTCTGTGCAGGGGGTGGGATCACCTCAATGCAGCTGGGCTGCCCTGCTCCTGGAGGTGGGGTGCGGAGGCTGTCCATGAGCCGTTGGAGGGTGTCGGAGCAGATGGCCAGGGGGTCCTCCTCATCATCACTGAAGAGATGTCTGGTCTGCTCTGCAGGAGGTGTTGATTGTCACTCTGCAATGTGAAGGGGAGATGCAGGTTAACAGTGTGTTCCATGTCTGTGCACGCATTGTACATGTTTACATTCAGACTGCATGACAATGTACATTGTGACTATTTTGGAGGAGCTGGGTGTTTGATGGGAGACAGTGGACATTTCGACTACATGACGGATGTGAGGTTGTACTCGTACATTATCATCTGACAGTTTCCTGCTATGCCTGATGTGATTGGCCAGTTTCTACGCACATGCGGCACCGGTTGTGTCCTCTGTTCTGTGGTGTAAGTGTGGCACTTTGTACCACATTGTCGTCAATATTGATGTGCTGTGATTGCTATGTGTGTGTGCTGCATTGTGGGAGAGTCGCCCCTGCAGCTCTGATTTAGCGGCCCCTTATCCCTTTGAGACAGTGTGCCTTTGACTTGTGTGCTTTTACGGTGCTGAGATGTTGGCGACTTGGGTCATTTGTGCTCTTGGGCGGATTATGGACTCTTGTGCATTGTTTGTCTGCAGATGTGTTGTTGACGTCAGGGGTTGTATGTGCACGTGGATGTGTCAGAGTGTGACCTGCTCCTTTGAGGATGTCATCCACACTGGGCCACCTCAGTGTCGTGTCGTGCACAATGTCATGTATTTTGACTGCAGCCATGCTATTGGTCATGCAGTGTCACTTGCATTGTCAGTGTGGCTCACAGAGCCGCTGCTTTGCTGTGTTCAGCACATGTGCATGGGTAGGTTGTGAGATTGGTGATGGGGGGGCTATTTGTGCACATGGTGGACGGGGGCCTACTTGGTGTTTCTATGTGTGCTGCAGTGTGCCAAGGCCATCAGGGACATGTTCCACAGTCATTGTGGGTGTGCAGTATGCTACACATAATTGTGCATGTGTGCCATTGTGCCCATCTTCCCCCGTCCCCCCAGTCCCTGGTCGTTACTCACCCAGTTGCTGTTGGGTCAGGTCATATCGAGCAGTGTCCAGACCCCCGACTCCTTGCACCGTCTCCGCACTGATGACTGTGGCCACAATTTCCTCCAGCTCATCCAGCTCCTCCTGCGGCGCAGGACTCCCACCTCCAGTCGCCGTTGCTGCCTTCCGGTTGGCAGCGAGTTTCTGTTTGGTTTGGCTTTTCACATCATGCCACCGCCTCTTGACCTCCTCCATTGACCTCCTCAACACTCCGACTGCATTCACGTTGTTCACGATGGACTGCCATATTTCCGTTTGTGTTGCCGATGACACAGTGGAGGTGACGAACAGTTGTTGGTAGTGTTCTGTCACCTCCGTGACGATGATCCGGTTTTCCTGCGGACTGAAACCCGTCTTCCTCTTCCTCTTCTCCTTGCCCTTCCCCGGCCCCGGGGTTCTGGGCTGGTCGTCTGTGGGGCTTGTGGGGTTCGCGTTGTCCTCTGCACTCGGTCCGGGTGCGTCCATGGTGCTACGCAGTTACATTTTTTTCTCTTTTTTTTTTCTCTGCTTTTATAGTGCATTCTCACGCATGGCGCGTGGGAATCGCAGGCCTGTCGCTGGTTATCGCTGATTTTTGTATCGCCATTGGGGACATCACCACTTTTTCGCGTTCGTGTTTCGCATTTTTTCTGCGTCGCGTTCATTTTAACGCGGCATTTGTCGCGTTATCGTGAGACTATCGCATTGTGCCGCCAGGTTGAGAATACTGCGTTAACACGGTGTTATTTTCCCGCTATAGACTGCGATGTGAGAAGTTGCGTTAAGCGAATTTGGCGATAGTTAACACACGTTCTTGAGAGTATCCCCCTCAGTTGTTTGTCTTACATTAGTCTGCATTGTAAGGGAGAAGGGTCTGGGAAGTGTGCAGAAGTTAGTAAGCACGTTATACCCACAGCTCATCCATCACAGCATGGGGTCTGCAGGGCATTGTTTGTGAAATAAATTTTGATATTTAACAATGCCAGTTTTGGAATGGGAACGTCTCCTGCGTGGCAACTATCCATACACCCTGCCCTGAACTCCCCCATTGCAAGTGAATATGGTATACTGACTTTCTTTTGGCCCAGCACCCATTAAATGCTGCATGCACGCAGATCCAGGCCTTCTCGGGTCACATGCGGTGGGGCATGTGCCACACGACAGGTATCCAGAGCACCAATCAACAAACATGCCTCCAGTGGGGGGAAGTTGTGACTTGTGAGGGTCACCTCTTAGACTACATTGATATTGAGTGGAGATGTGCATCTCCTGCAAGGATGGGAAATCATGTTATTGGTTAACTATTTTACTTGATTTTTGATATAGCACACTCATGCCATTGGTGAGTCCTCATATTAGTGAAGTGGAATTTCAAAAGCAGCATCTGGACTTGTATGGACATTTATGATGATGTGAGTGTCAGGAGAAGATAGGAGAATGTGGGAAATTGTTCATAATGAGAAAAGTACGACATCAGCAAAGAACCAATGGAGTAGAAAAATAGGTTTACCTATACTGTGGTTCTTTAAACGTCATTTTCAAATGGTAGTATTGCCAAGACAACTGCCATTTTTGATTCAGTGTGATAAACTGTGTCATTATGTATTTTTCACAGTAAGAAAGCCAATAAACCAAAGCCACTTGTATTCCATTTGTGACACTCATAGTTATACAACCAATTTTTGAGATTGGGAGGGTGCCAGTGTCAAAAGCAAGCACAATCATATATAGGTTAACCCTGGGCGGTGAACTACGCTACGCTCGCGGAGTTTGCGGAGTTTCGGTAACTTCGCGATTCGCGTAGAGCGCGAAGTTACCGAGCACTACGCAATTTGCGGCGTAGCGTAGCTGTTTTCCTTCTTCGCACGCTCAATATATGTTCTCGCGCGCGCGGTAACAACCTACCGTGATTCTGCGTTCGCCGACGCGACTTCCTATCCGTTCGCGGGCACCACGAGATTTGGAATCCGGCCGCACGATCCCGCGAGAGTGTGCGAACGCGAACACGTCATTCGGACGCGCGATCTGACTTCCGGCGGCAGTGTTGGTAAGATCGCGATCCCGAACACGAAGAAACTACAATCTGGCGAAGAATATCTCTCGAGCATCATAAAACCTTCTCGAAAATTATGATTTTGCTCCAAAAAACTCCTCAGATTGTGATTTGGCTGTAGTTTTTTGTGCAAGGAGTCCTTTTTCTTTTTTACTTTTTTTCCAAGAGGAAGGAAGTGCCCCTGATTCTCAAACTTCCTGTTCCTGTCCAGCAGGCTCCTCCCAGTGCTTTGTCCATGTGATGTTCACTTTCATTTGGATTTGGAGCTGGAAGGATCACTTTTTGTGTCTGTCTGCTGCATCATATCATTGGATTGGATTTGAGGACTTTTGGATTTGAGATTTTACAAGTAAGTTGGAGAATTGGTGTACTTGTTTGTTTGATTGGGGCTTGTTTTTGTACCTACATTTTTTGGGGATTTTCATCGTTTTTAAAATTAATTGTTGTGGCCTGTAGTTTCAGTAGGGGCCTAGTTGTTTTCCTTTGATTGGAATTTCAGCCAGTAGGCCCAGATCCAGAGGTACCCATGGGTGCATGTTTCTGTGGTGTCTGTTGAATTTAAACATCATGTAGGGCATGCATGGATGGCATTGGATTGAATTGGTAAATGTGGTTTTTGGGGTGTATTTCACTTTTTGGGTGTAATTAATATATACCTTTGTTGGATGTGTGTGTGTGCTTGTTGTGTAACTTTCCAACCTTTCGTAGCCCTGTGGATTTTCGTTTTTGCATTTTTGTATTAAAGCTGTGTTGTTTAGCAGGCCTCCTTTGTCTGGTCATATTATAGGCCTGCTTGAGTTCATTGTTTTCCATGGCCTGTTGTGACTGTGAGTGACCACGTGGCTTGGGGCCATTTTGTGGTGGTAGACAAGTTTAGTAGTGTGCTGCTTTTTCCATATAGGCCTGCATGTCTTTTCTTTGTTCCCCTTGGCTTATGCTTGTTGTTGTGGGTGGCCTGGCCATGTGGTGGCGGCCATTTTGTGGGACCAGCCACTGTGCTTTTGCCATAGGCCTCCAAGCTTGCGGCCTAGTCTGCCAGTAGGCCCAGAGGTAGTCATCCTCATGGGTGCATAAAAACTGTTTCTGTGTTGTCTGTTGAATTGTAACATCATTTAGGCCATGGATGGCATTGGATTGAATTGCAAAATGTGGGTTTTGGGGTGGTATTTCAGTTTTTGGGTGTGTGTTAAATAAATAGGCCTTTTCAGCCAGTAGGTAACCCTGGGCATTCAGCTCGCGGTCTTTGGGCAACTCCGCACTGCGCGACAACGCGGACTTACACTTTTTATCTTCTTCGCGCGCTCAATATACGTTTTCGCGCGCGATAACGACTTTTTGTGACGATCGCGATGCCGAACATGCAGAATTTACAATCTGGCGAAGAATATCTCTCGTGCAGCATAAAACCTTCTCGAAAATGATGATTTAGTTCATTTTGCACAAAAAACTCCTCAGGTTGTCATTTAGATGTAGTTTGGTGAGCAAGGAGTCACTTTTTTTGTTTTACAATTTTTTTCACGAGGAAGGAAGTTGTTGGGTGGCCTGGTCATGTGGTGGCGGCCATTTTCTGGGACCACCCATTGTGCTTTTACCATAGGCCTCCAAGCTTGCGGCCTAGTCTGCCAGTAGGCCCAGAGGTAGTCATCATGGGTGCATAAAAACTGTTTCTGTGTTGTCTGTGGAATTTTGACATCATTTAGGCCATGGATGGCATTGAATTGAATTGCAAAATGTGTTTTTTTTTGGAGGGTCTATTTCACTTTTTGGGTGTGTTAAATAAATGCCTTTTTTGCGTGTGTAATTATGTGTTGTTGACAGTGGTTGTCTAACTTTCCAAACTGTTTTTAGCCATGTGAATTTTAGTTTTTGCATTAAAGCTGTGTGTGTTTTATCAGGCATCCTTTGTCTGGCCATATATAGGCCTGCTTGAGTTCATTGTTTGCCGTGCCTTGTGCCTGTGAGTCACCATGTTGCTGGGGGCCATTTTGTGGTGGTAGTTAGTAGTATGCTGTTTTTGCCACATAGGCCTGCGTGTCTTTCCATTGTTCCTCTTGTCTTACCGCTTCCAAATCCATCCCCATTGCCAGCTGCAGCTCCCTGATGCTGCATACATCCCACGTGATGCACAAATTTAGGCCAAACATGCTCCACTACATTTTAGTTTTTGTTCTTTACTATTCTTATTCTTCCACAGTGTACACACTAGACTACACAGTAGCCAGGAAAGCCCTGGCCTTGTCAAAGTCTCATAAATGGCTACACTGTTGTTGTTCACTGAGTTTCTAAAATTTAATAATTGAGGCAACCACACACTAAGTTCTATATTATATTTGTTTGATTTGTGCTATCGTTTGACTGATTTTATTCTGGCTTTTTTGGTTTTAGGTGCACAAAGACTGAGGAGGAGGTGTGTCAGCATTGCCCGTTGCACTGCCAGACAGCCATCCTGCTGCTGTACATAACGTGACGTGTGACCTGACCAGACATCTCTGCAACTGAGTGCTGCTGACATCTGAAGAAGATGGGTCCAAAGAAAGCAGGTACCAGGTCCTCCAGTACCAAGAAAGTTGCTATTGAGAAGAAGGAACAGAAGAAGGAAGTGACACTTAAGTCTGGTGTCCCGCCCAATAACTTTTTTGGGAAAAAAAAAATTACGCCTGCAGCAGCGGTGTCCGGGGGGCAAGCTGGGGGCAGCACCTCTGCATCAGTGGGCCCAACCCACCAACCCAGGCCCAAGCACATGAGTGTGGAAGAGGTAGCCAGCCTAATGGTGGAAAGCAGTGATGCTGAACCTGAGCTAAACTTATCGCTATCTCAAAGTAGTACCCAATCAACGCAGGAGGAAACACAGCAGATAAGTGGTCAACAACAACAGCCGCAACCACCGCCCGCAATAGTAGTTGTTGTTCCTCCCGAAGTAGGGGCAGTTCAGGAAATTGAGCCTCATGCAGAGGTAGAAGAAGAAGCCACTCATTCAGAAGATCCATTGTCTTCCAAATCTCCAGCAAGGAAAAGGAGGGGTAGTCCATCAAGTTCTTTGCCAGGCCCCCCTTCTGATGATCTAGATGCCACTTGGAAGCCACAAACTGAGTCTGAGAGGGAGCCACGTCCCAAGACCAAGCTAGGGAAAAGGAAGGTTCCAGAAAGCCTTACACTTATGGAGGTCGATGTAGAACAGCAGGATGATGATGATGATGAGCCAGTCATCACGAACATCACTCCCAGACCCGAGGAGATGGAGACCAACATTATTACCCTATCCAAAATCGCTGCGAGGGATGTAGCATGCATACCTCCACAGGTAACACCAACACGACCTACAGCTTCCATATTTGCATTAGCAAAGGCCCGGCAGCGACCTACATCCAGCACAACCACCACCTCAGTAGAAGTAGGTAGTGGTACAGCAGAACAGAGTCAAATTCAACACACACCCTCCAGTTCATCCGGCATTGGAATTGGCACCTCCAGCAGGAGGCAAAAGTTAAGCTCCCCAGTTTGGGACTTCTTCACGGTTAGCGAAAAGGAGGAGAACATTGCTATATGCTCTATTTGTAATACCTCTGTTAGTCGTGGCAAGCTTGGTACAAACTATGGTACCGGAGGCCAAATGACCCATCTGAAAAAACACCACTTGATCAGCTGGGAGGACCACCTTCGCGGCATAAAAACTGCAACCATTGGTGTTGGTGGGGATAAAGGAGTAGAAGATCCGATCACGGTGGAAGAGGAAGGACAGGGAGACATTCTCTCTGGTAGTGGTACACAAGGTGTCCCTCACCCCAGCAGTGCAGTGTTAATGTCGCCCACATCTTCAGCAACATCTCAGTGGCACAAGAGTAAGAGTCAGCCTGAGACACCAAGGAGTACCGCAATCAAAAAAAGTGCATTGTTGAGCCTAAGAGAAAGGAAAACCATGCAGCCTACTATTATCAGCATGTTTGGGGGGGAGGGGCAGTACGAACGCAACCAACCAATAACACGTTTGTACAATGCGAAGCTGGCTAAAATGTTAGAACTGGACCTTCTCCCTTTTTCTTTTGTTGAAGGGGTGGGTTTTCTGGAATTTGTGTCAACCATCTGCCCAAAATGGCATGTTCCCAGCCGCTACTATTTTGCCAGAGTTGCTGTTCCAGCACTACATCACGACGTGCTGGAATTGCTTGGAAAAGCCTTGAAGCAGAGTGCTGTTCACAGTATCCACCTGACAACAGACATGTGGACCAGTTGCCAAGCCACAGATTACATGTGCATCACTGCACACTGGATCACTTTTGCGGGGGTTAGAGAACAGATATCTGCTGGTGTTGACGCTGCTGAGATTTTTCATGCCACTCGCAAACATGCAACTGTAGCCATGTTTGCCATGGAGAAATCTCATACTGCTGCAAACATTTTGGAAGAGTTTAACACCAAGGTCTTTGAGTGGCTGCGCCCAAGAGGGCTTAAGATTGGTTTTGTTGCCACGGACAATGGCAGTAATGTAGTTAAGGCCATGGGCGATGGTCGCTATTTCAGGGTCCCGTGTTTGGCACACTGCATTAACATTGTTGTTCAAGACTTTTTGAAAAATGAATCCAAAGTCAGCAACTTACTGGTCACCTGCAGAAGAATATGCACACATTTCAGCCATTCTTTTAAAGCCCGGAAGCAGCTGAGGGTCATTCAACGTGAGCATAAAATGCCAGTCAAAGCACTCATCCAGGAGGTGCCAACACGTTGGAACTCAACTTATTACATGCTTGATTGTCTGTTTGAACTGTACATACCACTCAATGCTTATGTCATGCAAAGATTAGGGGAACCTACTGTGAGAGGCATGACCGTTGAGATGGGTCAATGGGACCTCATTAAATGCCTGACTGAGATGCTACTTCCTTTTGAGATCTTCACACGTGAAGTCAGCAGGGAGGACTGTACTATGGGCCAAGCTATCCCATTGTTGCACATGCTAGAGCAACAGCTGAAGGAGGTGTCTGAAACGTACGCAGGTGTGGATGACAAACAAGACGCATATCATTTGGCGGAGACCTTAGCCGCTCGCTTATCTGCAAATACAAGAATTCAAAATAACATTGTGTCACAACAATATTACATTAGTGCCACAATTTTGGATCCACGGTACAAAGTATTTCTGAACAGTAAGGCAGTAATTCCTTTTTCGGAAGTGGATGTTGCCAACTACAAAACTTTGATAGCTGAGGAAGCCACAATTTTCGAAAACTAACGGCTGTTAATTACAGGCCCCCACCCCAGGCCATAACAAGTACTACAGGGCATCCAGAGTCAAGTTCTACTTCGGAGCCTGAGGGCAGTGCATTTGCCTCCCAGCAGTCACCGACACCAACAATAACAGCAAGAACAGGATCATCCACAGTACAATCGGCAACTGATTGGTTTCTACGGCAGGGGTATTGTAAGTCCAGTGCTGATGCAAAGGCAAAACAGGCCGAGCACATCGGAGCACCCCTGAACATTGAGCGGACGGTCCAGGCCTATCTGGATGACCCAACAGAGGTCTTCATGGATCGAAACCCATTGGTGTATTGGTATGGGAAAAGAAGCCAATGGACAGTGCTCAGCAGGCTGGCGATAAAGTATCTGGCTTCCCCTATCACAAGTGTCTCTTCTGAGCGTGTTTTCAGTGCTGCTGGTGCCATTGTAACTTTGAAAAGGACCAGTCTCTCGCCCAAAAGCGTGGAGAGGTTAACCATGATCAAAATGAATCAGCACTTTATACCACCGGATTACAAAATACGTGAATCACAGCAGGAAGAGGAGAGCGACTTGGATGACGTAAGTAGTGGGTTACAGGACCTACTTCTGTCCGAACCACCAGAGTTTGAGGACGAGCTCCTCTTCCCTGACAACTAGGCTTTCAAATTGTTACTTTCTTCCTTCCTTTATTTGTCTGTGTATCTGTCTTTCTGGTTCAAATCAAATCACAACAAATCTATCACCACCGTCTTCTCTTTTTATTTCCCTATTGGAGTTGCACGTCTGTGCATTTAACTGTCCACTCTTCAGCGTCCTGCTTCATCTTCCTGTCTCGCCCTAATTACATTTCCATCAAGCCAGACATTGGAGTACAAGAAATGTTGCCTTTAACAGTCCCTCCATAAGAAGTGAAACGTGTGGTTAGCTATCCTCCGTTTTGTTTCCGAGCCGAAACTCATCAGTGTCCGAAGGCTACCGCCTCTGCAGGCATCCACAACTCTTCACTGTCAGAACTTGGGCAGGCATCCAAAAGTAAACTCATCACTGTCCGAAGGCTACAGCCTCGGCAGGCATCCAAAGCTCCTCACTGTCAGGACAGAAGGTACTTGGCAGAGAAAGACAAGACTCTTCGAAGAAACTTGCTGACATTTGTGCAAACTCAATTGACCAGCAATGAGCGCTACCCAGGCCGCGGCCTATCATCACAGTGCTGACCATGTGAAGCAACTTAAACTGTGACAAAGTGCCACAGATGAATAAGACGAAAACCGAAACAGCGACTAACACTCAAAATGAATGTGGACTGGAGTAATGATGAGGCCACTGCCCCGTTAAAAAAAAAACACACACCTGTCAGAACTAGGCATCTGATGATCTGACAGCCAAAGAGAAGAGCAAGACAGGTAATGATGGAATGCATTGGATGCGTGCAGACTCTGAGCGATTGCTGTTGTTTGTTGTGTTGATGTTGTGCATGAAGTCGAACTCTACTCTACTAGTTAATCTACAAAGTGAAAGTGTTTCAAGTGACAGTCAATGTTTCCCTTCTTGTTGTTTAATAACCAAATTGTACTGCTACTACTGCAGGTGCAGGCCAATATCTGTTGCAATTTTTTAATATGGAATATGGACTTAATCGGAGTCACTACAGACTGAGTTGGAGTTGGACAAGACGTACCACACCATGATGATGACCATACTATCTTTGCACGCAGTCAGTCAGTTGGATAGGAGATGATTGAAGGAATAACTGTGTTTCATGAAGTGGCATAAGGTAAACATAAACACAACAATTCAACAAGAAAGTAAACACAGCAGACCTACATGTCCATGTAGTGGTGGAGTCGAGTGTAGTCATATGACTGACAGCGGCACATTGATTTTGTCACTTAATTTTGAAAATGCTAGGTTGCTGTATATGCCTTTTGTCTGGCTCTGTCAAAAATTAAGGTAAATGGAGGTTGGGTCACGGGCTGGTGCTGTGGTGGGCCTTTTCTGTCCTGTTGTTGTTGTAGCTTAATGCTGTAAACAGAATATACACGATATATCCAAGCCGCCTCAGTCTGAAAGTGTTCTCTCTTCTCTTCTTGGACTCCACCGTAATTGATGCTTTTTTTATTCATTGATTTTTCAATACCCCTTTTGTTTTTCCATCTAGACGTTACAGGCCGGCCTTTACCCTGTGCTATACTGGGAGACACAACTCACACTTACCTTACCAATCCGCATCAGGCAGGCAGTGGCACCCAAGATTGATGTGCGGAGCGTCCATGGAAGATAGGACCAAGAGGAAGGACGAGATTCAACTCCACAATTTGACCAGGATAATACAGTAACTTTAGTACCATTCATCATTCATCTTTTAATTAATTGGAATCCTTTTTTCTCTTCAATCATTACGACTGTGTGTTGTGTGTTGTTGTTTGTTTGCTAATTGATCCCTACAACTATTTTTTAATTTTCTTTGCTATCTTTAAAAGTAAGCCCAGTACAACATGGAATTTTGGTCTCTGAGGGCATATTACAGGCAAGGCAAATTGCATAGAATATACTGCTGCCCTGTACTATCTAATTGTCTAGTAGGAGTTAGTAAGTACTACTCATTAACCATCAAGTTATCTTCATCATCATGCATGCATTTCCTTTTTCTCCCTTTATAGATTTTTTGGATAAGATCATGGTCGTCTGCCAAGATTGCGCTTTGCTTTTGTTGTCCATGCGTACTGTTTTTCTTTCTCAAACCTTTCCCCAAACCCCCTTCCCATCCATTCATCAAACCCTACCCCTCTTCCCCCGGGCTGTGATTTATATTGAGGTGTGATGTGACTACATAAAATGTACACCGATTGATCACACGCTTGCTGGGGCAGATGTGGTGAAAGCAACACTAATTCAATTTCAAGGCAGGGCGAGGAGCTTCTTCTGCTTGCCCACCCATGCTCAGTCTATGTGCAAGCCTTTTTTTTTCCCAAAGGGACCGTCACCTAATAGTACATCATAATTAATTGCCGGCATTGATTGGATTCATCATCAAACTCCTACCACACAGCAGTAAAGGTTACGAATTACGATTGTGTTAAGTTAAGTGACTCACTCGACACAACTACAGTTTGTAACTTCTTGTACTAGGCTGTCCCCGCCACCATTATGTTTTATTTGACTTTAGCAGTTGCAAATGCAATATTGTTTGTTTGGCAGTCTTCTTCTGTACTGTATTTTACTTCGTTCTACTACTCCTCCCACAGTCGCTCTCAGGCAAGTGACTGTCTCTTTTTATTTTTTTGCAAATGCTACTGCCAGTGTCTACTCTACTACTACCACCACAACCATGGCATCTTCTCCATTCTCTTGGGAAACCATGCAGCCATCGCTGTGCCGAACGTAATCATCATCAATCACAGGTAAGATAAGTTTGGTGGGAGGTATAATGGACTAGGAGGAGAGACTGACAGTAATAGTAGGACAAATAACTCAGTGAGGGGTACCACATCTATCTGTTTGTGTTACATCATCGGCAGATTATTTAAATCAAACACTGGCTGTGGCCCTGCAGCAGCAAGCAAACCATGTGAATTTAATTCGTAAAACAGTAACCCCCCCACAAAACATTAACATTGTATGTTTAAGTATAAATATAATTTATTACCCTAACAAAAATAAACTATCCCACACCTGACCCACCCCTCTCCCTAACCCCAACCAATGTCCAAAACAAAAAAAGTCCAAAGAATGTCCAGAAACCCCAACACCCAATTCCCACCCACCAACAAAAGGAATAAAAAAGGGGCAATGCAACAGGGTCCTATAGTTCTTAATTATATTCGGCGGGATTTTAGGTGTTTGTCCACCAGTATTTTTACACGCTCCTCTAGTTGCTCCTCTAGCCGTGACATCCGGAGCAGCATCTTGCGGCGAAATGCCCTGCAGTGGCATCCAGGGTGGGGGACAGCAGTGCTGGCTGCTAGAGAATTGCGGCGGCGGGCAGCTGCCAGACCGCGGCGCCGTACCACTGGAGTTGGGGCCTGGCTGGGGCCCGGGGCATCGGACAAGGCTGCAGCTGCTGCTGCCTCCTCCTCCTCCGCCTGAGCCACCAGCCGCCGGTACTCCTCACAGATGGCCTCCAGTTTCCGGCGCCGGGCCCTGGCTGCCAACTCCTTCCAGGATGGTTTTTCTTGGGAAGGAGTACTATCTATATCAAGAAAGAAAAAGAATATTGTTGTAACCAGTACTCTTAGCAAAACAGTAACACAAAATTAATTCAACACATAATGGCACAGTAGCACTAGCAAGAAGCACAGTGCATAACATTTGTGGTAATCATCTATCTATCCTCCCACTTCCTCGGCCTCTAACATTTGTGGGAGTTTCAGGCATTATACTAGCACTATGGACTCCAGTACACAGTACACCAGTCTTCTTCTTATCTCTAGTTTAGCGAAATTACATAACCTGGTTGTAGCCGGCATGCCAGCTTGGTCATCTATGCTTGCACCCAAGACAAACATACGAGTCATGACGCAGACTCACGTTAGTTTGATTTACTACTGTCTGCAGGTGGGGAAGCTCGTATTTTTCTATTACGGGTGGCACTGGCCATACTCTCTCTGTTACATGAAGGGCAATTGGTCAATTTGACTTTCACAGTGCCCTGGCTACTACAAAAAGGCAGATTATGTATCTGATCCAATGATCATTGCTTTTATATGGGACGACGACATAAGGTCAGTAGCGGTCGGTGGTGGGACTCGGGAGTGCTGCCAGGCGGTGACGTGGGGAGGGGCAGGGTGGGGGGTAGTAAACTATGGATTACGGCCAATTACAGGTAAGTAAACATATAAATAAATAAAACTAATTTTGTTGCGCGCACTGCATCGCATTTGGCGGTGCAGTGCGCACAATGAAATTCGCTTTATTTATTTTTATGTTTACAGTAAAGTTACCTGTATTTGGCCGCGTAATACATTGTTTACTACCCCCACCCTGCCCCTCCCCACATCGGCTTTGCTACTCTGGCGCGGTTTCTTTTACATTCCCTTAATACTAAGACTGTGCATCCCGTGACAGTCTCCACCTATGCTGTCTATGATGAATACATACAGGCATCCATCCATTCTAAGTAAATGTCTATCATTCTTCTTAATCTCTCCACAAACCTTACTTTGTTTCACCAACAACAACCCATGCGTCCACTCCTTCCTTGCTTGCCTTGGCTTTGAGTTTCACCCAAACACCGCTGCAGATTCTTGCTATCCACAGTATCCACCCATACTGTGTCACCCATCCAGGCAGGCATCCATTCTTCTTTCACCTTCCACCCATCCTTCAACAACACATGCATCTGATTCCTATCAGCCACCTATCCATGCTTCCAACGTATCCTTCTCTGCCAGTCATCATATTAAATCTCGCCCATCCTTCCTCCTTCCACCCTTCTTTCCCTTTTTGTTCAACACATCCATCAAGGTCATCTGATCTGACTTTTAGTCTCCTCCATAAAACTTTCACAGCTGAGTTGGAGTCAGATAGAAGAGGCCATTGGTTAATCAAGTCACGCTGGTAATGCTATTGCTACTGCATTGCTAATGCTAAGTAAAGGGTGTCTTCTTCAACCGTTGTATAATGTTCACTACAACTTCATACCTAATAAGTCTCAACAACAGTACAGTGAGTGAAGTCAACACCCTTCCAGCTAGTGCAATGTCAATAAGTAATGAATATAACTTACCACCGCCCGCCACTGCTGCTGGTTCACCCCCTGTAGCTCCTGCAGGTGCCGCATCTCCTGCCCCCTCCGGAATGGTAGAATCGCCGCTGGTGGTCGCTAGTACACCTAGATAAAAACATGACACATTTTTAGATGCCTGTACACCTCCCCCTATTTATTCGTTTTCACTAGCAAGATTGAAAAAAAAGTTAATACATACATATACATCACATTCACTAGTCCAAATCGGGTACTAGAGTAGAGTCAGTAGACACTAGTAGTGTTATGGTCCCTAGGGTCATTATTATAGTATACTCTACTCTTTGCAAAGTTAACCTGAGCCATGCAACCATTTTTCGCTTCATGTCTTTTGCGCATGTTACCACGCAGCTTGTTGTGCAGTAACAGTAAGACGCCTTTTTGAGCCCACATGAGCTCATACAGCTACTGTCTGAGCGTTGCGTACAAGAGGTCGAAAAACAAGCCACTTTGTTATGGAGTTCGGTTAGTCCATATTGCTTAGCCATAAGTAACATGTTACACTTTTTGGGCGGGACTGAGAAATGCTTGCATTATACTATCTAACGCGCACCATTTTTCTCATAACAGGCAGAAGATTCCCTTCTACGAACCAGAGATTTGCAGAGCTTATGAATGATGCATGTAACCAGTAATTCTACGTTCTACGGTGAGGAGTCTCCCAGAATTCGCACAGATCTTTTGTCTTCTATCATCATGCACTTGTTGTAACAATGTTTATTGTTTTAATCTTATGCATTTTGCTGTTAGAGCTGGCTGGAGTACACTGAATTTTATAGAACAACATACAGAGCTTGTTAGTTGAAAATAAACCTTTTGAACTTACACATAGACTCTGTGGTATTTGGTGTGGTGGTGGTGGTGGTGGACTTACAAGAGTGAGTGAGCGAAAGGATGTTATCTGTTCTGGGTTGTGTAATCATTGGGTATCTTCGGGTGGGGGTTCGGGGACCTAATGAGACACTATAGCTAGTCGTTCAGGGGATTGTGGGTTCACTTCTGACTGAGGTGTGAGGAAGGTCCAAGTTCCAACCTCCCATCACCAACATCCTATTTTCTTGTGCATAGTTCTGCATGTGGCTGTGCAGAATCCCCACATCAGTAGTAGTATGTACTATATCCTATCAAAAATAGTCAAATATCTGGTTGGGCATTTTGTTTGTGGTAATTGTCAAAGTCTCAAGATTAAGAAGCCTAGAAGAGGACAACCGAAAGGACTGCACTCAGTGGCTAGAGCTATTGGTCAATCTGAGTTTTATTCTAAACCGTAAAATAAAGAGTGGCAATGCAAACTGGGCAAGCTTAGCGACAGACTAATAGTAGTAGTACAGACATTCATAGCAGAGGCAGTTAGAACTTAGAGGCAGGGATCACCAGAATTTAGAAACAGATAGTCAAGTCAAGATCAAAGAAGCTTTTGTAAAAAATAGAATTAGGGAGTGGAACCAGAATTAATAGTTCGGAAAAAATAAGGTGCAGTAAAAGTTAGGGCAATATAACTGTTAATATTAACCACTGGAGGTCTTACTGGGACCAGCAGCAGGGCCCTCGGTAGAGGAGCGGTCCTCTGGTTGTTGTCCCGCCGACTCCGACCCCGTCTTCTTGCCCCTGGGTGCTGCAGATCAGTGATCATGTAAGATATAATAAAGAAAGACACAAACATTAATGATTGCTGTGAAACAAATAAATTATCTAAAAAAACGCTCAAAAAACGTTTTAGGAAACAAAAATTGCAATAAAATTGATCTATCTAATTCGATCGACTACTGGCTTGCGGGATTCACGGACAGTCTACTTATTTAGGAACACTAATTCAGTGTTCCATTCTGATTGATTCAAATAAAATGCAGAACACTAACTAAGCCTAAGTACCACCTGACCTAGCCCACCTATTCCAGACGGGCCAATTGTTCACTAAGTCTGCATTTCCATTTTTTTAGCCCTCAAAAATGCATATATTAGAAGGAGGACACATGCATAAATTGGTGCATAATGCATACACCAAATTGTTGGTTGGTTGCGTCTGATGTTCTGCTGCTGACTGACACTGCTAAGCCTACCACTCACTAAACAAACTACAAAAGGTTCTACTAAGGACTGGGGTAAGCAGCACTCAGTGACAGAGGATGCGTCACACAGACCGCTCAAAAATTATCAACTAATAGTAACTAAACCTAGTATCAATCCATCCACCACTATTTGACAGGAGGACAAAGGAAGGACTAGAGTCTCTCTAGCAATAGCATTACCTAACTTAAGTTCTCTAAAGTAAACTCTTACATAAGGACAAGCGAGCGCAAAGTTGCAAACAAGTAAGAGTAGCGCCCAGCACCTGTGTCCGACAATCACAGAAGATTTTGAAACGTAATTTACCTGCAATGTAAGCAGCAGTATTCTTGTTATTCGTAAAAAATTTATACACAAATCACAATACTTATACTACTATATATATTAGCTACTCACCAAGCCCCACAACCTCGACACCTAGCAGGTCCAACAGGTCCTGCTCCCGGTCCAGGATGTCTGACCACCGGTGTGCCAGATGGTTATGGGTGCGCCGGACCCCTGAGCAGCGAAACACTGCCCAGCGCACCTTCGCCCACCGGCGGTGACGCTCCTGGGTAGGGTACCAGGAGCCTGGCCTGCCGCCTGCTGCCAAGGTCAAGGGGAGGTGGCGCTGAACAAAAAAAACAAGGGCGGCCACCTCCGCCTCACTAAAAAGCTGGCGGGCTTGCACCCCTGCAGGGCGCAGTCTGCCGCAAGGCAGGCGGCTCTTGGGCGCACACGACTTGCCCTTCGAGCCGTTACTGCTGCTGCTACCCTTCGCCATGGTTCTGGGGTGTGTGGGAGGAGGCGGAAAAGAAAAGTTAGAAGGGAAAAATAAAGTTAGGGGAAGAAGTAGGAGCTTAAAGAAGAAAGTTATATAAAACAGTCGAAAAGTAAAAAAACACAGTAAAAAGTAGAAAAAATGCAAAATATAGACTTAGGCAGAGAGAGAGATAGATAAGAAATAAAGAAAAATTGAAAAACAGTGTAAAAAACTAAGGATTGCAAAGATTGAGGGAGGATAGAAAAGCAGGCCCAGAACCATAGCATAGAGTGAAAAACAAGATGGCCGCACCCATCGCGACCGCATGGGTAAGTTCGCGCGATATTTCTCCCCGAGCACGCAAAAAGCGTTGCGAACACGTACAACGCGTTCCCGAACATGAAATGCGCATCGCGAGCACGCTATACGCGACCCAGAACAGGAAATAAGGGATCGCGAACGGGCGGGACAAGTGAAAAACAAGATGGCCGCGCCCATAGGCGACCGCATGGGTAAGTTTGCGAGATACTATCCCCCGAGCACGCAAACAGCGTCCCGAACACGCACAATGCGTTCCCGAAGAAGAAAAACGCATCGCGAACGGGCGCGACAAGCAGCTACGCACGCTCGCGTAGCTACGCATAGCTCGCGTAGCGCTTCGACGTCTTCGCGTAGCTTCGCGTAGCGCGACTACGCGAACTACGCCCAGGGTTAATATAGGTATTGAATATAATGCCGAGATTGAGGCCAGATTACAAGAAAAAAAGAAGAGGATTTCTGAGACAGTCTAAAAAAAGAACTACTGCAGTGATAGACTGAACACACTGAGTAGTTAGGAACAATATGATAGGGGTGCAGGGCCTTTAATAACTAGGCATCAAGAAGTACAGTGCCTTCGGGAATCCTATCCCTAGTGGATGGGGTAGAGACAGAATGTGGAACTCAAGGAGCAACTTTCGAGACAATGGAGAGGATGAATTGTCTGCAGTGTTTAGGATAATGTATTTTCTTCTCCAGCTACACTGAAAAATATAATGCTTGCTGACAACTTCTTACTGCTGATACTCAAATGTGACTCTTCAATCTTCAGGCCTGCAGAAACTGGTGTTTGAAGGTGCCAATAACACTTACGAAGGAGGTGCCATTACACTCATTCTATTATGACAGTAAAAATGGTTCTCCGGTTTATATATGGCCTTTTGCACCGTGAAGAATGATCTTGGTATGTTGCGCTGCTTTAAAGTCACCCTCATCTTCATCTTGATGTGCCTGATCTTATTCAGGCATGGACATTTTTTGATGAATTTCAACACTGTGAATGAGGCAGCACATCACTATGATACAGCATAATTTCTGAGATTCTTAAATGATGTCACTCAAAAAAAAAAGTGCTATCAGGGGAATATCCTTTTTTTTAAAAAAAACAAATGTTTCCACGTTTGTGTTGGTGGTTTTGAAGTTTGCAGTATTACAGTTCATGTCAGCATGTGATTAGCGACAGTGTCGGTCGGTGCAGGTAAGCGCAGTGGGGTGGGGCAGGGCGGGGTGATGTCGACGGTTGATGGAATAGGATTTATTTATTTAATTTTCGCTGTTCAGTCATCTGTCGACTCCCCTCACCGCGCTTACCTGCACCCGCCGTGACTGATTGGAGATGAATAATTGTCATGAATAACCATGGCTTCAGGAGAGAAAGACTATCTCCAGATTTAAGAGGGATAGACCTTACGCACAAACATGTACACTTACTTACACACGCCTTTTTCAGAGTATGACAGTGGCAGTACTCACCCAGGAACCAATTGGGCTTGTGGGGTAAAAATATCACAGCTTTTGGGACACTGCTGCTCCTCGTGTTAGAGGTATCATGTGCTAATCCAGAGAACTTTTAAGGCATGGCCAAAGTGGGCAATTGCCCAGGGCCCCAACCTTCCGCAGGCCCCCTTGGGAAAGGGAACTTTCTCTTGATTAAACCTCTGTGTATTCTATTTCTCCCTCTAAACATCTCTCCCTCTCTGTCTACATGTACCTCTTGCTCTCTCTCTACTCACAGTCATAGTAAGGATTTTGGGGTCCTGTGCAAGACATATTTCAACAGTTCTTTTGTGGTTTTGTCAAAGTTTTACATATAATTCAGTATTGTTTAGCATCATGCCACTTGAATTAGCAGGAAACGAGTTGTAAAATTCAAATCGTTTTGGTACAGGGTCCACCAAAATATGTTTTGCCTGGGACCCCTAGAACCCTTAACATGACACTGTGCTAATCAAGTACAACTGGCAAAGCAGTGTGTGCTGAGCAAGTCAGCATCACATGTCAATTTAACCTTCATGAAGTAGCTCATGTTTCTACTTCTGAATAGTTGTTCCCTCAATTTCTCATATGTGAGTGCAATCAAATGACCTAGCAACATTTGGAAGAGATGCAAATGGCATAAATCAGTGCTGTACTGCACTTACTTGAGTTATGTTTTTCAGAAAATTGATGTAATGTTGCACCTCCCACATCATTCTGCTATGGGATGTGAACAGACAAAGAGCATTTTTCACAAAGGTATGCTCACATGTTTGTGTAAGTTTACTATTTTTTTGGTATTCGCTAACTAACAGTTTCATTGACAAGCCCGGGCCAATGGCAGGCCCGTCCACGCCCTTCAGCTCCCGGAAGAGGCTGGGCTGGGCCAGCCTTCTAACATCTCGGCCTACACTCCTGGGACACCTCAACTAAAGAATGGGCAAACGGAAGGCCAAAGCAGCCGAACAAGGGGGGGAAATCATTAACACCTTGGACTCCTTTTTGATGAGGGTGGTGGCTGTACTATCCAAAGAAATCGAACTCACTGAACGCCGACTCTCACTAGAAGAGGTAAGGATTATCCCCGAATCTAGTGGAATGTGTAATTTAGCTGAACTGTCAATTCATAATATTGTGACTTTGGGAGACACCCCACCCAAAAGGGCCCTTTCAAGACTTTCAGAAGCGGAGGGTAGCCCTATAGCAGAGCCCCCGGGAAAGAGGAAAAAGGGGAAGAGTTAAGAACACTGTGACTACTAAGCTGGCTAAATCCAGCAAAACTCTACAGTCGGAACCTGCAGTTAGACCTATTCTACTGTCTTGTACAGATGAGCTGTGTCAAAGAATGGAGCAGGTTTTCACCCTACTCTTTCAACCAGTCCTGTGTAGACTAACTAAATTAGAGGAGAACTTAACCATACTCTCCGACAGAGGGGTTGGTGTCATGCGGGGGAGGGGACCCCAGACAAAGTAAATACTCAAGGTCAACCAGTAACCGGGTGTCAGGGGCTTATGGTATCTCCCACCCGCCTACCACGGGGACAACTATAGCAAGGGAAAATGAGGGACAGGGTGGACACCCTAATCATTTGAATCGACAAGCACAGCCTATAAGCACTCAAAAGGACCCCCACAATCTCCCCTCAGATATCTTATCCCTTGCAGAGGCAGCTTACCATAACAGCAGAGCGGCTTCAAACCCGAGGTGTAAGCGCTCATAATACCCCCAATGGGACTAACGTAATTGATGAAGGGGGCCTGGCTGATAGACCTGACTGGGGGCCCATGAACTCGCAGAGGGAATTGAGACCCAAAACGGTATCGAGGTTAGATCTCTCCCCAGCGGCCTGCCCGTATGTCATTATCCTTGCCAATACTCCCGAGTTGAAAACTACACAGTCAGAGTCTACTGAACAATTAATGACCAAGGCTCTACACTGAATGGCCAAATTTAATACGGGAAGACAAAAGCTTTGTAGCCATATTATTATGGCTAGGAGAGTGTTCTGGGTTGGATATGCACCCAAAACTATAAGGGGAGACTGCATAATTGTAAATTTTAATAGCCGACGAGTGGTAGGGAATTTACTGAGTACACCGCCTAACATTCCCTTGTCAGATAGTCAGATTTTTGTGCTCTCCCTATGTTTCTTCTACAAACCACTAAAGCTCAATGCCAATTAACAGGTCAGGGACAGATTTGTTAATGCTCCCTATCCCCTCATGTTCAATTCTGACCCTGTGAGTGTGAACATAGATGTGAGTAATAGATATGCTCCATTGGAAGGCCTTGAAGAATGCAACTGACTGGTCAAAGCCCCAATAGTATCACCTGGGAACAATAGCATGGTCTTTAAAAGGAAGGAAGTTAACTCAATGGGGGGGGACATAGAAAGGCTATAAATAATCACTTGGAATATAGTTGGTTGTAGACAAACAAAAGATAACCGAAATTGGCTAGCTTTGGTGATGAATTTTGATATAATATGCTTACAAGAAACATGGGAAATAGGCCGGATCCATATGGACGGCTACCACTCCTTCCAGACAGTAGCGGCCCCCTCTAGAGCTGGTCGAGCGAGTGGGGGCAAAATAACCTTAAGAGCAAACACAGTCAGGCTCAAGGTCTCAAACTTTTTAAATGACCCCTCCTTACTACCATATTCTGCTTTGTGAAGGCCTTAAAGGGTGGGATTGGATCCTGATTAACTTTTATAAAAATAACTTTGATGGGAATATGGCAACGGTGGTGGATGCATTGGAGAAAGATATTATCACCCTTATGAATGTTCATCGTAACTGTCTTGACTGGGTGATTTCAACACCCATAGTTGTAATAAGACGGGTACTTCAGTTTGTTGATTGACTGATGGGGAGGGGGAAGCCATTCCACATTTTGTCCATAATGAATATGGTAATGCACTTAACAGTTTGCTAACAGTTAACAATTTGGAGATAATTAACACCCCGATCTTAACACGGGTCTTTTAGAGCATACGTTTTCTTCCCTGTCCCATGGCTCAACAATGACTACATTCTTGTGTCGGAATCGGAAAGATGGCAATTTAATCATGTTGAGTCTAAATTTTTTGCTTTTAGCGATCACGCAGCTATTACATGTCAAATGAATTGGGGAAATAGGCGAGCCCCTCCTGATGATAAACTAATAAAGCCCTCTATAGCCAGAAAGAATGGGATTGTGCTGAAGTGGCATAAGATTGACACAACGAAATTTACCCCTAGAGTCATTGCAAAAATGAATCTGGAGATAATGACCTGCCTAGATTTAAATTCAGCCTTTGAGCAGATCCTATGTGAAATTCAAAGTAACTTGCTTCGACCTATCTGCCCCAGTAGGCCCAAAATTGTACGCTGGTTTGATGGTGCCTGTGCAAAGGCACTAAAAAATCTTCATGCTGCCCTCAGGATTAAGCCGAGAGATATTGTTTTAGTAAGGTCTCTGCACCTTTTATATAAAAAAGCTAGGGGAGTTAGTATGAGAACTATGAAGGAGGAGGCTTGGATAAATTACAGCAGGCAGCGGCGTCGAAGAATAGCAGGGACTTCTGGAGTGTAATTAATGCTCCACTCTTCAAGCATGAAGCAGACATTAATCTAGAACTACATGTGAATGAGCAGGCATGGGTGGCTCATTTTGAGAAAATCTTTGGAAAGTCAGAGGAAGGAACGTTTCCCCTATCGTGTACCATGCACACTGCTCCAGACAATAGCATGTCCTTTGATCTGGCAGAGATGAGACGGCGATTGGACCAGTGTAGCAGATCCAAGGCCCCTGGTCCCGATGGGGCTCCCATTGACTTCTTTTTAGACAATCAGGAGCTTTGGGTCCCACCACTGACTAATGTTTTTAACGCTCTAGCCAAAACGGGTACTCTCCCCCCTTGAAAAAAGATTGTAATAATCCCCATCTATAAAAAGGTGGACAAGGCCTCACCCAAAAATTACAGACCCATTTCTTTACTTGATGGCACAGCCAAATTAATGGGCTGACTATTATTGAATAGATTGCAGGCTTGGGCTGGGAGAGGAACATACTAATTCCCTCACAGTATGGTTTTAAAAAAGGAAAAGGGACAATCGACCACTGCTACAATCTAAACTTGCTTATTTCTAAATATACAGTGGCCAAGAAAGGCCAACTCTATATGGCCTTCATGGATTTATCGGCGCTTTGGACTGTGCCACCCATTCAAAGCTATGGGCTATTATGGAAGGCATGGGAATAGAGACGACAATATTAGAGTTTATGCGCGGAATGTACTCACAAGCTACGGCTTGCGTTAGATTCGGGAGGGACGTGGAGTGTAGGAGACAATTTAGCATTTTTCGCAGCGTCAGGCAGGGTTGCATTCTCACACCATTCCTGTTTTGAATCTATATTAATGGTGTGGAAGCTGCTCTGGCTGGGTCTACCACAGATGTCCCCATAGTGAACTCTGCCCTAGTTCTGATACTCCTCTATGCAGATGATGCAGTGCTGCTAGCTCGGACTGGTATTGCACTGCCGAGGCTCATAGTGGAGTATACGAAATTCATGAACTATTTGGATCTTCAGGTAAATGAGTCGAAATCTTTCATACTCGTGGCAGGCGCGAGACTGAAGAAACCACCAAAACTGTACATAGATGGGAGAAGGTTGGAGGTGATGGACACCTTCTCCTCTCTTGGGGTATTATTCAACAGCAAGAATACTTAGTTAAATATGGTAGTCAACAGAGTAGTCCTAATGGAAAAGAGCATCAGGACTGTCTTTAGATTCATAAAAAGTTAGGATCCAAACCACTGGAAACAATAAAAAAAGATGTATGCGGCAAAAGCTATCTCTGCTGCTACATATGGGGAAGCTGTATGGGGAACGGTAGACATAGCAACCCTACAATGAACAGAGGACAGTTTCCTTGAAAGACTGGTAGCTGTTCCTCAAAGTTGCTCTAACTATAATTGCCACATTGAGCTGGACGTACCTTATATCACAGACTATGTCCGCATAGCACCTATTCTGCTGTGGCACTCAGTGTGGAGAAGGGAAACGGCAAACCTCACCCAGGATATTCTAAAAGATTTCTTAAAACTTGATCAAGTAGACAAGATTACATGGTTGCACTATATCAAGTGCACTTTGAAGTCCATCGGTCATCAAAAGCTATTTGAGAACCTGCCTCGTTGCTTGACTGTCCCAAGGGCTAAATTAAAGGGATTACTCTAGCCAAGATGGGAAGAGGCAGGTGGGAGTTTAATTACAACAAGGCTACAGTTAGACAATATAAGACAGCCCCCAGAATAATCATTGATACATCTTCCTATCTAACCTTTGTCACAAATCTCCAACATATATTTATACTAGTTAGATTTTGATTGAATTACATCCTGCTTACGCATTTTGCAGAGGCCCTTCCCATCTGTCCATGTGATGGACAATCCCATCAAACTGATTTGAACTTTATATTTTTTTGAAAACTGTATATTGAGGAAAGGAAAAGATACATTTTTTCACTCATACGTAGGCTTAAGTTCAGACAATGTCGCCCAGCCTTATATTTTTTACAAATGTTAACTGATCATTATTTTACATGTCACTGCTTAGCTTCATTTCTATGGTCTGCTATAAAAAGTAGGAGCCAGCACCCACAACCTGGAAAGCAGACTAGTGAAAGAGCCAGGGGATTAAAGTCTACTTACTAAACATAGAATAGGGCAGGTTTTACATCTAGATATAATCAGTTTTCCTGCCTTCAATTTTAACCGTAAGCTTTATGAATTTTATATAGCAATGTATTCTTTTATTATAATAGGTCATTTTAACACCTTGTATTTAATTGTATGCAAAACGCTTTTTTTGCTGTTTATGAAATAACAGAATAAAATAATTTTGATTGATTTGATTGACAGAAATTTAGCTAGTTCTATGTCCTCATCAAGCCTGCATGAAGCCAGTACTTTGCTGCACTCACTGAGAACATTTTGATATGCACTTTGTATAGCCGCTTTTTCCTCCTATTTTGAAAACCACTTCTACATTACTTCTTCATTAACTAGAGACTCTTTCCTCTCTTAAATTAGTGAGGGAAATAGTGGTTTATTTTTTCTTCTGATATCACACTTTAGAAATGTCAAAGAAGCAAATAAATACAGCTGTAAGCAACATCTATGTAGGTCCGTTTTTTATTGCTCTGTAACTAGACTGTCATTCGAACCATGGTTATGAGCAGGGTCAAACTGGCCTATAGGGCTATCATGCAGTGCCCGAGGAGCTGGTCTGATAAGTTAGTCTGTGGGCCAGTTTCTTGAAGGTTTGTGGGCCCATTTATATTGTTTGCTGGGACAGTTTTTACTGTTGATTCCCTTGATATTACCCCAAACACTGGCTGCAGCAAGCACAAATGCTTGCATACCTCGCAAAACACATATACAAAGTGTCTTTATAAGTTCAAAATGGCCCTATCTGCAAATGTGGGCCACGTTCTTTTTAGCTATCTGTTGTGCTAATGGGGTCCACATTAATTTTGGTGCCCTGGCCTAATTTCTGTCCCAGTTGTAAAAAAAGAACGTACATGATTGAAGTCGTAATAAATAATGGAACTATTTAAAAATTGAGAATTAATTTTTAACATTAATTATAGTCAACGGACACAAAACAAAAGTTATGGTTGATAACTAAAGCTAAATCAGGACATCTGTTAGATCGAAAGTTTGGCGCTTATTTGCAAATTTCATAATATTGTCTCATGATCAACCGAAATCATCAATTCTGAATTTATTATTTCTCTTTTTACAATAATTTTTATTGGGACATGAACTATGCCAAGGTTCAACTTACAGCGAGAAAGCAAAAGAAACACAATGAATGGACGGAATGCAGAACAAATCAAAACATTCACCCCCAGTCAAGAGATCTGAGTTAAATCCATCATTCTTTTGCTCACCATGCCACCCCAGTTTAGACCTGGCCATATGCAAATCAGTCTTGACCCTGTGCCTCATGGGAACAGTCCAGCCCGAACTGCCAAGCCAGTTACTCTCTGGACCGGAAACAATCATCCTAGGATCAGTTTCGGGGTTTCACCCCTCATCAGCCAGTATAGCTTGATTCCAGTGGCACAGTGAGCCTGGGCATACCTGGCGCACTTAGGTCAAGAAAGCAAAAGACACACAATAGATGATCGGAATGCACAACAAATCAAAACATTCACCCCCAGTCAAGAGATCTGGGTTAAATCCATCATTCTTTTGCTCACCATGCCACCCCAGTTTAGACCTGGCCATATGAAAATCAGTCTTGACCCTGTGCCTCATGGGAACAGTCCAACCCGAACTGCCAAGTCAGGTCCTCCCTGGACCAGAAACAAGCATCCTAGGACCGGTTTCGGGGTTTCACCCCTCATCAGCCACAATAGCTTGATTCCAGTGGCACTGTGAGCCCGGGACCCACGTCTGGGCATATCCGGTGCACTTAGGGCGAGAAAGCAAAAGACACACAATTGATGGACGGAATGCAGAACAAATCAAAACATTCACCCCCAGTCAAGAGATCTGGTTTAAATCCATCATTCTTTTGCTCACCATGCCACCCCAGTTTAGACCTGGCCATATGCAAATCAGTCTTGACCCTGTGCCTCATGGGAACAGTCCATCCCAACTTACAGCAATACTTATATCATGAAATATTGGTACACTCCTATGAGCACCATTTAACTGATCCTTTAGACATAAGAGAGGTTCATAAAGTTAAAATAACAAAGAAGACAGAAAGAAGAAGAAGGGGAGAAAATATACTTATATAAATATTTTGACAGTAAATAGATATACAATATTAATGAAGATAATAGGTAAAAATTGCTACAATTATTTCCCCCCAAAAATTGAAGAATGTAAAACAGCAAAATTCAATATATCAAAAATAGACATGTGGGAACCAAAGACTATAACAAACCCAACATAAACTCTATGTAAGATAATTACTAACTGGTGACCACAGTCTGTCATGGTTAATTGCTAGTGAGGTTGTATGAAGATGATATGTGTCCAACTTATGACTGTGACACATCAAATTCCACCATTGGTGAATTGAACATTATCTTTTGTTTTGAAGTTGGATGCAATCACCTATATAGCAATAGCAATCAGCAAATCAACAAATTTTCCAATAAGGTGATCATGAGACCATATGTCATGTAGTTCTCCCAAACAACTCTTATGCAACGAGAATGTTGAGAATATTTTTGTAATATCATTCATTTTGAATCATTCAGACTTCCAGAAATCTATTACTTTAAAACAATGAAAAAACATGTTCATATAAGAACCTTCTAAAGAGTTAAATCACCAACGTGTTTGTTCACCCACAAGTATAAATGTAGATATTTTCTCAGGCATGTTATGCAACCTTTTGTAAAATGACACTAAAGTTTGTGTTAAAGAGGCCAGACGTGCAGTGGAGTGTAATTTCAACCAAATTTTATCTCATAAATCAATAGAACAACTACACTCTAAATCTAAATGCCACAAAGATTCAACTTTGGATTTAGTTCTGATAAAATGTGAAGAATCTAGCAGGTTATATATGGTAAATGCTTTATTATGAAGCATTTGACCAATGGAGCTAATGTTGTTGTTACTGAGGTCTAATTTAGTAAGCATTGATTTTATTTTAGTATATAATACCTGAAATTTGTTTGATCGTGAGCTGTGCAAATGGAATTTGGAGGATAAATCAAAAAAGGAGAGTAAGACCATAATTATTTCCTTATCTATCCAATCTTTCCAGTATAATACACAGCTTTTATCTGTAAAAGATTTATTGTACCAAATGGGAATGGAAACAAATTCAGATGAGATTGGATTATTGTAAACCATATAGGGCTTCAACGAGTTGCAAGTATGTGACAACGTAGATGGCAACCAATCTCTAAAAGGTGCAGACATATGTAAAACATGTGAATATTTAAATGGCAGTATTAATATAAGTTCCAAGTTAAACCATAACTTTTTAAAACGGGATAAAGGAAATATTAAAATATCTTGAATTTGTTTAATACCAAATGCTGTGCGATAACATGGAAAATCAGGAAAATTAACTCCCCATTGGTTTTAGGTAGTTTAAGTTGTGTAAAGCAGATGCGTGCCTTTTTCCCATTCCATAAACATTTTTTAAGTGTATTATCGATCTACGAGAAAACTGTCTTTATTGGGAACATCATAAAGACAAAATTTATAAGGGGAAGTAGCATCAGTTGTATTGTATCTAATCTACCCCACCATGAGAGATACAGAGGGGACCATTTATGTGTTTGAGCAGTAACTCTGTCCAACAAGTCCATTATAGTTTCTTTAAGAAAGTCCTGAAATGAGTTACAATACTAGATACCTAATACTTTAATTTTGAAAGAGTTCCATGCTTGTCAGGTATGTTCATATTAACCTTTTGTACAATATTTGTTAAGGGGTAGTACCTCTGATTTATAAGTATTAAGTTTATATTCAGAGACTTGAGATTAAATTTGCAATTCCTTGAAAAAAGCCGGGAGGGAAGATTTTGGGAACGACATAAACAGTAAAATATCATCCGCATCAGCAGTAAACTTAATATTTTGTTCTGCTATTTGGAAACCAGAAAAGGAAGAAGAAGACTTTATTTGACATAGAAAAGGTTCTAAGGCTAAAATAAAATGAAGAGGTGATAAAGGGCAACTCTGTCTAGTACCACATTTCAGAGGGAATTAAGGGGATTGAGCAACATTAACATAAATAAAGGATGTAGGAGTTGAATAAAGTAAAAGCACAAGATCTATAAATTTGGACCCAAATCCATGCCATTGTAATACTTTCTTCAAAAATCTCCAATTAACCCTATTGAATGTTTTTTTATCATCTAAAGATACAGCTGCCAATAAGTGTTGCAGTTTAGCAGCTTTATTAATAATATTTAGAAGAGTTTGAGAATTATCTGAAATATTATGTCCTTTAACAAACCTTGGGGGATATTTACAATAAAATGTCAGAGCACTGTGTTACTCCAAAATTGGTAATGCCGTGCTCCAACATTTTTTAAACGCAGGGATGCGCCATATTTACAAAAATATGGCACACCCCTGCGTTTCCCCTAGCGTTGGCGCTAAAAAAGTGTCTAGCACCACAGCAAGCACCCTTGCGCCATGTTGCAAAGGTGCCTTCGCTGCAGGGGTGATTGCTTATGTGCAGGAAGGGAGACCTTCCTGCACGTTAGCAATCTTTAAAGGCGATTTGCTCTTTCTATGTGTGCTTCAGAATGCAGCACACATAGAAAGAGCAAAATACGAGGAGAAATGAATAATTTCTCATCGTAGCACCATCCTAAGACCAGGTTTTACCTGGCCTTAGTTTTTGGCTCTGCCCAATCCTTTTGAATCTGGGGAAGCGTAAAAAAGCAATGGGTGTTGCAGCTGAACACTCACTGCAACACCCATTAAATGCCCCTTTCAAGCTAAGTGAAGAGTGAAAAGGGGCCTTATTTACAAGGCGGCATTAAGCCACGTTGAGTGGCTTAAGGAGAAGGGAACACCGCCACTCGAATGCCAATAAAAGTGATGGTCTGGTGGTGATATCCCCTTGGAAATATGCCCCTATGTTTGTTTAAAGCCTGTAATGTATCGTAGAAATGTCTCTAAGCCGAGTGAAAGAGCCTTAGCAAATATTTTACAATCAATGTTTATGAGAGAAATTGGCCTATATTTATGACATAACATGCGGTCCTTTCCTTTCTTTGGAATAAGGCAACTCATGGCTTCCGTAAAGGAACATTTCAAGGAATTAGAAATGGAAAAAGAGGTTATTTGTTTATGTAGAAGTGGAAGCAACAAATCAGGGAATTGTATAAAAAAATCAACTGTGAAATCAACTGGACCAGGTGATTTTCCAATATGGAGCTTTTTAAGTGCAGCAAGAAGTTCATGAATTGTTAAAGGCTATTCTAAGGAAAATAAATCTAAGGGGGAGGGGAGAGGGCTTCTTACACAGCGATGAAAAATAATGATTTAATAGGGTCGCTGAGGGAGTGATATCTGGGGAATACAGATTGGTATAATATTGATCAAAACAATTTAAAATCTCTGCATCTTTATAAACAGAAGAACATATAGATTAAGAATAGAGTTAACATGCATCTTCTCCTTTTTGAATTTTAGATAATTGGCCAAACGTGTACCAGATCTGTCCTTGCCACAATAGTAGCAAGCATTAACTTTTAATAAATAACTGCTAGCCCTATTTTTGGAAGTCTTATTAAATAGTACCTTAGCTTTAATAAATTCCTCTAAAACCTCCTTAGCATGTTTTGATTTGTAGAATATGTGTTCAAACATTTTAATTTTGTGTAAAAGTGCTTTCTCTTTTTTAACAGATACAAAATTAATAATAAATTCCCTAGATGCTGCTTTGAAAGCATACCAAACGGTATGTATGTCAATATTTTCAGTCATATTAAAGGCAAAAAAATCCTGTACAAACTGCTGGTATTGTTTTAAAAACCTTGCTCACTGAATAAAGTGTTCTTAAATCTCCAACTAAAAGATTGTGTTATATTTTTATGTAACAAGTCAAAGTCAGACTAAACCGGGGTATGGTCCGAAATTACTATAGAACAATCTCTGAATTAAGCAGGCCCTGAGTCATATTATTACTAATAAATAGACAGTCGTTCCTTGATTGAGAATGTTGTAATGCTGAATGAAATGTGTTTTCTCATAAATCTGGGTTAAATACTCATCATAAATCTTTGAGTCTCCTCTGCAAAATTTCTCTCCAAAAAGATTTATGTGATGCGTGGGGCATGAATTTAACAAGTGATCATCTGTCTAAGAAAGGATCAAATATCTGATTGCAATCTTCCCCTAAAATAAAGTTGTCAGCAGGATATTTCAAACGTGTTTGTGAAATGGTAGACCAAAACTGGGGCTCAGGATTATTAGGTCCATACACATTGACAATACACAGTATAGTACCATTAATTTTAAGATGAACCAGTCACCATCTACCAACAGAGTTCCTTTCTTCTAAAAGCATCTGCACATTTAAATGTTTATGACCTAAAATTGATACTCCAGCCTTGTTACCTGAAGCTTATGAGCTACCCACTGAGTCCGAAGTTTATAAATATCAATATCGAATAAGTGTGTTTCTTGTAATAAAACCAATTGACCTTTCAGCCTTGACAGATGGGTCAGCCATCGTTATCTCTTAATCAGGTTCTTTAGACCTTTAACCTTTCAAGAAATAATTCTAAAATGAATTCTAAACAATTGCGAGTATATTGATAGTTATCACTGTCAGTGAGAAACAAAAATAAAATCATGCATAAGAAAAGGATAAATGAGCAGAAGAGAAAGGAAAGAGAAGCACTAAAGGAATATAAAAAGGCAAAAACTTAAAAAAAGACAGGAGAGAAAGTCCTGATCATGAAGTAAAGACGTAGAGGGTGACCAACTGAGACGTCACATAATGAATCATGTCAAACAATAAGACAAACACCATAATAAGTGCAGGGGAGTTGAGACACCTAAAGAAAGACAGGCCCATCCCAGCTCCATATTCACAATAATCAAAGATAATAATAAGAAAATGTATGGAATCTAAGGAAACAAATAACTCATGAGGGTAAATTGTACAAGGAGAGGAATAGCTGTTACTTACCTATACAAAGAACAAATGTACCAGAAGGAACACAGACAACACAAAACAACTTAGAGCCACCAAACAAAACTACTTGAATACTTGACAACATGGCATGAGCAGAATCAAGGATAATGAAAGACGAATCTGTGAAAGGTGATATATATGAAAATACTATGAAAAATCAAGAAAGAAATGCAGAGAAGATAAAAAATAATACGTTATAAAACTGTACAACAACATAGTAAAATTAACCCATGGGACATGCTCCAATATCCATATCTTCCAAACGATGTTGCGCTAAGAATGCCTTCAATGCAACAGGATCAGTATAAGTGATGGTCTTGTCTCTGTATTGTAACCTTGAAGAAACAAGGGTGCACCAGTCCATATTTAGCATTCATGGCCTGAAACTGAGGTCTCAAGTCAAGTGGAAATAGCAGTTGCATTAGAGACATCCTGAGATCAAAAAATGGGGTGACCTGACCATTGAAGAGATTTTTTTAATTTAGCGGTCTTGACAATCTACATCAGGTCAAAATATTGAAGGAAAACATAATAATGCCTCTAGGCTTAGCTCTTGAGATTGAAGACTGCTTTGGGCCAAGAGGGTGTGCTCTCTGGATACTTAAAGTGGTTGTGAAATTGCAACGAACAATGTTTGGTATTATTGTCTGTAAAAAAGCAATCATGTCCGTGCCCTCCGTTTCTTCCAGGATGCCATAAAGTCTAAGATTGTTTTTCCTGCTTTTGTTTTCCAAGTCTTCAGAGGCATTTTTAAGCATATCTATATCTTTGGTAATTCGGGAGACATTGGGAACAGAGTCTTCCACATCACTGAGACATTGCTCCATAGTACAGATCCTCTTATCTAATGTAGACCATTGTTTCTCCAGCGATTGCAGAGTGGCAGTAGTGTCTATAACAAATGTCCACAGAGTTTTTAGCTCATCCATTAAGTCGTCCAGTGTCAATGCCGATGCCAATTTAGAAGGAGAGTCAACCTCTTTTTTTGATCTTTTAACCGAATCCGAAGCATTGATTTTTCTAGCAATGACCCCAGATCCCTGATGAGGAGTTGCAATAGAAAGGGAATCCTTGCCTTCCATCATTCAGCAGAAGACTTGGCAAGAGATTGAAAACATATGATTGTAGACATTTAAGACTTGGAGCGAGTGCAAGCTCTTTGATGTCTGCACATATAACAGCATAGTATGTAAAACTATTGAGGATTCTTCAAATGATAACATGCGGATAATATACCAACAGAGGAAATACCTCAATAAGAAACATGGATATTCTCAAGGTAATTTGTATAAAGCACACTCTCCCCTGAGGCATAAAAACTAAATATTATCCAAGAAAACATAATCTCAGCACTGGGAACTATGCCAAAAAACACTAAGGGCCCGATTATGACTCTGGCGCTCTGAGGACAGCCAGACTCATGGAGGCACAGCAGTGGCGGTGACGGTCCAGCCACCGCCGCCCCAGTGGCCCGACCATCCCATTACAAGTTAGGCAGTTGGACAGCCCTGGGACCTCAGACGCCGCTAGGGAACCACCATTCCCTGGAGGTGATGCAGCGGTCATAAGGCCACAATATGCTTGGCGGGACTGCCACAGTCCCGCCGAGCATAATAATAGTTTCCACTCTGTCGGCGGTGACATGGTGATTCCTCCTCAATGTCAAACCTGGCAAAGAGGAGAGGCCTCCTCCACATGTGGATGCACACAGGGGGGCATAACATGTGTCCCCCTGTGTGCATGCACACCAGTTCCTGCATGGCATGAACTTTACAGTCCACGCCGTGCAGGAACCTTGAGTGGCGTTCCCATTGCAGTGCCTTTTTCAAAGGCATTGCCACCTTTGAAAGAGGCACCGTGCTGGGACCGGCATGCCGCCCGCCCACCAGTGACTTTTAAAGTCGTAATCTGGCAAGCAGTTGTTATACGGGTTTGTCGGTGCGGGAGAGGACCACCGGCATGCGGTCCTCTACTGCACTGCCAAACTCGAAATCAGGCCCTAAGTCTTATTGCATGGCAATAAGCAGAAACGCAGAGAGCTTGGGTACCTTGAGGCAATACAAAAGGGCGGCCGAAGACTTTGGAACCCATAATTTAGGGTGAAAAATCACTTAGAAGTACAGAGAATAGCTCCAATACTTGTTGCGGGTGGAACGTCCCGTAAACTGAAACTTGGTTCCCTATTAGAATAAACAAAGAATAATGTCATCAAAACCAGCCGCTAGAGTGACTGCCAGATTATTCACCTGTGGAGCATCCTGTTGAAGAGTTTTGCCGCATTTATCCTGTTTGCGTGTCAGAGCCGCCACAGAGCATCACAGAGATGTTCCCATCTTCTTCTGCGTCAAGACTACTTCCAATTTTTAATTTCTCTCATTTTAATTTTCTTTAAGAACAGAAACAAACCAGCACAACCTGTTTTTTTGAGTGGAAATAAACAAATACAAAGTTATGAAAATATTTTATATTGTTCAAAGACTGTAATATGAAGATTGAGATGCTTGTCAGAACCGAGAGCCCAGGTACAGGCATTAACGTCAACAGATGACAAAGAGTGAAAAATAGTAAAACACTTAGGGGCACATTACCATGCTGCACTGCCCTGAGTCACAGGGTACAATACGGCGTATTCCTGTCATTTCCCCCTACTTTGGTGCCATTTTGGCAGCCTAGCACCAATGCAGGTACCCTTGCACCATGGTGAAAGGGGCCTGTGTTGTAGGCAGGATTGTTTTTGTGCAGGAAGGGGCACCTTCCTGCACAAAAACAATGCATAGAGGCGTTTCCCTCCTTCTATGTGTGTGGCAGATTGCAGCACACATAGAAAGAAGAAAAAACTAGGAGAAGTAAATATATTTCTCCTCATTACATCTCACATGGGGAGGCATATCTTTTTGGTGCATTCCCAGGTTTCCCACGTTTTGTTAAACTGGAAATGTATCACAAACCATGGGATTCGCATAGGAAAACCCACCACAATGCCCATGGAATGCCTACCCTGCACGGAGTAATAAAATGCCGCAATTTGTGCTGCACAGCATTACTCCATATTTTTGAAACCATTCAAAGCCATGCAAAGTGGTTTTGCGTGGCTTAATAAATATGACTTAAAGGTTAGCGTGGTGCAAGCATGACACAAAGCCCTCATAAATCTGCCCCTTAGTTTTATGTCACACAATGTACATAGCAATCATGTGGTTGAAAAACATAATGAGCTTGAGACACTATTTCATGTGGCAGTTGTGGCAATTAAAACAGTGGAATTATTTGCACAGCTGTGACAATTAAAATAGTAGAATTATTTACGTAGATAGAACTCATAGCTCACAGATTTCTTTAGGTCAAATTGAATACAAGGATGTATTACCAAGACCAGTGCTTCATTAAGGCCATTGCAGACAGCTCCCTTATGACACCACCTGTCACAAATATCACCAGTTATCACTATGAATATAGATCCTGGGACCCCTGCTCTCTAGTTGGATAGCATACAATGGAAATCATACTGTAAAGGTTTCTGTTGGCTCATGATGACTTGAACTTCCTTGGAGGCACAATATATTACTGTTAGACCTGGCATCTTTGGCTTGTTTTCCCCCTGTTTGTTTTGTTTCTGACCTTCTGTTTTTGACTGTGTGCTGCATTTTGTTTTGCTGGTTGCAAAACTCTGGGCACTTTACCACTGCTGATCAGTGCTATAGTGCAAGTACTCACTGTGTAAATTGTGATTGTGATTGGTTATCCATGATTGGCATATTTGCTTTACTGGTATGTCCCTAGTAAAGCGCACTGTGTGTGCCCAGGGCTTATAATTCAAATGCTACTAGTGGGCCTGCAGCACTAATTGTGCCACCCACGTGGTAGCCCTGTAACCATCTCACAGACCTACCACTGCAGTGTCTGTGTTTGCAGTTTAAAACTGCCATTTCGACCTGACAAGTGCACTCACTTGCCAAACCCAAACCTTCCCTTTTTCTACATGTAAAGCACCCCTAAGGTAGGCCCAAAGTAGCCACATGGGCAGGGTGCAGGGTCTGTGAAAGGTAGGACATGTACTGGTGTGTTTTATATGTCCTGATAGTGAAATACTGTCAATTTTGTTTTTCACTATTGCAAAGACTAGGTAAACAGCTTTTACTTCACATGCTAAACAACGCATGCCATAACAACGCAGTCGTTACAACGACCGCGTTGTTATTTCGCATACCGTTACAATGCAAGTCGGAAAAACGACTTGCGTTAGGGGGAAGAAGGTGTTGGATTTAAAATCCAACACCTTCCCTAGTGTCCGCACAGACTGGAGTTGGAATAGTAAATTATACTATTCCAACATCCAGCGCCCCCTAAAAGCAAGTCGTTGTTACGACTTGCGTTGTAACGGTATGCGAAATAACACTGCGGTCGTTGTAACGACCTCTTTGTTAAGGCATGCGTTGTTATGGCATGCTAAAAAAAGGCATATATTCCAAAGACTATCTCTGCCATAGGTTATCATTGGAGCTGCCTTGTAACATCTTCTAAGTGTATCTTTCAATTCGGAAGAGATGGAGATTTGGAGTTTGGGTTCCCTGAACTCCGAAGTTAAAAATACATCTTTTAGTGAAGTTGGTTTTCAAATTGTGCATTTAAAAATGGCACTTTTAGAAATTGTTAATACAAAGGAGGCTTGGGTCCTTACGCAAACTAGATTGGACCACTTCTATTGTGTAAACTAACAAGGTATCTAGTTGCCATATTTATTGATTTATTCAAAAATAAAGGTACCAATGTTCTGATTTCATTAGCCCTTGTGGTTTATTTCACTTTTCTTTTTTTCTTTTTCAAATTTTTTTTTTTTCATTTAGGCATGTCTCAAGGGCAACCCTTATTTTTGAAAACACAGAATACAAACAAATATTACACAATTGATATACATGAGTTACCAAACAACATGTAATGACCTACTGACATATTCATATACATAAACAACATCAAATGTTTCTTTGACCTGTCCTTCATTGACACATTAACACTAGGTGGATTGTTCACTTTATGTTATGTATAGTGTGTCCTGTCAATGTGTATTGCCCCGGGGTCGCTACTTTTTAATGTTGTCAAGGAGAGAGTAGCTACAATTCTAGATCCCTCTCAGACACTGATGATGCAACTGTTCTTTTCCAAGGGCATGGGTCAACGCGTTTGAAGCCCCTAATTATTCCAGGGGTTTTCCTCAGGACCTGGACTCGGTCATATCTGTTAAAAATAAAATAAACGGGTGTTTGTTTAAGGAATGTTGATTATGGATTAACCCTATTACTTAACTACACTGCTTCATAAGTTAAGTCTCATACCTCTAGTCATGTCAGAATGGAATCCTCCATTGTCGAATATCGCCACAGAGGATAATTGTGGGAAAGCGAGTTCCTGTAGGGGGAATGTGCCATGTTCAGTATGGGATTATTAACATGTGCAAATTCACTAACTGTAAAATACGTGGCCCAAACAGTTTGGAAAATGACAGTGTTTCAAATTGCACTTGCCTTTAGATTTAAAAGCACTGTTCATCTGCCTTTGCCTTTAACCTTCCTGCTTTCACTGTGTGACTATGAAATGAAAGCCACTTGTTAGGAGAGAGTTAATTACCCACGCTTGTAATACAACCAAGCTGTGTATGCTCGGTAGACAAATCTACCGCTTGTGAAGTGTTATCTATTTGCTTTGCATTTAATATTAACACGCTCAAGGTCAAAGCGAATTTATGACTCGGTAATTCCTTTTGTTTGTTGGTTAAACTTGCCTTCAATAGTCCTTGAAGTTCCTTTCATTCCATCTGCACGCTGGCTTCAATCTCGTGGCTGCTCGAGTGGCTGGGATGTTCTCAAGGTTATAGAGTCAATTACCGAAACTAACTCGTAAGGATCAGATTTGTTTTTCTTGTGCTTTGAAATTGCATGATGGATGTTGTAGTTCCAAACTGTGTGAAAAAGGACATTTGGGATCTGTGTTTTGATTCAAAGTCTATTGATTTCTGTCATTTCGTTCAAAGGCAGAAACTTGTATAAGTACTAGAGCTGTGACCCAACATTTTTAGAACACTTCTGGACCAAGAGGAGATTCTGTCAAGAAAAAGAGCTGTAGGAGCTGTAGGAGGGGAACTGCCACTCTGCTTGTTGCTGCATTGTGTTGGCCTTCTGCTTGCTGCTTCTGTCTTGGACAGTAAAATGACTGGACTTTGCTTTTTGTATCCTGCTTGCCAAGGTTCTCCAAGGGTTTGTGCGTGCTTGCCTCCTGTTAAGAAGTCTCAGAGCCTTCAAAGACTTCACCTGTAGCCCCTGAACTCCTCTGCTGGGAGTTCTGACCTGCCAAGTGATGCCAATTCCAGTTCTGGGCACTTGGAGGTTGTTTTGATGCAAAGAAGCCTGAAAATCCACGCATCACTCTGATGCAACCTCGCCGTGCAGCTGAAAAATCAACGCATCACCGAAGAATCAATGCAGGGCCTGCCGCGCGGCTTAAAGGCCACCGCATCCAGAGTCGTGCACACCGTGTCTCCGAAGACCGAGGCCCCACTACGACTCCAACGCAGGCCCTGCTGTGGGGCTGAAGAAATCGACGCATCACCTATCATGCAGCTGGAAAATCAACGCATCGCCTGTTTCACCGCCACCACATCTACCCAGCATGTCTGGATTTTCGACACATCAAGCCTGTCCACCAGTTCTTCATCGACGCAGCTCAGCAGTAAGAAACCAAGGCTGCATGTCTGGAAATCAACGCACCACCTCCCCTGCCAGTAAGGAACCAACCCATCACCTCCCCTCCACTGCAGTAAGAAACCGACGCATCATCGCCACTGCCAGTAAGGAATCTATGCTTCACCTCCCCTAGTAGTAAGGAACTGATGCATCGCTTTGCTTTTCCAGCACCTCACCTCCCCTGTTCCTATTTCGTCTTTGATTTTGACGCATCCCAGGTACTTTGTCCTAAAAGTGATGCATCCATAGTTTTCTATGAACTGAACTGTTTTGAACCTTTTAAAAGCAATATCTTTATTTGTGTATGTTGGATTTTTGTCATTTTGGTCTTCTTTCATTCAGATAAATATTGGTTATTTTTTTAAACTGGTGTGGTGTCCATTTGTAGTGTTCTCACTGTGTTACTATGTGTGGTTGTACACATGCTTTACACATTGCTTCTGAGATAAGGCTGACTGTTCGTGCCAAGCTATCAATGGGGTGAGCTGGGGTTATCTTGGGTATGTAATTTCCCTCACCTTGACTAGAAGGAAGGGGCCCTACTTGGACAGGGTGCAAGCCACAGCCAACTAGAGACCCCATTTCTAACAATTACCTTATTAATGGTTGTCATTCCTCAATTTTAGCAATATTATGTGAAAACTTAATACTGAACCCACATGCACGTACAGTCCATGCACTATTGTTCTCGTTACCTCATGCAAGTAGAACTTCTTACTCTGTGGTCTGATGTCAGATGAAGGAAGTGAAAAGGAAAATTTAAATTTATAGCTAGCACCTGAATAGGCTGTGTCTGCTCTGCATAATGCTCTCTCCGCCTCCTGTAGTGAAGCTGGACTAGAAGGACAGTACTGGTTTCTACTGAGCAAGAGGGACTTGCTGCTTAAACCTTCAAAGGGAAAAGTAGTATAAATATTGGGGCCCTGACCCCAGAACTTGAGAAGATTTTTGGCCTAAGGACCCTACCAAGAAGAAGAGCAGGAAGAGCTGCCATGAGTAGTACGGCCCCCTTTGCTGTGTGTTGCTTTGCTAGGTTGACCTGCAGTTGCTGCTTCTAAATTGGACAGTAAAAGGACTGGACTGAACTTTCTTGAATCCTGCTGTTAAAGTTTCTCCAAGGGCTATAGGTAGAGCTTGCCTCCTGTTGGAAGTCTCAGGCACACCAAAGATTTCACCATCAACTGGGTACCCGCATCAGGAACTGCCACAGAGGAAAAAGCAACCCAATGCTGTCAACAACACCGCTGCCAGCTCTGTGATCTGTTGGCACCACAGAGAGCACCACTCCGCTTTGCACCACAACCCTGGTCTCACCAACGCCACCACCCGATGCCACCACCTAGCCGCTGCTTGCACCATGACCTGAGGGAACCGCACTTCAAATCGCCTGGCTTCACCTCTCCACCCTGCTATCTGCGACAACAATGCTCCACGCTGACATTGATGCCGCTGCCTACACCGTGGCCTGGTGTCACCGATCGTAGGTTACTTGACGCATGACTCCGTCCCACACCGCAGCCTTAGCTCACCAACACCGGCAATATCGACTCCAGATCATCTACTGATGACAGCGCTTCAGCAATGATGCCACTGCTTGCACCGTGACCTGCCAGCACTGCGACAAGCACTGCTCCACTTTGCACTGCAGCCCTGGTCTCACTGACGTCACTGAGCCGCTGCCTGCACCTCAAACTGAGGGCATCACATGTCGCTCTGCTCCACTTCGGCTGCAGCCCAGACACCTGCTGATGCTGGAGCTCCTGACTTCAACATCGCAGAATTTGATATACAATGCATGTGACTTCAAGGGCCCGATGACTCCTGCACTGTCCTCCGGAACTGGTGCCTGCCGACGCTGGTGACGCCACCTCTTCGGAGCTCAGCACAAGGTCAATAACGCCCTGCATTTCCAAGGTACTGTTTGTGGGTCTCCCCGACATCGTAGCTGGCCCACAATGCCATGGCCAGCGTGAGCTGTTGGCTTTGTTTGTTCACGGCGCCATGAGAGCCCCGGACGGAGCTATCAATTTAAAAGAACTGTATTTTAAGCTTATTCTTGTCATATTCTTATTTTGATTACTTATGTTGAATTTTTATTGTTTTGGTCATTTTCACACATATAAACATTGACTAAAACTGGTGTGGTGTCATTTTGTAGTGTTTTAACTGTATTACTGTGTGTTATGTGCAAATGCTTTACACACTGCCTCTGAGATTAGCCTGACTGCTCGCGCCGAGCAACCAAGTGGGTGAGCAGGGGCTATTTTAGAAGTGTAATCCCCTTACCCTGACTAGAAGGAAGGATCCCTACTTGGACAAGGTGCATATCTCTGCCAACTAGATACCCCAATTTCTAACAGCTCTTTAATGGTTAAGTCAGATTTTTCATTACAATTTTGAAAATGCCACTTTTAGAAAGTTTACATTTATCTGCCTCTGGCCCTTTTGTGCCTGTAGCCTGTCTTGGGTCACATGACTGGGTGTGACAGTTAGACTTTGTGAATTGCCCCCAGACTGTCAAACAATAGAAGGATTAGGTGTGCCTCAATAGGCCATCTGCTGACAGAATGGGGGGTGTAGGTGAGCCCAGCCCCACTTGCAAATGAATAGGGTGTACCCTGCCTTCACACAAAGAACCTAATGACTCAATATTGTCACTGCAGCCAGTTTGGAGCCAGGCCAGGGGAGTCAGTCATTTCCATGCACTTCAAAGCCACTGTTTAGAAGCTTCTTCCAGAAACAGAGCACCAGGGTATAAAAGTAGGACCTCAAACACCAACTTTTCAGTATACTTCTGGACCTGTGGATACTCAGCCAGGAAAGACTGCTGTGCTGCTGGAAGGACTGCCACTCTGCTGGACTGCTGCTCTGAAGGACTGCTGCCGTATTAGATTGCTGCCCTGGTGTCCTGCTACCTTCTGCCTGGGTACAAGAATTGGCTCTTCATCTCTCCCAGAATCTCCAGAGTGACTCCTGTTCAGAGTCATAGGGACAGAAAAGGCTTCCTCCATCTTGAACCAGAACCTGGACCTAGCCTGAGTCCTGACACTTCAAGGATTACCCTCCAGTCCTAGAAGTGGTGCTAAAGGGGCTCAGATAGCCAAAATCCAAAACTGAGACCGGGACCAACCTGCCCGCATATCCCTCCAAGGTGCATCGCCGGTTGGATTGACATTGCTGCTTCTCCTGCTATGTTTTTCTCTGCAGCAGCAAATCCTTTTCAGCGATTCTTCGCCAAAGGGGTATCTGGCCTCGTGGAACTGTCTTCGGCTACAGCTCTCTGCCTCGTCCCACTGAAGCTAAGTCTGAATGTAGAAATCTTCACTGCGGCTTTGTCCCAAGGTTATCCGACAATGATGGTCACTCCTCAGACACCTCCTGCAGCCTTGCCCGGCTGAACTTTACTTTCTCAGAAACTTTTCCTCAGAACTGTTTCTAAGTCCAAAGCGTTGACCGGGCCCAATCCACTTCTTAGATCCGAACCGTGTTCCATCACAGTCGGCCATTTTAACCCGACTTTGACCCAGTCTTGCACGACTAAATGTCTGTGGTTGGCGCTTTGATCTTTTAGGCGCTAGTTTTCTTTAAATAAAACTTTACAAATTTATAACTTCGATTCTACTGATTGGATTTTTGTCATTTTGGCATCAAATGATTTATTGACATTTACTCTATTTTTTTAATTGGTTTGGGGATTTTTCCTATGTTGTGTGATCACTTTATTACTGTTTGTGTGCTGTATAAATACTTTACACATTGCCTCTAAGTTAAGCCTGAATGCTGTTTGTGCCAAGCTACCAAGGTTAAGCGCAGTTTAATTTAGTGACTTTATGTGGTTCACCCTGCAAGGGATTGTGGCTGTTGCTTGACCAGGACTCACACACCATCAACCAACAACCCAATTTCTCATAGGGAGGCATTACCATCAGCCTACTGATCCCTCTCCAGGAGCTAAAAGAAAATCTTAATACAAGCAGCATGCTTGACATTACACATTGTATATAAGTCGTGTATAGAGATGATGTGTAACATTTTGAAACTACAAATCAAACTTTTTCATAAGGAAAATATTTATTTAAATATTATTATTTGTTAGTTGTAGGTTAATTAATGGCCAAATATATACATATAACAAAGGCTCACCTGCTTTTGCCGCTGATGCTTGTTTTGTGAGTGGATCCTAGATGTCAGCAGCTGAACCTATGCCTTATAAGAGGTGGTGGGCATCTCTCTCTAGATCAACAGCTAGAGAAGATAAGAAAAAAGTCAGTTCAGTGACAGTGTGAAAATCAACAAACAATTAAGAATGCACAAAAAAGATACTGGTCAGTGGAAATGCATTTTTATGAAATGGTAAAGGATGAAGATAAGTTAGAAAGGAATTTGGATAGGAATATTTACATTATGGACACAGACATATGGATGATAGAGTTCTGAATTACTGCGTGTAGCATATCCCCTGGTGTTCTATTATGGTGGGGGTATAGTGTGGACACCGGGTGACATTTTGTCACTGAAGCTAAGAAGAGAGACATATACACAGTTTGGAAATATGCTTACAGAAATAGAGTATGGTTACAGAAATAGAAACAGTGAATTTTAACGCATAGAAATCTCCTTAATTAAAAATAGAGGGCTAAAGATATTATTTGCAGGCAATCAATGGCATGATATGAGAGAGTTTTAGGTAATATGACAGAAGAAATATCACTCACCGATAAAATGCAATGGGGACAATGGTGACATAGGTGGATAAAGTGGGTGATAAGGAGCATTAACATGTATGTACTAGAAAAAAACAGCACTGTATAAAAATGTACTTAGAGACATAAAGACAGCTAGATTAGACATATAAGTTCAAGCACTAAAAAAATTCAGGACCTGAAATTATATTTTGTAATGGAACATGTTATATATCCTGATGCTGATGCATAGTGAGATTGTTTTTGATCTCACTAAAGCCTTAACAATTTCTGTCAACCATCTGTTGTTTGTGGCATGTCTATGAGGTCCTATGAACTTAAAATGCAAGACTTTATTAAGTACATTTTTTTCTTTGTATGTATATGATCAAGAGACATTAATATCAATTTCATGAAAAGGCATACAATTCTCTTGAGTGTGTTGGTGACATTGATATCAGTGTACCATACCAAATAAACACCTTTAAGGGTGGGTTAAAGCTGAATGTGAATGAGATGTGAGAGATTTGTGCTTATCTTGGGGAAGGAGGAGAGTGTGACATGAGTGCTTATCGTAGTGTAGTGGATAGTTAGAAGTGCTTAGTTTCTTACTTGGCCTAACATTTGAATTGCAGAGAACAGGCAAGCCATATATAATATGTCAGGGTGCATGGTGGAGTAGATATGTTTATCAAGGGAGGTGAGAAAGATATGGGATCCAAGTTCACCTCAAGAAAGAGTCTTTGACACCTAAAACCTCTAGCACTGCTCCTGTTATGCTGATATTTGTTTTAGGCCCACACAGCGTGTATCTCCACCTCAATAAATTGAAAGAGTCGTCCATCTCCTGCAACATGGTGGCCTTGCGCTCCACTGAGAGATAGACCATGTAGTACCCTGCAATGTTCAACACCAAAGGTAATTCAAAGATCTGGCTCCTCCACAGTAAAGTTTATGTTCCTTTGGAGTTGACTTTGCTGCAGCCAGAGGCTGAGGGTCTTATATAGAAACGGAAGTAACATTTCAAGAGGAAGAGAGTAGAGTCCAGGATGTGGGCTGTATTTATGCAAGAGTAATGTTTCTCAGATGTATGTGATTTAGGCCAGGAGAATGCTGTTTCCCTATCCTTGTCGCTTCTTGAGCTCGGGATTCTGCACCAAGAACCCTGCACACAGTTCGAGGCCAATGGATCTTTGTTGTCAGCTGAGACATCAAATTAAATCTCAAAATAAATCATTTTCAATTATCCTTACTTTAGTTCAGCCAATGAAGAGAATTTAGTTGAGTTAAAGGGTTTTATTTTATCTCTTTTGTAAATCATTCATTTATTAAAGTATTCATTTCCAATAATCATCAGTAAAGGTTAACAATCAAACAATTGATAATTATTAATAAGATGAATCAATTCAGTAATCGGAAGAAGCATTAACAAAGTAATATAACAAGAGTGCTCCATTAAGAAAAGTCTCTTTTGCAAGTTAAAACAAGATAAATGTGAATAGGGATAAAGGTGTCAGTACAGAAACCCAGGAAGGGTTCTGATGAGATAATAGAGAATAAACATGAAGCTTTTAGCAGAACAAGCTGGGAAACATTCTCAGCTAAAATAACAGCAGATCAAGAAATAAACAAAGGCTTCTCATAAAGAGATGTCAAGAAACCTCAGTACAGTCTCCTCTCAGAGAGTCAGGCAAAAGGAATAGGATGAGTGAAAACTCAATCAGTCTGCTCTCCATCAAAGGGTGTAAGTATCTGCCTGACTCGTCTAGAAACGCGCACTAATATAAAACATGATTTCTAAGTTTGTAACCAAAATGTGTCTTTTTTTCATGTTGACCAATAAGATTTCAGTGCACTCCTGGGAAAAGGTCTACTCCCCATCTTGTCATCAGAGTACAATAATCTTTCAACTGTGTGTCCTTAGATGTTGAGGGCACATCCTTTCTCGTTTGTAATATCATCTTCTTATGCATCATCCTCCCCGTCATCTACATGTTTTGTGGTGTGAACCTCACTATCAGTCGTCTAATACAAAAATGTCTATTCATTAACTAATAAACAGTAGCTACTGAAAATGCACAGTTGCAGCAAAAGAAAAGAAAAACATCTTGTAGAATTGTCGGTTGTAGTGAAAAACAAGCATTTCAGTATTAAGGGCCTTCACGGTAAAACATGGGGTTGTTACAGATGTCAACTTAATATAAAAATCAAGCCATATTACTAGGTTACAGGCCTATATATATTAAGTATGGTTGCCTACTACGAATTTTGCATGAAAAATACTTCATTTTCAAACATAAATTATGCACATTGGATTTTTAATAAAGCATTTTGTAAATAATTAAATTCGCCTCTAGCAACGGTCATTAATTCTGTTGTAAGAGACTTTACCCTCTCAATGTAAGGGGATAGATACTTACAAATCCTTACACTGGACAGCTATTTCCACCCCAAATTCGTGAACACCGTTTGGGTGGAAATCTCCATCTAGACATAGGTGAAAATATACTTGAGTGGAGCTCTCCACACATTTGTGAATTAGGCATTACTATTTTCTGACATTGATTTTTTTTCTCCTATATTGACCCTTTAGTGTGTTAATGCAATTGTTCTGACTGTGGAACAGTGTATATTTTTGTAACACTGACCTCTAATTCCACTTTTTGTTCATTATTCTGGTAGTATTATTTCAATGCCTCCAATAATTTAGGTGTGATGTCATTGCAATTCTTATTAGTGCTCTGTGTATGGTGTGTGACTTAAGTCAAGGCTTTGTGCATGTAACTTTGAGCCTTGCTGACCTCAAACCCTGAGAACTATGTAGCACCTCTGAGCTATTTCTGTGGGGTTCTGATAGGCTAGGAACCCAAAGCTCAGATATGCAACAATCCACTCAGTATTTGAGGTGTTGAAGTGTCACTGGATCGGAGATGCACCAGGTCCCAATGCTCTTGTTTTTTATTGCTAAAGGATCCTGTGTTCTAGGCTAATGTAGGGTCCCTGGTGTTTAGGAGCTGCCAATCCTGATACTTTATAGTGGTGCCAGGTCACCACTTATGAGATGCAGCAGTACGTACTGACATGCGCTATAGTTGAGCCAGCACTTGCTACTCTTTTTTATTTTGTTTGGAGAACTCCATAGGAGTGCATGTGCTTCCTGACTTTCTTCACCTTTTTCATCTTACTCTATCAATCAATCAATCAATGCATTTGTAGAGCGCACTACTCACCCGTGAGGGTCTCAAGGCGCTGGGGGAGGCGGGGGGGGGTGCTGCTACTGCTCGAGCAGCCAGGTCTTGAGGAGTCTCCTGAAGGTCAGCAGGTCCTGGGTCTGCCGCAGGTGGTTAGGGAGGGTGTTCCATGTCTTGGCGGCGAGGTGGGAGAATGATCTGCCACCGGTGGTCGCTCGTCGGATGCGGGGGACGGTGGCTGTGCACTCTGATTTTCTCCCTGCTCGCCGCCCACTCTTTATCCTACACCACCAATCCTGCTTCATTTAAGAAAGGTAAATTGGAAATGTCTTCTATGTGTCATGGCCTATGGTCACGCACGCATCATAGCACATGTGCACATGTGCCACAATGCATACAGATGCACTGCCAGCCACCTTGGAATGGGTTTCTTTTAGTAGAAAACACATTTCAAGATAGTTGGTTGTGTTGTGTCATGATGCATGCGCATGCGTGTCTTTGACAATAATCATTGACCTTTTGGAGAGAAGACCTATTGCGTTTCCCAATACTTGTTGTAAGCCTGTCAATGTATTTGCATTGCTCCCCAAGCTCCTCCTTGTTTTTCCCTTTGCCAAGCCTACTTCTGAGAAGATAGTCCTAATTTTTGGGTACTTCTTCTGTCCATGCATTCCATCATACACGCCATAGTAGTATTCTTTCCTGAGTGTAATATTCCCATGGTGCGGCACACTATTATGCCTGCATTTACTAGACACTGCATGTACATATCTGAATGAGATTTTGTGAATTTCCAAACGGCACATGTTGTATTATTATGGATAGTCGGAACTTGCGTTGTGATTCACTCCCTAAGTGCACATGAAACATACTTTGTAATTCACAAAACTTTTCTAGGAATGATCCTGGAAATCTATAACTATGACGGCTTTCCTGTAAAACGCTTGGAAACCTTTATAAATATTCATTCGCGTGAAGGAGTAGGCCTGTAGGCGCAGGTTTAAAATGTGTTTGAAGAATCCTGTCCCGTGTGTCAGAAAAGGAGAATTTGTGTAAAATATATGCTAAAGTTCCGTGGATGTAAGTGCAGTATTTAATGGAGTTCGCACATCTTGTAATCAATGTTTGCAACGCATTCTCAGAGAACGGCCTTTCTTATTTTTTTCAGATAATATAGCTGCCCTATTGCTGTAAACTCCAGCTTTTCTCTAGGTTTCTTTATTAGTTTACTTCGCTTCTTCTTTTTCGTATTGTGTATACGGTATTTGATGGTAACAGATGTCCTGCAGATGTGATCTGGAAAAAAAAGTAAACTATAAATCATTCGTATATGGCTGTTAATCACTTCTCATCCATCATCCTCATTCAATAGGTGTTCATTCCATTGAGCCTCGAAGTGAACATACTCATCACATTACTCACTCTATTTAGCTACTTTAGTCTCAGAATCATAGCAAGTTATGTATTCTCACTGCTTGGAGAATAAGGTCAACTGGGTCATTCAAACACTGCCACCACTCCGTCCTCTGACTGTGAAATGGAAAGCGGCTTAAATTAAAGAAGAATTTTATTCCTGTGAGTCTGACGCTATCAATTTATTTTCATTACCTGTTCCCTAATGACTGCCATAAAATTATGTACTTTGAAGCAGAACCATAATGGCATTAACCTGAGAACATTTAACAGCAATGTCACCATTGGAAATTATTGTTAACATTTTTTACTTTGATCCCTAGCACCACCATAATCCGATAACAACAATGGTTTGCCTTTTTTAAGGAAAGTATTAACAAATGTGACCCATTCAAAATTTTACCCGTAAAAGAAGTGCTGCTACAATGAGGACCTAAGGTGAAGTGCTGGTGAAAAAAGAAACAAAATCTTGTGCGATTTCTGTATTTGACAATCCACATTTGTCAGCCACTGCTTGATTGTAACTCTTATTCATGACATATGGAATCTCTCCATTGCACCAGCTTGTATACATTTCATTTGTCTGACAGTTGGAAGAATATTGTTGGAAAACGAGGCAGTATCTGTGTGGCCTGCACAAACAACATGACTACATTTGTCCTTCACTGGGAACCAAACACCCAATTGTAGCGCCTGACTCTCAGAGGGTAGCGTTGCAGAGCAGTCTGAGGCTTTACTCAAGGGAGGTGGTGTGGGCTAGTAATCGCCATTTGCAGGTGCGCAGAAATAACACTCAATAATTGATTGTCCAGTCTGTACTTTTCTTTATAAAAGTAAGAGTACATTTATTAAACACACACACTACTCAATACTATGTACCAATTTACAAATATACATAAGCTGTTGGAATTACTTTGTGACATTGCGTAACATCTCCACCCCTCCCAAAAGGGGTGGGGTCTAGTACCACCACTCCCATGTATGCACATCATCTTGCCCCCTAATGCAGTGTGTTGAGCCTAACCTGGAGCAAGGGCCCTGCGCACTGGCACCATCCCAGTGGCGACCCACCCCATTACCTCAACGCGCATTAAAAATGGGCACACCTGCCTTGGTGACACATAACCCTGACTGAGCATTTCCTACTGACCATAAAGTATGCACCTCTATATCTTAAGGGCTAGCAGTCTGGGTCTTCACCTAAGTGCAGCAGCAAGAATACATGTTTACGCACACCTTAGAATGACAGTACTCATCACCTTTGTTGGACATTAGAATGCATTGCAATTACAGCCCCTAAGGGCATCAGAGATGAAATCACAGGATTACACCTATACAGCCAGACACCCTAGCAGGAATGTCTGGCAACATAACCCACTTTGCTTATGACATCACCTTACACTGGTACCTCACATTACATATGTGACCTCCAGTCCCTCTAAAAGGAATAACCGTTAGTAAATGCAGTTCTGGTGCAATTACACCTCTTCACCTCCAGGGGATGCCCTTCTCAAGCCATCCACAACTCAGCCCTTCACTCCATGAAGCACCTCCAAATACACCCTCAGCTGTAGAACAAAAGTTCCAGCCTAGAAGGTGATAATGGCCGGTTGAGCCCTTGAGGGGTTATCCTTTTTAAGTCCCCAAGACACTTAGGGTGGGACTTTTCTCTTCGTGCTGGGGAGACTGCGTTGCTCCTGCAGCTCCCCGGCACCTTTTACAAAGTTGGCGGTGACCCCATGCTCCTGGGGCTACCGCAAGCATCAAAACAACGAGTTTCCCCATGCCTGGCAAGGCATTATGGGGCGCTTCAGCTCCGCTTCATGCATATCCTAACAGCGGCTCTCCCCGCTGTGCTGGGAGAAGCTGCGCAGCCTGCCTTGCTTCGCGGGGCCCGGTCCCACCCGGGTCCTCCCGCATCTCTTCACTCGTTGGGGCCTCCTGCCCGTGGAAGCCGGCTCGGGAGCCCACCCCGGCCGCTCCGGCCGGCTACCTGTCCGGCCCGCACCTCCGTGTGCGGCCGCAGGAGCCGGCACATCACTTCTGGTCTGCCCGCTCTGGCGGGCAGACACGCCGACAGCCGCTGGCCCAGCGAGGCCCGGGGAGTGCGACGGCACTCCCCCTCTTCACCGCAGCACACGGGGCGATCTTCGCGGGGAGCGCGCCGGCGCTCCCCGTCTTCGATGTCGCCGGGGGCCAGGGTGGGCTCCTGGCACCCCCGCCTCCCGCATCTTCGCGGGGAGCGCGACGGCGCTCCCGACTTTGCTTCGGGCCGGGGATGGGGTCCCGGGCCCCTCAGACCTCCTCGCGGGGGGCGCAACGGCGCTCCCCGCCTCCCGCATCTTCGCGGGGAGCGCGCCGGCGCTCCCCGTCTTCGGTTGTTTGCCGGGGGCCAGGGTGGGCTCCTGGCAGCCCGCCTACCGCATCTTCACGGGGCGCGACGGCGTCCCCCGGCTTTACTTCGGGGCCCGGGGATGGGGTCCCGGGTCCCTGGGGGCCTCTTCACGGGGGGGCGCGACGGTGCTCCCCCGCCTCCATCTTTGGTGGGGGCCAGGGTGGGCTCCTGGCCCCCCTGCAGGGCACCTTCGCAGGGAGCGCGACGGCGCTCCCCGGCTTCCCTTCCTCCCCCAGGGGTCAAAGGTCGCTCACCTTCCGGGGGCCCTATCTCAGCCCCTGGGGGTCCGATCGGCCTCATTTTCGCGTCCTCTTACTCCTGGTGGCCAGCCCCAGCCACGAGGAACACTCTCCTTTGCCCTCGGGGTCTCTGAGAGGGGGATTCGGCAGGGAGCTTTCTTCACTGGCTCCCTGCGCCAGCCTGTCGCCTGTCTCTCCTCCTTGGCCTCTCTTCTCCCTGCGCAGAGGCCTCTGCTTCTGCGCACTGGTCCTGGGCTCCTCTTCTGGTGCTGGCAGGGCCCTGGGGGACAGTCAGGGGTTCCTCCTTCCAACTGCCCATTGCCAGGCTCCAGCACCTTCCGCCTCCGCAGACCACACCTCAGAGAGCTTCTCCTCCTGTGCAAGCACTTTTTAAAAGTTGAGTAGGGGCTGGCAGGAAGTCTCTGTTTGTCCTATCAAACAGCGACACATCACTTCCCTGCCTCTGCTCCCTCCTCCTTGTCCAGTCCTGTAGCTGGTCCAAAATGGCGTCGTCCAGGGTCTCTGGCCTCATGGTCTCTGAAACCAGACCCTTTCCCCAGTACTGCCTTCCCCTTGGTTCAGCTTGGTGCCTGGCACCCAGCGACAGCTGCTGATGGATTAGCCTGTAGCTCCACCTATCTTGTCTACGTGGAGGGAAGATCTTGGCTCTGCGAAGAAGGGTCATTAATCTACCCTGCCAGGGCCAGACCCCAGCCAGGGACTCAGAGAAATATGACATTCCTGGATGACCCAAAAGCAGTACAAATATGACTTTGGACTCTGCAGAATACTTCTTTTCACATCCGCTACCGTGGACTTTAGTGTGTGTCTGGAATTTGTAGGCCTTATGGAAGTTAATTTAACACATGGGCTCCACATTCCCATAGGGGAATAATGAAGTGAAAAACACAGTAAAGCACACTGACTTTCCCTGGCATGTTCCTTCCTAGTGTATAAGGCCTATTCCGGATCACCACCCAATGCTGCATAAGTCCTGCCACACCATTCACTTTGTAGCTGCTCCTGGACTGCGCACGCTAGGAATCTCCCCTGCGCAGTCCCTACACATGTGCACACGCATGTACACAGGTGTCTGCATGTAACCAGCCCAGTGCCCCTTACTCCAGCTGCTGCGCAGCGGCTAGTCAAGCTAGGGGGACACCAGTAAAACCCACATGCAGTCTCTTCCTTCATGAGTTCACTGTGGATGAGTCCCAATTTACGAGGCTCTCCCACAGTAACAGCTCAACAATTAGGTCCTCAAAAGCGAAAAATCCGGGCGGCCTATAGTGTCAGAACCACTTTCTAACACACGCCGCGCCCAGCTGAATCCTACAGGGAAGAAGTAGCCACTCTACATGGGTATTCTTCCCGTAGTCAGCGATAACTAGTTATAAGGGGTTCTGACCAGACCCCCTTACTCACCAGTTATCCGCTCAGACCACCTACTCCTCCCATCCATGAAATCTCCACCCATGACAGGGATCCCAGACTACCCTAAGAACCCTCCGGGCTCTAGGTTAGATACCTCTAGGTCACTCATGGTCTACATGGACTTGGCCTCACTAGGCCCACCTTTGCCCTTGGGCATGCAAAACTATGCCTACCCCTTCTCGGGACAAGGGTCCAGTGCCTCCGCACCGTTGCGGTCTTCCGGGACAGGTCTACATCCCATCCCCTGGGTCACTAGCTGATCTCCCTTCTGGAGTTTGTTCCAACCAGTACCCTCTCTCCGTTTGGTCCTTGCACCCTAAAGATGCAACCTCTCTGGACCCTCCCCCTCAGCCTGCCGCTGAGGTCATTCTGCTGCCACCACCCTTTCGGGACGACTGGCTTCCCTAAAGAAAGCACAGCCACTCGTGCTTTCCCCACACAGAAAAGCACCCATTGGCCACTGGCCTGGGTCCCTGATAGGACCTCAGACCGGCCTCACTACCGCACTGGCAGTGCCAGGGAGGAACACTGAGGGTGCCCCGTCAGACATTCTACAGCTCATTCCCCCCGTCAGTAGCTCCACACGGAAACTACCCCGGGAACCTAGACCCCTTCCTTGTTCTCCGCTGCGAGAACAGGGCCTACGCACCCTTCCCTCCGAGAGGCGCGCTCTCCTCCCAGAGTACCCTTAGAGAGCCTGTGGGCCCCGAGTTAGCTAGACCCAGGCCCACCTCTCATGGCTCTCCCGGTCTCCCGGCAGTGCCTTGGGAGACCGTCCAGGGACCCACAGGGTCCCTGGATGGCCTGCACCACCCCTTTGCGACACACAGGGTCCCTTCACTTAAGATAGGCCCCACCTGTGGTCAGGGTAGCACGCCCACACCAAGCCAGGGACCCTAAAGATCCCGGCTAGGCCTGCACCACCCCTTTGCAAAACACAGGGTCCCTTCACTTAAGATAGGCCCCACCTGTGTTCAGGGTGTTACTACCTTGCAGGAGTCCACCTCCTGCCTCGAGCTAGGGGAACACCCCCATGCTCCTGGTCCTTGGGTTCAAGACCCACAGGACCTACCGGACTGGTCACCGTCCACCCGACCCTGACGCCTCAGGGTCCACCACTAACCCTTCACCTGGAAACTAGGGAGTACATCACCCCCACTCCGATCTCCACTGGGTCAGTTACCTAGCCCACCTAGGTTACCTAGGGGCTACCACTACACACTATCACTCAAGAACTACCCTCCTCTGGGGCCACCCCTACCAGGGGCCACCCCTGGGTCGCTCACCTCCCCACCAGTTAACCTGGGGGCCTGCCGGACACCCAACTCTACCACATCCTCCTCCCACCGTGGGAAAAGTTCCTGGGGTCCCCCACCAAGCGAACCCCTGGGGCGTTACTACCCGGGGTAAAGAAACCTCCTGCCCCACCCTTCCAGTGGTTTTGGCCTGCGCCAATGCAAGTACTTTCAGCGGGGGAAGAATACCTGGGGCCCCTTCTGTGGAAACCCTCCCTGCCCTTAAAAAGCGCGGGAATCTCCCAGGACCCCCTCTCTCTCCTGTCCCCCACAAAGGTCAATCCACCCCTACACCCCCACCTGTGATGTAGGTATCAGTTGCTGTCCCTATCTCTTGAGGAGACACCCTCCTCATGCAAGTGTAGTGCGTGTAGTGTTAGGGTTCAAAGGTATACAATATGGCTTAGAACATTTGTATGCAATCATTTCTAGGAACGCACCATCCCCCTAGCACATGAAAATCAGCGTTGCGCGGTCATATCAATACAGTTTACATTTCAACCATAATATCTTCACATGACCCGTATGTGCGCGGGGCTTTCCTTTTCCATACCTTTAGTTCACCTAACCAAAACTTTGAACCCTTCTCAGAGCCTTGCGCTCTTCCATTTGCTCATTACTGCATAGGTAATGTGTGGCAAAACTGGACTTATCAAATGCTATAAATGCGCACCAGAATGGGATACTATGTTTCCCGCCGCTAGCCACCAATGTTGGAAAACGAGGCAGTATCTGTGTGGCCTGCACAAACAACATGACTACATTTGTCCTTCACTGGGAACCAAACACCCAATTGTAGCGCCTGACTCTCAGAGGGTAGCGTTGCAGAGCAGTCTGAGGCTTTACTCAAGGGAGGTGGTGTGGGCTAGTAATCGCCATTTGCAGGTGCGCAGAAATAACACTCAATAATTGATTGTCCAGTCTGTACTTTTCTTTATAAAAGTAAGAGTACATTTATTAAACACACACACTACTCAATACTATGTACCAATTTACAAATATACATAAGCTGTTGGAATTACTTTGTGACATTGCGTAACATCTCCACCCCTCCCAAAAGGGGGTGGGGTCTAGTACCACCACTCCCATGTATGCACATCATCTTGCCCCCTAATGCAGTGTGTTGAGCCTAACCTGGAGCGAGGGCCCTGCGCACTGGCACCATCCCAGTGGCGACCCACCCCATTACCTCAACGCGCATTAAAAATGGGCACACCTGCCTTGGTGACACATAACCCTGACTGAGCATTTCCTACTGACCATAAAGTATGCACCTCTATATCTTAAGGGCTAGCAGTCTGGGTCTTCACCTAAGTGCAGCAGCAAGAATACATGTTTACGCACACCTTAGAATGACAGTACTCATCACCTTTGTTGGACATTAGAATGCATTGCAATTACAGCCCCTAAGGGCATCAGAGATGAAATCACAGGATTACACCTATACAGCCAGACACCCTAGCAGGAATGTCTGGCAACATAACCCACTTTGCTTATGACATCACCTTACACTGGTACCTCACATTACATATGTGACCTCCAGTCCCTCTAAAAGGAATAACCGTTAGTAAATGCAGTTCTGGTGCAATTACACCTCTTCACCTCCAGGGGATGCCCTTCTCAAGCCATCCACAACTCAGCCCTTCACTCCATGAAGCACCTCCAAATACACCCTCAGCTGTAGAACAAAAGTTCCAGCCTAGAAGGTGATAATGGCCGGTTGAGCCCTTGAGGGGTTATCCTTTTTAAGTCCCCAAGACACTTAGGGTGGGACTTTTCTCTTCGTGCTGGGGGAGACTGCGTTGCTCCTGCAGCTCCCCCGGCACCTTTTACAAAGTTGGCGGTGACCCCATGCTCCTGGGGCTACCGCAAGCATCAAAACAACGAGTTTCCCCATGCCTGGCAAGGCATTATGGGGCGCTTCAGCTCCGCTTCATGCATATCCTAACAGCGGCTCTCCCGCTGTGCTGGGAAAGCTGCGCAGCCTGCCTTGCTTCGCGGGGCCCGGTCCCACCCGGGTCCTCCCGCATCTCTTCACTCGTTGGGGCCTCCTGCCCGTGGAAGCCGGCTCGGGAGCCCACCCCGGCCGCTCCGGCCGGCTACCTGTCCGGCCCGCACCTCCGTGTGCGGCCGCAGGAGCCGGCACATCACTTCTGGTCTGCCCGCTCTGGCGGGCAGACACGCCGACAGCCGCTGGCCCAGCGAGGGCCCGGGGGAGTGCGACGGCACTCCCCCTCTTCACCGCAGCACACGGGGGCGATCTTCGCGGGGAGCGCGCCGGCGCTCCCCGTCTTCGATTATTCGCCGGGGGCCAGGGTGGGCTCCTGGCACCCCCGCCTCCCGCATCTTCGCGGGGAGCGCGACGGCGCTCCCCGACTTTGCTTCGGGCCCGGGGATGGGGTCCCGGGCCCTCCAGACCTCCTCGCGGGGGGCACAGCGGCGCTCCCCGCCTCCCGCATCTTCGCGGGAGCGCGCCGGCGCTCCCCGTCTTCGATTGTTTGCCGGGGGCCAGGGTGGGCTCCTGGCAACCCCGCCTACCGCATCTTCACGGGGGCGCGGCGGCGTCCCCGGCTTTACTCGGGGCCCGGGGATGGGGTCCCGGGTCCCTGGGGGCCTCTTCACGGGGGCGCGGCGGTGCTCCCCCGCCTCCATCTTTGGTGGGGGCCAGGGTGGGCTCCTGGCCCCCCTGCAGGGCACCTTCGCAGGGAGCGCGACGGCGCTCCCGGCTTCCCTTCCTCCCCCAGGGGGTCAAAGGTCGCTCACCTTCCGGGGGCCCTATCTCAGCCCCTGGGGGTCCGATCGGCCTCATTTTCGCGTCCTCTTACTCCTGGTGGCCAGCCCCAGCCACGAGGAACACTCTCCTTTGCCCTCGGGGTCTCTGAGAGGGGGATTCGGCAGGGAGCTTTCTTCACTGGCTCCCTGCGCCAGCCTGTCGCCTGTCTCTCCTCCTTGGCCTCTCTTCTCCCTGCGCAGAGGCCTCTGCTTCTGCGCACTGGTCCTGGGCTCCTCTTCTGGTGCTGGCAGGGCCCTGGGGGACAGTCAGGGGTTCCTCCTTCCAACTGCCCATTGCCAGGCTCCAGCACCTTCCGCCTCCGCAGACCACACCTCAGAGAGCTTCTCCTCCTGTGCAAGCACTTTTTAAAAGTTGAGTAGGGGCTGGCAGGAAGTCTCTGTTTGTCCTATCAAACAGCGACACATCACTTCCCTGCCTCTGCTCCCTCCTCCTTGTCCAGTCCTGTAGCTGGTCCAAAATGGCGTCGTCCAGGGTCTCTGGCCTCATGGTCTCTGAAACCAGACCCTTTCCCCAGTACTGCCTTCCCCTTGGTTCAGCTTGGTGCCTGGCACCCAGCGACAGCTGCTGATGGATTAGCCTGTAGCTCCACCTATCTTGTCTACGTGGAGGGAAGATCTTGGCTCTGCGAAGAAGGGTCATTAATCTACCCTGCCAGGGCCAGACCCCAGCCAGGGACTCAGAGAAATATGACATTCCTGGATGACCCAAAAGCAGTACAAATATGACTTTGGACTCTGCAGAATACTTCTTTTCACATCCGCTACCGTGGACTTTAGTGTGTGTCTGGAATTTGTAGGCCTTATGGAAGTTAATTTAACACATGGGCTCCACATTCCCATAGGGGAATAATGAAGTGAAAAACACAGTAAAGCACACTGACTTTCCCTGGCATGTTCCTTCCTAGTGTATAAGGCCTATTCCGGATCACCACCCAATGCTGCATAAGTCCTGCCACACCATTCACTTTGTAGCTGCTCCTGGACTGCGCACGCTAGGAATCTCCCCTGCGCAGTCCCTACACATGTGCACACGCATGTACACAGGTGTCTGCATGTAACCAGCCCAGTGCCCCTTACTCCAGCTGCTGCGCAGCAGCCTAGTCAAGCTAGGGGACACCAGTAAAATCCACATGCAGTCTCTTCCTTCATGAGTTCACTGTGGATGAGTCCCAATTTACGAGGCTCTCCCACAGTAACAGCTCAACAATTAGGTCCTCAAAAAGCGAAAAATCCGGGCGGCCTATAGTGTCAGAACCACTTTCTAACAAATATGCATAGATAGCTGTTTCCTATTCTTATTCCTATGTCCAGTTGAGGTGATTCCCTCTCCGGAATTTCCTTGGAGAGTCCAGTTGTTGACAGTGAAATCCAAATATTCATGTTTGCTCAGTCAAACGTCTTCTGTCCCATATTTATAGCTAGATGTTCCATAGTTTCTTTACTGAGGGATCACAAACAATTAGGTAGAAGGAAATATATCCCAGTAGTGATGCAAACGCATGGGAAGCATAGATTGGTTGCATTGGCTTACCTAACACATTTCAAGTAAAGTTATCCATTCAATCTAAGAGGCCAATGCCTGGCAAAAGACACTTTGCCAATGAGGACTTTTTCTGATTGTTTTCTTGCTCTCCCTGCACCAGTGCCTGTGCTGCATTCCTGCTCCAGGAACAACCTGGTTTCAAATCCAGCGCCATCCAGTTTGAACCTAAATATCATGTGTAAGGACTCCCTCAGTTGCATTTATGTCGCTGCCTCCTGATCATCTGTCTTCACACCCCACTATTTTTAGCATGGAGCCACTTCATAACCATAGGACTGAGGATGACCGATATGCACATGTTCCCATCACTCAATTCGGTCCCTTACCATCGCCTGAGACCACCATGAGGATGATGGATGTGATGTGCTGCCTCCCTCACACACCTGACAGTCTGTGGGGTTCGGGTACTCCCCTCCATGGCTTCATAAAAGCTGCTCGTTGGCCAGCAGGGTTCCCTTATGTTTTCAGACCCACCCCAGCTCTCGTTTGATTAAGCCCACATAGGGGGCAGGGCATAAGCAAGCAGGAACACACTGTGAAAACCTGGCAGTATCCTTTGAAATGTAATGTGCTTGAGAGGACATCCATGCTATCAGAATTATGGGACCTGTTCGCAAACTGCATTTTGAAGTACATGTTTTAGTACTACAATAGTACTATTAATGTATGTGACAAAATGCTACTCCTGTCTGATTGTGAAGTTTCCGCAAATGTAAATGTATGTTTTAGCAGTAAATGTTGGAGGCACAGAAAGGAGTAGCTGGAAAATGGGGTATACTTATAACTAAAGGAGAGGGGATTTGGGAGCGTAAGAAGGAGTTTAGGGAAGCGTAGGGGGTGGTTTAGGGATGGAGATGCTCTGACACACTAAGGAGGAAACCCATTGCTATTCTCAAACTTCACCTCTAAATTTGCTATGGCCAAAGAGGGTCCCAAAACAGTAGTAACTTGCTCCAGATTAGAGATGGAGTAAATCCAACATCACACATGGCTAAACCCTGGCACTGCAATACCCGCACATAGAAAATAATATAGGCAGGGACTTAAAAACAAAAACCCATAGGAACTAATATTAATTTAAATTAAATGATATAAAATACTTAAACAGATCAATAACTGTAGTGTGCTGTAAAAAATAAAATCTAAAAATAAGGCACTCATATTTTTAATTTGAACATGAATGTAATATTATTTTTATGATAATATAATTGTATTGCTTTAAATTAATTCTACATCATGTTTCATAATTATGAATGCATAATACAAACGATTTTTTTGCTCTATTTGGGAATTCATTTTATAATTTAAACTTCAGCAAAATAATTGTAAATTATTTAAACATTTTGTTCCAAATGAAGTTAATAGTGTTGTAGCATTTGTTTGTTCTACATTTAAAATAAATATATAAATAACATTTAATTAATATGTGACATAAAAATATTTTTACTATTTTGTTTCACTTTTCCTTATATTTTACCATAGGGAGACTCCGCAGTCAGGGTAGTGATGGTGGACCTAATCATCAAAGCCAAAGCACAATTGATGTAGTTATCTAACAGAAAATTATCCACAAACAATTATTTCATAACTTCAACAAGAAAAGGTCGAATTCTCAGTAAATTTAGAGGTACAAACATTGCTATATATATATTGAGTACACAAATAATATATTGTATTAAATAAACCACAGATTAATGTTTAGCGAGTTGCTTGAATTGTCATTGCATGGCAATTAATGTTTGAGGCAATATATCTGCCAATATTTAAAGAATATTGGGAGAGATTTACAAAAAAGTCACACAACGCAGTGCAGCCACCCGCGAGGCTGTGCTGCGTTGCGCGACAGGGAGGGAGCGGGAGAGCATCATATATTCAGAGATATGGCTCTCTCCTCCCCTTTCCCTTGCGTTGGCGCTGATTTCAGCGGCCGTGCATCATGCACACACCTTAGCGCCATAGCGCTACGGTGTGTGCATGAGTCTAGCATAAATGTTGTACAGGAAGGGTACCCTTCTTGTACAAAATACTATAAGGGAGATTTACAAAGATTTTGCGCAGGGTTAGCGTCACAAAAGTGACGCGAACTAGCGCAACTTTTTGTTGTTGTTGCTTTTTAAGCACCCTCAAAGTAGCGCAAAGCACTGCTTTGCGTTACTTAGCGCCAAGGGTGCTTTACATGGGTGGAATATGGGCGTTCCCATGCAACCAACCATGCCTTTTGATGCAAAACCATGTTTACAAAGATTTGTAGACATGGTTTTGTGCCAAAAGGTAACACCCCTTCAAAGGAGGCGCTCACAGGAGAAACGCTTTCATTTCTCTGTGTTTTTCCGACTTTGCATGCATGCTGCACTGTGCAGGGTACCCTTCTTGTACAAAATACTATGCCTAGACACATTGGAAAGCTTTTCCCACTTTGTATGCATGCTGCACAGTGCAGCACGCATGTGAAGTTGGAAAAGACGGAGAAATAAAAGCATTTCTCCTGTTAGCGCCTCCTTTAAAGGGGCGTTAACGTTTGGCGCAAAACCATGTCTACAAATCTTTGTAAATATGGTTTTGCGTCAAAAGGCATGGGTGGTTGCATGGGAATGCCCATGTTCCACCCATGTAACGTCCCCTCGGTGGTAAGTAATGCAAAGCAGTGCCTTGCGCTGCTTTGCCCTACTTTGAGGGTGCTTGGAAGTAAATAGCAAAAAAAACATTTTGCGCTTGTTAGCAACACTTTTGTGACGCTAACCCAGCGCAAGATGTTTGTAAATCTCCCCCCAAGACATCTTTATGGAGTCTTTTTTAATCATTGTCATAGCCCAGGAGGGCAACTAGCAGTGTGCAGGGTACTGGCTCACTCGTGATCTCGTGCAGCTCCTGTATTATCGCAAGCCAGAAGCACTGCACACCTGGGCAGAACCACTCCACCTTGGTGCTTCACTTTGCTTTCAGTGAGAGACCGACACGTAGCACGCAGTACAACGTGAGGAGGAGCAGGGGCTGCAGGAGCAACCAGCAGCTTTGTTCAGTTTTGCTTTTCTGCTCGCGATACCCCATTAACGCAATCGGCGACCGTGGGCACAGAACCCCAGTTGTGTTCCACCACGAGCCCACGGCCAGAAGGAGCATATCTGATTTTACCCACGAGCGCGGCCGTTGTCATACGGCGGCCGCTGAGAGTGTGCCCCAGGTAGTCGCGGAAGGGGCCCGGCTAGTTCCGGGTGCAGCCTGCATCCGCCTGTTGAGCCCCATTCACCCTGGATTACGACACTGCTGCCGCTGCTTCTGCCACCACCCTCCTCCACTCCATTCAGCCGGCCCCAGCTGCCATTCCAGGTTTAACCACCCGCACCACCCTCACCTCCTCCCTCACCACTGTTGTAGGTGGGGGATCAGAGGAAAATCTGACCTCCAGCTCAGGGTGTCCATCCGGCCTGATGCCGCGCCCAAAGGGGCCGAGGTGGCCTTGGCAACGCTAGGAGAAAGTTTAAACCAGCGGTTCCAGGGCATAAAGACACGGGAGCCAGGACCTGCATGAAGCGCCGCAAGGTCACAGGATGTTGAGGTAGGTGACCACAGCGCATTAGATGCCGATCTTGTACCCAGCACCAAGCTGCACTCAGAAAAGGGAGGTGGGGCACAATTAAGATCTCCCCGACACTCGCTTTGTCACCCCCATTTGACCCTCCTTGCGCTGTCACCTCACTTTGTGAGCACCAGGACTATCCGACTACTGAATCAAGTAAGTAGCCAGTCACTATAACTTAGATGGCCCACAATCTAGACGGCCAAGCCGGAACAACCCAAAGGAGTCTGAGGAAGGCACCAGCAGCCTCCAGGGGATAACAACTGCACTTTAGCACGATCCATTAACAAGGCCAAAGCATGGTCAAAAAGAGATGTCAGGCTAGAAGCACGGCCAAAAAGAGGCTGCCGGACCACGAGAGCGAGAGCCCAGTGGCAGCTGAAGGGGGGTGGGGCAGTCTCCAACTAGAACATCCAGGTATTAGTTATGCACAGCCAATAATTTGACCTGCAACCGAACCCGGAACGGAACCCGAACTGGAAATTGATAGCCCTCAGAGCAAGAGCCCATCATCGAAAGGACCATCCGTCACGCTCTTGCTCCCCCTGCTCCCGCTCCCTCCCCCACGGGGCAAAATCCAATACTACTTCCAAAGAATCTCACAACCAAAGGACCCCAGACTCAACCTTGCAAAAGGCGCGAAGGCAACTACACCAAGATGCTCTCTAGCCCCAATTAGGACAGCTTCATTGAGCCCTGAGCCATACAAGTCCACGAGGGGCAACCTAAGGAGATCAAACTCCCATCTTAAACTCCATCAAGACTGTAACCCACATAGATTGTCTGCAAAAAATATCCACATCACAACAACAGCGCAAATACACACAGGACACTCAGCACTGGGAACTGATAGTCAGGCAAACCCTTTTGCCACTCCGGAGACACAATCTCCACAAAGGGATCAAAGCCGACGGAGCACATTAGATACTGAGCAGGGGCCCTTAACAGAAGACTTATTAACAACTCTAGAAGCCCAAATAGATGCACAAATGGAAGCATCCCTGGCCCAAACGCCTCTAATCACACGAGTTACAAACACTCACTTTCACACGCTGCTTCAGTCGTATGAAGGTGGCAGCGGACAAGCTAGCCCAGTGAGCCCAGCAACTTCCAACCAGGAGGATTACTCCTTTTATAAACAGGATATAATAGCCAAAGCTCTACTCTGGCAGTCACAAAAAATGGAGCTCCAGATTGACCTAATTCAGTCAATAGCAGCAAGCCTAGTGGTCCTAGGAAACAGGCTAACTATGATCGAACACAAACTTGATCAGTCAGAAGTGGGCCAATTCTACTACTGCACCCAACAAATGGACAAACTGACCCCACTACCAGAAATCCTGTGGGCTTTACTAGACAACGCAAAGAAGTCCTGCTCACCCACGAGCACTCAAACAAACAATCCAGCCGTGGCAGCTAGTACCCCCTCCCCATCCGGGGACCCAGTACATCATTCGGTAACTCCTTGCCGCAGTGAAAGCTTGGCTGCAATCGTCCACGATAACGCAACTTCAAGCCCTCACATAAAACCACGGTTACCCGGGAGCTCCACTTAGCAAGCCCCTAATTCTCTCTCCTCTGAAGAATCCCCTCTCTCTAGAAGAGCAAAAAAGAAACTAAAAAAACTCTCCAGAAACAGCGCCTACAAAAAAAGGCATCTGGGGACAACAGGCCTAGGTTTCAGAACAGGTCCTTCCAAACAACAAGAAAAGCCAGTCAAACTTTTTCCAATCTTCAACAAGAACCTAAAACCAGGCCACAACCACAATATTAATAACATAGTGGCACAGGATACTGGGGCCTGCTACCAGAAAATGCAACAGATTGTCAAACCAGGAGACAGACAGAGCACCCAAAGTTCAACAAACATGAATAAACCAGAACAAGACAACTTACGTGATTTGCCGTTGCCGCCTAACTCAAACAACGACCACACTAGGACCCACGGGAGTCAAGCCAACCGCGTACCAGCCCAGTACAGGAGACATAATAACCAACCGGAGCGAAGACTACCACCCTATTTTGCGCCAGTGCACCGCCCAACCCACGGCTTCCGGCCATCCCTCTAGTGCAGAATGACCGGCCCCATCAAACAGTGCACATACCAGCATCACCCTGCCTTACACTTCCGCCGGCACATCGGCAACGCCTATTCAAGCCGAATATTCACGGGAAGCCTAAAGAATAGCATGGTTGAAAGCACGAGAGATAAAGAAAAGGCGCAGGATAATCTGTCAAGGGAGGGCACAATCATCCGGGACACCACTAGAACCACCTAACAGGGCCCTGCAGCCGAGAACGAACGAACATCCAGTCCACCCCAAACCAGCAAATCTTCAGTCATAGCTCCCCGCACTATAAACACAGGAGGATCAGCTATAATCAAGCGTCCAGGATCTCAGCACTTAGGGACCGTAAGCAAGCAGGTCCGGCAGAACATGCAAGTCCAGTACTCCCATCCCAGCAACCAGGAGAACCTACATATCGCTGCTCCAAAGGTGACAGGCGAAAGATAGCAGAAAACCCCTCGTCCGGCCTAATATTCATCCGCCACTATGCATCCAGCGGGCCAGTGGATATCTTGAATAGAGGCAACCTTCTAAGATTATTTCAACATATTCTATCTTTGACCCATCTATTCTCAGCTCGACTCCAGTCGGTAAAATTTGCCCATATCCCTGGGACAAGGGTACCCGAATCCACAATTACCAACTGGGACTCAATAAGAACCAGAGATGACATCCTCAAAGAGGCCCCTATTTTCGAAGAATGGGGCATCCAGCTACAGCCCACTCGGCCGCGGAAATATCCCCACGTCCTAATTGAGGATCTCAAAACCCCACCCAGAGGGAGCATACTGAAGGGAGCTTAGGGTACCACCCACGACTGGCTAGTAAGCTCATCTGTGGCATCTAACCCCCTGATAGTACACTCTAACCATCAGCTGGCAACCCGCAGCCCAGAACGCTGAGGGGGCCCCCCCGAACTTAACTAACAGGAGCAGCAACTTCCATCATCCCGCCTAGCACAACAGAATTCCCTTTGTCGTTAACTACTCAACCCCCTCAGGTTGGCAAACCGGCATCAAAAGACCAACTTTCCATCATCTCCTGGAACGTGGCAGGGCTGGCCCCAACGCTACACTCTAAACAGGGGCGCGACTTTCTAAATAGGAGCGACATCATTTGCCTTCAGGAGACGTGGTCACTAACCTCCACGGCAATATACGGGTTCTATGAAGTCGTTTCAACTGGCAATGCAAACAAGCTTATTCGGGAGGCCTTCGGGGGACCTCTCGATACTCGTAAAGCAATCAGCCATAGTATCGATCTTCTCACACGCTCAATTCGACAAGAATGTCCAAGCTGTATACATTGAAGGCCTACAGTGCGGCCATAAGTCCTTTTCCCTGCTCCTCATTAACTGCTATTTGAACCCCTGCAAAACTGCAAAAACACACGCTATGGGGTCCTTGTGCTCGATCATAAAAGCAACCATCAAATCTTATTCTACACATGAAATCATGTTTGCAGGGGACTTTAATACCAAGTACCTGGATCACTACAACAACAACGTGCAAATGAGTCGTGGGCAAGACCAGTTCAACGACCCACTCACTACATATGGCCTAAAATCAGCAGACCAGTTTCCGATGGAGGCGGAGAGGGCGGCCCGCCCCACGTTCAAGAACAGTTCCATAATTGATTACTTCTTTATATCAAGCAGTTTAACAAATTGTCTCCAGAGTTTTGACACAGTAACCCGCACAGAAAGCGACCATAATCCACTGGTCATAAACCTGAACTTACATCATCAGATAGCTGACACCGCCCAGGAGCTAGGCTACTCTACAGGAGATGAATTAAAGACCCTGGTAAGGCGAATCAAGTGGCAGCCTTATCATTCACTCAAGGTAGCCAAATGGCTCGATAAAGATAGACTTCAGCTACAGGACCAACCGGGGGCCGTTCTCTTAACTAACTGGGACCTCATGACCAGAAATCTGGCAGCATCACTCCATGGTCACAGGGGTCGCCCAATGCGAAATCAGCAGTTACCTAGTCACCTAAACAAACCTCTCTCGCAACGGAGTATCAACCTCACGTGGAAGAACTTGAGGAAGAAAACTCACCTGCTCAAACTTAACCCAACATCAGGGAATCTGGTGGCTGTAAAGGAAGCACCGAAAGCCCACAAAAAAAAATTCTGGACCTTGAAACAAGCACAACAAGAGGAGGAATGGAAAAAAATCTTTAGAATGCTCAGGGAAGGATCAATAGCCTGATTCTGGCAGTATCTGAACACTCTGAAATCCTTTGGGCCTCCAAGGGCAAACGCAGTCCCAGTATCAGTGTGGGAGAACCACGTGAGGAACCAGTTCCTTGCATACAACCCTATAGTTATCACGGCCCCTGCCACACCGAAAGCAGAATATCCACAAGCACTGATTGCACCTACGAAAATAGCAAAACTAATAAAATTGATGAAGGCCAACGGGGAGCTGGGCCCAAACCGACTCCCTGCTGGGATCTTTCAATCCTCCCCAGAGGGCTGGGCAGCACACCCTGCTATTCAACACCACGTACATATTGGGCAAGATACCTGAACCTTGGAGAGGCTCAATATTATGCCCGATCCACAAAAAAAGAGACCTCCAAAATCCAAGCAACTACCCCTAATAGCTCTGTTAGATCTGGAAGCAAAGGCATACGCCCAAATCCTACTGGAAAAATTGGAATCTTGGGCAGAAGAAAATTAATTGCTCCCATTTTTTCAAACAGGTTTTCGTGGAGGATCTGCTACAACTGACAATATAATGGCTTTATCTGCCTTTTGCCATCGAGCCACCCAGCTGAATCAACCTCCCCTCTCTGCTGCTTCGTCGATCTAACCGCAGCTTTCGATAAAGTCAACAGAACAACACTCTGGAGGAAACTAGCAAACTGGGGCATTCCATCTTCGCTCCTAATGGCAGTAAGAAAAGGCCGAAAAGTGGTATGTTATCTAGGTTCACTGGCGCCACTCAGGAGAAAGCCACACAAAATTTATCCTGAAGTTGCTTATTTTAGATGACGGTGCTGCAAGGTGAGGAGAACCACAAACCTCCCCAAATTTTTCGGCCTAAGCCAACAGAATGCAATAACACTCCCCAGCACATGTCGCAGATTTGTGAGAACGGTTCAACAGTGCATGAAATAAGCACAATTTATACAAAAGAATTCAGATTCTCTCTGTCTTCTTTTCTCCTTTTATTCTGTAGATCTTCAAACAGCAAAACAGCCAACAGCCGACACGTGTTTCGTCGCATACATGGGAATTAGTCCCGTGACTTTTTCAAGGCTAAGTCTTCTCAGTTATGAATTATATTTCTGTGGTGATATTTCCAACCCACAAAGGGTGTCTGTATCCTGCAGCGTCCTTTAAACACAGTTCCTATGTATCCAGCAATCCTGATATGTTCTGGTATTGTAAGCGTCTATCAGTGTCTCTATCCTGTGGACGCCGTCAGCCGCATGTTGTCGAGTACGCTGTTGGCTGTTTTGCTGTTTGAAGATCTACAGAATAAAAGGAGAAAAGAAGACAGAGAGAATCTGAATTCTTTTGTATAAATTGTGCTTATTTCATGCACTGTTGAACCGTTCTCACAAATCTGCGACGTGTGCTGGGGAGTGTTATTGCCTCCTAATGGCAGTAACGTCCCTCTACTCAGAAACCTGGGTACGGGTGAAAACAGGCCCTACCTGTCTCTCAGCCAAAATCAGTATGTCCGGGGGTCTGAAACAAGGTTGCGCGCTCACTCCCCTACTCTTCAACCTGTATACAGCGGACATGGGAAAAGCTCTCTCCAACAGGTACCTGGCCCCTCCCCGACTAGGCCACCGACCTCTACACATTCTTCAATACGCGGATGACATTGTCATCATGGATCACACCAAAGTGGGTTTGCAACGTGCCCTGACCAGCCTACACGAGTACAGTACAACTAACCACCTCATCATCAATTCAGACAAAACCAAGATCCTTGTACTTGGACGGCAAAAGCACAAAAAACAAGCCACATGCACCATAGGCTTCAGGACAATCAACGCAGTGCAGAAACACAGGTATCTGGGGGTTTGGTTCACTGAATCCGCTCAACCCTCCGCTCACAAAAAAGAACTGTCCAAGAAATCGACGGCCATAACCTATGGTATAATAAAACTCAACAACAAGCTAAAAAGTCCGTCAGCAGAGAGTATTAGAAAAGTCATCCAAGCTTCTCTCCTCCCAGCACTCTCTTATGGGCATCACGCGTTCCCGGGCGCTTGCTCAGAAATTCTGGAGCAGGCTCAGTGCGTGGGCTATGAAAAATCTTTCAACTCCCAAAACATCTCTCTAGGGCGAGACTCAGGCTGGAGCTCGGACAGGTCAAACAAACACTAACCCTTGAGGCTGACTTCCTAAAATACTACATTCGAATTTTGAAATCCCCGGAGGAATCTTTAAAAAGCTGCCTCAGAGAAACATTTGAAATAACTGGCTCCCCGTGGAACACGCAGCTCAAGAGAGCCCTGGCCTTCCCTGAAATAAATAAACCAGCAATTGCTCTGCCTTGCATCTCCTATGCTACTTGGAAAAATCGCATCAACAAACAAGTTCAATTAGCCTCGTTCTCACAAGACCAGGCAACATTAAAAACGTTACATTTCTTGGCTCCGCTGAACGCCTCATATTTGGTAATCAAACCACAGCCTTACCTCTCCGCCTCACTGAACCCCAAAAGTAGAAGAGACATCATGAACATGCACCTGTTAGCACTGCCAATAACGGATTTCAGCCGGGCCTGGGCAAACCAAAATACTGAAGGAGCATGTCGACTGTGTGACTTCAAACAATGGCTACACCTTCTGTGCTGTTGCCCGGCCTTAGTAAACGAAAGGAGAATCCTACTTAGGGAACTATTCCTGAGTGAAAAAGCGAGCACTTGTCTTGAGGTCTCGGCAATATGTTTCACACAAAAGGAACCTCACATCCTGGCTCGTTGTGGTAGATTTGTACAATCCATCTGGGATGCTCTCCAGCCCCGCATTGGTCCTAGCAAAGTCCAAATGCTGATCCCGGATTACTTTAAAAAAATAAAAATAAAAAAAGACCCTGAAAAGGATGCAGATCCAGCCATGGATGCAGCAATTGAGACCAGAGACCTCAAACCATTTAACTCAAATAGAAGTCTGTACTAAATTGGCATAAAATCGCATTGCACACGCACAAGCACTTTACAAACGAACGAGGACCAATGACAGTAAACGTGGTGTTTGAGGAGTACAGAAATGAAGGAAGATTTGGACAATCGACGAGCTAGATGGGTGTCATCCTCCACCGAGGACGACAGCAGAGCAATGTTAAAAGTTAAATTGAGAACATGACGACACATAACATTTGCACCATAACCTACAAATATCTATTATAATCTCTCATAAAGCTGCAAAGCACAAGCACCTTACAAGAGAACTAGTACCCACAAGGAGAACGGAAAGGAAACAAGATCTGGAAAATCGAAGTGCCAGATGGGTGACACTGCCTCATGGGACCGGTTGCAATGAAATAAGAGAGACAACTGCCCCGAGTCATATGACGGCACCAAACAATTGCACTTTATCGGACCTTTTAACTTTCACGAACAATGGTTCCTTTTTAATTGTTATTTTATTGTAATGCAATTGTCTTAATTAACTTATGCAAATAAATTTCAACTTTCAACTTTCCCCCATGTCTACAATTCTATGTAAATATGGTTTTGCATCAAAAGGCATGGGTGGTTGTATGGGAACGCCCATGTTCCACCCATGTAACACCCCCTCGGCGCTAAGTGCTGAGATAAGGTGAGAGATGGCTGTCAATCAGTTACAAATGTTGTCTCGAAGTTTTCAGTCAGTGTCAGACTCTTTTCAGTGAGCCACATGGCAGTCATGGACTACTAGGTCCATCCGTGATGGTCAAGGTCATTTGCCACTGGTGTCCCGGAGTCCTTACTAATGTGCTTCTCTAATCCTGGCCAAACACCACCTTTACAGACTTGTCTCTCATGGTAGACTGCCTCTCCCATCCGCCGCGGCCAGTGCAGGTACGAGCGATGGGGCGGTGGGGCTGAGTGAGGGGGGGGGTTTCGACAGACGATGACGAGGGCAAATTAAATAAATAAATAATTTTCCCTCGTCATCGTATGTCGAAATCCCCCCCACCTGGCCCCACCACTCTTACCTGCACGGGCCGCGACTGATCGTAGAGGCAGGCTACGCCTATGATTCTGTTCACACAATAAATTAGCATAATGCCACAGCCAAAATACAAATTTGGATACCAGATTTAGTCGCAGTGCGGTACCAAGGTCAGGATGCATGCCCATTCACCATGCAGGGAATAATCCCATCACAAAAGTCACGGTGATCACCTCATAAATACCTTCATTAAGTATTTCAGAAACTAGTATCCTGCGGAGTCTGAGATGAGTTTCCTAGATCCTGCCACCCCTTCAGCGCATCTTGATCTCTCCTCCCTGAATGTCGAGGTACAGGGCATCATCTCCTCTGAAAAGATGGGGGACATCCCAATTTACATTGACCTTCCACTGAGGCCGTCTTAACAACCCTCCCCATAACCTCTTGCCCTTAGACCCAAAAATATAATTGCTTTAGAGAAATATATGTTTCAAATGTTCTGGGAACCAGGAAACACACACAAGATATAGGAACTAATTAAACCATCTTCTTTCACCTTAAATGATCATCTGCTGCACTCAATTTAAATGTAAATCTGAAGTTCAATCTGGACAACCTTTTTAATATCACAGGATACTTGTTACACCGTTGGCATGTATAGTGCTAAAATGCTTTTGCATCTCTTGGATGTGGCAACGGTGCATGCAAATCTCATAAAATATTCTAGCTGTTTAAAAAAGTGGAAAAAATAAAATTATAAAACTGATAGGTTAGTTTACAGTTTATGGTTAGGCAAAAAATATGCTGTATGGCAATGTAGATGAGAGTGAAAAAAAATGCCATTAACACTGGTTTTGTTATCCATGAGGTGTAAGCTCTCTGGGGCCAAGGATGCCCTCACCATTAGGATTTTGAGCCCCCCCCCCCACTTCCTTGTCTCTCTGTCACTCTGAGATTCTAAGGGTTTGCAGAATTGCCTCTACAGCACCACCCCAAAGCCTAGAGAAACAGACAAACCCCACAAACTAAATAAGTTCAATGGCTTGGCGTGCTATGCATAGCCTTATAGGCATATGTAGTTTTTTGTGTTTAGACTGTGGATGTACATTGCTCTGCTTGAAAATTCAGATATTCACTACAGCTGACAAGCTAAAACAGTATGTAAGAGGTCAACCAGAAGACTTGAACCAGGAGGACCAGGGAGGCAGGACGCTAAGGAATAGAATGAAAAAACATCCAATTGGAGTTAACATGGGTAATCAAGACTTTGGGACCAACACTATCTCTTGGCCCCTGCTTCACAGATTGCCCTAAAACTGTCCGGGAAATCACACACAGACACACAAACAGACAGACACATACACACAGACATATATGCACAAACACTCCATGTTCACACATTGGCATTTTGGTGGTTTGTTTTATTCTTAATACATATGTGTTACATACATATAGATAAATAAGTATATGTGCAGGTTAAAAATAATATCTACCACTTAAGCTGTAATACGACCAGCAGACAAAGGAGGGTAACATTGTCATCTTGCCAAGAGAAATGTATGACAATAAAGCCTTGAGACAGTTATCTGTGAGTGAATGATACACTAATACTGAGAAGGAGACTTACACCAGAACAACCGAACTGTATTAGGGCATGGTTGAAAAATGGAAAGATCAGGGTATTATTGCAATTCAGCATTTTTTCTTTCTGAAGTGTAAATTTCCACGCATACCAGTGCCGTAGCTACTACCTAAGATCCATAAAGATGCCAACACTCCTGCTGGTAGACCTATTGTATCTTTGATAGGAAACATTTTAGAAAACAATATGTAGATCACTTTTGAGGAATTGCCTTCCCACACATCAATTGTACATGCTATACACCTCCATACTCAGTGTATTTAATTTGGTACCCACACTGCATTAGCTATACCTCACTACTCAACCATGCGCTGTGCTCTCACAAAATTTTATGATTTGCAATGCTACTATTATTGCAATTAATCATTTGAGATGGTATAACTGATATAATATAAAACTGTATAAGCAGTGCATGGAGTAGGCACGAGCTATAGTTAATGCAGTGTGGCTTCTTAGTTGAATACACTTTGTATGAAGGTGCACGAGGTACAATAAATTGAAAGTGTTGCATTAATTATAAATTAAAATTATAAGTATAATTTTAGAAGTTTACATTTTTGTGTACTTTTATTTATCGCTAAAGAATAAACAAAGTTATAGTAAGTTAAAGGTTATGCGCAAATTATGAATTCAAGTTATTACAAAAAAATTAAGAATTGGTAATGTTTGTGTATTTTAAGTTTTGTTTGTATAGAAAGAAGAAATAAAGTTTTCCTAACTATACCAAAGGTTTAACCATTGTTTTTTTCATTGAATTTCAATGTTTTTTTATATCATTTTTTTAAAATTGTAGTGTTTACCATCATCGAAGGTAGTGTCATTAAGTGGAGTGTGGTACAAAAGTGTGGAGGAGAGTGTCATAAAGTGTACTGTTGTAGACTGTAGTGTCATCTAGTGGAGTAGAGCGTAATGTGGTACAGTGGAGTGGCATACAGTGGAATGGCATACTGTGGAGTGGTGTAGAGTGGATTGACATTGAGTGGAGAGTTTTGTAGTAGATTACGGTACAGTGGAGTGGCCTATAGTCTAGTGGCATAGAGTGGAATAGCATAAAGTGGAGTGTTGTAGAGTGGAGAGGCATACAGCAGAATAGAATACAGTGGAGTGACAATGAGTGGAGTGATATAGAATGTAGTGTGGTAGGGTGTAATAGCAGACAGTGAAGTAGTGTAGAGTGCTGTGGGATAGAGTGGAGTTACTTAAAGTGGATAAATATACAATGATATACAGTACAATAACGTAGAGTGGAGTGGCGTAAAGTTGAATAGTGTGCAGTGGAGTAGCATAGAATGGAGTGGCATAGAGTGGAATATCATAGAGTGTAGTGGCAGCAGTGGAGTTGTGTACAATGGAATAGCGTAGAGTGGAGTAGTGTACAGTGACTAACATACCTTGCAGTGGCATAGACTAGAGTAGCATATGTGGAGTGACGTAGATTGGAGTGGCAAAGAGTGGAGTGGTATAGAGTGGAGTACGGTAGAGCAGAGTGGTGTAGAGTGCAGTGGCATAGAGTGGAGTGATGCACAATTCAAATTCGATATGTTAGATTGGCGTACATGGAGTGATGTACAGTGCAGTGACAGAGAGGAATAGCATAGAGTGAAGTGCCGTAGAGCAGAGTTGTGTACAGTGGAATATTGTAGAGTGGATTGGCATACAGTGCAGTGGTGTACAGTGCAGTGGCCTATTACTTACCTATATCTAAGGCCCTAACCCAGAATACAGAAAAAGTGTAGTAAAAATTATATGGCTGCCTTTTAATTTTGCAAAGACAGCCATTAGCTAATTTTATACTGCTGTGTCATCGCTTGTACCACCGTATACTGCAAAGTTACTGTGATATATTGTGACCCAATATATAACTATGGTCTAGATGCATTATTCTATTGCGATACGTTTGCATCATGCATGGTCTCCCATGGGCAACACAATACTTAAGTCAGATTTACAAAGCAACACAAGGCTTCCATGCATGGCCCTGCATTGCTTGGTAAATTAAGAAAAATGCAAGGCAGCACAAATCAATGCCTTGCATTACTCTGCACACCATATTGTACATTCTTGCAAAATTTCAGGTACATCTGTACATCACGCCATTCTACACCAATCCACTCTATGCCACTCTACTCTACACCAATTCACTCTCCACCACTCCACTACCTGCTATTCTACTGTACTCCACTCCACTGTAGGCTACTCAAGTCTACGCCAGCCAGTCTGTATGCTATTCCACTCTATGCTATTCCACTGTAAGTTACTGCACTGTATGCTACTATATTGTATGCCACTCCACTGTACGCCACTCCACTCTATGCTATTCCACTCTACGCTGCTCGACTCTACACCACTCCACTCTGCACCACTCTACTCTCCGCTATTCCACTGCATGCAACTCTGCTCCACGCCACTCCCCTGTATTCTATTTCACTCAACCCCATTCCAGTCTGTCACTCCACTGTATGCCATTGCACTCTATGCTACTGCACTCTACGCTATTTCAGTCTATGCCACTCCTCTGTATACCACTCCACTCTATGTTATTCCACTGCATGCCACTCTATGCCACTCCACTCTATTCTATTCCACAGTTTGCCACTCCACTGTACTCTACTCCATGCTACGCCACTCTACTATTGGCCTAATTATGAGTCTGGCTGTCCGAGGACCGCCAGCCTCGTGGTGGTGGTGGTCCAGCCACGGCAGCACTGGTGATCCGACTGCCCTATTACGACTTGGGCAGTCTGGACGCCCTGAGATGGCCGCAGCCACAAGGTAACCCCCGTTCCCTGGCTGTGGTGTGGCGGTCAGAGGCTGCAATATGCCTGGCGGGACCTCCGTGGACCCGCCAAGCATATTACTAGTTTCCTCTCTGCCAGGGTTTTCATGGTGGTTCCACCGCCATGAAAACCCTAGCAGAGAGGAAACAAAAGGGGCTCTACTGGGCCCCCTTGTTCCTCTGCACCCTGTGTATGCACACATAGGGGCACAACATGTGCCCCCCTGTGTGCATGCACACCAGTTCCTCCACGGCATGAACGTTACAGCCCATGCCATGCAGGACATTTGCGCCACCTTAGAAAGAGGCACCACAGCGGGAACTGCCACGTTACCCACCTGCCAGACTACAAAAAAGACTACAAATCTGTGGGCGGTTTCTCTTGGCAGTGCTGGGGCATGGCGGTGGCAGGCCACCCGCCCACACCGCCAAAAGTCGTAATCCGGCCCTTTATATCACTCCGGTGCATGCCACTCCACTCTGTGCCACTCCACTGTACGCGAATACACTCTATGCTATTCCACTGTACGCAACTCCACTGTACATCACTCCACTTTATGGTATTCCAATATATTCCACTCCACTCTACACCACTCCATTCTTTGTTATTCCACTGTATGCCATGTCGCTTTATGCTACTCTACTCTATACCACTTCACTTTATGCTACTCTGCTCTATGACACACCACTGTATACTATTCCGCTCTACCCCACTCCACTGTACACCACTCCAGTCTAGACTACCCCACGGTACGCCACTCCATTGAGTGACATTCTTTGCTTTTCCACTCTATGCTACTACACTGTACACTACTCCACCCTATGCTACTCCACTGTACGCCACTCCACTGTCTGCCACTCCACTGTACGCTATTTCACTATACGCCACTCCACTCTATGCACGACTCAACTCTACACTATTCCACATTACACAACTCCACTCTATGCCACTCCAGTCTATGCTATTCCACTTTCCTCCTGTATGCAACTCCACTATATGGTGCTGCACTCTACCCCATTCTACTCTATGCCACTACACTCTACACTATTCCAGTATATACCAATCCACTCTATGCCACTCCACTCTACGCTATTCCAGGGTATACCACTCCACAGTGCGCTACTCCACTGTGCACCACTCCACTGTATATCCATACAGTCTACGCCACCCCACTCTACACTACTCCACTCTACACCATTCTACTCTACGCCATTCCACTGTATGCCACTCCACTCTAAGCTATTCCACTCTATGGCACTCCACTCTACGCCACTCCACTCTACGCAACTCAACTCTACGCTAGTCCACTGTACTCCACTTTGTCTACGCCACTCCACTCTATGCTATTCCACTGTATTCCACTCCACCATACGCTACTCTACTCTACTCTATCTCACTCCACTATATGCTTTTCAACTCTGCCCTACTCCACTGCACGAATTCCTCTCTATGACAATCCACTGTATGCCCCTCCACTATACGCCCCTTCACTATACGCTATTTCAATGTATGCCACTCAGCTCCATGCAATTCCACTGTACACCACTCCCCTCTACACTATTCCACTGTACAGCACTCCACTTTTCACCACTCTACTCTACACCACTCCACTCTTTGCTATGAAACTCTATGCCACAATACTCTATGCCATGACACTCTACGCCACAATGCTCTAAGATATAACACTCTACAACACAACACTGTATGACATTCCACTCTATGCCACTCCAGTCTACGTCACTTCAGTCTATACTTCAGTCTACTCCACTCTACAACCCTCTACTCTACTCTGCAATACTCTACGCCCCTGCACTCTACCAAATTCTATTCCACTTTGTGTTACTAGACTGTACAACACTATACTCAACTCCATTCCACTGTACAACACTGTAGTCTATTCTATTGCACTCTACCACACTCAACTCCACTCTACCGCACTCTACACAACCCCCTCTACACCACTCCACCACAATTTACTCCCCTCTACTCTATAACACACTACTCCACTCTACTCCACTATGCCACTCCACTCAACCACACTGTATGTCACTTCACTCTACTCCCTTTTTGCCATCCCACTCTATGCCACTGTAAGACAGTCCACTCTACAACACTCTACTCCATACAAGTCCACTCTACAACACTCTACTACACTTTATGCCACTGTATGACACTGACCTACACTCTGTGCCCCACACTCCACAGTACAACACTCCACTCTATCCTACTCTACAACACTCATCTCTACTCTAAGACAGACTATGCAACTCCCTCTATGCCACTCCACCCCAATTTACTCCACTCCACTCTATGGCACACTATTCCACTCTACTCCACTGCACTGCACTACTCCACTGTATGCCACTCCACTCTACGCCACTCTATGCCACTGAACTCCACAACACTTTATACCACTACATTCTACCACAGTCTATGACACTCTACTATATGCCACTCCACTCCACTCTACACACTCAACTCCACTCTATGACATTCCACTTCATGACACTTTTCAACACTGTACAGCATGGCACTCCACTGTACGCCATTCCACTCTACACTATTCAACTGTACATCACTCCACTCTATGCCACTCAACTGTACGTCACTCCACACTTTATAACACACCACTCCACTCTACGCCACTCCACTCTGTAGTATTCACCTGTAAGCTAATCCACTCTATGCCACTCAACTCTATGCCTTTCCACTCTACACCACTCCACTCTAAGGACCATATGTACGAAGGCATTTTGCATTTCTTAACGGTGCGAATCACTATTTCAGGCCATTTGGAAATGCAAAATGCCATTTCCCTTCGTACGAAATGCATTCGCAGTGCTGCTAATTGAGATTTCTACCTTGTAGAAATCGCATTTTGGAAATCGCAAAATAGGAAATCGCAAGTAGCGATTTCCTAAATGCGAATCGCAAACCGCATGTACAACCGATTTCCTAATTGCAACTAGTCACAAAATGGCCATTTAGGAAATGCAAATACCATTGATTCAGATCAGGTGGTAACAAGGTGCAAACTTTAAAAAGCCACCCAAAATGCATCAGGCTCTTTCAGAATGGTGGCCCTGTAAATTTTGGCAAAGAGGATAAGGATTTTGGCTCTGACAGAGAGAAGAAAGAGGAGACAGGAGAGGATATTTAGGGTGAGGGACACTCTGTTTGGTCAGACAGAGGAGGAGATCCATAAGAGGTACAGACTCAGTGGTTTGGTAACACTTGATTTAATTGCTGAGTTACAAGCTCAGCTACAGGCCCCAAAACTCAGAAGGAGTGGAATCCCACCACATGTGCATGTATTGTGTTTCCTACACCTCTTAGCCTCTGCCAGTTACCAAGGGATCATAGCAGTGGGAGGGGGGTGTCACAAAGTGCTCTGTCCAGGTTCCTTCATAGGCTCCTGGACATTATAGTGAGCAAAGTCAACCAATAGGTATCATTCCCCAATACCCCCCCAACCTTTTCAACACACCAAACTGATGTTCTACAGGGTAGCGCAGTTTCCAAATGTCATCAGCTGTGTTGATGGCACACATATTGCAATATGTCCACCTTCTAGAAATGAGTACATTAACAGGAACAGAAAAAGCTCAAACTCACTCAATGTGCAGGTAGTGTGTGATGCCTCCTGTATCATAACAGGTCTTGTTGCCAGATTCCCAGGCCAGCACCCATGTCTCATTCATGTTTCGCCACATTGTAATACATACCTGACTGGCACAGGGTGAATTTGGCGATGGCTTCCTACTAGGTAAGAGAATCGCAGACTCAATGACCACAGTGGCCAGGATGGTGAGTGTAATGTGACCTAATGGTGTACCTTCCTGGATCCTTAAGGTGACAGTTCACATGCATGAAGTCCTTGGATCCTCTCACTGTACCTGACTCCACAAACAAGAAGCGAAAGACAGTATAATAGGGCACACAGGACAATGCGCTCCATCATAGAGAGGACCTTTGGGATCCTGAAGTCCCGTTTTTGCTGCCTCCACAAGACTGTTGGAGCACTACTCTACAGACTGAATACGTAGTGCAAGGTAATCACCACGTGTCATACTGCACAATATTGCAATGAGGAAGGGTCTGCACAATATCCCCATAGAGCCTGAGTCGAACTCTGAGGATGACTTACCATCATTACTAATGCAGCAGGAGGGTAAACGTGCAGCAGAGGGACTTGCACAATGCACAGAGATAACCAAAAACTATTTCTGAGGTAAGAGATATCTAAAGATCCGATATATGAGACATCACACATGATGGTAGTGCTTGGTGCACAAATGAGTGACCATCTATTACTCAGCTGGCCCCTACATAGTTGCAGATAACGATCAATGGCATCCTTGTGCATGATACATAGTTGAAATGAGAACAACAAAGAAAATACGGTGTAATATAAGCAAAGGCAACTCATCCCCTTGAGTGTCTATGGAGTCACTTCTTACAGCTCCTTGGGTTGGGTGCTTTGTCATTAGCACTGGGTTGTGGGACTGATGAGGACTCATTGCCAGACATGTGGTGGCATGAACACCTGGTATTGCATGGCTCAGGCACGGATATGCCACTGAGGCTAGAGCCCTTCTCGCTCTCTGGTGGGGCGGGGATGTAGAGATTGTGGGTCTGGATATTTTCTAGTGTGGTGGTGACTTGCACTAGCCCACGTGCAACTTCCTGGCAGCAGTGCACCATGTCCATCTGGATGTTGACAGTCTGCCTTGCCAGCATCGATGTTGTGGTTCCCAGCTGGTTGTTGGACCGGGTGAATGTGTCAAATTGGGCCAGGAACTGCCTGTGCCTCTGACGCTGCACATGGTGCTTCATCTCCATAGATGCTAGCCACCATTCCTGCCCTTTCTCCATGTTCTTCAGTGACCTGGACATACGTTGCAGCTGCCTACTGACTGTTCTTATTTGTTTGGTCCGCAGGTGATGTGTGGTTATGATCAACCTCTCCAGGCCACCATACACGGGGTGCGCATCTGACATGTCTGACAGTCTCTGGACAGTCTGCTGAGGTTTATCCTCTGAGCCGTCAATGTGTTCATGTTTCCGTGATTGTGGGGTCCCTGCCTTGCGACCATAGTATTTCACATTAGTGGGAACTTTTAATAACGGTATACATCCTAGACTCAACCACTATCAGGTCAAACTAATTTTAATATTGGGGTAGAAACTGGAATGGGGGTGCATCCAATAATCAAAGATCATAAGCACTGAGCAAAATACAGACTCAGGCAAATGTAGAGGTTATTGGCAATAGGGCATGTGACAAAAATTGGTGAATGCCCCCTTTACCAAACTGTAGCGTTTATTTACAAGCCCCTTGCACGACCAGTACCTCACTTTTTCCCAGTGGCGCAAGGGGCTTGTAAATAAGCCCCTCTGTTGCCTAACCTTACTTAGAGCCAGCAGAAGCGCTGTGTTCTTTGCACTGGAGCCAGCTCTGCTGTGGGAAACACACGGGGCATATTTACAAGCCCCTAGTGTCACCGGACATCACTTTTTTTGACGATCCGGTGGCACTGTGTGCTGGCCCCTATTCACAAGGCCACACAAAGCCACCCTGCATGGCTTTTCATGTCCTTGTACATTCGGCCCTTTTCACACATCACTTTCTGTGAAAGGGACGTGCAATGGGTGTTGCTGTGGGCATTCCAACACAACACCCATTGCTTTTTGACGTTGCCCCAGATTTACAAGGATGTGTAAATATGAGGCAGCGCCAAAAACTAACGCCATTTAAAAGCAGGTGTTAGAATGGTGCAACGAGGAGAAATATTTGTATTTCTCCTCTTTTTTTGCTCTTTCTATGTGTTCTGCAGCACACATAGAAGGATCAAATCGCACTTTAGGTATCCCTTCCTGCACATAAACAATCATCCCTGCATAACAGGCACCCTTGCGCCATGGTACAAGGATGTCTGCATTGGTGCTCAGCAGCTTTTTTCGCGCAGGAGCAAGGAAAACACAGGGGTGCGCTCTATTCTTTGGAAATATGCCCCACTATGTCCTGTACAAAGCATTAGGTTGCCGATCCGATTTGGTGGGGAAGCTCCTGATGCCATGGCATCTATTTTATATTAAAGTTGTCCATCTGCTGGGAGAAAACTCCTAACCAGTGCAGTGACAGTGATTTAAACATTTCTAAAAACCAACCCACAAATCAGGTATTTCTCTTTGTAAAATCCAAAAATGCTGTCTCCATGCCACCATAGCATGATAGGTTAGACAGCTTTCATTGTTTTCAGAAAACTTACCCCACCTTATCAGGGGAACAGATCCATTTAAAAAGTACTGTCACATACGTGGCAAACTCGCAATTCAGTGGGTGAAAAGCACATGCACCAACAGAGGCTAAACGTTTGGTACCTCTGCGGTGTGGTGGACCATTGAGTAAACCTTAACAGTGGTCCTCACTCCTCCATGCAAATCGAAAAATGTGTACAGAATACAAAACACATTAGGGGCATATTTACATGGCGGAGCGTGGCGTCAAGCAAAAAATGCTAATGCCATACTACACCATTCTGAAAACACAGGAATGCACAGTATTTACAAAGATATGGCACATCCCTGCATTTTCCCTAGCGCTGGCGCTTAATTAAGCTGCCTAGTGCCAACGCAGGCATCCTTGCACCAAAGTGCACCATAGTGCAAAGGTGCCTGCATTGAGGGAATGATTGTTCATGTGCAGAAAGTTGTCCCTTCCTGCACATAAACAATCACAAATGACGATTTGTAACTTCTATGTGTGCTTATTTGTGCAGCACACATAGACATTGCAAATCATCATTTTTAATGATTGTTTTGCTGTTTCTATGTGTGCTACAAAATGCAGCACACATAGAAACAGCAAAAACGAAGAGAAATTAAGCATTTCTCCTAATTTCGCCATGTTAAGATCAGGTTTTCCCAGGTCTTAATTTTGGCACTGCCTCCTATTTATGCCACCCTTGTCAATAAGCGGCAGGGTCAAAATCAATGGGTGTTGTGGCGGAACGCCCACCGCAACACCCATTGCCCACCCCTTTCAAACTAAGTCTAGCATGAAAGGGGGCCTTATTTACAAGGTGGCCTTGTAAATAAGGCAAAGCCCCTATCGCCACAGGAACGTCGCAAAAAGTGATGTTCCTGTGGCGAAAGGGGCTTGTTCATATGCCCCATTAGTGTTTCACTCTAGGAAGATAGAGTTCTCCATGTCCTGTCTATCCTATTTAGCGTATGTTAATGCCAGGATTGACGATTTGTGATGGATGCCTCGCATCCACCAAATTATAAATCTACCCCATAATCTTCATTGTTATGCCACTTAAGCTCAACTTTCTGATTCGGCCAATTAATTTATAGCCTTATAGTGTTTCCACACACGTTTGCAGATATCAATAGGCTGCTCTCCAGTTCAGCTTATGAATGTTGCTGAGTGGAACTTTAGACTCAAGTTACCCACCAGTCACTAGAGCCCTCTTTGGTATAGAATTAAAAACAATATTTTTTCTTCTAATTACCCAGAGTGTTGGTCTCTTCATCTTCTTACCTTGCCTTATAATTATTTATAATGCATCGAATCTGCAAATTGTTTATGTAAATATGTTGGCATTCTCTGCCTGCATATTAATACTGTAAAATGACTAATATGCCACCTCCTTGGACAGTCCAACTTGCACAACATTCTGTCACTCCCTCGTGTTTGCCAGTCAAATACATAAATAAATGAAAAGAAGGGTACTTTGATACATTGGATACTGGGCTTGTAAAATGTAATAAAGTCAGCAAAGCCTAGGAAATGGATGCCATGCCCTATTCCAGCATAAGTTGTACCAATGAGTCACATAGAAGAAATTGCAATTAAATCCAATGTCACTTCAATGGTAAGTACAGCACACGAGGTTCAATAACAAATGCTTTGTCAGCAGTCACAAATCAGAACAGCTTAAGAGATTGCATTGATGTCTGGCACAACTCAAAGATGTAAATGCATTGAAACAGTTTTTGGCAGCTCAATGACCTTGACTTTCCATTCTACGGCAAGATGGCTAAGTTTAATGTATTTGGCGGATCATATTTGGAATTAATTTTTAATAACGTTTTTAACAGCATATTAGGTGCCAGCGAGTAATGAGGATATACTCTGAACTTGCAATGTAATTTGGAATTGTCAATTAAAAGTAGAAGACAGGAAGGGTGAGTGAAGGGAATAGAAACAGATGATAGTTTCAGAAAAACAGTTGCTAAAGAACCTGAGCGAGAGATGCGCAGTGAGAAAAAGAGAAAGAGTGAGTCAGAGAGAAAGAGAGTATGTCTGTGCGTAAGAGAGAGAAACAGTACGAGAGAGAGAGAAGGAAATTTAAACAATGTCAGAAGGCAGAGAGGTAGAGAGGTGGGGGAGGGGGCGAATGTTCCTGAGATTAATAGAACAAGAATCTATTGGAAAATATGTCGAAGTAAAGTACTTGGAAGCTGGTAGCTAAATATCTATTGTCATCGAAGGAATCCAGGAACGTATCCACACCAACTGTAATTGCTGATTAGAATCCCCCTTCCCAGGAAGCATAACTTAGATTGGAATTATGGCTGGCCCCAATGTTATTACTTTTTCTCAAACTGCATGCATTAACTTCAGAAATATCTTACGGGATCTCATTTCACTTTCTCAAACAGCTTGTTGCATAGCTAGTTTTTCTGAATTCAAAAATCAGGGTCAACAAACTCCTATCATTTCATCCAAACCCCATACAGAATGGCATGAACGCCACCATTGGCTTCTCAGCAGCTTTTTGTAGCTCGAAACATCTGCATTCATTTATGCAATCCACCTACCTGTCGAACCAGGGTCACTTCTCCCTGAATGTTGGGGCATATTAGCAAGGGCAATTACGCCGCTTTAGCGGCACTTTCTGCCGCTAAAGCAGCGTTATTTCTATCGCCCAATCAACAAGCTGTCGCTAACAGCTGTTAGCGACAGCTTACTGCCAATAGCGCCCGTTTCCTTACTGCTTTGCATGTCAGTGATAAACATCACTAATGACATGCAAAGTGGGCGTTCCCAACATCAAAGCGACTGAAAGCAGTCGCTAACCCACATTCCCCTATTACCAAGATCCTGCGGAGCGAAACAACAACTCGCGCTAACCGCGAATATCACCTGAAAGTTACACCTGCTAAAATCCCTACTTAGGCATGCATATAATGGGAGGTGGATTATGGGGTACACATGGCCGTATCAGCAAGCATTTCGCCGTAGTGCCAGGATGTTCGCTGGTTTTTTAGCGATGTCTGGCCGTTTTTCACGCTATTGCTGGAATATTTATCGCCATAGCGCTATTCGTTGCTAATACAGCGTTAGCGTGGCGAAATATTCCAGCGATAGCCGGCGATAAAACTATTCGCGCTAAGTGCGCTCTGCGATATTTATCGCAGTTTGTTGCTAATATGGCCCATTGTTTTTTCGTGCATCCTTCTACCTTCCTTTCAGCGCGGCCCATGCAGGTAAGCGTGGTGTGGCGGTGGGGCCGGGTGAGGGGGGATTTCGATGGACGATGACATCATCTGTCAAAACCCCCCTACACCACTGCACTGAAACTGGAATAGGTAAACCTTCCTACTAGGTTCCTTAGCAAAGCATGAGGCTTGGCTGGAAGACAGTAGTGTCTGATTTCACCGCCGCTTTGCTTCAATCTATGCAGGATATACTACTTTACTTCATTTGAAAAGTGTCTTTGTTTTTTAATTTTTTTTCCTGCTGGTATGAAATTAGGTGCTGCTAATCTTATCCAAGAAACTTAGGGGCTTATTTATGAGAGCCCTGCCTCACTTTTGCACCACGTAATGTGGTACATGCGTGACGCAGGGCTCTCATAAAGATTTATGAAGCCACTCAAAGCCACCCTGCGTTTCTTTGAGTGGCCTCATAAATCATGAATAAGGCGAAGCAGCGCAAGTTGCTGCGTCGCCTTACTCTGCAACCCAGAGTTGTTCCATTGGCATTGCCTTAGGTTTTCCCACGCAACACACATGGAATTTGACGCTGCCACAGATTTACAAAGTAATGTAAACCTAGGGAAACGTCAAATCCGTACTCCTCCTGAGGTGAGGCGTAACAAGGAGAAATATGTTTTTTTCTCCTCGCTTTTTCCTCTTTCCATGTGTGCTGCATTCATACATAGAAAGAGAAAAACGCCTCGTAGAATTCTTTTTGTGAAGGAAGGTGCCCCTTCCTTCACAAAAACAATCCTGCCTGCAATGGAGGCACCCTTGCACAATGGTGTAAGGGTGCCTACGTTGGCGCTAGGCTGCCAAAACAGTGCCATAACAGGCAGAAAAAACAGGAATGCATTGTATTGCTTAAATAGGGTGCATTCCTGCCCTTTCATTTTGGCATAGGGCAGCGCAACAAGCTGCCTTGCTGTGCTTCCCTACAGCAAAATGGCATAAATGAGGTCCTTAATCCTGTACTCCACCCTAGGCTGCCAGTTATTTGATGCCATATCTTAATATTGATAGAGCGCTTGCAGAACTCTAATTTGTAGGGGTGCAATATACTCCTGATACGTGTGCAGTGTTTTACGATTATTAAGATGCATTTATTCACGTCATATTAGTATTAAAGTGAAGTGAACACCTTTAAGTAGGATTTTGTATGTATTAGAATTATAATTCCTGTATGTGTAATGTGCAGGATGACGTTGTATTCATATAATGTAACCATGTTGAGTTAAGTTACCCGATTTGTACTCCTAAATTGTAGGTTGTTTTGAGTTTCGTTTCTCCTTAGCTGCTCAAGTATTAATTAAATAAATTCTGGTGTGCTCGAAGACAGTATGTTCTCATCCTACGGCAGGTGCAGGAATTCGACCTCGTTATTCTTAGATTTAAGGAGATACCCGGCATGTCTTTGAAGAAGACCGAAAGGCGAGAAGGGAGGACACCTTCGGGCTTAGCCCATCTGGGAACCAAGGCCACTGGAAGAAAAGTCAACTAATTAAAAGCGTCTGTGGAAACTTACTGAAAAATGTTGCAAGCGGAAAAGTTTAACACATGACGTATTGTGAGCTGATTATCGTCTTTTTGTATGATGCGCAGGGACAGACTTGGGAGACTTCTACCAGCTTTCAGGGGAGAAGGAGCATCTTAGAGCGAGCTCCATAGCTTTAAGCTATCAGACCCATTTTGACGTGAGTACTTCTCAGGAAGTCAACACGTGCTGACACCTTTGGGATATGATACAAGGGAGATAGGTAGGATCCTCATTGAGAGTAGAGTAGGGAAAGATTTTGCTCCTTCTTAAATGAAAAGAGAATTGGACTCCGCTTCCATTCTTTGCTGTATCTTGATTTTGGAGTTCATTATATTATGTCTTCTGTGCCGAATGACCTATATTCGTAAAATAGGCTCTGTATTGATTTTCTTGTACCTCTATACTCTAATATTGAGGTGTGTTTATATTCAGTTATTTTTGGCCTTCTAATAAATCCACAAAACTTAAAGTCGGAGTCTGTGGTTTATTACAGCATGACTAAATTGAAAGTATGATCTTGAATTGTTTTTCTCCCTTCTACCACTTTTAGCAGGCAAATAAAAGACCATCTGCATTAAATCTAGTAGGGAAAAGTAGGAGTAAAGGTTGGCGTAATCAAATGGTAGCAGAGGATGGTTTGCCTCTAAGAGTGAGGGGAGAAAGAGAGTAGGGGTAGGGTCGGAAGAACACTAAGACCCCGGACACGGAGTAGAAGATGGTGGACATAGATAGAAGTCGGCGGATGTTGACGGTGCGGCGGAAACAGTGGTAGAGTGAGTATGAAATTGTGTGGTATGTTAGATTGCGGTGATGAAACATTTGTGTGATGTCTTGCGGAGTTGAGATGTATGTCGAGTGATTGTGAGGTTATTGGTTTACTGGTTCGGACACGTGCGTATCAGGAAGTTTGGTTAGCGGACTCAAGAGAAGTCCAAGATCCCAGGATAGTCTTGTATCTGTAATTGTCTGATCAAAAATGTGGGTGTCGTGAAGCGCTATCGATGATCCACTTGTGATAGGGAACTTTGTGTGAAAGGAGTACGTGCGATAGAAAGCCTCAGGTACCGGGGGTGAACTATGGCGATTGAGTGACCAACGCAGGTCGGGGGTCACAGCGGATGACTGTTCTTGTAAGAGAGTTCTATTGATCTCCTAGAGGACGGACAATTACTTGTTTATTGAACTGTAAGTTATTGTGACTGTGTTAGGAAAAGTTACTTGGTTTAATAGCTTTTGGATATACAGTTACTTGTAGTGTGAATGTGTGAGCGAGTGAAATTGTAAAGGAGGGTGAGCTGCTGCAAGGAGCGAGTAGTGACGTCAGTGTGCGCCGCGCTGGGATTGGTCGGTTGGTGTAACGCCGCGCTGGGATTGGTGGACGTTCGTTTGAAGCTGAGTATTGATTTTGGAGGGCAAACAATCGATTTTCATGATGAGATGTTTCAGGGTGTTGCAGGATTCGTGTAGAGGTGATACAGGAGTGGTGACACGGGTAGGAGAAGAAGCTCCACCTGAGGATACACCGGCGCATTATATGGCAACAAATGTGGGACTCCATACTATAGTTTGGCTTCAAAATTGGCATAAAATTACAGAAAAAGAAGGGGAATTGGCTTTTCCTCGTTATGGGTCGTTTCGTATGGAGGTGCTGTATCAGCTAAGAGGAGTGATGTCTGCTCTGAAACCTCTGCCTAGACCAACTCAATTTGAGGCATTGGATGCTTGGATGAGAGCAGCGATGGCAAAGAGAAGGGAAGCTTCTCAGGGAAGAATGAAACAGGCAATGAAGGCATATCAGGATGACAGGTGGGATGCACAGCTGAAGAGATGGAGAGTAGACACCATAGAGGGAGAACGATTGTATCCATTCCGGTTATTAGAGGAAGCGTCTAAAGGGCAAAGTAAGACAGAAGAGGAAAGTGACACAGATGACAGTTTTCTAGAAAGATTGCTATCAGAACGTCCTCCACCCGATGACTCTAGATTGGAGGCGGAAAGAACACAGCAACCAGAAGAAATTCTACGGGTGAGACAAATAGGTTCAGAAGATCAGAACGCAGGAGTCAGGGGGAAAGTCTCAGTGGTAATGAGGAGAATCCCAGGAGGATCTGGAGGGATAGGATACGCAACTTCAGAATCAGGAGAGACTGCCTGTAACATGCAGTTACCAGAAGCTCTTTCGGTATCAGTTACTATTGGACCGGTGGTTTCACTGTATAACCCCAGAGGGAGAACAAGGGAAAGTCAACAACAGACAGAACAAGGTGAAGAGACTATATCTGGAGAGAGTCTTACCATGAGTGAGACAGGCATGGCTCAGATACCAGTGGAAGCCAGTACTCCACTGCCAGCTACGGCTGATCCTTCAAGGATGGACAGTGGGTCAGAACGAAGACGAACAGGGGCTTTAGCAAATTCTGAGTCAGCCATCAGAATGTGGGTTCCACCAGTGAGGGAGTCACAGATATTGAATGACGAATTGGGGTTGAAACAAGAAGCACCTAGAGTACCTTTCGGGTCACAGTATGTGTGTGAGGGTAACCATTGGAGAAGTCGAAGCTGTGAAAGAGAAAGTCGCCCAGTGGTGAGGATGAAGGAGAGTGGGAGTCCAAGGAGAACACAAAGTTGTGACAGGGAGGAATTGGGAAGTGAAAGAGGTCAGAAGGTTTTACATGTTGCAATAAAGGCACCATTGATAGATGTGGTAAGATTAAAAGCAGATACAGATGAAGTCATAGAAGGGAATCTGCCATGGGAAAGAATCGACACATATAATTCAAGTGAATTGCTATTTGTAGCTAATGATGTTACTAGGAAGGCAAAGCGAGCTCATGATGCATTGTCTCAGTTGGCACGAAAGTATGAGGTAGATCTAACAAAGACTAAAATGATGCAGGGAACTTGCAGATTGCATTATACGGATAAGGAATTGGAAGGGAAGCAAACAACGGGATTAAGAGCACAGATTAGGGAATTGGTGATAGGGATAAGAGCAGGGAGAGCCTTAGACAAATGGGAAGAAAGGTGGGTCAAAAAGAAAAGTGTCAAGAAAGGAATAGGTGACATTCCGCCTCTGGCTGGAGGGACGGGATTGGCAGGACATTACCCTTTGAGAGAAGTGCAAAATGGGGGGTACGTTCATGTGCCTTGGAGCAGGGGTGATTTGGCAGCATTCACTAATGATTTTCCTCGGCTGAGGGAAAAACCAGCTGATTGGTACAAGCAAATAGATCGGTTTGTCAAGATCTCGAAGGTGCTTTGGATTGATTTGAAAACCTTGTTTGATATAGTGGTCCTAGGAGATTTATGGACGGCGTGTAAAATTGCCACTGATTGGCCCGCTGTAGAACCAGCCAGAGATCCGAAAAATCACGGTCCTTCTCCCGAAGTAATTAAGAAATATGAGCAAGTAATTACATGGTTACAATCCAAGGTAGCTCCACAAACGGTCGATTGGCTCAAAATCGATCGTACTACTCAAGATTCTAAGGAATCGGTACATGACTATTATGAGAGACTTTTAGTGGCTTTTAAACAGCATAGTGGATTGGATGCAATTGAGCAGAAAGATATGGGACAGTTTGTCTCAAAGGTCGTGCTAGGACTAAGATCTGATGTTAGCTTGATGATACAAACACATTTGATATGTTGGCAGAATAAGACGGTGGATGAAATCCTACGTTATGCAAAATACTGTAGTGATCAAGTAGAATCGGCACAAAAGAAATTGAAAGACAAGTTGATGTTGCTGCAGTTGAGGAATGCCGAAAGGCCTGATCAGATGCAAGGAGTTGGAGGAGCGATGGGTCGAGGTAGAGGAAGTGGTAGAGGAATGGGTCAACAGATGGTAACCCAACCTGGACAAGGAAGAGGTAGGGGAATGGATGTAGGTACGGGAGGTGTTTGGGTGGTGAACCAAAAGAAGGTCACTGCTTGTCATTATTGTCACAAAATCGGGCATTGAAAGCGCGAGTGTCGATCGAATTCAGCCAATCAGTTGCAAATTGAGGGAGAGGGACAGATGTCAGAGACTTTGAATACTGCAACTAGACCTAGGTCTATGTATGGGGCAGGATATGAGCCGCAAATGCAGATTCCTCAGCCTCTGAGGATACCTACTCATAATCAGGTGTATCATCAGATGCCCTATTTTGAATTACGAGACAGATCTGAACAACCACAAGATCTCTATGAGTGTCAGAGGGGGGTGCAGGAAGAATGCCCTTTGGATGCGATCCTGGAAGTAGATCAGAATGGGCCGTTTGTAGACGCGGAGGTGAACAGTCACCTTGTTACCTTCTTGTTAGATACTGGAGCTGCGCGCTCCACTGTAAGAACTGAAGAAGTCCCAAATTTGTCCCTGTCAGGACAAACGATCCAAGTGGTGGGAGTTACCAATCAGAAAATGACTAACCCATTGACAAATGAGTTACCTGTGAGGATAGGACTGTTCCGAGACAAATATCAATTTGTAGTTTGCAATTCAAGCCCAGTCTGTCTATTGGGACAAGACCTTTTATGTAAACTAAATTGTACCATATCTTGCACTCCGAGGGGTGTGGAGTTCCAAACCTGTGATGATGATGCTGATTTTAAAATGGCTAATATGAGCTTGTGTACGGAAATGTTTGTGGTTCTTACGATAGAGGAGTTGCCACATGATTTGAGAGATTCGGTTGCTCCAAAAGTGTGGGATTTCACGGGTGAGGAGATAGGATTGATTCGAGGGGGTCGAACCTGTTAAGATACAGGTCAAACCAAATGCCGGATTTCCACGAACTCCGCAGAATAAGACCTGTAATTGAGTCTATGATTGCACAAGGCATTCTCAAGGAGATACGAGGATGTCCCTGTAATTCACCTATTCTGGGACTACAGAAGCCTAGCGGCAAGTACAGAATAGTACAGGACTTGCGTAGAGTTAATGCCATTGTGATTTCATGTTGTCCCGTGGTACCGAATCCAGCTGTTATCTTGTTCCAAATACCATGTGAAGCAGAATGGTTTACAGTCATAGATTTATGTCAGGCATTATTCTCCATACCATTGCATGAAGACAGCCAGTTTTTATTTGCATTTAGGATGGACGATCGTGTGTTAACATGGTGTAGAATCCCTCAAGGGTATACAGAAAGCCCCTCTATTTTTAGTCAGAGTTTGAAGAAGAACCTTGAAGGGCTGATGATGCCCCAGAACTCAGTCCTAGTGCAGTATATTGACGATATTCTGGTCGCATCAGAGACTGAGGATGCCTGCAGAATTGATACTGTGGCTTTGCTGAATCATTTGGCAGACAATGGACACAAGGTGTCTCCGAACAAACTCCAGTATTGTCTGAATGAAGTACAGTATTTAGGTCATCGGATTGAGAAAGGGAAACGGAGGGTGTCACCAGATCGCATAGAGGCGATTCTGCAAATGGGAACTCCGAAAACACAAAAGGAAGTCTGCATGCTTTTGGGAATGGTCGGCTATTGTCGACAGTGGATCCCAAATTTTTCCTTGCAAGCAAAGCCACTGTTGAAGTTGACTCGAAAGGACATTAGCGATCCGGTACCATGAGATGATGACTGCCTGAGAGCCTTCCTCAAGCTGAAAGAGAGCCAATGTCGCGCTCCAGCTCTGGGAATGCCGGATTATAATAAAGCGTTTTCTGCTGTGAAAAGGAAGGATGTGCGTTAGCGGTTCTTGTGCAGACACACGGAGATGCTCGCAGACCAGTGGCTTACTTTTCAGCTACATTAGATCCAGTAGCTTCTGCGTTGCCCGGATGTCTCAAATCCGTTGCTGCAACAGGTGTCAGCATTGAAAGATGTGAAGGCATAGTGATGGGTCATCCGCTTACTGTTTACGTGCCTCATTCAGTCGAATTGCTAATGACACGAACTAAGACACAGCATTTAACGAATAACAGACTTACAAAGTATGAGCAGGTTATATTGGCTTCTGAAAATGTTACTCTGAAAACGTTGTATCGCCTTGAATCCTGCTACATTGTTACCTCTTCCGCAAAAGGAGGAAGAAGATTGTGAAGAGCATGACTGCCTGGATGTTACTGAACTATCTACCAAACCCAGACCTGACATTGTTGATGAACCTCTGCCCAAAACTGATTTGATTCTTTTTGTTGATGGTTCATGCTTAAGAGACAATGAAGAGAGCAGTGTTTGCTGTGTGCACCATCCTGGGGGTGGTGGAAGCTGCCTGTTTGAAAGGAGTATACTCTGCTCAGGTCGCTGAAATTATTGCTTTGAGACGTGCCTGTATCATTTCAAATGGAGTCCGAGTGACTATCTATACGGACAGCCAATACGGGTTTTGAGTGGTTCACGACTTTGCCCAGTTATGGTCACAGAGGGAATTTTTGACATCTTCAGGATCCCCTATCCGTAATGGAGAATTTGTGCGCCAATTGTTGGAAGCTTTGCAAAAGCCCAAAGAGATAGCTGTAGTAAAATGTGCAGCCCATGGGAGGGGAGAGGACTTTGTTACTAAAGTAAATAACTATGCCGATGAAGTAGCGCTTTTTTGTGCTATACATGCTTGTGTTTTTAATGGAACATATGTAGGAGAAAGCACAGAAGAGACTGAGCTCAGAATGATGTTAGCTGTAGCCGACACTTGGGATGAGGTAAAGCGACTGCAAGATGAAGCCTCAGAGGAGGAAGTTGCATCATGGGTCAGAGCAGGCTGCAAAAAGAGAGAAGATGGCATTTGGGTGTCAACAGATGAGAGAACAGTCTTACCTAACTGTCTATTGAGCCCAATGGCAAGGCAGATTCACGGAGTGGTTCATCTAGGGAGAGATGCCATGCTGCGAGTGTTCAGGCAAACCTGGTTCAACCCACGATTTCGTGTGCATGCTGAAGCGGTGTGTCACAGGTGTGTTACATGTCAACAAGTGAATGTTGGGATGAGTCATATTGGAAGATCAGGAGGACCTTTTAATAGGATACAGTTGGATTTCATTGAGATGACTAGGTGTAATAGGCTGAGATATGTTTTGGTGGTAGTGTGTATCTTTTCACGTTGGGTTGAAGCTTATCCAACTAGATGATGTGAGAGTCTCACAGTGGCAAAACTGTTGTTGAGGGAACTGATACCATGCTTTGGTTTCCCGACCTCAGTGGAGACAGATAGAGGAACACACATTCATAGTGAAATCATGAAATTGTTATGTACAGCTCTAAACATTGATCAGAGATTGCACTGTAGTTACAGGCCTGAGGCATCTGGCCTTGTGGAGCAGGTAAATGGCACAATCAAGATGAGGGTGTCAAAGGTTTGTTCGTCAACTTCACTGAAGTGGCCAGATGCGCTACCATTGGTATTGATGAGTCTGCGTAGTACTCCTGATAGGAGGACAGGACTCTCCCCTCATGAAATACTAATGGGAAGAGCTATGCGATTGCCTATGGGGCCAGCTATAGCATTGATAAACATCACAGATGATTTGGTTTTGGATTATTGTAGGGGACTGGCTGATGTGGTTAATTCTGTGTCCCACCAGGTCGAGGCTGCGACTGCATCCACCTCGAGAGACCTGCTGCATGATCTTAACCTTGGTGACTGGGTGCTTGTTCAAAAGCACGTGAGGAAGAGCTGCCTTGATGCTCGCTGGCGAGGACCTTATCAAGTGATCTTGGTGACAAGTACAGCTGTGAAGTGTGGAGGCTTACCGAACTGGATCCACGCTTCGCATACTCGTCGTGTTCCAAAACCGGAGGAGACAACGATTCCTCTTGCTGAAAGTGCTACAAGAAATAAAGAATCAGGTCAAGTCGTAAGAATTCTTGACGGGGCTGAACAACCAACCGAGCAAGAAGAAAGAGATTTAGCTGCTCCAGAGTTGAGTCCAGATCCAGAGATAGACGAAATTGCAGAATTGAACTTTGAACCAGATCAAAGTGAACGACCTGGTGCAGAAGGATCAGATCGAGAGGAGGAGAGAACAGGTGCAGAAGCAGAAAAGTGGCCAACAAGAAGAGAAAGGCTGAACATAAGGCTTGCATCTGAGAAAAATCTCGCTCCAATTCCTGAAACGTCTGAATCAGATCAAAGTGAAACTGAGGAGAGACCGGATGGTCTAAGACGTTCCAGAAGGGAGAGGGTACCGTCTCAAAAGTACGCCTCTCCTGAGTGGACGTACCTTGCTGCAAATGCAGAAACCGAAGAATTCCGGAAGGTTGGGGACTGGTACAGTGAGTTACGGAGGGGACACCCTCACGGTTGAAATTCAGCTGTTGGTCCCTGGAGTTGAAGCCTTTGGACTCCTAACTTTGACAGTCCCCGATCCACCAAGGCTAAGTGGTTTGCGCTTTTTGATTCATAACCAGGTTGCTTTCCCCACATTTGGTCGACAGCCCACTGCACAGGAACTGGGAGAGATTCGTGCAGAAATTCTGCAGCTTGTTCTTACTATGCTTGGATCTAATATCATTAATGATGAAGTTTGAACTCTGAAAGAAGAACTCATTAAGCTTAGAAATAAGATAACTTAGACCCGAGTGGAAGAAGATTTATATTAGGGACTTTCAATAGAAGAAGAACTGAGGACTAGGGCTGACTACATCTCTTCAATAGGACATAGATACTGGACTGAACATTGCAATAATCGAATGGGAAAAGACAATAATAAGACACTGAAGATACCAAGATAAGGCACGAAGAAAAGAGACTTTGATTTGTTTGTGCTTCAAAACTGAAGGTGGTTAAAAATGGAATCTGGAAATCCAAGACGCAAGCAGAAATGCATAACTGGTACCCTTATCGTTGTGGTACTTATTGTCATAACCTTGGTGATTATTACATCCTTGGTGGAGTCACACGATGCCGAAAGGAATGGGGAACAGACAACACTTACCCCATCTACTTCAGAGTTTGAAGAGGGTGCATCCGCAAAAGATAGAGAAATGTTTAAGGAAACTAGTCGGATGCTACATTTGTCCAAGGGTGATTTCACGCTGAATGCATATGCCCGTTTGCTGTATGAGTATGTTGATACAATGGAAGCGAAAGATTGCTATGTGTGTATGCAACTGCCAGCATCTGTAGAAGAAGGCATTCGATACCATCACTTACCTGTGACCTATGGCATTACATGCAGTGTGTTATTGAGTATGTTTTATAGTAAGGCACATTTTGAGTACTACTTTTCCAATTATGATGTGGTACTCTCAAAGGTTCCAGTTCTTAAATACATGAATAAATATGATTACTATAAGCAGGTAGAAAGGATGTCTGCATATTTTGTGCCTACTATTACCTTAGATACATCTTATGCCCATAGACACAACTTGACCTGCATGTTAACTGACATTGAAAAGAAGTTTGTGGATCAGATAGAAGATCGACATAGGCAGACCTTATTTAGACCAGATCCGAAGCACAAGGTGATCCCATGGACAAAGGAAGAACTAGATCATAAGGCAAAAGGGAGTTGTGGTCCAATAGCTTTAGACTTCCAGCAAAAAGGGAGACTGTGCATTAGGCACCCGTCCACATATTATGACAAAATATTTGTGAGTGAGAGTGATTGTGAACACATTTTCTTGATTGAAGAATCCATTAGAAAGGCGCTGTTGGATAAATTGACCATAGTGCCAAATGTATACTTTGTGTGCGGGAAAAATTCTTATGTGAAATTGCCCAAGAATTGGTATGGGACATGTTATTTGGCTGTAGTATTTCCCAAGATCTTCCATGTGGATGATTTATGGCCTTTAGAAGGGAAGAGATCCCATAGAGGAAAACGTGGTGCAAGTGCTGGAGAAATTATTGGGGATGTATTTGGAGCTATGATACCTAGTTTGGGTGTGATTTTGAATGATGTGAAGATTAGAAAGCTGGCAACTCTAGTAGATAAGCTCTCTGTGAATATGGCCCAAATCCTATTACTTGTTGATGGGGAGATGGTTTCGATAAGGGCTATGGTTCTTCAAAATCGTCTTGCTTTAGATGTATTACTAGCAAAGGCTGGAGGAGTCTGTAAATTATTGAAAGTTCAACAGTGCTGTACTTATATTCCTGACAGCAGTCGGGATATAAGGAAGTACATTAGCAATATTTCAGAGATACATCAAGATTTACGTGATTTGGCCTCCGATGGACTCTGGGAACAAATTGGCAAGGGATTTGGCAAAATAGGAAGCTGGTTTGGAAGTATGGGACAAGGAATAATAGGATACATCTTGAAACCTATTATAATAGCTGTCATTTGTATAATTGTTCTGTTGGGAGTCATTAAGGCTTACAAATGGCAAAGGTCACGACATGCTGAAAATTCTTTGAAAAAGCGAGAGCAACAATTAGAACGACTGCAGGACAGTCATTATCTGCATCTGAAAGGGTTGGAAAGATTTAGGCAGGGACGGCAAGCTACAACCTCTGTTTAGATCGGTCTCTTCTACAAGGAGAATTTATAAGAAGGGAAAAGGTTGGTGTTATGACACTAGTCATAAGAGGGGGAACTGATAGAGCGCTTGCAGCACTCTAATTTGTAGGGGTGCACTATACTCCTGATACAAACGCACTCATATATTTTTGTCGTGTGCAGTGTTTTACGATTATTAAGATGCATTTATTCACGTCATATTAGTATTAAAGTGAAGTGAGCACCTTTAAGTAGGATTTTGTATGTATTAGAATTATAATTCCTGTATGTGTAATGTGCAGGATGACGTTTTGAGTTTCGTTTCTCCTTAGCTGCTCAAGTATTAATTAAATAAATTCTGGTGTGCTCGAAGACAGTATGTTCTCATCCTACTGCAGGTGCAGGAATTCAACCTCGTTATTCTTAGATTTAAGGAGGTACCCGGCATGTCTTTGAAGAAGACCGAAAGGCGAGAAGGGAGGACACATTCGTGCTTAGCCCATCTGGGAACCAAGGCCACTGGAAGAAAAGTCAACTAATTAAAAGCTTCTGTGGAAACTTACTGAAAAATGTTGCAAGTGGAAAAGTTTAACAGATGACGTATTGTGAGCTGATTATCGTCTTTTTGTATGATGCGCAGGGACAGACTTGGGAGACTTCTACCAGCTTTCGGAGGAGAAGGAACATCTTAGAGCGAGCTCCATAGCTTTAAGCTATCAGACCCATTTTGACGTGAGTACTTCTCAGGAAGTCAACACGTGCTGACACCTTTGGGATATGATACAACGGAGATAGGTAGGATCCTCATTGAGAGTAGAGTAGGGAAAGATTTTGCTCCTTCTTAAATGAAAAGAGAATTGGACTCCGCTTCCATTCTTTGCTGTATCTTGATTTTGGAGTTCATTATATTATGCCTTCTGTGCCGAATGACCTATATTCGTAAAATAGGCTCTGTATTGATTTTCTTGTACCTCTATACTCTAATATTGAGGTGTGTTTATATTCAGTTATTTTTGGCCTTATAATAAATCCACAAAACTTAAAGTCGGAGTCTGTGGTTTATTACAGCATGACTAAATCGAAAGTATGATCTTGAATTGTTTTTCTCCCTTCTACCACTTTTTGCAGGCAAATAAAAGACCATCTGCATTAAATCTAGTAGGGAAAAGTAGGAGTAACGGTTGGCGTAATCAATATCAACCTATCAGTAGTGTAGATAAGCAATATTGTGGAAAATGTATTGTGGTGTTCATGCTGCACTTAATGTCACATGTATGAATATTGTTTTTCACTTTAAGAAAATATTGACGTAAATAATATTTAATACTTTAATATCGTTGTATATAACATTTCTTTATTTTGTTATTGTATATTTTTATTTGATTGAAATTAATTTAGAGGTTAAAATTGTTTAAGTTATTAAATTCGGTATTTTAGCTTATTATATTGTTTTTAAATTGATTTTTGGTTTTGTAGGGAAGTAGACCTGAAAGTAATTTAAATTAAACATATTTTTATTTATATTTTACATTGTTAATCGGATCCATGTTTTACTGTTTACAGGAACTATTTAATAATAAATATAATATAATGTTGTATGTCAAATATTGTAATTGAATGAATAAGTTTGTAATTTGAACTATTAATAATAATTTTCTTTAATTGTATTCTGTGATACGTACAATAAATATTACATTTTATTGGCGATATGTTGGGTTTGTAGGGCAGTAGAGTGGGAATTTGTTTTATAATTTCTGTATTTTAAATTGTTAATTGGTTAATTGAATAGTTGTTTGAAAAATATAATTATTTATTATTTTATTGATTTTTTTCATTGAAATAATGTACATATGTTTTATTGCTAATATTTCTAATTAATAATATTTTAATTATGCTGTTAGTTGATTTCTTGGTTATTAATATGTATTTTTCGGTGGTTTGTTTTAGATATGTCAGTATTGTGTTTATTATTTTGTCTAAATTTAAATTGTTATGTATTGATTGTATAAGTAAAATTATTATTTAAATGATTGTTTATTATATTTACATATTTTCTAAACATATTTGTAACTATTTATACGTAAATACATATATTATAATATTTCTAATTACTAATTAACAATTAAGATGATTACAAAAATGCTTTTCTGAGGTTTTAGAGTATTACAGTTTCAGCATTGTGTTTAATTTTGGAGTGGGAACAGTACATTTGATCCCCTTAGAGTCCAACACTTTCCCTAAAGTGGTTATGCCTGGAGTGGAAATATTATTCTGAACCCTTTTTTGAACATGCTGTTTTTGGAGAGCGAATAGTAAATCTGACCATTTAGAGTTCTCTACGTTCCCTAAAGTTCCCTAAAGTGGCTAATTTTGGAGTGGAGATAGTTAACTGTACCGGATTAGTGTCCAACACTTTCCACAACATGGCTAAGTTTGGAGAGGGAATTTAAAATATGAGCCATTTAGAGTTCAACTCTTTTTCCACAGTGGCTACGTTTGGAGAGGGAACAATAAAACTGACCTCTCTAGAGTGCAACACTTTTCCCAAGTGGCTTCATTTGTAATGAGAATAGTAAATCTGACCCTTTTTGATTCAAACACTTTCTCCAATGTGTGTAAGTTTGGAGTGAAAATAGTAAATTAGGAATTTTGAAAGTTCAGTAATTTCACCAATGTGGCTACGGTTGGAGTGAGAATAGTAAATCTGTCCCCTTTAGTGTCCAAACATTCCTCAAGTAGCAATATTTGGAGCAGGCAAAGGAAATCTGGCTACAGAACGAAAAAGGTATCCCTTCCGGAGCGCGAGAACGGCTCCTTGAAGACTAATATAGGACCAATGGTACGCCGCGTGATAGCACATCCACTTATAGGGGGTGGGAAGGGAAAAATTACCCTTTTCTTTATATAACCCTCATCCACTCTAGTAGTGACATGCTTCATCATCGGGTTCACCCTGACTCCTAAAGGTCATGTGGGCTCTACCATATTCCAGGGAGCACTCAGGAAGATAGGATGTCAGGGGGCGTAACTTTAAAGATAAAATTCTTCACCCACTCCAAAAGTATCCTTTATTAGAAGAGTGGGAGGGAAGGATAAAATATACTATAAGGGTATGAGGATATGATGATCCTATAACCCTAAACAACCAACATGTTTCTGCCCTGTTCTACTGGACTGTGTAAGGTCCTGGGCTTTCGTCAGGGTGGGTAGCAAAGAGGTCACTCCCCCAATGATGTGACTAACATCTGGTTCCTGTAATGGTCATACGATTAGCATGCGCAAGATTCATAAAATATATACTTGCCGCTGTTGGGGATTACCTGTAACAGAAGATATATACAGTATATAAAGCGTCAGATGTGTATAAAGTTCATGCTTTACAGAGTGCAAGTGGTCTACATCCAAGGAGCCGTTCATACCAAGAAGATCCCAAAAGCGCATACAATCTTTCATCTCAACATAGGTGTATGCGATGGATCATATCATTGTTTGCGATCACACTCATACATACAAATTTGGATGCATCACTGATGCGTGATACTACAAGAGACAATATAGTTGTATTGTCTATCTGCTTGAATTCAAGCTGTACAATGGAATACATTTAGTAAATATCCACTAATTCATACCTGCATACCAGAACCCTTTGGAGGAGTTATAACATTCTTTCACACTAAGAAAATCTACCATGTGTACCATGCGCCAGACCCAACCTCTGCTTTGCCGCAGCAGGAGCATGGCGGTGGCGTACCGCCCAATCCCGCTGCACTAAAATTTGTAATCAGGCCCTCACCGTGAAGTAGGAGTAGTAGATCTAACCGCTTTAGGGTTTATCACTTTCTGAAAGTGGCTAAACTTGAAGTGGGGATAGTAAATTTGATCCCTTTAGATGCGATTTCAGGCCCAACACGATGGAATGCAGGTAGGATACACCAAGCTCGTCCATCCCAGTCAAAGATGTCCCCTTCTGGCTCAGCCTCTGAAATGGAAGTCAAAATTCTCCAGCAGGGCCTGGTTGCAAAGTGTATCTGCTGAAATAATCTCAAAGCCAGATAGCTGGTGGACTAGGTCCAGCTGAAGCCATTGGTTTTGTTGTAAAAAGCACAGATGGGGCAAATTTAAATTTTGTGGCTGTGGAAGCACTCATGTTGGGCGGAATCTTTTCAATCCTTCACCCAGTTAAGTTTCTACTTTTGGGATGTAGTCTTTTTTATGGAGCTCAAAATCCTCCAACAGGGTATCCTGGGGTGTGTAAATGGCAAAGTCCTCTCAGAATCAGCCACGATTGCCGCTGAAGTGCAGGAGGCCTTTGAAGTCCCACCTTTTCAAAGTTTCTGGAGCAGTTCTTCTTCATCACTTTTAAGGCTCCCAAGACATTAGGAACAGCACGTAGGGGCCAGGACTCCCTCCAGCAGAGGCCACCAGCTGGTTCCAGTCCATGTTCAGTTGCTACTAGTCAGATGGGTACTTAAGGAAAAAGTCTTCTTGCAGCTCGATGTGTCCCCCTAGCAATCTGGCAGCCTACTGATCCTTGAAGTGCACTTCTAAGGCCTGGGTACAAGTGGGAGCAGGTCCAGCCCCTCAAGTCTGCACACAGCTCTTAAACAGCAGGTCCTGTCCTCTTCTGTTCCTCCTCAGGTCCAGAACGTTTTCTTAGGAGTTGTGGGTGAGGTGCCATCTTTATACTTTTCACTGGCCAGTAGTTGGCAGTGAGTTCTGAACACTGCCTTACCAGTGAGAAAAATGCTGCCAAGGCTAACCGTCCCCCTTTTGCAGCACATCTGTTTTACTTTAGTACAGACTACCCTAAGCGCAATATTCAGAGGCAAATCTAACAAGGCAGAATTTTTCTGGCCCTGAAAGGAGCTTATGTGATAATCAGGACGTAGTTAGGGAAATGAGCAGCCACCTCCTTTTCTCCTACACTAAAATAAGTCTCAGACTAACCTGCTTTCCTGGTGGGCTGGTGCCAAACTGGCAACAAAGAGCCTGGGAGACAAAAGGCTTGCTTTCCTCAGGTCTTCCTTTATACTTATCTATGAATGACCAGGCCTCACTATGATCCCTTTCAAGTTAGGTAAGTTCCTGAATCCTCCCAGGTTGCCTACCCTGAGCTGATATGTGTCACATACCTCGCACCCAGGTCTTCCGGTGAAAAGGCATAAGCCATTGTTTCTACTATGGGACCAGTTTTCACACCTCATTAAGGGGAACACAGGCAGGGTCATCTGCCAGCATCTAATGCTAATTAGCCTACATGTGGTTCAGGCAGACAATGTCTAACTTTAAAAAACTACTTTTCATAAATATTTATTAAAAATCCCACCTCACCACTGAATTGGATTTTTATTAAACATTAAAATAGTGTTTCAATTATACCAGTAGCTTGTCTCAAACCAGAGATAGAAGTATTATGACTTTTATTGTGAAATTAGATTTTTTCATTGGACTTATTCAACCCTTCAAAGTGAAAAGAGCGTTTGGAGACTAGTCCCCTGTAAGTGCATTCCAACAATAACTTCTTGCGTGTACCACTTTAAATACTGGGCGTCCTCCACTCTGGACTATAAGGCATACTGAGGGGTGACATATTTTTTTTTTTTTTAAATAAGGCTCTTTTCTGTCTTTTCTGTCTTAAGGTTTATTTTGACAGGTTTGTCTGAAGGTTTATAAGATGCAGGAGTCAACCGTCAAGGATAGGCCTAACTCCATGTTTTCTTTGTCACTTTAGAGGATGGCACAATAAGTACAGGAGGCCAAAGAGGACATTTAACTTCCATGCTAGTAGTGTATTTTCTTGCACTATATACTATGTATGTACTGTAAAGTTTAATATGTCAGTTGGGGATTTTTCAATTTTATTATGTTTTTGGTGTCACAACCTATGACTTTGGATCTGGACAGCAGTGCCCAGTGTGTAAAGTTTAAAAAACCAGCAATACGAGCCAGGAGAAACTGGGGAGGAAAACTCAAAAAAAGGAGCTTTCTGTCAGCTCTCAAATACAGAGATTACAGATACGTCATGGCCATTTTATCTTCTCACTTAGAAGGACCTCCTGGAAGAAGATAGCCCCTAGAAGGGTTGTTTGGTCCCATAGAAAAAACAGAAATACAATAGTACACTTTTAGAGACTAAAACATGGGGACCCAATGAAGGTAGCGAGGAAGATAGCACAATAGTTACCACACATCACAGTCCTTTTTCTATTAACCTTGTATGAGAAAAGGTTACAGTACAATAAAGTACTCCAGATCATCCTGCTTCAATACAATTTTAACACTACCCCTTATGGCCCTCCACACTGCATAAGAACTTTACTTAACAAAACAACTATAAGAGCACAGGATTGTGCCCTGCACTAATCTGGTGCTGAAGATGGAGTGTCTCTATGATGAAGCATGCCATCTAGTGTGGGTGAGAGACTTTTTTCGATAAGAAACCACCTAGTAGCCATAAGAAATTTTGAAGCATGAAGACCAATGAGTGATAAGGTGTTACATTCACTGGACAAAGGAACACATGGGGTTTCTGAAGTTTCTCAAATCTCTTTACACACAGAGTATGCAGTGTTATGGTTTTGGATTGCAACATTACCACCATTTAAATATGGCATGGAAATATTAATCTGTAGATTTCCTGCAAAAACATGACTTCATGATAGTGACAGGTGTGCTGCTGTTAATGCATGTAACACCAATATCTCTCAGACTAGCCTGCTGCTCCAAAGTTGATGATTATTGTCTGCTTGCATGGACATTTATCCCAGCTTTTGATGTTTGTCAGTGATTGCATTTTATTCCGTAGCCTATGTTTTGTATAGGGAACACTGCCCTGGTCTACACCTGGGTGCACTTTTTAACTGATTGGGTCAGACACAGAGCAGATCCGTGCACCCTATGACAGTTAATGTGCTGCGCCCAGAGCAGTAGCAAACTTGTGCCTGACCTGGGGGGCAGCACATTACTGAAAGGCAGACAGGCTGTTTTAAGTTAGATGTTGTAACCTTGGTCTTCTCTCTCCATCCTTCTTTCACAGCAAGCAAAAAGGTGGGCGCTAATTCCACGGCCTGGCACCCACTCTCTAGAATTCTATGTTCCTACGTTCTGAAGACTCAGGACCTGTTGTCCTTTAACAGGAGCAAAAAGACCTGACTTCTTTGCAAATATCTGTGGGACTGAAGTTCTCTGTTGAGTTAGTTTTTTTACGACCATAAAAGTCTATGGTATGTGCGAAAAAGCTGCTAACATAACATAACATAACATGACATGACACAACACGACATAACATGACATGTAACATAACATATATCATAACATAACTTACCATAGGATAGCATAGCACATTGACGAAATTGCCCTATGACTTTTTTCAAAAGAATTTCGTAATTTAAGGAGATAATCCTCTCAATACGACTACAAAGGCGTATACCGAGATAAGTAGCAACCTCCGCCATTCCAGTCAGAGGGTCTTTTGGTTCAAAGTTTAAGATGAACTGCGTCTTGGAGATGTTCAGCTTGTAACCAGAGAAGAGGCCGAACTGTTCAGCTTCCTTGGCTATTAAATCCAAGGTATCCTTGGGGTTGCTAGAGAACACTGCAACATCATCCGCGTATGCCATTACTTTCAGATTAATTCCATTCAATCGAACAGGTTGAATCCGCTTGTTCTGATTCAGATGTCTAATATAGGGCTCGATGTACAAAGCAAACAACAAAGGAGAAAGTGGACAGCCCTGTCGTGTACCCCGGCTGATTGAGATAGATGGAGATGAATGACCAGCGACCATTACCTTAGCTACAGGATCTTTATACAACCTCTGAACGAGGGTGATAAATCGTTTGCCTATCCCACATTTATCCATGATCAACCACAATGCATCCCAAGTGACGTGGTCAAAGGCCTTCTCCGCGTCCAACATAATCATACCAATATGGTCCTTAGCCTTACCAGCCACATCAAATGCCGCAATTGCAATATTGATATGGACCGTAGTATCTCTGCCCGGGATAAACCCATGCTGTTGTTCTGAGACCACATTGTGTATGACTGGAGCAAGACGCCGAGCTAAAATCTTAGAGAAGACCTTGGTATCCGCATTGATCAAGGAGATCGGTCGATAAGAGCTCCGCTCTTCAGGAAACTTGTCTTTTTTTAACAAAGATGACTATATTAGTGCTCCTCCAAGATGGAGGGGCTGCCTCACCATTACTAATAGCAGTAACCAACTCTAGGAATTCAGGTGCCAAGATATCTACAAAGATTTTATAGAACTCTAAAGGTAAAGAGTCCTCCCCTGCTGCTTTCCCTGAGGATAATGAGTTTATAGCTGTAACCACCTCTTCCGAGGTTATCTCCCCATCAAGAGCCTGTTGCTGTTGAAAGTTTAGTCGAGGCAAACCACAATCCTGCAGGGACTTATCCGTGGCTCGACTATCAATACTCGCAGGTCCCTGATACAATTTTTGATAGAATATGGCAAATTGCCCCATGATTGAATGAGGATCCGTGTATATTTCACCACTTTCCACTCTGATCTGGTGGATGGTATTCTTAGATTTTTTATCAGAGATCTGATGCTCCAGCAGGCGCCCCACCTTTTCCCCGTACTCATATTGAAAAGCCCTATTTTTCTGAAAGATAGCAGCAACCTTTTCCTTCAGCCCCCTGCTGAGTATTTGACGCTTCTCAATTAATTGCAAAAACAATGACTGCTCCTGTACGTCTTTTTCCAAGATTGCATGTGTGTGAACTTTTTCCAAATCCAGGCATTCCTGCCGAGCTTGAGTATCCTCCACCACTCTATTCCTGTTTTGAACCAGGATAAACTGAAGCGTCACCCCCCGTACAAAAGCTTTCATACAATCCCATACCATTGGGATTGAAGCAGTATTCTTGTTCTTTGCAAAATATTCTACCAGTACCTGTTTCATATACACCCGATATTCTGTACTAGCCAGTAGTTGCCGGGGGAAAGTAAACGGTCGCCGGTCCATCCCTCCCCCTCCTGACCTGGGCTGCATATTAAATATGATGGGGTCATGGTCTGAAGTGATCTTAGGACAGATCTCGATTGTTGCCCCTTCCAGAAGCTGCCCCTGGACCAACATCAAATCAATTCGAGAATATTGCCTATGGGGTGCTGAAAAAAAAGTATAGCCGGGAATCCGAGGGTTCAGGGTTCTCCACGCATCTACCAGACAGTGAAGCTGGCTTAATTCCAAGATAGATGCACGTGTTTTAGGCATCCGGATGCCAGCTTGCCGGTTAGTTGTATCTATACTATAATCCAACACACAAATAAAAACCCCCATTACGATCAGATTCCCTCCCCATTCCAATAATTCTAAATTTAAGTAATCAAAAACTGCTGGATCATCTGAATTAGGGCCGTATATTACACATATAGTGTAGATCTGCTGATCGATATCCAACTGCACTATAGCCCATCTACCCCTGCTATCAGAGGAAGTTCGCAGAGTCTTGGCAGCAAATTTCTTCGCTTTCAAGATACCGACCCCCCGTATAGACACTGTTTGAGTTGTACATACAAGTAATTCATACCCCAGTTGCTTCAATACTTGTTGATCCTTAAATGCCAAATGTGTTTCAGTAACCTCAACTATTTGTGGTCTGTATGCTGCTAATTCCTCTTGAATAAGCTGCCGCTTCCGCGCCTGATTTAGGCCTGCCACATTCCAAAACAGTAATTTAATACTTGTCATTACCTAACCACCAACATCCGTTAGAACTGCCTTGCCACCAACTCAAACTCCCAACCTCCTCCCTCTTGGCGTGATATTCTAAACACATTTTCGGATTATTCTGATTATTCTGACTCCTGTATGTACCAAACTCCTTTCTTCTAATCACCGTGACAGCAACCACTTTGTGAACCCAACCACCCCCTCCCTCCCCCTGACCCCCACTAGCCTATCCCAACCCACCCGACCCACCCAGTACCTAAAGGAGGAAATAACCCACCCCCTAATGCTGTCAGCTGGTCTGACAGCACATGAGGAGCCCAGAGCGCTGAGCAACCCGCCTCCATGACCCCTAGCCTGCCCCGACCCTCCGACGCTTCCTGCCTCCCTGAACGTGACCCAATTGCCCCTTTACCTAATGCAGCCCCCTAATGAAGCCCCCCACCTCATTCCCATTCATGACTCCACTTCTAACACTGCTAAGCCAGAAGAGTTATGAAGTCTGTAGAGTCCCTTGTTTCCATTGAGTGAGAGCTCGTGAGGCTTCCAGCTCCGTAAAGAAAATCTGGGACCGTCCGTTCTTGATGACCTTCAGCCATGCTGGCTCCTGTAGGAACACCTGTGCCCCAACAGCTTTAAATGGGTCTATCAACTGACGCAGTTTCCAGCGCCTATCCATTGTTGTCTCGCAAAGATCCGATCGAGTGTAGAAGGAGAAGGAATCGACTGACAATGGAGCTGCGGGGCGGTCTTTAAGATATATCGCCTGTCGCAGTAGAAAATTCCCAACATAGATAAATACGGGGCGAGGATGAGAGGGCCTTGAATTCCCTACTAACTTAGCATGCAATGGCAGCCTATGTGCACGTTGGACTTGGGAATCCGTTTCCCAGTCTGCCAAGTCCGGGAGAGCTTTCTGTAATATACCGACCACAAAGGCCCGAGTGTCATTACCTTCGTTACCCTCCGGTATTCCAAACAGTCTAAGATTATTCCGGCGTTGTCTGTTCTCCATATCCTCAACCTTCTGTAAGACGTACTCTAGTTGGTGTTCATGCTCTGTGATTGCCTTGGTAGTGGCTGTGTCAACTTCTTCGGCCTCTGCAACCCGTTGCTGGAGCTCTGTAACTTCTGTGGCTAAGGTGGTCATCTTGCTGGTAGCTTCCGCGAGAGCATGCTGCATATTTTTGTTGTCTTCTTTGACCTGGGCATAGTGTTCAAGGGCCTCACCTCTTTGCCTCTGCAGAAGCCGCATAATGGATGACAGAGAAGGCTCAGTTGCATCCATAAGCTCTCCCTCCTCTGTAGATACGCAATTACTGGGGGGAGTACCTTGGTATGATGAACAGCTTGAAGACTCGAGGGAGCCATCAGTCGCATTGGTATTAGAGCTAATATCCGTGTCAGCTTGCGCTACACTCCCGGCTGGTGACAGATGAGAGAGGGTAGGGCCGCCCCCTTTAGACAACCTTGAAATCAGCGATTTTACCTCACCTTTAGAGGTCACCCACTCCGCAATGGGCTCTCACGTGCCCCTCGCGTTGGTCTTGGGGATCTGGAATCGACCAACTGAGATTTCAGTCCAACTTGGCACACTCTCCCCATTTTAGCCTGGCTTTTATTAGTAAGTCCTTTCTTCCCAGCAGTCACAGCCTCATGCGGAGAGTTTCCGGGTGGTTCCAACAGATGGGGACTCGCCAATACCTCAGCACCGGCCGCCCCCTCCAATATAGACGCTGTCCCCCCCTCCAAGCTCTTACTGACAAGCTGACTCCGCTTCATTAATTCTGGCTCCAAACCGGCCACGTATACTGCTACATCCACTGGTGTCTCCATGTTCCACTGCATGATCTCTGAGTTCTCTGGATTCTGCCCCGTTGCTGTACTTTCATTCAGCCCAAGCCCCTCTACCTGCACCGACCGAGGCCATGAGCCGTCTGACCCAGTCGGTCCAGTTGAAGACACCCCGATCGTAGACACCACGGCAGAAACTCCTATGACGGGGTTCAGCCCCTTCTCCAGCTCCCCGCTCATTATCCTGGACTCAAGACAGTCACTAGCAGAGGGTGAGGAGCTTTTACCCTGCCGGAGGTTGGATCCCACCTGCTGCGGGCTGCAATAGGAGTCAGAGCTTGTTGCTGTCTTGCCTTCTGCGACTGCAGACCTCAGAAACTCAAGCAGTGAGGACTCTGTTGTTCCAGGGCTTCCCACTTGTAATAGGTCACTCGCAGTGCTTGACTGAAGCACTTTCAGGATAGGACGACCAACCTTCGTGGCCAGTTTTGATTTCAGATGGTTTTTCAATTCTCCTTCTCCTTCTTCTTCATCTGTGCCACCCACTCTCTGTGGAGGTTCGGCTGCCATAGGGTCTCCTACCCCTCTACCACCTCGTCCGCCTCAGGCAGTCGTCCGTGGAGGAGCCATGCCTGGCTCCAGGCTTCCCTTCTCTCCCTCTTCCGCCCAGCTGCAGGTATGGCCGTAATGTGTGCTGCAGTCTCCTCGGCAACACACGCGATAATGGATGAAGGAGAACAGCCAGCGGCGGCGAACCAGACACAATCGGCCCGCTCTGCTCCAACCTCCAGCCGCCGCATACAGCACTGACACCGTGACTGGCCCCCTCCGTACCACTAAGCACTCAACCACCGTCTATCAGGATGCCAGGATCACACGGTAAGTGCCGGGTATTGGAGGTGGAGGGCGGCCGGGATCATTACGGGAGCAGACTCAGCGCATACTCCTCAGCGCGGGTTCAGCCCGCCATCTTCCCTCCCCTCGAAAGCCTGGCATAAACTCCCTTTGAGTATACTTGGCAGATGTAACATCGTGAAAATGAACATTTTGCCAAAGTTTCTGTATCTGTTCCGTGCAATACCACTCCGTGTTCCAGATTCTTTTTTTAAACGTCTGGACGGGGCGATTAGTAGTTTTATATGGGGATATAGGAGACCAAGGCGAGCTATCTGATTGTTGAAGCTACCTTATGCACAGGGAGGGTTTAGACTGCCGGATTTTAAGTTATTTTTCTGGGCATCATTTACTGGCCGCATCCGAAGTTTATTAGTGGGGTATAAGACTGACACAATAGGATATGGGTATCAATTTGCTTTAGGTATAGATTCCCACTTTTTTTTGTACAAATCAATGGACCCCAATTATTTTAAGCGGGTGATGTTTAAAGTGGTGAGGGACATAGTTCGAATCTGGCATGAAATATGCACAAGGTTTTCATTACCTATGGTCCATACCCTGGTCCCACTTTGGGGCAACCCTCTCTTTCCCAATATATTTCATGATACTGTCGGACAATCGTGGGGGCAGGCGGGCTTAGTCAACTTAGGACAGCTGTTTGACGGAGTTGGCTTTCGGACATTTATCTCTCTGCAGGCTACATTTGGACTCCCACAACAATTTTTTTTTAAATACCTACAGGTGAGGGATTATGTCTCCAACAATCTTAAATATAGGAGTAATGTTGATACGACTGATCTTCTTACTCTTTATTGTTCAGAACAGGAAGCAAAGATGGTCGGTATTAGTTCAACGTATCAAAAGTATATTCTCTATGTTTCTGATGATGGCCCTCAACTTGCTTAAAAATGGAGTCAATGTCTGTCGGCCGTAGTCACGATGGCGGAGCTGAAGGAGTCATTAACCGTTTTAGATCAGTCAATTAGTTCGACTAATCTAAAATTACAACATCTCAAAACAATTTGTATGTTATATTATACGCCTGAGCGTATTTCGAAATGGAATACGGTCAACAACACAGAACGTTCATTTTGCCCCAAGTGTAAGTTATATGCAGCAGACATAGTACACATGTTTGCAAAATGTCCTGAGCTGAAATACTATTGGGATAGTGTATTTGAGTTGGTCACAGTGCATACTGGGATTCAAACTAAGTGGAGTGATAAGGAAATTATTGTGGGAACTAAAGATGGTCTAACTCCCAATTTGAGAGCGTTGATGTTGATCATTATTGTCAGCGCTCGCTTTTGTGTGATCCTATACCCCCTAAGGTGTCTGAATTTTGGTCTATTCTTCGTCAAATATACGAATGCGAATCTGCTATTGCCAAAGCACCGGGACCTCGCTCAATAAATAAAATGGGGAAGATTTGGTCTCATTGGCATTGGTCATGGCCAGATTTAAGCCGATCTATTTCGAACTAATTTGTCAATTCTTAACTTTTGTGTGTGTTATTTCTACGCTACCTTTTTACACTTTTTCTTTGTTTTTTTATAAAGCAAATTGGAGCAATTGTTATGTATTTCTGTTGATTATTCTGACTCTGAAAATTCAATAAAAATGTATTTTAAAAAAAGGATAGCATAGCACAACATAACATAGCACTGTGATTATTGTAGTATAATAATAGGAAAATAGTTGTTTAAAAAAAACAGGATTTTACATATTTTTAAACTTTTTTAAATTAATACATTAAAACGTTAAACGTTAAATTTCTTCACTGTAATAACAATAATAAATCAGTTCTTTCGATATCCTGGAATGATCCAGTTTATGACGGAATGATCCACGTTAACTGAATTCACAGTGAAATTTAAATGCTGTGGTCTTCTCACCTTGTAAGGACTGGTGCTAAATGACAGACAATACCATGAACATTTTGAAAGATGCACATGATGACGAATATGAGTTTGGAGGTCACTGTCAGTGTAACTTGACGACATGCAGTCTCAATGAATGCAACCAGTGCACAACGTCAAGCACCAATGTTGTCGCTGACACCACTTGTGACCTTTATTTGGATGCTGCATTTTTTGATGCGAGGAGGTAGCAAGGACATTTAAAAGTGCTGATGAACTAGCATTAGGAAGCAGGATTATTTTGTCTCTTTTGAGATGGAAATAAACAATTTCCAAAATTACCATGAAAGTATTTTTTTTTCATTTCAGAACAGGAATGTAGAGGTAAACAATGTTTGATTCAAAAGGTATTATAGAAAAGAAAATGTAGCAAAATGTGCAAAATATGTTCAGAATGGAAAAGTAAACACAGTTATGTTAATTGGGAATGACCGATTTTCAAAACGTTTCTACAAAAGTAAGTTTTTAAAGACATACTTTAAATCATCTATTAACCCTTGTTCCTTATCAGACACACTGTAAAACGCATGCAGCCCGCTACACAAAGCTTTGCTATGAATAGTTGTGTCTTAATCCTGCCTTAGATATGAGGCATACCTGAATATCCAAGTCTGACTCACAATGTTTTTTCTATGAATATGAATAGTGCATGTGCAATCTGAGGGTTTTAGATTCAGTTAAGAAAGAGCACAGTACAGATAATCAGTTAAGAAAGAGCACAGTACAGATAATCGTTGTGCTCTTGATTCAACAGAAAATAAGTATTTAGGTGTAAGAGGGAAGATAGTGGATCTTGAGGAGCAACTTTTTCATTTATTTTTTGAGACAGAAGAGAAGAAAGTGTGTCCATGTTAGGCAGACTAGAGCTGCTCAAACTTTGGGTGTAGAGCCAGAGAACATCTAATTTATAGTATGTACTTTTAAGAGGGGGCTCGCCACTATGAGAACATCAGTGCTGCAGAGTGAACCCATGCTATTTACTGCTTTCAGTTGATAACGCTGATTCTTATCTTATCACCTCTAAGAATCCTCATCGCCAGGATATTTTTACCTGCTGAGTAGTGTGAAGGGGAAAACTTTTTCTATTTTACAACAATTTTAGAATCCAGTTACCTTAAAGACCACTGACTCCGAATTCAATTTTGTGGGTTTATTACAGCCAAGAATAACTGCACATGCAAGCACCTCAACACGAGGTTAAAGAAATAGATGGGCACTAATACAAATAACATCCTACGCAGGAGTCTCATCCGACTCAGGATAAGAAGAATCGTTAGCTCCAGAAGTATTAGACAAGCGATAACTGCTCCAATCTCTATATTATTCTTCATTTACCTAAATAAACATGAAACCATTAGCTGTCCCTACTCTATCACTAAGGTGGCATACCTACTTAACGAATTTCCCAGGCAAGAGTAAAAGAAAAGGTGACAGCTGTGAAGGCTTCCTAAGAAGCACACTCACTTAGCATTTCAAGCTCGTTCTAAGATGCTCCGTCCTAATAGATCTCCCTCTTGGCCCTTCTCTCTGGTCTCCTCTACCTCCTCTCTTCTCCCCTCCCTCGGGGCACTGTCCCTAATACAAAATCCACATACAATTGAACACGCCCTTGTCACGCCTCTTCGGCCAGGTCTTCCTTCTCGTACTTTTCCATCGAAACTCTGACTTCATCCAGGACGGTTACGATGACCTTGAGTCCCAGGCACCTTCTCCGCGGAAAGTATCATCCATGCATTCCAGTATACTCCCATCTCAGTGTCTCCCACCATCCTAACTCCTAAAACAAAGAGCCAGTCTTTTACTAACGAGGCATGTGTCCTTGCACCTGCAACAGAAGATACGTTCAACAGAAACCTTCCACTGTGCTAATTAATTCTACTGTCGGTGCCCAGAGAGCCTTTCCAAGAGAACCTTCTCTGCCTAGAAAATAAGCCAACATTAGAACAACCAGGCCTTTCCTTGGCGTATATGCAGTTAGGCCTTTACACAATTTAAACACACAATTCTTAATCACTTCTATAAGCCTTGATACATACATTTCATATGCGAAAAGTGAACTACACGTGCAACTTAATATGATACACATTTAAACTACTGCATCTCGAGTACGAATGGGCTGGTTCATTTATGCATCATTTACAGGATCATAATAGCACAATTACGATTCTATTTACTCTAATAACTGCAAGTTAAAACTACATCTTACTGGCCATTTCATTGGTATATAGCTGGATATGTGCGGGTGCAGACTAACGGTGATTATGATGTACCCCTACAATGTTCACAAGAGCTTAGCGCTCTATCAGTTCCCCCCTTTGATGACTCCAGTCATCACAATCTTCAACTCCCTTGGAGAAAGAACCGACCTAAACAGAACTCGTTGCCATTCTCCCTTGTCTGAATCTCTCCAAACTCTTAAGGTTTCGATAGTGACTGTCCTGCAGTCTAGCCATTCTCGTCTCATTTTCTCTCAGAGCCCTCTCAGTTCTGCCTGCTCGATACCACTTGTATGCTTTGATCAGACCCCACAGACAAACCACACAAACCACCACAATAAGGAGAGGTCTCAGAACATAGCCTTGATAGTTCATTTATCACAGTCGCCAATCTCCGGATCTTTACATCATTCAAGACCACTCCCAAACTTGGTATCATTGCTCCAAAGATATCTCCCACTACGACCCCTGCACTCGCCCCCCTTCTCACTCTTGAATACTTTCCACCTTCCAAAAGTTCTAAATCTTCTGTATGGTAAATCTTTGGAAATATTATTCCCAAGTAACATGTACCATACCAGTTCGCAGGCAATCTCACATAAGCATTCCTTCCACACACGAAATACACCGTAGGTATCACTTGTACAGGGCCTTGGAGAAAATTCTTTGCTGAATCTCCCATGGTGAAAACATGGTCACAGGTACTCTGTCCCACTGGAACCTTTTCATAGTAGGTCTGATAACGTCTCACACACAGCTTTCCCCTCTGCTCATTGTCCAAGGCTATAGGACCATAACTTCCTTTTGTTCGGTGCAATTTTTCCTCCTCCGTCCAATCTACTGGACTATGCCCTGTGTCCCGGGTCTGTGTTAGTTTTCTATATCTATCTTCTACCTGATCTACAAACTTCTTTTCTACATCTGATAATGAACACGTCAAGTTATGACGGTGGGCATATGCTGTGTCCAATTCCAAAGACGGTATGAAGAACTTCCTAAGTCTATCCTCTGACTTATAGTAATCATACTTATTCAAATGTTTGTATGCTGGGACTTCAGGAAGCACTGCATCGTAATTGGAAAAGAAATACTCAAACTGATCTCTTTCATAAAATATACTAAGCAACAGACTACATGAAATTACATACGTCAGTGGAAGATGATGATATCTAATACCCTCATCCACTGAAGCAGGCAACTGCATACATACATAACAATCTTTAGCATCCATCGCATCTACATACTCATATAGCAGCTTGGCGTAAGCATTAAGCTTGAAATCACTTCTAGACAAATCTACATGCAACCTACGACTTTCTTCTATCAGCAAAGCCTTGTCAGCTCCTATGTTTCCCTCTGTTTGGCTAGGTGTAGTAGGTGTAGGAGTTCCTGACATCCCCTCCACTGCTAGCTTGTGTGGAACTGTATATGAGACTACAATTACTATGATTATAGAAACTATCACACCTCCTATAAGTATGCCTACAATCAATTTGGATCTACGATGTGGATCTCCAGCCTCCATGATCTCGAAAGTTCTCGAAAGTTCTTAGTTTCAGCAATGAGCACTCAACAGTCTCTGTCTTCTCCACACGTGACTTGCTTAACCAGTTCGAGCAACACTTGAAACCTCTGGAAATCCCCCTTTTCGGTTACAGTCTTATTTACATAGTCCAGAAAAAGACTTCCCTAAACTCTTGTTCCTCTTCGGTGGAAAGTCCCTAAGTTTATTCTTCTTCCACTCGGATCTAGGTTATCTTCTTCTTTAGACTTTTTATTTACAACAGGTTATATCTCATCCACCATAAGATCCTCTGCAAGCGCTTCCAAAACGTGATACAAAAGTTCAAGACGAAGAATTACCATTTCATGTGAATACGGCTCAAATCCAAAAGACGGAAATTCGAGTCGATGCAGAACCAATTCTCGGACCTTACTCAGAAGCGGGGGATTCGGAACGGTGAGGGTCAGTATTCCTTCGACTTCAAGCCCTGGCAGCAACAGCACCACCTTCAGTACCACATTCGGGATCTTGCTGACCACCTGCTCAGACCTCAGCCTCCCCGTGCTCACTACCCCCTGCATCAGTCACTGCGTAAGTCCACTCAGGGGTAGAGTATCTCTGGCAAGGTACCCTTGTTCTCTTCGACCTCCTCCGACCCTCTTGAGTCTGCTCTTCGTCACTTGCTTCTTTTTCAGACGTTTCAGACACTGGAGCAAGATCTCTTTCGGGTGCCAACCTCAGATTCAGTCGCCTCTGTCTCTCAGGCCAAGCCTCCTCAATTCTGGTCGTTCTTCCGCCTTCCCCTTCTATACCCTGTGCACCACTTCCTTCTTCTGCTGAATCTGACTCCACTCCACCCACTGCACCACCTCTGTCATCTGAGTCAGAGTCGAGGTTCGGGTTGTCGAAACCCCCTTCAGCTTGTTCTGGTGCACCACCAGCTGCGTCAGCGACCCTCACAGCTTGACTTGTCCTCTCATGTGGCCCTGCCACATCAGCTGGATTTTCATTTACGAGAGGAGCTGTTTCTTCCGAAGGTGCTGAAACTCTGCGGGTATGGGAAGCATGTACCCAGTTCGGCAATCCTCCACACTTCACTGCTGTATTCGTTACCAGTATCACCTGGTATGGGCCTCGCCACCGAACATCCAAACAGCTCTTCCTCACGTGCTTTCGGACAAGCACCCAGTCGCCTGGACACAGGTCGTGGGTAGGGCGGGTACGGAGGGTCGTGTGACTCCCCAGATCACTCGAGGCGGGAACAGCTGCAGGTTGGACCTGCTGGGACACAGAACGGACCACATCAGATAGTCCTTTACAGTAATCGAGAATCAAGTCATCAGTGATGTTTATCAAAGCTGTAGCCGGTACTGCTGGCAACAGCATTGCCCTTCCCATCAAGATTTCATGAGGTGACAACCCAGTCCTCCTATCTGGGACACTTCGCATGCTCATCAGCACAAGTGGCAATGCATCAGGCCACTTCAGAGACGTTGATGAACACATTTGTGCCATTCTTGCCTTCAGAGTTCCATTAACCTGTTCCACTATCCCAGAAGCCTCTGGTCGATAACTGCAATGGAGTCTCTGATCAACATTCAATGCGGCACAATGTAACTTCATGATTTCACTGTGGAAGTGCTTTCCTCTATCTGATTCCAAAGAGGTTGGAATCCCAAACCTCGGGATGAGTTCCCTCAACAACAACTTAGCCACTGTGAGAGTGTCACACCTGCGTGTTGGGTAAGCCTCCACCCACCGTGAGAATACACACACCAGCACCAGAATGTATCTCAACCCATTGCACTTAGGCATTTCCACGAAATCTAGCTGTATCCTATTGAAGGGCCCTCCTGACCTCCCAATGTGACTCATAGTGACTACAGTTTTCTTTCCAGCATTCATCTGCTGACACGTAACGCACCTCTGACAAACTGTTTCAGCCATCGCACGAAATCGTGGGTTATACCACGTTTGTCTAAACACACGCATCATTGCATCTCTACCAAGGTGTACCGATCCATGTATTAATCTCGCCATTGGGCTCAACACATTTTCTGGCAACACAGCTCTCCCATCACTGGAAACCCAAACATCCACATCCCCTCTTTCACACCCTGCTTTGACCCATCCGTCACGTTCCTGATCTGTCACCTCATCCTGCAGTCGCTTGAGTTCCTACCAAGTGTCTGCCATGGCCAACATCATGTTGAGCTCCGTTCTTTCTTGGCTCTCTCCTGTGTAACCCTCTGTAAATATACATCCTTGCTCTGCACAGAAGCGGGCAACTTCGTCCGCATAATTGTTCCCCAGGGAGACAAAATCATCCCCCTTTCCGTGCGCAGTGCACTTGACAACTGCGATTTCCTTCGGATATTGCAATGCATTTAACAGTTGTCTTACATATTCTCCATTCCTAATGGGTGAACCAGATGATGTCAAAAATCCCCTCTGTGACCATAACTGTCCGAAGTCATGAACCACACCGAACCCATACTGGCTGTCCGTGTAGATCGTGATTCGGATTTGATCAGCGGCCAAACAGGCACGTGTCAAGGCAATGATCTCAGTTACCTGCGCGTAGTGTACTCCTTCTAGGCAAGCAGCCTCAACCACTCCTGAAATGGTACATACAGCAAACACTGCTCTTAGTTGGCCAACACTGTCTCTTAAGCATGAACCATCGACAAAGAAAATTTCATCTGGGTCAGTCAGTGGTTCATCGACAATGTCAGGTCTCGGTTTGGTGCATAGTTCAGTCACATCAAGACAATCATGGTCCTCACAATCTTCATCATCAGTATTGGGTATAGGCATCAATGTCGCAGGGTTTAAGACAGAACACCTCTTCAGAGTCACATTTTCTGCGGCGAGTATGACTTGCCCATACCTCGTTAACCTGTTATTTGTGAGGTGCTATGTCTTAGTTCTGGTCATTAACAATTCAACCGAGTGTGGCACATAAACTGTTAAAGGGTGACCCATCACTATGCTTTCACATCTTTCAATGCTGACACGTGTTGCAGTAACGGATCTGAGACATCCGGGCAACGCAGAAGCTACTGGATCTAAAGTAGCTGAAAAGTAGGCAACTGGTTTACGGACACCTCCATGATTCTGAGCCAGAACTGCTAATGCACAACCTTCTCTCTCACAACAGAACAGTGAGAAAGCCTTATTATAATCCGGCATTCCCAAAGCGGGTGCAGAACACAACTCCTCTCTCAGTCGTAGGAATGACATCAAGCACTCCTCATCCCATGGTACCGGATCACTCACATCCTTGTGCGTAAGTCTCTGTAAAGGCTTTGCTCTCAGGGAAAAATTGGGAATCCACTGACGACAATAGCCGACCATTCCCAAAAACATCCTGACTTCTCTTTGAGTGGTGGGTACTGCCATGTTCATTATTGCCTCAATTCGATCTGGTGACACCTTCCTCTTGCCTTTTTCCAATCTGTGACCCAAATACTGTACTTCATTCAGACAGTACTGCAACTTGTTTGGGGATACCTTGTGTCCATTCTCTGCCAAATGATTCAGTAGGGCTATCGTGTCTATCCTGCAAGCATCTTCCGTTTCTGAGGCGACAAGCAGATCGTCTATGTACTGCACGAGAACTGAGTTCTGCGGCAATACAAGACTCTCAAGATTCTTCTTCAAGATCTGGTTAAAGATCGATGGGCTTTCTGTATACCCTTGAGGGATACGACACCATGTTAACACACGATTTTCCAGCCGGAAAGCAAAAAGAAATTGGCTTTCCTCATGGAGCGGTATCGAGAAGAATGCTTGACATAAATCAATGACAGTAAACCACTCGGCTTCGCATGGGATCTGAAACAGTATCACTGATGGATTCGGTACCGGTTGACCTTTCGCAGGTCTTGCACGATCCTGTACTTCCCGCTCGGTTTCTGCAGTCCCATGATAGGTGAATTACATGGGCTACCCCTTATCTCCCTCAGAATGCCTTGCTTGATCATGCACTCGATAACAGGCTTAATTCCTGCGATCGTTTCAGAGGACAGATTGTACTGTGGCGTCCTAGTGAATTCAACATTCTGCTTAACCTGAATCTGCACAGGTTCAACCCCCTTGATCAGTCCTATCTCTTCTCCTGTAAAGTCCCACACCTCTGGTGACACTGTGTCTCTCAAATCCGGTGGAAGTTCTTCTACTGTCACCATTGGATACATGTCTATACACAGATGCTGATTATCAACTTTAAAGGTAGCATCATCATCCCTTGTCTGAACCTCCACTCCCCTTGGTGTGCAATAGATAGTGCAGTTCAATTTACATAACAGATCTCTTCCCAAAAGACAGACTGGACTCGTATCGCACACCACAAACTGATGTCTAGTTTGGAAGGAACCTATCCTCACTGGAATCGGTTCGGTCAGTGGGCTGTTTATTCTTTTGTTTGCCACTCCAACAACTTGGATCGATTGTCCCGAGAGGGATAGGTTGGGGACTACTGCTGATCTTACAGTAGACCGGGTAGCACCAGTGTCAACCAAAAGAGTGGTAGGATGACCATCAATGTCTGCCTCCACAAAAGGTCCTCTCTGGTCTACCGCCAAGACTGCTCCAAGTGTGCAGTCTTCCTCCCCCCTCAGGCACCGTCAGGATAACGGGTCTGGACTGTACTCATCATACCCTTCAAAAAGGGGCATCTGCTGGTAAGTCCGTACTCCTTGAGAAATTCTTGGTGGCTGGGGGACCTGTACTTGTGGATTATACGTCCCCCCTTTCATCGATCTGGGCCTCATCACAGTATTAACTACCTCCAGCACAGGTGCCTGAACCACTTCTACCTCCTGCTGCACCTGGTTGGCTGGGTTCAAGAGACACTCGCGCTTCCAATGTCCAATCTGATGACAAAGATGACACGCAGTGGTCTTCTTCCATGTCGCCACATCCACCCCTGTCTTGGGATCTATAGGTTTCCCTTTTCCCTGTCCTTGCCCATTTTGGTTCCCTTGATAGTTTCCCTGTCTCCTTCCCAGCGTCCCTCCACTAGGCTGGACCTGAGCTGTCTGCATCTGAACAAGCATCAGCGTGTCCTTTAGCTTCCGGTGCTTCGAGTCTACTTCATCGCTACAGTACCTCGCATACCGCAAGATTTCATCTACCGGCTTGTTTTGCCAACAGATCAAATGGTGCTGTATCATGAGGCTGACCTCTGGTCTCAATCCCAAGACAAACTTTGAGACAAACTGTCCCATATCCTTGGGGTCTAAGGCGTCTAGTCCACTATATTGTTTAAAAGCTTGCAGGAGTCTTTCATAATATTCATGCACTGTCTCCTTGGGTTCCTGCACAGTTCGATCTATCTTAACCCAATCGATATCCTGAGGTGAAATCTTCAACTTCAACCATGTAATCACTTGCTCGAATTTTTTCATGACAATGGGTGACGGACCATTCGTAACAGCATCCCTTTCAGGTTCGAAGGTCGGCCACTCAACTGCAATTTTACAAGCTGTCCACAAATCTCCTGGTACCACTATATCGAACAAAGTGTTCAAATCAGTCCACAGTACCTTCGAGATTTTAACAAAACGCTCAACCTGTTTGTACCACTCTACGGGTTTTTCCCTCAGCCGAGGAAAATCATTTGTAAACGCAGCCAAGTCACCTCTACTCCACGGCACATTCACGTACCCTCCGTTCTGTACTTCACGTAAAGGAAAATTCCCTACGCCCGTTGCCCCTCCCCCCGGAGGCGGCGTTTCTCCTACAATTTTCTTTGTCATCTTCTTCTTTGACCACCTTTCCTCCCATTTACCCAACATCATCCATATGCGCATTGCCACAATCAGGTCTTTGGTATGCGTCCTTAATCCTATGATTCTTTTCTCCTCCAATTCCTGATCACTATACTGCAACCTATGTGACCCTTGCAACGATTTGGTGTTATTCACATCCACCTCATATCTCCTTGCCAATTCTGTCAATTTCTCATGTGCGGCCCTTGCTTTACGAGTCACATCTTTTGCCACAAAAAGCAGCTTGTCTGGCCCATACATCTCTATTCTCTCCAAAGGCAGGTTCCCACTAATCATTTCATCTACCTCCGCCTTTAGTCTTACTACATCCAGCAACCTTGCCTGTACTGCACTCTTCAGTATTTCTTGACAAGCCGCACCATTCCGCTCGTCGTAGTCATTGCTTCGTTCTCGTGATCTGCTCTCTTCTATTGTATTCCTGGAACCTGGTCTGTCTCCTAAGTTGCCTTGCTCCACATCTCTTGGCATCCTATCGCTCTGATTCCTTACAGGTGGTACCCACATCCTCAAGTCTGATCTGGACTCGATCAAGGACCTTGGTCTTACTGGTCTCACCTCCACCTGTCCAAAAGAAGAATCTGCGGTGGCTGGCAATGGCGTGCTTGTTTCTAGGGGCTTTGGAAAGTGGACCACTTGTATCCCTAAACCATTCCCTTCAACGCTGGTCCCCTCTCCCCCTATCGTCTGCATTGGACTCCCTTCACTTATTCGATCTGGGTCATATACCGATACTATAGGACCAATGGTAACAGGTACCGTCAGGGAATCCGGTAACCCCATATTCCCAATAGAAGGCTGGGTTCCCCCTCCTTCCGTTCCTGTGGAAATTTTCCCCACTACCCTCATGTTTGTCTGATTTCGTAACTCGCCGGTTTCTACTGCTGAAGCAGATTTTCCCTCTTCTGAGTCTGGATTGAATGGAGGTGGTCTCTCTGCTAGTAACCTATCTAACAGGCTGTCGTCTGTATCACTGTCGTCTTCCTCTGCCCATTTCTTCTTGGCCTCTCCTACATTTATCAGCAGTGGAAACAGCCTATCCCCCTCAATAGTTTCCACTCTCCACCTTTTCTCCAATGCATCCCATCTCGCATCTTGAAATGCCCTGATCGATTTCTTCACCTTTTCCTGACTTTTGTCTCTTTTTCTGTCATACGCTGCCCTAATCCATGCATGTAGCGCCTCAAACTGTGTCAGTCTAGGCAGTGGTCGTAAAGAAGACATTACAGTTTTTAGCTGGTACAACACTTCCAACCTGAAAGTGCCATAACGTGGGAAAGTCAATTCTCCTTCTCCTTCTGTCATTTTATGCCAATTCTCAAGCCAAATTATAGTATGTAATCCTACATTTTTAGCCATATAATGTGCTGGCGTATCCTCGGGAGGGGCTTCCTCACCACCCCGAGTAACCACATGTCTATCACCTCTGCAAAGTTCTCGTAAAACTTTAAAACATTTCATGATGAATCGAATTTTCGTTCGGACACAAAATTTCGGTTATACTTCCTGATTTCAACCCACCAATGCCAGCGCGGCTCACACCAACCGACCTATCGTAGCGTGGCACTGTCTGACGTCACTCTTCCTCCGCTCGCAGCAGTTCCCCTCCTTCTCCTTTCACCCTTTCTCGCTCGCACGTGTCCCAATCACACTCTGAAGCAATTGTCCGTCTCACCGAACAATTACCTCTCTGACTGTCGGTCCACCGATGACCGACCAGCCTCTCGAAATTGTTGACCTCAATCTGGCAACTGTCTGTCCGCGAACGACCGGACAATCACCTCTGACACAATTGATAGGATCCAAACGCTCAATGTTCTACACACCGATACAAAAGGGGATGATGGACGGAACGTTTGAGCCAATCAAACACTCACCCCCAGTCAACTGATCTGGGTTTAATCCATCATCATTCTTTAGCTCACTCCACCACCCCAGTTCAGACATGGCCATATGCAAATCAGTCTGACCCTGTGCCTCATGGGAACAGTCCAGCCCGAACTGCCAAGCCATGTCTTCCCTGGACCGGAAACAAGCATCCTAGGACCGGTTTCTGGCATTTCAGCCGTCATCAGCCAGGCTTGCTTGAATCCAGTGGCAAAGTGAGCAAGGGACCCACGTCTGGGCATACCCCCGCCAACTTAGGGCGACCAAAGCGATACAAAAGGGGATGATGGACGGAACGTTTGAGCCAATCAAACACTCACCTCCAGTCAACTGATCTGGGTTTAATCCATCATCATTCTGTAGCTCATTCCACCACCCCAGTTCAGACATGGCCATATGCAAATCAGTCTGACCCTGTGCCTCATGGGAACAGTCCAGCCCGAACTGCCAAGCCATGTCTTCCTGGACCGGAAACAAGCATCCTAGGACCGGTTTCTGGCATTTCAGCCATCATCAGCCAGGCTTGCTTGAATCCAGTGGCAAAGTGAGCAAGGGACCCACGTCTGGGCATACCCCCGCAAACTTAGGGCGACCAAAGCGATACAAAAGGGGATGATGGACGGAACGTTTGAGCCAATCAAACACTCACCCCCAGTCAACTGATCTGGGTTTAATCCATCATCATTCTTTGGCGGGGGTATGCCCAGACGTGGGTCCCTTGCTCACTTTGCCACTGGATTCAAGCAAGCCTGGCTGATGACGGCTGGAATGCCAGAAACCGGTCCTAGGATGCTTGTTTCCGGTCCAGGGAAGACATGGCTTGGCAGTTCGGGCTGGACTGTTCCCATGAGGCACAGGGTCAGACTGATTTGCATATGGCCATGTCTGAACTGGGGTGGTGGAGTGAGCTAAAGAATGATGATGGAATAAACCCAGATCAGTTGACTGGGGGTGAGTGTTTGATTGGCTCAAACGTTCCGTCCATCATCCCCTTTTGTATCGCAATGTTCTACACACAACAACCTACGACCAGCGTTGGTTATTCACACACTCACACATATGCTTCCTATCTTCTGTGGGTTAATCAACGACGTCTCATGACTCCCACAACCTCTGGTCAACGATCTCAGCTCTGGGTGTCTTCTACACCACAATAGTCAAATCTCTCGGTCCCGCGCGCGCTCACGGTCCGATCCTCACTCACACGACTCTCATTCTAACTCCGCAAGACATCACACAACAATTAAACATCGCAATCTAACAAGCATCACCCTGCTCATACTCACTCTACCACAAACTGCTACTTCCGCCGCACCATCACTCTCCGTCAGTTCTCATCAACCGCCGTCGTCCTCCTCTTACGATCCACTGGATCACCATCACTCGGGCTCTATGGGGCAGATAATCTCTTATCCTAATCTAGATCTCCCCTTACTATCAGAGAAAACCATCCTCTGCTACCAACTGATAACGCTGATTCTTATCTTATCACCTCTAAGAATCCTCATCGCCAGGATCTTTTTACCTGCTGAGTAGTGTGAAGGGGAAAACTTTTTCTATTTTACAACAATTTTAGAATCCAGTTACCTTAAAGACCACTGACTCCGAATTCAATTTTGTGGGTTTATTACAGCCAAGAATAACTGCACATGCAAGCACCTCAACACGAGGTTAAAGAAATAGATGGGCACTAATACAAATAACATCCTACGCAGGAGTCTCATCCGACTCAGGATAAGAAGAATCGTTAGCTCCAGAAGTGTTAGACAAGCGATAACTGCTCCAATCTCTATATTATTCTTCATTTACCTAAATAAACATGAAACCATTAGCTGTCCCTACTCTATCACTAAGGTGGCATACCTACTTAACGAATTTCCCAGGCAAGAGTAAAAGAAAAGGTGTCAGCTGTGAAGGCTTCCTAAGAAGCACACTCACTTAGCATTTCGAGCTCGTTCTAAGATGCTCCGTCCTAATAGATCTCCCTCTTGGCCCTTCTCTCTGGTCTCCTCTACCTCCTCTCTTCTCTCCTCCCTCGGGGCACTGTCCCTAATACAAAATCCACATACAATTGAACACGCCCTTGTCACGCCTCTTCGGCCAGGTCTTCCTTCTCGTACTTTTCCATCGAAACTCTGACTTCATCCAGGACGGTTACGATGACCTTGAGTCCCAGGCACCTTCTCCGCTGAAAGTATCATCCATGCATTCCAGTATACTCCCATCTCAGTGTCTCCCACCATCCTAACTCCTAAAACAAAGAGCCAGTGTTTTACTAACGAGGCATGTGTCCTTGCACCTGCAACAGAAGATACGTTCAACAGAAACCTTCCACTGTGCTAATTAATTCTACTGTCGGTGCCCAGAGAGTCTTTCCAAGAGAACCTTCTCTGCCTAGAAAATAAGCCAACATTAGAACAACCAGGCCTTTCCTTGGCGTATATGCAGTTAGGCCTTTACACAATTTAAACACACAATTCTTAATCACTTCTATAAGCCTTGATACATACATTTCATATGCGAAAAGTGAACTACACGTGCAACTTAATATGATACACATTTAAACTACTGCATCTCGAGTACGCATGGGCTGGTTCATTTATGCATCATTTACAGGATCATAATAGCACAATTACGATTCTATTTACTCTAATAACTGCAAGTTAAAACTACATCTTACTGGCCATTTCATTGGTATATAGCTGGATATGTGCGGGTGCAGACTAACGGTGATTATGATGTACCCCTACAATTTTCACAAGAGCTTAACGCTCTATCACAGTAATGGTTGGTGTACAGTGTAGAAGACTGGTTGTAGCCAACCAGTTGGTATAGCTGAGAAGTTAAGAGAAATAGGTAAAAACTCACGCATGTTATCATTATATTTGAGATGAAAAGGAGTCATTCAAGACTGTATATTAGGTAGGCTCAAAGTAATTAAGGAATGAGAGTGGAGAGGAAGTCATCAAATGAAGGTGGGTATCATTGCCATATTGATGATGTAATGTGCCTGGGTATGCCCAGACGTGGGTCCTGGGCTCACTGTGCCACTGGATTCAAGCTAGCCTGGCTGATGAGGGGTGATACCCCGAAACCGGTCCCCAGATGCTTGTTTCTGGTCCAGGGAGGACCTGGCTTGGCAGTTTGGGCTGCACTGTTCCCAAGAGGAGCAGGGTCAAGACTGATTTTCATATGGCTGGGTCTAAACCGGGGTGACATGGTGATCAAAAGAACAATGGATTTAACCCAGATCTCTTGACTGGGGGTGAATGTTTAATTTGTTCTGCATTCCGTCCATCATTTGTGTGTCTTTTGCTTTCTCGCTCTAAGTGCGCCAGGTATGCCGAGGCAGGGGTCCCAGGCTCACTGTACACTGGATTCAAGCTAGCGTGGCTGATGAAGGGTGATATCCCGAAACCGGTCTGAGGATGTTTGTTTCTGGTCCAGGGAGGACCTAGCTTGGCAGTTTGGGCTGGACTGTTCCCATGGGGAGCAGGGTCAAGACTGATTTTCATATGGCTGGGTCTAAACTGGGGTGGCTTGGTGAGCAAAAGAAAATGGATTTAACCCACATCTCTTGACTGGGGGTGAATGTTTTACATATTTTGCATCCCGTCCATTTGTGTGTCTTTAGATTCTTTAATGATGTAACTCAGTGGTTAAATGTAAATGTTGAACAAAGTGTGTTCTAAAACAGTTTGTTGATGAACTCTTTAAGTTCTACAACCATGGTTAGAGAAGGTGTTGCCTATTTTAATGATTCATGAGAACTTGTCCTCAAACCCCCTTTTAAGATTTAAAGTTAAAATAAAAATGTCATGGTTGCCCAAACTAAAGACACCTGATAGATCGAGCAGTGTCAACAGGCAGGAGCCACCAATAACCAGGATGTATAACGCATCATCAACGATTTGCAAGATTGCTGTTTCAATGTTACAGCCTGCTCCAAAGCTTGAGTGCAGATTGCCAAGAAAATTATTGTCATTGACAAATAGTTTTAGTTGATTGTTGACATAACTATTAAGGATTTTGATGACAAAGAGTGGGCCAGATATTGGGTCGAAGTTGTTAGCATCACTTGGGTCTGCATTGCATTTTTAACGATGGAGAACGTACCTGTGTAGCCATTAGGTGTTCTGGGAACACTTTCACCTTGTGAAAGTGAGAGATTGATAAGGTTGGTTCAGCATGGAGCAGGGTTTGGGCGCATATCTTTCGCTAGGTTGGACAGTATCCGATTAAAAAAATGGTTGAGAATGGTGCTTAGAAGTTCAGTCTGGGATGCCTCTTAAAGGATACCAATTAATAAGGTATTTTCCAGATAAAGCCAGGGAGAGTATAAGTAGTTCTCATAAATGAGGCTTCAATTGTTTTCACTTTATTTTTGAAATAGCTGAGAAATTCCTCATATGTTCAGAATCTTCAACTATGAAGTTGGAGACAGCTTGGCGACTGATTTGAGTATTCCTAATAGATTTTTTGGTTTAGTCCATTTGGTACTTGAGGGACAAGAACTTTGGTGCTTATTTACAAGCCGTGTGTGCCACCAGAACGTCACTTTTTGTGATGTTCCGGTCGCGCCCCGGGCTTAGCCATATCTACAAGGCCACATAAAGCCACCCTGCGTGGCTTTTCATGATCTTGTAGATATGGAGTAAGGCAAAGCAGCGCAGGTCGCTGCCTTGCCCTACTCTGCATCAAAGAGGTGTACCCATGGGTGTTGCTGTGGGAGTTCCAACCCATGGACTTAGACGCTGCCCCTGATTTACAATATCTCATAAACCAGGGGCAGCGCCAAAACCTTGTGCCTCCCTAGAGCAGGCTTAAAAAGGAGAAATGTTTACGTTTCTCCTCGTTTTTTCCTCTTTCCACGTGTGTTGCATTCTGTAGCACACATGGAATGAGGAAAATGCGTCTTTTGATTGTTTTTGTGTGGGAAGGTGTCCCTTACTGCAGAAAAACAATCCTGCCAACAACACAGACACCCTTGCACCATGGTACAAGGGTGCCTGCGTTGGTGCTCGCCGGCAAATTGTGCGCCAGCGCAGGCAGAAAGGACAGGAATGCACTGTGGGCCACATGTATCAACCTATTTTGCATTCACAAACTGTGCAAATCGCTACATTTGACTCTTTGTTATTGCAAAATAGCCTATCAAAATGTATGAAAGGCTTTGGCAGTGCATTTTAGGTAATCACAATTTTTTGCGATTACCTAAAATTGCTACTACAAATAGGGAATCGCAATTTGCGATTCTCTAAGCACATGTACCAAGCATTTTCTAAATGCAAACTGTGCATTTAGGAAATGCTATTACCATTGACTCCAAGTCGATGGTAACCATGTGCAATTTTTGAAAATGCACCAAAAATTCATTTTCCAAAGTGCCATGTAGCCCTTAAGGCATGTGTGCACTTTACAAATGCACATTTGTTTGGGGGGGTGCTTCAGGGGGGCCATAGGCCCCCGGACAACCTTGGCTTACCTAACCATTACCTAATTTGTGATTACCAATTAGGTAATCGCAAATTAGGTAATGCAAAGCCATTCACACCTATGGGCCTTTAAGCCCATAGGAACGAATGGAGTAGTATTACCTAATAGCGATAACTTAATTTCGATTCGCTAGTTTCTTACATACCATTTTGCATTCCTTAAATAGCGATTACCTAAAATTTGCTATTTAGGTAATGCAAAATGGGTTTTTGATTCGTGTGGCCCTGTATCTTGTAAATACGGTGCATTCCTGCCCTTTCGAATTGGTGAAGGCAGCGCAGAAAAATTACTTGCTTTGCTGCCCTATGCCAATTCTCTGTAAATTTGCCCTTTTGTTTCAAATCTATGTTTCTGATAAGGTCTTGTCAAGTGCACCGAGGGAGAAAGTAGTTAAAGGGGCAGGGAGTGACTGTTAGCAAATTAAAGAGGCATGAAGTCAATTTGAGACTATTAACCTTGGTATCCGGTGTGCCAATGCTTAATTGCTCTGGGTGCGGGCTTCTGAGCAGAGCTTCGGGCTCAGGCACTCTTTCTTTTACAAATTAGCATTGATCTTATCACAGCATTAGTGCTCTAGGTTTGCTCAGAAGAATTTTGGTAACTGTATCATTTTGCCAGTTAAAGGCTTTTCTTCTCTTCATTTTGTTCCTTGGAGAAGAGAGGAGAACATTGTTTTCTTTTCATTCTTTTCTCATTCAGTGGATTCAAATCATTTATAATCTCAGTCTTACTTTTGTGTTAAGTATTAGTCGCATTATTTAGATAACAATCTTTAGGTAAGCAAGAAGATTGGATGAAAAGGGTGCAGCATGAATATTAAGATGTTCGCAAATTCATGCTGACAATTTTGTGCAAGCTTTAAGTTGTCTAAAAGTTGTGGTTTTTAGAAGACATGGAAAAGGGAATTTGGTGATGACTAGACCAGTCAACTATGATAAGATCATCAAATAGTATAGGATGATAAGCTAGTAAGCTGTCCTTCTTAGCAATAAAAAAACTGGGGTGGGGGCTCATTTGATGTGTGACAATTAAGGCCTCTAATCTTCTCTCCCTGGGGCTCCAGAAAGAATAATAGATACCATTTATATATTATTTATGTAAGGAAAAAGATGGGGTGGTGGCTGGCCTGTTCTGGCATGAAACTGCATTCCCACCCCTAAGTATGCAAAAGTAATTTTTTTCCCTGGGGTAGTGGCGGTGTTTATGCTATTTTCCCTCCCCAGGAGGCAGAAAGCACATTAACACAAGGATTACATTTTTTATAGAAAATATGATGGGGCTTGTCTGTCTTGGCATTAGGCTGCACTCCCCACCGCTAAAGCCCCAACAATCATTTTGGCTCACTGGGGAAAGGATTGGGGAACTTACAACCAGCCTGCTCTCCAGTGTGGCAGACAGCACACTAGATGCAAGGGTTCGTTTGTTCTTAAAAAAAGAATGATGTGGAGGCTGTCAAATTCTGGCATTAGGGCACACCGCAGCCCTAAAGACATACCAATAGTATTTCTGTCGTCCCTGGGGCACAAAACACACTAGACACTAGGGATACATTTAAAAAAAAAAAAAGAATGGGGTGGTACTGGCCCATCTTTACATGGGTCTGCAACCCTCAACCCTAAGTTCCATCAATCTTTGTACCCTCTTCCCAGATGGCAGATTTGGGGATTTACCCCAATTCTACCTTCCCTTCAGGGGCAGAAAGACCACTAGACATCAGGGATATATATATATATTACCTACTGGCAGTCGTCACTACGTAGTTATAGTGAGGACCTAGTTTCCATAGGACAAGCATTTTTTGATTTGCCAAGATCTTTGGCGCCGTTTGACGAATCTTCGCGAAATCTTCAAAACTAATGGCCCGCTCCGGTCAGCTCCAGTCTCAAAAGTTTTGGGGTGATTCGTCAAGCGGGGGCCGAGAAAAAGGGGGGTCCCAAAACGTGTTTTCTCCATGTTAATTTCCTTAGGAACTTTTGTTGCGGCTACAGCCCGAACTGCCAAACGGAATTACACCAAATGTGGCAGAGAGGTAGCTGTTGTTCCAGAGTGCACTCTTTGCTTTAAATGGTGTAAATCCATTCAGTAGTTCCTGAGAAATATAAAAATAAAAAATATCGATATCTGGTGACCGCAGTGGATTCGCGAACCCTCCCGAGAACGAGCTTCATTTTGATTGGCTGTCAACACTCCAAACCAAGAAGTGTTGGCAGCCATTTTGTGACTCGGTAAAACTGAGTCAGAAGAAAAAAGGGTATTAAATGATTAAAAAAAAGAAAACGGGGCAGGGTAGAAACACCCTGACCCCCTAGGCCTGGTCAGGGGATTCCACCGGAACCCCCAAGGCCCAAAAAAGTAATTTTTTAAAACAAAATCAACGGAATTCGCGCTGGGTGCGTGAATCCCACCGGAAAAAGCCCCGGGGACTGCCACCTCCCTGGGGCTTTGTCAATAATGTGTGGGAGGGCACACAGCCCCCCCGCAGCCCCGGGGACCGCCACCTCCCTGGGGCTTTATGTAATTATTGGGGGGGCCTCGCGGGGACTCTAATTATTGTAATGCGGGGGACCGTTGCGGCCCCCCGGCCCCGGGGACCACCACCTCCCTACATGTAGGGAGGGGGGCTCCGCGGCCCCCCTCCTGGAGCCCTCCATGGCCCTGGGGACCGCCACCCCCCAGGGCCGGCTCCGGCAATGTCCCGGGGTACCCTCCCCCGGGACATTGCAGTTTGCAATGACAGGGCGGGAGCACGCCTCCCACCCTGTCATTGCAAACTCTGCTTTGCTTCATGGAAGCGAGAGCAGGAATCCTGCTCTCGCTTCCATGAAGCAAAGCAGAATTGCTTTTGGACAAGGGGAGCTGCATGTCAGCAGCTCCCCTTGTCCTAAAGCAATGCCGGCTCCCGCAGGAGGTGGGTAGCCGGCTGGGACCGCAGGGGCATTGGCTCCCCACGGTCCCCAACATGAGGGCCGGCCTCGGGGGATGGGGTCCCCGGGGCCAAAAGTGGCCCAGGGGAGGGGGGCCATGTTGCCCCCCTGCGGGGAAAAATAATATATATATTTTTTTTTAAACGAGGCAATGCCCCGGGGGATGGGGTCCCCGGGGCAGTAAAAGCCCTTGGGGTGGGGGTAGTTGTTTTTTTTTGTTGATATTATAAAATGGCTGGGCCTCTGGGGATGGGGTCCCTGAGGCAGAATTTGAGTTATACGAATGGGGGGCATTTTTTTTCTCTCGCGTGCTTGGAGTCGCGACTCCATCGCGGCTCTCAGCGTGGCCCCCCTGTGTAACCGCGATGGGTTGGCGACTCCAAGCAAAATTTTAAAAAAGAGTATGTATGTTTTTTAAAAAGTAAGATTAACTGTTGGGTTATAGGGTGGCTCTAAAAAGAGCCCTTGTTTTCATTATGAGTTTGTTGTAGCTACATGTAAGTGCGGATGCACAGCTTTAGGTTGTTGAGGAAGACTCTGTTTCTTTGATCTGTGAAGTGCACTCCATCACTTCTGTAGATGTCGTCCATATCAAAACATAGATTGTTGTTGTAGATGGACCCCATTATATGATCTCTGAGGTATGCAGAAACAGCTTTATTGACATTCTTCCTAGCTTTCTCAAACTGTGGACAGAATTGATTTGACCAGTTCCAATTTCTGTCTTTGGCATATGTTAGAGTATACAAAGACAGTTTGAGGCAAAAGCAACATCAATTGTGCAAAGGTGTCCTTCATTATCATTTCCAGACCTACCCCAGTCAATGTGCCTAGGTCATTGCCACCACAGTGCACAATCATGAGGTCAGGGGGTTGGAGATGCAAAAAGGTTTTAACCAAAGGCAACAATTGGTGCCACTTTAACCCTCTCTGTGCAATCCATTTAATGTCCACATTTTCCAAACCTAGGTCTTTGGCAATACCTCTGCGTTCAGCATACCTTTTGCACCAGAAAACATAGCAGTGCCCTACAATCCACACTGTGAGCATCTTGAAGGGATGCCTGGAAGTAATCAAAAGATGTCTGTAGCTCAGGTAGTCAGTTGGTAGAATGAGAGGTATCTAAAATGGTGGAGACCATGTTGTTTTTTAAAAAGTTGATAAGTGATTGGCTGTTCATCAAGATTGTGCACTCAAAAATAGGATGCATGTTACTTTGCTGAGGTATCATGTTTGTGATTCGTTGTTAGAAAATGTTTGAAAGGTACAGTTGATACCATAAGGTAATATTTTGCAAAAGTCAACCACACCTGCTGTATGCATTAGTAAGCTTGTGTGCTGATCTTGAAACTACGGTGAACTTGTGTCCTGCCAGTACAGTTGAATGTTCCATGAACTGTTACTATGGGAACTGGCATTAAGCAGAATCGGGGAAGGGTTGAAACTTAACTGTGGACTTAAAATGTGAAATGGATACTTAAATATAAGTGAAAAGATAGTAAATTAAAGTTTTTTAAGACAATAGTATGTAAAGAAGTAGTGTGTTGCTGAAAATCTATACTAGTATTATTAAAAATAGGTTTTTGAACTCCTGTGTGGAGTCGTGGCTCCACCGCGGTGAAGTTGCGACTTCAGAAAATTACAGAAGCAGTTGGGCACCATTTGAAGACAGTTAGAAAGGGTTAATATGTCTAACCAATAGAAATGTGTTTTACAATTTGAAATAATGATGGAAGCAATGTGATTTGATGCTTACATTTATTTGAGTGAAAAAAAGAGAGGGAAAGTTTGCCAGTTCTGGTTTCACCTTTTGAGAGAGGTGCACTACATTTCTTGTGTGGAAAGAAAATCTGTTAAGAGTTTCTGATATTTGGTATTCTGCAATACTACCTCAAACGTGAGTAACCAATTTGTAAGGCGTATTATATATTATTCAGCACTGCTTTATTGTTTCTAGTGATATTTTTACTTTAAAAAAAAAAAAAACTCCAAGTGTTGAAATTGTAAGACAAATGTGATGTATGGAATATGTTATGAAATGTACAGCTCTCTATTGTACTTTGTATTATTGTAATGAAAAGAGTTTTGAAATAGTTTGTAGATAGTAACATGGTAGAAGGATTAGTGTTGGCTTTCTGAAATTATCTAGGCAGTATTCTTGTACTGAACGTTTCACTGAGGCACTACTCATCTAGTCATGCATTCTCTCAGGCACTACCCACTACCCATCTATTTGTATGTTTCCTTGATATATGATGCCACTTTTAAAAGGTACAGACACATGCAAGCGTGCTTTCTGGAATATTGTGAGACTTTTAACAGATAGATTGAAAAGGTTGCTGCTTTGTATTTGCTTTGGTCCAACTCTCTGAGTAGTTAATGAATAGTGAAGCTGCAGTCCAAAACTGAGGTTTAAGACATCTAGGCAGAGGGATTAGTGATTAGCTTAGCTTGTATTGGTCTGGGGTGATGTATACTTCAAATATGCCGCATAATTTTAGGTGTCTTTTTAAAATGGGAAGTGCACTCTTTTAAGTTTAATGTACTTTTTAGTCTTATGACTGAAGTATGTGTCTGTTTGCACATGTAGTCTCTCACGTGTTATGACTTAATATATGATAGAGGTATAAAACTCTGGTATACATGTATCTGTATGTTTCTTTTATATGTAATGCCACTAGGAAAAGGCACAGACACATGCATACCATGTAATCCCTCAGTCATTTACCATAGATTTGTGTATTCATCCAGGCACTACTATCCCACTCAAACATTCAGTCAGGCACTACCCATACTCTTATCTACTCACTCAGGTACTACTGATGCACTCATGGAAGGGCCTAAGCATTAGTCTTACACTCATGTTTTCTTCCAGGTACTTCCCATACACTCATACAATCATCCAGTTACTACCACTGCAGTCATAGAATAACTCAGGCAGTACCTATGCTTGTTTTTATTCTTTCAAGCACTACTCATACACTCTTGTCTTCAACCATGCGTTAGTCTTGCACTCATGGTTTGTCTAAGGTATTCCCCCTGCACTGTTCTAATCACCCATTCAGTACTGCTGCTCTCATGCAATCACCCAGGCAGTACTGTTGCACTGAACTATTCAGTGTGGTGCTACTCATCCAGTCATTCATTCTCTCAAGCACTACTCACTACCCATCTATTTGTATGTTTCTTTGATATATGATTGCATTATTAAAAGATACAGACACATGCATGCGTGCTTTCTGGAATATTGTGAGACTTTTAACAGATATATTCAAAAGGTTGCTGCTTTGTGTTTGCTTAGGTCCAACACTCTGAGTAGTTACTGAATAGTGAAGGTGCAGTCCAAAACTGAGGTACACCTGATGCACTGATAGAATGTCCCAAGCATTACCTTTACACTCATATTTTCTCTCATGTACTTCTCATACAGTCATTCAATCATCCAGTTACTACCACTGCAGTCATAGAATCACTCAGGCAGTACCCATGCACTTTTTTATTCTTTCAAGCACTACTCATATACTCTTGTCTTTAGCCATGCATTAGCCTTGCACTCATGGTTTGTCTAAGGTGTTTTTGCTGAACTGTTCTAATTACCCATTCAGTGATGCTGCACTCATGCAATCACCCAGGCAGTACTCTTGCACTGAACCTTTCACTCAGGTACTACCCATCCAGTCACCTATTCTCTCAGGCACTACCCACTACTTTTCTATTTGTATGTTTCTTTGATATATGATGCCTCTTTTAAAAGGTACAGACATATGCATGCATGCTCTTTGGAATATGGTGAGTTTTTTAACAGATACATTGAAAAAGTTGCTGCTTTGTATTTGGCTAGGCCCAACACTCTGAGTACTTGCTGAATAGTGAAGCTGCAGCCCAAAAGTGAGGTTTAAGACTTGTTGGTAGAAAGATTAGTGATTAGGTTAGCTTGTATTGGTCTGTGGAGATGTACACTTCAAGTATGTCGCATAATTTTAGATGTCTCTTTAAAACGGGAAGTGCAGTCTGTCAAGTTTATGGGAGTTTTTAGTCTTATGACTGAGGTATGTGTCTGCGTGCACATGTATTCTCTCACGTGTTATGGCTAAACAGATGGTTGAGGTATAAAACTCTGGTATAAATGTATCTGTATGTTTCTTTTATATACGATGCCACTAGGAAAAGGCACAGACACATGCATGCCATGTAATCCCTCAGACATTAACCATAGATTCGTGCCATCACCCAGGCACTACTATCCCACTCAAAGATTCAGGCAGGCACTACACATGCTCTCATCTACTCAGTCAGGTACTACTGATGCACTCATAGAATAGCCCAAGCATTACCCTTACACTCATATTTTCTCTCAGGTACTTCCCATACACTCATACAATCATCCAGTTACGACCACTGCAGTCATAAAATCACTCAGGCAGTACACATGCACTTTTTTTTATTCTTTGAAAGCACTACTCATACACTCATGTCTTCAACCATGCGTTAGCCTTGTACTCATGGTTTGTCTAAGGTATTTCCCCTGCACTAATCTAATCACCCATTCAGTACTGCTGCTCTCATGCAATCACCCAGGCAGTGCCTCAGACAGACAACATCACTCCCCATCTTCACGAGAAACCTCAAAACTTGTCTCTTCGACAGACCTCCTTGATGGAATGGAACCTGCACCCCCCCTCCCCAGCGCCTTGAGACCCTTACGGGTGAGTAGTCGCACTTTATAAATACCTGATTGATTATAAATACCTGATTGAGTACTCTTGCACTGAACTTTTCACTGAGGCACTACTCATCCATTAATGCATTCTCTCAGGCACTACCCATCTATTTCTATGTTTCTTTGATATATGATGCCACTTTTAAAAGGTACAGACACATGCATGCATGCTCTCTGGAATATGGTGAGACTTTTAACAGACTCATTGAAAAAGTTGCTGCTTTGTATTTGGCTAGGCCCAACACTCTGAGTAGTTGCTGAATAGTGAAGCTGCAGCCCAAAAGTGAGGTTTAAGACATCTTGGCAGAGGGATTAGTGATTAGGTTAGCTCGTATTGGTCTATTAAGGTGTACACTTCAAGTATACCGCATAATTGTAGGTGTCCCTTTAAAATAGGAAGTGCAGTCTGTCAAGTTTAAGGGAGTTTTTAGTCTTATGACTGAGGTATGTGTCTGCGTGCACATGTATTCTCTCACGTGTTATGTCTAAACAGATGGTAGAGGTTTAAAACTTTGGTATACATGTATCTGTATGTTTTTGTTATATATGATGTCACTAGGAAAAAGCAGAGACACATGCATGTCATGTAATCTGACAGACAATAACCATAGATTCGTGCAATCAGCCAAGCATTACAATCCCACTCAAAGATTCAGTCAGGCACTACCCATGCTCTTAACTACTCACTGTGATACTACTGCTGCACTCAAAGAATGGCGCAAGAATTACCCTTACACGCTTATTTACTCTCAAGGGGTTCCCATGCAATGATACAATCATCGAGTTACTAGCACTGCAGTCATAGAATCACTCAGGCAGTACCCATGCATTTTTTTTTGTTCTTTCAAGCATTATTCACACACTCTTGTCTTCAACCATGTGTTAGCTTTGCACTCATGGTTTGTGTAAGGTATTTCCCCTGCACTGATCTAATCAATCATTCAGTACTGCTGCTCACATGCAGTAACCCAGGCGCTACTGTTACACTGAACTATTCACTCAGGTGCTACCTATGTAGTCATCCATTCTCTCAGCCAGTACTCATCTATTTGTATGTTTCTTTGATATAAGATGGCACTTTTAAAAGTTACAGACACATGTATGCATACTCTCTGGAATATGGTGAGACTTTTAACAGACACATTGAAAAACTTGCTGCTTTGTATTTGGTAGGCTCAACACTCTGAGTAGTTGTTGAATAGTGAAGATGCAGCCCAAAAGTGAGGTTTAAAACTTGTTGATAGAAGGATTAGTGATTAGGTTAGTTCGTATTGGTCTATGGAAATGTATACTTCAAATATGCCACATAATTGTAAGTGTCTCTTTAAAATGGAAAGTGGACTCTGTCAAGGTTAAGGGACTTTGTAGTCTTATGACTCAAGTATGTGTCAGCTTGCACATATTTTCCCACATGTATTATTTCTGTAGCGATGGTAGAGGTATAAAACACTGATATATATGTATTTGTATGTTTCTTTTACATATTATGCTATTAGGAAAAAGTACATGCATATGCATGCTAGTTTTTAGGAATATAGTGAGAATTACATCTATATACTCAAGCACTAGGTGTGCACTGATGAAAAGAGGTTCATATCTCTCTTTGACTCATGAATTCAGTTAGGCATTCTTATCAGTTATGCAATCAAGGAGGCACTACTTATACACAGTTTTAAACACTTAGACATTAACCATACATGCATATAGTCAGCTAGACACTCCTATTCCAGTTAAATATTTACTCACCTAGTACCTATGCACTCATGTATTCACTGAGGCACTACTGATGCACTTATGTAATGGTCCAAGCATTACCTTAATACTCATAGTTTCCCAGAGGTATTTCCCGTACATTCATACATTCATCCACGTATTACTTCTGCAGTGATAGAATCACACAGGCAGTATGCGTACATTCATGCATTATCTCAAGCTCTACCCATACAGTCATGCAATAAACCATACTTTAGGCTTGTAGTCATAGTTTCAGTCAGATATTTTTGATGCATTGATGCACTCATTCAATTATTGAGGCTCTACTCTAGTACTAAACTATTGACTTGGGCAGTAGCCATTTAGTGCTACATTTTGTTAGGCACTACATATGAATTCATCCAATGATCCTACCATTACTCTTACATTCATCCTTTTACTTAGGCACTACCATGCAGTCATACAGTAAAGGAGAAACAACTATACACATACTACTCCTCTTCCCTCTTTCAGCATGTCTCTAGCCTCTTTGTGAAGATCTCTTAGTTGTTTTGGACCTCTCTTGCTCTTTCTGCAACTCAGTTGCATCTTTCTGCACCTCACTTGTTTCTTTCTGCACTCCTCTTGGCTCTTTCTACACCCCTCTTCCCTCTTTCTGTACTTCTGTTGCCTCTTTCTGCACCCCCCTTCTGTCTTTCTGTACCTCAGTTACCTGTTTCTACAATTCTCTTGCCTCTTTGTGCAGTTCTCTTGCCTCTTTCCATTTCTATTGTTTCTTTCTGCACTTCTCTTGCCTCTTTCTGTACCCTTGTTCACTTTTTCTGCACCTCTCTTGCTTCTTTCTGCACCCCTGTTCCCTCTTTCTGCACGTCTTTTGCCTGTTTCTGCACTTTTCTTGCCTCTTTCTGCACCTTTGTTGCTTTCTTCTGTACTTCTCTTGCTTCTTTCTGCACCTCTCTTTCTTCTTTCTGCACCCCTGTTGACTCTTTCTGCACCACTGTTGTCCCATTGATTATGTATGTTGCTTCTTTCTGCACTTTTTTTGCTTCTTTCTGTACTTCACTTGCTTGTTTCTGTACCCCTCTTGTCTCTTTTGCACCTATCTTGCTTGTTTCTGTACCCCTCTTCCCTGTTAATGCACCTCTCTTCCCTCTTTCTACATCCCTGTTCCCTCTTTCTGCACTTCTCTTGCCTCTTTCTGCACCTGTCTTGACTTTTTCTGCGCATCTTTTGCTTCTTTCTGAACTTCTCTTGTTTCTTTGTGCACTTCTCTTGCCTTTTTCTGCACTTCTCTTGCCTGTTTCTTAATTTCTCTTGCTTGTTTCTGGAGTTCTCTTGCTTCTTTCTGCAAGCATGTTGCTTCTTTCTGTATCTCTGTTGCTTCTTTCTGCACTTCTCTTGCTTCTTTCTGCTCCTCTCTTGCGTCTTTCTGTACCCCTGTTGCTTCTTTCGGCACTAGTCTTCCCTGTTTGTGCACCTCTCTTGTCTCTTTCTGCACCTCTGGTGTCTTTTTCTGTATCTCTTAGCTGCTTTGGGCACTTCTTTTGTGTTTTTCTGCACCTCTGTTGCTTTTTTCTGGACTCCTCTTCCTTCTTTCTGCACTTGTCTTATTTCTTTTTCAACTCATGTTGCCTCTTTCTGCACCCGTTGTATTTGTTTCTGTGCCTTGCGTTTTTCTACAACTGTTTCCTCTTTCTGCACTTCTTTTTCCTCTTTCTGCACGTGTCTTTTTTCTTTTTGTACATCTGTTGCTTCATTCTGCATTTCTTACATTTTTCAGTAGCTGTGTTGTTTGAGTATTTCATTTTGCTGTTTGTAAACCTTTTGGTTTTTTTTCCTTTCTCCTTTTGGCTGTGTGACCACCTATTCTTGTGTTTTTGCAGATGTTTTGCTCATTTTTATACTTTTTTCTTCTTATGAGATATAAATGCAATAGAAATTTAATTGTAATTTTGCGCTTAGTTGTTATTTGCAAAATTGAAATGTTGTTAATTTTGAAATTTTGATTAATGTACTAAAATAATTAAACGTATTTGTTTTTATTTGGATTGGAAATAATAGATGGCAAGAAAACATGAAAAGAGAAGAGAACAAAGGAAACAGAAGTACTTAAGAAAACTAAAACGAGTGGAGTAGAAAAATACCAAAAAGATGCTGAGAATAAAGTGGCTTCTGGTAAGAGAACAAAACAATTTCTTTAAAAAGTTGTGGAGAGATTGAACTATCAAAATACTAAGCAAAGGAGAAGCAAATGAAGAAACACAATGGAAAAGAAGCACATGTGACAAAAAGACAGAAACAGTTTAAGGACATACGTGTACTTATGTTTTGTAATAGAGTAATTCAAAATTTATTAAAAGATTGTAAAATGTATAAAAAAAGATCTGCAGCATATAAGAAGAAGCAACAGATTGAAAGCGTAGTAGATACTGCTTTTGAATTGAAACGGAAATTATTTATATTGGTATTGAAGAGAATGGAAACATTGAATAAAACAATGCACTTTATGAAGGAGAAAATCAAAAGAAAAAGACTAGTTAATAGAAGTAACTTTTGCAAAGCTTTTTCTGGTGAATGGAAGCATACTTCTAGTACTCAGCCTTTTTTTAATGAAGAAAGTTATTTTCAACAAAATACATTAGTTCACGCAGTTGATACCTGTGGTCGTTGTTACAAGATAAAGGATGGTTGTCCAATTGAAAAAGAAAAGATGGTTCCTAGAAATGTGGAAGAAGTAATAGCTGAAGAAGTTCAAGGGAGACGTGCACATGCTCCAGTGTATAAGTGGGATTGTAGTAGTATTTGTAGTATTCGACAGGACTCTATTGATATATTACGAGTCTTTTTGCGACAGTATGCTAAAAAAAAGTGTTATACAGAAGATTAAGATGTTGCAAGGACTAGATCCATGTAAAGTATGAAAATATACTAAGTTGCAGGGTCATTCTCTGGCTTGTCTTTCTAGAAAAGTGTGTAAAAGTACTTTTCATCATTTAAGAATGTTAGCAGTACATCATTCAGAAATGCGGAAGTTAGTAAGGAGATTGTACTACGTAAAAAGTCCTGCATTATCTTTAAGTGAAATGAACACAGCTCTTTTGCATGGTTCAGTATCGGATGTAAAAAATGTTTGTGATGATATACAGTTTCGTTTCTTTGATTCACAAGAGAAGTGTAGAGAAAGTGAGAGCTTGATAAGTGTAGGTGTTGAACAACAGTTGGAAGATATTAGTACTGACAAGATTGAAGAAGAAATTACAAAGTTTAAGATACTTTCATGTGAAAAACCAAACTATGTTTGTATTTGTTGTCGACGTACTCACTATAGAAGTCAAACTAGGAATGTTGATGTGTATTTAAAAAGTGAAAAGGAAAACAATAATAAGTGGGAGCAATTTGGTGCTTATTTGTTGGTGGAAGGTCATTTTAAGTTGGGTACTGATCAACGTATCTGTAAATATTGTTACAACAAATTAGAAGAGAACAAAATGCCAGCTAGAGCACTACATAACAATTTAGAGTTGGTAGCTATTCCTCCGAAACTGGCAGATTTAAATACATATGAGTCCATTCTTATTCAATCTGTGCACCCGTTTCAGGCTATTGTTCGTATGGAGCCTAAGACAGGTAAGCTGCCTCCAACAGATTTACAAAGAGGTCTGAAAGGAAGAGTTGTGTACTTACCTTTAGATTTTTTTAAAATATTGAAACTGTTGGTATAGAGAGAGAGGAAAGTGAGCCTGTAGTTATTCTAGTTAATCGTGTACCAACAAAGAGTCGGAAAATATGGCAAGAGTTAGTAGATGTCACCAAACTTCAAAAGGCTACATTATATCTTGTACAGAACAATATCTATTATAAAACTGTAAATGTGGAAGACAAGGAAATATGTTTAGAAGATACAGAAATTTCAACTGGCCAAATAGAAAAAGCGGACAAGAGCAGGAGTGAAGAGATTTACGAACATTACAGTATACATCCTTTACATTCAAAAGAAGTGATTGGAAACACTATTGAATTATTTCAAATTAAGAAAGCAAAGGGAACTCCCATGAGTGTATGGGAAAAAAGTTTAGAAGCTCGTTTTCCACAGATGTTCCCCACTGGAGAAGGTGGACGATATGATGAACGAGCAGGACAGATTCCAGCTTCAGAATACCGGACAACAAGATTGTACTCAGAAGATCCAAGATTTCGACAGTGCATTCCATGTATATTTCATCTTCTATTTGAAAGTGACTTGTCTGGACTTTCATATGCAGTGAATCACATATTAAAAACAGGAGTTCATCTTACACATGTTTCTGCAAAGGAATGTATGGACAAAGGTTAACAAAGAGACGATCATTTGGAATCTCAGTTAATTAATTTGATGGCGTATCAACATGGTACTAATGAGTATTGGTATCGTCATTTTGTCGAACTTAAATGTATGTTAAGGAACTTAGGTACTCCTACATGGTTTCTAACACTTGGCTGTGCTGAATATGCTTGGAACGATTTACTTGAATTTCTTCGACAAGCAAATTCAAATGTCAAGAATATTGAATTGAAGACAGCTGGAGAATTGTGTTCTTTGGATCCTGTGAATGTGTGCAGATATTTTAATCATAGGTTTCAAGCTATGATGTCTTTTATCTGCAATAAAAATAATCCACCTCTTGGAGAAGTTACTGATTTCTTTTGGAGAAAGGAGTACCAAGCCAGAGGTGTCCCACATATACACATGTTATTATGGATCAAGCATGCACCTAAATTTGGAACCGATTCAAATGAAACTGTTTTGTCTTTTATCGAAGAGTATGTTACCTGTGCTATTGCAAAAAAAGGAGGAGAAGAGAGCTTAAGAGAACAAGTTTCACTTTTTCAAAGTCATCGATGTGGGAAATATTGTCGACGAAAATACAAGTCAAAGGGAAAATTTTATACAAAATGTCGTTTTGGATTCCCACGTCCAGTAATTTCAAAAAGAAGAGTCAATAGTTTTAAGTCAGCAGTAAGACATACTATAACACGAAAATCTCCGAAGAATACATACAACATAAGAAGAACTGAAGATTCAAAGTATATTAATGACTACAATCCAGTGATTTTGACAATGTGGAATGCAAACATGGATATCCAGTATGTTGCAGATTATTCAATTGCTGTTGTTCGCTACGTTACATCATATATAACGAAATCTGAAAAGACAGAGTTAAAGGAAATGTGGGAAGAAATTTCACAAGAGAAGAGTCTTAGGGGCCGATTATGATGGCGGGCGGACTTAGTCCGCCCGCAATCGCCCCGTGAAATGGGACCGCCCGCTATGTGTGCGATGGTCCCGCACATGTGATTAGGATGCCACCGCCACGGTGGCGGTGACATCCCGCATTTTTAACATTGCGGCGGGTGTATATGCAAATGCAGGGGGGTACCATAGGTACCCCCCATGTGCACCCCCCACCCCCCAAAACACCTGGGGGCCCGCTACGGGCCCCCAATGTCAGGGACCGCAAGCCTTTCCATGGCGGCAACACCGCCATGGAAAGGCTCATCACCGCCGGCATCATAATGTGGATGGCGGTGTCTTGCAGACACCGCCACCATATTAATCCCTTTTCCGCCCGGTCAACTGATCGGCCGGGCGGAAAACATGCGGACGGTCTTTCCGTCCGCCGGGGTCCCCTCCGCCATGGTAATATGGCGGGGGGGAATTTGGTGGCGGATGGACGAAAATGGCAGGCGGATCGCCACCGCCATGCGGGCGGTGGCGATCCGCCCGACATCGTAATCGACCCCTAAGTAACAAATTGTACAGCTTTAGTTTCAAAATGCTTTCACATCGAGAAATTGAATCCTACGAATGTTTGGATCGGTTGAGCTCTGCGAGTTTATATTCAAAGTGAAGATGAATCATTTGGCTAAGTCTAGGTCTTGTGGCTACACGAAATAGAGTTTTGAAATCTCTACAAGAAATTGAATATTTAGCATTGAATGAACAAGAAAGTACAGATATTGTTAAAACTAATATGTTGGATACGTACTATCCCAAAAGGAGTCCACATCTGGAAAACGTATGTCTCTATGAAGTACTGCAACATTACAGCTTTAAGAGAAATGCTACTGAAAATATAAATGATGAAAAATATGCAGTAATTGGATGTGATGGATGTTTGGTAAAACATAAAGGAAATCTTATTAACCATAGAAAACTCAGTTGTAAAACTCCAGAAAAATGGGAATTTTTTATTTAGCACTACTGCAACTCTTCAAGCCTTGGCGTAGTAAAGCGGAATTACTTGGAGATTTTGACTGCTATGAAAATTCTTTTAATGCATGTAAAGATAACATTCAATGCACAATTTTCCCTCCTTATCTACAAATGTTAAATGAAGAGATTGAACAAGAAACTAAAATTGCAGCTGAAATAGCTAGAGACAGTTCTCAAGATAGTCAGAGTTCTGCTCCACTAAGTCAAGATCCACTAGGACAACCAATTATTGAAAATGAAGCAGCAATAGCCATGAATGAAGTAGAAACAACAATGCAACAATCACAACAGAATATTATTGATTTGAGAATGTTGGAAGAACAACTAAATATTGAACAAAAAGAAATATATGATCAAGTGACACTACAGATACAGCATGGTTTGCTACATAAAAAAAAGAATGCCAATGCACATCATTTAAGTACATCAGTGGTCAAGCTGGAACAGGAAAAAGTTTCTTAATAAAAGTTTTCACCAGTTATCTACACAAATCTACTGGATGCCATTTATCTTGTGTTGTAACAGCTCCAACTGTGTTAGCAGCACAAAACATTAAAGGGATTACTTTACATTGATTACTCATGCTACCAGTTGAACATGAAAATAAATTTGAATATCACAAGCTATCTGGAGAAGCTTGTTATGAAGTCTCAAGAGTACTGAAGAAAATGAAACTTCTAATTATTGATGAGGTGAGCATGGTGTCAAACTTAATGCTTGCCTTTGTACATTTAAGAATGCAACAGATTTTAAAAACAGATTATGATGTTCTATTTGGAGGAAAACATGTAATTGTATTTTGCGACCTACTACAACTTACTCCTATGAAAGGGCAACCTGTTTTTAAAACACTTGTCCATGAAGACACTAGGAAATCTTTGGGAAGTATTGGAAATGTCAACATTGGGTCTCATTTTGAATATAAAGAACTTATTAAGAATATGCGACAAGCAAGTGATGAACATTATGGAAAAATTCTTCAAGATATAAGAATTGGTGTTCTGACAAAACATGGCAAAGAAACTTTACAAAGTCGTCTTTTAACGAAGTTGTTTGCAAATGAAAACGTAGCACCTCAAATAATATACAAGAAAATTGGTGAAAAGAAGTCTATAGTTTGCCTAATGCCAACACTGCAAGAGTGTTCTACATTCAATAAAGAACTTTTGAAATTGGAAAAACAACCAATAGTGAAAATGGAAGCTATTGATAAAATGGAACATGAAGGAGTTACTATTCTTCTCTCAGAGAAATTACAGTCAAAATTAGATTCTTTGGAAAAGTCGGTGTCTAAGACTGTAGGTTTATAAAAGACTTTATATGTATATGTAAACTGACGGGTAATTTTAAGGCGTAATTTGAATGTAGAAGAAGGTTTAGTAAATGGAGCAATGGGTAAAGTTGTTGATTTTGTAAATTTTCAAAACAGAGATGGAATTGAATTTTTAAAGACTAAATTTGATCAGATTGAAGAGGTAAAACAGATTGGATGTTGTGCTGTTCGTTTTTTGCTTGTAAAATACTTGTATGTTCGTAGAAAACAGGTCCTCTTTCTTTAGCATATGCAGTAACCATTCATAAATCGCAAGGTTTAAGTGTAGACAGTGCTTTGGTAAATATTGGAAGTACAGTGTTTAAAGAGGGTATGGCATACGTTGCATTGTCTCGAGTAAGAACGTTATCTGGTTTGTATTTGATTTTGATGAGAAAAAGATTAGTGCTGATGTGAATTGTGTAAAAGAGTACAATCGGTTACGAAGACTTTATGCTCCTAACTTAGGTGAATATCCTGTGTATGAGAAACGTGTGGTGTGTCCAAAACGAAAATATGACAAATATTCTACTGAGATTCAAAAAAAGAAAACAATTCAAGAGAATGATGAAACTGCAAAGAAAATGAAAATGGACACTGTTGATGATATTGTAGGATACCAGTTAGAAAATAGTTCAGGTATCAACTGCTATGCTAATGTAATTGTAAATGTTGTCTTTTATCTAGAGGATCTTCATCATGAAATTATGGAATATCGAGAAAAAAGATTCCGTTCTTTACTGCATTATATTTTTCAAAAGTTGGTAACTGATAGAACTAAAACCCATACTGCTTCTGGCATTCGGCATCTTTTGGATATATGTACTGCTTCATTGAAATTTACATTGAATATACAACAAGATGCACAAGAATTTCTTATGTTTATGCTTGGAGTATTGGAAGATGAAGGAATAGAAGTTGAAAATTTATTTGGACTAAGTTACAGATGGGATTTTCTTCTACTACTGAAATAGACACTGAACGATTCATATACTTGACGACACCAGATTGCAAATCAGTGTCTTTTAACAAATTAGTAAAAACAGCTAATCAAGATATGAAATGTTCTCGTTGTAAATCATAAATGTTGTCAAAATTATATATAGAACGATATGGAAAATATGTCATTTTAATGCTACAATATTGTAGAGCAAATGGAACAAAATTGGAAACCAAAATAAAATTTTTTGTGGCAAGTCAAGTATCAATTTCAGGAAGAACCTTTAAAGCAGTGGCTATTATTTTCCATGATGGACCTACTACAACATCTGGACACTATACTGTGTATTTAAAGTGCAATAAAGGATGGACACACTGCAATGATGCTCCTTTGGAATTAAAATGTAGGCTGCCTTATGAATTACCAAATTCATATCTCATATTTTTGATGCCAAAGTTTTGGAAACATCATTCGGCCTATTGGGAAGATGTGAACACAAATTAATGAGTTTATTTTGGATATTTTCAATGCAAATGGATTTGGAAACATTATTCGGCCTATTGGGAAGATGTGAACAATTAGTGTTTGGATTATTGTTTGAGCTAATTGATATTGCATTTGGAAAATTGTGTTTGAAAGAAGTAGTTTATATATTTGATCTTTATATTATTCGCAATGTAAATGAGAGTGTATATTTTACAAAATGTACTTGACAGAAATAAAAGACTTAGGGGCCGATTCCGATCTCGGCCGGTAGGGCTCCAAATCGGATTCGGCTTAACCGGATCCGATTCGGAGCCCTATTTCCCGACCGATTCGTACGCACGTCCGGGCGAGCGAGTACGATGCGAAATCGCCGACCGACTCGTCCGGGCGTCCCGACCGCTCCGACCGACTCGTTCCCGGGTCTAATCACACCGACCGACTCGCTTGGACTCGACTCGCACCGCGCAATAGAGACGTTCCCCGGCCGGGTAAGTACGATGCGCGCCGCGAGCAGTCCGACCAACACGCGCCGTCTGGCTCGAAAGAGCAGTCGGAGCCGTACTTTGGGGGTCCGTGTCGGACCCCCTGTACGCGTAGCCGCGCGAGTCGCACACAGGGGGACCCATGGGTCCCCCTACCTGTGCGTGTACGGCGCGAGTCACTTCGCCGTGTACACGCTGTAGGGGGTGCCCTTGTTCGCCTCGCACCCATTGAGTCAATGGGAGCCTGCGTACACGTTGTACGACCGGCTCCCATTGACTTCAATGGGAGTCCGTCCGACTCGAGTCCGATGGCATACGTGCGCATCGTACTCGTTCGGTCGGGCTGCACGGGTCCGAATCGGTCGGAAATCCCTCCGGGTCCGGCTCGGTCGGAGAGATTTCCGGCCCGAATCGGAATCGGCCCCCTAATGTGGTTGAAGAATGTAATTTAGAAACTGTAGATAGATAAACAGATAGTTATACTTCTTCTAAATAATGCTCAACGCTGATTTGTTTTTTTTTACAATCTCATTGATTGTTTTATTTTCCTTGCTGTTGTATGATGATCTATATTGAAATCACTGTGTATGGTGAAATTCAGTAGAATCTGAGAACAGCAAAATTCTAAAATTATGTTGTGTTCTTAAAGCTATCATATTATATTCAATAACAGTTTTTCTTCTACTTTTTTACAGAAGGTAATGGTGAAGTTTGAAAAGATTTCAAATTCAGTTAACAACAAAACTACTGTAAAATAGTTCCACTGAGTTTTGTATCTACATTAGTAAAAAAAGGTAAGATGAAATAATGTAATAAGCATGATAATGTGAAATAATGTTTACAGCTGCTTTTACTGCACTCATCCATAACTCAGGTACTACCTATGCAGTCATGCAATAACCCATGAAGTACTCTTGCACTCCTCCAATCACCTAAGCACTATCAATGCACTACTCCAATAACCCAGACATTACCCCTGCACTCATGCAATCACCCAAACATTACTCAAGCACTCCTCCAATCACCCAGACATTACCTTTCAACTCATGCAATCACCTAGGCATTACCCATGCACTCCTTCAATCACCAAGGCACTATTCCTGCACTTATATAATCAATCAGGCAGTACCCCTCCACTCCTCCAATCACCCAGGCAGTACTCTTGTACTCATGCAATCACTCAGGCACTACCTATGCAGTCATGCAATAACCTAGGCAGTACTCTTGCACTCCTCCAATCACCTAAGCACTATCAATGCACTACTCCAATCACCCAGACATTACCCCTGCAGTCATGCAATCATCTATGCATTAGTTATACACTCCTCCAATCACCCAGACATTACCCCTGCACTAATGCAATCACCCATACATTAGCTATGCACTCCTCCAATCAGACAGGCACTACCCTTGCACTCCTCCAATCACCCAGGCAGTATCCATGCACTTCTCCAAACACCCAGACATTACCCCAGCACTCATGCAATCACCCATATACTACTCATGCACTCCTCCAATCACCCAGGCACTACCTATGCACTCATGGAATAACCCAGGCACTACCCTTGCAGTCCTCCAATCACCCAGGCACTACTTATGCACTCATGCAATCACCCAGTCGTGAAATATTCTTTATTGTTTAAGTTAATTAAAACCATAACAATTTCGATAAAATTAAACAATCCGTAGAGGAAAATATAATATACATATTAAAATCATTAATTGCCATTAATAAGGTTTACAACTTTTGATAAAATCATATCAAGACGGTATTATCACCAATGTTGTATACATGTTAGATTTACTGATGGTCCGCCAGAGAACCGATTACAAGTAGATAAGACAATATTAAACAGTGCATCAAGGATTTTCCTCTCTTTGGTAAAATACCATTTAAAATACCAATTCAAGTTAATTTCTCCTATAAAAGTAAAATTTTACCAATTTGCAGTTAAGTTGCGGGTCATTTGGATCAAGACACTTTAGTATGGCAGATCTACAAGTGCGTATGCCCCTGGCATTAAAAGGATTTTTTAACAATAAAAGACGATTTACCAAGTCATTACCCGTGCACTTGTGCAATAACCCAGGCACTACTTTGCACTCTTGAAATTGTCCAGGCACTATCCCTGCACTCCTACAATCACCCAGGCACTACCCATGCACTCATGCAATCACCCAGACATTACTCATGCACTCCTTCAATCACTCAGGCAGTATCTATGCACTCCTCCAATCACTCAGCCAGTACCATGCACTTATAGAATCACCCATGCAGTACCTATGCACGTATGCAATCATTCATGCACTACCACTGAACTCATGCATGTACCCAGGGACTACCTAGGCACACATGCAATAAACCAGGCACTACCTTTGCACTCCTCCAATCACCCAGGTACTATGCATGCACTCCTCCAATCAGCCAGGCACTACCAAAGCACTCATGGAATTACTCAGGCACTACATATGCACTCATACATGCACTGAGGCACTTCTGCTGCACTCATGCAATCATGGAAGCACTACCCATGCAGTCATCCTAACATCCATGCAGTACCCGTGCAGTCATGCAATCACGCAGGTACTACTCATGCGCTCCTTCAATCATGCAGGCACTGCCTTTGCACTCATGCAATAATCCAGGCACTATCGTTAAAGTCCTGCAATCATCCAGGCACTATCCATGCTCTCCTCCAATCACCCAGACACTACTCATGCACTCATGAAATCAACCAGACATTATGAATGCACACTCCTTCAATCACTCAGGCAATAGCTATGCACTTCTCCATTCACCCAGACATTACATCTGTACTCATGCAATCACCCAGGCTTTATCTATGCACTGTTTCAATCAGTCAAGCAGTATCCATGCACTGCTCTAATCACCCAGACACTACCCATGCACTTATGAATTTTTTCAGGTACTATCCATTCACTCATACATGCACTATGGCACTTCTGCTGCACTCATGCAATCATAGAAGCACTACCCATGCAGTCTTCCTATCATCCAGGTACTACCCATGCATTAATGCAGTCACCCAGGTAGTACTCATGCACTCCTCCAATCACCCAGGCACTACCCTTGCACTCCTCCAATCACCCAGGCACTACCCCTGTATTCCTGCAATCACCCAGCCTGTACCCATGCGCTTATAAAATCACCCAGACACTACTTATGAACTCCTCCAATCACCCAGGCACTACCACTACACTCATGCAACCACCCAGACATTACCCCTGCACTTATGCAATCACCCAAACATTACTCAAGCACTCCTCCAATCACCCAGGCACTACCCTTGCACTCCTCCAATCACCCAGGCACTACCCCTGTATTCCTGCAATCACCCAGCCTGTACCCATGCGCTTATAAAATCACCCAGACACTACTTATGAACTCCTCCAATCACCCAGGCACTACCACTACACTCATGCAACCACCCAGACATTACCCCTACACTCATGCAATCACCCAGGCATTACCTATGCATTCCTCTAATCCCCCAGACATTACCCCTGCAGTCATGCAATCACCAAAGCATTATCTAAGCAGTTCTCCAATCACCCTGGCAGTATCCATACACTCCTCCAATAACCCAGACATTACTCCTACACACAAGAGGCAAAAGGGGTGCAGAAAGAAGCAAGAGGTGCAGAAAGAAACCAAAGAAGTGCAGAAAGAAGGAACAGATGTGCAGAAAGAGGCAAGAGGGCTGCAGAAAGAGGGATGAGGGGTACAGAAATAGGCACTAGGGGTGCAGAAAGAAGCAAGACAGATGCAGAAAGTAGCAAGAGAAATGCATAAAAAAGCAACAGAGACGCAGAAAGGGGGAAGTGGGATGGAGAAAGAGGCAAGAGGGATACAGAAATAAACAAGAGAGGTGCAGAAAGAAACAAAAGAAGTGCAGAAGGAAGGAACAGAGGTGCAGAAAGAAGGAACAGAGGTGCAGAAAGAAGGAACAGAGGTGCAGAAAGAGGGGTGTGAAAGAGGCACGAGGGGTGCAGAAAGAAGCAAGAGAGGTGCAGAAAGAAGCAACAGAGGTGCAGAAAGAGAGAAGAGGGGTGCAAAAAGAGGGAAGAGGGGTGCAGAAATAGGCACGTGGGGTGCAGAAAGAAGCAAGAGATGTGCAAAAAGAAACAAAAGAAGTGCAGAAAGAAAGAACAGAGGTGCAGAAAGAGGCAACAGGGGTGCAGAAAGACAGTAGATGGGTGGAGAAAGAGGCAAGGGGGTGCAGAAAGAAGCAAGAGAGCTGCAGAAAGAAAGAAGCAGTGCAGATAGAAGGAACAGAGGTGCCCCGGGGATCCCCCGGGACATTGCAGGAGCCAGCCCTGGGGGGTGGTGGTCCCCAGGGCCATGGAGGCCCCCCTCCTATCATTTGCACAGCACCGGGGAGATGGTGGTCCCCAGGGCCGGGGAGCTGCAACGGACCCCCGCACTTCGTTTATGTATGCCCCAGGGAGGTGGTGGTCCCTGGGGCCATGTTGGGGGGGCTTGAGCCCCCCCCACACATTTTTTTTTTAAATCATAGCCCCGGGGAGGTGGCGGTACCCAGGGCTGCGGGGGGGGCGTGCCCCCATGTTTAATTATTAAAGCCCCGGGGAGGTGGCAGCCCCCGGGGCCACGTGGGGGGAGAAATAAGTCCCCACCATGCATTTTAATTACAATAAAGTCCTGGGGAGGTGGCGGTCCCCGGGGCAGCGGGGGGCTGCATGCCCCCCGCATGTAATCAGCATGGCCCTGGAGGTGGCGGTCCCTGGGGCAGTGGGGGCCCCGCAGGTCCCTGCACTACATTTTGTAATTGCCCCCGAGACCTGGCCCACCCGGGGGCTTAATTAAACAAAGCGTGGGAGACCGCGCTCCGTTTTTTTTTATTTTCAGCGGGATTCGCGCACCCAGCGCGAATTCTGCAATTTAAAAAAAATAATAATGCTTTTTTTGGGCCTGGGGGTCCCAAGATGGCTGCCAACACTTCCTGGTTTGGAGTGTTGACAGCCAATCAAAATGAAGCTCGTGCTTGGGAGGGTTCGCAAATCCTCCTCGGCACTCAGATATCGATATGTTTATTTTTTTAATTTCTCAGGAACTACTGAACGGATTTACACCATTTAAAAAAAGCACGCTTTCTGGACCAAGACCTAACTTTTTGCCAAATTTGGTGTAATTCCGTTTAGCAGTTCGGGCTGTAGCTTTTTCTAAAGTTCCTATGGAAATTAACATGGAGAAAACGCGCTTTGGGACCCCTATTTTTTCTCAGCCCCCACTTGACAAATCACCCCGAAACTTTCAAGACAGGAGCTTACCTGAGTGAACCATTAGTTTTGAAAATTTCGCGAAGATTCGTCAAACGGCGCCAAAGATATTGGCAAAAGAAAAAATGTTTTTTGAATAGAAACAAGGTCCTAACTATAACTACTTACTGGTGACCGCCAGTAGGTAATATATATATATATATATATATATATACAAATACATATATATATATTCACTGAAAAAAACACAGGTTTCAGGGATGTTATAGTTAGGAATTAGCATTTAAAAAACCTTATATATTCACTGAAAAAAACCAAAGGTTTTAGGGACGTTACAGTTAGGCTGACGTTTCACAAAACCAGAGAAATTCAGCCATTATAGTTAGCTGAGCTAACTACAACTCGCGCCCCCGCAATGCACTGCTGATGACGTCACATATTACATCACTCATGACATGGTCAGTGACATCACTGATGACATCACTGATGACGTCTCAAATGACATCATCCAGTGACTGAGTGTTTTTTAAAAGTTTAAGAATGTTATATATATACATATATATATTCCAAGGTGTATTGAAGAATGAGTGTCTGAATGGATGATTTAGTGGGTGCGTGACTGACTGTATAATTGAGTGATTAAACATGTCTTAGTAAACGCATGAGTTAATGACTAATCTGTGTGAATGTCTGTATCAGTCTGTCAGTTGGTGTGTAAGTGGCTGCATGGGTTGTTGAGTAGCTACATGAATGTCTATATGGGTTAATGACTGGTTGTCTGAGTACCTGTAAAGGTGCCTGAGTGTCTGTGTTGGTGGGTGGGCGGGTGTATCACTCCCTGCATGGATCTGTGAGTAGGTGATTCACTGGGTGTATGGGTTCATGAGTGCGTCTGCGAGGGGCTGTATGGGTGAGTGAGTGTGCGTATGGCTGTGTTGGTGAGTGAATGGATGTCTCAGTGGTATATGTGTGAGTAACTACATATGTGAAAGGCAGTATATGTGAGTGTTGGAGTATATAAGTGACTATATGTGAGAGTGAGTGATTGTGAGAGTGGCTGTATGGATAAGTGTGAGCTTGTGTCATTGATTGTATAACAGAGTGTGTATGTGTTAGTATCTGTATGAATAAGAGAGGTGGTGTGTGAATAACTGTATAGGTGAATAAATGGCAGTGTGATTGATTCTTTGGGTGACTAACTAGTTGTGTGAATAACTCTATGGGTGAGTGGCGGTGTGTGAGTGTCTGTATGGGTATATGAGTGCATATATCAGTGGCTGTATTGATGAGTGACTACGTGAATGAGTGACTGTATGGGTGAGTGAGTGGATGTGTGTAGACATATGAATCAGTAGGTGGGAATGTACTAACGGGTATTGGTGTGACTATGGTTTCAAGAATGGTAGTCTGTATTTTAGAGTGGGTGTATGAAAGGTTATATTAGGGTGTGAGGAGGTACATCAGATATTAAGTGGATGATGTCATCAGTGATGTCATCAGTGATGTCATTCGAGATGTCATCAGTGATGTCACTGACCATGTCATGAGTGATGTACTGTGTGACGTCATCAGCAGTGCATTGCGGGGGCGCGAGTTATAGTTAGCTCAGCTAACTATAACGGCTGAATTTCTCTGGTTTTGTTCGAGTGAAATATCAGCCCAAATATAACGTCCCTAAAACTTGTGGTTTTTTCTGTGAATATGTAATGTTTTTGAAATGCTAATTCCTAACTATAACGTCCCTAATACTGCGCTTTTTTCAGTGAATTTCTAAGATTTTTTAAATGCTTATTTCTAACTATGCCTACAACGGTAGGGCATGTGCAGAAAGAGGAAGAAAGGTGTAGAAAGAGGCAACAGAAGTCCAGAAAGAGGATGAAAGGTGCAGAAAGAAGCAAGAGAAGTGCAGAAAGAACCAACAGAGGTGCAGAAAGAGGCCTACTTTGACTGTACCTTTCAACAGACTCATACAAAGTAGCCTACTCACTAATCCTTCTCCCAAGATGTCTTAAACCTCACTTTTCTCTTGAAAGTTCACTATTCATTGACTGCTCAGAATTTTGGGCCTACCAAATGTAGAGCAGCAATACTAACCATTTCACTGTTGTAAGTCTCACCAAGTTTGTGAAGGTATTCATGCGTGTGTCTGTGCTTTTTCCTAGTGACATGTTACATAAAAATAAACTAATTCTTGAATACCCATGTTTCAAACAGCATACTTTGTAAATTTGTGTACAAGAAGGTGTATGTATTTCTTTCTGCTCATAATACAGGGCACATGGGTATTCAATAGTATATTTGAGGAGCTCTATAACACCTATATACATAAGACATGTCTGCCTGTGCAACCGAATGACAGAGCAGAACTGAGAAGATTTGACCACCTATAGGAGAAGCTACCCACTTTTTAAGCTACCATCTTCAGATGCATAACACATGTGAGAATACATGTACAAGAAGACAATTACCTCAGTCACAAGAGCACGCAGACCTTTAAACTTGACAGCTTGCACTTCCCATTTGAGTATACAAAGAGGCAAGAGAAGTACAGGAAAAGGCAAGAGAAGTGCAGAAAGAAGCAACAGAGGCGCAGAAGGAGGCTAGAGAAGTGCAGAAAGAAGCAAGAGAGGTGCATTAAGAAGCAAGAGAGATGCAGAAATAAGCAATAGTGGTGCAGAAAGATGCAAGAGAGGTGCAGAAAGAATCAAGAAAGGTGCAGAAAGAAGCAAGAGAAGTGCAGAAAGAAGCAACAGAGGTGCAGAAAGGCGCAAGAGGGGTGCAGAAAGAGGCAAGAGAAGTGCTGAAAGAAGCAAGAGAGGTGCAGAAAGAGGTGAGAAACATGCAGAAAGAAGGAATAGAAATGCAGAAAGAGGCTGGAGGCAAGAGAAGTGCAGAAAGAAGCAACAGAGGTGCAGAAAGACACAAGAGGGGTGCCGAAAGAGGCAAGAGTAGAGCAGAAAGAAGCAATAGAGGTGCAGAAAGAAGCAAGGGAAGTGCAGAAAGAAGCAGCAGAGGTACAGAAAGAGGCAAGAGGGGTGCCTAATGACAGAGCAGAACTGAGAAGATTTGACCACCTATAGGAGAAGCTACCCACTTTTTAAGCTACCATCTCAGATGCATAACACATGTGAGAATACATGTACAAGAAGACAATTACCTCAGTCATAAGAGCACGCAGACCTTTAAACTTGACAGCTTGCACTTCCCATTTGAGTATAGAAAGAGGCAAGAGAAGTACAGGAAAAGGCAAGAGAAGTGCAGAAAGAAGCAAGAGAGGTGCATTAAGAAGCAAGAGAGATGCAGAAATAAGCAATAGTGGTGCAGAAAGATGCAAGAGAGGTGCAGAAAGAATCAAGAAAGGTGCAGAAAGAAGCAAGAGAAGTGCAGAAAGAAGCAACAGAGGTGCAGAAAGGCGCAAGAGGGGTGCAGAAAGAGGCAAGAGAAGTGCTGAAAGAAGCAAGAGAGGTGCAGAAAGAGGCGAGAAACGTGCAGAAAGAAGGAACAGAAATGCAGAAAGAGGCAAGAGAAATGCAGAAAGAAGCAACAGAGGTGCAGAAAGACTCAAGAGGGGTGCAGAAAGAGGCAAGAGTAGAGCAGAAAGAAGCAACAGAGGTGCAGAAAGAAGCAAGAGAAGTGCAGAAAGAAGCAGCAGAGGTACAGAAAGAGGCAAGAGGGGTGCAGAAAGAGGCAAGAGAAGTGCTGAAAGAAGCAACAGAGGTGCAGAAAGGCACAAGAGGGGTGCAGAAAGAGGCAAGAGAAGTGCTGAAAGAAGCAACAGAGGTACAGAAAGACACAAAAAGGATGCAGAAAGAGGCAAGAGAAGAGCAGACAGAAGCAACAGAGGTGCAGAAAGAAGCAAGAGAAGTGCAGAAAGAAGCAACAGAAATATAGAAAGAGGCAAGCGACGTGCAGAAAGAAGCAACAGAAATGCAGAAAGAGGCAAGAGAAGTGCAGAAAAAAGTAACAGAGGTGCAGATAGATGCAAGAGAAGTGCAGAAAGAGGCAAGAGTGAAGCAGAAAAAGGCAAGAGAGGTACAGAAAGAGGGAAGAGGGGTGCAGAAAGAGGCAAGAGGAGTGCAGAAAGAAGTGAGGTGCAGAAAGAGGCAACAGAAATATAGAAAGAGGCAAGAGAAGTGCAGAAAGAAGCAACAGAAATGCAGAAAGAGGCAAGAGAAGTGCAGAAAGAGGCAAGAGTGGTGCAGAAAAAGGCAAGAGAGATGCAGAAAGAGGGAAGAGGGGTGCAGAAAGAGGCAAGAGAGTTGCAGAAACAGGCAAGAGAACTGCAGAAAGAAGCAGGAGAGGAGCAGAAAGAGGCAAGAAAAGTGCAGAAAGAGGGAAGAGAGGTACAGAAAGAGGCAAGAGGGGAACAGAAAGAAGCAAGAGAGGTGCAGAAAGAAGAAAGAGAAGTGCAGAAAGAAGCAACAGAGGTGCAGAAAGATGCAAGAGAAGTACAGAAAGAGGCAAGAGAGGTACAGAAACAGGCAAGAGAGGTGCAGAAAGAGGGAAGAGGGGTGCAGAAGAGGCAAGATGGGTGCAGAAAGTAGTAAGTGAGTGCAGAAAGAGGCAACAGAGGTGCAGAAAGAGACAAGAGAGGTGCAGAAACAGGCAAGAAAAGTGCAGAAAGAGGCAAGAGAAGTGCTTAAAGAAACAACAGAGGTGCAGAAGGAGGCAAGAGAAATGCAGAAAGAAGGAACAGGGGTGTAGACAGAGGCAAGAGAGGTCCAAAAAGAGGGAAGAGGGGTGCAGAAAGAGGCAAGAGGGGTGCAGAAAAAAGCAAGAGAGGTGCATAAAGAAGCGAGAGAAGTGCAGAAAGAACCAACAGAGGTGGAGAAAGAGGGAAGAGGGGTGCAGAAAGAGGCAAGAGAAGTGCAGAAAGAAGCAACAGAGGTGCAGATGGAGGCAAGAGAACTGCAGAAAGAGGGAAGAGAGTTGCAGAAACAGGCAAGAGAGGTGCAGAAAGAGGGGACAGGGGTGTAGACAGAGGCAGGAGAGGTGAAGAAAGAGGGAAGAGGGATGCAGAAGGAGGCAAGATGGGTGCATAAAGAAGAAAGAGAGGTGCAGAAAGAAGCAAGAGAGGTGCCAAAAGAACGAACAGAGGTGCAGAAAGAGGCAAGAGAACTGCAGAAAGAGGCAGGAGAGGTACACAAACTGGCAATAGAAGTGCAGAAAGAGGGAAGAGGGGTGCAGACAGAGGCAAGAGGGGTGCAGAAAGAAGCAAGAGAAATGTAGAAAGAAGTAACAGAGGTGCAGAAAGAGGCAAGAGAACTGCAGAAAGCGGCAGGAGAGGTACACAAACTGGCAAGAGAAGTACAGAAAGAGGCAACAGGGGTGAAGAGAGAGGCAAGAGAAGTGCAGAAAGAAGCAACAGAGTAGCAGGAGGCAAGAAAAGTGCAGAAAGAAGCAAAAGAGGTACAGAAAGAGGCAATAGAGGTGCAGAAAGAGGCAAGAGAGGTGCAGAAACAGTTAAGAGAGGTACAGAAAGATGTAACAGGGGTACAGACAGAGGCAAGAGAGGTTCAAAAAGAGTGAAAAGGGGTGCAGAAAGAAGCAAGAGAAGTGCAGAAGGAACCAACAGAGGTGCAGAAAGAGGGAAGAGGGGTGCAGAAAGAGGCAAGAGAAGTGCAGAAAGAAGCAATAGAAATGTGGAAAGAGGCACGAGAAGTGCAGAAAGAAGCAACAGAGATACAGAAAGAGAAGCACAGAAAGAAGCAACAGAGGTGCAGAAAGAGGCAAGAGGGGCAAAGAAAGAGGCAAGAGAAGTGCAGAAAGAAGCAAGAGAGGTGCATTAAGAAGCAAGAGAGATGCAGAAATAAGCAATAGTGGTGAAGAAAGATGCAAGAGAGGTGCAGAAAGAATCAAGAAAGGTGCAGAAAGAAGCAAGAGAAGTGCAGAAAGAAGCAACAGAGGTGCTTAAAGGCGCAAGAGGGGTGCAGAAAGAGGCAAGAGAAGTGCTGAAAGAAGCAAGAGAGGTGCAGAAAGAGGCGAGAAACGTGCAGAAAGAAGGAACAGAAATGCAGAAAGAGGCAAGAGAAATGCAGAAAGAAGCAACAGAGGTGCAGAAAGACGCAAGAGGGGTGCAGAAAGAGGCAAGAGTAGAGCAGAAAGAAGCAACAGAGGTGCAGAAAGAAGCAAGAGAAGTGCAGAAAGAAGCAGCAGAGGTACAGAAAGAGGCAAGAGGGGTGCAGAAAGAGGCAAGAGAAGTGCTGAAAGAAGCAACAGAGGTGCAGAAAGGCACAAGAGGGGTGCAGAAAGAGGCAAGAGAAGTGCTGAAAGAAGCAACAGAGGTACAGAAAGACACAAAAAGGGTGCAGAAAGAGGCAAGAGAAGAGCAGACAGAAGCAACAGAGGTGCAGAAAGAAGCAAGAGAAGTGCAGAAAGAAGCAACAGAAATATAGAAAGAGGCAAGCGACGTGCAGAAAGAAGCAACAGAAATGCAGAAAGAGGCAAGAGAAGTGCAGAAAAAAGCAACAGAGGTGCAGATAGATGCAAGAGAAGTGCAGAAAGAGGCAAGAGTGAAGCAGAAAAAGGCAAGAGAGGTACAGAAAGAGGGAAGAGGGGTGCAGAAAGAGGCAAGAGGAGTGCAGAAAGAAGTGAGGTGCAGAAAGAGGCAACAGACATATAGAAAGAGGCAAGAGAAGTGCAGAAAGAAGCAACAGAAATGCAGAAAGAGGCAAGAGAAGTGCAGAAAGAGGCAAGAGTGGTGCAGAAAAAGGCAAGAGAGATGCAGAAAGAGGGAAGAGGGGTGCAGAAAGAGGCAAGAGAGTTGCAGAAACAGGCAAGAGAACTGCAGAAAGAAGCAGGAGAGGAGCAGAAAGAGTCAAGAAAAGTGCAGAAAGAGGGAAGAGAGGTACAGAAAGAGGCAAGAGGGGAACAGAAAGAAGCAAGAGAGGTGCAGAAAGAAGAAAGAGAAGTGCAGAAAGAAGCAACAGAGGTGCAGAAAGATGCAAGAGAAGTACAGAAAGAGGCAACAGAGAGGTACAGAAACAGGCAAGAGAGGTGCAGAAAGAGGGAAGAGGGGTGCAGAAGAGGCAAGATGGGTGCAGAAAGTAGTAAGTGAGTGCAGAAAGAGGCAACAGAGGTGCAGAAAGAGACAAGAGAGGTGCAGAAACAGGCAAGAAAAGTGCAGAAAGAGGCAAGAGAAGTGCTTAAAGAAACAACAGAGGTGCAGAAGGAGGCAAGAGAAATGCAGAAAGAAGGAACAGGGGTGTAGACAGAGGCAAGAGAGGTCCAAAAAGAGGGAAGAGGGGTGCAGAAAGAGGCAAGAGGGGTGCAGAAAAAAGCAAGAGAGGTGCAGAAAGAAGCGAGAGAAGTGCAGAAAGAACCAACAGAGGTGGAGAAAGAGGGAAGAGGGGTGCAGAAAGAGGCAAGAGAAGTGCAGAAAGAAGCAACAGAGGTGCAGATGGAGGCAAGAGAACTGCAGAAAGAGGGAAGAGAGTTGCAGAAACAGGCAAGAGAGGTGCAGAAAGAGGGGACAGGGGTGTAGACAGAGGCAGGAGAGGTGAAGAAAGAGGGAAGAGGGATGCAGAAGGAGGCAAGATGGGTGCATAAAGAAGAAAGAGAGGTGCAGAAAGAAGCAAGAGAGGTGCCAAAAGAACGAACAGAGGTGCAGAAAGAGGCAAGAGAACTGCAGAAAGAGGCAGGAGAGGTACACAAACTGGCAATAGAAGTGCAGAAAGAGGGAAGAGGGGTGCAGACAGAGGCAAGAGGGGTACAGAAAGAAGCAAGAGAAATGTAGAAAGAAGTAACAGAGGTGCAGAAAGAGGCAAGAGAACTGCAGAAAGCGGCAGGAGAGGTACACAAACTGGCAAGAGAAGTACAGAAAGAGGCAACAGGGGTGAAGAGAGAGGCAAGAGAAGTGCAGAAAGAAGCAACAGAGTAGCAGGATGCAAGAAAAGTGCAGAAAGAAGCAAAAGAGGTACAGAAAGAGGCAATAGAGGTGCAGAAAGAGGCAAGAGAGGTGCAGAAACAGGTAAGAGAGGTACAGAAAGATGGAACAGGGGTACAGACAGAGGCAAGAGAGGTTCAAAAAGAGGGAAAAGGAGTGCAGAAAGAAGCAAGAGAAGTGCAGAAGGAACCAACAGAGGTGCAGAAAGAGGGAAGAGGGGTGCAGAAAGAGGCAAGAGAAGTGCAGAAAGAAGCAATAGAAATGTGGAAAGAGGCACGAGAAGTGCAGAAAGAAGCAACAGAGATACAGAAAGAGGAAAGAGAAGCACAGAAAGAAGCAACAGAGGTGCAGAAAGAGGCAAGAGGGGCAAAGAAAGAGGCAAGAGAAGTGCAGAAAGAAGCAAGAGAGGTGCATTAAGAAGCAAGAGAGATGCAGAAATAAGCAATAGTGGTGCAGAAAGATGCAAGAGAGGTGCAGAAAGAATCAAGAAAGGTGCAGAAAGAAGCAAGAGAAGTGCAGAAAGAAGCAACAGAGGTGCAGAAAGGCGCAAGAGGGGTGCAGAAAGAGGCAAGAGAAGTGCTGAAAGAAGCAAGAGAGGTGCAGAAAGAGGCGAGAAACGTGCAGAAAGAAGGAACAGAAATGCAGAAAGAGGCAAGAGAAATGCAGAAAGAAGCAACAGAGGTGCAGAAAGACGCAAGAGGGGTGCAGAAAGAGGCAAGAGTAGAGCAGAAAGAAGCAACAGAGGTGCAGAAAGAAGCAAGAGAAGTGCAGAAAGAAGCAGCAGAGGTACAGAAAGAGGCAAGAGGGGTGCAGAAAGAGGCAAGAGAAGTGCTGAAAGAGGGAAGAGGGGTGCAGAAAGAGGCAAGAGGAGTGCAGAAAGAAGTGAGGTGCAGAAAGAGGCAACAGACATATAGAAAGAGGCAAGAGAAGTGCAGAAAGAAGCAACAGAAATGCAGAAAGAGGCAAGAGAAGTGCAGAAAGAGGCAAGAGTGGTGCAGAAAAAGGCAAGAGAGATGCAGAAAGAGGGAAGAGGGGTGCAGAAAGAGGGAAGAGGGGTGCAGAAAGAGGCAAGAGAGTTGCAGAAACAGGCAAGAGAACTGCAGAAAGAAGCAGGAGAGGAGCAGAAAGAGTCAAGAAAAGTGCAGAAAGAGGGAAGAGAGGTACAGAAAGAGGCACGAGGGGAACAGAAAGAAGCAAGAGAGGTGCAGAAAGAAGAAAGAGAAGTGCAGAAAGAAGCAACAGAGGTGCAGAAAGATGCAAGAGAAGTACAGAAAGAGGCAACAGAGAGGTACAGAAACAGGCAAGAGAGGTGCAGAAAGAGGGAAGAGGGGTGCAGAAGAGGCAAGATGGGTGCAGAAAGTAGTAAGTGAGTGCAGAAAGAGGCAACAGAGGTGCAGAAAGAGACAAGAGAGGTGCAGAAACAGGCAAGAACAGTGCAGAAAGAGGCAAGAGAAGTGCTTAAAGAAACAACAGAGGTGCAGAAGGAGGCAAGAGAAATGCAGAAAGAAGGAACAGGGGTGTAGACAGAGGCAAGAGAGGTCCAAAAAGAGGGAAGAGGGGTGCAGAAAGAGGCAAGAGGGGTGCAGAAAAAGCAAGAGAGGTGCATAAAGAAGCGAGAGAAGTGCAGAAAGAACCAACAGAGGTGGAGAAAGAGGGAAGAGGGGTGCAGAAAGAGGCAAGAGAAGTGCAGAAAGAAGCAACAGAGGTGCAGATGGAGGCAAGAGAACTGCAGAAAGAGGGAAGAGAGTTGCAGAAACAGGCAAGAGAGGTGCAGAAAGAGGGGACAGGGGTGTAGACAGAGGCAGGAGAGGTGAAGAAAGAGGGAAGAGGGATGCAGAAGGAGGCAAGATGGGTGCATAAAGAAGAAAGAGAGGTGCAGAAAGAAGCAAGAGAGGTGCCAAAAGAACGAACAGAGGTGCAGAAAGAGGCAAGAGAACTGCAGAAAGAGGCAGGAGAGGTACACAAACTGGCAATAGAAGTGCAGAAAGAGGGAAGAAGGGTGCAGACAGAGGCAAGAGGGGTACAGAAAGAAGCAAGAGAAATGTAGAAAGAAGTAACAGAGGTGCAGAAAGAGGCAAGAGAACTGCAGAAAGCGGCAGGAGAGGTACACAAACTGGCAAGAGAAGTACAGAAAGAGGTAACAGGGGTGAAGAGAGAGGCAAGAGAAGTGCAGAAAGAAGCAACAGAGTAGCAGGATGCAAGAAAAGTGCAGAAAGAAGCAAAAGAGGTACAGAAAGAGGCAATAGAGGTGCAGAAAGAGGCAAGAGAGGTGCAGAAACAGGTAAGAGAGGTACAGAAAGATGGAACAGGGGTACAGACAGAGGCAAGAGAGGTTCAAAAAGAGGGAAAAGGAGTGCAGAAAGAAGCAAGAGAAGTGCAGAAGGAACCAACAGAGGTGCAGAAAGAGGGAAGAGGGGTGCAGAAAGAGGCAAGAGAAGTGCAGAAAGAAGCAATAGAAATGTGGAAAGAGGCACGAGAAGTGCAGAAAGAAGCAACAGAGATACAGAAAGAGGAAAGAGAAGCACAGAAAGAAGCAACAGAGGTGCAGAAAGAGGCAAGAGGGGCAAAGAAAGAGGCAAGAGAAGTGCAGAAAGAAGCAAGAGAGGTGCATTAAGAAGCAAGAGAGATGCAGAAATAAGCAATAGTGGTGCAGAAAGATGCAAGAGAGGTGCAGAAAGAATCAAGAAAGGTGCAGAAAGAAGCAAGAGAAGTGCAGAAAGAAGCAACAGAGGTGCAGAAAGGCGCAAGAGGGGTGCAGAAAGAGGCAAGAGAAGTGCTGAAAGAAGCAAGAGAGGTGCAGAAAGAGGCGAGAAACGTGCAGAAAGAAGGAACAGAAATGCAGAAAGAGGCAAGAGAAATGCAGAAAGAAGCAACAGAGGTGCAGAAAAGACGCAAGAGGGGTGCAGAAAGAGGCAAGAGTAGAGCAGAAAGAAGCAAGCGAGGTGCAGAAAGAAGCAATAGAAGTGCAAAAAGAAGCAGCAGAGGTACAGAAAGAAGCAAGAGGGGTGGAGAAGGAGGTAACAGAAGTGCAGAAAGAAGCAACAAATGTGCAGAAAGGCACAAGAGGGGTGCAGAAAGAGGCAAGCGAAGTGCTGAAAGAAGCAACAGAGGTACAGAAAGACACAAAAAGGGTGCAGAAAGAGGCAAGAGAAGAGCCGACAGAAGCAACAGAGGTGCAGAAAGAAGCAAGAGAAGTGCAGAAAGAAGCAACAGAAATATAGAAAGAGGCAAGCGACATGCAGAAAGAAGCAACAGAAATGCAGAAAGAGGCAAGAGAAGTGCAGAAAAAAGCAACAGAGGTGCAGATAGATGCAAGAGAAGTGCAGAAAGAGGCAAGAGTGAAGCAGAAAAAGGCAAGAGAGGTACAGAAAGAGGGAAGAGGGGTGCAGAAAGAGGCAAGAGGAGTGCAGAAAGAAGTGAGGTGCAGAAAGAGGCAACAGAAATATAGAAAGAGGCAAGAGAAGTGCAGAAAGAAGCAACAGAAATGCAGAAAGAGGCAAGAGAAGTGCAGAAAGAGGCAAGAGTGGTGCAGAAAAAGGCAAGAGAGATGCAGAAAGAGGGAAGAGGGGTGCAGAAAGAGGCAAGAGAGTTGCAGAAACAGGCAAGAGAACTGCAGAAAGAAGCAGGAGAGGAGCAGAAAGAGTCAAGAAAAGTGCAGAAAGAGGGAAGAGAGGTACAGAAAGAGGCAAGAGGGGAACAGAAAGAAGCAAGAGAGGTGCAGAAAGAAGAAAGAGAAGTGCAGAAACAGGCAAGAGAGGTGCAGAAAGAGGGAAGAGGGGTGCAGAAGAGGCAAGATGGGTGCAGAAAGTAGTAAGTGAGTGCAGAAAGAGGCAACAGAGGTGCAGAAAGAGACAAGAGAGGTGCAGAAACAGGCAAGAAAAGTGCAGAAAGAGGCAAGAGAAGTGCTTAAAGAAACAACAGAGGTGCAGAAGGAGGCAAGAGAAATGCAGAAAGAAGGAACAGGGGTGTAGACAGAGGCAAGAGAGGTCCAAAAAGAGGGAAGAGGGGTGCAGAAAGAGGCAAGAGGGGTGCAGAAAAAAGCAAGAGAGGTGCATAAAGAAGCGAGAGAAGTGCAGAAAGAACCAACAGAGGTGGAGAAAGAGGAAGAGGGGTGCAGAAAGAGGCAAGAGAAGTGCAGAAAGAAGCAACAGAGGTGCAGATGGAGGCAAGAGAACTGCAGAAAGAGGGAAGAGAGTTGCAGAAACAGGCAAGAGAGGTGCAGAAAGAGTGGACAGGGGTGTAGACAGAGGCAGGAGAGGTGAAGAAAGAGGGAAGAGGGATGCAGAAGGAGGCAAGATGGGTGCATAAAGAAGAAAGAGAGGTGCAGAAAGAAGCAAGAGAGGTGCCAAAAGAACGAACAGAGGTGCAGAAAGAGGCAAGAGAACTGCAGAAAGAGGCAGGAGAGGTACACAAACTGGCAATAGAAGTGCAGAAAGAGGGAAGAGGGGTGCAGACAGAGGCAAGAGGGGTACAGAAAGAAGCAAGAGAAATGTAGAAAGAAGTAACAGAGGTGCAGAAAGAGGCAAGAGAACTGCAGAAAGCGGCAGGAGAGGTACACAAACTGGCAAGAGAAGTACAGAAAGAGGCAACAGGGGTGAAGAGAGAGCAAGAGAAGTGCAGAAAGAAGCAACAGAGTAGCAGGAGGCAAGAAAAGTGCAGAAAGAAGCAAAAGAGGTACAGAAAGAGGTAATAGAGGTTCAGAAAGAGGCAAGAGAGGTGCAGAAACAGGTAAGAGAGGTACAGAAAGATGGAACAGGGGTACAGACAGAGGCAAGAGAGGTTCAAAAAGAGGGAAAAGGGGTGCAGAAAGAAGCAAGAGAAGTGCAGAAGGAACCAACAGAGGTGCAGAAAGAGGGAAGAGGGGTGCAGAAAGAGGCAAGAGAAGTGCAGAAAGAAGCAATAGAAATGTGGAAAGAGGCACGAGAAGTGCAGAAAGAAGCAACAGAGATACAGAAAGAGGAAAGAGAAGCACAGAAAGAAGCAACAGAGGTGCAGAAAGAGGCAAGAGGGGCAAAGAAAGAGGCAAGAGAAGTGCAGAAAGATGCAACAAAGGTGCAGAAAGAGGCAAGAAAAGTGCAGAAAGAAGCAACAGAGGTGCAAAAAGAGGCAATAGAAGTACAGAAAGAGGCAAGAGAGGTGCAGAAACAGGCAAGAGAGGTGTAGAAAGAGGGAACAGGGATACAGAAAAAGGCAAGAGAGGTGCAGAAAGGGGGAAGTGGGGTGCAGAAAGAAGCAACAGAAATGTAGAAAGATGCAAGAGAAGTGCAGAAAGAAGCAACAGAAATGCAGTAAGAGGCAAGAGAAGTGCAGAAAGAAGCAACATAGGTACAGAAAGAAGTAAGTGAGGTGCAGAAAGAGGCAACAGAGGTGCATAAAGAAGCAACCGAAGTCCAGAAAGAAGCAACAGACGTGCAGAAAGGGATAAGAGGGGTGCAGACAGAGGCAAGAGGGGTACATACCAAAGCAACAGAGGTGCAGAAAGAAGCAAGAGAAGCACAGAAAGAAGCAACAGAGGTGCAGAAAGAGGCAAGAGGGGCGAAGAAAGAGGCAAGAGAAGTGCAGAAAGATGCAACAAAGGTGCAGAAAGAGGCAAGAAAAGTGCAGAAAGAAGCAACAGAGGTGCAGAAAGAGGCAAGAGAAGTACAGAAAGAGGCAATAGAGGTGCAGAAACAGGCAAGAAAAGTACAGAAACAGGCAAGAGAGGTGTAGAAAGAGGGAACAGGGGTGCAGAGAAAGGCAAGAGAGGTGCAAAAAGAGGGAAGTGGGGTGCAGAAAGAAGCAACAGAAATATAGAAAGATGCAAGAGAAGTGCAGAAAGAAGCAAAAGAAATGCAGTAAGAGGCAAGAGAAGTGCAGAAAGAAGCAACAGAGGTACAGAAAGTGCAAGAGAGGTACAGAAACAGGCAAGTGAGGTGCAGAAAGAAGAAAGAGGGGTGCAGAAAGAGGCAAGAGGGGTGCTGTAAGAAGTAAGAGAGGTGCAGAAAGAGGCAACAGAGGTGCAGAAAGAAGCAACGGAAGTGCAGAAAGAAGCAACAGAGGTGTAGAAAGGGGCAAGAGTGGTGCAGAAAGAGGCAAGAGAGGTGCAGAAAGAGGGAAGAGGGGTGCAGAAAGAGGCAAGAGGGGTGCAGAAAGAAGCAAGAGAGGTGCAGAAAGAAGCAATAGAAGTGCAGAAAGAAGCAACAGAGGTGCAGAAAGAGGCAAGAGGGGTGAAGAAAGGGGCAAGAGGGGTGCAGAAAGAAGTAAGTGAGGTGCAGAAAGAGGCAACAGAGGTGCAGAAAGAGGCAAGAGAGGTGCAGAAACAGGCAAGAGAAGTACAGAAAGTGGCAAAAGAAACAGAAATGCCGAATTAGGCAAGAGAAGTGCAGAAAAAAGCAACAGAGGTGCAGAAGGAGGCAAGAGAACTGCAGAAAGAGGCAGGAGAGGTGTAGAAAGAGGGAAGAGTGGTGCAGAAAAAGGCAAGAGAAGTGCAGAAAGAGGGAAGAGGGGTGCAGGAAGAGGCAAGAGGGGTGCAGAAAGAAGTAAGTGAGGTGCAGAAAGAGGCAACAGAGGTGCAGAAAGAGGCAAGAGAGGTGCAGAAACAGGCAAGAGAAGTACAGAAAGTGGCAAAAGAAACAGAAATGCCGAATTAGTCAAGAGAAGTGCAGAAAAAAGCAACAGAGGTGCAGAAGGAGGCAAGAGAACTGCAGAAAGAGGCAGGAGAGGTGTAGAAAGAGGCAAGAGTGGTGCAGAAAAAGGCAAGAGAAGTGCAGAAAGAGGGAAGAGGGGTGCAGAAAGAGGCAAGAGGGGTGCAGAAAGAAGTAAGTGAGGTGCAGAAAGAGGCAACAGAGGTGCAGAAAGAGGAAAGAGAGGTACAGAAACATGCAAGAGAAGTTCAGAAGGAGGCAAGAGAACTGCAGAAAGGCAAGAGAAGTGCAGAAAGAGGGAAGAGGGGTACAGAGAGAGGCAAGAGAGCACAGAAAGAAGCAAGAGAGGTACAGAAAGAAGCAAGAGAAGTGCAGAAAGAAGCAGCAGAGGTGCAGAAAGAGGCAAGAGGGGTACAGAAAGAGGCAAGAGAAGTGCATAAAGAAGCCAGAGAAATGTAGATGGAGACAAGAGAAGTGCAGAAAGAAGCAACAGAAATGCAGAAAGAGGCAAGAGAAGTGCAGAAAGAAGCAACCGAGGTACAGAAAGAAGCAAGAGAAGTGCAGAAAGAGGCAAGAGAGTTACATAAACAGGCAAGAGAGGTGCAAAAAGAGGGAACAGGGGTGCAGAAAAAGGCAAGAGAGGTGCAGAAAGAGGGGAGAGGGTTAAGAAAGAGGCAGGAAGGGTGCAGAAAGAAACAACAGAGGTGCAGAAAGAGGCAAGAGGGGTGCAGAAAGAAGCAAGTGAGATGCAGAAAGAGGCAAGAGAGGTGCAGAAAGACTCGAGAGGTGGAGAAACAGGCAAGAGAAGTGCAGAAAGAAGCAACAGCGGTACAGAAAGAAGCAAGAGAAGTGATGAAAGAGACAAGATAGTTGCAGAAAGAGACAAGAGAGGTGCAGAAAGAGGCAAGAGAGGCACAGAAAGAAGCTAGAGTGGTTTGCACACCATTAGTACCAATTTAATACCCACATTTAGCATTAAGTAACAGGTGGCCATTCCAGCTTTGCAAAAGGCCTTCCACCATGCTGTAACACTTGAGCTAGAAACAAGTTTTTTTTTGTTCAAATCTGCAGATTATGCAGCAAATGATGGATTATGTGGCAAATGCGTAAAATGTATAATTATGTGAAAATTGGTGCAGCCGAACAGTCGCATAATTCCAGTGGCCCTGCTCATATCTCTGACTAGGTCCAGAAGTGCTCCTCAGTGGTTCCTTCTTTTTTTGTCTCATTGAGTTTATAGTTTAGCTTCTATGGAAACGAAGATGAGTAAACATGAGGTTACCACTCCACAACACAGACTACCATACCACATAATTACTCTCCATAACACATAATCACACTCTACACAATTCCTATACACTAAGGGGCAGATTTACAAGCCCCTTCGCTGCCAGTACATCACTTTTTGTGACGCACTGGCAGCGCATTTCTCTGAGGATAGTTTTTGTGCAGGAAGGTTTCCCTTCCTGCACAAAAACAAGCCTGACTGCAATACAGGCATCCTTGCAACATGATGCAAGGGTGCCTGTGTTGGCACTGAGCAGCCAAAGTTCACCAGTGCTTGGAAAGGACAGGAAAGCTTTGTATAATGGTAAATGCGGCACATTCCTGCCCTTTCATTTTCTTGCAGCATAGCAAAGTGGCTTGCTGCGTTTTGTTGCATGAATCCTTTATAAAATGGCCCACTGTATCTAAGTGAACTCTCTGTCAAAAGGTTGAGCTCAGGTTCAGTTCATTACTTTAGTGTTATAGCCTGACAAACACTGTGATTATTACTTGAGGTGGTGACTTTACCCACTCAAGGAAAGTTGTATGACAGAAACATGCATGCAATTACATTGCATGCCTTAACAACACAGGGCCTGATTCACAAAAGTAATCTGAGACAAAATCCTAACTTTGCGACTTTCGGTATTCACAAAAGGCTTTTAGGAGTAGTAAAGTTAGGATTTTGTCTTAAGACCAAAACTTAAGACAAACTTAAGACAAAATCCTAACTTAAGTTTAACTTAAGTTTAACTTGAGTTAGGATTTTGTCTTAAGACCAAAACTTAGGACAAACTTAAGACAAAATCCTAACTTTACTACTCCTAAATGCCTTTTGTGAATACCGAAAGTCGTAAAGTTAGGATTTTGTGTCAGATTACTTTTGTGAATCGGGCCCACAGTTCTTACCACGACTGCGTCTTTACCACGCATGTCTTTACCATGTATGCTTTTACAATGAATTTTGTTGTAAAGGCATGATTGGTGAAGGCATATGTGTGGCGAAGTTTAAACTCCAGCCCCCCACCCTGAGTCAGTCAGTCAGTCAAAACCACTTTATTCGGTTAATAAAAACCATGAAAGTACAGAACATATATCACAATACACTACACCATAAAAACATTTAAAATCCGAATACTCAGTGCATATGGGCCACTTAAAAAAAGACATGGTATTACAAATTCAAATTTCATTAAAACACATAAGAACCCAGGCTACCATTAATACATATGTTGCCAGAGAATACCTCAATAAAAAGAGCTCAGGATTAAAAAGGAAAAAAGCCGATGTAAAAACAATAATCATGAATAACATAATGGGCACTCATTAGGGGTTTAACATAGTGTACCGTTTTTTCCTGAGTCAAACAGCTGCAACTAAGAAACTTGCGATGTTAAATATCTCCCATGGGTCATTCAGCAACTGCAGATAAAGTAGAGCGGGTTTAACCTGTATAAAACCTTTTCCCCTTAAAATTGGAACTAAAAACCTCCAACGAATAACACTATAATATTCACAGAACATAATAAAGTGCATAGTATCCTGAGACGAGAAATTGTCACAGGTACAAGGACCTAAGTCACATGCCCTACTCCAGCCTTGCGAGTTACCTAGAAAAGAATAAATTAAGTTAAAACGGAACCTAGTTAAAAGCTGGCGATGGAAGGGCTTCGTGACAATTCTCAAATATGGTTCAATTAAGGTGGAGGTTTTTAGCAAAAAATAGGCTTTTACTGAGGGTTTCATTAACTCAGTCTTCTCCCGCTCAGCCGCCATCATATTCAGAAATTGTATTTTGACCCAGGTCATGTTCTCTCCTCTTATTTGATCTGGAAAATTAAAAAGATCTGGGCGCCCTAGTGTGTTTAAGGTATGCTTGACATAGTATAGCCACGGGATGCTGCTAGCTTTCTCCAGGGCCACACAGTCCCTAATGATCTGATGGTTAAGAATTAATTCAGGGTTAAGCCAGGTCTTTTAAGCCAGCAGATCACCGGGGCCAACCTCGACAAATCTGTCACAAATCTCACCCCTACCTCTTGGTGTATTATAAACGTTGAGGTAGATTGAGGGACCGACAAGAGGGTACGTAAAAATTTATTTTCAACTATCTGTACCCCCTCTACTGACTTATAACCCCATAAATCTGATCCATACAAAGCAATAGCCATGCATTTGGACCTATAAATGTTGAGCATGGCTTCAATTGGCCTGGCCCCCAACCGTTGTGCGAACCCATGAAGAGCAGCCGTTGATCTTGTCATCGTATTTTTTTTTACATTCTGTTGGGGGACCCATGAACCCCTCTCATCAAATAGTACCCCCAAATAGGTAAAAGAGGTCACTCTGGTCAGCTCTGCGCCTTCACAATAAAAGGATTTTATTTTTTTATTTTAGCAGCCCATAGTCATTGTGTGAGATTTCGCTATGTTGACCACTAAATCCAGTGATTTCATATAGGCCCCAAATGACTCCAGTAACCTCTGGAGTCCTATAGCAGTGCAGGCTAATAAAACGGCATCATCCGCGTATAGGAGCACAGGGATAACCCTGTCCCCTACTCGCGGAATATCTGGACTAGCCGAATCTAAGGACTTACCTAGGTTATTTATATATAAGGTAAAAAGTAATGGCGCTAAAATGCATCCCTGGCGAACACCTCTGCCAGATTTAAAGTGCCTTGTGCATTTACCTTCTTGATTTACCCTTAAACTTGCGGAAAGATCCCTATGCAGACCGGCCAGGAGGTGAACCAGACTTGGATCGATGCCCATATCTAACAGGATAAGCCACAACTTCGACCTATTAACCAGATCAAAGGCCGAGGAGAGGTCCATAAAGGCCAGATGTAATGTCCCCGCTTTGGCTATTGTGTATTTACCTGCTATTAGATGTAAATTTAGGCACTGATCCAAAGTACTCCTTCCTCCTCTAAAACCGTATTGAAAATTGGTTACAACCTCTTTCTCATTCAGCCAATCCATTAACTTGGTTAAAATCACTCTCCCTAAAACTTTTACTGCGGAGTCAATTAATGATATCGGCCTATAACAACGTGGGTCCCCTCTCTGTCCTTTTTTAAAAACTGGAATGATAGTGGAGAATGACCAAGATGACGGGAAACCCAGATAACTTGACACATTGTAAACATTTGTCAAAATTTTGGCCCAAAAAGTAGGATTTTGTTTATATAAATCGGCCGGTACGCCGTCAGGGCCAGGAGCCTTATTGCTGGTCATTTGCATTATAGCCCATTGTACATCACCTTCGTTAAAAACAATTCTGGGAGAATCCCTACAAGGCTCTCGACTACCAGATAAAACCGAGGTCGGAGTGGCCTCATATATGGTTTCAAAATGAGAGAGCCACTGAGCTCCGTGATATTACAATCCAAGGGGGTGCTCTCTGAACCAGAAAAAAAAGATTTATTAACAATAGCTCAGAATCTGGAGCTGTTTTTTAGGACCTCCACTGATAAAAGCACCTCCCATGCCTCCTCCTTTATTTACTTTTTACGCGTGGCTAAAGCAAGCTTATACTGCTTCCTTAACATGGCTATATGATCTTTATCTCGTGGGACCATTTTCAGAGCTACGACCAGTTTACGGTGCGCCACTGAGCATTTACTGTCAAACCACCTTTCGCCAATGTTTACCATGATAAGGTCAGATGCTACCTGCGCACAGATTCCTTCAAAGGCTATAAGTACCTCCACCCCCTGTCTAGAATTGTCAAGGCAGGTTACAAACTTATCCTCAGCATTCGCACAGAGTTCTTTATGAAAGAGGTCCGGGATTACTTTGGCCCATTTTAACCTCCGTCCCTGATCAGTTGTTTTCACACAGGTGTCACCGCCTAACTTTTCCAGGTTCCCCATTAGGCCACAACCTCTCTTCGGCACAAGGATAACAGGATTGTGATCACTAAAGAGAGACCACCTAGCATTATAAAAAATTACCTGAGATAACAAAGTGGGGGAGATAAATATAAAATCTATAATAGTATCCTGCCCTCATCCTTTAAAGGTAGGAATCCTTTCAGTAATATCAGTAAAACTTGGTTCGAAAAGGTCTACTGCAGCCAAAAGCTCCTCCAAACATTCCCCATACTGTGTATGCTCAAAGTGAGGAGTCGAGGAGCTTGCCGGCCCTAAAGGGTCTTCTACTTGACAGTTCATCTCACAAACCTGAATATTAAAATTGCCCATAAGTACAATAGAGTAATAAGTGGTTTGCTTTAGACTATACTCCTCTAAAAAACATTTCAGTTTACATAAGTGTTCATTTAAAAAACTGCTCTCTCCAGAATTATAAAAATTAACAACAACGTTTTGGATGAATTAGGAGCAACAAATTCAATTACCAAAAGATTATGGGACCCCACATCCACCCTCCTATAAGCACCTGACAATTCAAGTGAGAATAACATCAGGAGGCCCCCTTTTGCTCTGCCTGCAGAGGGTCGTGCAGGAACACTATATGATTTATAACCATCCACCCAGAAATTGTTTTCCGTATCCCAGGTCTCCTGTAAACTCACTATATCATAATTTTTTTAAAAGTCAAGCCACCTAGGGTCATCTTTTTTGCTTCTTAGGCCCGCAATATTCCAACTGATGATCTTACAGTTGGAGACTTCAATTTCATCTAACTCCTGCCCTTTAATAAGTTCCTCAGTTAGTTTCTGTTGGCAATGGGGCAGCTCCAGTCAATCATTCTCATCTAAGAGTGACAATGGGAGGAATCTGTTTTGACAGGCTAACCCATTTCCATCATCAGCTCTCTCCATACACAAGGATGGGAGTTGTGTGGCACTTACTGGTCTCCCGTTAGGGATATCAGGGCAATTCTCTTCCCTAGTTCTTGGGTGAAGAGTAGAACAACCCCGTTTAGCCACAGCGGGGCCAGTTCCCCGTAAAAATCCACTGGGTGAATGTAGCCCCCTTGGTGGTGGGTAGAAAAAGCCCAGGGGCAAGGCCCTAATGCCCCCTGGCCCTCATTAATGCCACCCCTAAATAACTGCCCCGCTATATCTGCCCTATCAAAATTAATAACAATACAGTCGCCTATATCCTGTTTTGGTCTATGGCCAACCCAACCCACTCGTCTGGCCATTATAATATGTGATGTAACCTTGGTTCCGCTGGTGCAATGCTGATCACACCAATATTTAGTTTTTCGAAGCAACTCCATGGTGGATTCCAAGCAGTGCTTTCTGAGTGGGGGAACCCCTGTGAGAATAGCAACTAGGGGAGTGGCTTCTGGGGGCAGATTAAGTCTACCACTATTGATCTCAATATTATCCGTTTGATTACCATTACCCCTGCTCCTGGCTGAAATCTCATGATTAAGCAAAGGGCTTTGGGCTAACTCAGTATGGCAGCGAATACTGCCCCCTACCTGTCTCCCCAAAGTTACATCTAACTTAGTTGTAGCAATGGACCTGATCTTGTTCTTTGATGGTGTTTGGCTAGAGGGACCCCTCTCCCTATTACTAGCAATAGGCTGTGTTTGAGTCTGAGAAGTACTGCTATTTTTATAAGTCTCACTGTCATTTTTTAGGCCCCCTGAGTAAGATTCAAAACGCCCAAGTTTCAACAAGATCCCCTCTACACAAGTATTCAGCGTGTCAATAATGTCTTTGGCAATGTTCGTTAATATGGACTCCAGACGAGAATTAAAAATTCCTCCATTGTTTTCCTAACAGCTGATTGAACTTGTTGGTCCAAGTCTCCGTCCTGAATAGAGGTCATATCAGCAGTTACAGTTACGTGCCCAGATTTACTTGGCCTTTTTTTCCCCCTCTTTTTCCCTTGATGGCTCGAGTGGACCTTTTGCAAGGATAAGGGCTCTCTGGGTGTCTCATCCTTGGGTTCTCCCAATACATCCTTTGACAATATATCGTTGTGTGGGGAGCCTTCCCCCCCTTTTCCCTGCTTATTTATCAATACCTTTGGCTCAATGGGCACTGGAATTTTAGGGGTATTATCGGGTAAAGTTATACTCCCCGCGGGATCAGGGCTCAACCCCAGTTCAACGTCCGCATTTTGGATTTCTTTATTCAAAGCCCCCACCGCCGAGGTCAAATAAGATATAATAGACGCAGAGTTCCTGGAGACCTTCACCCTGGCACACCCCTGATCCTGGGAGCAAGGTTATTATTTACGCTTACCCATTGTAGTTGATAGATGTGTTGTTATTAGGGGCGTGGCCCAGCCCAGCCTCTTCAGGGCTCTGACGGGCGCAGAGGGGCCCGCCCTTGGCCCGGGCTTTGCTTGAGCGTGGCCGGGCACACCCGCACGCGTCCTGCGCTGCTTGAGCCCTAGGCAATTTTTAAGCACCTCCTGGCGCGTCCCGGCCGCAGGCGCGGCGTCCCTGCCGCTAAGCTTGCTGGGAGGTGTAGTCTCCTACCTCCCAGCAGCGGTGATGGAAATAGTGGCAGCAGCATCGGCGGGGGGAATGAGCACACGGGCTCCGCTGGCTCCCATGTGGTGGCAGCTGAAGGCTGTATCGGGCTACCGCGCTGCGGGAGCCCTAGGCAGTTTTTAAGCACCTCCTGGCGCGTCCCGTCCGCAGGCGCAGCGTCCCTGCCGCTAAGTTTGCTGGGAGGTGTAGTCTCTTACCTCCCAGCAGCGGTGATGGAAATAGTGGCAGCAGCATCGGCGGGGGGAATGAGCACACGGGCTCCGCTGGCTCCCCTGTGGTGGCGGCTGAAGGCTGGATCGGGCTCCCCTGAGCCATAAAACCCACCCCCAGCCCTGAAAACAACCCCGACCACAGCCCTAAAAACACCCCAGCACCCCACGCTGAGCCCTAAAACTAGACCCTTGCCCTAAAAACTACCATGACCCAGTCCTAAAAACACCCCAGCCCCCTGCCCTGAGCCCTAAAACCAGCCCCCCTAAAAACTACCTGACCCTCCACCCTGAGTCCTAAAACCCAGCCCTCCAGCCCTAAAAACGACCCCGACCCCAGCCCTAAAAACACCCCAGCCGCCCACCCTGAGCCCTAAAAATGGCCCCACCCCTAAAAACGACCCTGTCCCCCCACCCTGAGTCCTGGAACCTAGCCCCCAGCCCTGAAAACTATCCCGGCCCCAGCCCTAAATACAGAAAAATACTCATCAAGCCGCATCCAGATCCTTCCCATTCCTTCCATTCTCATCCGGGCAGGAAGTCTCCAACACCTCCCAATCCTGCCCATTCACTCCAAATCTAGATCGCTGACTGCCTTTCCCATGAACATGCCTTTACCGCCTTTACAATGAAAATCTTTGTAAAGGCATGCATGGTAATGGAATATGCGTGGCAAAGGCATATATGTGGAAAATCTTTGTAAAGGCGTGCATGGTAAAGGAATATGCATGGCAAATGCATATATGTGGTAAAGGCAAGCATGATAACGCTTGCTTTGTAACTGCACAAGTGGTTCAGACCACATGGTTAATGCCGTTTCCCCTTAAGGAATACTTTGATTTTGTACATTTACATTATTATACATCATACATGTTTATACATGTCTATATTGAATCTGTTCATATTTAGGATAATGACAAAACAAGGGCTGCCTACTTAACCATCACAAAGGCAATCATCTGTATACATTCTATAAAGATTGTTCTCAAATATCTCATGCTAAGAAGAATACATTAAATAACATTCAGCGCTTGCTTACTTACCATCTCGCAAAAATATTATAAATTAGTTTGCGTCAGAGTGCATTGCCATCATCATCACGGTCATTATGCTGATTGGATGTCCACAAAATCACCCTGTGGTTTTCCCTGATAGTTAACATTTAGTGAAATTGGAACTTGCCTACGCTGGGCAATATTGTGCAATATACAACACAATAATTTACCAGATCGTCTCTAGAGAGTACAGAAGGGCTCCACAAAGCATCAGAACTGTGCCTTCAGAAGCCCTTCAGGAAAACATATTTGCCCTGAAGCAATGTTTTAACAGTGTAATGTAGTGAATGATAAAAGACTGCATGTTGTATAATGGTAACAGCCATTTAGTCATGCATTGCTATAATGGTTAAGATAATATAGAATTTCTTTTGAAACTATAATTTAGCTGAACCCTTTATTAAAATATAAAAATTAACAAAATGTTAGAACAGGCACATTAAAAAAAATAATGGAATTAAAGTATATCATATTGGACATCTGAAAGAATCTCCGGAAGACACCCAGAAAACTGATGGGCGAATCTGACCTGCAATTCATCGAGGTCAGCATGAAGGTAGGGTAGCTGTTGCATAAGATACTTGGCTTTAGAAGGTAAAAATAAATCATGAACAACCTACCTTTCATTTTGAGGTTGATTGTCTTGCTCCCTCTCCTCAACCATATAGAAGTACACTCCACCGCATTGAAAAAATATTAACACGGTTCCAGAATCGTAAATGTTTGTTTGGTAAAATCTATCTTTTTTATAATGTGTTTCCACCATCTCAGGTGTGGAGGTGTAATTGCCAGAGTTACGTTGACAGAAAGTGTCTAAATACGGGTATAATATTGGCTGATGTGACTCAGTCCACATATTTGCTTGATTACTCTATTGATGGAGCAAGACAAAACCATTGGAGTCTTTGAAAGTGTGGGCGAGTTTTGTCCATCAAACTGCCAGATTCTAAATTGGCTGAATGGACCTCCATGATGGAGGATAGTCTTACAGGTGATTTCTGGTGGGAGAACCATGTCCACCAAACTCTGAATTTGGACCTTAATTTAGGAACAGTGGTTATTTGTACGACTTGGATTACCCATTATATCATGTACATAAAATGTGTTTTTTCATTAAAATGTACTTATATTTGGAATCTAGAAATAGGATACAAATCAACAGTTAATACAGCATGTTCTATATTTTGTATTCCCACATTCACCTAGATAAAAAAAAAAGGTATCCTACTTGTGTGGGTGGGCCTATCACCAATAACAGGAAGTCCCAAATTACAACATAGATAAATCAAGATTTTCCTAATGAATTTAACTCTTTCTGGAGGTGTGGGTAGCTGAAATATTTGGGTTGAGGATCATTTGGTACCCAAGGAAACCTAACAGCCACAGGCATTTCTGAAACTAGGCATGTGCTAGGGCAGTCAAGGGTGGTGTGACTTGCATGGGTCCTACTATTTCTCTGACACACAATGCATTACAAACATCAATCTTTGGCTAAAATCATAGATTTGTGGGAACTGACAAAAGTCCTACACAGCAGCATTCCCATAATTCCGCCAATAAAAATGGTAACCCACTTCATGGATTGGCATATCACCCCTAACAGGAAAAGCACCATAATGCAATGAGACATCAACATTTTCCATTGAATGTAATTTTTTCTTATGATGTGATTAGCAGTAGTATTTGAGCACCAGGTCTGTCAGCACCTAGGAAAATCTGGAAATTCCAGACATTACAAAACAACTGAAAGAGTCCAGGGTGGAGCAGCTTCCATGGATTTCACTAGTTTTGTACCAAGATTGCCTGCAAAAAACATCAAACTTTGTTGAAATCATAGATTTCTCTTACATTTCCTTGAGAGAAATATTAGGAAGTCCTGAAAACTGAAAAACATCCTACCACTCAGAGTTGCCACTCTTCTCCCTATAAAAAAAAGTCCCACACTTGTGTCGGTGGGCCTATCGACTGTGACAATAATGCATCAAAGCTGACCACATGTAGTCAATGTAGTATCAATGGTGTCCTCACATTGTTACAGTTTTGGTCAATTCACATGATGGAAATTTAGCCTACGTACACATGGAGTGCCACAATTTCATCTGAAGAAACCTGGGAAGACAGTCTGGCAAGACGATGTCCATTGGCTGTAAGTGCTGAGGATTTCTGTCTCATGAGTATGGAAAAAATAGAGTTTTTTGACCCACATGTTAAAGCTTGCAGGACACTCTGGTAGTAAAATGCCACACATCCCTAAATTTCCCTGGGGCTCTAGGTTTCAGAAATGCCCAGGGTTGGTAGGTTTTCCTAGGTGCTGGACGACCTCAGGTCCAAATGTTGCAGCCATCCCTCCATGGAAAGACAGAAAAATTGGGTGCTTTAGGCATGTTTATGATGTGTGCAGGTTTTGTGGAGTGTTTTAAGCATATAGTTGATGTTTGCAGGGCATTCTGGGCATGAAAACTAGCTTGGATACACAGATGCCATACCTTCCTGGATTTCCCTGGGTCTCTAAGTTTCAGAAATGAACAGGGTTTGTCGAGATCCTTGGGTGCCGGCCTACTCTGGACTGAAATGCTATACCCATTCCCAGTGGATAGACAGAGGATGTTGTGTGTTTTAGGCATATTTTGACATGTGCAGGGAATTCAGGATAAGAAAATGTGTTAGGATCCAGGCAATCCTCTCCACCCTGGATACCTATGGGTATGTAGGCTGCAGAAATGTCCAGGATTTGTAGGGATCTCTGGGTCCTGCTGACCTAAATTTCAAATATGTATCCATTTCCCCTGGCAAATGAGAGGAAATTAGGACTTTGTTTGGCATACTTTTGAGATATGGGTTGGCAAGAAGGTTAAAAACCCCCATTCCTGCTTCTCCAGGGGGGAAGAAATACTGTCTTGTGCCCAGGGGTGGGGCACCATGGCAAGATGGTCCAGCGACTCAGATTGGGGTGTTACCCCATATATGCCCACCCCAAAGGGGAGTCAAAAGCCCAGGAGACCATTAGGAATAAAAAAGTGAAAACAGAATGGGGTGTGAGGCTTGCCTATCCTGGCAATGGATTGCATTGCAGTTCCCCTCCCAGTGCACTAGTATTTCTATTGCCTTAAAGAACAAGATTGCAGGGTTCAACTTCAGTCCTCCGAATTCAGGGGGCATTGTTCACCAGAGATTGGTATCCCAAAAAATAATGGTGCGGGATATAAGCCTGTTTTGGCATCAGATCGTACGCTATGCCACTAAAAAACATATTTGCAATCCAGGGTTTTGGGGGAAGGGGGCAGAGTTAGAAGTTAACCCCTGTTCGCTGGCCCATATTTCAATAACCCAAAGGAATCCAAATTTCCTCTTGCTTGCCATGGAATGGCTGCAGTGTTTAGGTTCAAAGCCCCAGGGGGCAGAAAGACTGTGTGGGCTTTACGAGTGGAGGGTTCACACTGGGGTTAAATCTTCAAATGAATTCCCCAGGGTTATGAAGGTTTATTAGGGGTTTAGTAGATAGGGGTGTGGCCCCGTGCCAGGAAGACACACGACGACTCGCCTGCAGCTAAGCACATGTCTGACGGAGTTGAGGATGCTGAAACCACCTCTTTCAGATGGTCAGACGTACAGCCGTATGGACGCACGGGCAGTGAGGCAGCGAAGTGAAGCGAAGAGGCTGCTGCTCTCCACGCTGCTGATCCCCTCACCGGAGAAACAGTAGCTGGTAGCTGGTCCCGGATCACGGCCGCTGCAACACCCGCCGCAGCACCACAAACATGCAGCGGATGGTGAAGCCTTGAGGGAGGCAAGCGCAGCCCCCAATAGCTGGCGGCTGCAAAGTGTGAGCCCGGGTGGATCCGCGGAAGTGGCCCAACTAGGTTGGGTGCAGCTTGCGGACTCACCCTGAGTGCCCCGCTCGCCTGCCCCCCAGGCTCCTAGGCCCCCAGGCCCCAGTGCCAGTGCCAGGCCGGACCAGCAGCAATCACAGGGGTGGAGTCGTAGGCAGAAGGAGCTGCAGAGTGGTAGGAGGGCGAGGGAAGTCTGGGCTGCACAGGGCTGCACAGGGAAGGCAGCTCTCCTACTCCCGCCGATATACCCCTACATCCCCTTACACCCCCCTACGCCTCTATATCTTCTCTGCCTCAGAGCAGCGCCATCCTCCCACCCCCCATAAAACAGACTGCTGGGTGGACAGCCACCTGAATGCCTAGGAGGCAACTAAGGCAACTAAGATAATGACTGGCTGAGAGGGCGGAGCTAGGGGTCAGCGGAGTAGAATCAGAAGTTCAGCCCCAGCCTATCCCAACATTTGGTGCCCCCATGTGCATGGGCATGAGTGGGTAAAACCATAAGCTGAACTATTGTTGCAGACTAGAAGCCCAGGTCTGCCTTTAAGCAACTGCAACCCGCTATTACCCGTTCCTAGAGTTGCCGACTCGACTCCTACTTCAAGGGTAGCACGACGCATTGGCCCCGACCTAGCAGCCATCAGCAGTCACCAATAGCCACAAGTTGACACGTAACGGAGAGAGAGGACCTGAGGGGCCTGAAGGGAGACTGGCACACTGGGAAAAAGGGCAAAAGAGGAGAACAGGGGAGAAAGGAGAGCCAGGGAAGGCACGCAGGGGGGCTGGAGCCATCCACCCCCTGCATGGTAATTCACCATTTCGTCTCGCGAGCTTCACACACCACAGTTGGCCGGAGAACTCCTTGCATCACAACCAGAGACTAATACAGATCGGCACAGGAGGAGAGGGGGCCAGGAGAGCCAAGGACCCAGGGAACATGGGGAAGTCTAGAACAATGAGATCTGGCAGGGTAAGAGGAGGACCCTTGCTCAGAACAAAAACAAGCAAGCACAGAAGAAAATCCCAGTCGCCTCAGGGCATTATGGCAGAGCCTCAGCCCAAAATCAGACCGGACCTTAAAACAGACTGCTCTATAATAGAAACAGGTCCCGCCACAGGAAATCAACAAAAAGGGGAAAAAGCCTCTAGAAGGCGTTCTACATTTGCACAGATTAAGATTTACACCAAATTCCAGTTCCTGGAAAATGCGGGAGACACTCTCCTCTCTAGTACAACTGCAGTCCAGGGCCTTCAAACACCACTCGAATCGTTTCAACTGCAGGGTAACGGTGGCAGCAGGCATGGATTGGATCCTGGGTCAAACGTCAGACTCGACCCAGAAATCCAACTTGGACCTGAGGCTAACCAATTTACTGCAGCAGGTCTGGACCAGGCTCACAGCATCAAGCTACACCCTCGCTGCAGAGCCCCCTGCATCCTGTTAAGCTGGTTATGGCAGAAGTGACAACAATCCGTGAACAAGAACCAGTAACGGCGAGACCATTCTTCCCTGAGGGGGCCGGCAGTGGTAAAACAGAGACGCCCGGTAAGGGCCCCCATAGCAGCAACATGAGGAGCAATTGTATTACAAACGAGGAATTAACAATAACAGAGCTGGGTAGCCCACAGATGCAGAAGCCAACCTGGTCTTCCCTTAATGGAGCAAAGCTTAATTCCATCTTAACGCCTAAAGAATTCAACATAGAACTCCAAACACCACCAATAATGACCATATCAGAACAAATATCAAGTCACAAGACTAGAGATTTTGAAGAGCACTCAAACCTCGACACGAAGGAATGGGAGGAACTACTAGTGACTTACACAAGCGATTCACCAGCAGAGCCCACGAGTGACTCTCTGCAAAACCCCAAAACACAGGAGTACCAGGAGGCAAGAGGGAACCAGGAGATTGATGACCCAAATTTGGGGACAAGTCCCAGAAGTCCAACTAAGGCGGTGCAAAAATTAAATTCTGAAAGCGCCTGGGCAAGTTTGCTCAAAACAGTGCACCTCCTGGTGGAAGCCCTCCAGTATCAATCAGACAAAATGGACACTCAGTTAACTTTATTGAACACCCTGGCTGTTTTGTGGTAGTAATCGACGGGAAGTTAGGAGCCCTAAACACATTGCTTCAAAACGCACAGGGAAATACTCAAGACAGCAAATCAAGCTGCGGGTGCGGCCCAATCATTGACAAATTAGCCTCCCTCCCTTCAATGCTGAACAACCTGTGCACGCAATTCAAAAATGCAACCCAGAGACCAACCACACCTCAGGTGGAGGAGCAACTCTCCACAGAAATACAAGACAGCGTGAGAACACATAACATAGAGCGTCTGGCTCCAAAGCTTCTCCCCCCAAAACAGCAACAAACCATGAACATACTAACGACGGATGCAATGAAGCAATGACACAGGAACCGGCAAACGGCCACTTGCTGGGACCAGTGACAGATCCAGACTCTCAGGGAACAAAAACAAACTCAAAACAAAGAAGAGCTCAAAGGAGGAAAGGCCGAAACCAAAAGCCCAGTCTAATCCAGAAAGAGTATACATGCCTTTTCAGGCTGACACCATCTCAGACGCTAGAACACACAAATCAACAAATTAAAACTGCAGGGGACGCGCGGAATAAACACACCACGCCAGTCGAAAAGGGAGTAAACCAAAAAGGAAAGAAACAAATCTTCACTTTAGAGACACTGTGGCAACCAAAGCAGGTTGGGGATAAAGATAAATATCCATCCAACCACAACAACTCCGAACAAGACGTACAAGCTTTAGGCCAAACTACCAGTAGAACATCGGCGGAATTAAACTCATTGTACTGCCTACCAATTACTCCAACAGCAGCACCACCAGATCTTCAAACTGTCATGGCCCCCCAGGCCACAAAGGCCACCTCTATTGGACAGTCTATACTCTACTCAGACACCAGGGAGCTTCATCCCATAATGGCAACCAAACTCTCAACTGACCTTGTTACATCATCAAGTAGAGATGAGAGGCTAGAAGCCTAGATTCCACCAAAGCAAGGTTGGCCCTTACTTTTGATTCTTTCGACGGGAAAAAAGGATCAATCGATTAATATCAGACTAAATGCAAACAAAAACCACAGTGAAGGGTGTAGGGCTGATGCTGAGGGACCGACAGCATTGGACATACCAGGCAACAATTATTTGAAAGTCTCCTCCCCGGAAGACTTCATTTCACTCAACTCCATCTTGATGAACACCCAAAACTGGCTCACTGAAAACTACCTCATGCTCAACACCTCCAAAACAGAATTCCTCCTCATTGCTCCCTCTAACCATGCCCCCAAGATTGACCTCTGGATCCATCACCTGTCAGCCTTCAACTGCTCCCCCCACATTGTAGACTCTGCTAAATCTCTTGGAATCACCCTAGACAGGCACCTGAACATGCAGAAACATATCAGCAATGTAACCAAGAGTGCTAAACACCAGATGAGGCTACTAAGGAATATGAAACCATTCCTCCCACAGGAAGACTTCAAATGGGCGGTTCAAGCTTTAGTATTACCAATGCTTGATTATGGCAGCTCCACTCTTTGTGGTCTCCCCAAACAAAGCTTGGTTCCACTTACGGCTTCCATTAATGCCGCAGCCAGATTGATTACTGGGACAAAAAGAAATGAGCACATATCCCCAGCCTTAAAATCCCTAAACTGGTTACCTTATGAAGCTAGAATACAACTAAAGATCGCTTGCCTGACTCACAAAGCACTGCACTTCAAAACCCCCATCTATCTGGCTCACAAACTTGAATTATCAGGGGGTGGCCGTCCGTCTCGAAGTGCAAACTCACTTCCCCTGAAACCTCAAATCTTCCACAAAAAGAAAACGAGTAACAGAGCATTCTCGGGCATGGCCCCGAAGATTTGGAATTCACTTCCACTGGACGTTCGCCGAATCCCATCCACCGCTTCCTTCAAAAACGAAGTGAAAAAAATTCTAATGCTGAAATTCCTGCCATAAAGTCCTGGGTCAGTTGCCTCAATACTGCTCTCTTCTCTGATTATATGACTTTCCAGTTCACAATTACACTTCTGGGTTTAACAGTGGGAACAGGCCATTCCACACCTCTGTATGCTATTTATGGAATGTCTCTCTCCCATTGTTTGATCGCTATCTGTTAACTTTGTGTAATCTGGTGTTTAATAGGATGGGCAGGCTACTACTGTTACTGTGGACATTGCCTATGCCCTTCTATTGTTGGAACTATCCTATCTGGTTCGCAAATGTTCTGAATCATTTTGTTGTTGTGCTCTCGTCTTGAACCTAGTGGTAATGTTTATCTTGAACCTATTTGTAATGTTTTGCTCTTGTCACATCTTGGTATTCTACCTACCTCAACTGTGAAGCGCTCTGATACCCTCCTGGGTCTTGTTTGAGCTATACAAAACTTTATAAATAAATAAATGAATACATAAACACTCGACTACTAACCAGTGTGCGGCTTCCATGGCCGGCAACCGAAATAGGGCTGGAAACACCCTTCTGTTTATACCAGAATACAAATCAAGAGGCCCACATGATACACTGAATCGAGGAAATATACTCCGCCTGTTGTCACACATATCAACTCTAACAGACATAACTACCACAGACTTGGACTCAGTAGAATTCATTCACCGTACAGACCCTCAGGGGGAGAGGACACAAAGACCACATGGAGATAGTCGTCTGTCGCCCCCTATTCAAAAGCTGGGGGATAAACATCACCCCCGTTATCGAACCAGGCTATCCAGCCCCGCTGACTTTGGAGCACACGGACAAAGTATTGGCAGTCCAAAAACACACTGTAAGATCCGTATTAAAAGGTGCAAGAGGTCGCTCTCCAACTATGAAGGAGCATTTACAGAAAGCAAATGGAACCCGCCTGGAATCTGTACACTCAGGGGACCGGCTTGAGGACCTGAGATAGTGCTCAAGGACAAGCAATAATCAAGCATGGAACAATTGACAAGGCTGCCATCACCCCCCCAACAGGAGAAATCAATCTATTGCAGATATGCTCATGGAACATCAACGGTTATCCAGTAAGATGTCAGATTTGGACTTTATCAACTATCAAAGGACATTTCACATCATCGCATTGCAGGAAACTTGGCTGACTGACCCACCACACTTCCAGGGATACCTGCTTTTTTTTACACCAGCTGTTAGGGGGGCAACATACAGGCATTTGCAGGGAGGCCTTGCAATTTATGTCACCAATACAAGTATAACCTCAGCATGCACAGTTGGCCCGACATCGTCAGAAACTATCGCAATAAAAATATCCGCTCCAAGGGCATCATCGGGAATTGGAAGTAAAGACATTGTAATAATAAACGCCTATATACATCCAAAAAGGAAAACCAAGGCAGCAAAACAATTGACAGACTTTTTAGAATCATGCATAAGCGAGGCAAACACAACAAATATGATCCTTACTGGGGACCTTAATTTACATCTAATAGGTTCCTTGATTGCTGACGAAGTGTCCTCGCAAAACTTGATATGGAACATTCCATTGCAGGGGAAGAGCCCATTGGGACATCCAACAAAAATTGGCCTGTGTCTTTTAGAGAACCTTGAATATCTCACTTTTAGGGCAGCAAATGGCAAAATTAAGGGTGACAACCCCCTTGCAATTACTCACTATTCGCCAACCAAAAATTCAATATTAGATTATACTTTTGTTTCTCTAACTTTATACAACCAAATTGTTTTATTCCACATGGGCAACAAACCACACAGCGATTGTCGCCCTCAAGAAATCACGCTCCGAAAGAACATGCCTAAGTTTGAGCAATCTCACAGCTTACAAGGAGTGAATTTTACAATTAATTACAGGAAAATCAAATATGCTCAAGCATCACGTGTGAGTTTTTTGCAAACTTCAGCACTCCTTTTCGATAGCACGGGTAGGGAGGAACGAAAAGGAGAAGTGGGAGAACTTTACAACTACAATGGCAGAGTCCTTTGCCACCCCGATCAAACAAAGAGCACACTTCAGCTGCAACAGTGTGAACAATATCTCAAAAGCGCAAAAAATTAAGATAAGGCTTATAAAAAACACAATCTACCGCACGTTGAGGCACCTTTGACGCAATCCAACCGAAATAACGCACTCAGCCCTATTACGACAGCAGAAAGCTCAGCTTAAGCGAGTAATATGGGAGGTCAAGAGAACCTCTGAGGAAGCGGTTTGGGCGAAACTACACACCGACATCAAACAAAGCGACAGTGCAAGATTCTAGGGGACAATAAACCGACTTACTTGTCCTGCACACGAGGGATTATCATCCAACATGTCAGAAGAAGTTTGGGCAACTTACATCGGAGACCATTTTCATCAAGATCACAACTCACAGCTTACAGGACCAAGGTCCACAGCAATTCCGGGAGGAGCCTCCCCGAGACCCGGCAGGCAGAATGGAGTGCGTTAATACCCCAAGCAGCAGAGGGCAATGTGCCAGGTACCCCAAACACAAGTGACTACACTAAAGAAATTAAACAGCAAATAGGAAAGGGAAGGAGAGAAGGGGCCCCGGGCCCCAACGGTATCCCGTCAGTCCTTTACAAACAAGATGCCGATTACTGGGCTAATGCACTCAGCCCTCTCTTCACCGAAATAAGGGAGACTGGCCTACTCCCACCCTCCTGAAGGTCCTCAGTAATTTCCCCAATCTATAAGTCAGGAGATAAAACCCTGCCAAAAAATTACTGCTTAGTAGCTCTCTTGGACAATGAGGCAAAAGATTTTGCAGGAATACTCCTACAAGAGCTCCAATCCTGGGCCGAAGGAAAATCAATTATTCCCTAAATCAGACTGGCTTTTCAAAATCTGTTGAAACAGTGACAAACATCATGACCATGGCCATGTTAATCGACAAGTCGGAAACAACAAAAATGCCAATGCACCTATGCTTTATTGACTATAGGGCTGCCTTTGACAATTTAAATCGAAAGAGACTGTGGGCAAATTGGCCAAATGTGGAATACCACAGCCACTGTTGAACTTGATAGTCAACCTGCACACAGACACATGGATCCAAATGAAGCTGGGAGATGGAGCGTTCCTGTCAAGGTGAATACCAACATCGAAGGGGCTCAAGCAAGATTGTGTATTGGCTCCGACATTGATTAACCTGTTCCCAGCAGACCTCATTCCAGCACTAAGCGCTAGCAACTCACACGCTCCAAGATTAGGGAGCTTAGCACTACCATGCCTTCTCTACGCAGACAACTTAGTCTTAATCAGCCAGACGCAGGTGAGATTACAACATCTTCTTACGACCACACAGGAATACTCTGAAGACAATGGCCTATGTATTAATTTGGAAAAAACCAAGACTATGACAATCAAGAAGAACTCAAAGAAGTCACCGGCCTGGCTCTGGGGGAACATACGCATTGAAACTGTACCTGAATACAAATACTTAGGAGTGTTCATTGACAAGGGTGGCCACTTCACTGTCCAAAAGACCTCAGTCAGAAGGAAAGGCATTGCCCTGGCAGTTTCACTAAGAAATCTTAATTCCAAATTTAGTGGCCCGTCGCTTCTTCCCCTAGCCCAAGTCATACGGGCAAAACTTCGACTGACAATAACCTATGGCAGTGAGGCACAGAGGGGCAGGGATTCTAAACTACTTGACAGTGCGGTCATAACAGCGTACCGAATTATCTTCGGCCTACCAAAACATACCTCACCTGCACAGATCAGTTTAGAGTTCGTTGTCCAAAAACAGACCCTGGCAAAGCAAGGAGCATATATCATCTTTTGGGACAAAGTCCGGACATCTGCATCAGGAACTCTCAATCGTCACTTGTGGTTAGAATTTAGAACTACAACAGCATACTTCATCACCCGCCGCAAAATATTTTCAAAAAAGTCTGACCAACATGGGGCTAGCTCAACTCTGGAAACACCTACCAACAAGTGCATATTTAAAAAGCTAGTATGGAAAGCAGTTAAACTCCTATCATGGATTGAGGACAAAGCTTCCTTATCAAAACGGGCTCACTGCTGGATGACTCTGAACACATACTCGACCCCTGCTGCTCAAAAATATCGAAACTTGGGGTACGCTAAATCTATCAAAATTCAATTTTTAAAATATCGACTAGGCTTGCTACCCTGCACAAAGCACTTTCCGCATTGGCTGAAGGCTTAAACTGACTCCACATGCTGCTTATGTCGCACAGCACAGGAGGACATGTTGCACTTACTTTGCACTTGAGAGGAACTCATGAATGAACAGAAACAGCTTTTAAAACCATTTTTAAACCAACAAGGCAGTCGCACCCGGAGACAGGCTGTGATGGGCTGCTTCGCACCTGATGACCCACAGCTGAATTGCCGCTTGGTGAAGTTCCTGAGACAGGTGGGGAAAAAAATGCCAGAGCCCATGGAGGAGGCCCCGGTCCCCAAATTGCAGCATCCTCCACATCGTGACTGCATAGCAATAAAATCAGCCTAAACGAAAAGGCTCTAAACAGACGTTCAGTGAAGTGAAATAGAAACGAACAACTACTTATCTTGATTAAATTCCTTTAATTATTTATTAACAATATATAACGTTTAAAGAAAAAATCTTTTTTATTTATTTGTCTGAAGCAATGGTTTTAAGTAACTATGCTAATAAAAAAAACTTAAACTTAAACTCAGTGCCAGGAAGACTCAGCCCCCAACCTACACTTTTTGTAAAAATAGAAATGCTGGTATATAGTGTACCTTCTGCCCCCTGGGAAGTAAAGATTGAGTACAGATCCCCCATTTTGCACCTAACTTTGAAGAAGGACTGTTGTGGCTTTAGGGATGGATGTGCAGCTTGATGTCAGGTGGCCAGCCCACACTTTATTCTCTTTTTTTAAACAAAGTTTATCAGTGGTGTCTAGTGTGCATTCTACCCCACACTCCTCTTGGAAGGGGTGATTGGGTTAAATTCCCCTAATCTGCCCCTCAGGGAAGGCAGAAAGACTGTGGGGCTACAGGGGTAGGGCTGGCATTCAGATGTTGGGATGGGCCATTCCCCACCCCATTCGTTTTTTCTTTTTAATAACAATACATTCCTAGAGTCTAATGTTATTTCTGCCCCTTGAGAGGGCATATTTGGGGTAAATCCCCCAATATGCCAACTGACAACAGGGTAGAAGTACTATTGGGTTTTTACGGTAGAGTGGTGCGGCCCAGGCTTGTCAGCACTCATCCCATTCTTTTTTTTTATACTGGTGGGTGGTGTGTTTTCTTTCCCTACAGGGAGGGCAGATTGGGAATTTATCCCCCAGTGTTCCCCCTAAATTAGAGGTTGGTGTGTTGCTGAGTACCAGGAAATGCCAGTCTCCACCTCATTAATTTTTATAACTAAGCTTTATCCTGGTGTCCAGTGTGCTTTCTGCCCCCTCCTTAGGAAGACCTATTCGGGGCATATCCCCCAATCTGCCTATGGGGGCAAAATGCCTATGGGACTTTGAGGATGAGGGTGCAGCCCATTGCCCAGGTGGCCAGATGGATGATGTATATATATATATATATATATATATATATATATAATCTACTGGCGGTCGCCAGTAGATAGTTATAGTTAGGACCTATTTTCCATAGGAAATCCGCGACATTCTATTTGAAATAACTCTCTTGCCGGTTGACGAATCTTCGCAAAATGTTCAAACTTTATGGCCCGCTCCGGTCCGCTCCTACCCTGAAAGTCTCGGGGTGATTCATCAAGCGGGGGCCGAGAAAAAAGGGGGGTCCCAAAACGTGTTTTCCCCATTCATTTTCCCATAGGAAACTTTAGACACAGCTACAGCCCGAACTGCTGAACGGAATTACACCAAATTTGGCAAAGAGGTAGTTCTTGGTTCAGAAAGAACCCTTTTTGTTAAATGGTGTAAATCCGTTCAGTAGTTGCGGAGAAATTAAAAAAATAAGAGTCAAAAAATCAATTTCCCATAGGAAACTTTATGCAAGGCTACAGCCCGAACTGCTGAACGGAATTACACCAAATTTGGCAAAGAGGTAGTTCTTGGTTCAGAAAGAACCCTTTTGTTAAATGGTGTAAATCCGTTCAGTAGTTGCTGAGAAAATCAAAAGTAAAAACACATATATATCTGGGCAGAGCCTAACCACACATGTCATCGTGAGATCTGATTGGCTGTCAGCACTTCATCCTGGAATTGCTGGCAGCCATCTTGAGACCAATATACATGATAGTACCCCATTGAAATGCCTTGTAGTGAATCAAAGATTTTGAGGGTTACCAAAAGGAGAACTATTAAGGGTGATAACAGACTTTAGTTACATTAGAATTCATTTGTTGATGGTACCATACTAATTTCAGGAATTGTGGTGTGTTCTAAGGTGATTTTACCCTGTGAAAAACCTTCTGCTGGGATATCATGAATCATGTTTGAGAGAAAACTATTTTCACATGCTTGTCCCATACAGTTTTGGAAGGTGCTCCAGAAGCTAAAATGAGAGCATATTTTCTGTAAATTCACATTATCTTTCTCAGTCATGTGAGAATGAAGTCTGACATTCTCAGTAAAACATGTACATCCAACAAGGGCAGAGACTGTCAGTTGATTCCTTTGTGTTCTACTGCAGCTTCCCAGAGTGTTCTAAAGAACAACTAGAGTGCTAACAGCCTTACTTATGACAAAAGTATGGCACACCTGAAGCCATCTTGATTGGAATAAACTGGTAACACTTAAAACATTTAATTTAAAAAGGAACAAAATGATGGGGTTCATTTTGTCATAGAAATTATGGTTAGTGCTATAGAAAGAAAAATTAGGACATGTTTCAAGTGAGATCTCAAATATCTTCCTGTTATATTTCAACAGGAGCAGCCTGTCAGTTGATGCATTTGTGTTCTACTGCAGCTTCCCAGAGTGTTCTAAAGAACAACTAGAGTGCTAACAGCCTTACTTATGACAAAAGTATGGCACACCTGAAGCCATCTTGATTGGAATAAACTGGTAACACTTAAAACATTTAATTTAAAAAGGAACAAAATGATGGGGTTAATTTTGTCATAAAAATTATGGGTAGTGCTGTAGAAAGAAAAATTAGGACATGTTTCAAGTGTGATCTCAAATATCTTCCTGTTATATTTCAACAGGAGCAGCCTGCCAGTTGATGCCTTTGTGTTCTACTGCAGCTTCCCAGAGTGTTCTAAAGAACAACTAGAGCGCTAACAGCCTTACTTATGACAAAAGTATGGCACACCGGAAGCCATCTTGATTGGAATAAACCGTTAATACTTAAAACATTTAATTTAAAAAGGAACAAAATGAGGGGGTTCTTTTTTAAATAGAAATTATGGTTAGTGCTGCAGAAAGAAAAATGAGAGCATGTTTTAAGTGAGATCTCAAATCCTCTTCTATTTCATTAGAAAATTCTGACATGCAGACTGAAACAATCACTTTCAATACCAGCAGCAGACTTCCAGTTAACTCCTGGTGAGCAGTAGCTTTAGTACAGTGATCTAATGAGCAACTAGAGTGCTAACATTCTGAATTTATGGCAAATGTGAGACACATCTGAATGCCTTCTTGATGGAATCAAAGTAAAAACTGAAAGCATTTCCTACTGAGGAGACTGCAGTAAATGAGGAAATTAGGAAACTTCATAACAAAGAAGTCTTCCAAGATGGCCACCAGAGAAAAAAGAGCCCAAATGTAGCACAAATATTACCCAGATGTAGCCCACATATAGCCCAATGACAAAAGTGTGCAAAACACTTTTTATTTTTAGTTTTTTTGCAGTTTTATGTAGTGCAGACTGGTCAGGTATTGGAGCATTGCATCTTAAAACATGACCCCCTACACTACAAAAACACTACTGCACTACTCTAAACCCTAAAACACTACCCCAGCACGACTCCCTACACTACACAAGCACCACTGCACTATCCTAAACCCTAAAACACTACCCCCAGCATGACCCCCTACACTACACAAACACCACTGCACTACCCTAAACCCTAAAACACTATCCCCAGCACGATCCCCTACACTACCCAAACACCACTGCACTAACCTAAATCCTAAAACAATACCCCCAGCACGACCCCTACACTACCCAAACACCACTGCACTACCCTAAAACATGACCCCCTACACTACACAAACACCACTGCACTACCCTAAACCCTAAAACACTACCCCCAGTACGACCCCTACACTACACAAGCACCACTGCACTACCCTAAACCCTAAAACACTACCCCCAGAACGACCCCCTACACAGCCGAACACCACTGCACTGCCCTAAACCTTGAAACACCAGCCCCTGCATGACCCCCTACACTGTTCGAACACCACTGCACTGCCCTAAACCCTGAAACACCACCCCCAGCACGACCCCTTACACTGCCCGAACACCACTGCACTGCCCTAAACCCTGAAACACCACCCCTTCACGACCCCCTACACTGCCCAAACACCACTGCACTGCCCTAAACCCTGAAACACCACCCCCAGCACGGCCCCCTACACTGCCCAAACACCACTGCACTGCCCTAAACCCTGAAACACTATCCCCAGCAAGACCCCCTACACTGCCCAAACACCACTCCACTGCCCAAAACCCTGAAACATCACCCCCAGCAAGACCCCCTACACTGCCCGAACACCACTGCCCTAAACCCTGAAACACCACCCCCAGCACGACCCCCTACACTGCTCGAACACCACTGCACTGACCTAAACGCTGAAACACCACCCCCAGCACGACCCCCTACACTGCACGAACACCACTGCTCTGCCCAAAACCCTGAAACACCAGCCCCAGCACGACCCCCTACACTGCCCGAACACCACTGCACTGCCCTAAACCCTGAAACACCAGTCCCAGCACGACCCCCTATACTGCCCGAACACCACTGCACTACCCTAAACCCAGAAACACCACCCCCAGCACGACCCCCTACACTGCCTGAGCACCACTGCACTGCCCTAAACCCTGAAACACCAGCCCCAGCATGACCCCCTACACTGCCCGAACACCACTGCACTCCCCTAAACCCTGAAACACCAGCCCCAGCACGACCACCTACACTGCACGAACACCACTGCACTGCCCTAAACCCTGAAACACCAGCCCCAGCATGACCCCCTACACTGCCCGAACACCACTGCACTGCCCTAAACCGTGAAACACTAGCCCCAGCACGACCCCCTACACTGCCAGAACACCATTGCACTGCCCTAAACCCTGAAACACCAGCCCCAGCACAACCCCCTACACTGCCCGAACACTACTGCACTGCCCTAAACCCTGAAACACCACCCCGTGCACGACCCCCTACGCTGCCCGAACACCACTGCACTGCCCTAAACCCTGAAACACCACCCCCAGCACGACACCCTACACTGCCCGAACACCACTGCACTGCCCTAAACCCTGAAACATCACCCCCAGCAAGACCCCCTACACTGCCCGAACACCACTGCCCTAAACCCTGAAACACCACCCCCAGCAAGACCCCCTACACTGCCCGAACACCACTGCACAGCCCTAAACCCTGAAACACCAGCCCCAGCACGACCCCCTACATTGCCCGAACACCACTGCACTGCCCTAAACCCTGAAACACCACCCCCTGCATGACCCACTACACTGCCCGAACACCACTGCACTGCCCTAAACCCTGAAACACCATTCCCCCTGCACGACCCCTACTCTGCCCGAACACTACTGCACTGGCCTAAACCCTGAAACACCATCCCCAGCACGACCCCCTACACTGCACGAACACCCCTGCACTGCCCTAAACCCTGAAACACTACCCCCAGCAAGACCCCCTACACTGCCCAAACACCACTGCACTGCCCTAAACCCTGAAATATCACCCCCAGCAAGACCCCCTACACTGCCCGAACACCACTGCCCTAAACCCTGAAACACCACCCCCAGCAAGACCCCCTACACTGCCCAAACACCACTGCACTGCCCTAAACCCTGAAACACCAGCATGACCCCCTACATTGCCCGAACACCACTGCACTGCCCTAAACCCTGAAACACCACCCCTTGCATGACCCACTACACTGCCCGAACACCACTGCACTGCCCTAAACCCTGAAACACCACCCCCAGCACGACCCCCTACACTGCCCGAACACCATTGCACTGCCCTAAACCCTGAAACACCACCCCCTGCACGACCCCCTACACTGCCCGAACACTACTGCACTGCCCTAAACCCTGAAACACCGCCCCCAGCATGACCCCCTACACTGCACGAACACTACTGCACTGCCCTAAACCTTGAAACACCAGCCCCAGCAAGACCCCCTACACTGCCCGAACACCACTGCACTGCCCTAAACCCTGAAACATCACCCCCAGCAAGACCCCCTACACTGCCCGAACACCACTGCCCTAAACCCTGAAACACCACCCCCAGCAAGACCCCCTACACTGCCCGAAAAACACTGCAGTGCCCTAAACCCTAAAACACCACCCCCAGCAAGACCCCCTACACTGCCCGAACACCACTGCTCTGCCCAAAACCCTGAAACACCAGCCCCAGCACGACCCCCTACACTGCCCGAACACCACTGCACTGCCCTAAACCCTGAAACACCACCCCCAGCACGACCGCCTACACTGCCTGAAAACCACTGCACTGCCCTAAACCCTGAAACACCAGCCCCAGCACGACCCCCTACACTGACCGAACACCACTGCACTGCCCTAAACCCTCAAACACCAGCCCCAGCACGACCCCCTACACTGCCCGAACACCACTGCACTACCCTAAACCCTGAAACACCAGCCCCAGCAAGACCCCTACACTGCCCGAACACCACTGCACTGCCCTAAACGCTGAAACACCAGCCCCAGCAAGACCCCCTACACTGCCCGAACACCACTGCACTGCCCTAAACCCTGAAACACCACCCCCAGCAAGACCCCCTACACTGCCCGAACACCACTGCGCTGCCCTAAACGCTGAAACATCAGCCCCAGCAAGACCCCCTACACTGCGTGAACACCATTGCACTGCCCTAAACCATGAAACACCACCCCCAGCAAGACCCCCTACACTGCCTGAACACCACTGCACTAAACCCGGAAACACCAGCCCCAGCAAGACCACCTACACTGCCCGAACACCACTGCACTGCCCAAAACCCTGAAACACCACCCCCAGCAAGACCCCCTACACTGCCCGAACACCACTGCCCTAAACCCTGAAACACCACCCCCAGCAAGACCCCCTACACTGCCCGAACACCACTGCACTACCCTAAACCCTACAACACTACCCCCAGCACGACCCCTACACTCCAGAAGCACCACTGCACTACCCTAAACCCTAAAACACTACCCCCAGAACGACCCCCTACAGTGCCCGAACACCACTGCACTGCCCTAAACCTTGAAACACCAGCCCCTGCACGACCCCCTACACTGTTCGAACACCACTGCACTGCCCTAAACCCTGAAACACCACCCCAGCACGACCCCCTACACTGCCGATTACCACTGCACTGCCCTAAACCCTGAAACACCACCCCCTTCACGACACCCTACACTGCCCGAACACCACTGCACTGCCCTAAACCCTGAAACACCACCCCCAGCACGGCCCCCTACACTGCCCAAACACCACTGCACTGCCCTAAACCCTGAAACACTATCCCCAGCAAGACCCCCTACACTGCCCAAACACCACTCCACTGCCCTAAACCCTGAAACATCACCCCCAGCAAGACCCCCTACACTGCCCGAACACCACTGCCCTAAACCCTGAAACACCACCCCCAGCACGACCCCCTACACTGCCCGAACACCACTGCACTGCCCTAAACCCTGAAACACCACCCCCAGCACGACCCCCTACACTGCCCGAACACCACTGCTCTGCCCAAAACCCTGAAACACAAGCCCCAGCACGACCCCCTACACTGCCCGAACACCACTGCACTGCCCTAAACCCTGAACCACCAGTCCCAGCACGACCCCCTACACTGCCCGAACACCACTGCACTACCCTAAACCCATAAACACCACCGCCAGCACGACCCCCTACACTGCCTGAGCACCACTGCACTGCCCTAAACCCTGAAACACCAGCCCCAGCATGACCCCCTACACTGCCCAAACACCACTGCACTGCCCTAAACCCTGAAACACCAGCCCCAGCACGACCACCTGCACTGCACGAACACCACTGCACTGCCCTAAACCCTGAAACACCAGCCCCAGCATGACCCCTACACTGCCCGAACACCACTGCACTGCCCTAAACCGTGAAACACTAGCCCCAGCACGACCCCCTACACTGCCAGAACACCATTGCACTGCCCTAAACCCTGAAACACCAGCCCCAGCACAACCCCCTACACTGCCCGAACACCACTGCACTGCCCTAAACCCTGAAACACCACCCCATGCACGACCCCCTACACTGCCTGAACACCACTGCACTGCCCTAAACCCTGAAACTCCACCCCCAGCACGACACCCTACACTGCCCGAACACCACTGCACTGCCCTAAACCCTGAAACATCACCCCCAGCAAGACCCCCTACACTGCCCGAACACCACTGCCCTAAACCCTGAAACACCACCCCCAGCAAGACCCCCTACACTGCCCGAACACCACTGCACTGCCCTAAACCCTGAAACACCAGCCCCAGCACGACCCCCTACATTGCCCGAACACCACTGCACTGCCCTAAACCCTGAACACCACCCCTGCATGACCCACTACACTGCCCGAACACCACTGCACTGCCCTAAACCCTGAAACACCATTCCCCCTGCACGACCCCCTACTCTGCCCGAGCACCACTGCACTGCCCTAAACCCTGAAACACCACCCCCTGCACGACCCCCTATACTGCCCGAACACCACTGCACTGCCCTAAACCCTAAAACTCTACCCCCAGCATGACCCCCTACACTGCCCGAACACCACTGCACTGCCCTAAACCCTGACTCACCACCCCCTGCACGACCCCCTACACTGCCCGAACACCACTACACTGCCCTAAACCCAGAAACAGCACCCCCAGCACGACCCCCTACACTGCCCAAACACCACTGCACTGCCCTAAACCCTGAAACACTACCCCCAGCACGACCCCCTACACTGCCCGAACACCACTGCGCTGCCCTAAACGCTGAAACATCAGCCCCAGCAAGACCCCCTACACTGCCCGAACACCATTGCACTGCCCTAAACCCTGAAACACCACCCCCAGCACGACCCCCTACACTGCCTGAACACCACTGCCCTAAACCCTGAAACACCACCCCCAGCAAGTCCCCCTACACTGCCCGAATACCACTGCACTGCCCTAAAGCCTGAAACACCACCTCCAACACAACCCCCTACACTGCCTGAACACCACTGCACTGCCCTAAACCCTGAAACACTGCCCCCAGCAAGACCCCCTACACTGCCCGAACACCACTGCACTGCCCTAAACCCTGAAACATCACCCCCAGCAAGACCCCCTACACTGCCCGAACACCACTGCCCTAAACCCTGAAACACCACCCCCAGCACGACCCCCTACACTACTTGAACACCACTGCACTGCCCTAAACCCTGAAACACCACCCCCAGCACGACCCCCTACACTGCCCGAACACCACTGCTCTGCCCAAAACACTGAAACACCAGCCCCAGCATGACCCCCTACACTGCCCGAACACCACTGCACTGCCCTAAACCCTGAAACACCAGCCCCAGCACGAACCCCTACACTGCCCGAACACAACTGCACTACCCTAAACCCAGAAACACCACCCCCAGTACGACCCCCTACACTGCCCGAGCACCACTGCCTGCACTGCCCTAAAACCTGAAACACCAGCCCCAGCACGACCCCCTACACTGCCTGAACACTACTGCACTGCCCTAAACCATGAAACACCATCCCCAGCATGACCCCCTACACTGAACGAACACCACTGCTCTGCTCAAAACACTGAAACACCAGCCCCAGCATGACCCCCTACACTGCCCGAACACCATTGCACTGCCCTAAACCCTGAAACATCACCCCCAGCAAGACCCCCTACACTGCCCGAACACCACTGCCCTAAACCCTGAAACACCACCCCCAGCAAGACCCCCTACACTGCCCGAACACCACTGCACTGCCCTAAACCCTGAAACACCACCCCGTGCATGACCCCCTACACTGCCCGAACACCACTGCACTGCCCTAAACCCTGAAACACCAGCCCCAGCACGACCTCCTACACTGCCCGAACACCACTGCACTGCCCTAAACCCTGAAACACAACCCCCAGCACGACCCCCTACACTACCCGAACACCACTGCACTACCCTAAACCCTAAAATACTCCCCCAGCACGACTCCCTACACTACCCGAACACAACTGCACTGCCCTAAACCCTCAAACACTCCCCCAGCATGACCCCCTACACTACCCGAACACCACTGCACTGCCCTAAACCCTAAAACACTCCCCCAGCACGACCCCCTACACTGCCCGAACACCACTGCACTGCCCTAAACCCTAACACACTCCCCCAGCATGACCCCTACACTACCCAAACACCACTGCACTGCCCTAAACCCTAAAACACTCCCCCAGCATGACCCCCTGCATGACCCAAACACCACTGCACTGCCCTAAACCCTGAAACACCACCCCCAGCACGACCCCCTACACTGCCCGAACACCACTGCACTACCCTAAACCCTAAAACACGACCTCCTACACTACACAAAGACCACTGCACTACCCTAAACCCTAAAACACTACCCCCAGCACGACCCCCTACACTACACAAACACCACTGCACTACCCTAAACCCTAAAACACTACCCCTACACTACACAAACACCACTGCACTACCCTAAACCCTAAAACAATACCCCCAGCATGAACCCCTACACTACCCAAACACCACTGCACTACCCTAAACCCTAAAACACTACCCCCAGCAGTACCCCCTACACTACCCAAACACCATTGCACTACCCTAAACCCTAAAACACTACCCCCAGCAGTACCCCCTACACTACCCAAACACCACTGCACTACCCTAAACCCTAAACCACTACCCCCAGCACGACCCCCTACACTACCCAAACACCACTGCACTACCCTAAACCCTAAAACACTACCCCCAGCACAACCCCCTACACTACCCAAACACCACTGTAATACCCTAAACCCTAAAACACTACCCCAGCACGACTCCCTACACTATCCAAACACCACTGCACTACCCTAAACCCTAAATCTACCCCCAGCATGACCCCCTACACTACACAAACACCACCGCACTACCCTAAACCCTAAAACACTACCCCCAGCACGACCCCCTTCACTACCTAAACACAACTACACAATTTGTTACAGGCGTTGCAACGCAGGCCTGTGGTGCTTACTGGAAGTACTTGGTGGGCTAGTTGGGCCCCAGGGACCCTCAGGATTCAAGGTGACCTAATCCCCCAACTTAAAACGCGCCACGGGGCGTGTTTGCACAGTGGTGAAGGGAGGGGGCGGGGCCTCAGGTGACATGTGCGCAAACACGCCCCTTGAATCCTGAGGGACCCTGGGGGCCAACTAGCCCACCAGGTACCTTCAGTAAGCACAACAGAGTTGCGTTGCAGAGAGGTGAAAAAGGTGCGTGGCCTCGGAACGCCTCTCTGCAACTCAGCTCTGTGGTCCTAACTGTAGGTACCTGGGGGCTAGTTGGGCCCCAGGGACCCTCAGGATTCAAGGGGACTTAATCCCGCAACTTAAAACGCGCCACGGGGCACGTTTGCACACGCGTTTTAAGAGGTAGTTTTAATCCCCCTGCCCTATTATGTACTAGGGACTTACAGAGGAGGTCATGCTAATCACAGGGGTACCCCAACGCATAGTGTTCCCTAGTGTATGTAGGTGTTTTCACTGTATTCTAAGTGTCTTTTAGCATAGCACTGACTCTGGTTAGTCAGAGTCAGTTACCACCTGTACCCGTCTGAAAAGTTGTGGGCACAGGATGATTTTGCAACATGGCCTCTTTCTGCTCCTCTGTTGGTTCTTTCTGCACATCTTTTGCTTCTTCCTGCACTTTTCTTCGTCTTTGTGGACTTCTGTTGCTTCTTTCTGCATTTCTTTTGCTTCTTTCTGCACGTTTTTTCTTCTTTCTTCACATGTCCTACCTCTGTAGGCATAGTTAGAAACTAGCATTTAAAAAACATTTGAAATTCACTTAAAAAATCATAGGTTTCAGGCACGTTATAGTTAGAAATTAGCATTTAAAAAACCTTTGAAATTCACTGAAAAAACCATAGGTTTCAGACACGTTATAGTTAGAAATTAGCATTTAAAAAACCTTTGAAATTCACTGAAAAAACCATAGGTTTTAGGGACAGTTATAGTTAGTTGGACATTTCACTCGTACAAAACCATAGAAATTCCCCGTTATAGTTAGTTCAGCTAACTATAACTCGCGCCCCGCAATGCACTGCTGATGACGTCACATATTACATCACTCATGACATGGTCAGTGACATCACTGATGACATCACTGATGACATCTCAAATGACATCACTGATGACATCATCCATGTGATAATTTCATGCATCTTCTCACACCCTAATATAGCTTTTGATACACCCACTCTAAATTACAGACTGCCATTCTCAAAACCATACACACTCCAATACCAATAACTACATACCCACTCACTGATTCTTAGGTCTACACACACACATCTACTCACTCACCCGTACAGTCACTCATACTTACAGTCACTCAGTACAGGACTATCATATGCACTCATACACCTATATAAACACTCACACACCGCCACTCATCCATAGAGGTACTCACACACCTAGTCAGTCATGCAAAAATTAATCACACACCCATTTACTCACCTATACAGTTATACACACACCAGCTCACTTACTCATACAAATACTAGCACATTCTTACGCTCTTATACAATAACTGATACAAGCACACACGCATCCATACAGCCACTCTCACAATCACACACTCTCACTTATAGCCATTTAAATACTCTAACACACATATATACTGCCTTTTACATATGTAGTTACTCGCACATGTACCACTGAGATATACATTCACTCACTAACACACCCATACACACACTCACCCACCCAAGCAGTCCATCACAGATGCACTCTTGAAATCATGCACCCAGTGAATCACCCACTCACACATCTATGTACAGAGTCACACACACCCCACCCACACAAACACTCAGGCAGCCATACAGATACTCAGAGAACCAATCAATAACCCATATAGACACTCATGTAGCTATTCGCAAATCCATGCATCCACTTACACACCAACAAACAGACGGATACAGACATTCACACAGTTTAGTCACTAACCCATGCATTCAGTAAGATATGTTTAATCACTCACTTGTAGAGTCAGTCACGCGCGTACTAAATCATCCATTCAGACACTTATACACCCACTCATTCTTCAATACGCCTTTCCCTATATATATTAAACATATTTAAACTTTACAGAAACACACAGTCACTGGATGATGTCATCAGTGATTTCATTTGAGATGTCATCAGTGATGTCATCAGTGATGTCACTGACCATGTCATGAGTGATGTAATATGTGACGTCATCAGCAGTGCATTGTGGGGCGCGAGTTATAGTTAGCTGAACTAACTATAACGGGGGAATTTCTATGGTTTTGTACGAGTGAAATGTCCAACTAACTATAACTGTCCCTAAAACCTATGGTTTTTTCAGTGAATATATATATATATGTCTCCAAACTCCTCCAACCTCCGTTCCCAAACACGACTTCAGCAAGGGAAATTACAAAAGTTTATACAATTAAAACCAGAGTTTCAAAGTATATATGTGCAAAAGTGCAAATCCAGCAGAGATTTTTAAAAGAAGGTGTAATTTAAAACTACAAATGGGATTAATCAAACTATTTCATGTTTGTATTCATAATGGAGTAAAAGCAACCAAATATTTGTGAAGTACACATTCATTATAGGAAGAATAAAGTCCATTTTCATTATCACTTGATCAGTTCAGATCAGTTAAGAATAAAATTGTAAAGTACATTTTTATCTCTAGTATGTTTTTCATATGGTGCAGAGCAGTTGATTATAAATATATCCTTTCCTTCCCAAATTAACATTTCTAATATTTTTTTTTTTTTTATATATATATATGTTCAAGGCAAAGATACTGATTTGCATAGTGACTAGTGCATAGCATGTTTACATTGAAGTAAAAACAGTAAAAAAATGCATGCCACTTCTGTGCTTTCATTCCATCATAATCCTAACCACTAAGACCCCTGAAAGCTCTGATCATTATATCAATTGGACATAATTGCTGCTATAGATTTTAAGGTGCTAAATCTCCAAATTAAAAATAATAATAATATAATCCCATTGGTGTTTTATTTCTCTTGTTCTCTTTTTTTTCCTTCCCTTCTTTCCCTTTTCTCCTTTTCTTTTATCTTTCCTACTCTTCTGGTGCAACAAGATCGAATACAAAACATCATTAGGGTCAGTATTTGTAAAATGCAGTCATTCATTTATCCATTACATTTTCTCAAACTATCAGGTGTCCACAACCATGTTGCCATTATTATGTAGCTCCACTTCCGATTACATCCATGTTCTATTGCAGATGAACATGTAGTTCTGCGTCCAAATTATGGCCAAATGGACTCTCGGTACCAGTTGCTAAAATGAGTTTGGATTCCATCTTGCGCAACTCCAATGTTCTGTTTCCACCTCTCTCTTTTGTTTCACAACTTTGATACCACAATATTTGAGATGTCGACAATCACTCGAGTGAGACTCATGGAAATGTTTGGCCATGGGATAAGTGAAGTCTTTGTTTTTAATAGCACGTAGATGTTGCAGTATCCTCAGTTTTAGTTTGTTGATTGTACTTCCTATATATCGTTTTTTACAGGAGCATTCTAGTTGGTATACAACAAACTTGGATTCACATGTGATGTGGTCTTTGATTGATTCAGTTCGACCATTCTGCAATTTATATGATGTTGTATTTTGACCATGTTCACACGCCTTACATTTGTAGCATTTCCAGAAGCCGGGTTTATTGAGCCAGTGTGAGGTTGTAGACTTTAGGGGTTCAAGATGGCTTTTTGTGAGAATGTCCCCCAAAGATGCTGTCTTCCTATACGTAATGTTCGGATGAGGTGACAAGACTTTTCACAGTGTTTCATCCAGCAGTAGGACACCCCAGTTCTTTCTAACAATTTTCTTAAATTCCCCACTCTGATTGTTATAATCCACAATGAGGCGTGTGGTTGTGTCCTTTTGATGTCTATCCATCTGAGGTCGTTTTTGTGTTAGTAGTTCTGACCTAGCTTTCTGAGTGACTCTTGTTCTTGCTGTTACAAGCACTTCCTCGGGGTATCCTCGTTCTGAAAAGCGTTTGCTCATTTCATTCAATTGCAGTTCAATATCCTCCGCTTCAGAACAGTTTCTCTTTGCCCGTAACATCTCTCCATAGGGTATTGGCCATTTGAGATTCTTTGGATGTCCACTATTTGCGTGCAAGATGCTATTACACGAGGTGGGCTTTCTATACATTTTTGTACAGACCCTCTGGTCTTTTATGAACACTTCTACATCCAGAAAGATGATGTTCTTTTGGCTTACTGTAGATGTGAAGGAGAGATTATACTTGTTGGCATTTAGAGAGTGGATGAAGGTTTGGAGGTCTGTGTGATCACCCTCCCAGACTATAAAGAGGTCGTCAATAAATCTTGACCAAAATTTGATGTTTCGATGATTCCTTTTCTCCAATACTTCAGACTGCCAAGAGTAGATTCGCGTACGTTGGAGCGAATGATGTACCCATGGCAGTCCCCTGTTTTTGCAGGAAGATATCACCTTGAAACAAAAAGACATTGTGTGTCAAGCAATATGTCAACATTCCAACCAACATTTCAGAGTGCTCCAGAAAGCTAATAGATCTTGTTTGTAAGAACTGCTTCACAGCAGCTACGCCATCTGAATGGATAATTGAGGTATAGAGCGATGAGACATCGATCGTTGCCATCAAGAGACCTTCTCTCCACTGGATCATTTGAATTTTGTTCAAAAAGTCCATTGTGTCCCGCAGATATGAGGGAAGTGACGTGACATAATCCATGAGAAAAACATCCAAGAAGCGGGAAGTGCATTCTAGCAGAGAACCAATGGCACTAACAATTGGTCTACCTGGTGGATTCGTGAGTGACTTATGGACCTTGGGGAGGAAGTAGATTGTTGCCATGACTGGATGGTCAGTTTTCAGATATAAAAACTCCTCCAGGTCAATAAGATTTCTTTCTTTCCAGGCATGCAACATTTGATGGTATTCCTTAGTCCAACTCTCCATGGGATTTGAGGTCAATTTTTCATAATGCTCTTCCATATTGAGTTGTCTTTCTCCTTCAGCCACATAATCTTTGCGGTTTTGGATATTACCGCCTTTATCAGAGGCTTTTATAATTAATGTTGTATCCTCTCGTAGATCTTTAAGGGCTTGTAGTTCACCAGCTGTTAAGTTCCACGATTTTTTAATATTTCTCTTTTCGTTTCCATTCTCCATTGTATTTGTGTTAAGACACGATGTATTATGGGTCATATTATTAATTTCATCCACAATGATCTCCTGAAATAAATCGATTTTATTACCAGCTGGAAATTGTGGGCAAAAAGTGGATTGCTGTTTCAGGCCACTGTTGCCCCCTTGTTGGTTTCAATCCCCATTCTGTGGCTGAACTCCTTGTCTGTTTCTGAGGAAGGTTGCTCTCGCCCTGGTGTGGACTCATCTTCATCTTGTAAATCCACTAGTACTCTGAGGGTAGATATATCTTTTTGATTCAACTTTGATGTTACCAAGCCGACAGTTGGTCTAGATTGTTGGATGGAAGTCTTTTCTTCAAAATATTTTTTTAATTTGATTTTTCTACAAAATTTATAAAGGTCAATGCGCAAGTTTGGGGTGTTCATATCTTTATTGGGGCAAAATGTAAGTCCCTTGTTCAGTAATGATGTTTGTGTTTCACTCAAGATCTTATCTGAGATGTTTATTACTAAATTGTTCTTGGTCAGAGTTTTCTTCAGTTTTACTTTGTCTTTCCTCTTCCTTTTTTGTGTTTTGCCCCCTCTCCTTTTTCTTCTAGTTGTGTTTTGGGTTGGCTTTTTCCCCACATTGTTCCTCTTCCTCTCCCTCTTTGCCGTGTTATCATTTGCATGAGTCTCATTTCCCTGGAAAAATCCAGGTTCGATGAGTTAGGTTCTTCATCCGCAGAGCTGAGGTCAGAGCTGTCGATCGTCCCAGGGGTTTCATACCCAGCGCATTTATCCATTACTGCCCGATTTCTAAATATATCATATTTCCTGGCAAAGGTGTATATTCGCCCATTGGCGTAATCCAATCTATCCCTGTTGAATTTATTTGCCTTCCGTTTTTCTACATCCGCCTCATGTTTATTGATTTTCTTTTCCATATTCTCAATTATTGCTTTGTTTTCTTCATTGTCAGGATACTGTTTTAGTTCCTCTTCCAGCTCCTGGATTAAGGTGACTAATCTTTCCAGTTTCCTTTCCGCATGAATAATCAATGTCCTCATCAGTTTTAGGGAACATTCATTGGTATCTATTTGCCATTGTTTAATTAAGTCTCCATCCAGGTCATTTAATGTTGGCATAATAAGTATTCTCAGTCCCCTTGGGATTCTTTTAAACTCAATGTATTTCTCCAGAGTTTCTTTTTCCCACCACTTATTCACTTCTAGTATACGTTGTTGTTGTAGTTCTTTAATAACACAATTAATGGTTCTTTTCTTTTGGTTTTTATCTCCCATAGACTCCATGGATATGCCACTGGCAGACGGTGTTGGATCATCGTTTAAAAGTTCACTCGCTCATTGTTTCCTATTTTTGCTTCTCTCAGCCATGTTAGAATTTCTCTTAAAAGGATTAGTGCAAATATCTTTCCGTTTGTTTGCTTGGTTACAGTATCTATTTGTGGTATCCTTCTGGCGTGCTGGTTAATGTGTTACATTAACCACTCTCCGAGGAAAATGCTCTTCGGGAAATGGTGTTGCTTTTGACAAGCATTCATTATTTCTCAAGACCAATACCCATCCGTGGGCAGTGTGGAACGGCTTGGAGGGCAATTACAAGATTGTATCTTAGGGCGCCACTCAATGTTACCCTTACTAAATATATATTTTTTTCACTGACAAAAACCACAAGTTTCAGGGACGTTATAGTTAGGCTGTCATGTCACTCAAACAAAACCAGAGAAATTTGGCCGTTATAGTTAGTTGAGCTAACTATAACTCGCTCCCCCGCAATGCACTGCTGATGACATCACATATTACATCACTGGTTTTGTACGAGTAAAATGTCAGCCTAACTATAACGTCCCTGAAACCTGTGGTTTTTTCAGTGAATTTCAAAGGTTTTTCAAATGCTAAATCCTAACTATAACATCCCTGAAACCTATGGTTGTTTCAGTGAATTTCAAACGTTTTTTGAATGCTAAATCCTAACTATAACGTCCCTGAAACCTATGTTTTTTTCAGTGAATTTCAAAGGTTTTTCTAATGCTAATTTCTAACTATAACGTCCCTGAAACATATGTTTTTTCTCTGTATTTCTAAGTTTTTTTAAATTGAAATTCTTAAGTATAAAATTATTTCTAACCTTAGCTTTTTTCAATATTTGTAAGTGTTTTTTGAATTGCTTTTATTTAAAAATGATTGGAACTATTTATATTTTTAAAAAAAATATATATATACTTAGTTTTTCTAAAATCTTCTTCAACAATTAAAATCACTCTTTTAAAATATATATATCATATACTGCTAAAAGTATACTCTGTTTTTTATATGTACAACTTACATTTATATTTTCTTGAAATAATGCTTTTAATACTGTGAAAGTTGTTTTATTGAATTGTTATGCTTTCTTTTTTTTAAATTTTTTTACAAAGGAGTCGCGCACCCTACACGAACCTACAAGATGGGTGTGCGGATTCAGGGTGCTCGAACCCTGCTGGCGCGCATTTGCGGAGTCGCGCTGGAGTCGCGACTCCGGCGTAATTTTAAAAGCACAAAATATCATTGTAGAAATTATAAATACAAGTTTTGGTTAAAGACTTTCACTAATATAATTTAGAAAACAATTTATAAACAGTATTTTCTACTTTACTATGAACTGTATGAAATTTCATGAGTGCGCGACGTATGCACGTAGGGTGCGTGACCCTTCCCGGCACGAATTTACGGGGTCACGCAGGGGTCGCGACTTCGGCGTAATTTTCAAAGTGTAAATATCACTATACAATGTTTAAATATCAGTTGTGTTTAAACACTTTCACTAATATACTTTTTCAAATATCTTATAAACACCTATTTATACTTTATAATTATGTATAGGAAATTTTATGGGTGCGCGACTTGTGCGCGATGGGTGCGCGCACCCTACGCGACTCCATGTGACCTGAAAAAAAAGCTTCTGATTGGTTTAAATCATTTTCATTCTGTAAGAGGGAGGATCCAACACTTGTTTTATTCCTCTTATTATTTGTTTGTCTTGCTGACAAGACCTGCTTGTTTTACCTCCGTTCATTTTTCCAATTTTTGTGTGTTTTTTTACTTTTAATATAAACTATGACATCTAGTCATCCAGATGTTGAACCACTGTAACTTGAAGATGATGACATTGTGGAGCCAGTGAAGAACAGGAAGGAAAGTGTGGTGTGGGTCTTCTTTAGTGTGCCAGAGGGAGAAAAGAAGGTGAATGCCAGAAAAGTCACCTGTAACATCTGCAAAAGAGAACTCTCTTGAGGCTCTGAAAAGAAATATTCATGTGGAACATCAAGCAAGAAGAAACATTTGGAGACTATCCATCCCTTACATCTGGCAAGAGAAGTTGCACGGAGGGACAGGAATGAAGCGGCAGAACAAGATCTTAATGCCCCTTCAACATCCTCTCAAGGGCTTCCAGCAACACCAAGGCCACACATTGTACCGGAACTGTTGGATGCGGCCATAAGCTGTAAAAAATGTGATGCAAAACTCTGCATCGGGGAGCAGTGCATTTATGTTATTGCCAATGCATGGGTAATGCCTGGATGATTTTGTGAGTGCATGGGTACGGCTTTAGTGATAGTTGGAGTGCATGGATAGTGCCTGGATAATTTGAAGAGTGCAAGGGTAGTGCCTGGGTTATTGCTTGAGTGCACGGGTAATGACTGGGTGTTTGCATGAGTGCATGAGTAGTGCCTGGGTGATTGGAGGACTGCAAGGGTAGTGCCCGGGTTATTGCATGAGTGAATAGGTAGTGCCTGGGTGATAGGAAGAGTGCATAAGTACTACCTGGGTGATTGCATGAGTGCTGGGATAATGTCTGGGTGATTGGAGGAGTGAAAGGGTACTGCCTGAATGATTCGAGGAGTGCATGAGTAATGTTTGGGTGCAACCCCTTGTCTCTTTCTCCACCCCTCTCCCCTCATTCTGCACCCCTGTTGCCCCTTTCTGCACCTCTGTTCCTTCTTTCTACACTTCTTTTGTTTCTTTCTGCACAGCTCTTGCTTCTTTCTGCACCCCTCGTGCCTCTTTCTGCACCCCTCTTCCCTCTTTTTGTACCCCTCTTGCCTCTTTCTGCACCTCTGTTGCTTCTTTCTGCACTCCTCTTGCTTCTTTCTATACCTCTCTTGCTTCTTTCTGCACCACTCATGCTTCTCTCTGCACTCCTCATCCCTCCTTCTGCACCCCTCTTGCCTCTTTCTGCACCTCTGTTCCTTCTTTCTGCACTTCTTTTGTTTCTTTCTGCACTTCTCTTGGTTCTTTCTGCACCCCTCTTGCCACTTTCTCCACCCCTGTTACCCCTTTTTGCATCTCTGTTGCTTCTTTTGTTATATTCCTTATAGGTACCCTATATCGCAACCTTTCACCTACATCCGTCCCTACATTATATACATAACGGTTCTTAGGTACTGACCTTTTACCTAGATATGACACTGCATTCAGAACGCAGGTTTTTTCCTGGTTCGATTCTCATACATTATGCATGAGGCTTCTTGGAAGCACAGCAGAACTAACAGTAGGACTACCATCTCCTGTATAATATCTCTGTATAAAGTTCAGGCCCAATGTCATCCTTTAGGCCGACACTGTAACACAGCAAGGTAGGACCGCTGGGGAGACCTATGCGTATATATACAACATATCTTGCTTAGGAAGATAGAGGAGACCGTGACTTCCCGTCTGACACACTGACCAGAGACGCTGAGGTTCCTGCATGCAGACGCTCCAGCTAGCAGTGGTCTAACATCCCTCACGGGTTGTCCAACTCGAGACAAGGACGGGGTCCCACATTCTCTAAACTCTCAGGTAATGGGGTGAACAAGATCCTAGAGGGATTCTTGGCATAACACCTACACAGATGCTAGGTACATTTAGGTACATTTAGGTACATCTAGTTAGGGAGACATTGTAGGAGTACGCACTTTTTATCATGTGTTTTATGTACTTGTATATATTCATGATTTCGGCAAGATGGTAGAACTATACCATCCTTTTACTTTCGTACTACTGCTAATCATATATCTCTGCTACTGTCTAATGGTTGTTATAGCTCATATATTCTACACTAGAATAACAACTGTTCAATAAATACTTATTGAAACGCCCAGCCTGTTTATTCTGTGTAACTCTCTGAGACAAACTAAGTGAGCACGAGTGACTGAGCGAAAGGTAGTATATTGTTTCCACGATCCTGGGGGATCAGGGTTGTCATGTTCTGAGGTTGCCAAGAACTATTCTCTCCCCGATAAGAGGAGACTCTACTGGCACTGTGAGCTAGCTAATACAGACAGGCTAACGTATCCGGTGGGGGTGCACGGAATCAGTCCGCCACCAATCCCACAGTTTATGTTATCCAAATGTGCAAATCCTGTATAGGAGATATAGGAACTACACAACACTTTCTGCACTTCTCTTGCCTCTTTCTCCATCCCTCATCCCTCTTTCTGCACCTCTGTTGCTTCTTTCTGCACTTCTCTTGCTTCTTTCTGTACCTCTGCCCCTTCTTTTTGTAACCCTTGTGCCCCCTTCTGCACCCCTCGTGACTCTATCTGCACCCCTCATCCCTCTTTCTGCAGTCCTCTTGCCTCTTTCTGCACCTCTGTCCCTTCTTTCTGCAACCCTTGTGCCTCTTTCTCCATCCCTCATCCCTCTTTCTGCACCTCTGTTGCTTCTTTCTGCACTTCTCTTGCTTCTTTCTGCACCTCTGTCCCTTCTTTCTGCAACCCTTGTGCCTCTTTCTGCACCCCTCTTCCCTCTTTCTGCACCCCTCTTGCTTCTTTCTGCACCCCTCGTGCCTCTTTCACACCCCTCTTCCCTCTTTCTGCACCCCTCTTGCTTCTTTCTGCACCTCTGTTCCTTCCTTCTGTACTTCTTTTGTTTCTTTATGCACCCCTCTTGTTTATTTATGTAACCCTCTTGCCTCTTGCACGACCCCACTTCCCCCTTTCTGCATCTCTGTTGATTTTTTATGCATTTCTCTTGCTTCTTCTGCATCTCTCTTGCTGTTTTCTGCACCCCTTGTGCCTCTTTCTGTACCCCTCATCCCTCTTTCTGCAGTCCTCTTGCCTCTTTCTGCACCTCTGTTCCTTCTTTCTGCACTTCTTTTGTTTCTTTCTGCACCTCTCGCTTCTTTCTGCTCCCCTTTTGCCTCTTTCTGCACCACTCTTGCCTCTTTCTGCACCTCTGTTTCTTGTTTCTGCACTTCTTTTGTTTCTTTCTGCACCCCTCTTGCTTCTTTCTGCACCTCTGTTCCTTCTTTCTGCACTTATTTTGTTTCTTTCTGCAACTCTCTTGCTTCTTTCTGCATGCCTCTTGCTTCTTTCTGCACCCCTCGTGCCTCTTTCACACCCCTCTTCCCTCTTTCTGCACCCCTCTTGCCTCTTTCTGCACCTCTGTTCCTTCCTTCTGCACTTCTTTTGTTTCCTTCTGCACCTCTCTTGTTTATTTCTGTAACCCTCTTGCCTCTTTCTCCACCCCACTTCACCCGTTCTGCATCTCTGTTGCTTTTTTATACATTTCTCTTGCTTCTTTCTGCATCTCTCTTGCTTCTTTCTGCACCCCTCGTCAGCTTTCTGCACCCCTCTTCCCTCTTTCTCCACCCCTCTTCCCCCTTTCTGCATCTCTGTTGCTTCTTTCTGCACTTCTCTTGTCTCTTCCTCCACCCCTCTTCCCTCTTTCTGCACCTCTGTTGCAACTTTCTGCACCTCTTTTGCTTCTTTCTGCACCCCTCGTCCCTCTTTCACACCCCTCTTGCCTCTTTCTGCACCCCTTTTGCCTCGTTCTGCACCCCTCTTACCTCTTACTGCACCCCTCTTCCCTCTTTCTGCATCCCTGTTCCTTCTTTCTGCATTTCTTCTGTTTCTTTCTGCAGCTCTCTTGCTTCTTTCTGTACCCCCTTACCTCTTTCTCCACCCATCCACCCTCTTTCTGCACCCCTATTGCCTCTTTCTGCACCTCTGTTCTTTCTTTCTGCACTTCTTTTGTTTCTTTTTGCACATCTCTTGCTTCTTTCTGTAACCCATGAGCCTCTTTCTGCACCTCTCTTCCCTCTTTTTGCACACCTCTTGCCTCTTTTTGCACCTTTGGGGGATATTCTCAAGAACGTGTGATAATCATCGCAAAAGTAGCTTAACGCAACTTTGCACATCGCAGCCCATCGCGGTAAAATAACAGTGTGTTAGCGTTGTATTCTCAACCCGGCGGCACCAAGCGATAGTCTCACGATAACGCACCAAATGACCGCGTTAAAATTAACGTGACGCCGAAACAATGAGAAACACGAACGCGAAAAAAAGGTGCGATGCCCCAAATCGCGATACAAAAATCAGCAATAATCAGCAACAGGCCTGCAATTCCCACGCATCATAAAGCACTATAAAAGCACCGAAAAACACAATCAAAACAATTCAAACTGCGTAGCACCATGGACGCACCTGGATGGACTGCAGAGGACAACGTGAACCCCACAAGCCCCACAGATGACCAGCAAGGAACCTCAGGGTTGGGGAAGGCCAAGGAGAAGAGGAAGAGGAAGACGGGGTTCAGTCCGCAGGAAAACAGGACCATCGTTACGGAGGTGACAGAACACTACCAACAACTGTTCGTCACCTCCAACGTGTCATTGGCAACAAAGACGCAAACATGGCAGACTATCTTGGACCATGTGAATGCAGTTGCAGAGTTGAGGAAGACAATGGAAGAGGCCAAGAGGCGCTGGAATGATGTGAAGGGCAAAAACAAGAAGAAAGTCGATGCCAACATAAAAGCAGCAACGCAGATTTGATGTGGGGGTCCAGCGGCACACCAGGAGCTGGATGACATGGAGAAAATGGTGGCTACAGTCATCAGTCGGGATACGGTGCCAGGAGAAGTGGATCCGGACACTGCTCAACATGACCTGTCACAACATCAACAGGGTGAGTACTGACCAGGGACTGGGGGGACGGGGGGAGATGGGCACAATGGCACACACGCACAATTAAGTAGAGCACACCGCACACCCACAATGACTCTGGATCCTGTCCCTGATCACCTTGGCATACTGCAGCACACATAGAAACAGCAAGTAGGCCCCCGTCGACAATGTGCCCGGAGGGGGCCCTTCCCACACATCACCAATCTCACAACAAACCCATGCACTTGTGCTGAACCCAGCAAAGCTGCAGGTCCGTGAGCCACACTGACAATGCAAGTGACACTGCATGACGATTAGCATGGCTGCAGTCCAACTACTATGACATGGTGCACGCCACGACACTGAGGTGACTGAGTGTGGACCACATCCGGAAAGGAGCAGGTCACACCCTGACACAACCACGTGCACAAACAACCCCGACGTCAACAACACATCTGTGGACAAACCATGCCCAAGAGTCACAACTCAAACAAGAGCCCAATTTACCCAAGCCCGCAACATCTCAGCACTGTAGAAGCACAGAAGTCAAAAGCACACCGCCTGAAAGGGAGAAGGGGCAGAAAAATCAGAGCTGCAGAGGTGACTCACCCACAATGCAGCACACACACATAAGAATAAGAGCACCCCAACACTGATGACAATGTGGTACAAACTGCAACACTTTCACAACAGAACACAGGACACAACTGGTGCCGCATGTGTGTACAAAATGGCCAATCACACCTGGCATAGCAGGAAAGTGTGAGATGACAATGTACGAGTACAAACCCACATCCATGATGTAGTACAAATGTCCACTGTCCCGCATCAAATAGGCATCTCCTCACAAACAGTCACAATGTACATTGTCATGCAGTCTGCATGTAAACTCCGCCAATGCGTCAACATACATGGAACACAGTGTGAAACTGCATCTCCCCTTCACATCGCAGAGGGACAATCAACACCTCCTGCAGAGCAGACCCTACAACACGTCAGTGATGATGGAGACGACCCCCAGAACATCGACTACGACGAACTCCAACGGTTCATGGACAACCTCCGCACCCCACCTCCAGTAGCAGGGCAGCCCAGCACCATCGAGGTGATCCCACCCCCTGCACAGACCACACAGCAGGGAGCACCCACAACCATGTCTGGCTCCCAGCACCTCACCGAAGAACACATGGCGATCCAACGCCGTTTGTTAGACTGCCAGAAGGAGCTGGCTGAACAGGTGCGGGTGGGGTTCGTTCTCATGGCAGCCAAACTAGATGCCATACGTGGGTGTCTAAGTCCCATCAGGGACCACTTACAGTCCCTAACGGACACCCACAGTCCACCCCATGCCCTCCAACAATCCATGCCTGCCGTCGCTGGAGTCATGACTCGGATACAACAACTGTCTAGTCAGAGTGGCTACAGCGATGTCATCCATGAATTGGGGAAACATAAGGAGGGTCATGGAGAACATGGAGCGGATGCAGGCGCAAACAATGTCTACCACGGCTGCACACAAGAAAGCTGTAGATGGGATCTTCCATGCCCTGCAGATCCTCATCATGGGAGTGATGCCACAAGACATTGCGCAGATTAATGCTGCTGCTACTCCAACATCCACATCTCCGGTCCCTGATGTGTCAGTGTCACACAGTGCTGCAAACCAAACACCAACACCCACATGTGAGGCACATGAAACGTCAGAGGACGAAGATGAGGATGAATCTGCCATAGTGGTAAGGAGGAACCAGTAGCATTCATCTCCGCCATATGGCTTGTTACTGCTTGGGTCTGCCCTCTGCATCATGCCCTGGAATAACACCTTCCACTGTCCCCCGACACACTCTGCGACACCAACCTTGGACCTCGACATGGAATGCCATCACTTGTATGCTCAACAATGACACAGCAATCAGCCTGCGGACTGGACTCTTCCCCTTCCGAGTAACTTGCCAATCCCTAAAGGACTCAGGCTGGCCCTCCACAGGGCAACATTGTAAAGTGTTGTCTGCATGGCCCAGTACTGAGACAGCCTCAACAGTCCACTGAACGTGAATAATACATTCTGATACACACAGATGTGTCATGTCTATGAATAATCAAGTCTGAAAGCATGGACGAATGTAGGGGCAGTGATTCCGCCTTACGTCCATGTAGCTCATGTTGTGAGACTTGTGTCACAGCCAGGGTGCATCCCTGCATCATGGTTGTACATATTTGACCCCAAAAGTAGCCCTGTTGTCAATTGTAGGTCACAAATGACAGCCTATATGTAATGATTTGGGACACATGTGAAACGCTGAGCAGTGGGATCCCGTACTATCTTTGACACACAGAAATGGCATTGCGAATACGTGACACCCAAACAGCCTCTCTGTACAGAGGTGACACACCCACCATCTATTTCCAATTAGTGAGATTGTTAGCACTACATGTTGCACTTAAACTTGTCAGAGTGATGTGCCTGTACAGAGGAGTAACCTGCACACAGGGAATGTGTGTTGTAATGATTTTATTTGCACATGCTGTGCCTGTGGTCATTTTGTACTGTTCCATGATTGCTAAGGACTGTGACAATGTGACATGCTCATGTGAAGAAATTGTCAATGATGGTGTTCCTATGGGCTAGTCCTGCTGCAGTGGGGTGTGGTCCACCTGCCTCATCTTCCTCATCATCGTCCGGTGCATCTGGCACTTGTAGCCATGGGGCATTGGTGCGCACACATATGTTGTGCAACACAAAACATGCAACGATCATCTTGCACACGATGCCTGGGCTGTACAGGAGCCTTCCACCTGTGATGTCCAGGCACCTGAAACGTGACTTCAACACGCCAAATGTGCATTCCACGATGCCCCTGGTGCATTTGTGGGCCGCATTGTACTGCCTCTGGGCCTGTGTGTTCGGGGCTCGGAGGGGTGTCATCATCCAAGGGCAGAGTGCATATCCTTGATCACCTGTGACAGTGCATAGAGACAAGAGTCAAAAGTTGGTTATGCACGATGTGTTGGCAGGCCCACTAGTTCATTGGTGTGTGATATGTGTGACTTAGTGATTCCCGTTTGACAGGTACTGCTTGTAGCAAATGAGCGGCATCAATGTGTATTACGTAGCCTCACTGCTGCCCCTCCCTCCCCTGTGCATATTTACTAGTGTGCGCAGCGTGGTTGCATCACTTGCACTTCTACCGCACACCATTGTCATGCCTGTCTGCGCATGTCCACAAGCCTGACAACGACACTGTGATGTTGTGCGTTGAAGGTGGGCGGCCACGTGTGTGTAGGCCTATGGTAAGGATAGGGCGGACACAGATGTCGAATTCATGGCTGGCTGAACTCGCGATGCGGTTGAGGGTAGACCTTTGGCCTATGCTGCGGTAATAGCGACACACACAACAGTTGGCATGTATGATCCCGGACCCTGAGCGGGCTTGCGCTCCTTCATTTATCCCTTCGGCCGAGCCCGCACTCCGGGGGCATGCTACATCGCAACATTGTCCATTGCAGGACGTGTGGCGCCGACACTACAACAGAGACACACGCATTAGGCACTTCCTTGAAAACGCCAACACTTAGCAATGCCCAGAGCCCAGGGCTGATTATCCACACCCCTACGCTGGACTGTCGTACATCAGCCCACTACGCTTACGCTTACAGGGGGGTACGACACAGCTACATGTCCCAGGTCTTCCCCACTGCCGGAGGTGACATGGTTGCGTCCGCTGTACACAGCACAATGTCATGTGGTAGGGCCCGGGGCCCTCATGCATACATAATGACCACACGGACACACTTAGATAGTTTGTGGAACTGTCTACGGGCACGTGCGTCCGGCCCCTTTTATTGCCTGGGCCACATGTCCAGTGACGCCTGTGCTGGATGGCTGTGGGGTGAGTGTAAGCCAGCCCTCAGAGAGTGGTTGGTGCTGGCAACAACTACAACAATGATCAGACAATCAGAAGTTCAAAGTTCAAACAGCAAGGGTCCATGACTTGAGCTGCACAGAGTTAGTGGCCCCGGATGCACTGCGGCCGGCACAGGCACACCGCCACGGGACGGTGACTTGCGGTGCACTGAGGTAGGGCCACGGGAGCTGAGCGGGTCCTCGTCGGTGTCGAAGGTTAATGTCGCACAGTGTTTCGGGGGACAGTGGAAGGTGTTCTTCCAGGGCATGATGCAGAGGGCAGAACCAAGCAGAAACAGGCAATATAGAGGAGATGAATGCTACCGACTCATCTTCTACACCAAGTCAGTATCAGCTACATGATGATGAAGTCAAGCCCCAGGCCATAGACTCAGACGCCACCAAAGTTCAACCAGAGAGTGTCCATGAATTACGTGGCACAGTTAGTGGCACCAGAGCTGAAAGGGGATGCAGTCTGCGATGAGGCCTGTACAATGGTATAAACTCTGCCATGAAAAAATCAAGACTCAGTCCCAAATGTGTGACCTACTTAACCGCAGTGTAGGCCGGAGGCAGCGGGCAGCAGGGGCCCACAGACACGGGTCATTGGCTTGCGATGCACAGAGTTGGTGGCACCAGATCGAAGGGAGTACAGTGATCTAAACTCTGCCATAAACATATGAACTCGGCCATAATGAAATCAAGACTCAGTTCCAAATGTGTGACCTACTGGACCGCAGTGTAGGCCGGAGGCAGCGGTGGAGTATGTCAATGAGAAAGGAGTGCTGGGGGCCAGTGTCGCGGAGGCCGTGATGGTCTGAGGAGGCTGCCATGGCCGCGGGCCTCGGGCTTGGAGCTTGCACCGTCACATGGTGGGCCCTCTTTGACACACGCCGGTGTCGGCAGGTGAGCAGTGAGGTTTGGTTGCGCTGGGGCGGCCAAGATGGGTCTGGGGACCAGCGGCCTGGGGTGCAGCAGGCGCACAGGATCGCAGGCGCCGCCGCTCACGGAATCGGCCTCATGGCGGGCTGAGAGGCGCTGCCCTGGCAGACACGTTGGCCATTCCGGAAGAGAACCACACACCGAGCAACGGGCTTTTTATTCACACCCCTACGCTGGCCTGGCGTACGCCTGGCCAGCCCACTCTGCTCACACTTACAGGGGGGGACGTAACAAGCTACATTTCCGCGATCTTCCCCACTGCCTGGGGTGACATGGTTGTGTCCACTGTCCACTACACTCCAAACACCAGCAGTATGTGTCAACATGGCCATGTCTGTGGTCTGCATTCTGCAGTCTGGCCAGCACATCAATGCCACTGTGTACATTCTCATTCATGGGTCACTTGCCTCCTTCGCACATGCCTGGTTCCCACCTCTCCCCACATTCTGCTATTGTGTGGCTGAGGTGGCATGCTGTTGATGGCTTGTGTACATGGCTGGCCCAGGTTACCACAGTAAGTTGTGCTGTCGTGTCTGGTAGGTGGGCATGTTGTTTGGCATGTTGTATGTGTGTTTGTGACATGGGCATTCCCAGAGTCGTGAGTTGCATGACTGTGGAGTTGAGGTGTGTGGTGTGTTCATTTGGTACTTACCAGCGAGCAATGCATTCCCATAGGTGCCATCCTGGAAGCGCTGGTTGATGATGGGCTGTCGGAAGATGAAGGAATCATGCACACTCCTGGGTAGTTGGCGACGACATTGGTGAAGAGTCCCCGGTGGTCAACTATTGCCTGCACATTGATGGAATGCGTGTGCTTCCTGTTGCAGTAATTGTGTGCTGTGTCGGCAGGGGGCACGAGGAGTACATGTGTGCAGTCGATTGCCCCCAACACGTGCGGGAAGCCAGCTATGGCGTAGAAGCCCTGCTTGGTCTCCAGCTGTTCCTGCGTAGTGTGGGGGAAGTGAAGGTACTGGGGTACCAAGCTGATGATGGCATCCAAGACAGGTGTGAGGAACTTGGATAGGGCTGGCTGTGAGACTCCTCCGACTCTGGCAGTTGTTGGTTGGAATGTACCAGAGGCCAACAGGTGCAGCACAGCCAGCAGCTTTGTCTGCGGAGGGATGTTGGTTGTCCGCTGTGTTGGTACCGTTAGCCTGTGGGCAATGCGGGTCAGGAGGCGGAGGATGGTTGTCCTTTTGAGCCTGTAGTGCGCAATGACTTCCTCTGGCTTTAAGTCTGTGAGGCTGGTGCAATTTCTGTAGGTCCGCTGTCTTTGTCTGCGCTGCCTCTGAGGTAGTCCGGGGGGGCAGGGGGGATCCGGGAGGGGGGGTTGCGGGCCTGAGTGTAGTGGCGGTGGGTGTTGTGGCCCTCTTGGGGCTCCGAGCTGCATGATCAGTAGCTCCATGGTATCTGTTGTTCTTCAGGTGTGGCTCTGGTCTGGGCTCCCTTTTGTGGTGCAGGTTGTCGTCCGACTTAACACCAGGTATGAGCAGGTGTTGAATCCCTGCTGCTAACGCGCCTTATCGCCTGTTTTGGGTTCTTATCACCGATCTGGCTGGTCGTTGAGAATGTTGCGAAGTGGAGTTTTCGCGGCTTTTTGCACAGGAACGCCTACTCTGCATCTCATTAGCGTTGTTTGCCGGTGTCATCCGTTTCGATGTTTTTTGCGTCTGCTATCGCGGGATAACTGGCGGTATCGGCTGTTAGCACCAGCTTGTGAATGGGGCGATGACTCAATCGCCACTTTGGCTGCGATAAAGTGCCGCTAACTCGGCGATAAGTCCTTGAGAATATGCCCCTTTGTTGCTTCTTTCTGCACTCCTCTTGCTTCTTTCTGCACTCCTCGTGCCTCATTCACACCCCTCTTCCCTCTTTGTGCACCCCTATTGCCTCTTTCTGCACTTCTTTTGTTTCTTTCTGCAGCTCTCATGCTTCTTTCTGAACCCCCTTGCCTCTTTCTCCACCCCTCTTCCCTCTTTCTGCACTCCTGTTGCACTTCTTCTGTTTCTTTCTGCAGCTCTCTTTTTTTGTTGTTGTTGTCCTCATTAGCCTCAGATTACCTTCCACAGCACCTCCATCCGAAACCACCCTTTTTCCGTGCTGGGAGAGAAAGGTTCTGATATCCAAAGACCTGCCAATCGCACTTCCAATAGCCATTCTCCCTAACCCTCGACTCTCCCAACCGAAAACCATCGCTCAGGTACCGATCCTCCAGGAGAGATACGAAAATATTCGGAGTGGCTTGTGCAATTTTACCGAGGTCTGCTTTTTATTCATAATCATTGGACCACCCTTCCTACGTCTCCAACCATTCTACTAGCGGACGCCAAAAGGCATACCTTCTCCTATCTAGGGAGATTGCATCCAAACTTAAAATATATGTCAATGATGATTTCCACTCTATATAAGTAGGAGGATTTGGGCTAGTCCATTTTTTACACAACTCTCTTCGCGCCATCAACATAGCATAGAGGGGGATAACATGGCGGCCAGTTAGAGGCGGGTCGGGGGAGCTCCTCCAGGTGTGTGTGCTAAATGGGTGTTTTCCTGCGAGCTACCAAGCGGAGAAATGCGTGGAGAAGGTGCGATGGTTAGACGAGTTGTACGGGCTCATTGAAGATTGAGGATTGCTGTCAGAAATCGGGAATACACGCTGCGAAACGTGAATCGGAAGCCGGGAGTCAAGGGCGGCAGAGTTCACGGACCAAAGGTGTAGTCTCGGGCGGCATACTTCCAGGAGGCGGGGCTTTATGCTCTATGCCGGAGAGCGGAGAGTCGAGCTGGGAACAGAGTTGAGTGGAGAAACGGCGAACTGGCTGATTTGGGAAATTCATTACGATTACGGTAACGGATTTTGAGACTCTATTCCGACCCCCTCCCATATCTTTTGAGAGTATTTTTAAGAGCGAAAGGAGGCGAAGGCAAAGGCAGCCACGGCAGGCGGAGGTGCTAGCGAACAGCGGTGGTTTAGAGCCGCGCTGGAAGTGAAAAGAGGGAGAAAGGCGGCAGCAAGAATCCCGTTCCGAGGAGGAGGGGGTGGAGACAGCCCAAAAACACAAACAAGAGTAATTGGAGAGCTGGTTCTAGATAGTCCAGAAGGTACGGGGGAAGCACAGAGGTTCAGAGTTTGAGACTACAGGAAGAGGAGGAAAAGAAGCCCAAAAAGGGGCAGGACGGAAAAAAAAAAATATTCAAATTTAAAACAAAAAGCAGAGATTACTCATAATAGTGAGCCAAAGCAGCCGGGACAAGGAAGATATTCATTAAGGAGTGCTAAGTGGGATAAGGTCTTGTCAGGACAGGGGGCAAGCAGAGGAGAAGGGGGTGGTGGAGGTGGAGGTGAAGGAGGTGAAGGAGAGGAGGAAAGAAAAATTTCAGAGTTTAAAACTACACTAGTAAGAATCCCTGTAAAAAGAGAACAAAGAGTAACCAAGCAAGAGGAGCTGATAAAACATCGCATGAACAAAACTCAGAAGGTGAAGGTTACTCCCTCACTTAGGACCTTTTTTAAGGTGTTGCCTAGGACACTAACACTGAGGGAAGGAAGGACGATAAGTAGTGAGACGGGTGAGATGGATAAGAGTATGGAGGGACGGAAATGGAGAAATCACCGGGGTAGTGGAGTGACATGTGTCAGGGCACGTCTGGAGCAACCAGGGAAGCCCACTGAAAGTTAAAGTTGCCTTCACAGGGACCCACAGGCCAACAGACCAGGGATCGCGAAGGGACCTCAAGCTGACTCACTAAATACCAGCCCACGGAACACTCGTGGAGTGTAGGCCAGAAATCTTCAGAGGAATTACTGCTTGGGGTCAGGACTACAAGTAGCCCAAAGCACAGCCTCAGGGGTTGTCAAAAAGCATATGCTGCTGCAAATGTACACGGTGCCCAGGGGTTCGAGTTGCGCGGTCCCCAAGAGGGATACGGGCCTCAGAATTGCTGAGAGCGCAGATCAACCTCAGAGACCACGGGAACCCACCTCCTGTATTGCAGAGATCTTCAGAGTCCTTCAGGAGCTTTGTAGATGCAAACTGGTCAGATGCGTTTAGGTGCCTGCTCAGCAGGGGAGTAACTCCTTTACTCCAAGGGAGATTCTTCAGTCATCCAGCGTTGTGCAGATCGTCGAAGCACTTGGTTGCTGTAGCAGAGTTTAGTCCAGGTAATATCCAAAGTCCTGTAGTCAGGGGTTCCTACTTTATACCCAAGGAAGGGGTGGGACAAACTCTGGGGACCCAGCTATGGGAGGGTCAGGACAGAGGAGTGGCTACACCCATGTCCTTTGTCCAGTTTCGCACCAGAGCAGGAGCAAATGGCTCCTGAAACCGGTTTGAGCTGGACTATGCACAGGGACACCAAATGTGCCCCCAGTGCAGACATCAAAGCACTCTGAGAGTGCACCCACCCAGCCCCAATACACTAAAGCGTGTCTGGGAAGTGGTCACACCTCCCTGTGACAGGAAACCTATTGTCAAACCTTCCCCTGCCAGAGTTTCGTCCAGCAGCAGGAGGGCAGACTCGTGTCTGTGGCTGGCAGCATCCATTTTGTGATGCCAGGGTCAAGAAAGCTAGTACCGGGTGTACCGGTGTTGTCATATTTCTCCCTCTAGGAGGGTGGAATCATACCTCCCAGGTATGATTCCAAGGTGTTTGACACCAAACACAACATGTTTCCATGCAGCCGTTTTAAAGTTAGCGTTTACCGCGAGGTTATAATGCACTTAAGTATATATGGTTGGCTGCATCACAGACAACCCCGGAGAATAGGTTCCGAAGGCTGCAGAGGGGCTCTGCTCAGGCATGGGCACCCTCTCACATAAAACCCATCACCCTGCCTTCAGGATTGATAAGGCCTGCCATAGGGGTGACTGATAGGTTTATATGTGCAGTGATTAGGATAGATATAGTGAACCTATATCATGCATGCACCACCTTACACAGGCTGCTGTAGCAGACCTGTTGTGTCATTTTAAATGGTCTCTCAGGGGTGGCATAATACATGCTGCAGCCCCTGGGAGGCCTCTGGGGTACCTAGGCCCTGGGTACATAGTATACCATATACTAGGGACTTATAAGGGTACCCCAGAATCCAATCTGGAGTGTACCTAAAGTGCATGCACAACCAATTTAGGGAGTAAGCAGATAAACTGGGGTCCTGATTAGCAGGATCCCAGTCAGACTAGTCAAAAACCAGCAAAACACCAGGAAAAAAGTGGGGGTAACCATGCAGTCAGATTCCACCTTCCTACAGCTGAGTCTCCAGAATGGCGCAGCCGGGAAGGAAATGAAATAACCGTCAATCCCGGTTCTGAGGCCCACTGTGGCTGAATGATTTTGACTATGAACATTGCATATCGCACTGAACCCACTGGGGTGATACATTGCTCAAGTTAAACACTACAGGTACCAGCATGCTCTAAATATAACTCACCTGAGAGCCCACTTGGGATATATAAGTATTCAGCATGCTGCTAATGGTGCCTGTCAGCAGTCAGTGGAGTGCAAGTCTTCCTTTGATGAAGGAGCTGTGAAGCCCAGAAAAGCGCCAGGAATGGATTTTCATCGGACTGAGAACGCCGGTTTCCGTAAATAAAGGATTTTAAATCACCCTGTTGCCGGTGCGTCCTTGCCTCAGGGCATATTTGTGTAATGGATTCGAATGCGGCAGCCTGGCCGTAGAGGACGCGCCACCATGGAATTAACAGCATGGGGCCCAGGAGACTTGAGAAGATGCTGAGTCTCCGGAATGGCGCAGCCGGGAAGGAAATGAAATAACCGGCAATCCCGGTTCTGAGGCCCACTGTGGCTGAATGATTTTGACTATGAACATTGCATATCGCACTGAACCCACTGGGGTGATACATTGCTCAAGTTAAACACTACAAGTACCAGCATGCTCTATATATAACTCACCTGAGAGCCCACTTGGGATATAAAAGTATTCAGCATGCTGCTAATGGTGCCTGTGAGTAGTCAGTGGAGTGCAAGTCTTCCTTTGATGAAGGAGCTGTGAAGCCCCGAAACACGTCAGGAATGGATTTACATCGGACTGGGAACGCCAGTTTCCGTAAATAAAGGATTTTAAATCACTCTGTTGCCGGCGCGTCCTTGCCTCAGAGCATACTTGTGTAATGTATATATATATATTTTTTTCTTTCCTCCTGGCGATAGTCAGTAGGTAGTTATAGTTAAGTAATATATATATTTTTTGTAATCAATAATATGCCACACTCAGTGAATCCAAAAGAATTCATTCATGTATTCTGATCTCAGAACATATGCACTCCCCCAACGCTTTTCGGCCTCACAGGGCCTTTCTCACGGTAGGTGAGTCTTTTTTCCACAAGGTTTATATACTTCTTCCACACTAGCCATAATGAGGCATTGTGGGAGTTGAAGTTCTAATATCGTAATAATAGTACATTGTTATAAAAAAAAAAAAAGAAATGTTTCCTTCAATCTTTAAGATTCTAAATACCATCACCTTACCATTTGTGTTAGTACATTCTGTCACATTTGTAATTTTGGCAATCAGACACGAAGCATCAATATTATAATTGCTCAAAAATGACACGTGTCCATAATTGTTCTACTCTGGTCAGCATTGACAACATTTGTCTTTAAATATGGAACTCTTTCGTTTCTTATTGGTATAGTACCCGAAACATTTGTTTCAACACTTTATTCCATGATTTGCCTCTTATTAGGGTGTCTCTGATTGCTCATAGTTGTCATTTATGGGCTTCATTTAATTAAGTACACATATCATTCTTCATTATTTTTAGGATTTCGAAGTTTGAGTTTTTAGTTTCATGATCTTATGTGACTCAGTTCTTTCCTGGCTCCCATATGATTTGATAGTTGAGTTCTTTTCATAAGTGTATATGTAATTCCACATCATTATTCAGGCCTGTCGGAATCTTAGTTCTTAGCTTGATAATGTAGCGTGACTTTAGTTGTTGTAAGTTTCTTGTTCTGTCACTGCCACGTTCATTTTGCAGGACTGTGTGTAGTCCAAAGAAACGCATTGCTTTCCAATCACTGTTTTGGCATTGTGCCATGTGTTTTGCAGTGGCATAATTCATATCTTTGTTTTTTACAACTCTTATAGGCTCTAATACTCTTTTTATTATATATATATATATATATATATATATATATATATATATATATATATATATATATATATATATATATATATATATATATTCCAAAGAAGTCGAATCACAAATGCTCTCAGGAACCACAGACTCACGGAAAATCCAAGGGTGTTTAATCAAACAACGCGTTTCAGCCTCACAGGAAGCCTTGTTCACGTATGATTATGTGCACACGAAGCCATACTGATAAAGTAAAACAGCTAAACATTGTTGTAGGACTACAGATACTCAGGTCTCAAATTGCACTAGATAACGGCAGACATCTTGGAATGGACTAATAGCAATAGTGCAATGTTACAATACAATGATATAATGCAATACATTCCAACCAAGATGCATGAAGCTCGTACAAATTGTAATTTAAACAAAGATCATGGTAAAAGGAAAGCGAAAATAAATGGTAAGTTAAGTACAACACACTTCCAAATTCATGCTGTCCTGTCCATAGCTATAACAATATAAATGCCCAAATCTTAATGATGAATGCAAAATCGTTGGGGATAAAATAGCCCCGCTGAACAAATGTAAGCAGTAACCATTTTGTATGTAAGCATAATCGGGCTCATGATCACATTGAAAAATAAAAGAAGAAATATACAGACTCATGTGAGTCTATGCATAGGTCATGCTGTTAATGAGAAAGACTGTATCAGGGCAAGTGCCCAGGTCCTAATAATGAACTAAAGTTGGCTGTATATACAATACCCATCAGTAGAATTTTGAAGGTGTAAAAAGGAAGAAGGGGGAAAAGGGTAGGATGCCCGTGCACGGTGAATGTGGAAATCTGGGCTCCTTCCTTTCCTCCTGTAAAAAAAATATAAAGAAATAACAGTAAAATTTATGCAACGAAATTTGAAAAATATATAAAGAAGAATATACATATTCCAATCACACAACAGTTCAAAATTAAGCACTGATGGAAACATGGAAGAGGAGGGGGCGAAAGGGAGCTAAATCACTTAGACCTTTGTAAGAACAAATAGAGAAATACAGAAAGTTAATAATAATATATACATTAAGCATGCACAATCACTCTCTTAAATGGAATGCCATTTCTTCATCATGATTCAATCCCCCGGGGTGTTTGGTCTGAAAATCTAAGATGTATCTCGATTCTTTTTGTCTTAAAGTCAATACCCGATTGCCACCCCTGGGCTTGCTCTCAATCTGTTCAAGAATGAAAAATTTCAGAAGTGAAGGATTGCTGTAATGTACATCTCTAAAATGACGTGCAACTGGATATTTTTCATCTACGTGAGTGACTGCTCTGCAATGCTCCAGTATACGTTTCTTGGCCATAGCGGTGGTACTCCCAATATACCAGAGCTTGCATGGGCATTCAATCACGTATACCACAAAAGTTGTGCTGCACGTAAGGAATTGATTAATCTTCTTGTCGATTCCCTTGTAACTGGCCATATTGCAAAAAGTACTGTTTTTGCAGGCCTTGCAGTGGCCACACGGAAAAAATCCTCTAAGAACATGATCCTGTTTCTTGGGATAAACAGTGATATCGCTGCGTACCAGCATGTCCCTGATATTCCTGCCCTTTTTGTAAGTAATGTTGGGCCTATTGGGTATACTGTCACCTATAGTGTTGTCACATTTTAAAATGCCCCAATTTTATATTATATATATACACACACACATCAGGATTCGTCTCCATGACAGCCTCTACCTTTTAATTATTCACATTGAGGCAAGGACACTGCAGCACAGCCAGGGTTCACAAAATCCTTGTTTTTATTAAATAAACATCACCATTGGGTGCGGACACAAGACCAACGCGTTTCAGCCGTAGCCTTTAACAGGGCCATAGAGTTTTACATGTGCAGAGAGTGCTTTCTAAAGGGACAGTTCCCTTATCTCCACCACTATTAAAACAATGACTAGACTGCTGCCTTCCTTTCAGCTATAACAACAAAGATTCTAATGTTTTGACTATCATACATTTCACAATTATTTGAACATGCATTTGCGTTCAGATTTTTATCGTACTTTTATTCATTTTTCTTTTCCATATTTTTTATATACTTTTTCTGAATTTACACTAGGGTACCCACTTTTAACTGAAAAAGAAAAATTTGTATAACCATAAGAAAGAGGCCATCTAACAAAATAAAGGTGAAAATGAAATTTAGTATTTAGAAAAGGGAGAGGATTAAAACGGTACAGAGATGGGGACCTGATTTTCAAATACACATCCTTATATGTTTTTTTGTTTGTTTTATATGTTTTTTTGTTTGTTTTTTCATTTCTAGGTTGTTATTTCTTTTTTACGGTGCCATATCAGTATCTCTTTATTGAACTCATAATATATATAAACATTGGAAATCACTTCCTCGAATCAGAATGTGTCTCCATTTCATCATTCCATATATCTCTTTAAACTTCTTTTCTGCTGTTCTTTCATATTCCCAATGCATGTTCACTCTTATATACATGGAGTAATATACAAACGAGATAATATATAGTACTTTACCTCGTCAGATTTTAGTAATAAAGTGCAATTCGATTGTAAACATTTTTACTCTTCTGTGCAAAATCATGTAAAGAGTAACATAAAGATATATATATATATATATATTACCTACTGGCGATAGCCAGTAGGTAGTTATAGTTAGGACCACAGTTTCCATTGGAAAAGCATTTTTTGTTTTGCCAATAATGTCCCCTTTTTGGCTCAGCTGCTGTGTTGAAAGTTTCCAGGTGATCTGCCAAGCGGGAGCCGAGAAAAAAGGGTGGTCTCAAAACACGTTTTCCCCATTTTATGTCTATGGGGATTTTTCATTTTCAAACACGACTACAGCCTGAACCGCTGAACGGAAATACACCAAATTTGGCAGAAAGCTAGATGTTGGCCCAGAAAGCATTTTTGTTATGATTTGGTGTAAATCCATTCAGTAGTTTCTGAGATACTCAAGTTGAAAAAATATAGAAATCTGGGAGCCCCAAAATTCTCCTGAAATCCTACTGAAATTCAATTGGCTGCCAACACTTCAAGCAGGGAGTGTTGGCAGCCATCTTGGGACTCGGCTTGAAGCTGAGTGCCATGAAAAATGTTAAGAAAAAAGGAAAAAGGGGCAGGGTAGAAATACCCTAACCCCCTAGGCCTCTTGGGGGTCCCAAAATATGCATTTAAAAAAAAAAAATCAAAATTAAAAAAAACAAAGCGCTTTATATTTAATCAGTCCCTGGATGGGCCAGTTCCCTGGGGGCATTGTAATAAAGGCTTTGTGAACAAAAAATGCGGGGAAAGCCCGTGTGGCCTCCCCTGCTGCCCCAGAGACCACCACCTCCCTGGGGCTTATATATTTAACAAGGGGGGGCTCTTGGACTCCCCCAGCCCCAGAGACCGCCACCTCCCCGGGGCATTAATTTTAAGTAATGCGGAGGCTGCGTGGACCCCCCACAGCCCAGGGACCGCCACCTCACCGGGGCTTTTCTAAAATGTAATGCAGGGGCCTCAGGGCACCTCCATAGCTCCGGGGACCACCACCTCCCTGGAGCAAAAGTGAAGAAGGGAGAGGGCCACATGGCCTCCTCCTGGAGCCCTAGATGGTCCTGGGGACCACCACCTCCTAGGGCCGGCTCCTGCTATATCCCAGGCTGCCCACCCCAGGACATAGCTGTTTGCTATGGCTTGGCCATAGCAAAATGATCTCGCTTTGACCAAACGAGATCATGTTGCACTCGCTTGCTGAAAGCGAAGCACAATTGCTTTGACACAGAGGGAGCTGCATTTGTCATGGCCTCACATAATTCAGGACAGGCACATATGTCCCTTGCCATGATAAGATAAGGATGCATACCTCCTGGGAGCAGTGTATATAATGTTTATGCTGGTTCATATACTTTATGAGTCCTTAGACAGGATTCCTTTAGTATTATAAAAATGTGAGGCTTCAGAAAATGCACTTGCACATTTGTATGCAACAGATTTCTTGTGTTGTTCAGATTTATCATGAATATTCCTGTAATATGTACATTACTTATGTTTCACGTGCCCTTGTGGTACCCATGTACTTGCTACCACTTTGCGGTTGGTGCAACTGATGCAGGGACGTGTTAGCACTTGCACGCACAAACTGAAAACCTGTTTCCTGTTCTCAATTGTTCGGTTTCTTGAAAAAGAAAAGACGTGAATCACTCTTCAATTAGCTCGTGTCTTGCAGCGTGAAGATACTTTGACTTCAGGTAATTATTTTCTCTGCTTTTGATACGGACAAAAGGCATTACATACAATTAATAATTCTTATGTTTGGGACTAAAGTGGTGTTCTGACATCAACAAACTATATTCATGCAAACAAACTATGTTTAAGATCGGACACTAAATGTCAAGGGCTCTAAAAGCTTGGTTTAACAGTTCAATAAGGAGTGATCACAGAACAGTTATGTGAAAGTGAACTTCAGAGTGCTTTTGCTTTTTGTTTTAATTTGCTTTGAGACCATGTTTACCAAGGTTTGTATACAGGCAATTATAAAACTATGTACAGCTAACACTGTCACAGTGCTTAAGCGAATAAGGAGTTTTCTCAAGTTTGTCCTCCATGCTTCAATAATGTGCTCTAGTGACCTATTGAGACCTACTTGAATTTGGTCTCCCTGAAATTGCTGTTTCTGTACTAAGTATTTAGGCACGTATTATTTCATGACTAGTTTTACTAGCAAAGAGAATGTAAGAATTTTTTATGTCAAGAACTGTCTGTAACTATTACTGTTTATCCACAGATAATTCCACTGACCAAGTGTGTACATCTATTCAGTCTTAAATAGAGCACCTGCAAAGAGTCTCCCCTGAACCTTGAGAGCATGTGGTGTCCAGAGGACCTGTGCGGTTTGTTTTCTTCTCTCTCTCTCTCTCTCATCCAAACCCCTTTCCCCTTGGCACCCTTTACAACTCGGTGTTACACAAAGCATTGTAGCTGGGAAGGGTTTCAGGGGGTATTGGGTCCAGACATCTCCCTAGAGGAAGACCTGGAGTTCAGGTGAGTGGCTCTTGACAGCATGTTAACAGCTCCGTCTGTGTCAAATCAGTGCTAGTTCCCGCAGGAGATGGGGAGCCAGCAGTGACCGCTGGGCTTTGAGGCTCCCCCCACGGTCCCAGTGGAGAGTGGGTGCCTTGGAGGTACCCACTTTCAATGGTCAGGCCCTGGGGGATAGGGTACCCGGGGTCAAATTCGGCCCTGGGAGGGGGGCCACGCAGCACCCTCCCCCATCTGTACATAGTCGGGACCCAGGATGGGGTCCCCAGGGCCGAAATCAGCTCGGGGAGGGGGCCGCGTCCCCTAAAAGAAATTAAAAAAATAAAGGCCGGGCCCTGGGGGATGGGGTCCCCGGGACCAAATCGGCCCAACAAAGGGGCCATATAGCCCCCCCTTCCATATTACTGCTAGGCTGGGCCCTGGGTTATGGGGTACCTGGGGCTAAAATCAGCCCGGGGAGGGGGCCACGTGGCCCCCCTCCTCTAAATAAAAATATAAAAAATTTAAATAAGGCCGGGGAATGGGGTCCCCATGCCGAAATCTGCCTAGGAGGGGGGCCATGCGGCACCCTTCCCCCATTCAAGAATTGCCATGCTCTGGGGGATTGGGGTCCCTGGGGCAAAATTGGCCCAGAGAAGGTGAGCCACGCAGCCCCCCTTCCAGAGTAAATAAAAAACATTTAAAATAAAAGGCTGTCTGGCAAGTCGCCGGAGACCCACCCCCTTTCTCCACCACTCTGCAAACGGGCCTCCTGGCACACTGCTGGTTGGGGGATGAAGTACCTTTAGGTCTAGAGGGTCCTTGGGGGCCAACAAGCCCTCCTGTTACCTCCAGTAAGTCCGACACTGTGAGATTGCTGAGAGGTCTTTGGAGGCCACACCCCCTTTCTCTACCACTCTGCAAACACACCTCCTGGCGCAGTACTGGTGGGGGGATGAAGTCCCCTTGGCTGCTGAGGGTCCCTGGGGGCCTACTAACCCTCCTGTTATCTCTAGTAAATCCTACACCGCGGGATTGCTGAGAGGTTGTCAGAGGCCACACCCCCTTTCTCCACCACTCTGCAAACAGACCTACTGGAGCTATACTGGTTGGGGGATGAAATCCTTTTGAATGCTGAGGGACTTTGGGAGGGCCAAAAAGTCCTCCTGTTACCTCCAGTAGGTCCCTTACAGCAAGATTACTGAGAGCTGGTCGGAGGCCCGCCCAGTCTCTCCTCCACTCTGAAAAAGTGCCTACCAGTTAAAAAAACATGGAAATTCACTTAAAAAACAACAATTACATGGATGATATAGTTAGGAAATAGATTTTGAAAAACCATAGAAATTCACTGAAGAAAACAAAGGTTACAGGGACGTTATAGTTAGGCTCAGATTTCCCTCGTACCAAACCAGTGAAATTCAGCAGTTATAGTTACCTGAGCTAACTATAACTGATGACACCTCAAATGACATCACTGATGACATCATCCAGTGAGTGTAAATATTTTCTAAGAGTTTATGATTGTTAAACATATATACTAACCTACTGCAAAATCAGTGCAAACGGCACCACGCAGCACACCATAGGGCGTTCCTTCTTTCTGCCACTCGAGTAGGTTTTTGACCTGCTGCAACTGCCCGCATCCAAAAATAACACCCGGAGGCGGTCTATCGCCTGATTTTCTCACTCAAGCTCGCCCACTGACCATTGGCGAGCTGTGCACAAGGAAAAACTCTGCCACATGGCAGGTGGAGAAGTTTTTCTGAAACTCCACTCTGCAAGCAGATTGCAGAGTGGGCAAAACTCTGCTGGAGGAGCGGAGTTTACTGGCCACCCCTACTCTTGCACAGCGCAATGTGAAAATTAACACAAGTATGACGCAAAAATAAAAATGAGATTTATGATGCCATCAAGGCCATCTTGTGTGGCCCTAAGTGGCTTCATAAATCCTGAGTAATGCAACACAGCGCAAATCACTGCGTTGCATTACTCTGCACCAGGGAGGCATTTCCATGGGTGTTGCAGTGGTGTTCCCACTCAACATCCATAGATTTTGGTGCATTCCCAGATTTACCAGAAGTGGTAGACCTGAGAATGGGCCCCCCCAGGTGAGGCATAATGAGAAGAAATATCTTTATTTCTCGTCATTTCTTCCTCTTTCTATGTGTGCTGCAGAATGCAGCACACATAGAAAGAGGAAAAAGCCTCAGGGGATTTTTTATGAGCAGGAATTAGCTTCTTCATGCACAAAACCAACAATGGAGGCACCCTTGCATCATGGTGCCAGGGTGCCTGTGTTGGCGCTAGGCCGCCAAAAGGGCAACAGTGCAGGGGAAAATATAGGAATGTGCTATATTGACTTAAATACGGCCTATTTCTGCCCTATCACGCAGCGCAGCAAGGTGACTTGCTGAGCTGCACTGCGTGACTTGCCATAAATGTGGCCCTAAGAATGCAAGTCTCAACTTAGACTTCAGGTCTAAGGCTACCTTTGTGAATTGGGCCTTTTGTTGATTGTTGGAGTGGTGGAGCAGCAGGATTCCTGTGCTTGAAACCTCAATAAAAAGATTTACACAAAAAGGATCAGCTGAACCTGATCATGAGTTCCTGCTTAAGGTTTCCTTACAAAATGACAAGCAAATAACACACTGGACAATATGAATACAAAGACCAATAAATCTATCAGGTGTTATAATGGAAACCTTACCCAAATGAAAGGGAAATGGTGTTGCTTTGAGCAAAAATAGTTTACCCCTGGTTATACACAGACAAGGAATCTGACAGGGGCCACATCTAAAGGTTGTTAAATACATAAGAAAGTAATTACCTCAATAAATTCATCAAAGCTCTAAGTCACACAAGGAATATCTTCAGCATCTCTAAAGAGATGACAACAAAAAAGATCTGACTGCTTCACAGCAATGCCGCAAAGATCTACTGAGTTTCTTCAAATTTCAAGGGCCAAAAACTGTGATGCCATTGCTAAATGAACAGCCTCCTGACCAACCACTGGCTCTGTTTCTACTCCACTGCTCTCTCACTTCTTCCAACCCTGTGACAGAGAAGAAAGGTAAAGGAAAGTGAAAAGTCTTGCTTCTATCTAATGAACGATGCCCTGCAGCACTCAAGAAAAGAGTTTCCCAACCCTCACTGCAGATGTCACACAGCTCACTTGAAACGCATAATCATCACCTCTTCCTGAATAAAACAATAGCAGTTATCCAAGTTCTTTCAACAATCATGCTAGACTAGCCTCCAAAACCTGAGCAAAACACTGGAAATATACGTTTCCATGTAGCTTCAAAAGCATGTGGAAAATACAGAATGGCTGCAAGTCATTGGCAGGACCACAATGTTGCACAGAAATAATTCTGCAAGATATCAAAAATGAACTTCTGTTCACCTTCACCCTTGACGAAAACAAACAACTTCCTTGATTCTCATTGACATCTCAAAAGCTTACGATGTGGTGGATAAGGTATTCTGTTATAGTGGCTTCAAGAATTGGCAGGGTATCAGAACTGACTCTCTACTGGATCAGTCATTCTTCTATAACTGCAGCCTGCAATTTTGAATTTTATTATATGCTTTACCTTCCTGCCAAGCACATTGTGGAATGCAACAGGGTTCGTCCTCTCAATCTTCTACCAATATTTCATACTTACCCAGACAAAACCTTTTTTACCATTAATAAGTTAGTTCACAATGTATGGAAATGATACCTAGGTCTACATCTGTCAGGAGAAAAGCACAAGGGATCTTAGGTATATTGCGGACTGCCTAGAGCCACTCACACTCTTGTTGAAGTAGTATTTGTTTAAGCTGATCAGAGACTAAAGTCTTACGGCCTGATTTAGATCTTGATGGGACTAACTTCGCCCGCCACAATTCCAAGTATTTCATCAAGCTGACGGCAGTCCGAACACCGTAATTTGATGTTGCGGCAATTGACAGTTGACCGCGGCAGTCTTCTTTGCTGGCTAGCAGTACTCTGTCACCGTCATGCTGGTGGGTTTGAGCTGAGCCGATTTAGATGTTTCTGTTGTGCTGGCGGTGTTCTGGTGGCAGAGTACTGATGGAGTAAGGCCATGGTGGTGTGGAGACAGGTAAGTACTACTCATCATTATCTTACTACACATATATGTTGTTAATGTGTCATAATGTATATGTAGGTAATGTGCAATAGCTTTTTTCCATATAGCATTGCACACCAACAAGATACGTACACTATTGAATGTACACTCACATGCACACAACTAGCACCACCCAAAAATATTTATAATGTGTAATTACAGGTGCATTCATTTTACCACAATGATTTTTTAGATTAATACTCATGCATAACATATAACAAAATTGCATTTGAGAGCAATGTTAAACTACACGAGGCGAAAGCAAATGTTAACAAACAAATCATAGTGAGACAAGTGACTAGAAGCCTACCTTAGATTCCGGCGACAACAGGATTGCTGAGCATCGTGGTGAAGTAGCTACAGCACAGGAAGGACCTGGACATTGGGATGATGATGGAAACTGAAGTGGAAAACCGAAAAAAGGAAAGTTGTCACCTCTTTTTCTTCCATTCTGCCAAATCAAGTTTGGAGGTTTGCCCTTCACAGTTGCCTTAACGGAAAGGCACATCTTAATTGGGACGGCTGGAATCTTGACCTCCCTTTGACAGCCGCTTCTACTGCTGATGCCACCAGAGACCCACCAACATCTAAATACAGTGGGCAAACCGCCAAGTCGGCAGGTAGGAAGACCATTGAAAAAGGACCTGATCTGCCAACATCTAAATCAAGCCCTTAATTATTGTTGGCTTTAATTTAATTTTATTTGTCCCTGTTCAACTGACCCACTAGTCTGGGCACTCATTGACTCCCACACAACAGTTTAGAAGGTGATATCAACTTTATTACTCAAATCAATGCAGTTTCTAAAGGAACAATCTTTAAATGTTGTTCTTCTGAAACAATCTCATGCTTTTACACTTAAATACACTTGTAGAGATGAGACATGTCAAGTCAGTCCTGAAGGCACAACACTGTCTCCTATTGAAATCCAGAACAAAGCCTCAAAATAGTCTGCATCATGAACAAAGCTTACTTGGACAAAGGGCATGGCTACCTCCAAATTCAGCTAGCCTTTACATAGACAATAAAAGTCTAATATATCTATTTTGAGTTTATATATCTTTTTTGAGTTTGAAGGAGCTCCTGATTCAGTCAGTAACGGAGTCACTGTCTGAATCTGAAATGCTATCTCCTACATTTTAGAAATTTCCCCAGTGAACATTTCACCAGCAAAACTGGTGCTATAGCTCTAATTTCCATAGTAATCCACAATTTCTAAGGGTACCCTGAGGGTGCACTTTAGAATACTGTGGTATTTCTGAATACTCGAATTACCAATACATGTGGTATTGGTAACTTTGGGTGTACATCAGTAGTCCCCCACCAGTCAGAATGAGGGCGTGGAGAATTGTAGAATAATGGTAGGCCTGAATCTGGAACTAACTCATTTCATGCTGAGTGCAATTCCGTTTAGTTCAGGAAACCCTTGAATGCCAAACATTTTGCTGTCCATTCATGTAAAACGATTGTGAGCAAATGGAACAATACAAGAATGCTGAATTCAGATCTTTTTTCTACAAATGTTTGTAATGAAGAATTTGATTATTTTACCAAAAATCAGTCTAATAAGATTCAAAATCTAGAAATTTCATACCTCCTTCAAATTTAATTTTGGACAAATGCATCCTGCATTTTTTCTTCTTCCACAAAAATTAGGACTATAAAAAATAAATGGATGAATAGAAATTAGTAAGTGAAGTGGAAGCATTGAACAAGGAAACATTGAAAACAAATATAAAATAATAGCAACATATAGTTAATCAACTCCAATCTCCCCTACAGGAGCGGACAAGCAATCACCTAGGTAATGAAGTTTTTCTTTATGTTTGACAAATTCATTTTTAATGATATCTTGCAACGTTATTCTCAACAAATGTATTTATATTAGGCCTCCACTGGAATGCAGTATTATTAAAAATGACACAATTCAAGTGAAAACAGGAATATGCTAAATGTTATTTGATTTCTTCCAAAAAATGATTCCAAAACATCTTAGCATAATACATATATACTAGAATATCATTGGGGTAGGCAAGAAAAACATGACCTACTCAAGACCATATTTAGAGGTTTTTGCTGAGTTCAAATATCCTCTGAAGAAGGGTTCCAAATAATGTACAAATAGGAAGAGAGGTAAGGCTCAGTTTTCATGATTACCTCAATGGAACCTGAAGAATTGGAAAACAAAATATTAAGGTTTAGGGCAGCTTTTGGACAATATTACAGCAATTTAGTTAGAATAATAAACTGTTCAAAGGACTTAATAGCCCTTTTCTTCTGATTGGATGTATTGCAATTTATGAAGGCTCTCAAACAGGCTTTATCTGTCTTACAAGCCTAATGTTTCACAAAACAGTCATTATTAAAAAATGTATAGTTATATATATGGAGGGGCTTTCATCAGACTTCTCCATCTATTGTCATTCTCATTTTGCTTCCTCCCACTACAGTATACAGGAATGGGCAATGGATCAGCCCACTTCATCAATTGACTATTGTACACTGTGAGTTATGGCATTTTGCCTGATCGCATATGCGCAGCTTCTTGAAAAGATGTTTGCATTTATATATTCTTTACACATATTGCACATGTATACCAAAAAAAATGTATGCTTGCCTAGGCTAGACCTTTTGACTTTCCCATTGCTTATTCAAAATAAAAGTGTCAACAGGCTTATTAGGGATAAAATATTCAAATGCCTTGCTGAACTCTATGTTAGACAGGAGTGAGTTGCTGAATGATCATGATATTGAGTAACCTTTACCAAAACTCTATACCAAACAATAAATCCCAGACTTACATTTCAGATGTGAGTATAGAAGCTGCTAAATGTAAAAGAAAAGTTTAATACCAGCATGGAAAGTATTATATCTGAATACACTTACCCTTGTCACTGTTTCATGGCCTTCAACTCCCTATTAAAGTTAGTTTAGGCCACCACCCGAATGTGGAGCATCATGGGGGTCAGCGTGCGCAACACTTGTTCCTTTTGTGGAAGGGCCTTCCCAGGTTTTGTAGTGCAGTGAGGACGGTCCACCTCTGAAGGTCCTCCCACCTTCCCCGATAATGGATGCTAAGTCATATAGACCCCCTGCTGTCCCACTTCTCTGCCCGTGGCCCACCAGATATTTCTCTTGTAATGGGGACTTACCTATAGAGAGTAAGAGTAGAAAGGAAAATTACAAAAAATGTTTCCTCAAACCACAATAAGTTACACATTTAGTTATGTTAACAATTGAGAATGTTGTTGAATTACATTTTTTTATGTATTCGTTTTGCATTACACTGACAGAAACACAATTTGCCTTACTGTAGGTACATGATGTACAATATAGTATTTTTTCAGGTGGATGTGATATCTATCACATTTTAAGTCATTTGAATGCCATATGGTATATAAAATAAGTCTAAATATGTACTTACCATTTTTTTTTACAATGTTTTGGTAATTTTTAATGTGTCCATGACTCAATGTAACGTGATGACATTTATGGGAAGATTCATGCACATGTATAAATTTTTATTTCAATGTTAATACAAGACTGTGTAATGGAACCATAGCACTAGTGCCTCCTAAAGTTTTCATTTTTTTCTCTCCATGGACTACATGTTACAATGTGATATAATATGTCTTATTTCTATAAGTGACTACAGTCCATTGGTTTTTCTGAATTGGCTTTTGCATTTCAAAATGTTAAGGACACAAATTAATATCTGTATGGTCATTGTTTAAGAGGTGTTAAAAAAATTGACCAATACAATAAAAATTATGTAAGTAGAAAGTAATTTTCTCAAACCAAGGAATCCCTTTGGTTAGCTAGTGCCATTTCATAAAACTTGTCATTTGAACAATATACACAAAACAATGTGAAAAAATATGAGACACCATGGATGTTCTCATTTGTACCACTCTCATCACACAGCTTAGCCATGTCAAAGGCTGGGCTTCCATGTCCTCAACAATGGTTTGGATAATTTAAAAGCAACTGTGGCGTAATGCCCCTAAGGTCCGTCTCCATCTTTTGTAGGCCCATCTTGGCTAATGGAGGTTGCCATCTTCTAACTCTTAAACAATGGAAGTCGCCATTTTTCCCGATTTATGCAGAATCATCGTCATGTCTGCTATTTGATGCAGATGTCATCTGACCATATCTTTTTAAAAACTGTGATAGCGTTAAGCCATTCGACTAATGACAATGATGCAACACCTGATGCAACATTCATCTGGGTCAAATGTCTACCTTTCACCATGTCAAGACTAACTAAGAACACATAAAGACATTTAGTCAAAATGTAGTAGTCTGAATTAACATCTTTTTACCTTATATGTTCATAAGGAAACATCTGGGATGCACACCTTGGTGCACATATTCTATGTCAAACATTCCAAAACTTAGATCAGACATTCACATTTCTGATAAGATTTAATATATAAGGACTACCACTTGACCACTTGGTAGGAGTGCTCCTTCACCCAGATTATCATCTGAGATTCTGCAGAGATGATCCCACTTACTGCCAGTCACTTCGCAGATGCTATATCTAGTTTGAAGCCCGAAGTTGATAAAGCTCAGTCCAGGAGGAAGGCAAGACCACTACCACAGCAAGTGTTTGCCCTTCACAGGGAAGAATTTCTCCACTCCTCCGCTGATAAAGACAGCCTTTGCTGTCAACAAAGTATGCAGTGCGTCTCTTCTCCCTAAGAAACTCTAGACTGCAAGTTGCTCTGCCTTCCATGCTTTCTTAGAGTAGCACATAGAAATATGTATTACGGTGATAGGTTTTAGATGACATTTTAAATCATGCTAGAAATGTTCATTTTATTCTCATTAATTATAACGTGCCTTCTTGCTGTTTTTATAATATTCTGTGCAGTTGTTTTAGATGTACTGAAAAAAAGATTGTTCCTATTGTAATAAACACTTTTACTTAAAAATGTTCATTCATCTTAGTGCAGTGTGTGTGACACTGTAAAAAAGCAATACCTCTATCGAAGTTACACACTGAATAATGTTTTGCGGGGCTACAATAACCTGTCTTTCACATTAATTGCTGGTGCACTGAATCAAGTTCACCTGTGTCACCTGTGGGTGGGAAAGCACACCTTGTAGAGCTACGACAAAGTTGTAGCTTATGCAACAGTTGGCTTCCAATGTGGGGCTCGTATCTTATGGTTGTTCCTGAATTAGTTTTTTCACTATTCACACACACATGAACCATGGCTGAAGTTTGAGCCTTTTGATGCTGCCTCAGGGCAGTTTCAAGAATATATAGTAGTAGATCTGTGGGCACACTATATGGCATACCAAGATTTGGAAATCCCTTTAACTTAACAGGGACACCAGAATTGGTTTGCTTGTCAATTGCCACATGCTCACAGAAATTTCCATTTAGAGTCTCTGAGCAATGATGGAGCTACGTGGCAAGTTTGGGCCGGCTACACTCCTGTTCCTAGCCCGGACAACCTAACGCACTCTGAGGTGGTAGGTGTGTTCAATTATACAATCACCTTATATAGGAGACTTGTACAGTTTGTACAACGTACTTTGAGCTGCAGACCTGCTGTTGCAGTGGGACCTGACGTTCCCGCACAAATACAAACTATTAGTCCACAGACTCTTAAGGATATCATGGAAAAGCACCCACAAAGCATGATGAAATGGCTCTCTGGATTGCTCATAAGACCAATCAGCTAGAAGCACTGTATCTGTACACTTCCCCCCAAGATAAATATAGAATACTGACTATGTGTGTCCCTCTTGGGATAGTGCCCCCCGTAGAGGAGAGTAACACCTGGGTAAGCATCTTTACATGCATTTACACTAGTACGCATGGTACGCCTTCATTGGTAGTCCTCCCTGATGTATTTAGACAGATAAAAAAAAGGCACGGAGCAGTACCAGCTCTAGACTTAGAAATTAAGTTAATAGGGAACTCTTCTATAGTGTTCTCTATCATTATAAGCAACATCAAGGGAGAGGCTTCAGTACTGGCTATACGTCGGAGATTGGAAGCAGTTTCAGTTCAAGATTGTGAATAGGAACTGCCAAAAATATTCACGCAAGTTCAAACCTCTTTAGGTAGAGATAACTATGGTACTTGATCTGTTAAGCTACACTTAAAACCTAAAAACTACACTGAGGGTTCCGTTAAAGAGAAGTCTGCAACAGAAGGAAAGAAAATTCAGAAAGATAAAGAAAAGACGGACTTAATCACCCACTTCTTAAAAATCCAGCATGAGTGGTTATAACTTAAGAGACCGCAAGAAAATTTAAAACTTGAATGGTATCAGTATTCTGATAGCCACTCCTCATGTTCTTTTCAGGACACTGGCAGTAAAAGAATAGCGATGGGGAGTCGATACAAGTGCCAAATAAAAGAGGAGTACAGTAGGAAAAGTGAAACAGGATGTGAGACTGATGTCAGCATAAAAAGGGAAGAGCAAGGATTGGACTCTAAAACCCCAATAAAGAAGAAAGTAGCAGAGCCTCGGGATAGGGTTTACAATCTAAACATACAAATTGAAGGGGACATTCCACGTGTTATCAAAGGAGTCTTTTGGTCACTGTTGGACTTGGCCCTTTTTGGCAGGTTCACCCCGAAATTTTTTGCCTTGTATGTTAGTAGCTTTAAGTCTCTGGGCACTTTAGCACTGTGGTCCAGTGTAAAGTGCGTGCGCGCTGTGTGCGTGTGTGGTGAGACTGGCCTGCCCTCCCATAGGAATGCATTGAGGATGAGTGTGTCAGTGGTAATTCCTGTTATGAGAGGTGCAGCATGGTCGAGTTTAGTATGTGCAAACTCATGAGAATAAATGCTGCGCAATGGTGTGCGCAGATTTATGGTGACTGGTGGAGAAATGCCAATTTTAGAAGTTGGCATTTTTGTGTACTGTGTGTCTGCCTGCCTGATGTGAATTGCATGTCTGGCTTGTGATTGACAGGTGCTGGATGATGTGGGTGGCTCCAGGAGCCAGGATGGGTCTGCCCGGTGGTGAATAGGGAGATCTGCATGTAGATGGGAGGGAGGAGTTGCACCTGGGACCTGAATAGGGCTGTGCATTCCCTCCACAATGCTGGCTCCGCCCCCTGTGGTGTGTCTGAGCACCTAGCCCCTACCTGACAATGGAGAGAGGAGCTGAGCACAACAAAGTGCTCCAAAGCTCCCCCAAACCAGTTGCGTCTGGTTTTTCCCCAGCCCTGTGCTGTGTCACAAAGGGAAAAGGAAATATAAATATAGGGGCTGTGCCCCCATAAAGGTTGTTCAGTTCTGTTCCTGATCCTGACGGAGGGGGGGGGCTTGCTGCTGCTGGGGCCCAGGAGGGACCGCCATGGGGGCTGCCTCCCTGCTGGAGGGCCCTGTGTGCTGGCCCCTGGGCCCAGCTCTGCCCCTGGAGCCTCTCCTGGATCTTTGCCTGCTACTGGAGCTGTGGCTCCTTGTGAGTGCTTTGCTTTCATTCCCCCAGGAGCGTTTTGCTTGGAAGAGCGCTTTGTTTTGAGGGGGGAGTACTCATGTTGTTCCCTTGCAGCGCCGTGCTGCCTGAAGGGAGAGAGAGGGAATCCCCAGTGTAGGGATTCCCCCCGTGATGCCGATTTAGCGGGTGCCCACCCCGCTTATTTTTATATATTTGTGGTGGGTGCCCACCCCACATGGCCACTATTTTTATATTTTAAATAGCAGGAGCCCACCCTGCTTTATATTCTAATTCGGAGGGAGCCTACCCCTCATTGCCCCTTATTGATTTTTATATCTAATTGCGGGTGCCCACCCCGCGTTCTATCCGGAGAAAATCACCGCCGCGTCACCAAGAAGGAGAATGCCGGGGAAACCGGAAGTCAGGCAGCGCCCTGCCTGTTGTGGGGCGGGACTTCCGCCTTCCGAGGGAAGTCCGTGCCCATGGGACTGCCGAGAGGAGGACGTGGCAGGAATGAAGATACCGGGGCTCCCCTGTGTAAGGGAGAGCCCCGAGTGCTGCCGCCGTTGAGGAGTACTGCATAGGGGGCCCGAGGCACATTGCCGGTGCCTGCCCCCACTGCCTGTGAGGAGTCCCAGCCCCCAGGAGAGGGACCGGGCGAAGAGGAGCAACCATAAGGAGAGAGCCTCCCCTGCGCAGAGCAGGTGAGTGAGGGCTCTAAGGGAGGCAAGAGAGGGCACCGTGGCTGTTGTCCTGAGCGGACCCGCCGTTGCGGGCCGCTCCAACGTGGGCCATAGTTGTTTTAGGGCCCGTGTGCTCCAGCGAGGGGCATTCTTCTTGTTTAGGGCCCAGAGGGGCCCGTGCTCACCCGCGTCGCGATGACTTCAGCTGCCCCACTTGCAGAGGGCAGCTGCACCGATGGGCTATTTTGATTGAAGGGGCCCCAGTGGGGGTCCCCAGGCACAGTGGTGCCAGTTCTTTATTTGCTTTACAGCGGTGCCGCAGTTGCGGGCCGCTTCAACGAGGGGGCTATATTATTTTAGCAGTCCCTGAGAGGGACAGAAGCGGCACAGTGGTGCCAGGCTTCATTTGGAGATTCACAGCTGCCCAGCAAGTAGTGGGCAGCTGCACCGTTTAGGTGCACAATTCTTTGGGGGCATGTATTTCTGAAGTTAGGAGTGGAACGCACTCCTTGGCCCCCTATCGTTCCCAGCTGCCCAGCAAGTAGTGGGCAGCTGCTATGTTTAGGTTTGCGCAGTTGCGCACCCTTGACTTTCCACTGCCTTGGCAGCGCGCCCTGATTCTTGGGACATAGGGCATTTGAGCCCTTTTGGGATGGCCAGTTGGCCATGGGGGACTTATAGTTTTATAGGCGCCAGGCCCTAATGTGATTTGTGTGCTAATGTACTTTATGTGGTGCTAGGAAATGTGATGCATTTACTATGATTTACGCACCCTGTTTTATGCCTCTAATGTACTTTCATGATTATGAGGTTTTGCATAATGTGTTTATGCTTGTGATTTTATTATTACCTAATGCGTTTAGGTTGTGAGTTATTCCCTAATGTGAGTTATGCTTAGGAGGTTCTGGTCTAATGTGTTTAGGCTTAGGAGGTTCTGGTCTAATGTGTTTAGGCTTAGGAGGTTGGCTTATAAGGTATTTTGCGCCTAATGTGATACTGTGCATAATGTGGTTTATGTTACAGGCTGATGCTGAGTACAGTGGTTACCAGTGATTACTGGTTGTACGTTCATGATATGTTCTGCATTTATTATCTTTAATAAGTGATGGTTCTGACAGTGGCCCACGTGGCCCTGTCATGTGTAAATAATCCCTTGTAGATATTGCCCAGTGCCAGTTGGCACCATGTATATTATGTGATTACCATTCTAATGTGTTATGATAATACAAAGGCTATTTTTGATATAACCTTGTGTGGAGTTCCTTTTTGTAGTGTGCCTGGTATGTTGTTGCTGTGCGCGTGCGCAAACGTTTTACACATTGCCTCCGGGATAGGCCTGACTGCTCGTGCCAAGCTACCAAGGGGGTGAGCAGGGGTTATCTTTGGCGTGTAACTCCCTTGCCCTGACTAGAGTGGTGGTCTCTGCCTGGCTTTGGCGCAAGCCTTAGCCAACCAGAGATCCCATTTCTAACAGTCACAATTATCTGATGATTATGATATCATTCTAGCAGAAGAAGACTGGCCTCCAGTCTTAATTAGGGAAGCACCCCGGGGAGGAGGAAGTCATAAAGGTAGCCTTCTCTTCCTTAGTACCTGAGGATATAGCGGATATGTATGCTATTGAATGGCCATGAGACAAGCTCCAGCCTTATATAGAAATGAAGCTGGGTGGGACAAATACTCTAGTCCACCTGTCATTCCCTTATGCAGTGAATAAAGCCAGAAGCAGAATGTGATATAAAAGCAATATTGGATCAGTTGCAGTGCAGGGCATAATAGTGCCTTGTCTTTCACCAATGAACACACCCTTTTTCCCATCTTCAAACCAGAAGGCTCCTATTGAATAATTATACACTAAAGGAATTTAAATTCGCACACAAAAACATGCAGTACAAAACACCCAAAGCACAAGCATAATGACCAACCTGGTACAGAAAAAGTACAAAACAACCCTGGATATTTTCAATGGTTTTTTTTGTCAGAAATTAGTGCCTGAAAGTGAATATCTAACCACTTTCATTTTCAATAGATTGCAGTTTTCATTCCAATGCTTGCCCATGGGGTATAAGAACAGTCCTGGCTTGTTTTCAGTGCAAATCATGGAGCTTCTAAAACCAGATCCAGAGTATTGTCATACATTGATTATATCTATTTCACAGATGATGATCTGAATCGACACCTGACCAGGGTAGACAGAGTAGTGACCATATTAATATCACATGCCTAAAAATACATTTTAAGATGTCGAATATTGCCTACCAGATGGTGACCTTCCTAGGATACTAGTTATTCAGTAAGGGCAAGGGTTTAGCTCCAGACTTCCTTCAGAAGTGCACTACCTTTCAACCTCCCAACACACTGAAAAAGTTACAATCCCTACTGGAATTCCTTAACTTTGGATGCACTTATTTGCCTCACTGCGCTGAGAAAGTGAAGCCCTTCTATGAACTGATTTCTCTCATGTTTTCATCTAAACAATGGTTGAAAGTGCATACTGATATCTTGTGTGCTCTACAAGCAGACATGTTTGTGACAAACTGTGGACAGCAAAACCAACCTAGCTCTCAGAGTCATACCCAGGCACTATGGTTACCCCTACATGACCTATAATGAAGGTCAAACCATCCCCATTGCTTGCAAGTCTCACTTGTATTCTCTGTCTAAAGCATTTTTTGCTTCCATCGAAAACATTCTGATGGCTGTGCAAACAGCCGTCTTAAAATAGAGACCTTTGGCTCAGGGAAAACATATCATTATTGTTTCTTCCGTGCCAGCACTAGAGACGGCCACACAGGCAATCATACCTAATTCTCGTGCCCTACACCTGAGATGTGTACAGTGGACCTCTTCTTCAAGTGCAATGGTTGTAAAGTTTCAGTATGATCACTCTCTCTGAACACAAGCTTTTCCCCAACATGAACAGGGTGTTGCTCCGACTCCAGCCCCTTCACCCATTGAGTCTTATCAGAACATCTTCTATACTGATTGCTCTTCATAACCTGTAGTAGGAACAACATACAAATACTCTGCAGCCAGCACAGGAGTACAATGTGTAGTGAAGGATGGTGACTTTATCCCATAGCGCACCCACACTATAATCCTACGTGATAGTACTGCACAGCATGCAGAAAAACATGCCCTGCCACATGCATTGCAAAAGGCTGACTCGTCAGTTCCCAAAATTATCATGTCCGACTCATCCTTTTGTGTGCAAGGTTACAATGTTGATTTGCAGCATTGGCAGTTGAATGGATTCAAGGATTCAAAGGGAAAACCTATAAAGAATAAACAGCTTTGGGGAAAGGTAGCTATCTTCCAATATAAACTTCCATTGGTCCATGTGCAGCACCCTTTGGGCCAGCAGCATCATGGTATTCATGCTAATGGGAACTGTGCAGCTGACCTAGCGGCAAAGGCTGTAATTCAGACTGTTAGGGTAGCCTAACCAGATCTCAAATGAAGATCAACGCAAATATTTTGACAGCCGTAAATGCAACCAAGCAAAGTGAGAAACCTGCTACAGGCTTTCCTCCCAAATAATCCTGCACCCATAATTCAGATAACATTCCTGTAGGTACGATACCAGGAGTGGGAGATAGAATAATACCTAATAGTATGTCTAGATTAGATTTAATCAAAGAAGCCCAAAAGGGGCTGGCCTCTGCACATGCCGGAGTTAATGCAATCGTAGCAATGCTACATCAACGTTACTGGTTGCCTAGTTTATACAAACAGACTATGTTAGGCAGTGTTACATTTGTCAACAGATTAAATCAATCAAGCAATCAAGGATTTGTAAAGCACAGCAAATCACTGAGAGGGTCTCAAGGTGCTGGGGTTGCTAGCTGCTTCGTGGTGATCTGTTCATTTGAACAGCCAGAACTTGAGTCCTTTCCTAAATTGCTGGAGCGATGGCACAGTCCTGAGGTGCAGGGGAAGGTTGCTCCAAGCTTTGGCCGCCAGGTGTGAGAACAAGCATCCTCCACTGTTGCCTCAGCTGACCAGGGGGTATCTGCGAGGAAGAGGGAGGCAGATCATAGGTGTCTGGTAGGTTGGTGGAAGGTCATGCGTGTGTTGATGTATGCTTGTCCCTCGTTGTGCAGGGCCCTCTATCAGGAGCCAGCGTAGCTTCTCTGCTGAAGTGTGATTTGGGTTCCTCTGAGGATGAGTCTGGCCGCTGATTTTTGTATTGTCTGTAGTCTCTTCAGTAGGCGTGTGCTGATTCCTACGTAGAATGTGTTCCCATAGTCCAGTCTGCTGTGGACGAGGGCCTGCATGACGGTCCTCTTGGTATTGACTGGGTGCCACCTGAAGATCTTGCGGAGTATGTGTATGCTGTGGAAGCAGGGAGATGAGAGTGTGTTTACCTGATTCTTCATGGATAGCTTGCTGTCCAGGATGATGCCGAGGTTGCATGCATGGTCTGTCAGGGTGGGGGATGGGACACCATGTGTTGTTCCATTGCAAGGTGTTGTTCCCAAAGATGAATCCTTCCGTCTTGTTTGTTTTGAGCTTGAGACAGTAGTCCTTCATCATTTGGGTGACGTTCATCATGAGTCTGTGGAAATTGGCTTCTGTGATGGAGGGGGGTCGTTTGACAGCGAGAAGATGAGCTGGGTGTCATCAGAATAGGAGATGATGTTTAGTCTGTGTGATCTGAGGGTGTTAGCCAGGGTGGGCACGTATGCGTTGAAGAGGGTGGGGCTGAGGGGCGATCCTTGGGGGATGCAGCAGATTATCTTTTTGGGTTCCAAAGTGAACGGTGGGAGACGGATTCTCTGGGTTCTTCCGGTGAGATATGAGGTGATCTATTTGAGGGCGTCTCACTGGATTCTGATGTGGTGGAGTCTGTTGATCAAGATGTGATGAGAGGCAGTGTTGAAGGCGACTGACAGGTCCAGAATGATTAGTGCTGCCATTTTGTCATGGTGCAGGAGGGCTCTGATGTCATCGGTGGCTGCAATCAGGGCTGTCTCGGTGCTGTGGATGGCCTGGAATACAGATTTTGAGGGGTCCATGAGGATGTTGTGATCCAGGTGTTTGTTGAGTTGGTGGTTAATTGCCTTCTTGAGAACCTTTGCTGGAAGGGGGAGCAGTGAGATGGGCTGGTAGTTCTTCGGTTCTGCTGGGTCGGCGGAAGGTTTCTTCAGGAAGGGGCTCACTTTAGTATGTTTCCAGTCCTCAGGGAAGAAGGCCGAGGTGATGGAGGCATTCAGGACTTTCTTGAGCCTGTCACCAATTGTCTTGCTCCTGAGATTGAAGACGTGCTGGGGACAGGGGTCTGTGGGTGCTCACGAGTGTACGGAGTTCATGATTGAGATTGTGGCTTGAGTCTTGAGAGGGTTCCAATGGGTGAGCAAGTGTTTGGGGTTTGTGTTTGTGGGTGTGAGCTGACTGTAGGTGGTGGATGGTTGGGGTTCTAAGTTTTCATAGATGATTGAGATCTTGTTGTGGAAAAACTCCACTAGGGTGTCACACAGTTCTTGGGAGGGGGTGAATTTGTTCCAGGTGTCTGCGGGGTTGGATAACTCATTCACAATGTCTTTGATGCAGTCTGCAAGGGCATTCTTCTTTGTTTCTTTCAAGAGGTGGTGGTACTTGTTTAGTGCTGTCTTGGTGGTGTGGTTTCCTGTCTCATTGCTGGTGCACCACTTCCTTTCTAGTTGCCGACAGTTGCATTTGGTGGATTTGAGCTCCACAGTGGAACAGCTGGCTCTTCTGGCATGTCCTTTGGATTTGTCTAGTTGGGCGGGGAGATTGTGTCAGCGCATTCTGTGATCCACTGAAAGAAGTTCTTCGCAGCCTGATCAGGGTTGGATGTTGTGTCTGGGAGGTGGGAGTTGTTAGTGTTGCTCTACTGGTTTCCAGTTTCTGCACGTGGAGCTGGGGGGGCATGGTGCCACTGTTGATAGGTCCTGAGATGGTGAAATGGATGCTGTAGTGGTCGGTCCAGGTGAGCTGTGCGACATGAGTGTACTCGACTCTGTCACTGGATGCAAAAATGGGGTCGAGCATGTATCCTGCTATGTTGGTAGGGTCGGTGACAAGTTGCTTAAGGCTGATGTTGCTCGTACTTTCTAGGGAGCTAGTTGAGTTGGTGTTGCTGGAGTCGTCAAGATGTAAGTCAAGATCCCCTACAAAGTTGTAGTGCTTGGAGTCCATGGCAATTGGGGCAATCAGGTCAGGGATGGTGTTGCAGAAGCTGGGGCGTGGTCCTGGTGTTCTGGAGGCGAAGGTGCCTCTGATGGTGCTTTTTCCGTCTCTGTGGAGTTGAAAGTTGAGATGCTACATTATCGGGGTCGAGTCATCTGAGGAGGTCTGCCGTGGATGGTGTCCTTGTAGATGAGGGCAATGCCACTTCTATGTTTGTTGGTTCGATCCTGGTCTGTTATCTTGTAGCCATCAGGAGTGGCTAAGGCGATGTCTGCCGTAGAATCAGGGGTTAGCCAGGCCAGATGACGTTCAAAATGAGGGATGAGATTGTGTCCCAGATCTCCGTGGCATGTTTGCCGAACACTGCCATTGTGCTGTGGCGGTCTCGGTTGGCGTGGTGGACACAGTTGTATTTGCGCTGTCTCTAGCATTGTTAGTTGCTTCGGCGTTGCAAGTGGAGCAGCCGTGCTGGCAGGAGAATGGTCCTCTGGTGGTGCATCGGTATATGCGGCAGCAGTTGTTGTTGATGCATACGGAATCCAGGGCTCGGAGTTCTGCAGCAGTGTAGCTGTGCGGGATGAAAGAGCCAGGGCTCCTGGTGCTGGGCGCAGTCCAGGTGCAGACAGGGGCAGGCGGGCTTGCCTCTGGTGTGCCTGAACTGTGGCCTCCATTAAGTCTGTCCTGCGAGGGGTACAGCGAAAGGATGGTTGGGGCAGACGGGAGGCGTGAAATGGGAGGGAAACAGCAGGAGAAAATGGGCAGCAGAAAATGGGCAGGAGAGCACAAACCGGCACAAAGTGCAGAAACAAGGAGAAAAAAGCAGAAACAAGGAGGAAAAACAAATAGAGGAATACCTTCAAATACAATATAGGAAACCAAAAACTAATGCTAAATATTTAATACAGAGATACTAAAGACTGTGGGTACAACAGGCAAAACAGGCAAGGCAGTCAGGAGGGAAAAGGTACGGATGGCTGTTTGAGCAGCAGCAAGTGGGAGCAGAAATGAGGACCTGCTCAATGGGGTCGCACTGCAGCCTCCATTATGTAGGTCTGTGAGGGGTGCTGGGAGGCTGTGGGTGAGCCAGGTGTGAGGTGTGAAGCGGGAGGGAAACAGCAGGAGAAAACGGGCGGGAGAGGAATGAGAGCATGAACCAGTACAAAAAGCAGAAACAAGGAGAAAAAACAAATAGAGGAATACCAGCAAATACAATATAGGAAACCAAAAACAAATGCTAAATACTTAATACAGTGATGCTAATGTCTAAATACTGGGTATAACAGGCCAAACAGGCAAGGCAGTCAGGAGGCAAAAGGTACGGATGGCTGTTTGAGCAGCAGAAAGGGGAAGCAGGAATGAGGACACTGTCAAAAGACCCTCGCTAACCCCCCCTCATGATTTTAAATATCCCTTCTGGGTGTTTTATTTGACTGTTAGGGTGTTAAGTTCAGGTCTTAGTTGGCACCATAACCTGTATGGAGTTCAAAGAGCATTAAATAACTTGCGTAGATGAGTATTGGGAGGACGCAGTCCACACAAGGTTCTCTTGAGAGTTCCTATGTATGTGACTGGCATAGATAAGGGAAGATAAGGGATTCTAGGAAGGTGGTGGATTAATATTAATTTGACTTGGAGGAATGTTTGAATGTTTTAGAGAAAATCCATGAAGTCAGAGACAAGCTGTCTAACACAAACCACTCTGATGCCGCCGTCTGTGAAGAGAAGGTTATCACTGCTGCTGACAGAGAGTGTGCCTTAGGCAAATGAGACGCCTTTCTCTTTGCGCACGGCAGGTCATTATATTCCTCTTTATGATTTACATGACGTTGGCTGGCCCACCAGTGCAGGCTTCCTGTGTGGCTTGCTTCTCTGTGTGGGCCTACTTGCAGACAAAGTGTACTATGCCATGGGCCTGCTTGGCCTCTCCTTCCCAGGGTTCCTTGGTGAGGGCGTTGCTGTCCCAACCTAAGATGGCCAATGTCCTGCAAGATACTGAGGGGCGTATTTACAGCACAATGGAGAAGCGTGGCTAACGCCACGCTTCTCCATTCTGAAAACGCAGGGATGTGCCGTATTCACAAGAATGCAGCGCACCCCTGCGTTTCCCCTAGCGCTGATGATGAGTTCAGCTGCCTAGCGCCAACGCAGGCACCCTTGCACCATAATGCAAGGGTGTCTGCGTTGTGGGGAAGATTGTTTATGTGCAGAAAGGTGTCCCTTCCTGGACATAAACAATCTTTAAATGCCATTTTGTAACTTCTATGCGTGCTGCTTAATGCAGCACACATAGAAGTTGCAAAACAGCATTTCTTTAAAATTATTGTTTATGTGCAGGAAGGGGGACCTTTCTGCACATAAGCAATCATAGGCAATTTGATGTTTCTATGTGTGCTGCACAAGGCAGAACACATGGAAACAGCTAAAATGAGGAGAAATAAAGCATTTCTCCTTGTTTCACCTGTTTAAGACCAGGTTTTCCCTGGTCTTAATTTTGGCGCTGCCTCCTATTTACGCTGCCCTTGTAAATAGGGGGCAGCGTCAAAATCAATGGGTGTTGCGGTGGAACGCCCATCACAACACCCATTGCCCTCCCCTTTCACGCTAAATACAGCATGAAAGGGTGCCTTATTTACAGGGCAGCATTAAGCCATGTTAAGTGGCTTAATGCTGCCTTGTAAATATGGCGAGGCCCTTATCACCATCACAACGTCACTGAAAGTGACGTTGTGGTGGCAATAGGAGCTTGTAAATAAGCCCCTGAAAGTCTTGCCTGAATCAAAATGGAAAGACATGACTTCCTGTTTCTTGGCTTATAAAAAGGGGTGTCTTTCAATTCTTTGCTTCGCAATACTTTCCTGGATTTTTTCCTGAACCTTTGTCTGTACCCCTCTTCCTTATTCCTTACTCCAGTAAAAAATTGCTCTAAATGCAGAATTACTCTTCTTGTGTAATTTCAGTAATCTCGCAGATGTTTTAGGCAATTCAGCATGATTATGATACACAGAATTAGTGAGTTATGCCCGCCCCTAGTCAGTAACATCATGGCTATACTCTGGCAGAATACATCTGTGAAGATGAGGCCATTGATGCAGAGAAGTAGCGTAAGAACCAAACAAGGCATCAAGCCTGTGACTCCATTCTACAAGTATCAGCTGGGGAGGTGGTGATAGGTGGCTTAATGGGTAACAGTGTCCCCCTTTCTGTGGAGCTGCCACCTGGAGATGTGTCTAGGATCAACAGGAAGCAGAAGTTGCTTGTCCATGGAAATGCACCGTAAAATGTTCCACTGCTGTAGACAATGATATAAAGCTATCCCACACCACCAAGAATGAAAAGTGTAGAACAGGTGTCTCCAAACAGTTCATCGAAGGGTATTGAATTCAATGGGACTACGATAAACAACTGCCTCTTGGAGGTTTTTTCTTGGCTCAGTCGAAATCAACTGAAGTGTAACTCTGAAAAATCAGAGATTATTTTTTCGGCTCTCGTCCATATGAAGCATGGCATACCTGGTGGCCGCAGGACATGTCCCCCCCCTCGTCTGCTGTTACTATCGTGAAAAACCTGGGGGTTAAATTGGATGCCGCCCTTTCCATGAAGGCTCAAGTCCAATCAGTGGCTGGGGCCTGTTTTGGGACGCTGAAAATGCTGAAGAATTTTCTCCCTCTACTTCCAATCTCCCACAGGAAAACAGTTGTCCAGGCCCTCGTGGTGTCGAGACTGGACTACGTCAACTCCATGTATTTGGGACTACCTGAATACCTACTCGGCCGACTTCAGATGATTCAGAACATGGCGGCCAGGGCCATCTTTCTGACTAGACCTAGGACTCGTACGTCTCATCTTTTGTCCTCACTTCATTGGCTTCCGGTGCGGAAAAGAATTCATTTTAAAGCTCTAGTCCTGGTTTTCAAAGCTTTTCACAAGATTAGAGCCCCCTACCTAAGGGAAAGATTTCAGCCATATACACCGCTGCGCACCTTGAGGTCCTCTACTCAGTGCTTGATCTCGACTCCGAAGGTCCTGCTCTCCCGGGTTGGGGGAAGGTCTTTTCAAGCAGTAGCATCTCGATTATGGAATGGCCTCCCTCTCCCTCTGAAACAGATCCCGGACCTCTTTACTTTTAGGCGGAATCTGAAAACATGGCTTTTCCAGCTTTAGGCCTATTCCGATTCTGTGGCGAGGGTGGGTTTTCTGTTTGCTGTTATGTGGTCTTTTCTCTTAGCGCCGGGACACTCTTGGGAGTAGCCGCGCGCTCTATAAATACCAGATAACATAACATAACATAACATCGTGAGGTACCAATAGCTCGCAGAAACCTTTCGAGTAGCTCCCAGCCCCACCTCACTTTTAACTGAGAACTGCAATAAATAAGTGTTGGTTTTCCTTTTAAGTTAAGGAAAGGCTATGTTTATTTTACATTATTATCAGGCTGCAGATCCCAGAGCCTGATAATGAGCAGTGTTCTTAAATTAAAGATCCCAACTCAATATTGGAGCATGAGAACAAAATTATATTTCTGAATGCTTTTAAATGAGAGAAAGTTAAAATGGACAGTTAACTTAATGATTAAGTTAACTCTTCATTTTAATTTTCTCCCTTTTCAAAGTGTCACATTTACAAACAGCAGGCATCTTGTTTGCAGTGTCTGGTACACTACAGTGCCAAATTTATAAATGAAAAATAAAGTTGTTTTCTTTTAATGCGAGAAATTTAAGTGAAGAATTTTTTTTAATGGAACATTGTCTTACCGTTTTCCTCTGCTTTAAATTAAGCCAATTATGTCCTAATGTTTATGAAATATGTTTCTTCACTTCACATTACTCACATTTAAACAAATGACTGTATCTTCCTGTTATAAATATGGTATCATGTCTGAAGGTCATTTGGAGTAATATGCCTGATGTTTGTAAAGACACTTTGACATGGGAGAAACTTAAAATGATGAGTTTTATATAATGCATTTAAGCATAAAGCTCTCTTCAGTTGAATTTTCTCCTATTTCAAAGTGTCACATTTACACATAACAGGCATCTTGCTCCCAGTGTCTGTTAGACACGCTCCATCAAGTGCAGACATTTTTCCTTATTATGAACATTTCTGCAGAACATTTTTCTGCACTTCAAATTTCTCCCAATTAAAAAATAAAATGGTTGTATGTTTGTGTTGTACATGTAGCGGTGCCACATATGGCAAAAGGAATGTCCTATGCCACAAGTACATATGACACAGGCTCTCAGTCACCCATACACATATATCCCATTAATTCACACACATGTTCATACATGCCCGCAGAACATGCACTCACTGACGCACTTGGCAGCCATATCAAAGTTCCCTTAGTCACAGTATTTTGTTCAGCCCATAGTATCGAGCTCCATGGACATTAGGTTTAAAGTCACTGAAGCTGGGTGAGGGGGTGACTGATAACATTGCACGAGTTACATGGCCTTCAGTAGCTCACGGTGATTATCAATGATTAGAAGTAGCTCTCATTACAGAGAAGGTTAGAGACCCCTGGTGTAGACACTCATGTGCTGCTACAGTAAATCAATGTTCCTCCTGCTATATAGCTGCACCCATCAGGTTTTGGCCCATGGTGTTAACAGTTGTAGATACACCCTGAGCCTCCCTCCCCACAGCCAGTCTTATCCCAGCTCTCTCAAAACAGCTGTGTGAACTTGACTGGGTGGCCACCGACGTTGTCTGCTCAGGCTACACAGCAGTTGTAATGGCTGTGGTTGTCACAGGAGACAGGACAGGGATGGCCACATTTGATAGGGGTGTGGGGACAGAGGGGTCTTGTGCAGACACAGATGTTTCTAATGGGGACAGGATTCTGCTGTCTGTATTATTAATTACAGATAAAACTAGGTATGTGGTGCTTGCCACACAAACCAAATGGGCCGTCTGTCCTTCCAGAGAATCATCTATGTCAAGAGAGCTGCTCTTATTAAAGGATTTCAATGGTGTTTCTTTAGGCTGAGTGGCCACTAAAATAGAAAAGCTTGTTTGTAACCTAGGTGGTTAACCTTAAAACAGACATTTTTATCAAATGATAGTCTAATATCGTGAAAAATAGGTTCTACACTTTATAACATTTGTCGGCTGATCTCGAGTTGACAGAAATATTACACAATCTCCAGCAAAATATAAATACACAACTGATCATACTGAGGATCTTTACCAATGTTTGTTTTACTATAAATATTATTCGAATATTTACAAAAAATTCACAGGTCTTGATTCCCAGTTAGGCGGAGGGTTACCCCTTCACAAACATGGCAGAAATTCTGCCTGATATAGGATTAAATGCATTGTAATGAATGCAAAAGGAATATCCTCTATGTTTGCCCAAAAAGCAGTCCAACACACTTTAAATCAGGGCATAAATGTGGGCAATAGTGCATGTTTGATTTTAAATGTGGTTTCACAGTTTGGGGCTGTCAGGGTGTGTGTGAACTTTAGAAATCCATTTTGTTGATTTGTGTGTCCCATGCCCTATAGTACTATACCTTAGCAAACGTTTTTCAATCAGAATCACTAAAAACATTTTAGGTCAATAATAATAATTGTAAACCAACCTAGCCTGTATATGAATTTTAATTAGTACATTCCACATCATAAGATAGTAAGGTTGAATTTTCTGGAAATGTTTAAAAAAAACTAAAAAAGTGATGAAAGCATTGGATTGTTATCTAGTGAGGGTGACTGCCCTCTTCAAGAAATAATAACAAATCCTGCCATGGTGAACCCTCAAAGTCACCAAATTAACCTGAGCTATACCCGCCTGATTGATATGGCACCAGAGCAAAAAGGCTTACCTTAAAGCAATGTGTACAGTATTTATGCAGTACCAAAACAGTAATAAAGTCAAAACAATAAGCCATACAAATTGTAAACAACAATAGAAACTTTAAAGAACAGTGAGACAAAAATGCAAAATAAAAACAATAAGTGAAACTGTAGATATGAAGTTTTAAACATTTTAGATAAATATAGCAGCAAAGATGGTACAGCAGTAATTAGACTGGGACCTAAGAACAATTTGAGACCAACTGTGATGCAGCGCGAGATGGATACACCAAGTATATTGGTCCTGCTGAAACTATGGAGCTTTTGAGGTTTTTGTTGAAATAATTCTTAAGTCTTGTTGCACAAAGGGACTTTCTCATTTTTTTGGAGGTGCTGGGACCTTTGAGCCAGACGAATCTGAAATTCAATCAGATGCCATGAACCTGCCAGTTAGATACTTTATGGTTCTCAACTTCTGCACTTTGATGATTTTGTGCGACCAATCTACTTGTTGTATCTGGCCTGACCTCCATGGGGATCGGCCGGAAATTGCAGCTTAGCCCTAGTCTATCACAACCATTGACTTCCATTGGGCAGTATATTTTTCTTGGAGCTTTTTCATTTGACATCTTTAAGAATTCATACATTCCTCTTACTGGATTGCTTTGTTTCACTGGCATTTACCTCAGGACATAAATTTAGATATGTTGAAATTAGTTGAGGAGTTTTAAGGTGATTTATGTGGGTTTTTTCTATGGTTTATGTCCTGCTTAAAGAGTTGACACATTGGGTTTGATTTAAGCATGACTGCTTTGTGTCACTTTACCAGGGAATGAGCACAGGTTTTACTTTTGGTATTTCTTTTACATTCAGTAGGTGGGTATCTTATCCTTTGAGGAAGACTCTTGTCCACACCAAATCATAATACTCTTCCAAACTCGATTGTTGATATAAGGGTGTAAATTATGATCAAAATAGGATAGAACACCTATTTGGATTGGTCTCTGTTATGAGCTGTGTTAAGGAAATGTGGTTGACAGAGTGATGAACTGTTAAATAGTGAATAGTTAAGGTTTGTATTTAGTAGCGACAGACATAATGCTTGAATGTTGCGTTAATAGGCTGCTTTTAGTGACAAAATTTCAGTTAGAGAATAGGGGAGCCAGAAGGCAGAGCATTAGAGAAGTATTATTTGAACATACCAGTCTCCACTCCACAAGGAATTCCCATAATGCCTTCAGTGTGGAGAATGGACAACACCTTCCCCTCCCAAGGACTGAGATGGAGGGGTCTGGGAGAACCACCACCAGTTGCCATTTCATCTCAGTGTGCAATGGAAGTGAGGTAATGTACTCCAACCTGCAGATTGTCCCAGCTCTTGCCAATGTCCTACTCTGAGAACCTGGTGTTGGAGATAGCATTAATCTTTTCCACTTTTCTGCATGACATTTGCCCTTTCGGGCCCATGGTTGTTGTCTGGACCAGGGTTCCAAGCTACTATGGCTCAACATTAATCATCTCATCCACCATAACAGTTAGCTAATTTTAAGAATGTCAAGGGGAACCTCTAAAGATAATTTGGCAGAAAAAAAAGAAAAGAAAAACAGCTGAAGTTGGTGTGCTACTTCTACTAGTGTGAGCTGAGAGGGGTAAAGGACTTGTGTGGTTAGAGTAGCGGCTTTTGTAGTGTGAGGCGCAGTTATGCTTGGCAAATGGTATACAGCAGCTGTGTGTATTGACAGACACATCAGCCAGAAGGATGGATCCATCCACTGTATAAAAACATGTCTAATATTGCTGCACCCCACTGAGATGTTCCTATGGCCCAGTCTGATGGTGGACAAATCTAAGTATGCTGGATGGATGCCATATCAATATTTAAAGAGTGTTATCTGTCAACAGTGGACTGGGAAACTGAGGGGCTTATTTACAAGCCCCTTGCACCACTCGTACGTCACTTTTCCCATGTTAAAAATGACGCAAAAGTGGCGCAAGGGGCTTGTAAATAAGCCCCTGAGTACATAGTACTGAGTATTGCCTGATGGATCCAACTCCATCATGACATACACCAGTCCTTCAGCACAAAGTTTAAATACGGCACATGGTATATGTCATCCTGACAGATGGATCAGTTTGTCCATGACAGAGGAATGACTGCCCATGCTTCAAACTCTAAATTTGTATTGAAATTAAGATTAAAAATAAAGACAAATCTTTCTATTCTGGGCATAATACAAATTATGGGTAAAAAATAAATCAAAATCTCAAAATTATCAACATAACTTTTAGGTCCAGGTGGGGTGGGTGAAAAATAGTGCCCTATCACAGTTTAGTTTTTACTCCACTAACGATCCATGCTTTTAAAATTGCTTCCAAACATTCTGCTTGGTTCAACCTTGTGGGGCTTTCCATACTCATAAAGCAGGTGGACTTTCAGGCACCTATTTGTTTGGTTGGGTAGGATTTTTAGAATGTTTTGGAGAGGGACAGGATCGACAGTACTTTGGTATTCAGGGTAGGGTGGTTTTGAGTATGGGGTGATTTAGGGGCATGGTGTGGTTTTTGGCCAGATGGAGGACTTTAAGATGGGAAGGAATTTGGGAAGGTATAGGGATCGTGACAGGTGGAGTGCTTGTGTCAAGTAGACGGATTGTGTTGAGTGGAGGAATTAGGGCAGATGGAAGGATTGTTACAGCTGGAGGGATTGGGGCAGGTGGATATGTTGGTGCAGATACAGGAGTTGTGGAAGGGGTCACAAACACCCTGTTGCCTGAGGGGCCACTAGACGTGCCAACACCTCTCTGTGGAAAAAACATGGCACAGTAGGATGTCATTTATTTGCTCAACTTGTTTACTGACATGCTGAATGGAATCCAACGTTGTTGTCACCCCTATAGAGAAATTCTTCAACATTTCTAGTGCCTCCTCTGACACCAGAATTGGTGGAAAGGTGCATGGGGTGAAGACATCCCCAGTCCATATTCAGAGTCAGTAATGACTTGGTATTGAGGGGGCAGAAGTGAAGGTGGTGCTGCTGGGTGTGGTATAGGTGGCAGCCACCGGAGCCAGTGACAGTAGCTGAGATGTTTTGGATGCTATCCCAATGGGTTGGCTTTCAGATTCAGATGGGGAAGTGGGCACAAGTATAGCCCCCTTCCTCAGCAACACTGGTTCCTTTAGTATTTGTCTGTACATTTTAGATTCCCAGTGGGCCTCCAGCTGTTTCCCCAAAGACTGTCCAGCATCTCACTTGCTTGCTCTGGATTAAACAGAAAGGAGATATATGTTATATTATATTGATTTGTATAGCGCACTAATCAGACATGAGGGTATGTAGGTGCTTGGGCAAGTGTGTAAGTATATGGTCCCCAAGGTGCTTGTTAGATGGGTTTTATTGTTGGCAGAGGTATGCACCCTGTCCAAGCAGGAACAAAACTCCTAGTCAGAGTAAGTCACAAACACACCCTAAACTAACCTGTGCTCAACCCCTGATAGCTTGACACAGAGCAGGCAGACTTAACTTAAGAGACAATGTGTAAAGTATTTTTGCAATACTTCAAACAGTAAAACAGTGAAAACACCACACAAAAAGATACCACACCTGGTTAGAAAAATAGAACTTAATCTAATGAACAAAACAAGACCAAAATGACAAAACTCCACTAAGTTGAACCGGAGTTATGAATTTTTAAAGAATATAGTGAATTATAGTACAAAAGCATGAAGCGCCAACCAGTGCTATCTGGTCACACCAGACCGGGTCAAATCCAAAAGTTCAGACCGACTGCGATGGAGCGTGTGTCGGGTACAGGGACCAGCCTTGGCCCACTGCAAAGTATCTTGTTTGTGTCGAGGTCGAGAGAGATGCAAGGAGTCATCATTGATCTTTAGGATGGAGGTGATGCATCGGCACCGATCCGCGCAAAGTCGGAGATGTGTTGTAGATGGAGGTGATGCGCCGCCAGCAATGTGATAAACTCTATCCTCGCAGCAGCGATGTGTTGGCGTTAATGGAGATTTGCCAGTTCTGAGCGGCGCAATGGCATCGATGCGTGGATTTCCAAAGTACCCACTTTGCAGGGCCCAGGACTAGATTGGTACCACTTGTCAGGGCAAAACTCACAGATTGCAGAGTCCAGGTTCTGTAGCAGGTATGTTGGAAGTCTTTTATGTCCCTGAGATTTCAACGAGGAGGCAAGCCAGCAAGCCCTTGGAGTCACTGTGGTTCTGGTTTTAAGTGATGTGGGTCCAATCCTTCTCAACCAAGCAAGGAGGGCAGCAGGCAGGTCAGCACAGCGGAAACACCGTTTTTTTAGCTGTAATCCAGAAGAGTGTCAGTCCTTCAGCAGCACAGTAGTCCTTCTTTATGGCAGAGTATCCACAGATCCAGACGTGAACTGAGGTGGTAGGGTCAGAAGTCCAGTTCTTATACCCAGTGGTGCCTTTGAAGTGGGGGAGACTTCAAAGAAGGGCTTTGATGTGCACAGAGGTCCCCCCTTCCTGCTCTATCTCTAGTCACACTACATGGGGTCAAGTAGTCCTTTATTTGGTGACAGGACACAGCATAGTCAAGTGTAAGTGTGAGGGTATGGCCAGCTTCTTCCTCCCATCCTGCCCAGTATGGCCCATCAGGATGTGGCTGGCCCATCAAGTCCCACCTAAGCTCCCTTTGTGTATGGCTGTCTAGAGGTAATGCACAAAGCCTAGTTGTCACCAGCTCCAGATGTCTATTGGAGACAGGCTACAGGTGCACAGGGCTAAGAGCAAAAAAATGTAATCTTTCTAAAAGCGGCATTTTTTAAATTTTGATGATAAATTCAAACTCAACCATTAAAAAGGATTTTTCATTATAATTCCATAGATACTAAACATGATAGTTTTACCTTCTTCCAATTGGGAATTTCAGCTTATTAGATGTAGCAAGGAATCCCCAATATTAACCTATGGGAGGGGTAGGCATCACAGTAGTGAAAAACGAATTTGGAGGTTTTTCACTGCCAGGACATGTAAAACTTAAATGTACATGTCCTACCCTTTACTTACATAGCACCCTACCCTGTGGACTACATAGGGCATACCTTAGGGGTGACTTATATGTAATAAAAGGGGAGTTTAAGGCTTCACAAGAGGTTTTAAATGCCAAGTCGACATGGCAGTGTAAACTGCACTCACAGGCTCTGCAGTAGCAGGCCTGAGATATGTATTAAAGGGCTTCTTAAGTGGATGGCACAATCAGTGCTGCAGGCCCACTAGTAGCATTTAATTTACATGCCCTGGGCACAAGTAGTGTACTTTACTAGGGACTTAAAGGTAAATTAAATAGGCCAATTGCGGATTAGTAAAGCAAACCATGTTTAGGGAGAGAGCACATGCACTTTATCACTGGTTGGTAAAGGTAAAGTACCCAGAGTCCTAAAGTCAACAAAAACAAATTCAGCAAAAAGGGGAGGAGGAAGGCAAAACATTTGGGTGTGACCCTGCAGAAAGGGCCATTTCTTACAGTGCTTAAACGAAGAGTCAGGTCTTCAGCTTCTTGAGGAACTCAAGAAGTGAGAAGGAGGCTCTGATTTTATTTATTTATTTTATTTTAGGAGTTTATGTAGCACTGGCATGACCCAAGGGGTATCAGAGTGCTTTACATTAACATAAACAACAGATATCTAGACAGTTTTCTGTCAATTCCAGTACAATAAAAGTAAAGTTTTGGGGGTCTAATCATTCTCATTCAGTAATTAAGTGCTACGATTGCAGAGTTGAGCATCAATTCATTGTGTAGACCATTTTGCTTTTGTGGATCTCGGGAATGTGTGGGAGTGAGAGTGATGCAGAGCATAGGTGCCTGGAGGGTTGGTGAAAGTGTATGCGGTTGTTCGGGTATTTTGGTCCTGTGTTGTGTAGGGCTTTGTAGGTATGCATGAGAAGTTTGAATTGCCTGTGCTTTTGAATGGGGAGCCAGTGAAGTTTCTTGAGGTGCGGTGTGATGTGGGTGCGAAGTAGGAGGTCGAGTATGAGTCTTGCAGTGGTGTTTTGCATATGCATACATGCACACAAGTGTTAAATAGTTCACAAACATAACTCAATTTTACACTAAACAAAAATGTCCTGCTTCGTTTAATACAATGTTAAGAGGCTCCAGAAAGGGCATGTAATTTAAATTCTCACAATAAGTCAAATAATAAATGATGAATATACAAAACATTGTTTAGTGATATGTAATTTATGGGAACACAAGTCATAACTCACTGAGGGCCTGAGTTTGTCTGTTGGGCAACTCCATCAAAATGTGGCAGAGATCTGATACGTTGTCTTACACTTGCCATATATTTTAAGCCAGATTTAGTAACATAGACAGGAATATATCTACGTTTGTGAGGGAGGATACCATTTGCTAATTGATAAAGAAAGCACTAACTTCTAGTCGAGGATGACATACAGTGTGATGTTGCCATATATTGTATGAAAATCATGCTTTGTATTCAGAAAATCTTTGATGGTATGCTTCCAACAAACATAACACATTTATACATACACAGAGGACAAAGCTGGAACTGTAAGCATGTCACAATTTGGTTATCTCACGTAACACACAGTTCACATTATTGTGAATGTGGATTCAAGCATCTCCACCACATGCATGACTTTAAAATTGATAAATTCTATTAATCATTTTCCTACAGAATTAACTAGTGTTTGTACAGTTATGTCTCATGCACGGTGTACACTTCTTTCACATTTCTTGAGTCTACAAATGCAAGTAACTAATATTTCATCCCCTCTTCACACCAAGCCTATCTGTGTGCGAGAAGATCTAGCCCTGCTTTCTGTAAAGTGCGTGGTCATGCTCCTATGGGTGCATGGCCACTACAAGCGTCTCATCAAGTGGTGGGCAATGAAGAGTACTACGGTCACTGAGTTCCCTAAGCCAGAGTAAATAATGTTTTTTTGTGATTTTTGCCATGGTTAAGATTTTACCCAAGCACCAGGGCAGTGTCAGCCTGCTCATCCACTGGATTATCTTTCCATTGTGATTGAGGAACTCACAAAATAATTCCTAAATCAAAAGGACATGTATCTTTGTATGAGGATTTTCATGTAGAGATAAATTAATCTATTTTGGTGTGAGCAAAACAGAGTGTCACATGCTTGTGCTTTGCATTTTGGAAAGCTTTGCATGACCTTATTGTTGATTCGCGCTCTACAAATCTCCATTTCATTTCATTTCATTCATTTCATTTCTTATGCCTGAGGAAAAGGGGAGTGTTCTTATACAGACACACACACTGGAAGTGTATTGGCAGCAATAACAAATTTGGCTGGTGGGAGGGAGCCTGGACACCGAATCCAAATATTGATGATATCATGTATGCTGTATTACAAGTACCCTATTCATTAAAAAAACTTGAAATGTAGTGCAATGGATTCCCACATTTTTACAGCTTCTCATTTTTGTCAGCCTCATAAAACATTTATAAAAATGATTTGGATAAAACAAAATTCACCAATCAAATGACAACAAATAATTTGTTTAGGCACATGCATCTCACATAACCATGTATGTATTAATATATATTAGCAGGTACATGACAAGATATTAATATGCAAAGATATGTGAAGGAAACTAGGTACACATTTTTTAGTTCTGAAACATATAACGTTGTCCAAGCACACAATCGCCACAAATCTGTCTCTAAGATGATTCATCTCAGCCAGTTGTTACTGCTCTTGGGCCTATGGCTCCCATCCAATTTGGGGGAGGCCACCCAAAGAATGCAGCATTTAATGAGGGTCAGCGAATGCCACACCCGCATGTTCTGCTGTGAGGACGTTCCCATGTGAATCATTCCAATGAGGCAGGACCACCACCAAAGGTCTACCCAACGTTTATGGAAGTGGATTCCTTGCCATCTATAGACCCCCTTACAGTGCACATTCCCGGCAATGGTCCACCAGATTTTCTTTTTGTTATGGGTACTCACCTACACAGAGGGAGATACAAGGAAACATACATGACTAACAAAAACGTAATGCTAAAATTGACAAATAAACATAGGAATATAGTTTTCAAAATTGGTACCGGACGAACATTGATGTGAAATAGGAATTGTGACCAAAGCATCCTAACTTTACTAGGACAGCAACAAATGTGTATGATGGCTTGTGCCAAGCTATCTATTAATGTGTAATGTAAACATTAAAATCATTACACCATTGCCTAATGAAGATATATTTCAATCAGGTTCATCTTTAGAGATTAGCATATATGATACTTCTTCATAAATGTGGCAGATATCTTGTCAGCTATAAGGATAGAGTCATTGGATATAATGCACAGATACTGTCATGGGCAAAATGAACTATGGCATTGAGAACACATTTTAATATACCTCATATCATGCTTTGGACCACAATGTCGGCATATTAATGCACCACTGTGGTTGCCTTGGGTGACTCCCCAGTTCCCACATGCTAAAGTTAAACCTGACCACAGCCCAACACAGGGCCTGATTTAGAGTTTTGCACACTGGATATTTCACCACACAATGTGTTTCTGTACCCTGTAAGGGCATGATAAATCAGTTTAAAATATGCACTTTTGATATGATGGATGGAATATCCAACACAAATATGACAGTTACCTGTCTTTCTATCTCATATTCATGCCCATATTAGTCTGCCTGGTAAAATGAAATATATACAGGAAGGGGCACATTTATCAAGAAATCACGCAGTGCAGCAAGGCACCTTGCTGCACTGCATGAAAGTGAAAGGGCAGGAATGTGCCATATTTAACACTATATGGCGCATTCCTGTCTTTTCCTTGTGCTGGTGCACAGTGTGTTGCCTAGCACCAATACAGCCACCTGTGCACCATGGTGCAAGGGTGCCTGCATTGTGAGCAGGATTATTTTTGTGTAGGAAGGGGCACCTTCCTACACATAGACATATCCTTTGAGGCGTTTTCCTCTTTCTACGTGTGCTGCAGAATGCAGCACACATAGAAAGAAGAAAAACTGAGGAGAAATAAAGATATTTCTCCTCACTACGCCTCACCTGGGGAGGAGTAACATTTTGACACATTCCCAGGTCTACCAGTAAGAGTAAATCTGGGAATGCACCAAAATCCATGGGTGGATGCGTGAGAGCACACACGCTCCACCCATGGAATGCCTGCCTGGGGCAGAGTAATGCAACGCACTGTTTTGCACTGCGTTGCGTTGCAACAGGTTTATCAAGTCACTCAGGGCCATGAAAGGTGGCCTTACATGGTTTGATAAATCTAACCTTTTAGTTGTGTCACCATTGTGGCCCCTTGCATGGTCAAATGTGATGCAATTCTTTGATACACATGCCCCTTATTATCTAGTGTACTGTGGTCAAAACTCCATTTGTCATGTGCAAGATGGGATGTCACCAAGGAGCTGTATTTGCAAAGGTTTTGGTCCTACATAATAGTGCGAACATGCCTGCAATGATTTCAATGAACCATTCCGAGATACAGAAACACATTTATGATACTGCACCCTATGTGGCAAACTCAGATGTTGGACGGGAGGGCACATGACACATTAACTACATGAGACTATCATCATCATAATTCTCTATTCTGTTTGTGTTAAAAAAACATAAAAGGCAATAAACAGTACATTAAGACAATGTCTGAAATGCATAAATGCATACAAACAGTACATAGAAACATTGTGAACAATAAAAGTTAAAGCTCAAAGTACAATAAAACATCATTAATCACCCTGTGAGCTTTGTATGGAAACTATCACTCTCGGAAAGCATACAACATTTGCAAGAACAAACTTATTTGGTAGCATCTGTAAACATAGAAGAGCACGATAAAATTGTTGAAAGCCTCTCCTTTTAAGTAGAGGGACAATAAAACATCTCCTGGGTCCCTTGAAAAAATCACAGAATATAACAAAAAGTGCAATGTGTCTTGCAGAGACCTATTGTCACATCTACAGGGGCCCAGAGATGTAATATTGTAACAGCCTCTTGGGGAAGCTAATGTCAAGTTCAACAGATTAAGTCTGAATTTTTCAAGCATCTGTCCCTATTGTTTTTCACAAAAGTTAGATAGGGCTCCATATGCTGTCTAGTGGTTATCAAAACATGCTTCCTAACAGTGGGTTTTGCCAACTCTACCTCTTTCCTAAGTAACTTCTCCTTTTCCATGAAACAGTCCTTTGTCCATCTATAATCCCTCTACAAATGCCCTCAGCATTAAAAAATAACTTCTTCCCTCCAAGTTTGTAGAATGAGTCCCTTATGTACCAAAACCAAGGTATTTTTTGGACACAGTTAAGTGACAGGCAGTCCCTCATTATTAAGTGGTTCAGGCCCAGCTCCTCCTTAGAACAAATCCTCATTCAGCTCAGCAATGAACGCAGGGCTATCTGGTCACTTAAATACATAACACCTAGTTCCTCAACAAGCAAAAGTCGATGTACTCTGTGGAACACAGAGTGCATGCCTGAGGAATTTATTTCCCTCTAACTGAAGTTTTTATCAAGCCACTTAGGGCCATGCAAGGTGGCATTCCGTGGCTTGATAAATCTAATATCGCCCTTGTGCCTCCTTGTGTGGCGCAAGCACGACACAACTCTTTGAGAAATATGCCTCTTATTATCTGGTGCACTGTGGTTGAAACTCCATTTGGTGTGTGCAAGATGGGATGTCACCACGGAGCTGTAATTGCAAAGGTTTTGGTCAAACATAATAGTGAGAAAATGCCTGCAATGATTTTAATGAACCATTACAGGATACAAAAACACATTTTAGGTACTGTATCCTGTGTGGCAAACTCAGATGATGGACTGGAGGGCACATGACTCATTAACTTTAGGGGACTAGATATCCACAACATTAGGCTCATATTAGAATGATTATAATTTTTAAAACATTTTAGATGAATTATGAAAAAATCAGTGGTTTTCATTGTAACACCTATCTGACTCTTCTAGGTTTTATGGTGTCACACAGTTGCTATGAATTTAGTAGTTCTGTGGATTGGATCAGCACAACTTCATAATACAGAGGCTGAGTCTTCTTATGTCATCATTATATGTTGGTTCAGCTAGCTCACAGTACCGCATCTAAACTCCTAAACCTCCAGAGTCATTGATGCTGTCGGCAACCTCAAACATGACCAACCTTATTTCCAAGGAATTCATGGAAACAGATCTAAGCCTTTCGTATTTCACTTTTGCATGCCCTAGGTTTCACAAAGAGAAGAGGAAATAATTTTCAAATGGTTATTGTTAGACTTGCCAAACGTACCTGCCAACATGTAGGACCTCCCCAGAAGGGATGTGAATCCTCCAACCTCTCTCAGCGCTGTCCTCAACATGGTTAACAAACTTGCACTGGTGGCAGTCCCAAAAGAGCAAGGGGTTTGGGAAGGAGAGAGAAATAAAGAAGGAACTTTCGGGTGTATTCTTCTTAGCGAACGTGCTCAAATTAGGGTGTGGTTCTGGATAAAATGTGCACCTTATGGTGCATGGGGTAACTAGACACAATATTGAAAAAAATATATAGAATGGACATAATATCGAGTACAAAATATAGAATGGACAAAATATCGAATGGACATAATATAGTTGTTAATAATATCGAAATGCAGGTAAGTAATATCGACTGTTAAAATATCGAAGTATATAATATAGGCATTAAAATATATCAAATTTTTAATAATATCTAATTTTTTTAAGTGTTTTGTATGTTAGTATATGTGTTAAAAGTGTATATTAGTTTTTGTAATGTATGTTTAATTTTTTTAAATTAATGAATTTTATGTTATTTAATTTTTGCGTAATTTAATTCCGTAGTGGGTTGTGGGTTTATAGGGGAATAGGGTGGGAAGTAATTTAATTATAGTAAATTAAATAGTAATTTTTAGGATTTATTAATTATTTTTAATTTAATTTTGCGTTTTAGTTCTGTAGCGGGTTGTGGGTTTATAAGGGAAAAGGGTGGGAAGTAATTTAATTGTAATTAAGTAAAAAATGTTTTTATTGGCATTGATAATTAATTTATTGTTAATTAATTATTAATTGGTAATTAATTTTTATTAATTGGTAATTAATTTTTATTAATTGATTAATTGATAATTATGTTAATTGTATTAATTTATTCTTCATAGCGGGTTGTGGGTTTATAGGGGAATAGGGTGGGAAGTAATTTAATTGTAATTAATTAATTATTGAAAATATTTTTGTGTATTGATAATTTACTGTCAATTAATTATTGTTTTTTATTATTGATTAATTTTTGGTATTGAAAATTAATTGTTTGTTAATTAATTATTAATAGGTAATTCATTTTTAATAAATAATATTTATTGGTATTTAGAATTAATTATTAAATATTTTGTAATTGGTAATTAATTCTAATTAATTTTTTATTGGTATTGATAGTTAATTAATTATTGGAAATATGTTTGCGTATTGATAATTAATTTACTGTCAATTAATTATTAATTGGTATTTTTTTATTATTGATTAATTTTTGGTATTGAAAATTAATTGTTTGTTAATTAATCGTTAATAGGTAATTAATTTTTAATAAATAATATTTATTGGTATTTAGAATTAATTATTAAATATTTTGTAATTGGTAATACATTTTAATTAATTTTTTATTGGTATTGATAATTTTTTTTTTTAATTAAAATATTAAATCATTACTTTCCCTAATGTTGCACTCACTGTAGTGGGAATAGTAATTTTTACCCTACGCTATACAACGCTGTCCCTACTGTTGCACTCACTGGAGTGGGAATAGTAATTTTTACCCTCCCGCTATCCAACGCTTTCCCTACTGTTGCACTCTCTGGAGTGGGAATAGTAATTTTTACCCCTACGCTATCCAACGTTTTCCCTACTGTTGCACTCTCTGGAGTGGGAATAGTAATTTTTACCCCCCCCGCAATCCAACACTTTCCCTACTGTTGCACTCTCTGGAGTGGGAATAGTAATTTTTACCCCTACGCTATTCAACGCTTTCCCTACTGTTGCACTCTCTGGAGTGGGAATAGTAATTTTTACCCCTACGCTATCCAACGCTTTCCCTACTGTTGCACTCTCTGGAGTGGGAATAGTAATTTTTACCCTCCCGCTATCCAATGCTTTCCCTACTGTTGCACTCTTTGGAGTGGGAATAGTAATTTTTACCCCTACTCTATCCAACGCTTTCCCTACTGTTGCACTCTCTGGAGTGGGAATAGTAATTTTTACCCTCCCGCTATCCAACGCTTTCCCTACTGTTGCACTCACTGGAGTGGTAATAGTAAATTTTACCCTCCCGCTATACTACGCTAAAAATATTGAATATTGTTTATTAATATTATGTTAATATATATATGTATTAAAAAAAATGTATGTTTATTTATTTTTTTACTTACATTAATTATTTATTAATTTTAAAGTTATTTAAGTATTTTTAAGTATGTTTTAGTTAATTATATATATTATTTAATTAATTTTACATTACTTTTAAGACATTTAAAAAATTCGATATTTTGACTGACTATGGGGGTCATTACGATGGCGGGCGGAAACACTACCGCCGTGCCGTCGGAGGTAAAAACCACTAGTTACCGTCTGCCAGCAACTGCCCGCACTCCCGCCAAATTAGGATGTGAAAAGTCAGGCAAATACCGCCCGCAAGCCTGCGACGCCGCCCGCCATCAAAGTGCGCCCGTTTACGTTGCAGCGCCAGCCAACGGAGGCACACCGTCCGACGAAATGACGTACAGCCCGGCGTACAAATTACGATGACACAACCAAACAGCCTCACCGGCAAAGAGACACCGCACGAGAACAGGAGGCGGAAACCACATTGTCGACCACAGAAACACCAACCCGGCCGACTCCGACATGAATCCTGCACTCCAGGCCATCCCAATGCTGTACCTGATGCAGCAGCTAGGAGTGAACGCGCAACGACGACGCAGGTAGGCAGACACACAACAAGGGCATGCAAATACCGCACACAATGCAAGGGCGGAAAAACTGTACATGGGCCCCCTAGACACCCCTGTGGGGACAGGACACATCCAACACTGTACCCACACATATCCCACCTGTAAAATATAATCAACCCGCAACATCTTGGGCACCCAATACCCCGGACCAGGAGGTGACGTACCCGCACGGCACCGCAGCGCCCCGGCGATGACGCACATGCGCACAACGCAGAGGCCAACGACAGCGCCACGCATGGGCTGCACACAAACACCGCAGGGTCACAACAACACACCACACACACCAGCCCCACCCTGAAGGCACAAGTCACGTGGTCCCCCTGCGTCAATCATGACCACAACCGACAACTCACAGTTGCCAAAACGTAGTCACACAAGTGTGCCGAACAGGGGAGCAAAGTGACGTCGGAAGAGGACACACACCTGTGTGCAAAGCATGGAGAAGCACACGGCAGCTGCGACAGAACTGCACAAACAATGGACATTGACCGCAAAAGGCACGCCAGTCACAACAAACAATATCTATACCATCCTGCACGCAACAACAAGCCATGCCATGTCCAAAATAGAGAAACCCTGCTGGCTGAGAACAGGTGTTCACAATCACGACGCCCACACACAAGTCCCAATGTACAGCGGGAAAGAAGTGACCCACCCACACACGGGAGAGCAGATAGCAGTGAATGTCCTTCCATTCCCACAGCCAAATCACATTGCAACATATCCTGCAGGAGAACGGAGCCATTGGAACAACCACAACCCAAACATAGCCATGCTGAGTCAACCATCCCCTGGCAGATAACGCCGAACATGAAAGAAAGATAAAACCACAAAATACAATTATACCACTGCTCCTTGTGGCTCAAATGCAAGTAATCAGGAAGGAGTCAGACACCACTGGCCTTGACCATTCATAGGAGCATGTGGGATGAGGGCCTGTGGCCGCCTCCCAAGCCATACACAAAGTCCTGCCGCCTAACATCCATTCAAGAACACCCAGCACCGTCCGAGGTCGCACTCAGCAGACAGCCCAGGCAGCCGGAGCACGCCATCACAGCACCCAGCAGCAAAATGGACGGGGCACCAGTACTATACACCTACGCCAGACAGATGCAGCTGTACAGCAATAGCTTGATACAGACAGTGGGCTGTGCAAATCTGGCTATGCTGAATGTAAGTTATCGAGTAACTTACCGCATTGAAATGTTCAGCTGCGTCATCCCCGTTTTCTACTGTCGGAGGTGCCCGTACCACTGGCCTGTGGATTTATGTCTCTCCAACCCGGCATGTCCAATTGGGGACCTGGTACACCTGTTCTCACCCCTGGACGCCCACGACAGGAACTGTTCAGTGTATGGGGGCATGGCGTTTGTGGCTGCAATAGGACACACACTGCAATGGAACCAGTGTGCCTCCGCACAACGTATGCTGGATTACAGTTTCATCGAATGTCACCCGACATGTCCCATCAGGATTCTACAAGGGACAACCTACGAGGAACACGTTGCAACCCACCATCCGCTTCATTGGATGTCAACCACAAATACCACCAATGCGAGGGATGCACTGCAGGAAGGTATCGCATACCTGACAACCTGTCAATTCATGGGTCCCCAAATCAATACCCACAATTGAACATTCATGTGCAACACCGTACCCATGCTTGCCGTCCGCACGCAGTGGCCAGTCAGCTGTGCAACAACTATACCATGCACACGGAAACAAACACCTTACCATCAACTCCACCGTCATGACACCTGACATTTCCGGGACATGCACCCTGTCCATCACCATATCCCGTGTCCCTGCATGAACACGGGGAGGCTGAGGAATGGGACCTGTGTACAGTGACCACATGGCCAACATTGCACGAACCACATTGCTACAATATGCATGCCGCGCACCTGAACACATGCACCTGTAAGTGCACGCTGATCTGTCTGCTGAATAACTTGAGAACTGTCATCACACCTTCTCCTGAACTCCCGTGCAAGGACATTTGCATGGACAACAAATGCAACACCCCACAACATGTCCCCGGGCATTGAGTCATGTACAGTAGCCACCATATCGCAACAACATGTGAGACTATGCTGCATGCATGTAGGCTCATGCTCTGATGTCACCTCTGACGCAGGTGTGTCGGAGTCACTATTGTCGTAAACCTGTACCATGGGACTTAGATGTACTGTGCTCATGATGTCAAGCTGTCTGGTAGGGTAAACCAATACTGTCTGTGTCACAGCCTAGGGCACCTCAGTAATGAGCTAATGTACTGTAGCATAGCAAGGGCAGGGCATTCTTAACTCTGAAGCCTTATTTCCACAATTAACGACTTATCACATCTACCTGTACCCCCTTTTGAATGTGTAACCATGCTAAGTATATCCTCCACATGCATTACGCTGCCAGTAGTGTCCACATCCTGCATCACAGAGGAAGTAAGCTTAAATACATGCCTTAAAGCTAATATCTGACTCTGGAGAATTATTGATCGTAGACAAGTACGAATGAGAGAGGATGAGAGTGTGAGAAGTACACGGGACTCGTGAGATTACCATGTAGTCAAGTGACATTGGATGTCAATGCACATGAGTTGCTGCCACTGTGGACCCAGTAAAATATCACAGGTCGTGGGCCTTGGCATGTCAGTGTCTGACGTGGCCCAACAGATCATCACATCAACACTGACGGCCTGGTCACTACAAAGCACAGTCCTACATATGTGTACAATCACCTTCACAGTCTGACATCACACTCAACAAGCAAATATAGGAGCCACGCCAGTTGCACGCCACATCAATGCATGCCAAAACACACACGACATCAGTGTGGGTGGGCAGGGCTGCACAGTGAGTACGAACCGCCGAGATGTACATACATGCTCAATTGAACAAGGAACAATCTTCACATGCACACACCCTGCAGACCCACAATGGCCAATACATATCAAGTAGGAGTCATCCTGAACTGCAAGGACACACCCACACACTGTGCAACAGACAATACACACATGTGCTCACATTAACAGACCCGAACAAGGATACAAACACTGACCATGCCCCTGGGTAACACATGTGTGTAGTCGACATTGCCAGAGCGCACACACACACACCAACACTACCCCAAAGTCACACCACACACCACACACACCTACACCTCCCAAATGCACACATTGTAAGTAAACCATGTGCCCTGGCTCGATGATCATCACAAGATACACATACACCTACGCTGCTGGCCAGCCAGAAAGTAAGCTCACACATACCCGCACACTCTGCACATGCTACCTGTCATCCTGTGGCTAGACACACACCCTGTGCTTTGCATGCACGCAAACATGACACGTACACATTAACACCGAAATACCACCAAATATATGCAGACAATCCGTGTTACAGACACACGTCTTCATCACACACACAAGTAGCAGAGTCTGAAAGAAGTGAAGTCCCAGCCACGTATCATACACATAGGAATGTGAGACCAGACATTGCAATTGTTAAGGTACCATTCACGGCATGTGCCTCACTTAACTATGCACACACAGTAACAACTGCAAGCAGCAACTGCACAGACACAACCCACTACAGGAACAACAGCATCCAGTCACAGAATACATAGTCAGGCGGCAACAATGTACAACACCAGGGACAGTGGCCAGTCCGATGTGCAGAGTAGTGATACGATAAGCTACGTATGCATTGTGTGTGAGTGTACCCTGCCATGGACAGCAACACTGCCATGGCAGTCACGATAGCCAGCACAGCCAGCACTGTGGCACAGGTAGTTGTGTGAGGGTGCCTAACATACAAACAGGATGCCAGTCCGACTGGGTGCAGTCTGTATGCTACGGGACAGTTGGATGTCCGCCCCTGAGAGAGAAGCACAACTGTGGAATACACACATGTGGCATGTGAAGCGGGAGGGCCTCTTGGCACAGGTGGGTCTGTGGCACGGGTGGGTGCACACATGCAGTGTCGATACAGACTGTGTGGGGACGAACCCGGCGGGGTACATTACCACTGTTCTGGGTATGTGGAAAGACCAGCTGTCTGGGGATGAATGTGGACTAGTGTGTGCACAACAGGCGGGCACACGACCCATGCTGCATCAGGTGTGGACGTTGGCCCTCCCTCTGGGGACATGCTGGATACTGCTGTGCGTCAGCCAGGCCCGTGCCGAGACATGTACACCCCTGGCCTTCAGGTGTACCCCCTACATCGTCCACCTGCACAGGCTACCCAGGGCATGGGATGGCAGTGGAGCTTGGTGGGTGGGAGGTCATGGCACCCTGCTCCTGGTCACATCTCGCAGGCAATACATTCTCAGTGTGCAGCAGGGCACAAGTCCTGACAGAAGAGGTGGTGGCACGCAGACGTCATGACAGGTAGTGACGTCACGGAAGATGGCTTGCACCATCGGACTCATTGCCTCCCCTCGCTCACCCCACTGATGCGATTGCATCATGGGAGCACGCGCGTGTGCAGCAGCTCCAATCTCTCCCCAGAGAGGCCAAATAGTGTATGGGTGGCTCCATTCGCTCCAGTCACCGAGCTCACGGCAAAATAAGTGGTGGGACGCCGTACACCCGCATGGTACCCGGACTCGAGCCCTGGTGTGCAGGCACAGCTACCTAATGTTCTAGCGAAGTGTGTGAGTTGCATGACACCCGTTGGCGGTGGATGGCTCGGAGGCACTTCACCAGGAGGCCCATATCACACACCATGGGTCCCTTGCCAATGGCAGCGGATGCTATGACATTGCGCGCCGGGGTGTGTCGACATGTCGTCTGGGATGGTGTTTGCGGCATGGGCCGCTAGGGCAGCTACAGCTACTGTGTGTTGCATGTGGTGTATCCGGACTCCGGAGACAGCCATGCTTCGTCACTGTTGTCCAGGGCACGAGTCGGGGTACCATGCGGCTGTACGGCGTCCCCCACCTATTTTACCGTGAGCTCGGTGACTGGAGCGAATGGAGCCACCCATACACTATTTGGCCTCTCTGGGGAGAGATTGGAGCTGCTGCACACGCGCGTGCTCCCATGATGCAATCGCATCAGTGGGGTGAGCGAGGGAGGCAATGAGTCTGATGGTGCAAGCCATCTTCCGTGACGTCACTACCTGTCATGACGTCTGCGTGCCACCACCTCTTCTGTCAGGACTCGTGCCCTGCTGTTGTCAGATGCGCCACTGTCCGGGGGGTGGGGAAGGTCAGGTATGTCAGCCTGACAGTGGCCCAGTTCAAGGACCACCTTGACTGGGGGGACAACTATTGGACATACTGGTGTAGCCCACCCACGCGCTAATGTAGGCCCTCCATGAACTATGTCAACTGCGGAAAGGTGTTGCCATGGGCAATAAAGTCATTGAGGGAGGCTGACTGACCCACGCACAGATGCCGCACATGCCCAACAGACCCGGCACTGAGTGCAGCAGGGGTCGCAGGGGCAGCTGTGCCTGGTGTGTAAGACACTCTATCCGTCATCCTAGTGCCGACACGTGTTGCACCAGTGGAAGTAGTTGGGAGGGCGGGCATTGGCCTCCGCGTGGCTGCAGAGGAGCTAGAGTGCACGTCCCCTGTGCTAGCAGACATGGACACATGACCTCTGTACTCAGATGACGCTGCAATTGTCGTATGGGCCTGTGAGTCATCCAGCACACGTCTGCCCCCTCCGATGCGCCGGTCACATTAGTCTCACCCAGCTCCTGTGCAGCTGCACCATCCAATGCCTCACCACTGTTGACCGTCCCCTGTCCCTCAGCACACATGGTAGTTGACACATGAGGGAGAGCGAGGTGGCCTCACTCATTTGGCATCAAATCCACAGACATGTGCAAGGGAGCCAGCACAGAACATTCCCAAGTGCACATGTTGCATGATACCTGTGCAAATGTATACAGCAACCACAATCAACACGTAATGGCTGTCGTACAGGTAATGAACCCGCCAATAAGTGACACATGTGTTGTGCACATGGAACAACACCCGGACTGTCACCCTGCGGCCATAGCCACTCATCGCTGTGTACACACCCACTCTCCTGATGGTGTTAAGGATGACCACTACAGAATTAGGCCAAGGACATACCTGCATGGAGCAGAATGTGTCACCACACACACTGACTGCAACATGACAGTCCACAATGGTCATGAGCCCATGCCAGACAACTGTCCATCGCACGGGCACAACTACTGTTGCACAGTGTGCCGGATGTGTGAGTATCAGGAATATGTGGTGAGGCATCGCACACATGTGTTTAGGACGAAATCAGAGTATGCACAGTACCACACACATACATGTGAATTGCCACTCCAGCTGACTACAGGCTGTTCCTGAGGCCTACGACTCTGAACGCATTGACTATGCTGAGTGCCCAAATTACATCTTGACCCTCAGGAATCGCCTATGCATGTAAGATGCACCCAGCACAGAGTACACTCACAACCCACTGCATCACACAACTAACATCACATTACCCAGAACATGGGTAGGCTGTGGACACATGCTGCCTCTCGCTGCAAAGGACACAATCCCACAGTACTGTACACCTGCCTGCTGCTGATGCCCCTACAAACGTCCATCCGCCACAGGCTGTGTGACTGTCAATAGCAGACCATTAGTGGTGAAATGCAGCGCCGTGCCAACCTGACAATACGAGGGAGCATCCCCCGATTAGTCGCCGCAACATGGTCACACATACGGCAGATGACGTCACCCTCTTCGTGGGATTGGCTGCACTGTCGGTTACACGTACACAGAAGCATCAACGTGGATGCAATGGCTCATCACAAGGCCTTGGGCTGGTGGACTTCCAACTGCAGGGATGGTACACATGAGGGTTGGAATATCACACATACTCTTCACAGCATCACCCACATCCACCAATAACAGTGGCATGATGCTGACCCATCCTAAATGAACAGAGACGTGTAACAGAGGCAAGACGGTATGGGACATGGCATAACAGCATGTGTACACCACACGTGAATGCATGCTGGTGGGAGTGTGTACACAGTACCTGTCCATCCCATTCAATTCAGGGTGCCAGCACTTTGAGCAATGTGTAGTCTGCCCACATCTACTGTCCATTGTCAGGTAGACCGACACATGGCTCACAAGGCTACACATCTTTGTGGGTGGACTCACTGTGTCCAACACTGCGCAGCCCTCAACGTACTCGCCCTGTGAATGGCTCACCCCGCAATGGAGGACACAATCAGTGCCACCATCTCTCACACACATCCCTATCACAAGGCCTGGAGTGTTCAATCGACAGAGCTGAGTTAGCGCATTTCAGGTGAGTTGTGAAATAATGACACATGTAACCCACTGTACAGTCAGTGTAGTTTCCTTCTAGGATTGGGCGGTCAATGTGCAGCCCAGGTCTGCCGAGACTGAGAAGGCCAGCAGGGAGCCAGCCAGCCATTCACACAAGCAATAGCTGCCCAGAAACATGCATTGCCAAGTGTCTGCGTCACTGGGTGTCTGACATGAAAATGCCATGTACCACCACTCGGGAGGGACATGCATGGGGAAACACCAGAGAGCCTACATACCCCTTCCACCTGTTGTTAGCATGGTAAGCGGTGCATGTTGGAACCCCACAGGCTCAGACTCATAGTGCTGCGGATGAACGACATGTGTGTCCCCACATGCACTCCCACACACACTGTAGTTGTCTTACACACACATGACTTTTGCCGGTATTCGCCTTGGGCAGTGTGCGTGGAGCTCGGAATCCAGGAACTGCAGCTCCTCGCTGGTGAGTGGACCTGGACATATCATCAGAGTCGTCGACATTTAGGTGGACAGGTGGCAGCAGCAGCAGGTGTTGTTGAGGGGTGGCAATCAGCAGTCCCTGGAAGCTGTGGTACTGCCTGTCACCCTCCCACACTGATATAGCCCCCTTGGGGCTGTGTCTGCGTGTCCAAGCTGCTGCGATTGGTGTACCGCTCAGCCTGTGTACGTTGTGTTGTTGGTGTGTGCCATACTCACCCAGCCTCGGAAGCGGTGTCAGGCACAGCAGCTAGGTATATTGCCGTGGTGTTGCCGCTACCCACATATGCAGTCTGAATCCATCATCATGCGTATCAAGCTAATATGGCCTTAATCCCCATGTGCATGCTCATAGCAATGGTATGTGTCAGTGGTCCTTGCTATTGGTAAGGGGACCTGTGTAAGAGTAATGTTGCTGTGCTGTCCCTACTTGTCAGCTGTTCGTTGATACTATTGCTTTGTCAGTGATCTTTGTTTTGTGTATGTGTAAATACCATGTTGTGTGTTGCATTGACATGTGTCCACTTCCATCTGTCCTAGGAGGAGACCTAACATACATCGCCCCTACCAATTGCTTGCAGCCATGGAGGATGTGGAGGTCATAAGGAAGTTCCGTCTGGACCGGCCCACCCTGCATCGCCTATGTGCCATGTTGGAACCCCACCTTCGTCCTCGCAGGGTGTATCCTACAGCATTCACCCCCACGGCTAAGGTGATGGCTGCACTGCATTTCTTCGCAACCGGTTCATTCCAACACACGGTGGGCAGTGGAGGTGGGATGTCCCAGCCCATGTTCAGCAAGGTGCTACGGGATGTCCTGTCAGCTATGATGCTGTACAGGAACCGGTACATCCGATTCCCCAGGGCTCGTGATTTGCCAGCGGTGAAGGGTGCTTTCTATGCACTTGGACGCATCCCCCAGGTTGTTGGTGCAATTGATTGCACCCATGTTGGCCTTGTTGCACCACAGGCCATGGAGCACATCTTCCGTAACCGGAAACATTTCCACTCCCTGAATGTGCAGGTGGTGTGCCTGGCGGACATGATAATCACACACGTGTGTGCGAAGTTTCCCGGTTCCACCCATGACTCGCACATCATGCGCCACAGCATCCTCCCACGTCTGATGACCAATCTGCAACCGGCCCGTGCATGGATTGTTGGTGACTCTGCATATCCTAATGGTCCTTGGCTGTTAAGTCCACTACGCAATCCTCGTACACCAGCTGATGTCAGATACAATGAGGCACATGGGAGGACCAGACGTGTGGTGGAGCGGACTTTTGGACTCCTGAAGTCCAGATTCAGATGCCTGGACCGCACCGGGGGTGCACTGGCATACTCCCCACAGAAGGTGTGCCAGATAGTTGTGGCATGCTGCATGCTGCACAATCTTGCGATTCGCAGGCAGATCCCCCTGATAGTGGATGACGGTGATCAGCCAGGGCCCCCGCCTGCAGGCCAAGCCGTGTCCAGTGTCGAGGGCAGTGGAGAGGAGGAAGCAGTGAATGAGCGTCAGCAGCTCATCGCCCGCTACTTCACTTGACGGTGAGTGACCATGTACGATGGCTGATGTCGCTATAGTTGTGTAGGTGTATGTGTGCATTGTCAGGGCGGCCTATTGTTGACTGAGTGCTGTGTGGCAATGGTCCATGTCCAGGGTAGTATGCCACTGAGAGTGGCTGTGACATTGTGACCTGTTGCTCTGTGAGATGTGTGTACATTGCTTAGGCCTGATGACAAGTACTGTGTGATGAGTGTGTGACACACACAGTCAATGGACTCTTGTTCTGTTTGTCACCCCTAGGTCCCTACAGCCTCTCCTGGCCTATCGACAGAACACACTACAGATGAATTTCTGAACATGCTGACGTTTGTGCACCATTGATAATAAACATAGCAGATGACATAGGATGTGATACAGGTGTATTTATTTAAAAGGTGACATGTGATTGTGGGAAAGGTGATCAAGAAGGTGGTGCATGCTGTACAATGAGTGGACGGTCCTGTCCGCGTGATGGTCAAGGTGTACCCATGTTGTCCTGGGTCCGCAGTCCAACAGACATTTGCCACTCGACTGGCAGTGTGGGGTAGGATGGTAGTCCAAGTGAATGCAGGGGGTGGCCACCATGGCTGGCTGACTCACTGGCGTTTGGAGCGTGCAAAGTCCTCCCTGGACATCTGTTGCCTCTTCGGACGGCCCCTTCCACGTTTGGAAGGAGGGGGTCGTGGTTGTGGACTGCTGGTGGTGGCTGAGGATTGCCCACTCGCTGTGGACGCAGGGGAACTGGATGTTGCACGTCCCTGCGCCCCAGCAGGTGGTGGCGTAGGTGGTGTGGTTGTCCTTGAGTGGGCCCTCACCTCCACCACTAGCTGGCCCATGAGGTCCACAAGTCGGCCCATGTGGGCGTCCATGGACCTCAACACCCCAAGGACTTCCCTCGTGTCGGAAGCTGACCTGGCCCATTGTCCCTGGGCCTCTTCATAGGCCCCAAGGACTCTGGCTATTTGCGGCAGGGCTTGGCTCCCAGGCTCTGTTGGCCTTGGCCTGTCCCTGCTCCTCCCACCTGGACTGCTGCCACCGACCTGCCCACTCGCCACATTGGTCACCCGGGGCCTCCTCCTGGCTCCCAGGGTAGATGTTGAGGTTCGTGCCACCTCTTGGGATAGCTGGGTGGTCAGGGAGGCCGTGGTGGTGGTGATGGTGGGTGGTGGTTGCGGCGGTGGTGTTGGCCGCAATGACCGTGGCAGCAGGGGCCTGGGACTGGTCACCAGCCCTGTGAGATGGGTTGGTGGGTAGGAGGGGTCCTGGGGTGCTGTTGCGCCCTGCCGCGCCAGATGTGCCAGGTTGGGTGTCCTCGTCCGTAGAGGTGTCCAGGCTTTCCACATCCGTGAGTCCGTGTGGGGGCTTGTGGACTGGCTGTGATGGCTGGTGTCTCCATCCGCAGCATCATGCTGGTCGTCACCTGTGGGGCGGAGACGAAAAGTTATTGTGTTGCACCTTGCAGGGTTTGTGTTAGATGTCTGACATGCACAGTTTGTGCACAGTTGTGCACTGATTTGCCGGATGCGTGTGTATGTCTCTACAATGTGTGTGCGTGATCAAGGCAATGGAATAGTGTGATGGGTGCATCTGGCATGGGACGGATTTGAAATGCCAATTGGTGTGTGTTGCAGTACCCCTACATTTTGTGGCTTTGGTGGGAACGGGTACAGCCCCATGGACGGTTTAGTGTTGGAATATGGTACTGTGGTACATACAGTGACATATGGGTGCAGAAGGGGACATGTGTTTTGGCCACACGACACTACAGAGACAAAGGTGTGTGTATGTCTGACTTAGCCAGCATATCTGCTCACTGTTGTCATTTATGGGCATTCCACAGCAGGCATTGTAGTGAGTGAGTAATGGTTGTATGCCACACGACGTATTGCAGATGGTACAATTCCTTGGTGTGCGTGCTACTCTCACCCATGTGCAGCAATGCAGTGCTCTTGGGGTGTTGACTACATTTTGTATGTTGTTACTCACAGTGTGACGAGCGCTTCAGACACAGCAGACACATTATTGGTCATCGGCAGGACTCTTTGCTGTACTACCGTCTATGGGGCAACTGTTTAGATGATATACCTTTCATGACACTGGGGCTGGATGATGGGATGGATGAGATTTTGAATGTGCATTGTGTAGCTGTGTGGTTCATGGGTCCAGTGGTGTATGTGACATTACTGGGGTTCCACTATGTTTCATTTGGACGAGATAGACTTACATGGGTGATGTTGTACTATGTCAAGGGTAGAAGCAGACACGACTACATGGACAAGACTTGGATGGTGTTGCTGATGTGTGTGATGACTGGCACAGTGCACGCCATGTGGGTCAGTACTCCAGTTAGACTTGTGCATGCTGACGTGACTCGTTACGTGTTTCTGCATTTGAGATGGCTCATGTGGGATATGACTCTGTAATTGTTGTCCGGGTGCACATTGGTCACATGTTTGTGACAGGGAGCAGTGCTACCTGTTGCTCTGCTAGGTGACATGTCCCACATGTTAGTCATTGTACAGTCCTCATGCCTACAGACACCCCGCCCTGTACAGTAGTCTACCCAATTGTTGGTTTTGAGGGTGAAATGCAATGGCTACCACATGGTTGTGGGAGGGAGGGGTGCTCCATCTTGCTGGTCTGTGGGTGTGGGGGCCGTGTTGTGAGTCGTGGTGATGGTTTACCATCCACAGACAGCCCTCCATGTAGGGTAACATATCTACCTGTCGGGTGTAGGTGTGCACTGCAATGGCTGACACATGGGTGTGGGGAGTGCTCCATCTTGCTGCGCTGTAGGAGTGGGGGCCTGGGGGGGGACTTCTGCAGTCCCCCCTCCGATACTCAGAGATTGTGGTACGGCTCCTTACCTGTTACTTGTTGGTTAGTGCAGCTATGGCTGACACATGGGTGTGGATGTGGGAAGTGCTCCTTCCGGCACATCTGGGGTACAGAGGGACCTGGTGGGAGTTGTGGTGCTGGCTGACTGTACACATGCCCCCATGGTTTTGTTTGTTGGTACCTTTGGGCTCAGTGTGTGGGAGTGTCTGTTGCATGTGTGAGAGATGTCTGGTGTCTTGTGTGCTGGACATGGGGGTGTTTGGCCCTCGGTACTATGGCATTCTGGTAGTGCTTGACAGTACATAGCGGTGTGATGGTATGCATTTGTTTGTACTTACCAGCCTCCACTCCCCCTGGTATTCCGATGAGACTCTCCGGATGTAGTATGCCTCGCACCTTCTCCTCCCACGCCTTGAAGGTCTTGAATGGCGCGGGTGTTCCGCTGCCAGTCCTGTCAGCCAGCTCACGGTTCTTGGCCTCCTTCTTTCTTACCACGCTTTTCAGGTCCTGCCACCTCTTTGTTATTTCCCCCGGTTGCGTGGCACGTCCCCAACTGCATTCACCTGGTCTACGATCCTTCTCCACATCCTGTTTCTGGTGGCTATTGGTGTCTGTTGGACCTGGTTCCCATAGATTTGTGGGTGCACCTTGATGACCTCGTCGACCATGACCGTCAACTCTGTGGCAGTGAACTTGGGCATTCGTTGTGTTGCCATGGTGCGTAGTGTAGTTTTTGTGGTGCTGGTGTGGTGTGTTTGGTGTGTGATGTGCAGGGGGTTTGTGGTGCCGGTGTTTAGGTGGTGGTGGTGGTTGTGGTGATGGATGTGATGTGTGTGTGCGTGTGGTATACTGCTTTCCTCTGTGTCTCTCCGTGTTCTCTGCTGTGGTGTTGGCTTTGTCGTGGTGCAAGGGTTTGTGGTCTGTGAGGGGCTGCTTTTGTACTCACCTATGTGGGTGTGTCATGATGGTCTATCGTTTTCAGGTGTGTTGGGCGTGGTGTCCTGGGATTCATGCAAATTCTATATTTTGGCAGGGGGATGTGTCTTTGGGATGGGTTCTGTGTCTGGGTATTTTGGCGTAGTTGTCTGTGTGGACTTGTTGGCCGTGTTGTGTGTATTTGTTTGTGCCGCCACTGATTTCCGTGCACGTACGTGGCCGCCAGGCCTTCCGCCTTGTCTGTTATTCATTTCAGTTGTTCACCGTAGCGGGCGGGATATGTGTTGGTTTCCCGCCCTCATGTCGGGGGATCATAATTTGACGGGCGGTGTGTAGTCCGTCCGCGCGGTCGTATTTGGCTTTTTCGGGCGGTATTGCGTCCGTGGCGGACGGATTGTCTTGGACTCTGTCATGGACGGGCGGTATTCTGTTATTTTTTACCGCTGCGGGCGGTGGTTGCTTGGCGTCATCATAATTGCTCGTTCAGTATTTCAATGTTGCAGGCGGGCGGTATTTTCAGGCTATGGCGGTTGGCGGTATTTTTACCGCCGGTTATCGTAATGGACCCCTATATTTTTTACAACGATATTTTTGATTCGATATTTTTGTACTTACCTGTTTGTAGATAGGGATTCGATATTTTGGCATTCTATATTTTTTACTCGATATTTTGTCAGGTCGATATTTTCCTCCTCGATATTCTGTCAATGATCCGGTGCATGGGCACCTCGGAAATCCGCAAGTAATAAATGGTAGAGGTCAGTAGGGAGTTGACAACATCGTTTTCTCTTGTAACATACATAGAAATTGCATGCACTCCACTTACATTGCAGGGTTTTTTCATGCCTTTACAATGTGTTTCTCTGAAGTGCACTGGGGAAAGTATAATGGTTCAGCATCATATATCAACAACTGCCACTTAGTTGCCAACAATGTCTCAATATGCTACCATGGCAATAAAAGCAACAATGTCTCAAAGTTTCAAAGATCGAAACGTAGTTATTATTATTATTTTTTATACACTTATAGAGCACATCAACCATCCCCTAGGGGATATCACGGCATTGTATGACTTCCAACATTTTGGCTGAAGGAACCCCCACAAAGAAGAGATTAGTACGGGAGGAAATTAAATCAAAGGTGAAGCGGAGGTCCAGGGGGAGAGCATTCCACTGGACTGTAGCCAGATGTGAAAATGAACATTCATCTGCACTGGCTTTCCTTCTTCTAATGGTCTTGGCTAAGGCTAAATTTCGGGATCTCAAGTCACTAGGGGGGTTTATAAAATTCAACTCTGGCCTGTCAAATTTTAGAGCCAGTGCTGTACAAGGCCTTGTGAGCATGGCATAGCAATTTGAAGCCAGCTTTTTTTCACATTGGTGGCCAATGCAAAGATGTTAAACACGCCAAGGCAGAGCTAAACCTGTCCATATTACAGTATAATTTAGCAGCAGCATATTTGGATTACCTGTAATCTTGTAAAAAGATAGTCCGCCATGCCCACAAAGAGGGCATTGCCATAGTCCAAAAGACTAGTATTGAAAGCCTGGACTATGGTCTTTTGCTAAGCTTCGGGATCCATTTAAACAGCCTTCTTAATAGTTTTAGAATACCGAAACATTTGACGCAAACATTAATATGTTCTTGCATCGAAAGGGAGTCATCGATGATGAACCCCAGATTTTTCACAGATTTCTAAGGGGGAGGCATGTTGCCCAGAGAATCTTGCAACCAAGAGGCATCCCACATCTGATGGGCCCTATCGAATAACAGAATCTCAGTTTTATCTGCATTTAACCTTAGACAATGGTTAATCATGGGTTAATCTGTTCATCAATCCACAAAGTAAGATTTGCTTGTAATAAACCTTGTTTGCCTTCTCCCTGCAAAGTCCAAATTGTTCTCTGTCACAATCTGTAGGTGGAAGGAATCTAGGTCTGAAACTTTAAGGAGCATGCACAGAAATCGTGAACCCTCTGGTCTTGAGTGTAAGCAGCGCTGTCTTTACTCTTTCCTAAATTGCCTTATTAAAATCAAGAATCTTGCTGCTTATTGTGGATTAATTACAGATAACATGTCTGTCTTTCTTTTCTTTCTTGCAGGTTCTTGCGAAGCTGCCGAGCCGCCAATGAGGAACACACAGGATTAGGCACTGGGAAGGGACCGGACACCGCAGTTCACGGTCGGGAGCGATGACTCAGGTAAGTTGAAGGCTTCTCAGGCCGAGTGATGAAATCAAGCACGTGTATGCAGGCGTTGCATGGTATTTATACCAGCCCTTGCACAAAATGGCTACCGGTCATGTGACCGGGTTGAAATCTTGCAGGACCTTGTGAGATCTAGCTAGAGTGCACAAAATTAATTGTAAGGATGGGCCAGTACTCTGTGGTCATGGGCCTTTTTACTAGGGGTCAAGAGACTGTGCACTTGTAGGGCTATTAAGCGATACAGGATGGTTGACCATAAAACCCCACTAACGCGAAGGGGGGTGGACAACAAAGTGCAAATGAGACAGGGAAGGAGAGTGGAGGCCAGGGGTGAAACAGTTATTTAAAAACTCTAGTCCTTGTAACTAAAACATGAACTGAGACTATTAGACAGATGAGACACATCATCGTTATAAGCATTATTAGAATGGTGAAAAATACGAATAAATCGACGATGCTGATTATTCGTCATATTACTCCTATCTATCACTAATACCACTACACTAGCAAGAGGATGGTTGGAGTACCCTTCTGCCAGACCCAGTTGGAATGATCCAATACCATACCTTTGTGTAATGTCTCAGGAAGCCTGCCTCAGGGCATTAACGAATGCACTCCATCTTAGTGTGCAAGCCTACACACCTCTGCCAGTGCAACTATCTTCCTTCTCAGAATTTGTGTTGGGGTCTGCAAAGCTGCATCTCATTCGCAACATCCATGATAACTCCGGTGTGAAGTGCCTCTTGACTGAATTCAAAATGGAGCGTGTTTACATAATAAAACCCCGGCCTTATCGCATTCTGCAAGAGATGCAGATAAACAGCTTTGCTTAGTCTGGGTAAATGAATTGCCCTCTAAGAGCACAAAACAAAGCAAGGATATCATGTTCTAGTATGTGTCCCTGAACTAACAGTTCAGACTACAGAGCAACAATGTCTAACTATAATAGATGCGTGCATGGCATTTTGTCCTGTTAGTAAAAAATATGTTCAAACCACCCTCTCGGAAAGATGCTAAGTTAAAAAGGAAAACTATAATGGAGGCAAAATGTAATCTCTATAACTATGGCTGGCTGTATTTGGCCACCCTAAGTTGAGTGAGTGTGCCCAGACTTGGGCTCCATGCATAGTGTATCACTGGAACCAAGCTATACATGGCTGATGAGCCCTGACAAGGGTGAAACTGGTCCTGCGTTGTTTTTTGCAGTTCAGGGAGGACCTGGCCTAGCAGTTCAGCTAAACTGTTCCCATTGCAGAAGAGCCAACACTGATTTGCCTATCTCTGGGTCCAAAATGACGTGGTATGGTGTGCTAACAAAATATGGACTGTGATGCGCCTGAGCAATTACCAGTCACTGAGATTAATTCAAGCATTCTACCCATCACTTTTTTGTATACTTTAGTGTGTTGCCCTAAGTGGGACTGGTATGGCTAGATGTGGGCCCGTGCACACTGTGTCACTGGAACCAAGCTATACCTCAATGATGAACCATTAAAAGGGTGAAACTGGTCCTAGATTGCTTGTGTTCAGTTCAGGGAGGACCTGGCCTGGAAGTTTGGACTGGACTGATCTCATTGAAGCAGGGCCAAGACTGATTTTCATATAGCCAGTCCAAACTGAAGTGGCATGGTGTACAAAATAATGATGGACTTGGATGCAGCTCCAAGTAATTACCTATGGCTGAGATTAATTCAAGCATTCCATCCATCACTTTCTGGTATACAGTAGTACCACACTTTAGTGGCACAGCTGTACCTCTCTGGCCAGCAGGAACAGGCCACTTTGCTGTGTTCTTGAGAGACATTTATACACATCACTCTATTCCCACTTTAATGTAGATAGGGAAGTGAGTGTCGGTTGCTTTTAAATAAAAACATATGGAGTCCTTGCACTTTTCAAGCCCCCACGTACTCATTGTTATGGGAGAGGATCTTGAGTGCCAGGGTAGTGTTTTAGTTTGTTTATGAGATGGATCTATAAAACTGCCACCCACTGCTCCATTCCTTAACTTTATTTAATTTATAATTAGAATCAGGTATGACAATTGAACAAAAAACCAAAAACACATTTATACGATAAAGAAAACCCTGAACTGGAACAGTTTAATCCCAATGTCATGGATTCATTTGGTTTACCTTGTACTAGTGGCTATTGAACATTGCATTGTAAGGGCTCCTAAAAGTTAGTATGTTCTATCTGATTATAGTGGGTGCACTGTAGAGTGGAATGAGTAACTTGATAGATGTTGCTGCTACATAGGGGACGGTATGGGTTGTTGTAAAAATTTGATGTTACACCAGCGTGTTTGGGTTTCTAATATGAGTTGCGTTAAGGGGAATGTTGTCACAAAGTGAGGAACTGATAAATAGTGGTTACATTGGGAATGTAATGAGTTGAGAAAGATATCAGGTAGCTTGCTATTTTGAATCAGATGTCATTAGTGCAGAGTTATGTGCTAGGGAGCAGGGGGCAAAAGGGGGGAGTGGGTGAATTTCCTAATGAGAGAGAGCTACTGTCTGTACTTTCCAGGCTCTACTCTGTCTGGAATGCCCACAATGCCTTCTGTGTGAAGTATGAACAACACCTTCTTCTCCTCGAGCATGAGGTTGAGGGGAATGGGAGACCCACCACCAGTTGACAGGCATCTTGTTATACCCTGGAAGTGAGGGAGAAGATTTCCATTGCTTGTGTATGCTTTCCTGTGAGAGCGTGGTGTTGAAGGCAGCATTCAACTTATCCCTGATTATGGACCACATTTCCTTTCTGTGGCTCTTGGTTATTGTCTGGACCCATGCTCCAAAGAACTGGGTTTGAACCTTATATCTTATCCACCATCACAGTTAGCTCATTTTATGAGAATCTGGGCTGCTGTTTTACAGCCATATTCACAATTTGGCACCAATGAACTATGTAGCTGCTGCAGTTTGTGAATGATGAATGCTTTAGGTGATTTGCGGAGTGTCTTTTGTAGTGATAGCTACAGGTGGTGGTAGTAAGTTGATTTTGAAGAAGCGTGTGTTGGTGGATGCATCATTAACATTTATGGCTGCACCTGCCATTAGTAACTCCTTTGTGAGGGTCCCTCGATCCCAATGTGATGGAGCACACTCTAAATGTAATGGATAAATGCCCACTATACCAACATTGATGGAGGATTGTCTGACTACGGAGCACAGGGAAAACCATGATGGAGGACTAAAGGGCAGCCCTAAGTTCTGTAGCCCAAACCTTGAATACATTAACCAGTTAACTGCCAGCCTCATAGACAGATATACAGCCATGACAAAGGAACGAGGGTCATTCCACCATGGTCAAATTCTGGCCATTAGTTTTGTGAGGCAAACATGTTTGCCCTCATCTCTGTCTATTAGTACTTAACTTGTTTAGGCTCAAGCCTTTTTATGTTACTACTACGGTGTGTGAACCTGCAAAGTTTTTTTAACAATGTTTACAAAGTTCTATGAAAACTTTGTAACTTTGTAAACATTGCATGTTTTTCACTTTTGTGTGAAAATTGTGATTTTGGCCACAGGAATAGAATTTCACCGCAGGGCCATACCAATCCCCATGCTATCAATTTCTCTTCCAGAGGAGAATTTGAGGTAGTTCTCCACACAGACTAATAATCTTGCAATTATGAAACAAATGTTGCTCGTGAGAGGGGAAAGATAACCCAGGAAAGCCAATTAACCTTCGCAAAGGAGACACATTAAAAACTTCAAAACCTTTGCTGGGAAAAAAATACTTTGTCCACCCGTTGTTTTTATGTAGGCGATTTGTCTGTTTCTTTAGCACTAGTAGGCCATGTCTCAGGCCATTGATTAGGCTCAACAATGTATATCTTATTGTAACATAACTTTAATTTTTAGCATTGCAATGCATTATTGTAATACATCCTTAGCATGATTGAAGAGGGACATGAATGATGCTGCTGTTGTATTGCAAAAAAATTAGTTAGCTCTCAGCCTGAACAGACTTTTATGTTATTTTGGAATTCACCAACATTCCCATTAGAATGCCTGGAAATCTGCACTGTCATGTGCAAGTTCCTATGGTCTCCTAATGTCTCCGTGTGGTAATCTACATAACATAGAATTCAACCTGGGGTAATGAAGCCCCCTGTGCAAATGCAGTTTTCCTTTTTTTTCTCCACAAGGAAAAACACTATTTCCCAGCGGAGAAAGCTCTCCCACCACACCCCTAGCAAATCTGGGGGTGATTTGTTCCCTTTCCCACCCTTGTAGGTAGTTTTCACCAGTCCTTGAGTGGAGTGAATCTCTGACCATTTTCATGGTGGAAAATGGCTGGGAATCCTCACAAAGTACGTATTCATGGGTGTTTCCAAACGTCAAAGGCAAACCACGTCTTGGAATGTCTCCCCCCCCCTTTAGTCGGACTTCTAACTTTATATACACCAGCCGCCAGTCACTTTCTGAATTCTCTAAAGGGTAAATGAGATATTTTTAGCAGTAGACCACGTTTAGAGCTGAAAATATCTTTGTGAATAGACCTGTCAATGGTGCAATAATAGCAATTATTACACTGCATTTACAAAGTCTTTGAACGACTAACACCAATATTCCTACAGAGAAATATAGCAATTAAGACATTACTATCAGCAAGCAAATAGATTTTCAGTTTTTAAGCAGAAATTCAGAATTTCCATTATTTCTTGATAACCCGCAGTTCTTGAGATAATTACATATTTCTCCACTTTTAATAAGTAATCATAGTTCAAACTCGGGAAATTCTTGTGAAGGTCAATGTAACAAAGAATAATATTTCTGTTTTATATACAATTTTAATTCTAATTTGGACGATGCTCTAATGATAGGCGTTTCATGTGTATGAATTTGCAGCTGTTGCAGAAGATTAGTTCTCTTTGGAAATGAAATCATTTTTATTCACTGCCGAAGAAATTGTTCAGCGAGAAATATCTGCATAATGCAAGTAAGTCAATGAGTTGTCTTTGTTACTTTAAAGCGCAGGCAGCTATTTAAACCAAATCAGTAACGTTTGTGATACAAATATGTCATTTACGTACAATACAAATGAATTTAACTTGAGATTATATTTCTTTGGGTTACAATCAATCTCGGATCAAGAAATATACAATTTCTGCATTTTATAGACAAAAGCACAATAGCTGGCTTGAACAGTGTTAGACCCATGAGCCTTAGGGTGGGCTGCCCCCAATCTTCTTACTTTTTGCCTCCACGTTTTTCCAGAATCCTTTTGTTGGCCTTAGGACTCTGAGCACTTTACCACTGCTAATCAGTGTTAAAGTGCATGTGCTTTTTCCCTAAACATGTGTGTAATTGGTGTATACCTGTTTGACCTATTTCATTTACTTGTAAGTCCCTTGTAAGGTGTTATACCATGTACCCAGGGTCTGTAAATTAAATGCTACTAGTGGGCAGCAGCACTGATTGTACCACCCACAGAAGTAGTCTTTCAAGCCTGCGTCAGGCCTGCCACTGCAGTGCCTGTATGTGCAGTTTACTGGCACTTTGACTTGGCATTTAAAACTACATTCCAAGCCTTACACTCCCCTTTTATTACATATAAGTCACCCCTAAGGTAGGCCCTAGGTATCCCTAAGGGCAGGGTGCTATGTAAGTAAAAGGTAGGACATGTACTTTTATGTTTTGCAAATCCTGGTTATGACAAACAGCCTATTTCATTCTTTACTACTGTGAGGACTACTCCTCTCAAAGGTTAGCATTTGGAATTTTTTAAATATACTTTTAAGCTGTAAATCCTTCTATACATTAGACTTTTATCGTTTTGGTCTTGTTTTGTTTATAATATAATAATCTATTTTTATAAACCTGTGTGGTCTTTTTGTGGTGTATTGATTGTGTTACTATGTATGTTTTCTACAAATACTTTACACATTGCCTCTTTAGATAAGTCAGACTGCTCTGTACCAAGCTACGAGAGGGTGAGCACAGGTTATCTTTTATTGTATGTCTAGATTACCCTGACTAGGATTGTGGCTTCCGCTCTGACAGGGTGCATAACTTGGCCAACCAGAAAAAAAGTTTCTAACAAACTGGCAATGGCAACTATGAGGTGTAAAGTTATGATGTCAGCTTGAGAAACCTTACTTAGTTTGAGCATGACTTGTCTCATCTGTGGCTGTCTTCTGACATGATCATATTGTGAGTACTACTTTTTCTTAGCACAACTAAAGTTTCTGTTCTCTGAGGGGCATGTTTATCATTATATCATGCAGCACAGCAAGTCACCTTGCTGTGCTGCGTGATAGGGAGAGGGCAGGAATGAGCCGTACTTAACATTATACAGCACATTCCTGCTTTTCCCAGAAATTTGGCACACAATTCGATACCTAGTGCAAATGCAGGCACTCTTGCACCATGGTGCAAGGGTGCCTGAATTGTTAGCAGGATTGCTTTTGTGCAGTAAGGGCACCTTTGTGCAGAAAAACAATCCCCTGAGGCATTTTCCTCTTTCTATGTGTTCTCTACTTTTCTTTCACTGGCTTGATGATCCTCCACTTAGCCTTCTTTCCATTGTTGTCATAATATTCATTCCTTGAAAACTTTCCTGCTCTGAAGCATGGCTTTATTATTTTTGATCTCATGTTTTATGTGACACCTCTTCCTTTCCTTCACTCTTGTGCTTCTTTGGTCTCACCTCAGACAGCTTCATCTATCTCTTGGCAACAGACATATTAGTAAATCTACCCATAGACGTACGGGTAGATTTACTAGAACCTCGTGCAAAGCAGTGCAGCAATGGTGTGTTGCATGAGGGGGAGAGGGCGAGGGCAAGACAGTGCCCATCCCAGGACAAAGTACTATACCAAGACAAACTTTAAAACTTTTCCATTTTGAATGTGTGCTGTACAGTGTAGCATGCATTCAAAGCTGGAAAGATTTGGAAAAATATAAACATTTACCTTTTTAACACCAGCCTTAAGGAGGTGTTATGTTTTGGAGGCAAAGCCATGTCTAACATTATTATTCCGTAGGGCTTTGCATCAAAACCATGGGTGGTTGCATGGGAATGCCCATGTACCATCCATGCAACATCCGCATGACTCAAAGTGAGGAAAAGTAGTGCAAAGTGCTGCTTTGCTTTACTTTAAGAGATCTTTTCAGCCCAAAACATTTTTTGTGCTGGAAAGTAAATTCAAAATATCTATTTTCCAACAGTTTACGTCACTTTTGTGATTCAAAGCCCAGCACAAAATGTTGGTAAATCTGCTGCTTAGTGTGAGATTCATGTTTGTGTTCTTGAATGCATGACTTTCTTGCCTATCTCAGTTCCTTTTTCTAGATTTGTAGGCGTTCCTTGCTATTATTCTGTTTGTTCCATCAAAGGTTCATTTCGGTCCCATTATGTTTTGATTAGCTGCGTTGTATCCTCTCAGTGCTGACATCAAACCTTGCATTGCCGTGCATGAGAGGGTAATTTCTCTCCCTCTTTCTTCCTCTTCCTGCTATCCATCTTATTTCCTGCCTCCATTTTCTCTTTAAAATGTTTCCCTCCTTCTCACTTGCCCTACAAGCCACTCTCACTGACCAACACTTGTTGCTGTGCATCTTTAAGTGGTTTAATTTCATTCCAAGAAGGCCACCCAAGCATGTGCTTGTCCATGAGCAGTGTATAGCTTGAAATGTATTTTCTTAAAGTAAAAGAAAAAACTTCCAAGATGGAAGCTACAAGTGTGCTCACAAATTTGAGGACATCTTAGAATGCTATTTCTTGATGTAAATGTAAAAACATCCAGAGGTGACGCCACACATACAGGCACACATACATGCACAAGTGCCACGGTCATATTGAAATGATTTTCCTTTTTAAGAAAACCATTGAATTTGCCTGCTGCGCATGCAGGTGCATGAATAGTGGCCAGGTGGTAATAAACAAGCATTGGCAAAGCATTGGCACCTCTCTGTCATGATCGCAAAATTTTAACTTTTCCATTGCAATTTTTTCTTCCTATCTCAATCATGCTTCCTTTTTTCTTAATTCCTTAGTATTCTCAGCTCTGGGTAATCTGCATTCTGTAACAACCTTTCCCCCACTCTTATAAGCCTCTTCAGTCTTGGATTAACATGTATTCTGAAATCAGACTTTTTTTCCCCTAAGGCAGAAAGGAGTTCTTGGAAATCCAAATATCAATTTTGTTAGAATTGGGGTCTCTAGTTGGCAGGTTGTTACCCTGTCCAAGTAGGAACCTAGTCAGGATAAGGGGGATATATTTCTTCCAAAATAAACCCTGCTCACCACCTTGGTAGCTTGGCACAAGCAGTCAGCCTTATCTCAGAGGCAGTGTGTGAAGCATTTGCACATAACCAACAACAATACAGTGAAAACACTACAAAAGGTCTCCACACCACTTTTAGAAAGAAAATATCCAAAACAAGACCAAAAACGATAAATAAGTCCACCATACAGTTCTTATAAATATCAATAAGCAAAAATAGACTTAAAATACAGTTCCTTGAAGTCGATAGCTCTGTCCGGGGCTATCACGGTGTTAGAACTGGGGGTCTCTAGTTGGCAGAGGTAGGTACCTTTGTCCAAATAGGGACCCTTGCTTCTAGTCAGGGTAAGGGGGATACACACTTTAGATAACCCCTGCTCACCCCTTTGGTAGCTTGGCACGAGCAGACAGGCTTATCCCAAAGGCAATGTGTAAAGTATTTGTACCAACACTCACAGTAACACAGTGAAAACACCACAAATGGACACTACACCAGTTTAGAAAAATAAAGTATCTTTACTAAACTTAAACAAGACCAAAACGACAAAAATCCAACATACAAAACTCAGTAGAATGTCTTTAAAAAGGGTTGTTGCAAAAATAAACTTGTAGATCTCAAATGCGACACTTTCAGTCTCAAAGTACCTGGGATGCGTAATGCAAAACAAGCAAAAGGGGGGCAGTGAAGGCGATGCTTCGGTTCTTCCTGCGCTCCGGTGCGACTAAATGGCGCCTTGATGCGTTGCGCTGATCCGGTGCGATGCGATGAAATGGCGTCTTTGTTGCAATGCAACACTGTAGATGCGATGTGTGCACGCCCGACGGCCGTGCGGCGAACTCGGTGAACTTCTGAGCCGCGACAGGCCCTGCGACACGCTTCTCCGGTGTTGCGACAACACCCTTGGTGACGGCGACACGCTTCTCCGGTGATGCGGCGGTGCGCTTCCTCAGCGATGCGACGGCCCTGCGACACGCTTCTCCGGTGATGCGACGACACCTCGGTGACACGCTTCTCCGGTGTTGCGGCGGCGAACAGCGGCAGCGGCGACACGCTTCAACGATGCGAAAGCGGCGGCTGCGGCGGCGGCCACGCTTCTCTCGCTGCGTCGCGCTTCCAGCTCCCAATAGCAAGAGAGGCCTCACACACAGTTACAGGCCCTCCTGGCAGACTGGAACCCCAGCAAGGAAGTTCAGGAGGCTGGGGGTGAAGTCCTTTGTGCCTGGGACTTCAGAAACAGGAGGCCAGCTCTTCTCAGGCCCTTGGAGACTTTTTCTTCAGATGGACACAGCACACAGCAATGTCCTTCTTCAAGCAGGGGACACAGCACACAGCAAAGTCCTTTAGATCTCTCCTCAGTAGAAACAGCAAACTGCAGGCCAACCCCAGACACACAGCAAGGGCAGTACTTCTCCTCAGTCTCTTCAGCTGATCTTCTTTGGCAGGGATTTCTCTTGATTCCAGAAGTAGTCTAAAGTTCAGGGGTTTCAGCTCTAGTATTTATACCCCAAAAGTCTTTGTTCTCCATGTGTGAGGGGTCCTGGACCCAGTCCAAACCAGTTCAGGGTGCATTCTGCCAGGGCACCTCTCTTTCCTTTGTGAGTGTGGGCCAGGGTCATCAGACACACCGCAGGAGGTGGAGCCAGCATTGTGGAAGGCAGGCACAGCCCTATTCAGCCCCAGGTGCTACTCCTCCCACCACTCTACATGCAGATAGGTCTATTCAGCCTAGTGCTGACTCACCCAGCCTCCTGCAGCCACCCCCAGCCCCTGTCACTCACAAACCAGACAGTCAATTCACAAACAGGCAGAGGCACACAGAAAGGTTGAACAAAAAAATAGCCACTTTCTAAAAGGGCTATTTCCAAACTTAGAATTTAAAAACCATCTTCACTAAAAGATGTGTAATTACATTCTGAGTTCAGGGGTGCCAGATTCCAACTTTCTATCTTGCTGCTATGGGAAGATATGCAGGTAACCATGTTACACAGCATTCCCCATGTTATCCTGTGGGCAAGATAGCCTTTCAATAGTGAAAGACGAAATTGGCAGTATTTCACTATCAGGACATGTTACCCACACTAGTACATGTCCTACCTTTCACATACACTGCACCCTGCCCAGGGGAGTACCTTGGGCCTACCATAGGGGTGTTCAATGTGCAAGAAAAGGGAAGGGTTAGGCCTGGAAAGTGTGTACACTGGCCAGGACAACATGGCAGTTCACAAACTGCGCACAGGCACTGCAGTGGCAGGCCTGAGACATCATCTTAGAGCTACTCCTGTGGGTGGCACAATCAGTGCTGCAGGCCCACTAGTAGCATTTGAATCACCAGCCCTGGCACACTTAGTGCACTTTACTAGGGACTTATTGGCAAAGCAAATATACCAATCATGGATAGCCAATCACAATAACAATTTAACCAGGGAGCACTTGCACTTTGGCACTGATCAGCAGTGGCAAAGTGCCCAAAGCATCTAAACCAGCAAAAACGAATTCCAGCACAGTGTCAAAAATACAGGAGGTAGAGGCAAAAAGTCAGGGAAACCACGCCAAGGATGCCAGGTCTAACACGTGTCCCCTCCAGCTGAAAAGTGGGGCGAACTACCCATCCCCTGGGGAGTTCTCATCACTAAGGCGGAAGAACCTGGACAGACCATCAGCATTGGCATGTTCTGTACCAGGGCGGTGTTCCACCGTAAAGTCCATTCCCTGTAGGGAGATGGACCACCTCAACAGTTTTGGGTTCTCACCCCTCATCTGCATTAACCATCTGAGGGGCCTGTGGTCTGTCTGAACCCGGAAGTGAGTCCCAAACAAGTAGGGCCTTAGCTTCTTCAGTGCCCAGACCACAGCAAAAGCTTCCCTTTCAATTGCACTCCACCTCTGTTCCCTGGGAAGTAGCCTCCGGCTAATGAAAGCTACGGGTTGGTCCAAGCCCTCGTCGTTCAGTTGTGAGAGTACCTGCTCCCACTCCATGCTCTGAAGCATCTGTCTGCACCACAAACTCTTTGGAGAAATCAGGCGCCTTGAGCACGGGTGCCGTGCACATGGCAGCTTTCAGGGCATCAAACGCGGTCTGACAGGCATCTGTCCAGATCACCTTCCTGGGCTGCTTCCTTGAAGTCAGCTCTGTCAAGGGGGCAACAATGGTGCCATACCCCTTGACAAATCGGCGATAATACCCGGTGAGTCCTAAAAAGGCTCTCACCTCTGTCTGGGTCTGGGGGGGCTCCCAAGCCAGAATGTTATCAATCTTTGCTTGGATGGCGCCACCTGGCCACTCCCTACCTGGTGTCCCAAATACACCACAGATCCCTGCCCTATCTGGCACTTTCTGGCCTTGATAGTAAGGCCTGCCCTTTGCAGAGCCTTCAACACTTCGCAGAGGTGTTGCAAATGTTCTTCCCAACTGGAGCTGAACACAGCAATGTCATCCAGGTATGCGGCGCTGAATTCCTCCAGCCCGGACAGTACCTGGTTGACCAGTCTCTGGAAGGTGGCAGGGGCGTTCTTCAACCCAAAGGGCATGCCACGGAACTGGAAGTGCCCCTCTGGCATTGAAAACGCTGACCTCTCCTTGGCCCCCTCAGTTAAGGCAATCTGCCAGTACCCAGAAGTTAAATCAAACGTACTGAGGTACTGGGCAGCGCCTAACCGATCCACGAGCTCATCAGCTCTGGAGATGGGGTGTGCGTCAGTCTTGGTGACCGCATTGAGCCCACGGTAGTCCACACAAAACCTGAGTTCTGGAGTGACACCGGGTGCAGCAGCTTTTGGCACTAAGACCACTGGGCTAGCCCACGGGCTGCTTGAGGGCTCAATCACCCCTAGCGCCAACATCTTGGAAACTTCTTTCTTGATGCTGGCCCTGACCTTGTCAGCTACCCTGTAAAATTTCTGCTTCACAGGTAGGCTGTCCCCGGTGTCCACATCATGGACGCACCAATTGGTGACTCCTGGTGTCAGGGAGAACAGGGAGGCGAACTGACCCAATACATGGCGAAAGTCCCTCTGCTGTTCTGGGGTCAGTGTGGGAGAGAGGTTTACCCCATCCACTGATCCATCTTGCTCCTCTGCTGACAGGAAGTCAGGAAGAGGGTCACTTTCCTCCTCCATCCCATCATCTGTGGCAAGGAGCATTGTTACATCAGACCTCTCAAAGTGTGGCTTGAGGCGGTTCACGTGTAGGACCCTCAAAGGGTTCCTGGGAGACTGCAAGTCAACCAGATAGGTTACATCGCTCTTGCGCTCCACCACCTCATATGGCCCAGTCCACTTGTCTTGGATCGTGCAGGGCTGCACTGGCGCCATCACCCACACCTTCTGCCCAGGTTGAAATTCGACCAGAGTGGCATTCTGGTCATACCATCTTTTCATTTCTTCCTGGCTAGCTTCCAGGTTCGCCTAAGCGAGTTTCCCGAAGCGCTGAGTCTGGTTGCGGAAGGCCAGCACATAGCTGAACACATCCTGGGGGGTCTTACCAGGGGATTTCTCCCAACCCTCCTTCACCAGACTGAGAGTTCCTCTAACAGGGTGGCCATACAGGAGTTCAAAGGGCCTGAACCCTAAGGACTTCTGAGGCACCTCCATGTAGGCAAACAACAGGCATGGTAAGAAGACGTCCCACTTCTGTCTCATGGGCTCCGCAAGGCCCATTATCATGCCTTTCAGGGTTCGGTTGAATCTCTCAACCAACCCATTCCCTTGAGGATGGTAAGGAGTGGCAAACTTGTAAGTTACCCCACACTCCTCCCACAAAGACTTCATGTACTTCGAGATGAAGTTGGTACCCCGGTCGGAGATCACCTCTCTGGGGAACCCCACATGGGAAAAGATCCCCATCAATGCATGGCCCACCATGGGGGCAGTGATTGTCCGGAGAGGGACAGCTTCCGGGTACCGGGTGGCATGGTCCACCAAGACCAAGATAAACTTGTTGCCTAAGGCTGTCTTGGGTTCCAGAGGCCCCACAATGTTGATGCCCACCCGCTCGAAAAGGGTGCTCATCACGGGAAAGGGTTGGAGGGGAGCCTTACACTTCCCTCCACTCTTGCCACTTGCCTGGCAAGTCTGGCAAGTCCTACAATGTGTACCAACGTGCGTCTTCATCTGGGGCCAGTAAAAGTGGGTGACACGCCTTTGGTAGGTCTTGTCATGCCCCAGATGACTGCAAGAGGCACGTCATGAGCCAGACCCATTAGGAAGGTCCTGAAGCGCTCGGGTACCACCAGCACACGGGCTGCACCGGGCTCAGCGACCTTTGGCTCACTATAGAGTAACCCATCCTCCCAGTAAATGAGATGATTCTTGGACTCGCCACCTGCTGCCTGGTCTGCGGCCTGTTTCTGCATACCAATGAGAGAAGGGCATTCTCTCTGCGCCTTGCAGAACTCCTCCCTGGAGGGACCTCCTTCTTGCTGCCAATGGGTCAGCTCAGGCAGGTCTACCAGTTCGGCTATCTGTTCCCCTGTAGGTTCCAGGGCATCCCCCTCAGGTTCTGCCTCCTCCTGGACCGTGGGAATTGTGGGGGCTGGCTTCCCATGCCCCCTGCCCTTCCTCCTCCTGGCAGGTACCTGGGCCACTGTTTCAGGCTCCAGGTCCGCTTGGTTACCCCTACTAGCTGCCATTGACCGAGTGGTCACACAAACCCACTCAGGCAGACCCAACATCTCCAAATGAGCCTGGCGTTCCACCTCCCTCCATGGGGAACTCTCCAGGTAATTTCCTAGCAGACAGTCTACAGGCATGGATGGACTAACAACGACCTTCAAGGAACCTGAGACCCCCCCCACTCAAAGGGAACTTGCGCCACTTTCCAGAGGCGCACGGAGTTGTCTGCTGCAACTACAGGGTGAAGTGCATTGGGAATGACCTGCTCTTCAGACACCCACTGATACCTCACGGATGTCACGCTGGCTCCTGTGTCTCTCAGAGCCTCCACCCTCCTCCCATTGATGGTCACACACTGCCTGTACTTTTTAGTGTTCTCAGGCAAGTAGGACTCCTGGACCATCTCTCTGTCTCCTAAAGAAACAAGGGTCATCACTGCTTGCTCCTCCTCCCCACTGGAAACTAATTCCTCTCCCAAAGCTACACTCACTAAACCCAGTGACAGAGCACCAGTGGGTGCTTGGGACTTCTTGGGGCACTTAGGGGCAATGTGGCCCTCCTCGTTACAGTTGTAACAACTGAGGGGACCCGGAAAGTTACTACGCCCGCCCTTAGGGGGCTGTGACGTCTTAGGCTGGGGGGGCTGGGACTCCTTTCCCTCTGCATTATTTTGGGGCCCTTTAGAGAACTCCTTTTTATTACCTTTGTCCCCCCCACTCTTCTGCTGTTGACCCTGCCCACCTTTGGCTGTGGTACCCACAATCCCCTTGTGGACCCTGGTCCTGGTCCAGCAGTCCGCCTCCTTAGCAAGCTCACTAGGGTTAGTTAACTTACTATCCAAAAGATGCTGGCGCAGCTCTGGAACACATAGACTGCTCAAGTGCTCCCAACTAATTAGATGGCACAACTCCTCATAATCAGTAACTTTGCTGCCCTTCATCCAACCTTCCAATGCGCGGGTGTACACTCTCACACATTCAACCCAAGTGTCTGAATCATTCTTCTTTGAGTTCCTGAACCTCACTCTATACTGTTCTGGGGTGAGCCCATACTTGAGGCATAAAGCCTCCTTCATGTTGGCATAAGTCAGGGCACCCTCCTTCTCTAAAGGTGTCAAAACTGCGGTCCCTGATGCCTCAAAATGCTTCCACAAGCCTGCCCCCAGCTCTTTTCAGGCACCTCATGCATCCTCAAAGCAAGCTCATATGATTCAAACCATGCATGAATATCCTGTCCCTTCTGGAAATTCTGCACTACATCCTTGGGTATGTATACTTTACCCCCTTGCACTGGCTGTGCGCTGCCACCATTTGAACTGGACTCCAATTGTTTGGCCTTAATATCCAGCTCCCTCATGCTCAATTCATGAGCCAAAAGCAATTTCTTTTCTTCCAGGGCTAGAGCGTGCTTGCTCTCTTCTGCCCTCTTTTCACTCTCCAAAAGCAATCGCTTTTCCTCCATTGCTGATTTTTGGTTCTGTAGTTTCAAAACTTCTAGTTCATGATCCCTGATCCTCTGGTTCTCTTCTCGCTCTTCCCGGGAGAGACTTCCTGCGGAATGGATGCTGACAGCCCTGGGGGCTGCTCCTGGCACAGGCAAATCCTGTGGCCCAAACCCATTCCCCTGGTCATCCACCTCCTCATTTGCATCATCTCCTCCTACAGCTCCTTTGGCCTCCCACCAGGCTTTTAAGGCCTTTTGTAGCTCATATTTCTTAGCACTACTCCTTGTGGGACATCCCAAATCTTTGCAGAATTGTTTAAGCTGGTCTACCTTGTAGGAATACAAATCCTCAATGTGGAACTTCAATTCTGCCTTTTCACTTGCTGCATTCCCCTTCTGAAACATGATGCTTGGATGACTTTAGGACCAGATCAAAAATAGAACCCAAAAGAACATACAGTATGTGGCTGCGTAGTGGTCTGCACTAATCTAGTGATGTACACCAATCACTGTGGGTCAAGTACAAATACAAGTTCAAATCCTCACCGCTGAGCACCAATGTTAGAACTGGGGGTCTCTAGTTGGCAGAGGTAGGTACCTTTGTCCAAATAGGGACCCTTGCTTCTAGTCAGGGTAAGGGGGATACACACTTTAGATAACCCCTGCTCACCCCCTTGGTAGCTTGGCACGAGCAGACAGGCTTATCCCAAAGGCAATGTGTAAAGTATTTGTACCAACACTCACAGTAACACAGTGAAAACATCACAAATGGACACTACACCAGTTTAGAAAAATAAAGTATCTTTACTAAACTTAAATAAGACCAAAACGACAAAAATCCAACATACAAAACTCAGTAGAATGTCTTTAAAAAGGGTTGTTGCAAAAATAAACTTGTAGATCTCAAATGCGACACTTTCAGTCTCAAAGTACCAGGGATGCGTAACGCAAAACAAGCAAAAGGGGCGCAGTGAAGGCGATGCGTCGGTTCTTCCTGCGCTCCGGATCCGGTGCGACAAAATGGCGCCTTGATGCGTTGCGCTGATCCGGTGCGATGCGATGAAATGGCGTCTTTGTTGCAATGCGACACTGTAGATGAGATGCGTGCACGCCCGACGGCCGTGCGGCAAACTCGGTGAACTTCTGAGCTGCGACACGCTTCTCCGGTGTTGCGACGACACCCTCAGTGACGGCGACATGCTTCTCCGGTGATGCGGCGGCGATCAGTAGCGGTGCGCTTCCTCAGCGATGCGACGGCCCTGCGACACGCTTCTCCGGTGATGCGACAACACCCTCGGGTGACGGCGACATGCTTCTCCGGTGTTGCGGCGGCGAACAGCGGCAGCGGTGACATCTTGTCGCGTCGCGCTTCCAGCTCCCAACAGCAAGAGAGGCCTCACACACAGTTACAGGCCCTCCTGGCAGACTGGAACTCCCAGCAAGGAAGTTCAGGGAGGCTGGGGGTGAAGTCCTTTTGTGCCTGGGACTTCAGAAACAGGAGGCCAGCTCTTCTCAGGCCCTTGGAGACTTTTTCTTCAGATGGACACAGCACCCAGCAAAGTCCTTCTTCAAGCAGGGGACACAGCACACAGCAAAGTCCTTTAGATCTCTCCTCAGTAGAAACAGCAAACTGCAGGCCAACCCCAGACACACAGCAAGGGCAGTACTTCTCCTCAGTCTCTTCAGCTTATCTTCTTTGGCAGGGATTCCTCTTGATTCCAGAAGTAGTCTAAAGTTCAGGGATTTCAGCTCTAGTATTTATACCCCAAAAGTCTTTGTTCTCCATGTGTGAGGGGTCCTGGACCCAGTCCAAACCAGTTCAGGGTGCATTCTGCCAGGGCACCTCTCTTTCCTTTGTGAGTGTGGGCCAGGGTCATCAGACACACCGCAGGAGGTGGAGCCAGCATTGTGGAAGGCAGGCACAGCCCTATTCAGCACCAGGTGCTACTCCTCCCACCACTCTACATGCAGGTAGGTCTATTCAGCCTAGTGCTGACTCACCCAGCCTCCTGCAGCCACCCCCAGCCCCTGTCACTCACAAACCAGACAGTCAATTCACAAACAGGCAGAGGCACACAGAAAGGTTGAACAAGAAAATAGCCACTTTTAAAAGTGCTATTTCCAAACTTAGAATTTAAAAACCATCTTCACTAAAAGATGTGTAATTAAATTCTGAGTTCAGGGGTACCAGATTCCAACTTTTTATCCTGCTGCAATGGGAAGATATGCAGGTAACCATGTTACACAGCATTCCCTATGTTATCCTATGGGCAAGATAGCCTTTCAATAGTGAAAAACGAAATTGGCAGTATTTCACTATCAGGACATGTTACCCACACTAGTACATGTCCTACCTTTCACATACACTGCACCCTGCCCAGGGGGGTACCTTGGGCCTACCATAGGGGTGTCCAATGTGCAAGAAAAGGAAGGGTTAGGCCTGGCAAGTGTGTACACTGGCCAGGACAACATGGCAGTTCACAAACTGCGCACAGGCACTGCAGTGGCAGGCCTGAGACACCATCTTAGAGCTACTCCTGTGGGTGGCACAATCAGTGCTGCAAGCCCACTAGTAGCATTTGAATCACCAGCCCTGGCACACTTAGTGCACTTTACTAGGGACTTATTGGCAAAGCAAATATACCAATCATGGATAGCCAATCACAATAACAATTTAACCAGGGAGCACTTGCACTTTGGCACTGATCAGCAGTGGCAAAGTGCCCAAAGCATCTAAACCAGCAAAAACGAATTCCAGCACAGTGTCAAAAATACAGGAGGTAGAGGCAAAAAGTCAGGGGAAACCACGCCAAGGATGCCAGGTCTAACACAAGGTGTCATGAACAACAAATCCAAACAGTTCTGGCTGACCGCGGCGTCGCAGGCCAGCTACGGTATCAGAAAGATCTGCAAAACAGTACCTTTATAGGGCCCCAGCAACCTCTTGTTGAGCTCTGAAGAGCCGGTGTCAGCAGACGTCGGTTACAGAGGTTGGTGCAGGAGTCGTCGGGCCCTTGAAGTAACTCGCGTTGCAGATCGAACTCTTTGCGGTTGAAGTCGTGAGCGCTGGCAGCCGTTGGAGCTGCTGTGTGACGTGCAGTGGTGTGGCGTGCGGTGCCCTCAGGTCGCAGTGCAGGAAGCGGCTTGGTGACGGTCGTCCAGTGGCGTTAGTGAGACCAGGGCTGTGGTGCGAAATGGTGCAGTGCTTGTCGTGGTGCTGGCAGGTCATGGGGTAAGCAGCGGTGTCGTTGTTGCTGAAGCGCTGTTGTCAGCTGATGAACTGGAGTTGATGGCGCTGGTGTCAGTAGGCCCACGCTGCGATGCGGGGTGAGAGTGGTGCTTCATGTAATCTATGAACGGTGCCCTAGAACCACGGTGCAAGTAGTGGCGTTGATGTTGTCATGGAGCGGCATCGTCCGGGATACCTGGGCGTTGGCATGAAGTAAGGTGATGCTAAGTGTGGTGCCCACAGGTCACGGTGCAAGCAGGGGCTCGGTGGTGGCATCGGACGGAGTCATGGGTAAGACCAGGGTTGCAGTGCGAAGTGTTGCGGTGCCCTCTGCAGTGCCTTCAGGACATGGAGCCAGCAGCTGCATCGGTGACGGAGTTGGATGCAGCACAAAACACACAGTTCCCAGTGCTGGTAGGAGATGAACTTGAAGTCTTTGCTGTTCCTGGGACTTCTTGAACAGGGGTCAAGCTCTACCTCAAGCCCTTGGAGAAACTCAAACAAAGAAGTTGCAGAATGTTCAGTCCAGTCCTTTCTCTGCCAAGACAGAAGCAGCCACTGCAGGTCAACACAGCAAAGCACACAGTGGTAGTTCCTCCTCACAGCTTCTCCAGCTCTAATTCTTGGCAGATTTCTGAGTCCAAAAGACTTCTTAAGATCTGGGGTCATGGCCCCAATATTTATACCACATTATCCTTTGTTCTCCTGGGGCAGACAGTCTCTATGCTTAATCCAAACCAGTTCTGTCCTCTATGGCTCAGCTTCTTGGCAGGAGGTGGAGACAGCATTGTGTAAGGCAGACCAGGCCTATTCAGGTGCAAGGAAACCTCCTCCCACTACACTAAATGCAGCCCCGGTTGGATTCAGCCCAGCCCTGACTCATCCAGGAAAGGCAGGACACACCTCAACCCCCCCAGTGGCTGTCTTCAGTGAATACACATCCCCAGCCTCTGTCACTCCAAAGCCAGACAGTCAATCCACAAGCCAGCAGAGGCACACAGGATGGTTAAGCAAAAAAATGCCTACTTTCTAAAAGTGGCATTTTCAAACACACCATTAAAAAACATCTTTACTAAAAGATGTATTTTTAAATTCTGAGTTCAGAGAGCCAAAACTCCATTTCTATATCTTGTCTCAATGGGAAGTTATGCGTGTAAGATGTTACAAAGCAACTTCCATTCGTTCCTCTGGGACAGATAGCCTTTCAATAGTGAAAAATGAAATACACTGTATTTCACTAACAGGACATGTCACACAAACAAGTGCATGTTCTTCCTTTTACATGCACTGCACCCTGCCTATGGGGGTACCTTGGGCCTACCTGAGGGGTGCCTTACATGGAAGAAAATGGAAGGTTTTGGGCCTGGCAAGTGGGTGCACTTGCCAAGTCGACATGGCAGTCACAACTGTGCACAGGCACAGAAGTGGCAGGTCTGGGAACCCTATGAAGGGCTGCTTGTGTGGGTGGCACAACTCGTGCTGCAAGCTAGCCTGGCTGATGAAGGGTGATGCCCTGAAACCGGTCCCAGGATGCTTGTTTCCGGTCAGGGAGGACCTGACTTGGCAGTTCGGGCTGGACTGTTGCCATAAGGAACAGGGTCAAGATTGATTTGCATATGGCTGGGTCCAAACTGGAGTGGCGTGGTGAGCAAAAGAATGATGGATTAAACCCAGATCCTTGTGACTGGGGGTGAATGTTTGCATTGTCCAGCATTCCGTCCATCAATTGTTTCTTTTGCAAGCCTACTAGCAGCCTTTGATTTACAGGCCCTGGGCACACACAGTGCACTGTACTATGGACTTAGCAGTAAATCAATGGAAAGACCAATCCATAACACAAGTTACCTTAGGAGCACTTGCACTTTAACACTGATCAGCAATGAGAAAGTGAGCAGAGACACTAAACCAGCAAAAACAGAGTCAAAACCAGGAGGTCAGAAAGCAAAAAGACAGGGGAAACATGCCAAAAGATGCCAGCTCTAACATGTGAGATCTTCATATCTATTCCTTTCTTAAGACTCTCATTTACCTCATGTTAGGCAACTGTGCAATCAAAACTTCATTACTATTTATTCATATACTCACTGTGTATTTACTTTTTCAACCAGCTGCTGACACCCCATATCTTTCCACACTCTTCAAATCTGAGCTGGCTTTCGGCTTCATTTTTCCTTTACCAACTTTCAGCTATCACTCCCTCAAATGAATCGCTTTCCCCTACCTTTCTACCATTGCAATCATCCCAGAACATGAGACCATTCTCTATCTTTGAAAGATCAAACCTACTTCAGTTCCAACCTTTGCTCTTTTTTCTTCACTGTTTCAATCTAGCTACCCATGCCTTTTCTACTTTCTTTCTTGCTGCACTTTTAAACCTACAACTTTCAGAATTATTTAGAAAAATAAAATACAGCCCATTACCTTGCTTCCGGCTGGTTCTATCCTACTTCAGCTCCTACTTCAGCTCCTGGAAAGCTACTTTAGTCACCTCAGCAATCTTCTGGAACATGTTTTATAGTCAAACATCGAACTACAGATATTAACTCTTGTCTTTCTTCTTTTCAATCTGATTTTAATTCCTCTAACTTTACTGAATCTGCTTGGGATCGTCATCGATCATAAAAATGATATAAAAATGAATAAATATGTAACCAACTTTCAAATGTTTTGATTGTCTTCCAATTTGGAACTGTAACCCTTTTTTTGATTTATCTCTGAAAGTTAAAGAAATAGAGGCCACGAGGGAGTTGTATTATTATTTGGTTTGGTTCTTCCCCCTTTTCTCCCTGGCCTAAAGGTATCGTTCTTAAGGGGGTCCCCCCTTTCTTTCATAGTGTATCAAGTTTTGTCCACCAAAACGCTGCTTCGACAACTGAGAATTTGTGATTTGAATGTATAACAAATAAGAGAATTCTACTATATCGGTTTTAACTTATTTTATGATGTGTATTATTTTATTGAATGATGATGTTTATTTATGATGTTCCCACATATGGAGTTTAATGTATTTTGTTTATGACAAGAACCATAGTAAGAACATTTTGTACTAGAAAATATTTTTAATAAATGAGACATCTTTACATATAACTGTTTTCTGTGTTTAGATAGAGATTTGACTGTGTGTGGTGATATATTAAGATCTAATAAGATCATACTAAATCAAGTTGTATCATTGAGAACTAGAGTGAATGACACAAAAGGAACTCCTTCTTCTTTTTATTATATACAGACCCTGTCCCTTTTTGGGTGGAAGGGCACCTCTACTATATTGTGGACTAAGAGCTGATTATGCACTACACTTAACACTATCAGTGACTAGATCACTCAGTGGATTTTTCTACCAGTGTCACTTGCAGGGCATATAGGACTGATCAAGACAGTGCTTCTTCCAAAATTGTTGTCCTGATCCCACTCACTGCCACCTTCTTTTCTTGACTTAAAAACCAACTGGCTCACTTGGCATAGGTGGGTAAGCAACCCTGATTGAAATGGCAGATGCCCACATAGCCATTTCATCGGTGGGGATTTGAGGCCCCAGATATTGAGATGGATTATTTATGTGCCCAGGCACATTATGCTTGCCATTGGTTCTACCCTGCTCCCTTCTTTCCCCACTTGGCTGCAGAAGTGGACAGTATGGCCCCGGTGCCAATGCCCTTCTTTATTGGGAGACCCATTAGCAGAACTACCAGAGATTTATCCACAGTGGGATACATGAGTAAGGCATGAGAGCGACTGGGAGGATGAACGGGAATGGAGCTATTATACTACCATACCTTCTGCTGAACTTTCACCCGCTGCTGCCAGCCACACATGACCAGCTAGTGATATACCGCCTTTGGCCGAAAGGCCTGTTAGGTGACCTCTACCATCAGGGCGTCTTTCTCACTCTGGCTGATTTCTTGGGGAGTTACCCTTGCACCCCAATAGATACCTTTTTTTACTATTGAGTCTGAAATAGCATTCCCAGGATTCCCAGCAGAGACCCCTGTATTTGCTAGGCTGGATAGATTACTAGCTGTCACCTCCACGAAATATCTAATCACACCACTGTTTCGGCAGCTCAGGACGTGGTTGCAGTGATACCCCAAACTGCTAGGCTGGGATGGGAAAAAGAGTTGGGACATGAGCTTCAGTAATATAAGTGGGGATTCTGCTACACACAGACAGGACATGCTTCATCCAGCTGTCATCTCAGGATTAAACATTATAAATTCTTGCACCGCTTCTACTATGCCCATGTGCTTCTGCGTAAATTAGGGCTGTGTGAGGACAACTGCTGTTCTGGATGCAGATCACCCAAGGCAGGGATCCTCCATCTGGCATGGTACTGTCGCAGAGCATACACATACTAGGAGGAGGTCACCGCTGCTCTATCCAAGATTATGCATGAAGTGGTAAGCTTAGATCCTTTAGTGGTTCTCCTGGGCTATGTTAAAGATATTGCATCACCACACAGGAGATTTGTGGCCTCAGCTCTCTTACTGGAGAAGTGATTGGTGGCTTGTCGGTGGGGCAGAGAGAGGGCCCCTGAGTTTAACCAGTGGCTCATTGATCTTGCACTGTAATGAACAGTTGGATCCAAATGCTGAATTGTTGCCTCCTGCCCCCAGGCACACAGACAAATGGCAGTCTCTGTAGTCATACTTGTTAACCCAACCAGAAGGTTATGAAATGGGCTCTGTATAAGGCGTCCCCAGCAGCTACTAAAAAATCAGATAAATTGCTGTCGTCCCTGCTACAATTGACAGGCAAGGGCAGCTCATCTAAACTTCCTGTCTATTTACCTGCCAGCCTCTTTACAGGTACACGCACCTGGATGGATCCTGTGGTCGTCTCGGGCTCCGTGTGCCATGTTTACTGATCTCTGTGTACTACTATTGTTTCACTGCAATGCCATTGCTATGCCCTGTTTTTCTTGTCTATTCACTTTCTTACTGCACTGTATTTAACATAATTGCATAAAATGAAGTTTTTCTTTAAAAATAAGTAAAATACCATAAAATTGAAGAAAATCATAGATAGCACCCACATGTTTTTTTGCAAAAAAATTGGTGCCACTGTTGGAATACGCACCAATCTTCATCCCAACAGTCACCTCTTTTCTCAAAATGACCTCATGAGGTAACAAGGTATTAACTTAAATGAATAGATGTAACAGATTTTTTATGACACTGAATACGTTTAGTAAAGATGTGTTTAAAAAGTGAAAAACCTTCTCAATAGCAACAGAATTATCAAATCCTCGCGAAATGTTTTTCTCAAAAATGCCTCGATAAATGTCCCCATATATTCAGAACAGGCTCCTAAAACATGCATCTCAATCCAGGGAACATTGTATCATTGTTTGTTGCCAGTAAAAGTTTAGTACTCATAGCACCTGCATTAACATTCTGGTTTAGATTTCCAAGATAAAATTGGCGACCTTGTGCGATAGATAGCGACTATACTGTTCAGTAAATTGGGAGTGCACTTTTCCACATTTGCTCCAGGTCATTGTTTGCTGGGAGTTGGTTAATCGCAGTATTTTACATGATAAACTATTGAACGATGATTACCTGTAAGTGAATAAAACTGAAATTCCCAAGCTTTGTCCTGCTTTTTCAGTAATGTAACTTAGTTCCTGTTTACGTGCTTTTCTGTCAGGTAAAATCTATCCCATAATAATTTTCAGACCAGAAACACAAAGTAGCAGATCTCTCGTGTCCATGTCCTGCAATATCCATTTCATCTACAAACCTCTCCTTGGACCATGGACCAGCCCAGCAACTCCAAGTAAGCACGACAGGACATCTCCACCTCAAAACATCCATCTATTGCAAGGGCAAGTATATAATGGAAGCCCTGTGACTCATTTATATTTCCTCTAACGAGTCTTTTATGTGGCCATCTTTTGAAACAGCAGTGGCTAGCTTTGCCAGTTCGGTGAGATAATATGAGCGAATGACAATAAAACAGTCAGTAATGTCATTTCTTTTTTTTCAGCATTGCAACTGCTGTTATGCAGAATGCCTTTAATATTTAAAAAATGGGTCAGTCACCTTAGCTAATAATGTTCTTATCTATGTGCTTCAAATATAGTTCTTAATTGGACCTTTTTTATGGAAAGTGCCAGATTCTCCACTCAGAATGCAGGAACCATAGTGTCAAGACCCTGTGACTAGGCCCTTAATATTAACTCACGCCCCAAAACATCAAAGCCACGCCTAGCCATAGGGGCTCACAAGTTTACTGAAACATCAAAGGGACATCTTGATATTGGGGTTCTGATGGACAGGGAGCATTCAACTTGATGATTACAATGTATGTTGTAACGTCCTCAATGCCACTATGCATACCATCTCTATCACAAAAGAATGCACTTGGACAGAAATTGCAGGGATCTGTGGGAGGAGTCGCTGCAGAAGGAGAGTCTAATGAGCATCAGCTAGCGACTCTGAGTGCTCATGACACTTCTATGAGACTTTCTTGCAAGAACCCGTGGAAATTATGGTTTTCCACCCCTCTAAATTATGTGCCTTTCTCTGCTGCTTCACTTTCCAAACATGTTTGAGAAGCAAAAACAGCAAAATTAAGCGCATTGGATCCAGTTACCTGCAGAGGAGAAATAGACACTAGGGGTTCCACCATCAAGGAGGAGCCAGGGGAGTCATGAGGTACAACAACCCGGAAGAAAAGCAACAGCATTCAGTCCTTATCCTTTTTGTTTCACTCTCTAGTTTCTGTACACAGAACAACTTGGGGCAGATTTACTAATGTTTCACGCTATGCAGGGCAGCCAGCAAAGTTGCGGGAGTCAGCGGAAATGGGCTACATAAACTAAGATATGAAACATTTCTGCTGTCTCAGAGCTGGCGCACTGTGCGCTGCCTAGCACCAATGCAAGCACCCTTGCAACTTGGTGCAAGGGTTTCTGCATTACAGGCAGGATTGTATTGTGCATGGAGGGACACATTCCTGTGCAAAACAATCCAGCTTTTTCCTTTTTCTATGTGTGCAGTTGTAAAATGTATCACATATGGAAAGAGAAAATAACGAGGAGAAATAAACATATTTCTCCTCAATACTCCTCACTGGGGAAGGCATAGCACTTTGACACATTACCAGGTCTACAAGTCTTTGTAAATTTAAGATTGCACCAAAATCCATGGGTGGATGTAAGGGAACGTTCATGCTCCACCCATGCAACTCTTTCTCAATGCAAGGTGACCCAAGGCAACGTGGTGTGCTGCCTTGCCCTACTTTGTATTTACTAAACCACACAAAGTGCCTTTGCACTAGTAAATAATAAAAATGATTTTGCGTAGGGGCTGCAGCATACAATTTATGCAATCCTAAAGCAAAGTCGAGGTAAATCTGTCCCTTAGTGTTTTCAAAGAGCCCTGAGGGCATTCGGCTATTGTGGCCGGGTGCCAATAAGTGTCATCATATTGAGACATTCCAACTGTCTGTCCAGCACACAATTCACAGTGCAAAGTGCAGATCTTGAAACTTTGTTCCACATAGCACCCATCACAATATTAAGACTGAAACAATTTGGATTTGCAACCTTAAAAAATAAGCGTTGAAACTGTTAAACATTGACATCCGAGCTACATTTTAAAATTCATATTCATTAAAAGTCATCCTAAACCTTCTCTCTTACTGTGTAAAGCAGGATTCTGATCTGGTGTACCAATGACAGAGACTCCCCAAGTTCAGTATACTGATGAGAAGGAGAAGTGAACTAGAAACTCTGGGTAATCGTGACCTGGGACAACACCAAATAGCAAAGGTTTTGGGTCTTCAGAGAAGATAGAAGATTGTATTTTGCCAGAGCAGGCCTATCTAATGAGCTACAAAGACATTGAAAAATCACATGAGTTCATTCTACAAAAGGGCAAAATAAAATGAATATATTATAATATAGAATAAAAAAAAAGAAATTAGAAGGCATTGTCAAAATTGCAAAAAGATTGTTTAACTTAAATGGGTGCATTGAGATCGTTCTAAGAATATATATGGGATGAATGCAAAAGTAGAAGTATTCTTGGACATTGGAGTTTTGAGCACTATGGATATTGAAACTTCAGACTTAGAGATAGGAGCAAAATCAATTTAAATTGATAATTAGAACTGCAATAAACACAGATCAGTTATCATTGATATCATTGAGCTCAATCCTTTAGCAGTGTGTTAAAACACGGAGGCTATCTAGGGTTTTATGTAGCAGGAGCTCTGCAGCAAATTGGCCAAGTGGGATTATTATTATATCCCATTTAAAAGTAGGAAAGTTGCTGATTGTGAACCAATGGAGTCTCTGCTAGTGCTGCTTTGTTGAATAATTATTTTATGAAATCCACAAGTCACAGGATCTCCACTTTTTGGGCATTGGAAGGTCGGCCATAATGTGGTCAGTCTTCCTAACGCAGATTTTGCCACTCAAGTCCACCAAGCCATGCATGACACGATAGTCCCATGCACAAAAAATCAACAATGGCCTCTGTCAGGGCCATTTTTTTGTTTTGAAAAACAAATCCCACTTTGGGGAGTTGTTTCTGGAAAAGAAAATGGTATGCTGAGTGGGTTGCCTTGGCGTGGCAGCCCACCCAGCATTCATTGCTGCTGACAATACTTCCTCCATATAAGTGGGAACACTTTCATCAGAAATTAGTCGCTAGAGTAGAGGATCTGTATAAAAAGAGCGGACAGACTGCTGTGGACTGGTGTGTGTTACATTAAAAATGTTGCCTGGTTTGCAATGTTTGTTAATTTGGATCATTTGTGCAATTTAGTATGTTTATCAAGAAAATAACATTAATTAAATAGTTTTCATTCCAATGTCTCAAAACTTTTCAGGACACAACTTGCAGTAAAATGATCCAGGATAATCCTGGCAGTCCTGAACAATAAGAAGTAAAAACAAGCATTGGCATAGCCAATAGGTCTCGCCTTTGGGCCCTTATAAGTGTTTAGCCAAGCAACAGTTGATGTTGTTGCACCAAGGATATTGTGCTGGATAACTAAACACTTATAAGGTCCCAAATGCGAGACCTATTGGCTATGCCAATGCTTGTTTTTTTAATGAAAAGGCAACCGCCTGGAGCGGTTAATTCCACGAGATGAACTGCTTCAGCTGCAGTGTAAGGCATGGAGGGGGTCTCCTTTGGGAGGCGCAGACAGAGCCTTCTTGCCTGGGTGCCGCTGCCTGATCAAACTGTGAACGTGCGCAACTGGTAAATCTGCAAACGTAAAGGGCCCTCGGAAGCCCTATTGGCTTTAATTGATGGAATCCCTTGAAGCTTTCTGATGACGCATTTATTTTTTGAGATGTATTATAAGGGAACCACCGGCTAAGCTGTGAAGTGTGTGCTTTACAAATACAATTATAAAAAAGATGCACTATGTACAGTCTAGGTATTACTTAAATCTGCATTTTCGAAGCACTTTATCTTAAACCTTTTTTCCCATTTTGTACTTGCCTATCTTATACTGTGTGTGATGCAAGTTTAAAATAATGATGTACATATTCACTGTGCTTTCTGTCACAGACTGGGACCTTTAGCACAAACAACTGGCATGGGCAATATTTATTTTGATGTCCGATGCAAATTAATGTGTAAAATAACTGAACAGATGTGTGAAACAAGGACTGCTTTCAGAAGGTACAACAGTCCTTCCTAAACGTTTCAGAAACACAACCAACTTTTTAGAACAACAAACATTCACAGCCCACCTAGCTTTAATAGATATGAGGTGGGCATTTTTTTATTTTTTATGTAACTAAAGCATCGTGCGGCAGTGCACTGTTATTTACAGACAGTGTCTTTTCCGATGGAACGGCCATTACATTTGCACAGACATACCGTTTTGCAGACAACATTCCCACGGGACACCTTCTACTGGGAGAAGTTCTGTGTGCTTGAAACCTTTGAGAGAGCCCTGATGAAGCTCCAGGTCCATCAGTGAGTGAGACACGGACCGACCGATGGCCACCTTCACACGAGGTCTTTCATCGGCTTTGTGTCAACAAAAGTACTATGACCAAAAACCAAGACAAGAAATGGACGCGGGGCTTTAGGTATTATACTCCGAGGGCCAGGATCGGAATATCTCTCCTGAACAACCCTATATCTACATGTCTCATTTATTCAGCATATCCCAGGTATGAGACACTTCCGGGTTACCTGTCTGTGAGCACTCCAGGGCCCCGGAAACACCACTTTCCATTAAGAAACTTCTCTGCAGTGTGTAACCTTACACATTTAATGTGGATATGTCTCAATAGGAGGTACTCGGGGAGTTAAAAGGGAACCCTTAAAGGGGCGCAACACATTTGAGATGTTTCTAAAGTCTGTGTGCCCTCTTGAAATAATGCAGCTTTGTGTTTAGCGTGAGGTCCGTGAGCAGCTCTGTCGGCGAGCCAATGAACCGCAATTCAAAAACGCCCGAGCCCCCAGTTTGGAACCCACATGTGCATTTATGGCAGTCTTCCATTGGGGAAAGCAGTGGGCCAATGGAGGTGTCTGCAATTAGGAGAAATCCGCAGCATGAAGGGAGGCGGGCCCCGCGGGGTAAAGGCACCGGGAACAGAGATGGAAAAAGGCAGCTTTAAAAGCAGAGTTGTTTTCGCCCTCGAGGGGCCACTTGTCACATGCAGCGTATCAAGCCCACAAGTACAAACTTGCGCACTTCAAGACAATGGCGAGGAGGAAGGAAGTCAAGAAAACAGAGTGCAAACATGCCCGGGAGTGGTGCGCGCGCGCGCTTGTGTGCGCCACTGCACGCGAAAAACAGATGGCACACTGTGCACCGCTGCTCGTAACCGCAAGCCGTAGGCCGTGGGCGGATACATTTCATGGGAAAGGTGGGACATGGACCCGCCTTTGCCCAATTGCGTGCTGTCTTCGCACGCAAAGCCCAAAAGAAAAAAAGCAACAAAAAAAAACCACACGCACGAGCGTGTGAAAAGTCCAGATTGATTCCAAGAGGTCGTTTTCCTAGAGCAGCGCATGCACGCTGCGCTAGGCTCGACCTAAAAATTAATCATACGTTGATGGATTGTGTCCTGTGGTCTATACAGAATGGAGTGGATGTACAGGGGACTGTGGAGAGCATGTTGTGGTCCCATCGAACTTGTCCCAACGGCACAACTGGGGTGAGTTCTTTTGAAATCATGAGGCGACGTGCTCCTGTTTAAAACATTTTGCTAGCATGGTTACGCAGGTTCCAACCAAAAACAGATCACGAGTAGTGTGTTGACAGAATATTATAACCCATGGGTGTGGAATCTCAAAAAAAGATGAAATTTTGGTATTTATTTATTTATAAAGTTTTATATAGCGCGAACATGATCCCAAAGGACATCAGAGCGCTTTACAATTGGAGGGAAGGAAGGTAATAAATGCAGTACCGGCATCAAATAAGCATACCAAACAGAACAGTTACAAAACAAAAGGGGTCAATAGAGAATAATACAATAACTGGTACATAGCGAGCTAAGAGGGGAGCAAATGATAAGTTACAGAAGAGTAGCACCCAGTGCAGGTCGTAAGGTTGTAAGTCCAATGACTTAAATAATTAAATAATAAATGCTTTACATACCTGTCTCCTAAGGTAAGCCTGCCTGCACGCAGCCAAGCTACGAAGGGTTGAGCATGGGAATAATTTATTGATACCTGTACTGAGCCCTAGACTGTGTTAATGGCCTTGTTGCCAGTGGTAGATGCATATTTGCCACTACTAATAACCTACTTTCCAACACCCTGGGCCTGAGTTATCCTCTAAACCTGTCTCATGTACTATTCTGTAGAAATTAGTCTTTCCACCACCATGGTGTGACTGGCATAGGTATCCCTTAGGGCCGTAACAAGTATCCCATTAACTCTGATCTGATGGAAGCTATGATCCCACCCTCAGGGATCACAAGTTTACCCTTGGAACCCACTAAGGGACAACAGGGCACCAGTTCTACCCTCTGCTCCGGGGGTCTTCCTTCCCCTAAGGCCCCATTAGCCACCTATGTGGAGCTCCCACCAGTGGATGGTCTCTTGATACAGACCATGTCCTCCAGCTTGTGTCCCAGCTGGAAGCAATCATAGCACCAGGGTTGGAAATAAAGTGCCCTAGGACAATTCCTACCAGAACCTCTCCCATGGGAACCCTTTTCCCCAACCTTACTCTGGGACCTGTCTGTGTCCTTTTGGACCTCCCCTTCACTCTGGGAGGAGCCTCAACCAACCATGCGAGAAATATGGTAGTTAGTTGAGGGATTTTGAGCCCTTCTGAAGCAACAGCCACACTTCTTGTCAGGGTGAACCACAAAAAGTCACTAAATTAACGTGTACTTAACCCTCTGGTAGCTTGGCACAAAAGCAGTCAGGTTAACTTGGAGGAAATGTGTAAAGTATTTATGAAGCACTTAAACAGTAATAAAGTGAAAGCACAAAGCAACTCTCCCACACAAGAAAAATCTGGCACCAATTTAGAAAAATAGAGTACATTTTAGGTATAATTTTGACTCCAAAACAACAAAACTCCAATCAGTAGAGCCAGACTTATGAATTTTTACATTTTTTGGTGACAAACAACGCCTAAAAGATCAAAGCGCCAACCGCAGATATCTAGATGCGTATGATAACAAACACAGAGTGAAAGATTTCGTTTCCAAAATAAAAGATGGAGAATGGGTGCCCATCAAAGAGCCAAACCACGTAGTGAAGGGTTTATCAAAATTCAGAGCTCTTGTCCAGGTTGAGGCTGTGTCTGGCAGTGCTGTCCCCATCCGAGGGAATGAGTGGTGGAATCTGGAGAGGGTGGTGAGACTGGAACAGCAAAAGGTGGAGAAGACTGGGATACCGTAAGGTCATTCCATGCAGCTGAGTGCACCCACATCGCTTGATCAAGGCGGTGTTTCTCAACCTTTGGATGTTGCCAAAAATGATACTGTTACCAGATGTATAAGTGGTAGGCACATCATGAAACCGGGCATTACCGATAATCTATAGAGTAGTGGGATTTTTTTTTGTCTGTTTGTTTCTTTTTACTGTCAAACTTATGACAAGTTTCACTATGAACCATTGGTAGAAACTTGTTTACCTATTTACATTTGGACCTCGATATACTATGTAAACTGCTATCTTAAAGTTCTATTTTAGTTTGTAGTCAGTTTGTTGTTTTATATGAAGAAGGGAGATGCTGTGGTGACGTCATCATGTTCACAGCGTCAGGGAATTCTATGTTCCACAGAATGCCGAATTCTAATGATTGTAGCTGTTCTATTTCTGGCAGCTGCCCTGGCTTTGCTGGGGTTGTGGAGTGACAAATAAATATCTCCTGCTACGAACTGCTGTGGAGGTGTATTCTTTCTTTGGTGTCGCACACAGGTACAGGCATTCATTGACACGAGCAACAAGCACACAGGTAGCCATACACATGCACCACTTTACACACACCCCAGTACAGGCAGGCCGACATACGTATCACACAAGGACAGACATGCATACCTACCCAACTGCAAAGTTGCGTCAGGCCACACGTGAAACCTTCAACCACTCCTGTAACCTTGGCCAACAACATTTCACCTTCTGGAGTTTTAAACACCTACGTGTATAGGACCTCTACCCCATGCCTCAGTTTTCTCAACTGAAATGCCAAAAAATGTCTCCTCGTCAGACATACATCCCCAAACCTATTTAGAAGAAATTGTAAATGATCAGAAACATTGAATCGAAAATAACCTCTTGAATCAAATACAAAGGTTGAGCACATCATAACTAAATGCTGAACACAGATGAAGGGGCTCGTTCGACCGAACTTGGAGTGTCTCGGGGTCAATATGAGCAGCTGGGAAGAGGGCTGAAGCTGGAAGCGATGACGATTGGAGGGAATCTATAAAACGTAATCAAAGCATCGCACTGAGTCACACGAAGCAACAGACTCGGCAACCCTTAGGGATGTGCAGAGGGTTGACGCTGATCGGATGCAACCTGTTACTGGCAGATCACTGCATTTGTCAGTGATGAGCGTTCAACTGGCTGAGCCATCCTGCAGGCCAAAAAGTAGCCTTGAGCCCTAGTAAGATCTCGCCATGACTGAAATGGGGTAAACGAAATAAACACTCCAGTATCTGCATATCTGAGTGTTTTATAAGTGATTTAAAGTCATACCTTCTGGCGATGCTACCTAGAAAGAAAACTCGAAAATGGACAACTCAACTTGATCACAGAGGCTTAATGTATAAAGGAATCATGCTGCAAGCAAGACCAAGTGCCCCTTCCAGTCCGATGCATTAATACCAAAAATGTTTAACAATTTTTGAACCACCTAGATAGCCGGCACAGAACGCATCAGATAAAAGCATTCACGTCAATCTAAATATATTTTAAATTAAATACAATGTAAAAAAAATAACAAAAATACTGAACGGCGATGAGCAAGAGTTTAACAGAAAAGGACTGTGTTAAAAAGATAGTACCCAATGAAAGGCCAAGAGTTTGAAAAGGCAACATCTAGAGCAAGGCTATTGCACACAGTTAGACTGTTGCAGAAAAAACGTTTAGCAAAAAAACCACACGCCCTTTAAAATTAGGAACACAAGAAAAGCATGCCATGGAAGTTCAACGGCATTGCAATAGATATACGAGCTGCAGAAACTCAACAGCACCAACAGCTCATGTCAGATGCATGCCACTTTCATGCCCACGAACACCCCGGGCATAAGGTAACCCGGGACAGCTAAGGAAATGCACAAATAATAGGGAATAAAAAGCTCCCCTGCATTTCAAGCTAAACAAAGTCAGTAAAGAGATGGAATAAGTGCCAACATGCCAGCTATCCTGGCACATTCCTAGGTGACGCCAAACACCTACTGAAAGCCCAAGCAGAGAGAGAAACCAGGTGTCAGGCAAATGGGCACGACTACTGTAAAAGGGCACATCTCTGAAGAGGACAGCTGGCCTTAGTAAAAACTCCGACAACCACAGATCAACCCTAAAACCACAAGTCAAGGACCTTTCAGAAAGAAAGGAGGTGTAACGTGCAAGGAACCAAAACACTGGCGCACCCCAACACATGTTGGGGCGCTCATGAGGTGGTACAAGATATGCACGGCTTCTCACAACTGGGCACTTCACTGCACTGCCCTCCTCAGACAATCTGACACCAGATTGACCCCTTGGCAGGCCACACCTCAGAAACGAAGACTGAACCCAAGAAGTGAAGTGAGACCTGAGGGGCTCCCCTCTCCCTGCCCCTGGTCACAGCTATGGTCATGGCTCTTTCACTTCCCTCCTCCCTGCCGCTTCATTTTATTTCTTCATGTATAACCGGAGCTTTTCCCATCTAGAATGACGCAAATGTACAACCATTGCAAGGAAGACACAAGAAGGCGGGGAAGGGGATGAGCGGGAGGGGGGAAGAAGCAACGCGGGGAAGGGATGAGCGGGAGGGGGGAAGAAGCAACGCAGGGAAGGGATGAGCGGAGGGGGGAAGAAGCAACGCAGGGAAGGGATGAGCGGGAGGGGGGAAGAAGCAACGCGGGGAAGGGATGAGAGGGAGGGGGGAAGAAGCAACGCGGGGAAGGGATGAGCGGGAGGGGGGAAGAAGCAACGCAGGGAAGGGATGAGCGGGAGGGGGAAGAAGCAACGCGGGGAAGGGATGAGCGGGAGGGGGGAAGAAGCAACGCGGGGAAGGGATGAGCGGGAGGGGGGAAGAAGCAACGCAGGGAAGGGATGAGCGGGAGGGGGGAAGAAGCAACGCAGGGAAGGGATGAGCGGGAGGGGGGAAGAAGCAACGCAGGGAAGGGATGAGCGGGAGGGGGAAGAAGCAACGCGGGGAAGGGATGAGCGGGAGGGGGGAAGAAGCAACGCGGGGAAGGGATGAGCGGGAGGGGGGAAGAAGCAACGCGGGGAAGGGATGAGCGGGAGGGGGAAGAGGCAACATGGAGGAGGAGGAAGCAGCATGGAGAAGGGGTGAGCGGAAGAGGGGGAGGAAGCAACATGGAGAAGGGGTGAGCGGGAGAGAAGGGAGGAAGAAACAAAGAGAAGATGTAGATGGGGGGGAGAAGAAACAGTACCTCAATCACAGTGCGATCAGTGGACGGACACTAATCAAGAGGAAGCAATCTGTGCTTGGACCGTGCTCCACAAAAAGAAAAAGAATTGACACCCGGCACACACGGGCCAATTATCAGGTAGCAAAGAAGAGGGACAATAAAGCAAACAAATGGTAAGTAGTGGGTGGGTTGCAAGCCATTCATTGTAAACAATATTCTTCGCAGAAACAGTGCATACGCCGTGGGTAACCGAGACCAAAAAACTGACATAACCTTGGACGCTGGCCCAGTAGGAGTGATAGAGCGAAATGTTCTTGTGAATTGTAGGGGTGCATCATAATCACTGATAGGCCGCACCCACATGTATTCAGACATATATTCGTTTATATTCATTGTATACTCATGCATGTTTAGCAAAGAATGAATAGTTCACTGAAACGAAGTGAACTCAGCAGTATAATGGTGTTAGGATAATGATGTAATGTAATGCTTTTTGAATTGTGTGAACATAATGCATAGAGGAATTAGTTCGTGTATGTAATGTAATTGCAGTAGTTTAAACGTGCACCATATTAAAGTTGCACATGTAATTCATTGTTTGCATAATGAATCGTAATGAATATGCTTATAGGGAAAAGTAAGATGTGTGTTTAAAAGTTATATGTAAGGGCCTGACTACCTATATGCTTAAGGAAGGCCTGGTATATTCTTATGTTAGCTTATAATGTAGGCCGAAAAGGGTTTCTCTTGGAAAGGCTCTCTGGGCACAAACGGTAGATTTAATTAGCACAGTAGAAGGTTTCTGTTGAACGTATCTTTTGTTGCAGGTGCAAGGACACATGTCTTGTTAGTAAAGACTAACTCTTTGTTTTCAAAAGTTAGAGAGATGGGAGGCATGGCACGGGAGTGCAATGGAATTTAGGGATGATACTTTCAGCGGAGAAGGCGCCTGGGACTCAAGGTCAACGAAACCGTCCAGGATGAAGTCACCGTTTCAATGGAAAAGCACAAGAAAGAAGACCTGGCCAAGAGGGCGTAAACAAGGCGTGTACCTTTGTAGTATGGTTTTGTATTAGGGATAGTGCCCTGAGGGAGGAAGCCAGAGAAGCGGTAGGGGAGACCTGAGAGAAGGACAGAGCTGAGCTTAGGTATATGGTGATTGCACTTCTTAGGAAGTCTTCACAGCTGACACCTTTTATTCTTTCTTGCCTGGGAAAATCGTTATGCAGGGATGTCACTTAGCGTTAGTGTAGGGACAGCAATTGATTTTAAGCTTGTTTAGGCCCATGAAGAGCAACTTAGAAATAGGAGCAATCATAGTCTGGTTGGTCCTTCTAGAACTGTCTATTCTTTTTATCCTGAGTCGAATGAGACTCCTGCGTAGATTATTATTTGTATTAGTGCCCATCTATTTCTTTAACCTCGTGTTGAGGTGCCTGCACGTTCAGTTATTTTTGGCGATAATAAATTCTCAAACTTGAATTCGGAGTCAGTGATCCTTTCAGACAAAATGAATGCTGATATCTAACTTGATGACATTCTCTCCTTTACACTATTCAACAGGTAAAAAGATCTTGGCGGCCAGAGGGTTCTTATAGATAATTAGATAAGAATCGGCGTTATCAGTTGGTAGCAGAGTAGGATGGTTACCTTTGATGGTAAGGGGAGATCTAGAGCAAGATAGGAGATTAAGTTGCCCCATAGAGCCCGAGTGACGCAGATCCAGAGAACCGCGAGAGACGGATGTCGGAGGTCGTGGAAAACTGACGGAGAGTGACGGTGCGGCGGAAGTAGCAGTTCGTAGTAGAGTGAGTATGAAAAGAGTGATGTTTGGTAGATTGCGGTGTTATATTGTTGTGTGATGTCTTGCGGAGTTGGAACGAAAGTTGTGTGATTGAGAAACGGACCGTGAGCGCGCGCGGGACCGGGAGATTTATTGTGGTGTAGAATACACCCAGAGTTGAGAACGTTGACCAGAGTTGTGGGGGTCACGAGACGTCATTGACAGACCCACAGAAGATAGGGACACATGTGTGAGTGTGTGAATAACCAACGCAGGTCGTAGGTTATTGTGTGCAGAACATCGAGTGATTGAATCCTATCGAGTGTATTAGAGGCGATTGTCCGGTCGTTCGTGGACAGACGGTTGCCAGATAGAGGTCAACAAGCTTAAGAGACTGATCGGTCATTGGTAAGACTGACGGTCAGAGAGGTAATTGTTCGGTAGGACGGACATTATTTCAGAGTATAATTGGGACGGATGCGAGTGAGAACAAGTGAATTAGAAAGGAGGGGAACTGCTGCGAGCGGAGGAAACGTGACGTCAGACTAGTGCCGCGCTGCGATAGGCCGGTTGGTGTGAACCGCGCTGGGATTGGTGGATTGGAATCAGGAAGTAAAAGCGGACATTTTGAGTGCAAATACAAAGTTGATTCAACATGAAATGTTTTAAAGCTTTAAGGGAACTTTGTAGAGGTGATAGACATGTGGTTGTTCGGGAGGGAGAGGAAGCTCCTCCCGAGGATACACCAGCACATTATATGGCAAAGAATGTAGGATTGCATACCATAATTTGGCTTGAGAATTGGCATAAAATGACAGAAGCAGAAGGAGAATTGTCGTTCCCTCGATATGGTACTTTCAGGTTAGAGGTGCTGTACCAGCTCAAGAGCGTAATGGCTTCATTACGACCACTACCCAGACCAACACAGTTTGAGGCACTACATGCGTGGATAAGGGCAGCGTATGATAGGAAGAAGGACAGATGCCAGGAAAGGGTGAAGAAATCGGTCAGGGCATTTCAAGATGCAAAATGGGATGCCTTGGAGAAAAGGTGGAGAGCAGACACGATCGAAGGAGATAAGTTATACCCACTGCTGATACAAAATGGAAAGATTACAAGAATCGATGAGGATGACAGTGATTTAGATGACAGTCTGTTAGATAGGATGTTGGCGGAGAGGCCACCACCATTTAACCCAGATTCAGAAGAGGGAAAGACAACCCCAGCAGTGGCAATAGTTGATGAGAGTCAGAACCAGACTAGCATGAGAGTAGTGGGAAGAATTTCCACAGGAACGGAGGGGGCTACGGCGTCTATGATAACACAGCCTCCTGTGGGGAACACAAGATTACCGGACTCCTTGACAGTACCGGTTACCATTGGCCCTATAGTACCGGTATATGACCCAGACCGAGTGAGAGAAGGGAGCTCCGTGCCGATGAGAAGGGAAGAAGGAAACAGTGAGAGTGGGAATGGGTTTGGAGTAAGGGTGGTTCATTTCCCAAGACCAATGGAGTCAAGTACGCCGTTACCGGCTACAGCAGACTCTTCCTTCAGGAGAGAAGAGGAGGGACCAGAAAGACCGAGGTCTTTACGGGAATCTAAGTCAGCTTTGAGGGAGTGGACACCAACAGTAACGAACCAAGAGGATAGGATGCAAAGAGATAGAGCACAAAATGTCTCGGAAGACAGACCAGGTTCCAGGAATATGGAAGGGAATAGGTCACAAGGACAGAATAGTGACTGTGATGAGCGAGATGGCTCGGGTTGTCGAGACGTACTGAGGAGTGCAGTACAGGCAAGGTTGCTAGACGTAGTGAGGCTGAAAGCAGAGGTAGACGAAATGATCAGTGGGGGTCTGCCTTTGGAAAGGATAGAAATCTATGGATCAGATGAGCTGCTGTTTGTAGCAAAAGATGTGACTCGAAAAGCTAGAATGGCACATGATAGATTGAGGGATTTGGCCAAAAGATATGAGGTGGACCTGAATAAAACTAAAGCGTTACAGGGACCACACAGATTGCATTACAGTGATCAGGAGTTGGAGGAGAAAAGAATCACAGGATTAAAGACGCACACCAGAGACCTGATCATAGGAATGAGAATATGGATTTTGTTGGACAAATGGGAAGAAAGGTGGTCCAAAAAGAAACCAGTAAAGAGGATAGAAGGGGAAACGCCGCCGCCAGGAGAGGGGCGACGGGTGTTGGAAATTTTCCTTTACGGGAAGTACAGAATGGAGGGTACGTGCATGTGCCGTGGAATAGAGGTGATTTGGCTGCATTTACAAATGATTTTCCTCGGCTGAGGGAAAAACCGGTGGAGTGGTACAAGCAGGTTGAGCGGTTTGTGAAAATTTCAAAAGTATTGTGGATTGATTTGAACACTTTGTTTGACATAGTGGTACCAGGAGATTTGTGGACAGCATGTAAAGTCGCTATTGAATGGCCGACTTCGGAACCGAAAAGAGAGGCGGTTACAAATGGTCCATCACCTGATGTCATGAAAAAGTATGAGCAGGTGATTACATGGTTGAAGTCGAAGATTTCACCTCAGGATATAGATTGGGTTAAGATAGATCGGACTGTACAGGAACCCAAGGAAACGGTGCATGAGTATTACGAAAGACTTCTGCAAGTTTTTAAACAGTATAGTGGGTTGGATGTTTTGGACCCTAAGGATATGGGACAGTTTGTCTCAAAGTTTGTAACAGGTCTGAGAGGGGAAATCAGCCTCATGATACAGCACCATTTGATCTGCTGGCAGAACAAGCCACTAGATGAAATTTTGCGGTACGCGAGGTACTGTAGTGATGAGGTGGATTCAAAACATCGAAAGCTAAAAGACAAATTGATGCTTGTCCAGATGCAGACAGCACAGAATCAGCCTAGTGGAGGGACCTTGGGGAGAAAGCAAGGAAATTTCCAGGGAAACCAGAATGGGCAGGTACAGGGAAAGGGAAAACCAGTAGACCCCAAGACAGGAGTGGACGTGGCCACACTAAAGAAGACCACTGCGTGTCATCTTTGTCGCCAGGTCGGACATTGGAAACGCGAGTGTCCTTTGAACCCAGCTAATCAGGTACAGGAAGAGGAAGAGGGGGCTCAGGCACCCGCGCAAGAGGTGGTTAACACAATAACGAGACCTAGAACGATGAAAGGGGGGGTTTACAACTCTCAAGCTCAGATTCCCCAAGCTCCAAGGTTTTCACAAGGAACACGAACATATCAACAGATGCCCCTGTTCGAACGATATGCTGAGGATAGCTTAGACCCTTTATCCTGACGGTGCCTGAGAGGGGAGGAAGACTGCACACTTGGAGCGGTCTTGGAGGTAGACCAGAGAGGACCTTTTGTAGAGGCAGAGATTGAGGGCAATCCTGCAACACTTTTGGTCGATACTGGAGCTACCCGGTCTACTGTAAGATCTGCAGTGGTCCCTAACCTACCCCTCTCGGGACAATCGATCCAGGTTGTTGGAGTAGCGAACAAGAAGATGAGCAGCCCATTGACAGAACCGATCTTAGTAAAGATAGGTACTTTCCAAACTAGACATCAGTTTGTAGTGTGTGATACGAGTCCAGTTTGTCTTTTGGGAAGAGATCTGTTGTGCAAGTTGAACTGCACGATTTACTGTACACCACGAGGAGTGGAGGTCCAGACGAGAGATGATGATGCTGACTTTAAGATGGCCAATCAGCATCTGTGTATAGATCTGTACCCAATGGTGACTGTGGAAGAACTTCCACATGATCTGAGAGACGCAGTGTCGCCTGTGGTGTGGGATTTCGCAGGAGACGAAATAGGTTTAATCAGAGGGGTTGAACCAGTGCGGATTGAGGTGAAACAGAATGTTGATTTCCCTAGAACACCTCAATACAATTTATCGATAGAAACGATTGCAGGAATAAAACCTGTGATCGAGACTTTCATTGAGAAGGGTATTTTGAAGGAGATCAGAGGTAGTCCCTGTAATTCACCCATAATGGGACTACAGAAACCGAGCGGGAAATACAGGATCGTGCAAGACCTGCGAAAGGTCAACATGATAGTTGTCCCTTGTTGTCCAGTGGTACCGAATCCTTCAGTAATACTGTTCCAGATCCCATGTGAAGCCGAGTGGTTTACGGTTATCGATTTGTGTCAAGCCTTCTTTTCGATACCGCTCCACGAGGAAAGCCAATTTCTTTTTGCATTTAGGCTAGAGAATCGCGTGTTAACATGGTGTCGTATCCCTCAAGGGTATACGGAAAGTCCATCGATCTTTAACCAGATCCTGAAGAAGAACCTTGAGAGTCTTGTGTTGCCGCAGAACTCAGTTCTCGTGCAGTACATAGATGACTTGCTCATTGCCTCAGAAACAGAAGATGCTTGCAGAATTGACACAGTAGCCTTGTTGAACCACTTAGCAGAGAATGGACATAAGGTGTCCCCGAACAAGCTGCAGTACTGTTTGAATGAGGTACAGTACTTGGGACACAGATTAGAAAAAGGCAAGAGGAAGGTGTCACCAGATCGAATTGAGGCAATAATGAGCATGGCGGTACCCACTACACAGAGGGAAGTTAGGATGTTTCTGGGAATGGTTGGCTATTGTCGACAGTGGATTCCTAGTTTCTCCTTGAGAGCAAAGCCTCTGCAGAGGCTTACACACAAGGATGTAAGTGATCCGGTACCATGGGACGAGGAGTGCTTGATGTCATTCCTGCAGTTGAGAGATGATTTGTGCAGGGCCCCCGCACTGGGAATGCCTGATTACAACAAGGCCTTTTCATTGTTTTGTTACGAGAGAGGAGGATGTGCATTAGCAGTGTTAGCTCAGAACCATGGAGGTGTCCGTAGACCAGTTGCTTATTTTTCAGCTACTTTAGATCCAGTAGCTTCTGCGTTGCCCGGATGTCTAAGATCCGTTGCTGCAACAGGTGTCAGCATTGAAAGATGTGAAAGCATTGTAATGGGACATCCATTGACTGTACATGTGCCACATTCGGTTGAGTTATTAATGACCAGGACCAAGACCCAGCACCTAACGAACAATAGGTTAACGAGGTATGAGCAAGTCATACTTGCCGCAGAGAATGTGACTCTGAAAAGGTGCTCCATCTTGAACCCTGCGACATTGATGCCTATACTGAACACAGATGATGAAGATTGTGAGGACCATGATTGTCTCGATGTGACCGAACTTTGCACCAAACCGAGACCTGACATTGTCGATGAGCCATTGGCTGACCCAGATGAAATTTTCTTTGTCGATGGTTCATGCTTAAGAGACAGTGTGGGGCAATTGAGAGCAGCGTTTGCTGTATGTACTATTTCAGGAGTGGTCGACGCCGCTTGCCTAGAAGGAGTACGCTCCGCGCAGGTAGCTGAGATCATTGCCTTGACCCGTGCCTGTTTGGCCGCTGATCGAATTCGAATCACGATTTATACAGACAGCCAATACAGCTTTGGCGTGGTGCATGACTTCGGGCAGTTATGGTCTCAGAGGGGATTTTTGACATCATCTGGCTCACCCATTCGTAATGGAGAATATGTAAGACAATTGTTAGAAGCATTACAGCATCCGAAAGAAATTGCTGTTGTAAAGTGTTCAGCCCATGGGAAGGGGGAGGACTTTGTATCCTTGGGTAATAACTACGCAGATGAGGTAGCCCGCTTCTGCGCAGAACAAGGATGCATATACACAGGCAGGGAGATAGAAGAGAGCCAAGAGGGAACCGATCTCAGCATAATGTTGACCATGGCAGATACTTGGGAAGAGCTTAAGCGATTGCAGGATGAAGTTTCTAACCAGGAGAGAGAGGGATGGATCAAAGCTGGGTGTGAGAAAGGAGACGTGGATGTTTGGGTATCAAACGATGGGAGAGCTGTGTTGCCGGAAGAATTGTTGAGTCCGATGGCTAGATTGATACATGGACAGGCACACCTGGGTAGAGACGCAATGATGAGAGTGTTCAGACAGACATGGTATAACCCACGGTTCCGAGCAATGGCTGAGACGGTATGTCAGAGGTGTGTTACATGTCAACAGATGAATGCCGGAAAGAAAACTGTAGTTACACTGAGTCATATTGGAAGGTCAGGAGGGCCCTTCAATAGACTACAGCTGGATTTCGTGGAGATGCCTAGGTGCAATGGCTTGAGGTACATTCTAGTGATAGTATGTATATTCTCACGGTGGGTGGAGGCTTACCCCACACGCAGGTGTGACACTCTGACAGTGGCTAAATTATTGTTGAGGGAGCTTATCCCTAGATTCGGGATCCCGACCTCTTTGGAATCAGATAGAGGTGGGCACTTCCATAGCGAAATCATGAAGTTACTTTGTGCAGCATTGAACATTGACCAAAGACTCCACTGTAGCTACAGACCGGAGGCTTCTGGGATGGTGGAACAAGTTAATGGAACTTTGAAAGCCCGGATGGCAAAAATGTGTTCTTCGACATCCCTGAATTGGCCCGACGCCTTGCCACTGGTGCTCATGAGCATGCGAAGTGTCCCAGACAGAAGGACCGGGTTGTCCCCCCATGAAATAATAATGGGGAGGGCAATGAGACTGCCAGCAGTACCAGCTACAGCCTTGATAAGCATCACTGATGATTTGATTCTCGATTACTGTAAAGGACTCTCTGATGTGGTCCGTTCTGTATCCCAGCAGGTGCAAGCAGCTGTGGTTCCAGCCTCGAGTGATCTGTGCCACGACTTGTGTCCCGGTGACTGGGTGCTCGTCCGGAAGCACGTGAGGAAGAGTTGCTTGGATGCCCGTTGGCGTGGCCCGTATCAGGTGATACTTATCACGAACACAGCAGTAAAGTGTGGAGGATTGCCGAACTGGGTGCATGCTTCCCATACCCGCAGAGTTCCAGCACCCTTGGAAGAAACAGCTCCTCTCGTAAATGAAAACCCAGCTGACGTGGTAGGGCCACATGAGAGGACAAGTCAAGCTGTAAGGGTCGTTGACACAGCTGGTGGTGCACTAGAGCAAGCTGAAGGGGGTTTCCACAGTTCGAACCCTGATTCAGGCACTGAAGAAAGAGAAGGTGCAGTGGGCGGAGAAGAGTCAAATGCAGCAGAAAGAGGAAGTAGTGCACTGGGCATAGAAGGAGAAGGCAGACGAACGAATAGAAGTGCTGAAAGTTGGCCTGAAAGACAGAGGCGACTGAACCTGAGGTTAGCACCTGAGAGAGACCTTGCTCCAGTGTCCGAAGTATCTGAAACCGAAGTAAGCGACGAAGACCAAGCACAAGACAGTCGGCGAAGGTCCAAGAGAACAAGAGTGCCTTGTCGCAGATACTCTACCCCTGAGTGGACTTACACTGTGTTTGATGCAGGGGGTGGTGAATACAGGGAGACTGAAGTCAGTGGAAGTGTTCAGTCGGAGCCCGAAACTGGTGGTGAAGGTGGTGCTGCGGATGCCAGGGTTCGAGATAGACGGAACACTGACACTCACGATTCCGAATCCCCCACTTCTGAGTGAAGTCCGAAAATTGCTTTTGCATCGGGTCGAATTCCCGCCTTTCGGAGCTGAGCCGTTTTCACACGAAGTGCTGCTTTTGCGTCTTGAACTTTTGTATCACGTTCTGGTCGTGCTTAATGAGGATCTCATTATGGATCAGTAATGAACTGTAAATAAAAGTCTAAAAGAAGAAGATAACCTAGGTCCGAGTGGAAGAAGAATAAACTTAGGGACTTTCCACAAGAAGAGGAACGAAAACTAGGGAAGTCTTTTTCTGGACTGTGTAAATAAGTTGTGATCGGAAAGGGAAAGCCCGGAGATTTCATGGTTGCTCGAGCTGGTTAAGCAAGTCATAAATAAAGGACAGAGACTTTTCTGAGTTCTTTGCGATAACCAAGACTTTTTGAGAACTTTCGAAATCATGGAGCCGGGAAATCCCAATCGTAGAGCAAAATGGATTATAGGCATTCTTATAAGTAGTGTGATAATTTCTATAATCATAGTAGTTGTAGTCTCATATACTGGTTCGCATGAGCCGGAAGTAGAGGCAGTGACAGGGACACCCACACCTATCACACCTAGTCAGAAGGGGGTAGACAGGGCAGCTGATAGAGCTATGATATTAGAAGAAAGTCGTAGATTACATGTAGATTTGTCTAAGGGTGATTTTAAGCTTAATGCATATGCTAAGTTGTTGTATGAGTATGTTGACGTGATGGATGCGAAAGATTGTTATGTGTGTATGCAGTTGCCTACTTCAGTGGATGAGGGCATTAGGTATCATCATCTTCCACTGACTTATGGTATTTCATGTAGTCTTTTGCTTAGTTTGTTTTATGAGAGAGAGCAGTTCGAGTATTTCTTTTCCAATTTCGACGCAGTGCTTCCTGAAGTCCCAGCTTACAAGCATTTGAATAAGTATGATTATTACAAGACCGAGGACAGACTGAGGAAGTACTTCATACCGAGTTTGGAATTGGATACAGCATTCGCACACAGGCACAATCTGACTTGTTTGATGTCGGATGTAGAGAGAAAGTTTGTAGATCAGGTTGAAGATAGGTATAGAAAGCTGACTGAATCCCGAGATTTAGGGCATCACAGGACAGATTGGACGGAGGAAGAACGGTTGCACAAGACCAGGGGAAGCTATGGTCCTATAGCGTTAGATAAGGAGCAGAGGGGTAAGTTGTGTATAAGGCGTTATCAGACTTACTACGAAAAGGTTCCAGTGGGACAGAGTACTTGTGATCACGTTTTCACCATGGCAGATGAGGCAAAAGATTTTCTCCAAGGTCCTGTACAAGTGATACCTACGGTGTATTACGTATGTGGGAAGAATGCTTATGTGAGGTTGCCTGCAAATTGGTATGGAACATGTTATTTGTCAATAATATTTCCAAAGATTTACCATACAGAAGACTTAAATCTTCTGGAGGGTGGAGAGCATTCAAGAACGAGAAGAGCTGCAAGTGCAGGAATCGTTGTGGGGGATATCTTTGGAGCTATGATACCTAGTCTAGGAGTAGTCTTGAATGATGTGAAGATCCGGAGGTTAGCGACGGTGGTGGATGAATTTTCGATGAACACAGCAAAATCGTTGGTGTTGGTGGAAGGAGAGATGTTGTCGATAAGGGGAATGGTTTTGCAGAATCGCCTTGCTTTAGATGTCCTATTGGCAAAAGAGGGCGGAGTCTGTAAAATGCTGAAGGTTCAAGAGTGCTGCACTTATATACCAGACCGTAGCAAGGATCTGGAGAAATATATAAGTAACATCACTATGATCCACACAAAGATAGCGGATTTGACCGAAGAAGGGGCCTGGGAAAAGGTCGGAAAGGGTTTTGGTCAAGTGGGAGGTTGGTTTGCAAACCTAGGAAAGGGATTCCTTGGGTACTTCCTGAGACCACTCCTTATCTTGGTGGTTTGTGTGGCTGGCTTGTGGATTATGATCAAGGCCTACAAATGGTATCGAGCAGGCAGAGTCAAGAGAGCTTTGAGGGAAAATGACATGAGATTGGCAAGACTGCAGGACAATCAGTATAAAAGGCTCAAGAGCATGGAGAACTTCAGATCAGGGAAGATGGGAACAAGTTCTGTTTAGGTCGGTTCCTTCTCCGAGGGAGTAGAATGGGATGTGATGACAGGAGTCATCAAAGGGGGAACTGATAGAGCGAAATGTTCTTGTGAATTGTAGGGGTGCATCATAATCACTGATAGGCCGCACCCACATGTATTCAGACATATATTCGTTTATATTCATTGTATACTCATGCATGTTTAGCAAAGAATGAATAGTTCACTGAAACGAAGTGAACTCAGCAGTATAATGGTGTTAGGATAATGATGTAATGTAATGCTTTTTGAATTGTGTGAACATAATGCATAGAGGAATTAGTTCGTGTATGTAATGTAATTGCAGTAGTTTAAACGTGCACCATATTAAAGTTGCACATGTAATTCATTGTTTGCATAATGAATCGTAATGAATATGCTTATAGGGAAAAGTAAGATGTGTGTTTAAAAGTTATATGTAAGGGCCTGACTACCTATATGCTTAAGGAAGGCCTGGTATATTCTTATGTTAGCTTATAATGTAGGCCGAAAAGGGTTTCTCTTGGAAAGGCTCTCTGGGCACAAACGGTAGATTTAATTAGCACAGTAGAAGGTTTCTGTTGAACGTATCTTTTGTTGCAGGTGCAAGGACACATGTCTCGTTAGTAAAGACTAACTCTTTGTTTTCAAAAGTTAGAGAGATGGGAGGCATGGCACGGGGAGTGCAATGGAATTTAGGGATGATACTTTCAGCGGAGAAGGCGCCTGGGACTCAAGGTCAACGAAACCGTCCAGGATGAAGTCACCGTTTCAATGGAAAAGCACAAGAAAGAAGACCTGGCCAAGAGGGCGTAAACAAGGCGTGTACCTTTGTAGTATGGTTTTGTATTAGGGATAGTGCCCTGAGGGAGGAAGCCAGAGAAGCGGTAGGGGAGACCTGAGAGAAGGACAGAGCTGAGCTTAGGTATATGGTGATTGCACTTCTTAGGAAGTCTTCACAGCTGACACCTTTTATTCTTTCTTGCCTGGGAAAATCGTTATGCAGGGATGTCACTTAGCGTTAGTGTAGGGACAGCAATTGATTTTAAGCTTGTTTAGGCCCATGAAGAGCAACTTAGAAATAGGAGCAATCATAGTCTGGTTGGTCCTTCTAGAACTGTCTATTCTTTTTATCCTGAGTCGAATGAGACTCCTGCGTAGATTATTATTTGTATTAGTGCCCATCTATTTCTTTAACCTCGTGTTGAGGTGCCTGCACGTTCAGTTATTTTTGGCGATAATAAATTCTCAAACTTGAATTCGGAGTCAGTGATCCTTTCAGACAAAATGAATGCTGATATCTAACTTGATGACATTCTCTCCTTTACACTATTCAACAGGTAAAAAGATCTTGGCGGCCAGAGGGTTCTTATAGATAATTAGATAAGAATCGGCGTTATCAGGAGTTTGAGCCTAGAATTGACGGTGGAGAGCCACACCCATCCATCTGAAACGTACTGCTTTGAAATTTAGTGAATATCTGTTATTGTTTTGAATCATGCCTTCATACTTTTTTCTTACCGCTAGGAGTTAGGATATTGTGCTTGCATCATCCCACTCCCCTTGTCACCCGCTTGCTGGTCTCTCTACTTGGTGTTTAAAATGAGGGATAATTTAAGGGTGTTGTCTCTAAGTGTTATATTTTATAATATACGAGTATGACGACACTGATATCTGTGCTGCTTTCTGGGGTAGTGAGTTGTATTTAAAAACTGTGTTACTCTGCCATAACAGATCAGGACGCTTCTGGGATCCTGCACATCCCATCTCCCTGCTGTTAAACAGGCTCAGCATCATCTTTACCCTCGTGGGAAGCGCACCTCCTACCTCAGTTTCACCCTGCCTGTACCAAGAGCCTAGCAGAGAATACAATCTATTCGCACCATCTAAGCATGTTAACATCACCCTGATAAGTCTGGGCGCATGGCGCACACTTCATGAGCAGTGGAGCATTTCAGGACCTGTGGGGTGAGGGCCACAGCAGGATTTCAGCCAAGTCTGTGTGTGCAAAAATTAAATCCATCTGTGTTGAGCCAATGTTTGTTTACTGGAGTGCCAAGTAAATGTTTTGTTTGCTTTGTACTTTTCCTCTGCAGGTCACGTTTTACACTGCATTGTTAATTAGTGATTTAGATGCTTTGTGAGAGGGTCGGGTTGTTACTCGAGCTCTTTTAATACCACTGTTCAAATGTACTCAAACCCATCCAACCTCTGGCCTCTCCTGCACTCAGTGTTACACCCAATGGCCGGATCCATGTCCAAAACTCTTATGGGACACAGGGTGTGCTTTTCATGTCACTGATAAAGAGTTTGGGCTGCCTGAACCTCTGAAACCAGCACGGCCAGAGGGCGGCCTGAAGAACTCTTGCTACTCCATTACACCAACCAAGGGCTCTGCCGCTTGCTAGAAGAGTTCAAAAACCCTGTGTGTCCTCGGTTCCTTGTCTCTGCAATGTCTCGCAGTGGAACTTCGACCTTGGGCCCTTAACCTCGTTGACACGTGCTCCCCGAGGTGTGAATGTGAGGATGCTGGTCCTCCCAGACTCCTGACTGAGGGTTGTGCATCCAGCAGTGTCCACACCAAGATCTACACTCGGCAACTGACGTGGAGCAAGGTCGCCCAGCCTCGGTCACTGGTTGTGGGGAAAGAGCTCTTTCCATGTTTTGTAAATGTGATTTTTTTCTGATATTAATCACAACGTGTAAAGTACAGGCGATATATATTCTAAATGCATTTTCACATTCTAAGTGTAAACAAGCGCGGCCCGCGGCCGCGAAAGTTAAAGCGACGCTGAGGGCACCACTGAAAGGGGTTTCAGTGGCGCGTTTCCCTTGCGGGAGCGAGCAAAAGCACCATCTGTTTGCAAGTTAATTACAAACAGATGGTTTCAAAGCTCGCTCCCGCAAGGGAATCGCCAAACGTGCACGCGTTGCCATTGAAAGCAATGCAACGCGTGCAAGTTTTTGGCCTCAAAACCGAACCGATTACAAGAGGTCCCCCTATGCAACGCATGCGCGCTGCGTAGGCGAGACCTAATGACTCCCACACCATGAGTGTGTCAGGGCCATTAGTATTTGTATTTCCGAAAATAAACCCTAATTTGAAAGCTTGTTTTTGAAAAACAAAATAGTTTGCTGAGTGGAGAAATGACCCATGGAGCAAGCCAAGGGGATATGTTAAAGGAAGTGGCGAATTGAGGCATTAGCCGTCATGGCTTAACGCCTCACTCCGCCACTTCAGAAATGCAAGGCTGCACCATATTTACAAGGATATGGTGCAGCTTTGCGTTTCCCCGTGCTCTGGCGCTACACTTAGCAGTATATCGCCAACGCAGGCACCCTTGCACCATAGTGCAAGGGTGTCTGCGTGCAGGGGAAAGATTGTTTATGTACAGGAAGGGTGACCTTCCTGTACATAAACAATCCAAGGCATTTTGCTTCTCCTCGTTTAACATGGAAAAAGCAAAAACGAGGAGAAGTAATGCATTTCTCCTAATTTCGCCAAGTTAAGACGAGGTTTTACCTGGTCTTAATTTTGGCGCTTCCTCCTATTTACGCTGCCCTTGTAAATAGGGGGCAGCGTCAAAATCAATGAGTGTTGCAGTGGAACGCCAACCGCAACACCCACTGCCCACCCCTTTCACACTAAGCATAGCGTGAAAGGGGGCCTTATTTACAAGGCAACGTTAAGCCACATTAAGTGGCTTAACGCTGCCTTGTAAATAAGGCAAAGCCCCTATCGCCACCACAACGTCGTAAAAACGTGACGCTGTGGTGGCGATAGGGCTTGTACATATGCCCCCTAGAGTGCCTTTAGAGCAGTCACCATGTAGGTGGCACCTTTGAAGGTGCAGAGATCTCCATCAGGCACTAGAACGTCTCTTAGTTGAGTGGGACAGCGAGTAAGCAGCCAAATGTTAAATTATCCCTTTAGTCTTCTATCTGTTATGAAGTCCAGGAATTTGAAATTCGGTATCAGTTCATAACTAAAACTTTTTTTCTATAAAGTCTAAGCCATCCTTACATAGCATTGTACACCTTCTTTGATAAGGTGTGCAAGCAATCTTTACGCAGAATTGTTGTCATGATTGGCACTATTAGCAGGAATTTGGTTTTTGTTTTGATGCAATTTTAGTTTTCATCTGGTCAATCAGATTTGTGTTTTGAATATGTCTTCCTTTAGGTGGTTGACAGAGGTGTTGTTATTGATTCCAATGTAAATGTGTGTGTTATCTGCATATTGGCGGTAAGAGTATCTAAGAGTGCTCTGGGGAGATGAAGGGGCATATTATCAAGGGGCCGCGATAAGATTATCGCCGCTTTAGCGTCCGTTTTCGGGCGAAAAGCGGCGATAATATTATTGCTATATTAACAAGGACACGCTAGCGCGTGTTTCCTTGCCTTAGCGCCCGTTGTCAGCACGCCTCGCATCGCTAATGAGAAGATGCAAAGGAGGCGTGCCTGACAAAACCCCACGTGGAAATATTGCTAACCCAGCTTCGCGATATTATCAACGAGGGGTAGCGATATTTGAAATCACGTTAAATATGCCTTAACGCTGGAATTTAATGTCTGTTAAATTCCAGACTAAGGCATGCCTTACAAGGGGGGTGGATTGTGTGGCTAAGACCACAGGCCCTATCATCAAGGATATCGCTGTTTTCCATGGAACATCGCTGGAAAACCAGCGATGTTCCATGGAAAACACCGCTATCGCTGGAATAATTATCGCCATTGCGCTAAGCGTTGTTACTACAGCGCTAGCATGGTGATAATTTCCAGCGATAGCCGGCGATAACTAATCTCACGCTAAGCGCGGCCAGCGATAATTTTCGCTGACGCTTGATAATATGCCCCGAAGTTCTTAGAAGAGAGCCAGTATTGGTTATTGTTAGCACTTCCGGTAGGAAGCCTGATGTTCCCTCTCCATGTTTTTCTGGTACCTGACTGGCAACAGAGTCAGAAAAATAATAATGAACTCAGACTTCAGAGATCAAATGGATCTCGATTTAAACATTAGCCATTTGCAAATAGGTAACATACTGCATTTCTATAGAAATTAATGAATCTGTTTAGCCTTGTTCTAAACATGTATAAATAAACATACCTCTGTTTTTCTAATCTCACTTCAAGGAATCATTGGAAAAAGTTCCACATCTGTACTTGGTCATTCCTCTTTTTAATAACTCATTAGCGTTTAAATAACTCTGTCAATTTTCAGATTCATGATAAAACTTCTCCATGGATAAATATTATAATGATGTGATGATATTGCTTATGGGTGACTTAAAACAACAAAAGGGATTTAAAAATACAGTAATTGCAAAGTAAAGTTATACAATTTTAACAGTAATTACTATAAAAAAACAAATTGTATCGTGTGTCTGTTCCCGAAAATCATTTTAGAAAAGAATAAAAAGTCAATAGAGATTTTAAGACGGACAGAACAGAACAGTATACCATTTCATGGTCGGGACACCTCCTCTGGGTTTATTCCGTGGGACCATAGCAGACATTGCACTGTTCAGCCATGCATGAAATTGGGATTGAAATATGATACTAAAATAGACACGCTCTATAAAGTTTCAGGAACAAAATCGTCAATAATCATAAATCAAGTCGGGTTTTCGTAAATTAAATTAAGTTAATAACTTCTAAAGTAGTTGGTTTCAATTATGCTTGAAGCATAAGAGGGTTTTTACGTATCCATGTGCTTTTTGCAATTCTTTTGTGAGAGAACTTTTTAATCCATTGTTGACGTTAGGCAATTTCGATTGCGCTGGAGTAATCGGAGTAATTTCAGTAATTCTGCGTTATTCTTTGACATAGAATTACCGTTAAGTGGTTAATCCTCCTCGCATAATTAGGATTAATTTGGGTGAAAACTCATACTGCGAGAACACATTTAGCAAGCAGGAGCTGACGCTCATTCTCGCTTTTCATCTTCTGCAGCATTTTGGACTGATTCTTAGCGCAAAATGCTTCATGTGTCCATTTTGGAATTGAAGGGGCATTTTGTGCTAAGAAAATAGCGCTGAATGCCAGGAGCAGTGGCGTAACGAAACTTGAGGTGGCCCCTCTGCAAAGTACATGGAAAATAGATTTTGACACATCCCCAGATTTACCATCACTGGTAGACCTGGGAATGTGCCAAAAAGCTACACCTTCCTAGGAAAGGCGTAACGAGGAGAAATTTCTTTGTTTCTCCTCGCTACTTTCTCTTTCTATGTGTGCTGCATTTTGCCCAGAGTGGTGGGAAAGGTTCTTAGTAGCCCAGCTAGGTCCCGGTGTAGTGGGAGGGGTATAGGGACTCACGTCCTGTCTCTGCGGAGAAGGAGTGAGAATGGGATGCGTCCCAAGGTGCCCGAAACTCAGTCTCAGGGCCTGGAGGGTTCCTTAAGGGAACACCAGGTGGGGAGCCTAGGCTGTACTTGGAGGACATCCGTTGAGGGGGATCTCCTAGTGTCAGGAGAACTTGGAGTGTCTGTAAGCAGACCTCCATCAGTTCTGGTGTCTGGCAGTGCCACTCCTAAGTGGAGGGTGCAGAAGTCCAGATGGAGGGGTGAGAGGGGGAGAGAGTCCTCAGTGGAAGAACCAGTGGGTCAGGGGCCAGGCAGAAGGGCTGAGCCTCCTTGGAGTGACCTTGGTGACACCACTTCTGTTTTGGGGGGGTCTTCGCGCACTGTCAGATGGACAGGGGTCAGGAGATCAGCACCAGGCAGACTGTCACGCAACACATGAGGTATGTGTTACCCTCGGGGGGGCATGTGTGCTCCCCAGGAAGTCCTGGTGCGCCAGGCGGGTGCTCAGCTGCAGGGTTTAGTCCCTGGTTTGGGAGGCCAGGTTCAGGTTCTGCCTGACCTGGAGGGAAGGACATCTGTAAGCAGTGTCCTGACCGGTTTGGCTTCTAGGGGGTACCACTACAGGTGGGAGGGTGCTGAACTCTGGAAGGGGGTGCAGAGGGAGGGAGTCCTCGCCTCTGACCCCGGTGCAACCTGAGGGTTTAGATCCTAGGTTGGGAGACCAGTTGCAGGAGAGAGGTCCTGAACTGGTGGGAGAGTTTTGTTCTGAGGGTGCTTCTCCTGGGAGGAGAGTGCGGGACCCCAGAAGGAGAAGTAGGGGGAGGAGAGCCTCGCCCGTGACCTCTGGTCAGCCTGAGGGTGCGGACCCTAGGTTGGAGGATCAGTGGCAGTTTAGAACTGCACTGATGAGAGGTAGACTGGAGAATGGGGACTATGTACCAGGGGCTACCGCCCCCCACTCTGTGAGATGGCAAGTATCAGAAACATCTGGATGGCCTAGGGCCTGGTCCTGGCCGGGGGCAGCTAGGGAGTACCAGTGGGGTAGCTTAGTTGGTCCTGGGAGCTTTGACAGATGGAACCACATTTGTTCATATTGGCGTAGAACTGGAGTGTGACCCTGCAGTTGCGGGCCCGCGTCCGTGTTCCATCGCCCCAAGCAGGGAAGCCCATCAAGGTAATGATTGGTCTACCCTGGCTTTTGTCTGGAAGGGGGTTGTGTTGGACGTGGCCCTTTTTGCAGGGTCATCCCTAAACTTTTCACATTCCTCCTAGTCTTTTTTCTGACATGGTGTTGGTGGTTTTAGGACTCTGGGAACTTTAGCACTGCTGTCCAGTGTAAAGTGAGTGTGCTCTCTGTGGTAAACATGGTAAGATTGGTCTATACCTGTTTGGCGTATTTAATTTACCTGTCAGTCCCTTGTAAAGTGGTATCTCAGATACCCAGGGCCAGTAAATTAAATGCTACTGGTGGGCTTGCAGCGCTGCTTGCGCCACCCACCAAAGTAGCCTTTCAAACCTGTCTCAGGCCTCTGCCATTGCAGGGCCTGAGCGCGCAGTTTACTTCTGCTGTGATGTGGCACATAAAATGGGTGCCACGTCTGTGACCCCCCTTTTACTGCATGTCAGTCACCCCTAAAGTAGGCCCTAGCTAGCCCTATGGGCAGGGTGCATTGTAAGTAAAAGGTAGGACATGTAGCTTAATTGTGTGACATGTCCTGGTAGTGACAAACAGCCATTTTGGTTTCTCACTGCTGTGAGGCTGCCCTCTCATTGGAATGCATTGGGGATTCCCTGATAAGTGTTTCAGTGGTAATTCCTGATATGAGAGGAGCAGCGTGGTCAGGTTTGGTATGTTTGGAATAGTAATAATAAATGCTGCGTAATGGTGTGCGCAGATTTATTATCACTATTTTAGAAATGCCACTTTTAGAAGTTGGCATTTCTGTGTGCTATGTGTCTTTGTGCCTGCCTGATGTGTATTGCATGTCTGGCTCTGGAGCGACAGGGGCTGGTGAGGTGCCGTGGCTCCAGAGGGGCTGGGTGAGTCAGCACTAGGCTGAATAGGCAGATCTGCATTTGGAGAAGTGGAAGGAGTAGCACCTGACCCTGAATAGGTATGTGCCTGCCTTGTACAATGCTGGCTCTGCCCGCCTGTGGTGTGTCTGGGGCCAGCACCTACTATAACAATGAGGGTGTTTGTGCCCTGCAAAGGAAGGTTGGAGTGCCCCACAGAACTGGTTTGGACAGGGTCTAGGCCTGTGCCAGGGGGAGAGAACAAAGACATATGAGGTATAAGTACTGGGGCTGTGACCCCATAAAAATGTGCTTACTTGTACCTGCTTTGGGGCTGAAGGACTGCTGGGCATCAGGAGGAACTGCCGTGGGACCCAGCTGCTGGTTCCTGGGGGTCCCTACGTGCTGGCCTGCCTGTGCCCAGCTCTGCCCCTCTAAAACGTGGGTCCTAGCGCCTCGTGAGTGCTACATCTTTATTGCTGCTTCAAAGGACGTGAGGAGTGCCCCAGGGGTCTTGAGGCCCGGCAGAGCTGTGCTGCAAAGCGTTCCAAGGGATTCCCGGCGTGGGGATTCCTCCGTGATCTCTAGAGGAGGTGCGGGAGCCTACCCCGCATTTCTGTGGCACCGAGAAGCCGCCGCACCACGAGCGGCATCCAGGAAGCCAGGCAAGATGCCTGGTTGTGGGTGGGGCCGCGTCACGGTGAACCAATCGGAGTGGCCGTAGCCTCCGGAAGTCAGGCCCGAGTGAGCCTGAAGGTGGGAGGGGCCCCTGTGTGCTGGTGGGAGCCCCGCATGCTGTCTGGGAAGAAGAAGAAGGGGATCGACGGAGACTCCGCTCCGTGCTGAGGGATCCCCTGTGTGCCTTCATGTAGAGGTGGAGTCCCGCGTGCTCATTGTACCCCGGGAACAGAAGACCTGGAGCCTTGCGGGCTCCTGGCCGAAGTCCTGTGTGTAGCGGAGGGGGCCCGGGCGAAGTGAGAAGAGGCCCCGTGAGTGGGGGCCTGCAAGGCACCCTGTCAGTGCCTGAATCCTGCACAGAACAGCCCCGGTGAGTGGGGCTGAAATTTGGGCATTGTTGGTGCCTGGGAGTGGCACCGGAAGAGCCCCGGTGAAGGGGGCTCTCAAGGCACGGTTGGTGCCAGTGCTGATTTTCACAGCTGCACCGCGAGATTGCGGGCAGTTGCAATGACGGGGCCATTCCTTTTTTGGGCCCACCATAGAAGCCCCGGTGAGGGGCGCTGAGGAGGCACTGTTGGTGCCGGTTTTTGAACAGTCCAGCTGCACCGCCAGATTGCGGGCAGCTGCAACACTAAGGGGGGCATTTCTTTTTGGTCTCAGGAGAGACAAGGGTGGGTGACACCCTCGCCCCCATTTCTGGTGTCGGCCTGTTGGGCTTGCACCCTGCTGCGGTGGCAGCTTAGCGCCCTGACTTTCGTGGACATAGGGCATGGCGGGGAAGTCCCAGATGGGCCCCCGAGGAAAGGCCAGTTGCCCTGGGAAGCACCTGATGTGCGGGGAGAGCGCAAGGCCCTAATGTGGTGCATAATGTGTTTATGCCTAATGTTATTTTACATACTGTGTCTATGCCTGATGTGGAGATGCATAATATGTTTATGCTAGGTGTACCTTTACCAGTGATTACTGGTTGTTTCCTCCAAATGTGAGATGTGATGGTTATGCCTAAAATGCTTTGCAGATGTTGAGTACAGTATTTTACCAGTAGTTGCTAGTTGCTTTATATTTACTACTTGTGCTTTATAATGGTCTGACAGTGGCCCGATTGGCCCTGTCATGTATATAATCCTCTGTAAAGTATTTCCTAGTGCCAGGTGGCACAGTGTACATGTGTAAATATTTTCTAATGTGTTTATGATAATACAAAGGCTATTTTTTATATAACCTTGTGTGGAGTTTCTTTTGTGGTGTGCCTAGTGTGTTGCTGCTGTGTGAGTGTGTTGCGCAAACGCTTTACACATTGCCTTCGGGATAAGCCTGACTGCTCGTGCCAAGCTACCAAGGGGGCGAGCAGGGGTTGTCTTCGGCATGTAACTTCCTTGCCCTGACTAGAGTGGTGGTTTCTGCCTGGCTTAGGCGCAAGCCCTAGCCAACCAGAAATCCCATTTCTAACAGAGGGTCAAGCAAAATAGTGCAGTTAAAAAATACCTGGCTACTTGGAGTGAAATATTTATTAAGTCCTGTAGCTGGTACAAGTAAAAAGGGGGGGGGGGGTGGAGACTCACACTATGATGGGTGCATGTCTCCTGGTCTACATGTTTCAAGCCTAACCCCTGATGAGGCCAGATTCCGTGTGCTAAATTGAATTAAGAATCCCTGGCCGATGGTCTTTATTGCCTGCTAAAGAAGTGTAAAGGGAAAAAATACAAATTAACAATATATATATATTTTCTCTTTTCTATGACTAAAGGAACACAAACTCTAAATTTGTATGACAAAGATTTATTACAATGCCAAAAATAACAGGATATAGACACACCTCAATATCAGAGTATAGATGTATAGAAATATAGGGGCATATTAGCAAGACCTACGTTAAAATTATCGCCGTTTTAGCGGCAGGAAACTGCAGCTAAAACGGCGATAATGGGCTTGCTAATATGCGTTATAGAATTCAATAGAAGCCCAGGTTAGATGTGCAGGACATCTAACCTGGGCTTCTATTGAATTCCATAACGCATATTAGCAAGCCCATTATCGCCATTTTAGCGGCAGTTTCCTGCCGCTAAAACGGCGATAATTTTAACGTGGGTCTTGCTAATATGCCCCATAATTACAGAGCCAAATCTACAAAGATAGTTCATTCGGCACAGAAGACACAAAATAATGAATTCCAAAATGAGAACACAACTGAGTATAGACGCTGTGTCCAGTTCTTTCTTCATTTGTAGTTCAGAGATTTAAAATAATAATCTGTACCTAACCTATCCTTAAAGTGGCATCGCTACCTAACTCTCCGATCAGAATTCCCTGCAAAGGTGTCAGCACGTGTTGACTTCCTCAGAAGTGCACTCACGTTAAATGAGTCAAATAGCATAAAGCTACGGCGCTCGCTCTAAGATGCTCCCTTTCCTCAGTCAAAAGCAGAAGTCCCCCCAAACTGTCCCTGTACCGAATACAAAAAGACACAAGTTACACCAATAACAGATCACGTGTTGTTATTTCAAGAACGTCTCCTTTTTAGTTACTTTCCACAAATTCCAATTAATTGAGCTCTTCTCCAACGACCTTGGCTCCCAAGTTCCACCAGACACGGAAGGTGTCCTCCCTTCTCGCTTGTTCAGACTCTTCAAAGACATTCCTTTCCTCCCCAAGTGTCGTCCTAAATCTGAAATAACGAGGTCAAATTCCAGGATCTGTAGTAGGGGTGAAAAGAAACCTTTTATACACACATAAATTCTTTTTACCTTATAACTGAGGAGCAAACAAGGAGAATCAAAACTTACGAAAAGCGAAAGTTAGGCCTACAAGGTTAGTCAACATAAGAACACTTTTCAATGCCTAATCACTGCACAAAACGCTATACGTGTTGTTTACATAATCTAATACACTTACATTACTTAATGTTCATGCTACGCATACATGTTTAAATAATGCCTCTAAATAAATGCACAATACTAATTCGATTCTGCATTATAACAGTACAAATCTTTTTTATATGTCTTGATACATTGATACAAGTTTGTCTAATAACCCAAATTATAACATAACCACATGATACATATATGAGTGCAGATTAGTCATGAGTATAATGCACCCCTACAAATTTAAGAGCATTGAGCGCTCTATCACCCCTAAGGCCTTTCATCAGGACCAAAGGAAATGATCCCATGTACCACTCCTATTCTGACTCGATGGTCTCGTTTGTGTATTTAGATTCAAAATTTCTCATAAATGAAATACTATTTCATGCATTTACAATACCTACCAGGTATGTTCTCTCGGTTAAGACCTACTAGGTATATTCTTTCTGTTAAGACCTGTAACAATAGGACATCATTAAAAAATGATACATTAGCATTTTAATTGTCAAACACATCACCATCTGGTGAAAAAAGTGATATATTTTTCACAAGTGCACGACTAATCTAATAGATTTATATCTATCATTGTGTCGTGCTGCCCTTGAGACGAACAAGACAAGACAGAACAAATAACATAAAGTACACACTCTATACATATGTATCCTGCAATAAATACAGGAGAACGTGGTCGTGATTTTATGCTTGTGATGACTGGCTGTGAACTGAAAAAGAAATGCAGATTGCAACGTACATAATAGTTCACTAATTAGGGCCCCATGAGCTCTGCACTTCTCTTGAGGTGTAAACCAGGGGTTCCAGCGGGGCAGTCCTTCTCTTGATTTTTTTCCGGCAGGATCTGATTTGCCTTGCAGCTCTCCTATATTTATCCACAGTCCTTGGACGACAAGCAGGGGTATGACCACTTCCTCCAAAGTGTGGGAAAAGCTTGTCCCAGAAGACACTTTATTCAAAAATCCAAAATGGAGAAACTTTCTCCTGGAGGGGTAGATCTGGCTAAGCCATCCCACTTGTGTGGGTAAGATTCCCTAATATTCCCCTTCCAGCCCCCTCACTAATTTAATTACTGGGGCTCCTGTGTGGCTGGGGGTGCAGGGTGTGAGTTGAGCCTGTGCTGCCCTAAACTGTCATTCTCCCATTAAAGATCAGTTTGGCTACTCCACCCCCATCCTGCCTTGTGCTTCAGCAGCTGTAGCTCCCCTCTCACAGGAAATCCTTTGTCGCTAGTCAAACCACCTCACACCTCATTAAGGCAGCTTGGCTCAGCATGGCAGAGGCTGGCCAATCAGAGAAGGGCTGCTGGAAGGACAGATTTTGGCCCATTAGAAAAGCAAGTTCTATAACTAATTTTCTGTGATAGTTATAATAAATCTAAGAGTGGCAAGTTTTGTGATTTATTCTAACTATCATTTTAATATTTTGAAGTATATTTTTAGCTCCTTTCTTTCAGTAGTTATACTTTAATAAAGTATTCCCATGTTAGCCTATGGAGTTATTGTGCTACTATGGGGAAAAACGAAATTGGCAGATTTCCCTCACCAGGACATATAAAACATATTTTTTAATGTCCCTTCCTGTAATTACAAGGCACCCAAACCTTGGAGCACCTAGGGGAGACCTATAATCAGTTTGAGACTTTGGAAGTGCCTTCAATTCCAAAGTCGAATTTGCATCTAATTTACTTTGAAAAGCAGCCTGCAAGGCAGGGGTAGCTTTGAACATGACAGCAGGCACCACAGTCGTGCACACTTAAGTGCATTAAATCTACTGGGCCTCTAAACCTTCATGCCATACCATATTCTAGGGACTTACAGGTAGGTTGCCAGTGCCAATTGTAATTATACCTAAATATCATGTACTTTTAATCAGAGCACAGGCCCTCGGTCTGTTTAGCAGAGCCCAGGGCACAATCAGAGTCAGAAAACCAGCATCTAGTTCTCAAAATGGGAGCAAAAAAGTGTTGGACACTGCACACAGGTCATGGTTTCCCCAAAAATATGTATATGTTGCCGTTCAAAAAATATACCAAAATTGTACATTTCCATTATTTAACTATAAAGTATCTGAGTACCCTATTTGGAATTTAAAATTAATGTAACAATAATGTTTTTAAAAAAAATAAAACTACATTAATTTTAATTCAGTAAATCAGTATCTTGTTTATTTCAGGGATGAAACCCCATGAAACATACAAAACATTTGTTAATTAATGTGCATACCATATAAATATATGTCATAGCAAATAGATATATATAATAAAATGATAATGTAATCACATATATGTATATATATGTAATTTCAAAATGCAGCACTTCAAATTTCAAATACAGGACTCAATACAAAATAGAAAGACAGCAGATAATCATCAAGTCCTACTTTATTTTGGCCACAGGCCATAAATAGTTTCACAATAAAACAAAATTAAAATATTTCCATATCCAACTATACATCATTCATGGTGGGTTTCCGCTCAGTACACAAATCATTCAATACTTTTCTTTTTGAATTCCAGTCCAAAGTATTCAAACAAGGACTAGGCCCCAGGCAAGAACCTCCTGTTGTCCGCCATGCCTGGAGGAAGGGTAAGTGCTTGTCCATGGGCCTATCTTTTGGTCTTGTGTTGGAGAAAGGCGATGCTTTACGAAGTGCTTAATACATTTTTGTTCTAGTTAAAGCCAATAAAATACATATATATATATAAAAGTCAGTTAAAAATCATACAATAGGTAATATAAGATATTTACATTAAAGCTACCATTATTCACAATAAAAAAGCTTCAAGGAAGAAGTATATTATTCACTGCAGCATCACAGTTTCAGCCCCATCTTACTCTGTGTGAATCCTACTGCTAATAAGTATTTAGATATAGCAAATATTATGTATGGTGCTGTATTGTGTTTCACCACTCGTAGAGCGTCTTGATGTTTCCTGAACCCTAACCTGTTGCAGAGTGGGCAAATCCATTTCTTCCATGACCAGGCATATGCTGGGCAAGCGAAGAGGATATGCGCAATGTTTTCAGTATGGCCTAAAGTGCATGAAGCGCAGGTTAACTCTCCCTGGGTTTTCCAGTTTGCAGTATAGCTCCTGATTTGGAGAGTTTCATACTGAAATTTCAGGTACAAGATTCGTTCCAGGTGTGGCTGGATAGTGTCAAGGAAGTGTTCATAGCATGAGTTAGGTTTAACATTGAGGAATTATGTTGTTAATATGACCAAATTAGGATCCTGGTGGAGTGCATTTAAGACATATCCCCAATATACTTGCTTCAGGATATTCTTGGAGCTTTGTACCAGCTGCTGTGGCTCCATCCTATAGGAGAGAAGACCAAGTTCTATAAGCCATCTCTTAACATATCTAAGCCAAGGGAAGGTTAGGCATCTGTCAAGGACTAGAAGTTCTTTGATGCCCTCTCTATAGTCCACCAACTCTGGCGTTGTCCATAACCTAATCCAATAGAGCAGCGGGAGTAATACTGCAATTTTCCCTATCCGTTGTATATTTAGGTTGTGGAACATCGGGATAAGTGGTGTTGCCAGTGGTAGCCCCAGAATCCTTCTCACGAACTTATTCTCGCCAGATGTTAATTGCTTGATGTCGCCATTTCCCCACCATTCTGTTCCATACAGGGCAGCTGCCTGTGCTTTGTATTTATAAATCTCTAGCACTGGTGTAATTGATCTGCGTGAGGATAGGTTATACTTTTCGAGGTTGGCCCCAGACCCAGCTTTCAATCAAGTATTATGCCTAGATAGGTCAAATTTGACACGTGTTCTAGTTTCTGGTCGCTCACCCTGATGTTCCTTCTAAAGTCTTTATGGGGATTTACGACCATGTATTTGGTTTTCCGATAATTATTTCTAGGTCTTTTTTCCTTACAGTACATGTTAAAATCATCCAGTAGGTTTTGTAGACCCTTCAGCATCTGTGAGATCAAGATGGTGTCGTCTGCGAATAATAGCGCTGGAACCGAGTTCCCACTGAGCTTGGCAGGGTCGTTTTCGGGTTTTTTGAGGTAATCGACCACATCATTGATGTAAAGTGAGAACAGAGTGGGTGCAAGCACACACCCCTGTCTCACTCCTCTTTATATGGGCATTGGTTCAGTGAGCTCACCATTCATATCCCAGTAGACTCTCGCATAGTTATCATGGTGCAGCCTTGTTATCTGATCCAAGATATCTGTGGGTACTCTTTGTTTTTCCAGCGAGGCCCACAGTAATCCTCTAGGTACAAGATCGAATGCTGCACTTAGATCTACAAATGCTATGCAGACATGGCCCCCCTTTATCTTAGTGTATTTCCAGGCGTTACAGATCTTGGGGTTGTTTTTTATATTTTTTAGCAACCATTGAGGCACCATGTAACAAGGTAATACTACTTTTGTGCAATTGCGAGGACCAAAAGGGGGAGTTGTCCAATATAATCCCTAAATAGTCAAATCTATTCACCCTCTACAGTGTTGAACCCTTCAGCTTGAAGCTGACTCTAAGCGATTTATGAGGATTGAAGAGCATATACTTTTTTTAACCGTCTTAACATCCAAACACTTCTCATCGCAAAAATCTGAAAATGTATTTAACAGATTTTGTGGGCCCATAAGGGTCTGAGATATTAAGAGGTTGACATCTGCAAACAAAAGAACCACCCAGTCTAGGGAAATCATGAGTAAAATCTTGCAATTAACTTATGCCAACATTATAAAGGGAAAATAAAGTAAGGGCCAGGAAACAACCCTGTTGTACTCCTCTCTCTATGGGTATTTGCTTCGTTAATTTTCCACATGGTACCCATCTCACTTTTGCAAAATTAGCCTTGTATAATCTCACCATGAAATTGAACAATTCATAGTATACACCCACTGTCCTTAAAGTAATCCACAGTTTTTGTCTTGGGACAATATCAAATGCCTCCCTAAGATCTACAAATACCACATACAAGTAGTCCTTGGACAGCCATAGATACTTCCAACAGATTAATCTGAATCAAAATATTTAGTCAACCTTGCTCACTCTGGGACAAAAGCCTGCTTGTAAAGGGGCAGGAGGTTAGTTGCACTTATCCAATCTAGGATTGTATCAAACATTTGATGACAAAATACCTTCTCAAGGTTTTCAATCAAACTAATTGGGTGGTAGTTCTTGGGGCTACCCCTGTCTCCCTTTTTATACACAGGTATGATTTCCACTGTCCACAATGAAGCAGGGACATAGTCCCCTCCCATGACTCTGTTTGACAATTTATTGTTATAAGGAGTCCATACAGCTATCTCAGACTGATATAGGTCCCCAGGTATTTTATCAGGGCAGGGAGCTTTCTCAGGTTGTAATCAATAATAGCTCTTCGTGTTTCTTCATGTGTGAAAAAGTGGTTAAATTAGTAGATCTCTGGTTAGTTAGTAGCCTCTGGGGCAATCCCTGGGTCTGAATTGTGGTGTCTCTGCAACAGGTTTGTATGTGGTTTATAAGTTTGCAAAGTGTTTCTCCTACAGAGAAAAAATTCCAGAGAGCTAGAGAGCAATGTGCTTCCATGAGCTACTATGTGCCAAAAGGCTTCTGTATTGTTGGTTTTGAAAGCTTCCAGGTTAACCCAGTTGGAATCTATCCAATCCTGTTTAGCAATAGCAAGACTTTTCTTATACTTGGTTCTGCACGCTCTGGTCTTCTGTGAATCACATTGCTTTACAGCCATAATTAGCTCTGATTTTGCCTTCCTACAATTGGCATTATACTAAGAAGAAGACTTGAATATCAAGGGCGTGGAAGGTTGAATTTCAGATGTACATAGATTTTTTAACTCATTAAGCAGACTAAGATGTAGCTCAAGAAAGGATCTTTCACTCAAAGAGTTATCGGCAAGGGGACACTTGGAAGAAAGTTTAGACCACTTTATGGATCTTTCTTTGAAAAGTTGACTGTAAAGATATCATAATTGAATAATGGTCATTGTCAGATCTTAGAAATACACCAAAATCACACGTTGCTTGCCATATTTCTAAATTCCATAGGATGTAGTTTATCCTGCTTTTACTCTTCACCCCAGCAAAGGTATATTCTCGATTGCCATCTGATTTAGATCTGCCGTTACATGCCTCAACTATAGCGACTTGAGTTGGATAGCAATATTAGACCATTGTTTTAGTGGTTCCCCTTCCAAGCTTTGGATACCTCTGGTCTCATTCTCAGGATCAGTTATAAAATCCATAAAAGATATGGGTTTGAATGTTACGTTAAAATCACCACCAATAATTAGCAGAAAATGTGATAATCTGTTTGCAAGTGGGGATCAAGTTTGGCCAACGTGGGAATCATTATTTGGGCCCACAGAACAATTGTAGATCCTAGGTAAACTCACAATTACACCATTAGACCCACTTATCGTCAGCCCAATCATATCTGGACTATCAAATGTCAGATGTTTTATAGACAATTTTGACAAGATCTGTGATTAAATTAGGATCCCGCCAGGAGGGCGCCCATCTCTTGACGGAGTTGCTTCAATACTGTGATTTGCATAACCAAGGATATACAGGGGTTCAATAGAACCCCTGTATATCCTTGGTTATACAAATCACAGTACTGGAGCATGATTAGATCAAATTGGCCAATACATTTTCCCCAGTCTGGGTAGACCATCTTAGCATGTAACCCTGCAATATTCCATGACAACAGCTGCACCCTAAAGGAACCCTCTGAACCTGCCAAAGGTAAATTGAATGGATTAGTAGAAATGGAATTTTAAAAGCCTGAAGTGAGAACAGTTGGAGATAAAAGCTCTAGGCTCACATGTGTTTTTCTATTAACTTTGTGTTTGCATAACTCTTGTGTGTAAGACAAACATGAAAGTTCAGATAACTGGTTCTGGTTGTAGGCATTTGTCATGGCTTCCTACAGATGTGAGTTACAAAGTGCTGCACCAGACTCTCATTTTTCTCTCTTAGAATGTCTGGTATTGAGTCAATCAACTTCAATTAAGGCAGGAGTAAAAGGGCCCATATGTAGGACTATTATTTGAAGATCCATCATATTTGGTGGAATTAGCCCTGTAAAAGGCTCATTAGAATTACATTAAATACCTCCCTTCCTCTTGGGTCACTGGGGGTCATACGGACTGATGTTTTCCCTTCACCAGATCTAAGATTGATTTTAAATTGAATATTTGAGCCACTTGGAGGTATGGACCTTTCCTCAATTGCCAAGAGGTCGTTTACTAATTCACAACTGTCCAGTACCAGTTTGATCGAACAAAATCCATCCAACTGGTCAGAGAGTCGATGGGCAGTAATTATATCTTTATGAATTAAGGAATAGCACTGCCTATTATAATGATCCAATCAATTGTTTTGTTAACAAGTGCTTCCTTATTTTCCCTTTGACCTCATTTCCTCTTAGGTGCATTCGTCAGGTAGATTTCAGCCTCTCTACCAGACACTATCTGAGCTGTTAGTTCAGGATGTTCAAAATCATACTTGTTGGTTCTACCTGAATAGCTTATTTGTTTCATCTCCTGGGTTGTAAGGCAAGGAGTAGAACCTCCTTTTAAGCTCCTTTTAGGATAATTGGGGTTAGCTATTCCGAAATTCTGGGGATCTACCAGTAAGCTGTCAGAACTTTGTTAAGACAGAGATTTACAACTTGTATTACTGTTTAAGACCGCACAACCCATCTATCCAGGCGTCCCTCCTTGTGTTGTCCTTGTATCAACATTTTGACCGCCATTATATGAGATGGTGGCTTGTTTTGCATGTGGATATATTTTAAGGCAAAATTTTAGAGGCTGCCAACTAGGGTACTCAGTTCTTTAAGAGGTGGGAGAACCTATAGCTGGAGTCGCAGTCCACTGGAAGTCTGTTAGCCTGCAAATTTATGAAATAAATGCCTCTTTTACAGACAAGAATTAGGCTTTCAAGTAGTCTATGCTGACCTTAATTTCCAATTTATCATATTACCGGTTGCTCACCGCAGGGGCTGCCACCAGCAGTTTAGGTCTTGTTGGATTTGTCTGCAAAGTCAAGCGATTGATACAACCTGAACTTTCTGGGTCAAATTGCAAAATGGGCTCTTTCTGTGATTCGACATCAGTTATACAAAAGGTTTCATTATCAGGATGAATGGGCGGCTGACCCCCATCTTGAGACGAGGTGGAAGGGCCAGTAATCTCAGATTTAGAATTAGAGGCTACCACTAAAAATTCTCTGGGGGGAGAGGTGGATTTCCTAGGGAGTGCGCTTGCAGCTTTTGTGGTGCCTGTGTAAAAATTAGTTCATTTGTTAGTAGGTGGCAACTGTTTCCTTTCTATATTCAATATACCTTCAACCTCCACAATCAGCTCATTGATGTCTCGAAGAGTACAGTTTTCGGCTGCATGTCTCACAGTCTTTGGATCTTTTCTTTTGTGTGAGGGAGCGTCCACTGCCTTTCTTTCACCCATCATTCAGCAGGTTATACAGTCAATAGCTGGGTCATATTTCCCAAAAAGCAAATCCCTTCAAGTAACGTCACCTAAGAAATGATAGTCATCAGTGACTTACATAGTTGGTAAGTAGTTATTTTATGATTTGGGAATTTGCATATATCCCTCTCAATCCTAGGCGAAACAATAATCTCTTACCAGTTTGTTTTTCGCTGGCAGAAGGTTGACTTGTATACTTGGCCAATAGCAGGGCCTGTCCTGCCATTTCATGGCACTGATGGGCGCAAGCAAGCCTGCCCTTGTCCTGGGAGCAGCCCGGGAGAAGCCTTCCTCAGTAACTGGAATTCTGGGACAGGTAGCCCCTCCACAAGCAGCGCATTCCACGCAACGGGTAATGGCAGCACGCTATATAGTGTCAGGTGAGCACTGGGGTCTCCTCCTTGGGTTGTCCTTGTATCAATATTTTGACCACCATTATATGAGATGGTGGCTTGTTTTACGTGTGGATATATTTTAAGGCAAGAACTTTAAATTTAATTCATTCTAAACATCAGTTTTAATAATAATGCATATGGCACACGTCTGCTCTCTCTTTGCGCTGTCACACTTGTGGCAGCCTAGCGCCAACGCAGATACCCTTGTGTTATGGTGCAAGAGTGCCTGTTCTGTTGTCAGGATAGTTTTAGAGCTGTATTTCTCTTTGCATGTGTGTTGCAGGGTGCAGGAAACCAACATGGCTTTGATGGCTTCATAAATCTGATATAGAGGCTTGGGTCACGCATGTTCAATTTTGCGTGGTGCAAAGGTGACGCAGGCCTCTTGTTAGAAATGGGATTCCTTGTTGGCTGAGGTATGTACCCAGGCCAGGCAGGAACCACCTCTCTAGTCAGGGTAACCTAGAAACACACTAAAAGATAACCTGTGCTCACCCTCTGGTAGCTTGGCACAGAGCAGTCAGGCTTGTCTAAAGAGGCAATGTGTAAAGTATATGTGCAACACACACACACACACACACAGTAACACAATGAATAAACCACAAAAAGACTCCACACATAGAGAATATTTATCTGAGCACAATAAGATCAAAGCAACAAAAAGACAAATCAGTAGAAGTCGAGATATATATTTTTAAAGATTAAATGCAAAAATAGTGCTCATAAGTCACTAGGAGTCAAAAGGTTACTTAAGGTCGCGAGGGATCGGTGCAAATCCAAAGTTCAGTCTGACCGTGATGCAGGGCAGGCCAGTTACAGGACCCAAGCAGGTCCGCTGAGAAAGTACCTTGGATGGAGCAAAGCTTCGCACCTGAGGGCTCGAGGAGTCAATCTTTTTCGCGTAGTCGGGTCGCTGCATCGTCGTCGAACTTCGTTGAAGTGAAGGCAATGTATCATCATTGAGCTATGCAGAGCATAATCGGGCCGCCCAGGCTGTAGAACCACTGTCATTGAACTGCTTCTGCATCGAAGGGCGATTCATCGGTTCCGATCAGCGCAGTGGTGACATGCGTCGGTTTTGGAGAAAACAGCTGCAAAACCCACTGCAAAGACCCAGAACTTGGAGAGGACAACTCAGGCAAGGGTACTGTCATGTAGTCCTTATAAACCTATATAGGATCTGCACATTTAGACAATGTAGACTGTGGGATTGGTGTCCAGACTGATTCCAGACACCCCCACTGGGCATGTTCGCCTGTATACCAGCTAGCTCACAGTGCCACTAGAAACCCCTCTTACCAAGGAGAGAATAGTTCTTGGCAACTATCGAAAATGACAACTCTGTCCCATCAGGGATCATGGAAACAGTACTGTACTTTTTGCTCAGTTACTCCTGCTCACTTTGTCTCAGAGAGATACACAGAATAAAACGGTGGGGACATTTTCAATAACCATTTATTGAACCAGCGTTATTCTAGTGTAAAATAAGTGTGCTGAAACAACCATTAGACAGAAACAGATATAAATGATTAGAAGCACCAACAGAGGAAAAGGATGGTAGATCCCTACCATCGTGTTAAAATAATGAATACAGGCAAGTATATAAAATACATGACAGTAATCAATGCGTACTCCTACGATGTGACTCTAACTAGATGTACCTAAGTGTACCTAGCGTGTATGTAGGTATAGAGCCAAGAATCCCTCTAGTATAAAGTCAACTCCATTACCTGAAGTGAGAGACTGTGGGACCCCGTCTTGGTCTCGAGATGGACACCCCGCGAGGGATGTCAGGCCACTGCAAGCTGGAGTGTCTGGGTGCAGGAACCTCAGCGTCTCACGTCAGTGTGTCAGCATGGAAGTTCTTTTTCTCCTCTCCCTGCCTCAGCAAAGATATGGTGTTTGTATAGCCAAAGTGGTACCCTCAGGTGATCTACCTTACTTTGTCATGTCGGACTTAGGATGACGGAAGGAATGACCCTTATACATAGTTATTATGCAGGAGATGGTAGTCCTGCTGAGTTTCCAAGAATCCTCATGCATAATGGATGAGGCTAGTTTCCACATCCTGTTAGCAGTACCTTAACTAGGTAAAAGGTCAGTCCCTAGAACCGTTCTGTAGTGCAATCACAGGGGAAATATAGGTGAGAGGTTAGGTTGCTACCTGAACCTATATTGGGGTGCCTATATGGAACATAACACCCACGCCTCATCCAACTGGACGACATACTAAAAGTTTTAATGTACTTCTAGGCATTTGTACTCAAACAAACTAATTAATCCATAAAATAGTGTGTAAAAATATAAAAATAAAAAAAATGCTAAAATTGTAGAAGCCTTACTAAAATATGTTCGCATATATAGTTCTAACAACTATGAGTGTCTGAAAGCATGCAGTTCAGCAAAAAGTGACTATTGTTTAAAATTCCAAATTTGATTGTTTTGAAAAAGGCCGAATTTTTCCCAGCACACGATGAGCCAAATGTTTATGTGTCCTGGCTGGGAGACGCAACATCACTGTTGCTTGCCATCGCAGACGACGGTCCCTGCAACACCTCACAGATCAGGTCAATCAAGCACAGATGTTCCTCCGTATTCTCCACAGCCGCTGCTGGGGAAGCCTGTGTGGTATCCAAGGCCTGAGTGTTTGTAGAGAAGCCGATATCCGTTCCAGCAGGAGCTGAAGCATCCTGTGATGGCTCCAAGAATGCAGACATCAACATGGGAATACGCTGAGGACACAGCATTACATGGGCCGGACTTACGATGACGGAAGGAATGAACCTTATACATAGTTATTATGCAGGAGATGGTAGTCCTGCTGAGTTTCCAAGAATCCTCATACATAATGGATAAGGCTAGTTTTCAGGGAAAACCCCACGTCCTATTAGCAGTACCTTAACTAGGTAAAAGGTCAGCCCCTAGAGCCGTTATGTAGTGCAATGACAGGGAAAATATAGGTGAGAGGTTAGGTTGCTACCTGAAACTATATTGGGGTACCTACATGGAACATAACAGTAGGACTCACAGAAGGCAGAGTCCAGCAGCACCAGCAGAATTGCAGGAAGTCTTTTGTGTCCCTGAGACTTCTGAAAGCAGAATCTAGCTCTCCTTCAGCAGAGTCAGGGAGCAGCAGGGAGCAGCAGGCAGCAGGGCAACAAGCAGAAAAGCAGTCCTGTTGATTCATTTAAGCAGCACAGCAGTCCTTCTGACAGAGGTACAGTTCAAGATCCAGAAGTGTCTGATTTTAGGGGGTCAGAGACCAAGTACTTATACCCATGTTGGAGTGGGTAAATAAGATGTCAATGAATACCATGATATGTGCAGGCCCGACAACGGCACTACCAATAAATGCGACGTCAAAGTATGTCATAACCTGTGCCCACATAACAATGTCAATGCCCATAAATGCAATATCGACGTATGCCATAATCTATCACCTGCACACCCGCAACGATACCGGGAGTAGCAATGTCAATGTATGCCATAATCTAAGCACAAATGACAATGTTGTTACCACTAAAAGCTAAGTCGATGAACGCCATGATTTAGGAATGCATAACTATGTCAAAATCAGTAAAGACAATATCAATGTACGCTATGACAACTGTACACACAATGTTGAGAATGTCGAGAAAAATGATACCAGTGACTGCCATAATATTTTCAGGAGTTCCAGTGTACTCACATCATTGCTGTCAGATTTACCCAAGGTGACCTCCCATAAACCTGAGTCAGAGATACGTGGTCAGGCAGGTCCTAAAGACCACACCCATGCCCATTGAATACCAGGTCACAGGTGGGGTCTCTCTTAACCCAAAGACAAACACGTGCCCAGGGAAAACCCTGATAAATCCCACAGATAGATAGTTGCACCAAAAACAGGTCAGAGGCAAATTGCCCCAATAAAACACATTCGGTCATAGGCTCACATTTCCCAAAAATACCTCAAAGCTATATACCACATGTAGATAGAAATACTCATCCAATCAGGACACAACATGCACACCACACGTAGTGATCATGCGCTCTTCATGTCGGACATCTAGATACATACACACTGGCCCACACTAGCTCTCCACGAGGTCGAGAGCCATCTGTGTCCTTATCTGATACCCAAGCTTGTAAATTGATGACAGATGTTTTTCAGGAATGCAGAAATTGTTTTATTGTACCTCAAGAAATGTATATAATACTAGTCAAAACTTGTACACCGAGAGACTTTCCTCAGATGCATTCTTTTGAGACTCTCCTGGCTGCTGTGTTTAATTAAACCAACTTGTTCCTGTTTTGCCAAACGCCTCTTGTCTTTTCATTTATTTAAGGTAAATTCATTTATTTAAGGTAAATGCTTGTTCCGAGCAACACTCAAAAGTGCCTTTGATGTAGGGGGTGACTGCAAAGCAGCTCTCTGAAGTGCACAAGGATCCATTTCAACCCAGTCCTGTCTGCCAATCTATCTGTGTGGGGAAAATCAGTGCTTGGTGTGAGGATAGGACACTACCTATTGAAGTTTAAGTGTCTGGCCCTTCTATTTCTCCCTGCCTAGGAAGTCCCATCAGAAATCAGATGAATGCAGATGAGTGCACAAAATGCAGATGAGCCTCACCTTCCTGTGTTTGTGACTGTCTAGAGGGAATGTACAAAGTGTAGCTGTCATCCAACCCAGACGTGTATTGGAGACAGGCTGTAAGTCACAAAGAGCACTAAGTACAGAGAAAGGTCCACTTTCTAAAAGTGGCTTTTCAAAAACGATAATGTTAAAACAAACTTCAGTAGTAAGAAGGATTTATCATTGCCATTCCAAAGATATGAAACATGAAAAAAGCCACTTCTCTCTGATCTGGAATTACAGATTAAAAGTGTATTAAGGAATTCCCAATGCTGGCCTATCAGAGACGGTAGGCCTAACAGTAGTGGAAAATGAAATAGGCTGTTTGTCACCACCAGGACATGCAAAACATACAAGTACATGTCCTACCTTTTACTTACATGGCAACCTGCCCTTAGGGTTACTTAGGGCCTACTTTAGAGGTGACATATGTAATAAAAGGGGAGTTTAAGGCCTGGCAAGTAGTATTAAATGCCAAGTTGAAGTGGCAGTAAACTGCACACACAGGCACTGGCACCGCGTGGCAGGCCTGAGGAAGGTTTGAAAGGCTACTTCTGTGGGTGGCAAAATCAGTGCTGCAGCCCACTAAGAGCATTTGAAGTACAGGCCCTGTGTATAGGGTATACCACTTTACAAGGAACTTACCAGTACAACAAATATGCCAATCAGGTATACACCAGTGTCATCATGTTTAGGGGAGAAGCACATGCACTTTAGCACTGGTTAGCAGTGGTAAAGTGCTCAGATTCCTAAGAACAATAAAAGGAATCAGCAAAACGTAGAGGTAAAAAGGCAAAAAGTCCAAGGGAAGACCACCCCAAGGAGCCAGGTCTCACTCCTCTCATAAAGACTCCACTCAGTGTTTTGCGAAGGTATTCATTACTAGGTAGCAAGCATCTTCAATTCAGGGTTTTAATTTATTGTTATGTCCTTTTGCATGAGAAACAGTACGTTTCAATTTCTCTGAAGTGCTCTCCTTGTTCACAGAGCCTGCTATATAATGACGTTTTTTATATCCCTATAAAAGCGTGATATTTATGTTCATATTACTGGAATGTCCTGTCATTGAAACATCCTTTTTGTTTCTAGAAGAATGGTGCCACTAGTTAGAGACAACTTTAATGCGGTGCTGGCAGCCAGCGATTTCAGAGCCCACTCTCCACAGCCAGCACTGTTCAAGCATCTGCTTCCAGTCAGGATTTATGAGAACATCTCAGCATGGTGGTTGCACCCTCTTTGTCCGCCTTGGATTCATAGCACACACACTACTAGGACCTTCCTGCAATCTTCCATAACTAAGAAACATTGAGGCAAGCGCTGATATTTTTCCTGCGCTGTTGACAGCATAATGTACAACCACCAGAGTACGGCAATGGAGAGGAGATATGTTAAGAAAATAACAGAAACAAATTGGGAAGGCATCTAAAAAGTGAAACCAAGAGTGATAATAAAAGAAACAAAATGGGTGTGGCAAGAACAGATAAGAAAGTGAAAGGGGGCAAATGAGACGACGAGAAAAACGAAAAACAACTACAGAAAACTAAACAAAGGCTGAAAATAGATGCCAGAAGAAAGGCAAGGACATAATAAAAGAAAATACGAACAACGACATAGGAAAAGTTTTTGCGGAGAGCCATATATTACACAGAGTACAATAGCCCTAAAAGTGTGAGTAAAAGGCATATAATCGGAGGTGGGGGGTACCGCTTGTAATAAGATGAACATGCACGGTTAACAGATCAATCATCATAGGCCATTTTCGGTAGAATGTGATGTCAGACAAAATCACAATTTTAGAACCTGATTCTACCAATGAGTCCAAAGAAATATTATCAGCCTTGATGTAAATGTTAGAATCACTGTACTCAACTCCACCCTATTCGGAACCATTGGAGGTATTATGTCAGGCAGAAACTAGGGGGGAGATTCTCAAACATTTTGCACTGGTTTGGCGTCACAAAAGTGACGCCAACCAGCACAAAATGTTTTTTTCCTAATTCACTTTCCAATTCAAAACTTGTTTTGTACTGGAAGGCACCCTAAAAGTAACACAAAGCAGTGCCAAGCACTGCTTTGCGTAACTTAGCGCCATGGGGGAGTTACATCGGTGTTAAATGGGCGTTCCCATGCAACCACCCATGCTTTTTGACGCAAAACCCTAGTAGACAGGGTTTAGTGCCAAGAGTTAACGGCATCTGAAAGGAGGTGCTAAAAGGAGAAATGTTTCATGCTGCACTGTGCAGCACACATACAAAGTATGAAAAGTTGACAAGTTTGCCTAAGCATAGTATTTTGTACTGGAAGTCTACCCTTCCAGTACAAAACCTTAGGTAGATTCAGGCACACACCCTAGCACTATGGCGCTAAGGTGTGTGCCTGGCGCAAGACAGCTAAAATCTGTGCTGGTGCTAAGGAGAGGGGAGGAGAGATCCATATCTCTGTAGATATGGCGCTCTCCTGCTCCCTCCCAGTCACACAATGCAGAGCAGCATTTTTGGATACTGTGCTGCGTTCCGTGATTCTTTTGAGAATCTAGGCCTTGGTTTTTATCATGCTTTTCATTGATTGAGCTCCTCCCGTGTCTTCATACCCTTGCCTAGTGGTCGCCCTCCCACAGCTCGTTTATTCAGTTTGACAAGCTGGACACTTCTTGAAAGTGACTAGGAGTGTTGTATCACTTTTGTGATAAGATTGTTTTTGAATTTCGAGGCTCTGCTTTACAGTTAGACAACCTCTCACTGGCAATTACTCTATTCAAGGAAGACCAAGGAAAGTTGTTGGACTGTAATTCTTTGTAGACTCTCTAGACATCTCTATACGGTTCGCCATATCCACAGCTTTGCTGTGAGAAAGAGTTTGGTAGCCAATAGACTTTTTTGCACATTCTCATCAAACGACCTAATCACTGGATGGTCATGAATTAACTGTTCTGTAGAGTTTTCAAACTTCTACATTGAAGTAAGAATGCATAGGAATGCAACTTAAGAGTAAATAATTCCACAAGCTTGCTAATGTCTAGTAAAAAATGTATGCCTGTAAACAACTATGATGATTTCTTTATCAAATTGCTCCTTCAATCCTTTGATATACTGTTGAAATTTACTCAGGTCATTGTCACTAGAGTCCCTCTGAATTGTTTGTGGGTGCTTGAATGGATCTCTTTTCAGAGCTTTGTTGATGTATTATTAGAGTTATTTTTGTTTTCACCTCTGAAGTGAAGGCCATAAATGTGTATAATGGCAGGGAGAGTAAAAGAGGTAAGCCGTAATCCCTGTGTCATGGGTGAATCTTAAGCATTTACAAGAAAATGAGTAAATGGATTTGCATTACCCTGCATTTTGGGAGCAGGCATGCAGAAACTCAATAAGGGCTATACTAGTGTGTTAAAAGTGTGTAAATGTGTAATAGACCCACACAGAAATGAACAGTGTAAGAAAATCATAATTTTTGCCCTGATCACCCCCATTTTGTTGACTGATTCTGGTGGTTACTGACTCTGATTTTGCCCTGGGCTCTGCTAACCAGACTCAGGGCCAGTGCTCTGTATTTGCATTTCTGCTGGTGCCTGTATCAGGGGGGAGCCTCAAACTACCGCCCCCAGCATCCCGAGCGGCGTGGTCGCCGCGGACGCGTCATCTTCGCGATAGGAGGCGCATTTAATCCGGCCGGGCTCCCGCAGTGCGAGAGCTCGTATTTGCATTTCTGCTGGTGCCTGCAACCGGGGGGAGCCTCAAACTACCGCCCCCAGCATCCCGAGCAGCGTGGTCGCCGCGGACGCCGTCATCTTCGCGCCAGGAGGCACATTTAATCCGGCCGGGCTCCCGCAGCGTGGGAGCTCGTATTTACATTTCTGCTGGTGCCTGCAACCGGGGGGAGCCTCAAACTACCGCCCCCAGCATCCCGAGCGGCGTGGTCGCCGTGGACGCCGTCATCTTTGCGCCAGGAGGTGCATTTAATCCGGCCGGGCTCCCGCAGCGCGGGACGCGCAAGGGCCAAGGGCGGGCCCGTCCGCGCCCGTCAGAGACCGGAGGAGGCCGGGCCGGGCCACCCCTCTGAGCGGCATCATCCTTTAAGCCCTGTCGAGGTGAGTCACATATATTGGGCAACTGTGAGTGCTGAAAATATCTACGGCATGGGGAAACGTACTGTCATACCAAGCTCCCGCCCCTCTACCTCTATAGATAGCATAATGGAAAGATCAGTTAATATTGTTGTCACCGAGATTGAGTTAACAGAGAGGTGACCGTCCTTGGGATTGGCAGCTTCACAGACTGCTCCTTTGGTAGGGGAGGCTCAAGATGACCGTGATGGCCCCCCCGACCGAGTTTATTGTTCAGAGCCACCAGTTATTCACCAATTTTAGGATCGGGCTACAATAAGGAGAGTAACCAGGGCAATGAGGGCAACGAGGATTTACCAACGGTGGCCTGCAGCACGGCTAGTATACTAAATATGGATGTCTCCCCGAATCCAGCAATCACAGGGGCGAAAAGAAAAAGAAAACTGGCTAAACCCACCAGTTCTAAGAGGAAACAACCCCCTTGTGTTAAACAACAACGTACTGCCCTGAGTTCATGGTTTCAGGGCATGTTGCCCTCTGTGAATGTAGAGACCGCTGAGGCCAGTGTTGACCTAACATCAGCTGAGACATTAAATCATTCTATCCACACTCAGACTGACTACATAGCAGCTCCTTCAACTCGTTTTAGACTTGGCGACACCTCAATCGACATTATAGTGGACACTGTATATGAGCGTATTAGAGATCTTGTGGATAAGAATTTTACTGCACTTTGGAAACGTTTAGATCGCTTGGAGTCTTTGACAAACAGATTAAGCACACACACCAACACCCCTAAATCCACTGTCCAACAAGGGGAGGCCTCAAACCTGCAGTCCTCTAGTACACATAGTCTTAATCAACAACCGCAGGCCCCGACACTAATGCCCATTCCCTCCACCATTGCCTGCGACACCTGCAGCAAAGTCAAGGAATGTTTTTTACCTAAACCCATTCCTGCCCAGATCACAGGATGCACTAATAGTTCATCCCTATCTACACACCCAGCTGCTCATGTTGCTCTAGCAAACTCTGTAAATGAAGCCATTCTAGGGTGTAATACGCAGGGTGTGACTGCAACTATCGGAAATCCTGCTAGCAGGGCGACTGCTGAGGCCAGTAAAGAAGTCCTTAGCCTACCACCGGCAGCATGTCCCTATGTATTAGTTTTAGCAGGTGTTCCCCCTTAAGAAAAAATCAGACTGAGACTTGGGACCAATTGCGAAATAAAAGCGCCGACTGGCTTGTAAAACACAAAGGGCTTAGGGTGGCAAATATTACCGACATCATAATGGTACGCAGGGTAGGGTGGGTTGGCTCCTCATTGAAGAACATTGAGGGAGACTGTATTGTCATTAACTTTCGACGACCATCACTGGTAAGATCTATATTGATGACACAGGAACTTATCAGCACTATCCCAACTCTCATCTGGTCATTGCCCCTGGGTTTTTTCTACAAACCTACCCCGGGGCCAAATACCCTTGACACTTTTCCACACTTGGTGCATAACAGGTTTTTCGCCCTGTCTGGTTTAGACAGTCTGGATTGACTGTTATCTATCCCCTCATCAGCTGAGACTGTCCCTACCCCAATCACGAGTAATTGCTTAGGACATGATATCATAGACTTACATGATTCAAACATACATGTACTGAGCTGGAATGTCGCCGGCTTAGCATCTAAAATAAGTTCTGATGATTGGGTAAATATCGTTAAAAAATATGACATTCTCATGTTTCAAGAAACTTGGGCTACACGGGACTTTTATCTAGAAGGGTTCGTATGCTTTAACATCATTGTACCAGTTCCCAAAGCAGGCCGCCCATCCGGCGGACTTTCTATCTGGGTCAACATTTCTTCATGTGGTAGTGCTAAGACTCTCGTCACAAATAATGATAACATTCAAGCTTTGATCTATACACGGGGGCTCCAATTTGCTTCATTAATTTTTATAATAATGATTTCCTGACTTCACCAAACACGAACTTTATTAATTTGTTTAATTTTATTTCTAATTTACAAAGCCAAAGGGTGTCTCAAAATGTAACTGTTATTTGTGTAGGTGGCGACTTCAACGCCAGGATTCCTAGGGAAAACGAACTAGTTACTGTTCCCTCGGCTCATGTGCCCCCATGCAAAAGGGGGGCAGAATTGCTGGACTACTTGTCTAACCACAATTTATTAAATGTGATGGAAATTGCGGCTGTACATCATAATGATAATTGTTCCATACCAACGTACAGAGGTCGTGGTTGTGCTTCAATCATAGACTATGTCTTCATATCTGCCCCACTAGAAGATTTCTTATTAAAGGCTGAGGTCATACCAACTGTGCAGGGCGACCATAACCCAATTGCGATTACAATCAGGCTCGCCCCTAGACCGGATTTTGCCAAAGAGCATGGGGCCAGTAACTTAGCGCCCTCTACTGATAACTTGAGAGTGATCTGGAAAGGTGTCGATAATAACAACTTATTCTCTAGAATGATAACAGCATATCCATTACTCATTGACACTTGCCTATCACCCATCAATCCCAACTCAGAGGCAATTAATGCCTTTAGCCACCTATGCGGAGGTATTAAACTACTGATTTCTAGGCCCGCATCAGACACTAACCAGAGCCCAAGATGGTTCAACAATGCCTGCTCACGAGCAAATAGAGAGCTTCGCACAGCACTTGCAACGACACCAAGGGATGCAACTCTTGTTAAGTCCCTGAGGTGTCACTACAAACAAGTGGCCAGGCAACGAAAGGATGAGATCCTAAAAGAACGTTGGGATAATCTTGCTTGTGCTGCCAGACTTAACGGAAATGGTTTTTGGGCAGCAGTTAAAGACATGCGATCCATGGGCCATACACTTACTTCCCTAAGCTGTAACATAACTAGTGAAGCTTGGGAAGCCCACTTTTCTAAGATTTATCTAGCTCCATCCCAGAGTGAGGATCCCTTTAACCATCATGCTGCCTCGCGGATTCAGATATCCGTGTTATTCACCAAAGCTTAGGCAATAAGGCCCCTGGCCCTGAAGGGCTTTCCATCAACCTCATCAAGCATAAACCAGAGTTTTGGGTGCCCCTTTTACTTAATGTTTTTAATAATTTAACAAATGCTTCTATTCCTAACACATGGTCCACCAGCATTATCATCCCGATCTTTAAAAAAGGGGACCGATCCAACCCTAGCTGCTACAGACCGATCTCCCTGATTGACAATACACTGAAGATTCTTGGGAGGATCCTGTTTAACAAGATCAGGTTTTGGGCTGCGGAGAAACACATTTTAAACTTGTGCCAGCTAGGTTTCAGAAGCAAAATAGGCACTGTGGAACAGTGCCTAAACCTAAATTTGATTGTTGGCAAATGCACCATAGCTAGGAAATCTCCCATTTACTTGGCTTTTATGGACCTCACCTCAGCTTTTGATTTTGTTAATAGGTCACGCTTATGGTCGGTACTTTTAAAATATGGGTTGGATGAGGACTTAGTCCATTTTTTAGCTTATTTGCACAGGGATTTGAAAGCACGGGTGAGGATCAGTAAGGACGGGGAGGTTTCACGGGACATTAATATTGGTAGAGGGGTCAGGCAGGGGTGCGTACTGGCCCCTCTCCTATTTATTTTATATATTAATGACCTACACAATGTATTGTCTGAACTTACCAACGATGTCCTGATAATAAATGGTAATACACACCCCGCCCTACTGTATGCGAATGGTGCGGTCCTAATGGGCCGCACACCCAACGCATTACGCACTTTAGTACAGGGCTTTGTGGATTTTATGACCGGTTTAGATCTTTGTACCAATTTTAAAAAATCATTTTTAATGTCCTGTGGCCCTAAAAAGCACCTTATTAACTCAATTACCTCAGGATCTGAACGCTTATTACGCACTTGCACTTTCCCATATTTGGGGTTAGTATTTTCAGCCAACGGTTCCTGGGCAGCTCATGTGGCACATAGCAGAAGTACATTTTTAAAAGCCACCAACTCAATTTTGTGCCTCCCGCAACCAAAAAGAGCCGAGGTGGTTTTACCTATAACTAAAATTTACAAAACACTGTGCATTCCCACCGCAACATACGGCGCTGAAATTTGGGGTTTTACAAAATGTAGTAGTATCCAGGGAGAGGAAAATAGATTTTGTCGGAAACTTCCGGGGGTCCCAATTTCCTCCTCACATTTTGTTTGCCATAAGGAATTGAAATTGTTTTATATCGAAGATTACATCCTGCCATATTCTGGCTAAAAGTCTGGCAAAACCCGGCAGCGATCTTAACGAGAGACATAATAGTTGATTGCCTTAAATGTGATAGGGGCGGGGACATACCTTGGCTTGCCGCTGTTAGAAAAAGTTTGACCAGCGTGAATCTTGAACATATTTTTGTAAATCCAAGTGAAATGGAAGGCATAAATAAAAAGACCCTCCAGGAGGCTCTATATGATCGATACAGTAATATAAGATATGTAACAGAGCTCTCAAAATCGTCAGTTGCAAGGTACATGTCCCTGGTGGACGCAACTTGTCCCCCATCACATCTGCCATCCAGCTATCTTTTAAAGAATATAGGTCGCTGGGAGAGAAGCTTGCTTTTCCGCCTTAGGGCTGGCACCCTAAAATATTTGCTTTGCTTCCCCATAGGGTTCAATATTAATCTTGAGCAAACGCCCTGCCCTTGTGGCAATCGCAGCAATCAATCAATGTTACATTTTTTATTCTTTTGTAATTTTTATCAAAAATATACTAAACAATTTCTGATCCCTTTTTTAAGGCAACTGCCATCACTGATTATAGTTGGGGAAACATTGGCTCCTGTGGAATAATAATAAAGTATTTCTGATGCAATTCTGCACAATGGCAATATACAGGGTTAGTAGGATGTCAAAAAGAAAGCTGGCCACTGACACCGAGGATATAGTCAATGTGAAAATGTTTTGTTTATATAATAAATAAATGAAATAAACAATATATACATAGGGCTTAAGAATCACAATATGATTATACAACAAACAATGATTACAAATAGTGAAAGGTGTCCCAGTGAAAAAACATTGGAACCTAAACTAATAGTGACATAATATGTGACATATGTACAAGGTTTCACTTGAAAACATTTTGGCGACCATTAGAAAATTCAAAATGGGTTGGACAACACTTTATACAATCGTAAGTGTTGGATAATAGTTCGCCTTTGTTAATTGTCGACGACGTTTCGACCCTATCTGAAGTACAGTGTCTCTTCAGGACCTAAAGGATGTAGGGATACCTACAAGAAATGGGAGGATACTGTCAGTGTGTGGCCAAGGCAGTGGCTTACAAAATTGGAGGTAAAGGGTTCTAAAAAAGAGCGTACCTGAGGGGAGGCCTGCACTGCCTATTGTGAAAAGCAGTGTCACCGTGAAATAAGTGAAGAAAAAAACTCACAGGGACCCAGCCGGGCACTGTGAAGGATAATAAATGCATAATAATTAGATCAGTGTACAATAGCATGGTTAATGTTTAGTAGTAAGTTCAGGATGTGGTAGCATGGATAATGTTTGTAGCAAGAACAAGCCACAAGAACTTACCCCATGTGAGGGTAGTGTTAGGCAGAGAGGATGGCAGGGCCTGGATATCTCAGCGTTACTCGGGGCACTGGATATTCACAAGGTACAAGAACTGTATGTGAAAAACGAAAATGTCAAATACTGAAAATGTAAATACTAGCAAATGATTGTGGGGTATTGGCGGGTAGCTGCAATGTTGCGTTTAGGAAAAAGCTTACCCATGTGGGTTTCTATACTCTCTGGCTGATCAGCAGAATGGCCGATGTGAGCTTCAGGCGATTGCTTCGTATATGGGCAATGAACGCCAAGGAAATAACAAGTGGAGCTCTAAAATGAGAAAATGATAATAATGAGGACGGGCGCTAAATAAACAAGGTCTGCAATGTAGACCCAAGGGCATGGAGGTCAGGGCTGTTAGTACCTTGGATAAGCTGAAATAGCAGGTGTTTGTCCCCCGAGTGCTGCTGGAACAGTGGAGCGTCCGTCTCCCTGTTTGGTGCGATGACAACAGGATGGTAGTTGTCTAGCAATAGATAAGAGAAATGTTCCCGCCAAGAACCGGAGAGTCAGGCATGGCTACATAATCCAGGATACCTATCTGCTCTATGGATCTGTGTGCCAGAATAGAAATAAACAAAAGACTGGTGGATGTGGTAGATCGAATTTAAAAACCGGAAAGTTACAATTTAGAAAAATAAAATAAATTGTATATTTGTTTGTGTGGACCCCTAAAAAATGCTATGGCATTCCCTACGGGCAATAGGATAATGAGCCTACCAGCGAGGTTGCACAGATTGGGTGGAAGTTACCAGTAACGAAAAATATAGAAGCATACATGTAGTAATGCAGTCAGTGAAGGGAAGGGCCGGGGATAGCTAATGGCTCAGGGTGGAGTAGAATAGGTTATTAGAAGATAATCGGACAAAGAATAAAAGTATAAATTGAAAAAATATTAAATGAAAAAATAAAGCATACATGTAGTAATGTGGACAATGGAGGGAAGGGCAAGGAATGACAAATAACTCCAAGTGGAGTGGAACATTATATGGAAAAACTAATTGCTGTGTTTACAGATCCCATCAATAAGGACCGAGACGGGTGCTGTTTCTGTAAGGGGTATCAAGCGCGCTGCTGCACATGATGGAGGTTAGGTACTAAGTGTGGTGATAAAACCACGCCATTCTTCGGCAGAGTTTAACCCCTGCATGATAGAATTGGTGCGTTCAATCCAGCGACATTCTAGTCGTTGAAGGATTTGGGCCAAGTCTCCTCCTCTGGGTGGGATGGATACTTTGTCTATCACTTGCCATGTAATATCATCTGCCGTATGATTTTTTTAGAGAAATGGCTGACCAAGGGGGCATTGGGCACTGAATTTCGGATTCTGCTGCGATGTTGTCCTATTCGAGCCTTCACTGGTTGCTGTGTTTGCCCAATATAGGGCAAACCGCAAGGACATGTTATGCAGTACACAACATTTTTCGTGTTACAATTGGCGAAAAATTCCAGCGTGTGTTTCCACGTTTCCATGTTCAAAAGTCTTGGTGTTCAATGTGAATGCGCATGCTACACAGTTACCGCATTTGAAATGTCCTTTAACCTCGGGTAAACCCCAGGTTGATTGCAATGATCGCGTGGTTTGTAGTGGGGTTTCTAAGGATGACCTAATCAGATGGTCTTTCAAATTTTTGCCCCGTTTGAATGCAAACATTGGAATTCCAATGTTGGGGTTTATGCTTTTGATAATATTTCAATTTTGAGTTACCAATTTGCGGATTCTGTTGGTATGTATACCAAACGTGGTAACACAGATAAGTTTGTTTGTTTTGGACTTTTCCTTGGGGGTGAGTAGCGTATCTCTATGGCAAAACCAGGCTCTTTTCAATGAATTTTTGATTAGCCTATTTGGATACCCTCTTGCTATAAGTTTTTCTCTCAATATGTCAGCTTCTTTCATGTAATCTTCTTTTTTGGCGCAATTTCGGCGCAACCGAAGGAATTGCCCGTAAGGTAGTCCATCTCTTAGCGCGCGTGGATGGTGACTGTTATAGGCTAACAATGTATTGCGTTCAGTGGGTTTTCTATGTAGAGAGGTGAAAAGTCCTCCATCTTCATATTGTATGTTTAGATCCAAAAAGGTAATGCTGGATTTGTGTATGGTCGATGTAAAAGTCAAGTGTGGTTGTATAGAGTTCAAATATAGAACAAAGTCATTGAAATCAGAATTATTACCTGACCAAATAAAAAAAATGTCATCTATATAACGCTTCCAGCATCCAATCTTGGAGCGGTACACGTTAGTATTGTTGAGGACAAATTTATGTTCCACATGGTCCATGTATATATTCGCCAGATTTGGAGCAAAAATTGCTCCCATACTAGTACCAGAACATTGTTGGTTATGGGTACCTTCTGACACAAAATAATTGTGTGTGAGGGCAATCTGTAAGAGTGAAATAATAAAATTGGTAGGGACCTGAATGGGTCTTGGTCTAGTATTTAATAGATCTTTGATTACCTCTATACTCTCCGCTTGAGGTATATTCGTATAGAGAGAAGCAATGTCAAGGGTGGCAAGCCAATCTACCTCGATATTGTAGGGTCTTTCTTCTAACAGATTGATCATGTGCATAGAGTCTCTTACATATGTTTCCTGTTCTGGAACATAATCTTTAATGAAGAAATCTATGTATTTGCCAATAGGTTCAAGGATTGATCCACATCCAGAAAGTATGGGCCGGCCTGGGGGATTAGTGATGCTTTTATGTATCTTGGGCAGAGTATAAAGGACCGGGGTTCTTGGGTTATCCGCATTGAGGAACGCGAATTCTTTTTTATTAAGAAAACCTAGGTCTAAGCCCTCTGTAGTTATTCTCAAAATCTCTTTTTTAATTTCCATAAGTGGATTATTGTCTAGTTTTTTATAATGTCTTACCTCTCCTATTTGTTTCCTGATTTCTATGTCATAGTCATGTCTGTTTTGTACCACAATTCCGCCCCCTTTGTCAGCAGGTTTCAATATGATCGATTGGTCAGTCTTCAAACTTTCTAAGGCTTTGCGTTCATCTAAGCTGATGTTGTATGGTATGTATGAATTGTTGTTTTTCAAGTTGTCTATCCCTGCAAGTACTATCTTTTCAAATGTTAATAGTTCTGGTGGCATCATGCCATTAGTGGGGTAAAAACGGAAGGTGGTTTAAGTCCTGTCACAGAGTCTTGTGTGTAGTCCGCCCTGTCCATAAAGAACAATCTGAGTCGTATTTTACGGAAGAACTGGTACAGTTCTGTTTTTAGATTAAAGAAATTGGTGCGTTCAGTAATAACAAATGATAATCCTTTACTTAACAGGGAGATCTCAGATGAGGATAGGACATGTTGTGATAGGTTAAAAATGGGAATACTCTCTGTTCTGGTATTGGCCAAATCTAGTATGGTTGAGGGCCCCACTGATAGTGTTTGTTCCGTGTCTGTCTCTCCCCGGGTATTGGTACCATGTTTTGCCTTTTCTCTTCCCTCCTCGATCTAAAAAGGCTGCCCTGGATGATTGTCAATGCGACTCGGTCCTGGTTGAGCGTCAGAGTCGCTTGAGCCTCCTGATGATTCTGAAAAAGTAACAGGCTGATTTCTCCTAAATCTACCCCAGATGTTCTGTCTGTTTTGTGTACCAAGAGTATTATAATAGTCCTCTCTCAAGTAAGGGTAGGCCTTCTCTTTTGAGAAGTTTTTAATGTCCTTTGTTACCTTGTCTGCCTTTTTCTTTAATTCAAAAGAGTTGAAATCCTCTATGGTTTTGTTGAGTTTGTCTAGAAGTACTCTGGCCTCTGTTACTCCGTCCCCACTTAGAAGTTCTTTTTCTAATTCTTCGATTTCTTTCAATTCTGCTTTAGCGTGATCCATAGCTGTTTCTACCCCTAACACCATCCAGTGGCGTGAACAAGTGGTAGAGATGTGGCTAAAACCTCCCTTAAATTTTGGATCGTCACGAAAAATCCCTGGAACGTTTCTAATCTGTAGTCCTTGTGGGATAATTCCTGCTGCCAAGCCACCATTGTCAACTCCAAACCCGGCCTGATGAAGTGCCTCACTCGACGACGAGAGAACAAACTCCAGAAAAACAACTAAGTCTGAAGGTAAAATCTTGACCAGGGTCTACTGCTCAGTGTATCCGACCCACGCTCCATTGCGGTCAGCCTCAAACTTCGACATTATCCAGGTCAATCGCGACCAAATGTCCCAAGTTGGCGCTTTCGATTTTTAGGCACTAGAAAGTATTTAGGGCCATATGTATCAAGCCCATTTCCCGTTCGCAAACGGGCCGATTCTCAGAATCGGCCCGTTTGCGAACGGGAACAAGCCTTTTGGGATGTATCATCCCAAAAGGCCTTCGTAAAATAGAGAATCGCAAAAATTGCGATTCTCTATTTTGCTGAATGCATTTAAGGAATCGCTAATTGCGATTCCTTAAATGAAATGTATGAAGCACCTAAGTTGTGCGATTATGGCTTAAGGAATCGCAAATTACCACCAACTACAGGTTGGTGGTAACTTGCGATTTCTTTGAGAAATGCATTTTTTTGCATTTTTCAAAGTGGCATGTGGCGCACATACATGCCCTTAGGGCATGTATGTGCGCCACATGTGCACCCATGCTCATTTCAGGGGTGCAACAGGGTGTCCTTTGGACACCCTTGCAACCTTGAAATTGCATTCTCAATTTGCGATTCTCTAATTGCTAATCGCAAATTGAGAATGTCCTCCCATTCATTCCTATGGGCCTCTAGGCCCATAGGAATGAATGGGGAGGGTTTCCTTAACTGCGATTCGCAATTTGCGAATCGCAATTAAGAATATGTAGGATTCGCAATTTTTTTTGCGAATCCTACATACATCTCGTTCTGCGATTCTCAAATAGCGATTCTTAAAAATTCGCTATTTGAGAATCGCAAACACAAACTTTGATATATATGGCCCTTAATCTTTAAAAATTCATATCTCCAGTCCCCTACATTGGATTTTTGTCATTTTGTGTCTTTTTAATTATAAAAATATTTCCTATTTTTATAAATTCGTTTTGGATTTTTATTGTGTGTTGTATTTTACTTATTTATTGTATTGGTGTTTTTAAATGGTTTACACAGCTGTCTCCTAAGTTAAGCCTGCCTGCTCTTAGCCAGCTACCAAGGGTTGAGCAAGGGAATAATTTATTGAGACCTTGATTGGACATTATATTGTGATTGTAACCTTATTACTGTGGTATGTACCTACTTACCCCTACTAATAAACAACCTACCAACATTTGGTGTCCATTTCTTTTAGTACCAGGCTCATAGTTCCAGCTAATGGAAGGAGGGGTGGCTCCCCCACAGAGGAGCAAGAGAGGGCCCTCAGAATGCAGGAACTTGAGACTCTTCTGGCATACATAGCTGTGTAGAAAGAAAAGATAGAACTAGCTAAGAAGAAGTGTACAAGGGAGGAAGAGAAAAGAAATGGTGGCAGCAACAATGAGGAAGATGCTAAGATGTTCAGGAGTGGTTGGTTCGATCCCAGGTTTCCCAAGGGAATAGTACCTCACTCAGTGGTAACACTGACAAATGGTAACTGCATTTGAAAGGGCCTTTAGGATGAGAAGGATCCACTCCATTAGGGATCACTCCGGTGGGAGTTGATCCCAGTAGCTGGGAGGGATAGGCTCCTGACCCTTGAGGGAGATGAGGCATAATCCTACACACACATGAGAAAAGATCTAGTCAGGAAATTTGGTCTTACCCCAGAGCAGTACAGGGTAAAGTTCAGGGACACCCAGAAAGCTAACACACAGTCCTGGGTGGACTTTTTATATATCTCAGTGAAGGCACTAGAGGGCTGGATTAAAGGTAACCAGGTGAGTACTTATGATGGGCTGTACAACTTAATTCTTAAGGATCACATCCGGACTCATTGTCTACAAGAGAAGTTACACTAGTATCTAGTGCACTCTGAGCTGTATGGGAACTGGGGGAGACAGCTGATGAGTAGGAGAGAACCCTGGTTTCCAATCAACACCAGGGGGGTGATCAAAAGAAATGAGGATGGGTCCTCTCCCAGGGAAAAGCCCAGGGAAAAGATTTAAAAAAATCAGAAGAGTCCTCACAAGACCCACAAAAACCTGTGCAGGGGGGAGGGGATAGCAGGGGAAGTCCTTTGACCCTGCAAAGGTAGGAAGGTTCATTGACCTTTTGAAGGCAGGGAAGTGTTATGACTGTCATCAGTCAGGGCGCAAAAGAGGAGATACTTCCTGCACAAAGAAGCCCCCCACTGGTGGGCAGTCCCAGGGGATTGTCAGTGTAGATGTGGGGGTGGAGATTGTCCCAGAGATGTGGAAGAGGTTAACACAGCCATCTTGCCTCCCAGCATGGAGAGGTACAGGCAGAGACCTAAAATCAATAGAACTGAGGTTGAGGCTCTGAGAGATGAAAGAGCCAGTGTGACAATGGTCACAGAGAATCTGGTTTCTCCAAAGCAGATCATAGCTGGTATGTATCACCAGGTAACTTATGCAGACAGCAGAGACAAACTCCACCCATGACAATGGTGAGTTTGGAATGGGGAAGTATGACAGGCCCTAAGAAGGTAATTGTGACTCTTGCACTCACAGTAGAGTGTCTACTGGGAAATGATTTTGAGGTGTCTGACAGGTCAGGGGTGGAGAGAGTGGTCCATGCAAGGATGTTGGATCTCCCAGAGAGGGTATGTGCTGTGACCAAGTTTCAGACTTCACACAAGGGAAATGCTGGACACTTGGCACCTGGATCAATGTGCCAAGCATCCAATAACAAGGAAAAGGGCATAGGGTCTGGTGAGCCAGTTCAAAGAACTCCAGAGGTGCAGAAAGAATCTGACTCTGAGGAGGAGGATCTAACCTCTGAGGTAAGGATTCTATCCCTGTAAAATGTGTCCAACTTGGTAGAATTGACAGGAGCTGGTGGACCCTCCAGAGAGAGGGTTTGTCAGGGACAGAGAGAGTGTCCCACCATTGAGAACCTGAGGCAGACTGCCTCTAGGCAAGAGGAGGGTGACATCAATGGATTCCACAAAGTCTAATAGGATGAGGGAGTCCTATATATTGATGCCAGAAACCTCAAGGAAGGAGCCACCAAGAGGTTGGTGGTCCCTCGAAAGTATAGTGAATACCTCTTCAAATTGAGCCACAACATCCCCAATTTGGGTGAGAGTAAGACTTGGAACCGGTTGGTAAACCATTTCTATTGGCCCAACATGTCTGCCAAAATGAAGGGGTTCTGTAGCTCCTGTACAACTTGTCAAGCCAATGGCAAGGCAGGGGGCAGCCAAAGACTCCATTGATACCATTGTCAGTAGTTAGGACTTGCTTTGAGAGGGTGGGGTTGGACATTGTCAGCCCCTTAGACCCACCAACTGCATCAAAGAACAAATATATCTTGGTGGCAGTGGACCATGCCACAAGATATCCTGAAGCAATACCCCTCAGGACAGTGAATGCTCCTTTAGTGGCTAGGGCCCTACTTAGCGTGTTCACCAGAGTGGGTTTCCCAAAGGATATTGTCTCAGAGAGAGGCACAAATTTCATGTCTAGATATCTGAAGGCAATGTGGTAAGAATGTGGTGTTCCCTCCAAGTTCACCACCTCATTTTATCTCCAGACTAATGGTCTGGTGGAAAGTTTAAAAAAAACCTGAAGGCACACTGGAAACGTTTATGTCTCTGCTTGAGATACTTACACATTTTTTTGCGATGCCACTTTTGCACGCAGAGGTGTCACCCTGCTGCACCAGCAGATTTCCCACATTCCTCAGTGGCACCTTGGGCAGTGATGTAGCTGTTCCCGGGGGTGTCGCAGAGGAGGTCAGGAAAGTACAGTTACAATCATGGGTTTGTCTGCCAAACTCAGAAGGCGATGGGATGTTCTCCTCCCATGCCTACTGTTTTGCATACAGCGAGGTCCCACAAAAAGGGGTTGGCTTTAGCCCCTTTAAATTGTTGTTTGGGCACCGTGTTAGAGGCCCATTTTATCTGGTGAGAGAGTCTTGCAAAAAACCTCTTAATGAAGCCCAGGACCATGTGCTGGACTATGTACTAGGCCTGAGATCTCGCATGGCAGAGTACATGTACAAAGCAAGCAGAAACCTGCAGGCCAGCTAAGAGCTCATGAAACTCTGGTATTATCAGAAGGCTACTATGCCAGTACAAACAAGGACAGTTGGTGTGGGTGTTGGAGCCTGTAGCGCCCAGTACCCTCCAGGGCAAGTGAACTGGGCCGTATCCAATTCTAAAGAAGAAGGGTGAGGTTACCTACCTGTTAGACCTGAATACCCCAGGAACACCCACAGGGTACTGAAAGTCCATAGGTTAAAACCCTACCAAGACAGGGCAGACATGACCATGCTGATGGTCACTGATGAAGGAGGAGAAGAAAAACCTGAACCTCTCCAGCAATGTGCAAGATGTGTCATTGGAGGGAGTTGTACTCTCTCCCAAGTTGACAGACCAGCAGTACAGAGACTGTAAGCAGGTGCTGGAGCAGTTTTCAGATCTGTTCTGTTTGACCCTAGGTATCACCAACTAGTATATGCATGACATTAACATTGGTGACAGCCTACCTGTCAAAAACAAGTTGCACACGTTGTCTGACCAGGTCAGAGCCAGCATCAAAGCTGAAGTAACTAAGATGCTCAAATTGGCGATAATTGAGCCCCGGGATAGTCCTTGCGCCAGCCAGCCTAATCCCCAAGGAGGGAAGAAGGAGTAACATGTCTGTGTGGACTACAGAGGATTGAATGCAGTCACTAAGACTGATGCTCACCATCTTCCTAGAGCTGATGACCTCATTGATAGGTTAGGGGCTGCAAAGTACCTGAGTATATTTGACTTGACCTCAGGCTACTGGCAGATTGCCCTCAGTGAAGGAGCAAAGGAGAGTTCAGCATTCTCCACACCAGAGTCACATTACCAATTCAAAGAAATGCCCTTTGGTTTAAAGAATGGCCCTGCCACCTTCCAGAGGTTGGTGAGCAGGGTCCTGTCTGGGTTGGAATAGTTCGGTGCAGATTATCTAGACGATATAGCAGTGTATATTCCCACCTGAAGTGCTTCAGACCCTGCAACAGGCAGGCCTGGCTATTAAGGCCAGCAAGTGCCAAATAGGGCAGAGTTCAGTGGTGTACCTGGGCCTCCTTGTAGGTGGAGGCCATGTACAACCTCTTCATCTAAAAATTCAGACCATTCTGGATTGAGAGGCTCCTAAAACCCAGACACACTAATAAACCACCTTCAAATAAACAGGGTATACACTCTGATCTGTGAATTCAGTCTAACTTTAGGAGAGGAATCAGAAGTGCTCACAATGTAATAAATACTTGAAGGTAAACATGTTCTCAGTATTGAAGCCAATTCATGCACATCAAAGAAAAAAACTATTGTATGAGCATATACTTGAATAGTACAACACAAATGATCCAGAAATTACATTAAGCATGCCTGGTAAACACTTTGGCTAATGAATGCGCATCACAGGATAATTATAAATTCAAACATAATGTGAGCCTTTGGTATATGAGGAACACTGTACTGTATTTAATGCATGGGTATCACAGACGAAAATTGGATTTGTTTAACTTAACGAGATGATTTTAAAACGTTTGTGCCTGACAGATTTGCAATGTACAGCCATATATGACAAATTAACTAGCTTAAGATGGTTACTGGGGTACAAGAAATGAAAATCCACGTAGAAATGAATGACACCTAAGATAGCAGGAATGAGGCTTGAGATGCCATAGACGTGCTCACCAGAGCTGAAGGGAAAGGTATAACAATTAAAGTGGGCCACTCACTGGAGCCAGAAGAAACAACCACTGATAAGTCATAGACTGAAGTCAATGCAATGGAGAAGTCCAACGAGGTGGAGCTTATTGTTCTGAGTCAGACATAGAAGGGCATACATGCAGGGGCATATTCACAAGGACTTATCGCCGAGTTATCGGCACTTTAGCGCAGCAAAAGTGGCGATAGAATTACCGCCCCTTTCGCAAGCTGGTTCTAACTGCCTACATCAGCACATAACCCGCGATAGCTGCCGCAAAAAACATCGCCACGGCCGACACTGCCAACTAACGCTAATGAGATGCAGAATAGGCGTGTCCGTGCAAAAACACACGAAAAGACAACACCACGCTATTCACAACGGACAGCCAGATCTGCGATGCGAGTCAAAAACAGGCGATAAGCCGCGGTAGCAGCAGGTATTTAACACCTGCCTTCTGCTGGTGCTAAGCGGGACGACCACCTGCAGTCTGAAAGGGAGCCCAGACCAGAGCCACACCTGAAGACCAACAGACGCCATGGAGCTACTGATCATGCAGCTATGAGACCCAAGAGGGCCACAACACCCACCGCCACCACCCCCAGGACCCCCCCCGGCCCCCCGGACTACCACAGAGGCAGCGTAGACAAAGACAGCGGACCTACCATAAACGCACCAGCCTCACAAACAGAGGAGGTCATTGCCCACTACAGGCTCAAAAGGACAACCATCCTCCGCATCCTGACCCACATCGCCCACAGGCTGACGGTACCAACACAGCGGACAACCAACATCCCTCCGCAGACAAAGCTGCTGGCTGTGCTGCACATGTTGGCCTCTGGTACCTTCCAACCCACAACTGCCAGAGTCGGAGGAGTCTTACAGCCAGCCCTATCCAAGTTCATCACACCTGTCCTGGATGCCATCATCAGCCTGGTACCCCAGCACCTCCACTTCCCCCACACTGCGCAGGAGCAGCTGGAGACCAAGCAAGGCTTCTACACCATTGCTGGATTCCCCCATGTGTTGGAGGCTATTGACTGCACACATGTCCTACTTGTGCCCCCTGCCATCACTGCACACAACTACCGCAACAGAAAGCACACGCATTCCATCAATGTGCAGGCAATAGTGGACCAGCGGGGACTCTTCACCAATGTTGTGGCCAACTACCCAGGCAGTGTGCATGATTCATTCATCTTCCGACAGTCCATCCTCAACCAGCGCTTCCAGGATGGCACCTATGGAAATGCATTGCTCATTGGTAAGTACCAAATGAACACACCACACCCCTCAACTCCACAGTCATGCAACTCACGATCCTGGGAATGGGCACGCAGCAAAACTACATGCAACATGCCACACAACATGCCCACCGACCAGACACAACACCACGACTCTATTGTGAACCTGGGCTTGCCATGTACACAACCCAGCCACGGCATGGCACCACAGCCACACAATAGCAAAATGTGTGGAGAGGCTGGAAGCAGGCATGTGCGAAGGAGGCAAGTGACTAATGAATGAGAACCTACCCAATGACAAGTGTGGCGTGGATGTGCTGGACAGACTTGAGCATGCAAACCACGGAAATGGCCATGTGGACATTGACTGCTGGTGCATGGAGTGTAGTGGCCAGTGGACGCTACCATGTCAGCCCAGGCTGTGGGGTAGAACGCGGAAGTGTCGCTCGTTACGTCCCCCTCTGTAGGCGTGGGCAGAGTGGGTTGGCCCTGCATGCGCCAGGCCTGCATAGGGGTGTGAATAAAAACCCAGTCGCTCTGGGCATGGTTCTCTACCAGAATGGCCAACGTGTCTGCCAGGGCGGCGCTTCTCAGCCCGCCACGAGGTCGATGCCGTGAGCGGCGGGGCCTGCGACCCTGTGCGCCTGCTGCACCCCAGGCCGCTGGTCCCAAGACCTGTCTTGCCTGCCCCAGCGCACCAAGGCCGCTCCACTCACCTGCCGACACCGGCGTGTGTCAAAGAGGGCCCACCACGTGCCGGTGCAAGCTCCAAGCCCCAGGCCCGCGACCTTGGCAGCCACCTCAGACCATCGCTGGCCTCCACGACGCAGGCAGCACTCCTTTTTCATTTACATACTCCACCGGCGTCCACTTCGGCCCAGTTGGTGGCACATATTGAACTGAGCATTGACTGGCAGTGACCAAATGTCTATGGTTGCATCCACATCACTATTAACCCTGGGCGGTGAACTACGCTACGCTCGCGGAATTTGCGAAGTTACGGTAACTTCGCGATTCGCGTAGAACGCGAAGTTACCGTGCACTACGCAATTTGCGGCGTAGCGTAGCTGCTTTTCTTCTTCGCGCGCTCAATATATGTTCTCGCGCGCGCGGTAACGACCTATCGTGATTCTGCGTTCGCCGACGCGACTTCCTATCCGTTCGCGGGCGCCACGAGATTTGGAATCCGGCCGCACAATCCCGCGAGAGTGTGCGAACGTGAACACGTCATTCGGACGCGCGATCTGACTTCCGGCGGCAGTGTTGGTAAGATCGCGATCCCGAACACGAAGAAACTACAATCTGGCGAAGAATATATCTCGAGCATCATAAAACCTTCTCGAAAATGATGAATTAGTTCATTTTGCACAAAAAACTCCTCAGGTTGTCATTTAGAGATGTAGTTTGGTGAGCAAGGAGGCCTTTTTCTTTTTTTCCAAGAGGAAGGAAGTGCCCCTGATTCTCAAACTTCCTGTTCCTGTCCAGCAGGCTCCTCCCAGTGTTTTGTCCATGTGCTGTTCACTTTCATTTGGATTTGGAGCTGGAAGGATCACTTTTTGTGTCTGTCTGCTGCATCATATCATTGGATTGGATTTGAGGACTCTTGGATTTGAGATTTTACAAGTAAGTTGGAGAATTGGTGTACTTGTTTGTTTGATTGGGGCTTGTTTGTACCTACATTTTTTGGGGGATTTCCATAGTTTTTAAAATGTATTGTTGTGGCCTGTAGTTTCGGCAGGGGCCTAGTTGTTTTTCTTTGATTGGAATTTCAGCCAGTAGGCCCGGACTAGAGCCAGAGGTACCCATGGGTGCATGTTTCTGTGGTGTCTGTTGAATTTAAAGTTTAAACATCATGTAGGCCGGGCATCCATGGATGGCATTGGTTTGAATTGGTAAAAGTGGTTTTGGGGCGTATTTTATTTTTTTGGGTGTTTGTTAAATAAATAGGCCTTTTCAGCCAGTAGGTAACCCTGGGCGTTCAGCTCGCGGACTTTGGGCAAGTCCGCACTGCGCGACAACGCGGACTTACACTTTTTATCTTCTTCGCGGCGTGCTCAATGTACGTTTTCGCGCGCGCGATAACGACTTTTTGTGACGATCGCGATGCCGAACACGCAGAATTTACAATCTGGCGAACAATATCTCTCGAGCATCATAAAACCTTCTCGAAAATGTTGATTTAGTTCATTTTGCACAAAAAACTCCTCAGGTTGTCATTTAGATGTAGTTTGGTGAGCAAGGAGTCACTTTTTTTTTGTTTTACAATTTTTTCCAAGAGGTAGCAAGTTGCCCAGAGTCTCCAACTGCCTGGTCCTGTCCTTTGTCTTCACTTTTTTGTTATTTTGGGTGGCCTGGCCATGTGGATGGCGGCCATTTTGTAAAGCCAGGCATTGTGCTTTTGCCATAGGCCTGCATTGTCTGTCTTGTGTTCCTTTTCTTGTTGTTCTGGGTGGCCTGGCCATGTGTTGGCGGCCATTTTGTGTGAACAGCCACTGTGCTTTTGCCATAGGCCTCCAAGCTTGCGGCCTAGTGTGCCAGTAGGCCCGGAGGTAGTCATCCTCATGGGTGCATAAAAACTGTTTTTGTGTTGTCTGTTGAATTGTAACATAATTTAGGCCATGGATGGCATTGGATTGATTTGCAAAATGTGGGTTTTGGGGTGGTATTTTATTTTTTGGGGTGTTTGTTAAATAAATAGGCCTTTTCAGCCAGTAGGTAACCCTGGGCGTTCAGCTCGCGGACTTTGGGCAAGTCCGCACTGCGCGACAACGCGGACTTACACTTTTCATCTTCTTGCGCGCTCAATGTACGTTTCGCGCGCGATAACGACTTTTTGTGACGATCGCGATGCCGAACACGCAGAATTTACAATCTGGCGAACAATATCTCTCGAGCATCATAAAACCTTCTCGAAAATGTTGATTTAGTTAATTTTGCACAAAAAACTCCTCAGGTTGTCATTTAGATGTAGTTTGGTGAGCAAGGAGTCACTTTTATTTTGTTTTACAATTTTTTTCAAGAGGTAGCAAGTTGCCCAGAGTCTCCAACTGCCTGGTCCTGTCCTTTGTCTTCACTTTTTTGTTATTTTGGGTGGCCTGGCCATGTGGGTGGCGGCCATTTTGTAAAGCCAGCCACTGTGCTTTTGCCATAGGCCTCCAAGCTTGCGGCCCAGTATGCCAGTAGGCCCAGAGGTAGTCACCATGGGTGCATAAAACTGTTTCTGTGTAGTCTGTGGAATTTTGACATCATTTAGGCCATGGATGGCATTGAATTGATTCAATTGAATTGCGAAATGTGGGTTTTTTGGAGGGTCTGACTATTTCACTTTTTGGGTGTGTTAAATAAATGCCTTTTTTGCGTGTGTACTGTGTAATTATAATTGTGTTGTTGTAGTGGTTGTCTAACTTTCCAAAGTGTTTTTAGCCATGTGGATTTTAGTTTTTGCATTAAAGCTGTGTGTGTTTTATAAGGCATCCTTTGTCTGCCCATATATAGGCCTGCTTGAGTTCATTGTTTGCCGTGCCTTGTGCCTGTGAGTCACCATGTTTCTGGGGGCCATTTTGTTGTGGTAGTTATTAGTGTGCTGTTTTTGCCACATAGGCCTGCGTGTCTTTCCATTGTTCCTCTTGTCTTACTGCTTCCAAATCCATCCCCATTGCCAGCTGCAGCTCCCTGATGCTGCTATATAATTAAGGCTCCCGGTTTTCCGTTTAAACGGATTTTTACACATAAATACAGACGGAAAAATATTTTTCTTCCGTCTGTATTTATAAATAGAAATGGAAAAATACGACCAAACCGGAATCCGAGAATTGTTTGGCCATCCGTGCTCCAGCCAAGGGGTTACCTCGCCAGGCCCCTCTTCCTGATTTCGGTGTGTGCCTGCCCACATTAACACCTGCAGGGCCATTAATCTTTCAATAGGCACGGGAAATTCCTTCCTATGAGGGTCTTGTATTGACCTCTGACCTGCCCTTCATAGCCCTGTTGTTTCACTGTTTGCTCTTTAAGGAGGCAGGATGCTGTAAGTAGCTAATTTGTGAGGATCGGCAGGGTGACACAGCATTCAAAAACTCTTTCAACCCTTTCTCTTAACTGTGGCTTCAGTTATTTTCTTTTTTTTTTTAACTGCTTATTCAAAGCGTGTGGCAATAATAAGTAATTAACTGGATGGCCACTGAGTGACTTGTAAAACAAACAAAAATTCTTTTGAATGTGACCCAAAAAAGGCTTAAAGACCGGAGGCATAAACACAGTAGGGAAATTACTATTAGGTCGGATTAACATTAAGATCCTTGCAGGCCATAAAACTAAACTTTTCACCCTGACTTTGCGTGGCATGAAGAAACACAGCAAGACAAAAATAGCAGAATGTAAACATTCCTGAGAGGTGCATCTTGCCAGAGACAGCCAGGGCATATCTGGAAACTCTTTTTAAAGTTAAATTGTGTTTTTTCCACCGTGGCTGCAGTTAAACTGTGTGGTATTACGCACTAATGCACAGAAAACGTCTTCAACAAGCAGAACTTTGTCATCTAAATTCAGTAAAAGGTTCAATGCTATTAGGCAGTAGAAAGTAAAATAAAGCAAATGATACACATCTAAAATCCAGTGTCTTCATTGCAGGGACTTTATTCCCACACCAGGCAGATGATTTATTCTCAAGGCTGGCCTATCCACATGGGAGATCGTGGCAAAAGGCGGAGTTGGGACAAAGGTGTTGGCATGACTCTTTAAAGATCCTTGGTGGTCAGAAATAAGAGCTCGCTGCCTCAGAGGAGGTCGTTTGCTCACTCAGCTGTGGACAGCAATGTGCACCATAGAGTATGCTGCAGAGAGGAGCATGGAACTGGCAATAAGGGAAACGAGGCACCCAATATATCTAAATTATCATGAAAGCTGTCAGCTCTTTCATGCCCTCTTTAGCTAGGTCACTGACACTGCACAGGTGCACTCACCTAAATTCTAAATGAGTTTACATCTAATAATCATGGCTAGAGACAGTGTTTTCAATATTGTAACACAGCAGCAGCTCACTAATGTATTGTGTTTGCTTAATTTGGCGTTTACATAAATATAGCTAAACCCATAACAACCGTGTGCACTGTCAATTTAAATAAACATGGAAAAATACTAGCTCCAGAGTCTAATCTTGCTTGCGCCAAAAATAAATGCGGATATATACAGATAAAATGACAAAAAAATAAATATGGATAAATACAGACGGAAATGTTAAAAAAATAAATACCATAAAACCGGGAGCTCTATATATAATACATCCCACGTGATGCACAAATTTAGGCCAAACATGCTCCAGTACATTTTAGTTTTTGTTCTTTACTATTCTTATTCTTCCAGAGTGTACACTAGCACTACACAGTAGCCAGGAAAGCCCTGGCCTTGTTGTCAACGTCTCATAAATGGCTAGACTGTGTGTTGTTGTTCACAGAGTTTCTGAAATTTAATAATTGAGGCCACCACACACTAAGTTCTATATTCTATTTGTTTGATTTGTGCTATGTTTGACTGATGTTCTGGCTTTTTTGCTTTTAGGTGCACAAAGACTGAGGAGGAGGTGTGTCTCTCATCATTGCCTGTTGCACTTCCAGACAGACATCCTGCTGCTGTACACACAACACAACGTGACGTGTGACCTGACCAGACATCTCTGCAACTGAGTGCTGCTGACATCTGAAGAAGATGGGCCCAAAGAAAGCAGGTACCAGGTCCTCCAGTACCAAGAAAGTTGCTATTGAGAAGAAGAAGGAACAGAAGAAGCAAGTGACACTGAAGTCTGGTGTGCCGGCCAATACCTTTTTGGGAAAAAAAATTGCGCCTGCAGCAGCGGTGTCCGGGGGCAAGCTGGGGGCAGCACCTCCGCATCAGTGCACCCAACCCACCAACCCAGGCCCAAGCACATGAGTGTGGAAGAGGTAGCCAGCCTAATGGTGGAAAGCAGTGATGCTGAGCCTGAGATAAACTTATCGCTATCTCAAAGTAGTACCCAATCAACGCAGGAGGAAACACAGCAGATAAGTGGTCAACAACAACAGCCGCAACCACCACCCGCAATAGTAGTTGTTGTTCCTCCTGAAGTAGGGGCAGTTCAGGAAATTGAGCCTCATGCAGAGGTAGAAGAAGAAGCCACTCATTCAGAAGATCCATTGTCTTCCAAATCCCCAGCAAGGAAAAGGAGGGGTAGTCCATCAAGTTCTTCGCCAAGCCCCCTTCTGATGATCTAGATGCCACTTGGAAGCCACAAACTGAGTCTGAGAGGGAGCCACGTTCCAAGACCAAGCTAGGGAAAAGGAAGGTTCCGGAAAGCCTTACACTTATGGAGGTCGATGTAGAACAGCAAGATGATGATGATGATGACGACGAGCCAGTCATCACGAACATCACTCCCGGCCCCGAGGAGATGGAGACCAACATTCTTACCCTATCCAAAATCGCTGCGAGGGATGTAGCACGCATACCTCCACAGGTAACACCAACATGACCTACAGCTTCCATATTTGCATTAGCAAAGGCCCGGCAGCGACCTACATCCAGCACAACCACCACCTCTGTAGGAGTAGGTAGTGGTATAGCAGCACAGAGTCAAATTCAACACACACCCTACAGATCATCCGGCATTGGAAGTGGCACCTCCAGCAGGAGGCCAAAGTTAAGCTCCCCAGTTTGGGACTTCTTTACGGTTAGCGAAAAGGAGGAGAACATTGCTATATGCTCCATTTGTAATACCTCTGTTAGTCGTGGTAAGCTTGGTACAAACTATGGTACCGGAGGCCAAATGACCCATCTGAAAAAACACCACTTGATCAGCTGGGAGGACCACCTTCGCGCCAGAAAAAAACTGCAACCATTGGTGTTGGTGGGGATAAAGGAGTAGAAGAAGAAGATCCGATCACGGTGGAAGAGGAAGGACAGGGAGACATTCTCTCTGGTAGTGGTACACAAGGTGTCCCTGACCCCAGCAGTGCAGTCTTAACGTTGCACACATCTTCAGCAACATCTCAGTGGCACAAGAGTAAGAGTCAGCCGGAGACACCAAGAAGTACCAGGTCCGCACTACCAAAAAGTGCGTTGAGCCTAAGAGAAAGGAAAACCATGCAGCCTACCATTATCAGCATGTTTGGGGGTGAGGGGCAGTACGAACGCAACCACCCAATAGCACGTTTGTACAATGCGAAGCTGGCTAAAATGTTAGCACTGGACCTTCTCCCTTTTTCTTTTGTTGAAGGGGTGGGTTTTGTGGAATTTGTGTCAACCATCTGCCCAAAATGGCATGTTCCCAGCCGTTACTATTTTGCCAGAGTTGCAGTTCCAGCACTACATCACGACGTGCTAGAATTGCTAGGAAAGGCCTTGAAGCAGAGTGCTGTTCACAGTATCCACCTGACTACAGACATGTGGAACAGTTGCCAAGCCACAGATTACATGTGCATCACTGCACACTGGATCTGTTTTGCTGGGGTTAGAGAACAGATATCTGCTGGTGTTGATACTGCAGAGATTTTTCATGCCACTCGCAAACATGCAACTGTAGCCATGTTTGCCATGGAGAAATCTCATACTGCTGCAAACATTTTGGAAGAGTTTAACACCAAGGTCTTTGAGTGGCTGCGCCCAAGAGGGCTTACGATTGGTTTTGTTGCCATGGACAACGGCAGTAATGTAGTTTTGGCCATGCGCAATGGTGGCTATTTCAGGGTCCCGTGTTTGGCACACTGCATTAACATTGTTGTTCAAGACTTTTTGAAAAATGAATCCAAAGTCAGCAACTTACTGGTCACCTGCAGAAGAATATGCACACATTTCAACCATTCTTTTAAAGCCCGGAAGCAGCTGAGGGTCATTCAACGTGAGCATAAAATGCCAGTCAAAGCGCTCATCCAGGAGGTGCCAACACGTTGGAACTCAACTTATTACATGCTTGATCGTCTGTTTGAACTGTACATACCACTCAATGCTTATGTCATGCAAAGATTAGGGGAACCTACTGTGAAAGGCATGACCGTTGAGATGGCTCAATGGGACCTCATTAAATGCCTGACTGAGATGCTACTTCCTTTTGAGATCTTCACACGTGAAGTCAGCAGGGAGGACTGTACTATGGGCCAAGCTATCCCATTGTTGCACATGCTAGAGCAACAGCTGAAGGATGTGTCTGAAACGTACGCAGGTGTGGATGACAAACAAGACGCATATCATTTGGCGGAGACCTTAGCCGCTCGCTTATCGGAAAATACAAGGATTAAAAATAAAATTTTGTCACAACCACATTACATTAGTGCCACAATTTTGGATCCACGGTACAAAGTATTTCTGAACAGCAAGGCAGTAATTCCTTTTTCGGAAGTGGATGTTGCCAACTACAAAACTTTGATAGCTAAGGAAGCCACTATTTTCGAAAGAGAACGGCTGTTAATTACAGGCCCCCACCCCAGGCCATAACCAGTACTACAGGGCATCCAGAGTCAAGTTCTACTTCGGAGCCTGAGGGCAGTGCATTTGCCTCCCAGCAGTCACCTACACCAACAATAACATCAAGAACAGGATCATCCACAGCACAATGTGCAACTGATTGGTTTCTACAGCAGGGGTATGGTAAGTCCAGTGCTGATGCAAAGGCAAAACAGGCCGAGCACATCGGAGCACCCCTGAACATTGAGCGGATGGTCCAGGCCTATCTGGATGACCCAACAGAGGTCTTCATGGATCGAAACCCATTGGTGTATTGGTATGGGAAAAGAAGCCAATGGACAGTGCTCAGCAGGCTGGCGATAAAGTATCTGGCTTCCCCTGTCGCAAGTGTCTCTTCTGAGCGTGTTTTCAGTGCTGCTGGTGCCATTGTAACTTCGAAAAGGACCAGTCTCTCGGCCCAAAGCGTGGAGAGGTTAACCATGATCAAAATGAATCAGCACTTTATACCACCGGATTACAAAATACGTGAATCACAGCAGGAAGAGGAGAGCGACTTGGATGACGTAAATAGTGCGTTACAGGACCTACTTCTGTCCGAACCACCAGAGTTTGAGGACGAGCTCCTCTTCCCTGACAACTAGGCTTTCAAATTGTTACTTTCTTCCTTCCTTTATGTGTCTGTGTATCTGTCTTTCTGGTTCAAATCACAACAAATCCATCACCACCGTCTTCTCTTTTTATTTCCCTATTGGAGTTGGATGTCTGTGCATTTAACTGTCCACTCTTCAGAGTCCTGCTTCATCTTCCTGTCTCGCACAAGTACAGTTCCATCAAGCCAGACATTAGTACAAGAAATGTTGCCTTTACTTCCATAAGAAGTGAAACGTGACTATAGCTAACCTCTGTTTTGTTTTCGAGCCGAAACTCATCAGTGTCCGAAGGCTACAGCCTCAGCAGGCATCCAAAGGTCCTCATTGTCAGGACAGAAGGTACTTGGCAGAGAAAGACAAGAGACTCTTCGAAGAAACTTGCTGACATTTGTGCAAACTCAAATGACCATCAATGAGCGCTCCCCAGGCCGTGGCCCATCATCACAGTGCTGACCATGGGAAGCAACTTAAACTGTGACAAAGTGCCACAGAAGAATAAGACGAAAACTGAAACAGCGACTAACACTCAAAATGAATGTGGACTGGAGTAATGATGAGTCCACTGCCCCGTAAAAAAAAAATAACAACTCTCAGAACTAGGCATCTGATGATCTGATAGCCAAAGAGAAGAGCAAGACAGGTAATGATGGAATGCATTGGATGCTTGCAGACTCTGAGCGATTGCTGTTGTTTGTTGTTGATGTTGTGCATGAAGTCGAACTCTACTCTACTAGTTAATCTACAAAGTGACTCAAGTCAGTGACAGTCAATGTTTCCCTTCTTGTTGTTTAATAACCAAATTGTACTCCTACTATTGCAGGTGCAGGCCAATATCTGTTGCAATTTTTTAATATGGACTTAATCAGAGTCACTACAGACTGAGTTGTAGTTGGACAACACGTACCACACCATGATGATGACCATACTATCTTTGCTCGCAGTCATTCAGTTGGATCGGAGATGATTCAAGGAATAACTGCATTTCATGAAGTGGCATAAGGTAAACATAAACACAACAATTCAACAAGAAAGTAAACACAGCAGACCTACATGTCCATGTAGTGGTGTGTAGTCGAGTGTAGTGATGACTCACAGCGGCGCATTGATTTTGTCACTTAATTAGGAAAATGCTAAGTTGCTGTGTATGCCTTTTGTCTGGCTATGTCAAAAATTAAGGTAAATGGAAGTTGGGTCACGGGCTGGTGCTGTGGTGGGCCTGTTCTGTCCTGTTGTTGTTGTAGCTTAATGCTGTAAACAGAATCTACACGATATATCCAAGCCGCCTCACTCTGAAAGTGTTCTCTCTTCTCTTCTTGGACTCCACCGTAATTGATGTTTTTTTTTATTCATTGATTTTTCAATACCCCTTTTGTTTTTCCATCTAGACGTTACAGGCCGGCCTTTACCCTGTGCTTGCTATACTGGGAGACACAACTCACATTTACCTTACCAATCGGCATCAGGAAGGCCACCAAGATTGATGTGCGGAGCGTCCATGGAAGATAGGACCAAGAGGAAGGACGAGATTCCACTCCACAATTTGAGCATGATAATACAGTAACTTTAGTATCATTCATCATTCATCTTTTAATTAATTTGAATCCTTTTTTCTCTTCAATCATTAGGACTGTGTGTTGTGTGTTTGTTTGCTAATTGATCCCTACAACTGTGTTTTCTTTTAATTGTCTTTGCTATCTTTACAAGTAAGCCCAGTACAACATGGAATTTGGGTCTCTGAGGGCATATTACAGGCAAGGCAAATTGCATAGAATATACTGCTGCCCTGTACTGTCTAATTGTCTAGTAGGAGTTATTAAGTACTACTCATTAACCATCAAGTTATCTTCATCATCATGCATGCATTTCCCTTTTCTCCCTTTATAGATTTTTTGTATAAGATCATGGTCGTCTGCCAAGATTGCGCTTTGCTTTTGTTGTCCATGCGTACTGTTTTTCATTCTCAAACCTTTCCCCAAACCCCCTTCCCATCCATTCATCAAACCCTAACCCTCTTCCCCGGGCTGTGATTTATATTGAGGTGTGATGTGACTACATAAAATGTACACCAATTGATCACACGCTTGCTGGGGCAGATGTGGTGAAAGCAACACTAATTCAATTGCAAGGATGGGCGAGGAGCTTCTTCTGCTTGCCCACCCATGCTCAGTCTATGTGCAAGCCGTCACCGGCTAATAGTAGTACATCATAATTAATTGCCGTCATTGATTGGATTAATCATCAAACTCCTACCACACAGCAGTAAAGGTTACGAATTACGATTGTGTTAAGTTAAGTGACTCAATCGACACAACTACAGTTTGTAACTTCTTGTACTAGGCTGTCCCCGCCACCATTATGTTTAATTTGACTTTAGCAGTTGCAACTGCAATATTGTTTGTTTGGCAGTCTTCTTCTGTACTGTATTTTACTTCGTTCTACTACTCCTCCCACAGTCGCTCTCAGGAAAGTGACTGTCTCTTTTTAAATTTTTTAGCAAATGCTACTGCCAGTGTCTACTCTACTACTACCACCACAACCATGGCATCTTCTACATTCTCTCTGGAAACCATGCAGCCATCGCTGTGCCGAACGTAATCATCAATCACAGGTAAGATAAGTTTGGTGGGAGGTATAAATGGACTAGGAGGAGAGACTGACAGTACTAGTAGGACAAATAACTCAGTGAGGGTACCGCATCTATCTGTTTGTGTTACATCATCGTCGGCAGATTATTTAAATCAAACACTGGCTGCGGCCCTGCAGCAGCAAGGAAACCAATGTGACGTTAATTCGTAAAACAGTAACCCCCCACAAAACATTAACATTGTATGTTTAAGTATAAATATAATTTATTACCCTAACAAAAATAAACTATCCCACACCTGACCCACCCTTCTCCCTAACCCCAACAAATGTCCAAAACAAAAAAGTCCAAAGAATGTCCCGAAACCCCAACGCCCAATTCCCACCCACCAAAACAAGGAATAAAAGGGGCAAATCAACAGGGTCCTCGATGTTACATTCGGCGGGCTTTGAGGTGTTTGTCCACCATGATTTTGACCCGCTCCTCCATTTGCTCCTCTAGACGTGCCATCCGGAGGAGAATCTTCTTGCGAAATGCCCTGCAGTGGCATCCAGGGTGGGGGACAGCAGTGCTGGCTGCTAGTGAATTGCGGCGGGCGGCTACCAGACCGCGGCGCCGTACCGCTGGAGTTGTGGCCTGGCTGGGGCCCGGGGCATCGGACGAGGCTGCAGCTGCTGCTGCCGCCTCCTCCTCCTCCGCCTGAGCCACCAGCCGCCGGTACTCCTGGCATATGGCCTCCAGTTTCCGGCGCCGGGCCCTGGCTGCCAACTCCTTCCGCGATGGTTTGTCTTGGGAAGGAGTACCATCTATATCAAGAAAGAAAAAAATATTGTTGTAACCAGTACTCTTAGCTAAACAGTAACACAAAAATTAATTCAACACATAATGGCACAGTAGCACTAGCAAGAAGCACAGTACATAACATTTGTGGTAATAATCTATCTATCCTCCCACTTCCTCGGCCTCTAACATTTGTGGGAGTTTCAGGCATTATTCTAGCACTATGGACTCCAACCAGTACACAGTACACCAGTGTTCTTCTTTTCTCTAGTTTAGAGAAATGACATAACCTGGTTGTAGCCGGCATTGCCAGCTCGGTCATCTATACTTGCACCCAAGACAAACATACGAGTCATGACGCAGACTCACGTTAGTTGGATTTACTACTGTTTGCAGGTGGGGAAGCTCGTATTTTTCTATTACGGGTGGCACTGGCCATACTCTCTCTGTTACATGGAGGGCAATGGCTCAATTATTTCACAGTGCCTTGGCTACTACAAAAAGGCAGATTATATATCTGATCCAATGATCGTTGCTTTTATATGGGACAATGACATAAGGTCAGTAGCGGTCGGTGGTGGGACTCGGGGAGTTCGGCCGGGCGGTGACGTGGGTAGGGACAGGATGGGGGTAGTAAACTATGGATTACGGCCAATTACAGGTAAGTAAACATATAAATAAATGAAACTAATTTTGTTGCGCACACTGCATCGCATTTGGTGGTGCAGTGCGCACAATGAAATTTGCTTTATTTATTTGTATGTTTACAGTAAAGTTACCTGTATTTGCCCGCGTAATACATTGTTTACTACTACCCCCCACCCTGCCCCTCCCCACATCGGCTTTGCTACTCTGGCGCGGTTTCTTTTACATTCCCTAAAACTGTGCATCCCGTGACAGTCTCCACCTATGCTGTCTATGATGAATACATACAGGCATCCATCCATTCTAAGTAAATGTCAATCATTCTTCTTAATCTCTCCACCAACCTTACTTTGTTTCACCAACAACAACGCATGCGTCCACTCACTCCGTTGCTTGCCTTGGCTTTGAGTTTCACCCAAACACCGCTGATGATTCTTGCTATCCACAGTATCCACCCATACTGTGTCGCCCACCCAGGCAGGCATCCATTCTTCTTTCACCTTCTTCCACCCATCCTTCAACAACACATGCATCTGATTCCTATCAGCCACCTATCCATGCTTCCAACGTATCTTTCTCTGCCAGTCATCATATTAAATCTCGCTCCGCCCTTCCTCCTTCAACCCTTCTTTCCCTTTTTGTTCAACACATCCATCAAGGTCATCTGATCTGACTTTTAGTCTCCTCTATAAAACTTTCACAGCTGAGTTGGAGTCAGATATAAGAGGCCATTGGTTAATCAAGTCACGCTGGTAATGCTATTGCTACTGCATTGCTCATGCTAAGTAAAGGGTGTCTTCTTTAACCGTTGTATAATGTTCACTACAACTTCATACCTAATAATAAGTCTCAACAACAGTACAGTGAGTGAAGTCCACACACCCTTCCAGCTAGTGCAATGTCAATAAGTCATGAATATAACTTACCACCGCCCGCCACCGCTGCTGGCTCCCCCTGTAGCTCCTGCAGGTGCCGCATCTTCTCCTGCCCCCTCCGGAAGGCTCGAATCGCCGATGGCCCCGCCGCCACTGGTGGTTGCTAGTCCGCCTAGATAAAAACATGACACATTTTTAGATGCCTGTACACCTCCCCTATTTATTCTTTTTCATTAGCAAGATTGAAAAAAAAGTTAATACATACATATTATTATAAATCACATTCAATAGTCCAAATCGGGTACTAGAGTACAGTCAGTAGACACTAGTAGTGTTATGGTCCCTAGGGTCATTATTATACTATACTCTACTCTTTGCAAAGTTGGCCTGAGCCATGCAACCATTTTCCGCTTCATGTCTTTTGCGCATGTTACCTCGCAGCTTGTTGCGCAGTAACAGTAAGACGCCTTTTGAGCCCACATGAGCACATACAGCTACTGTCTGAGCGTTGCGTACAAGAGGTCGAAAAACAAGCCACTTTGTTATGGAGTTCGGTTAGTCCGTATTGCTTAGCCATAGGTAACATGTTACACTTTTTGGGCAGGACTGAGAAATGCTTGCATTATACTATAATAACACGCACCATTTTTCTCAGGCAGAGGATTCCCTTCTACGAACCAGAGATTTGCAGAGCTTATGAATGATTCATGTAACCAGTAATTCTACGTTCTACGGTGAGGAGTCGCCCAGAAGTCGCACAGATCTTTTGTCTTATATATCATCAATGATCATGCACTTGTTGCAAGTGCAACACTGTTTATTGTTTTAATCTTATGCATTTTGCTGTTGGAGCTGGCTGGAGTACACTGAATTTTATAGAACATACATACAGAGCTTGTTAGTTGAAAAATAAACCTTTTGAACTTACACATAGACTCTGTGGTATTTTGTGTGGTGGACTTACACGAGTGAGTGAGCGAAAGGGTGTTATGTTCTGGGTTGTGTAATCATAATCATTGGGTATCTTCGGGTGGGGGTTCGGGGACCTAATGAGACACTATAGCTAGTCGTTCAGGGGATTGTGGGTTCACTTCTGACTGAGGTGTGAGGAACGTCCAAGTTCCAAACTCGCATCACCAACATCCTATTTCATTGTGCATAGTTCTGCATGGGGCTGTGCATAATCCAAGTAGTATGTACTATATCCTATCAAAAATAGTCAAATATCTGGTTGGGCATTTTGTTTGTGGTAATTGTCAAAGCCTCAAGATTAAGAAGCCTAGAAGAGGACAACCGAAAGGACTGGACTCAGTGGCTAGAGCTATTAGTATTGGTCAATCTGAGTTTTATTCAAAACCGTACAATAAAGAGTGGCAATGCAAACTGGGCAAGCTTAGCGACAGACTAATATTAGTAGTACAGAGTACAGACATTCATAGCAGAGGCAGTTAGAACTTAGAGGCAGGGATAACCAGAATTTAGAAACAGATAGTCAAGTCAAGATCAAAGAATCTTTTGTAAAAAATAGAATTAGGGAGTGGAGCCAGAATTAATAGTTCTGAAAAAATAAGGTGCAGTAAAAGTTAGGGCAATATAATTGTTAATATTAACCACTGGAGGACTTACTGGGACCAGCAGCAGGGCCCTCGGTAGAGGAGCGGTCCTCTGGTGGTTGTCCCGCCGAATCTGACCCCGTCTTCTTGCCCCTGGGTGCTGCACATCAGTGATCATGTAAGATATAATAAAGAAAAAGAAAGACACAAACATTAATGATTGCTGTGAAACAAATAAATTATCTAAAAAACGCTCAAAAAACGTTTTAGGAAACAAAAATTGCAATAAAATTGACCTATCTAATCCGATCGACTACTGCCTTGCGGGATTCACGGACAGTCTACTTATTTGGGAACACTAATTCAGTGTTTCATTCTGATTGATTCAAATAAAATCCAGAACACTAACTAAGACTAAGTACCACCTGACCTAGCCCACCTATTCCAGGCGGGCCAATTGTTCATTAAGCCTGCATTTCCATTTTTTATTGACATCAAAAATGCATAGATGAGAAGGAGGACACATGCATAAAGTGCATAATGCATACACCAAATTGTTGGTTGGTTGCGTCTGATGTTCTGCAGCTGACTGACACTGCTAAGTTAAGCTTACCAATACCACTCACTAAACAAACTACAAAAGGTTCTAAGGACTGGGGTAAGCAGCACTCAGTGACAGAGGATGCGTCACGCAGACCGCTCAAAAATTATCAACTAATAGTAACTAAACCTAGTATCAAATGCATCCACCACTATTTGACAGGAGGACAAAGGAAGGACTACAGTCTCTCTAGCAATAGCATTACCTAACTGAAGTTCTCTAAAGTAAACTCTTACATAATGACAAGCGAGCGCAAAGTTGCAAAAAGTAAGAGTACCGCCCAGCACCTGTGTCCTACAATCACAGAAGATTTTGAAATGTAATTTACCTGCAATGTAAGCAGCAGTATTCTTGTTATTTGTAAAAATGTATACACAAATCACAATACTTATACTACTATATATATATTGGCTACTCACCAAGCCCCACGACCTCGACACCTAGCAGGTCCAACAGGTCCTGCTCCCGGTCAAGGATGTCTGACCACCGGGGGGCCAGCTGGTTATGGGTGCGCCGGACCTCGGAGCAGCGAAACACTGCCCGACACACCTTCGCCCACCGGCGGTGACACTCCTGGGTCGGGTACCCGGAGCCTGGCCTGCCGCCTGCTGCCAAGGTCAAGGGGAGGTGGCGCTGAATAAAAAAAACAAGGGCGGCCACCTCCGCCTCATTAAACAGCTGGCGGGCTTGCACCCCTGCAGGGTGCAGTCTGCCGCAAGGCAGGCGGCGATTGGGCGCACGCGCCTTGCCCTTTGAGCCGCTGCTGCTACCCTTCGCCATGGTTCTGGGGTGGGAGGAGGTGAAAAAGAAAAGTTAGAAGGGAAAAATAAAGTTAGGGGAAGAAGTAGGAGCTTAAAGAAGAAAGTTATATAAAACAGTCGAAAAGTAAAAAAAACACAGTAAAAAGTAGAAAAAAATGCAAAATATAGACTTAAGCAGAGAGTGAGATAGATAAGAAATAAAGAAAAATTGAAAAACAGTGTAAAAAACTAAGGATTGCAAAGATTGAGGGAGGATAGAAAAGGAGGACCAGAACCATAGCATAGAGTGGTAAAACAAGATGGCCGCGCCCATCGCGACCGCGTGGGTAAGTTCGCGCGATATTTGTCCCCGAGCATGCAAAAAATGTCGCAAACACGTACAACGCGTTCCCGAACAAGGAATGCGCATCGCGAGCACGCTATACGCGACCCGGAACAGGAAATAAGGGATCGCGAACGGGCGGGACAAGTGAAAAACAAAATGGCCGCGCCCATAGGCGACCGCATGGGTAAGTTCGCGCCCCCGAGCACGCAAACAGCGTCCCGAGCAACCACAACGCGTTCCCGAGCAAGAAAAACGCATCGCGAACGGGCGCGGCAAGCAGCTACGCGCGCTCACGAAGCTACGCGTAGCTCGCGTAGTGCTCCGACGTCTTCGCGTAGCTTCGCGTAGCGCGACTACGCGAACTACGCCCAGGCTTAATCACTATACTCCCTCCGATCAGTGAAGCAAAGTCAGCATCGCAAGCACACGACACGTGTCTGTGGGCCCGTGCTGACCGCTGCCCATGGACCACACTGCGGTCCAGTAGGTCCCACATCCAGCACTTAGTCATGATACATGAATGGCAGAGTCCATACCAGTGAACGCATGGAGAAGAGTAAGAGGAAGATGCGGTTCAGTCCGGATGAAAGCCGGTTCCTCGTTACGGAGGTGACCGAACACTAGCAACAACTGACCTGGTGCCACTAAACCTGTTCAACGCAAGCCGGCGACACATGGTGCCACTAACCCTGTTCAACGCAGGCCGGCGACACGTGGTGCCACTAACCCTGTCCAACGCAAGCCGGCGACATGTGGTGCCACTAACCCTGCTCAACGCAAGCCGGCGACACGTGGTGCCACTAACCAAGTTCAATGCAAGCCGGCGACACGTGTTTGTGGGCCCCTGCAGACTACTGGCTCCGGCATGCACTGTGGGCCAGCCGGCCTCACACCAATCACATCAAGGCAGGACCAGCCAGGGCACGGCATCGTCGCAGGCTGCACACATGCTCAGCTCTGGTGCCTCAGCCCCCGTGAGCCACACGTCATTGCCACATGACATTCCAACGCTGTGTGTGTGAGTTCCAGGAGGGGTGGCTGAACTGCGGTTGGCCCACGTACACCGCTGCCACCGGCCGAAACTGCGGTCAAGTAGGTCCCACATTTGTGACTGGGTCTTGAGTTCTGAATGGCTGAGTTCACAGCAATGTACACGCCTCATCGCAGACTGCATCCCCTTGCAACCCTGGTGCCACTGACGCCGTGCGCCGTGAGTCATGGTCACTCTCTGGTTGAACTTTGGTGGCGTCTGAGTCTGTGGCATGGGGGTTGTCGTCCTCATCATCTGGCAGGTATGGACTTGGTGTTTGGCATGAGTCTGTGGCATTCAGCTCCCCCATGCTGCCTGTTGCTGCTTGGTTGTGCCCTCTGCATCATGCCCTGGGGGAACACCTTCCACTGTCCCACGATACACTCAGCGACAGTCACCTTGGACATCTACGAGGACCCACTCAGCTATCATGGGCCTAACCGAGTGCATCGCAAGTCACCGTCCCGTGGCGGTGTGCCTGTGCCGGCCGCTGTGCATCTGGGGCCACTAACTCTGTGCACCTCAAGTCATGGTCCCTTGCTGTTTGTACTATGCACTTCTGATTGAGTGATGACTGTTTTAGTTGTTGCCAGCACCAGACACTCCCTGGGGGCTGTCTTACACTCACCCCACGCACAGCCAGCCCAGGCGTCACTGGACTAGTGTGCCTGCCAACACATCTTGCCGAACCACCTATTGACTCATCTCTCTCTGCACTGTCACAGGTGATCAGGGATATGCACTCTGCACTTGGATGATGACACCCCTCCGAGACCCAAACACACATGCCCAGAGGCAGTACAATGCGTCCCACAAACGCACCAGGGGCATCGTGGAACGCACATTTGGCGTGTTGAAGTCACGTTTCAGGTGCCTGGACATCACAGGCGGAAGGCTCCTGTAGAGGCCAGACATTGTGTGCAAGATGATCGTTGCATGTTGTGTTTTGCACAACATCTGTGTGCGCTCCATTGCCCCATGGATCCCAGTGCCAGATGCACCGGACGATGATGAGGACGATGGGGCAGGTGGCCCACACCCCCCTGTGGCTGCAGCAGGAATAGCCCGTAGGAACACCCTCATTGCCAATTTCTTCACCTGAGCACGTCACATTTTGTCCGTCCTGTACAATAATGGGACAGTACAAATTGTCCACTGGCACTGCATGTGTAAATAAAACTGATACAGGTTACAGGTTATACTCGTCCATTGTAATGTCACGGATTCCTGCGATGCCAGATGTGCTTGGCCATTTTGTGCACGCATGCGGCACCAGTTGTGTCCTGTGTTCTGTTGTGGAAGTGTTGCAGTATGTACCACATTGTTGACAATGTTGGGGTGCTCTTGTTCTTATGTGTGTATGCTGCACTGTGTCTGAGTCGCCCCTGCAGCTCTGAATTGGCTGCCACTCATCCCTTTCAGGCAGTGGGCCTTTCACTTCTGTGCGTCTACAGTGCTGAGATGTTGCTGACTTGAGTGAATTGTGCCCTTCATCGTGTTGTGACTCGTGGTCATGATCGGTAGGCGGATGTGTAGTTGACGTCAGGGGTTTTTTGTGCACGTGGATGTGTCCGAGTGTGACCTGCACCTTTGCGGATCTGGCCCACACTCAGCCGCATCAGTGTTGTGGCCAGCACATTGACATGATAGTTGGACTGCAGCCATGCTACTCGTCATGTAGTGTCTCTTGCATTGTCAGTGTGGCTGACGGATACGCATCTTCGCTGGGTTTCGCACGTGTGCATGTGTTGGTTGTGTGATTGGTGATGTGTTGGGTGGGTCCCCTTTGGGCACATGGTGGAGGTGGGACTACTTGGTGTTTGTGTGTGTGCTGCAGTGTTCCAGGGGGATCAGGGACATGATCCGGAGTCATTGTGGGTGTGCAGTGTGCTCTGCTTAATTGTGCATGTGTGCCATTGTGCCCATCTCCCCCCGTCCCCCAACTCCCTGGTAGGTACTCACCCTATTGATGTTGTGTCAGGTCATGTTGAGCAGTGTCCGGGTCCTCTGTTCCTGTCACCATCTCCCGACTGATGACTGTGGCCACCATTTTCTCCATTTCATCCTGCTCCTAGTGTTCTGCTGGCCCCCCACCTCCAATGTGCGTGGCTGCTTTCATGTTGGCAGCGAGTTCCTTCTTGGGTTTGCCCTTCGCATCATTCCAGCGCCTCTTGTCCTCTTCCATTGTCCTCCTCGGCGCGGCAACGGCATTCACATAGTCCAAGATGGTCTGCCATCTCAGCGTCTTTTTTGCCAATGACACATTGGAGGTGACGTACAGTTGGTGGTGGTGTTCTATCTCATCCGTGGGGTGGATCCGGGTTTCCTGCACACTGTACCCCATCTTCCTCTCCCTCTTCTCATTGCCCTTCCACGACTCCTGGCTTCCTGGCTGGGCCTCCGTGGGTCTTGTGGGTTTCATGTTGTCCTCTGCACTCGGTCTGGGTGCATCCTTGGTGCTCCGCGGTTCCTCTGGTTTTTGGTGTGATCTTTTTGGGTGCTTTTCTTGTGCTTTTCCCCGCATGACGCGTGGGACTTGCTGGCCTCTTGCTAGTTATCACACGGATTTTTACGCGGTTGGACCCATCGCAACTTTTTTCCCGTTGGGGTTTGCATTTTTATCGCCGTCGCGGTAGTTGTTTTGCAGACATTTGCCGCGTTCTCGTGCGATTATCGTACGGTATCGCCATGTTGTGAATGCCGCGTTAACACTGCGTTATTTTCCCGCGATGGACTGCGATGTGAGAAGTTGCGGTAAGCTATTTTGACGATGTTTATCGCACGTTCTTGTGAATATACCCCGCAGAGTATTATTTGAAAAGCAGGATGTAGCGCAAGTTGGAGTACATAATTTCAAAACCAAGAACAGGTGTCGAACACCAAACCAAAAGCATGTGTGAGGAGTTGAAAGAGGAAGAAAACTAAGCCTGGGAGGAGCGTAAACACTTGTTAATGTACTTCAAGCACAGGTAGGCTGAACAGGGGTGCCATAGAATGGTAATCCTAAGACTACAGAAGGAGATGGGTTTAAAGGCAGTGAGCGAGAAAACCTTTTGTTACCAAAATATGTTTGGGGTAATAAAAGAAGAAGCAGTTGTAAGTAGAAAGCACATTGATTAATCACTCAATGCACTTTCCCAAATGAGACCAACTGACAAACAGGAATCCCTGTAAGCGTAATTTGGGAGAGAAATGTTTTGGAATTTTTCTCCAAGCCAGTCACACTGGCAACAAGTCAAATATTTAAGATGAATAAGATAGTGCATCATTTTAGTTGTGGCCCCCCTATTTTTTCCTATCTGGTACTGCTAGCTGCAGCACTGTTGAACGGTGTACAGTGGTTTAGAACCTGTCCTTTCCCCCTAAAACATGTACTGCACAGAAAATGCACCAGTGGCATGGGAGTTAAATGTAATATGCAGAATGCACAGTGTATTTACACCACCAACATATAGAACAAAAATATATGACTAGCAGGAGCACTATTGTGCTATGATTGGGCTGCAATTTAATGGACCTGGGGTAACACAAGGCAAGGAAAAGTGCTGTACCATGTAAGAAAATCTAGTTGTACATATATATCAGAAAGTGCCCTGTAAAGTCAACCTAGCAAGCCCACATGGTGAGATGCCTGCTTTAGAATAACGTGGCACATTATATCTTTGAAACTGGTGCCCTCATTGTGACCTAAAAGCTATTTTTATTGTGATGGTTTAGGCTTGATGTTTCATAGACAGATAGAGTGATTACAATATTTAGTGCGCATTTCTGCTTGGGAAAATGCTAGAAAAAAATTATTTTCCATTTAGATTTTAAAATATATTTTAATGATAAAATTATAAATCCAGATTTTCAATACATTAAGTGGAAAATTTACTTTATAAAAAAATTACTTTGGGCTGCCTGATCTGCAAATGTCTTACAACCAGTTCTGTCATTCATCACAATGCCAGAAGTCAATACACACTGCTGGTTGGAGATAATGACTTTGCCTCCCGTAAGACAATAGCCTGGTCTCCGGGCCCAAGAAGGCAGGGAGTTCAACATTTGATCACTTAGCAGGGAGGGGTACAAGACAGAAGGCACAACAAAGGACATCCTAAATCACTTCTTATTATGGCATGCCCTCAAATGAAGCTGACAGGGTTTGTTGCCTTCTATCCCCAGAACCCTCCTAGTCCCTGTGTCTCTAGCCTCAGCAGGATGGTGAAGCAGGTTATACCCTGGCATACGGCAGGTCACCTAATCTAAACAGGAGAGTGGGAGGGATCTTTCTTGAGCCCTTCCAGAGGGAAGAAGAGCTCAATCATCTTGCGCTTCTGTGAATGTTTACAGTAAAATGAAGAGAAAGTGCTCCAAAAGGAGGCAGGCATAAAGTGAGAAAGTAGACAGGACTGGATAGGTGATATTATTCAATCACTGGCTAGTGCACAGGATAAAACTAGCACCTCACCACCTCATCAGAACACTCCTGAACCTGCAAAGAAAACATCTGCACAAACAACACTCTGCTAAATAAAGGGGACTCAAAGACTCCTGATGCCTGCTGGCACTTGCTGTCACCAAGGGTCTATAACGTACACCCAAAGAGCAAGTGGTTGCCCTCCTATTTGCCTGCTAGAGGAACACAAAAAGCAGAAGAACTCCTCACTTCAAGAGGGACTGGTGTACAACAGAGAACTAGAGCCTGCAAAAAATTAGCTGAAGAGAGGACAAGGACCAGGGAGCTGTAGGACTGACCAGAAATAATTTTTGGAGCAGCTGGAGAAAAGTGGGACTTAGTAATTTTTCGACCACCGAAGGACCGGGACAAGATGCTGAGAGTTGACCAGGAAGATTTTGCACAAAGCGGGTAAAAAAACAGGTTTGTCCTGCTTAAAGATTTTTTCTACACTGAAAAAAGGTTCAGGAAGTCCTTGTTGTAAAGGTATCCAGCATCATGGAGCCATTGCCCAGTTACTACATCCAGCCTTCCCGAGTACATTTTGAGAACTAAAAAAGCGATTAAGGGCTCAATTTATATGTGTACAGGAAGAGAACTCTGTTGCGGTGGTGACGGAGTTCCCTCCTTTGCAACTTAGTGGTCTGCCTACCTAATTTAATTTTGGGTGGACCTTAAGGTTGGTCACGGTGGAGAACACTTCATCTCAACTGTGGCCAACTTCTTCAATGGCCCTGGGGGTAAGGGCCGTTGGAGAAATGACTACATGTCTACCCGCACAATTTAGATGGGGGAAATATAGCCATTCTTTACTTTCCTGCCTGCCATGCACAACCTGGTGGTAAAGGACATTAGAATTATAATAACTCCTCCCCCGCCTAAGGAGAAGACTCCCATGGCAAGGGGAGCATTATGTTTTTTCTTTACAAAAAGAAAATCTTGTTTCAATATTTTCTTTTTGTAAAGAACAAGAAAATACTCTCTGCTACAGGGCTGCATCCTGCTAATGCAGCCTCATAGCGCAGAGTAAAATGCATTGACAGGAACTGCCTATGATTGCAGGTCCTTGCAATGCTTTTATAAATGACCACCTGCTTGGCGGCTATTTATTAAAGAGGTGAGCGGCCCCTCTGCCATGTGGATGGAGTAATTTACTCCATTCCCATGGGAGAATGGCAGGCTGCCCACCGTGATTTAACACAGGCCCTAAGTCTGAAGGTAAAACCTTGGAAGGGGCAAGACATTAGATCCAGCCCAGAGAAAACACTAACTCCTAAGTAATGAAATGCAGCTTTGTCTCTCTTTCAGCTTTTGGCACCAGACCTAATGGAGGCTAAATAGTGATGTAACCCACTTCAAAGGACCCTCACCAGCCTCACTCTTGGAAACTGCCCTGCTGAAGGATTTAGAGACTGAGTCATAAGGTAAAAACTTTGACCGATGCAACTCGCTTGGTTATCCGACCTCTGATCTATCGTGGTCACCTTGAAATCACAACTAGGTCCTGGTGCATCATGAACGAGTGCTTTTTGCAATAGAACATTATGTTAACACATAAAGATACATAAATTAATAGCTGCAGTTCCCTTATTCAATTATAATGATTTGCTGTTTTTGCTTATTCATCTTTTTCTCTCATTAATTGTTTTTTCTATTTTTCTAAGTTGATTTGGAAATTATATTGTGTTGGGTTCTTTGCATTTAAATTGTTGGCACTGCTTGATGTTAGCACACATGTCTCTGGTATTGCCTGCTGCTTTTTGCCAATACCAGGAGTTGAGCAGAGATTTCCTACGAACTGTGGTTATGTCATAAATATATTTTGTTTAGTAATAGCTCAGTTTGTGACAGCATGCATTTTCTGATAATCGTGCCAAAGCACTACTTGTGCTGTATTGCATTTAACAATAAAAAAACTCATAGTTCTAAACTGAGAGGTATATTCTCTTAAATAAAACGAGTCACACATGAAAATAAAACATTGCACAGGTAGCAACAATCTTGTGTTCATGTAATTTTCCAAAGTAAAAGTTGCTAGGAAAAGTCAAAATACTTATTCCATTTGTTCGTCCCCATTGCCTCAGTTCTTTTGCACAAAGCATCCAAACTAGTTTACCTTGTTACATACCACACATTAAAGCAGTATGCCCACAAACACGAAGAAACAATAAAGAAAACCATTTCCGTGCAAACCACGCTCCATAGATCAACATGTAAGCACCTTGTGCATCAAAAGGCAAGTTACTTTTGGGAGATAATGTACTCCAAAAGCAGTCACCTGAAAAGAAGAGAACATTAAGCTCCTGGGAATGATATTCACAGGTAAGTGCCAAATGGAGAGCCCACAGCTTTATGCAAGTTTGTTAATTTCCCTCAAAATCAGTTAATGAGCACAATGCTCATGACAATTAGCATACTGACTGCGAGCAAAAAAAAAACAATCTTTCAGCAGGAAAATAAAAACATTCTCTCAGGTTCATGAATATTTATGAACGTTTTCGTCCGCCATATAGCAGTAGTAGCAAGTCCCTGTCGTGGAGCCTCAGCATAAGTTGGGAAAGAGAGCAATACAATATGTTCAAGTAGAGGTGTGGCAGGAGTGGGACAGAGCAACTTAAGGGTGTGCCTCAAAGACCTCTAATGAGGCATCAAAACCCAGTTGCCATACGAAAAATATATGGTGGCCCAGACCAAATTCTTTCAGATAGGAGTTCATGGATTGGTGCCTTGGGGAAATGGTGCACAGTTTTAGGGTCCTTTGAAAGGTGTAGGAAATGTTTGAGGTAACCCTAGAGGTTTCAATAAGAATGCTAGCAATGGTATGATGAGATCTGGAGCTTGTCACAGCTGTGGTAAACAGGTACATTGGAAGAAAATCTTGAATGTACAGTCATATGCTAATGGGGATCAAATAAAGCACCAAATGAACTCCAAGCAACAGAATATGATTTCAATAGCACAGAATGTGATGAGTCAGTGAACAGTCCTAGCCCCACTGGCACCTGTGCAGAATACAAAGCAGTTCTACAAAACTATGCCTTTGACTTTGTTTCTTGTAACTTGGATGCAGAATAGTACAGTAGATTTTCCACAGAATGTTCAGTTTCAGCAAAATTCAGTTCAACCTCAAGTGAGATACTCAGTGATTAGTGATTTGTTGACACAGTCGGCAGCTGCTCTTGGAGTTCTGCAAGAATCGAGTCAGGTGCAATGACGGTGCCTGAGAAGGGAGAAAGACTACATGCTCAGCACAGTTTTAAAAGGGTACCAGAATGGCTCATTTGTAGAAGGAGTAGTTAATTGGCCATTCTGTGTCATTTTTAGTTGATACTGGTGCTACCAGTTCCACAGTTAAACCAGTGGAAGTTCCTAACCTACCGGACGCTGGAAAAGATATCCAAGTAGGACGCATTTCAAATAAACTACTCATTAATATGTTGTCAGCAAATGTGCTGGTAAAAATAGGGCAAGCTGTAAATGAACATGTATTCATGCCACTTTTGCCACTTCCAAAAAATGAAAATGATGATGATGTCTGGGACGAGCATGACTGCCTTTATGTAATATAATTGTGCACTATTACTAGATCTTGCTGCATAGTCAGCACATTGAGTGTTACAATCTATACTGATAGCCAATACTGCTTTGGAATAGTTTAGGATTTTGGCCAATTTGGTCACAGCATGGTTTCATGAACTTCAGTTGGGGCACCAATTCTCTTTTTTTTTTATTTTTTTTATTTTATTAGCCACAAAATCAAGTCACAAACCATAGTTTAAAATAAAGCACAGAGAAAAGCATAAGATAGAATATACAAACAACAAGAAAAATAAATAAATAAATAAATAAATAAAAAGTAAAAAGAAAAGGTCGAGACTCTTACAAATAGATGCAAACACAAAATTGACTTTGAAATTAGCAAAACAATGATAAAACAGTAATGTTACAAAATCAACTAATCCCACCGCAAGCTAGACCAAGCCCTCTCGAATTTAACCAATGAGGGTCGGCCCCTGGACTTTGCTAACGCGAGTTCCATTTCATAAACCCCCTCAATAACAACCAAAATTCTGATATTTTGGGACTCCTTGTTTCAATCCAAACCCTGGCGATACACAGTCGGGCACAAACAATAAAAATTGAAACTAGATATTTAGATACATTGCCCGGATCTGAAACTGTCCCCAATAAAATTTCCTTTTCTGTTAGTTGAGTATCCTTCCCAAAGAGATTGCTCAACTCTAGAGTGATCTTGCACCAAAAAACACTTAAATTTGGGCACGTAACAAACATATGTCGCAGATCAGCAGCGAATTCATCACATTTGGGACAATGTGTCTTAGATGAACCATGGGACCCAACCCATTTAGAGATAACCCTGGGAGTATAATACTGCATAAACATAACGCGGTAATGTTGTAGTTTCAGCTTAATTGAGGTAACCGCAATATTAATTATGGCCAATGATTCCAAAGCCTCCTCCAAAGTAATATCAACAACAAAAGTCTGATTAAGTTTGGCTACAATCTGTAAGCCATCATCAGCCGCGGCAGCTAGAAATCTTTGGTACACTTTCCCTATGCACCCCGCCCTGAAATCGTATAGATAGCCCGTAGAACTTCTGTTGTGCGGGGCAGGATTAGCAACCCTTTCCCTTGCTGAAAAAAATTCCGAATTTGCAAATATTTAAAAAATGAATTATGAGTTAACCCGTATTCATTTTGAAGGGATAAAAAGGACCTAAAGCCATGCTCGTCGTATAGCTGCCCAAGATGTATTATACCACGTTGTTGCCACATTTTCCCCACGGAGTCCGAAAATATGCTAGGAAAACACGGAGTGCCCCATAAGGCGACAAATTCATGCAGATCAGGTAGATTATAAGTTTTCCTGATATCTTTCCAAATGAGAGTAATGTGTCTAATAATCTTGAATCGCACTCTTTTAAAGTAATTAGGGTCAGTCATCTTCTGTAACTTAAACCCAGTAACGGGACCACAGGCTAATTGATACGCAAACCAGGGTTTCTCTACCTCAGATCCCTTAAGTAAACACTGGATCCGGTTCACAAAAGCAGCCCAAAAGTAAGCTTTAAAATCTGGAAGTTTAAAACCACCATGTTCATAAGTTAATTTAATGTACCTTAGGGCTCTCCTTGCCCGCCGATACCCCCAAATATAACTACCGATGACACTATCCAGCCGCTTGAAAAAAGATAAAGGAACTCTAAGAGGTATGGTGCGAAACAGATATAAAAACTTTGGTAGTATATTCATTTTAACTACATTACATCTACCAATAATAGTGAGGGGTAATTTATTCCACCGACGTAGATCAGCAGCGACCTTTTTAAGCATTGGCTCATAATTCAGTGCTATAAGATCGCCCGTACAGCAGCTGAGGCGAACTCCTAAATACGTAGCTGTTCTGGTAATACCCAATGAGGGCGGAGCGGATACGGGTGTAAAATTTAGAATTGACTGGGTCTTATTTATATTAAGCTTATAACCGGAAAAAGAACCAAAAGAAAGTGCCTCTTGAGTTATAGCTGACATCGCCATCAAAGGTCTCATAGAGAAGATTGCAATATCGTCAGCATACGCTGTTAATTTCAGTGACATACCGTTAAAAAAAACTGACGGGATAGAAACGTTATGAAGCAGGTGTCTAATAAAAGGCTCAATATAAAGAGCAAATAATAAGGGGGATAATGGGCACCCCTGCCTAGTACCTCTCTGGATCCTAAAATGGGTGGATACCGAGCCATTAATCCTAATGGCTGCAGTTGGATTGGAATATAGCCTCTGTACCGCCGAAATAAACCTCCGGCCGAGACCCAAGGACCCCATGGTTTCCCATAAAGACCCCCAGGCTACTCGGTCGAAGGCCTTCTCGGCGTCCAACATCAGCATCCCAATCCGTTGATCCAGATGGTCAGCAACATCGAATGCAGCAATTGCAGTATTGATATGTGCTGCGGTATCCCTACCTGGGACGAAACCATGCTGTTGTTCAGATACTAAAGAATAAATCAAGGGGGCAAGTCGTAAAGCCAAAAGCTTAGAAAAGATTTTTGCGTCCGCATTAATCAAAGAAATCGGACGATATGAACTAATGTCCTCAACTGATTTCCCCTTTTTAGGAAAAACGATAATATTTGTTATATTCCAAGAGGGAGGTGCGTCCCCACCTTGTAGTATTGAATTAACTACTTCAAGTAAGACAGGCGACAAAGTATTCCTAAAAACTTTATAGAACTCTAGCGGAATAGTATCCTCTCCAACCGCCTTACCAGAAGGCAGTGCGCTAATTGCAGTATTAATCTCTAGCAGATCAGCCTCTCTATCCAACACCGCACTTTGAGATGAATCCAAAGCTGGCAGTTCACTTTCTTGAATATAATCTATAGCTGCTTGCTGGTCGAAGCTAGCCGACCCCTTATACAAATTTACATAAAATATCCTAAATTGCTCCAAAATATCCTGAGTTTTAGAATAAATACAACCGTCAGTCCCTTTAATATGTTTAATATGAGAACCGGACCTCTGGTCAGCAAGCTGATATGCCAACACCCGTCCCACCCGTTCGCTATACTCATACTGTTTTGTCTTGTATTTTAAAAAATTACTTGCAGCTTTATCCTTTAACCTTCTACAGAGCTTGGCTCTCGAATTAATAAGCTGCAAGTAGATTAAAGCTTCGCCAACATCCTTCAAAGCAATTGCTCGAGCATGTTGTTGCTCTAGATCCAAACATTGGCGGTGCTCGTTTTCTTCTTGACTAGTATTAATCCGGTTCTGTTTAACAATATATTGAAGTGTAGCCCCTCTCACAAATGCCTTTAAACAATCCCAAACTATAACCAAAGATGCAGTGTGTAAATTGTTACTAATATAGTCCTTTAGAGTTATTTGCATATGAGTTATAAAATCAGGATTACTCAAAAGGTGTCTGGGAAATGAAAATCCCCTAGTTCGTTGCTTCTCTATTGAAGAAAAGTAAGCTGTGAGTAATATGGGATTGTGATCTGACGTTATCTTAGGACACACCACCATAGAAGATTTGTCCACTACATCGTAATTGACAAAAAACATGTCAATTCTTGAATATTGTTTATGAGGATGTGAAAAATACGTGTACCCTGGATGTGACGGAAAAAGTTTTCTCCAAACGTCCTCCAGTCGATGAATGTGTAATAAATCTAAGATAGCCGCCCTCACCTTAACCATACGGGGTCTCCCTGTGGTATTTGTAGTGTCAATTTGCTTATTTAATATGCAGTTAAAGTCGCCCATCACAATGAGATTCCCGGCCCACTCCAGTAATTCTGAACATAAAAAGAAATAACCTCAGGGCAATCAACATTGGGGCCGTAAACAATACAAACAGTCACCTTATGTCCTGAAATTAGGAGTTGAGCAATCGCCCATCTTCCCCTAGGATCGGCCAGTGTGCGTAAAACCATGGCGGTAAAATGTTTAGATTTCAACAAGGCGACCCCACGAATCGAAGCTGACTGCGACGAGCAAACAATCAAATCAAAACCGAGTTGCTTAGAGAGCCCTGTCCTTAAAGGCCAAATGTGTTTCCACAAGACCCACTATATGCGGTTTAAATATCTTAAGTTCTTCAGCTACCAGCCGCCTCTTGACAACTTGATTAAGCCCAGAGATGTTCCAGCTCATAAATTTAAGCCCAGGCATTATGCAAGTTAGCCAACAACAGGTCAGTATCTATCCACAACAAAAAACCAACAAAAAAATGAAATACTTTCTCAATAAACAAATTCTCGCTCTTTTTTCCCATTCCTTCTGTGCTTTTTTAACGACACCGTGGCTCTTTAATCCCACCCCCACCCCAACCACCCTACTCCCCCTAACCGGCCCACCCACAGCTACAAACCCCCACCATGTGTCCTGGAAAAGGAATCACCCCCTTAAACTGTCCTAAACTGACAGCATATGGAAGATGCCCAGCCACCCCATCCCAGAGTCCCCCTGAACCAGCCACTATGCACCTATATAAAAAAACATCAAGTCAAAAAATGTGATACCCAGAGAGAGCCAAAAAATTAATTTAGAACAAACCCCCACAGGACAGATAAGTGTAGCCAATACCAAAGGCATAAAGTATGACTAATAGTTGGCTAAATATAAGTTTGGCTCAATTGCTATTCATACATCAGATAGTTGCACAAATCAAACTTTAGAGCTGGGTTGCCACTTACAAAGCGCCTTCTTAGCTTCCTGATCATTAAAAAAAAAGTGAGTACAGCCATCCTTAATGACCTTTAAGCGCGCAGGCTCTTGTAAAAAAACCTGTGTGCAAATAGCTTTAAGCGGATCCATCATTTGACGAAGCTGCCACCTCCTGTCCATAGTAGATTTGCAAAGATCAGATCGCACAAAAATTGACATGGAGTCTACCACAACAGGAGCTGAAGGCCTAGCCTTGAAAAAGATTGCCTGCCGAAGCAAAAAATTGCCAATGAATACAAGAAAAGGTCTAGCAAAGTTGGTTCTAGCTCTATTCCCCTGTGGCAAAAACTGTGGCAGTCTATGTGCCCTCTGAACTTGTGAATCCAGATCCCAGTCATGTAGATCAGGAAATGCCTTTTGTAGTAAACCAACAATAAATGCCCGTGGATCGGAACCTTCTCTCCCTTCGGGAATCCCAAAATCCTAAGGTTCTGGCGTCGCTGCCTGTTTTCAAGGTCTTCGATTTTAAATTGTATCTGAGTCATCTGTGAATCGTGGGTTTTAACCAAATTAACAGTTTGGGTGTTAACCTCTTCGGCAGCTGCCACCCGATGTTGTAGATCGCTGACTTCTGAGGTTAAATGAGAGACCTTAGCCGTAACTTCAATTAGTGCCTGTTTAATGTCAGAACTATCAACCTTAGCCTGTTGATAGTGCGCTTGTGCTTCTGCCCTTTGAATGGCAAGTGCCTGCATAATTTTAGAGAAGGGAAGTTCTACACCAACATTTGTGCAATCTGAATAATCATATATGCGTCCAGCAGTTTCAGCCATATTTGACGCTTCAACACACGGAGCAGGGACGTTAGATATTAAAGGTTGTTCAGCAGTTAGAGACGATACCTGCCCTGCAGTGAAGACAACTTCCACATTTATTGACTCAGAGATGAATCCATCCAAGCCACCAAGTTGAGGACTCAAAGCTTGTGCGTCTCCTAAAGAAATGTTTGAACTAACTGTCCCAGATGGAGCAGCAAAGGAGATAGTAGGTATAGGAGTTCCAGTATCGAAATTTGAGTTCTGCGAGGTATTAATGACATTGTCCATCAGGGTACCTCCAGACCCGCCTGAATTAGATAATCTTGATACGATAGACCTAACTTCGCCTTTTGAAGAAACCCATTTCCGCAATGGACTAGCGCCAGACCCAATCTTCGCCGTATTTGATGCTCCTTTAAGCCGTCCCAATACTTCTGAAACTTGTGTCTTGGTAGCTGCAGCGCTCCCCCTGCCTCGGCCACCTTTACCAGACCGCACAGGGTTAGAGCCTTTCACCTTCACTTGTACTTTTCCTGCTCCCCCCTCCTGAAGTATATTAGGTCTAAAGCTGGCATCATTTCCTTCGCTGCCATTGCCATTACAATTAACATTGCCAATGCTACTGGTATCACAGATGCCTTCTAGTTCGGAAGGAGTGTGGGGCAGAGAGACTGAGCATTCGTCTGAAACGTTCTCAGTTAGCGGCTCGTTAGAAACAGAAGCTAAGATGCCTAATAGAGGGGGAGAAGCAATTTCTTCCTGCAGTGCCTCTACAGCATTAGTTCTCAATGGTGCCTCACCCCTGGGGACCGTTGAAATAATCCCCCCCGCCAGAAAGTCTCAATGGGGTGGTAGCATCTTCAGTGCCCCCTAGCTCATCTTGCACTGCTGCATTCAGCATATCAGCCATTACAAAGCCAGGGATGGAGGTCTCTGAACCGCAGGATTGGAGCAAGGCTGTAGCTCTTCCGGAGTATAACAGTTTCAAAATCGGCTTCCCCACCTGTGAGCCAATAGAGGTAGCATTACAGGTACTAGCCCCAACTTCACCAGAACCCAGGGGTTCAGTTGCCTGCAGCTTTGTAAGGTCTGAGGTCCCCGGGGTCCCCTCTGCAGCAGCTTGAGTCTCGGCACGTTGCCTCCGAGCATTACGCGGGGGGGCCATCGCTCTCACCTCCAACAGAGTCCACGGCGATGTTGTCCCACAGACACAACCCCTCTCGTCTTCGATCGCCGCTGGGTGCTCTGCACAGCCTCCACCACCACTGCAACACCGGTGGGGGTAGTAACTGGAACGCCCGTCACAGGAGCGCTGCTCTCTCCTTTTTCCCCGAAGCAGCCACGGAGAAATCAGTGGAAGAGTCCCAACGAGAAACCACCTTGCAGTACAGCTGCGTTTCACCGCGAGCACGAGCCTCGTACACCGGCTCATCCAAAACGCGTGGGAAGCAAGCACAGCTGAAACAGGTGAAGGCCTCGTATACCAGGATCAGCAATCTTTTTTTTTTTTCCCCCGTAGAAACTTATGTTCGTTTTAGGTATTATTTTAAATATACGGCTCTTGTGAATCAAAATGCCGCGTTAATAATCATAGCGGCAACGGGACAGAGGGATCGCAGGGAGAGGTGGCTGAGACATCTAACCAACGGCGGAGTAATCCGCCATCTTCCCTTTCCCGGGGCACCAATTCTCAATGGACATGCATTCTTGATGTGGTGTATGCTTTTAAGGTACCATTAAAGATAGCAGTAGTGAAATGTGCTTCTCATGGACATTTAAGTGACAAGGTCACTGAGGGAAATAATTTTGCAGATGCAATTGCAAAATATAATGGAACAATGAGTAATATATTGTGCTTGAAGGCAGATGTACAATCACCCTTGTTTTTGCTTCTGTTTCAGTACAAACATTTGATGGATTGAGAGATGTACAACATGAGATGTCAGATGAAGAGAAGGAAAAGTGGGAAAATGTAGGATGTAATGAGGAAAACCTTTGGAAATACACTGGTGAGAGATTTGCCATGGCAGATTCACTGCTATTGCAGATGGTGATAGTATTTCACTGACCTACAAATGAGAGGCGTGATGGGATGGTGAGGCTGTTAAATGCTTACTGGTTCAATCCTCATTTCAGAAAAATTTTGGAAGACCATTGTTAGAGATGAATAGTGTGTCAGCAAAACAATGCTGGAAAGAAAACCTATGTAACAATGAATCACATAGGGAGAACAGCTGGTCCCTTCAGTAGGCCACATATTGATTTTGTAGAAATGCCACCATTTAATGGTTTGAAGACATAATGATTGTTATGTGTTTGTTTTCAAAGTGTAAAATTACTATTGAGGGTGTTCGTCCCTGGATTGGGAATGCCAACATCAAACATGTCAGACAAGGGAGGTGATTTCGAGAATTAAATCATGAGAGTTTTTTGTGCAACATTGAAAACTGATCAGATCATTGTAGTTATCATCCAAAAGCATCAGGAGTAGTGAAAGGATTTGATAGTATACTTAAAAACAAGGTTGCAAAAATGTGCTTCAGCTTCTCTGAAATGTCCATATGCACTTCCTTTGGTGTTGCTACGCATAACATGCTAGAATAAGACCACAGGATTGAGTGCCCATGAGATGCTTATGGGAAGGCCAAGGAGACCTCTGGGTATTCCATTATGAGTCTTGCTTACTGTCACTGATGAACTGATCCTGTATTACTGCAAGGGCCTAGCTGATAAAGTTTGCTCTATCTCTCACTAGGTGGAACTTGCTACTACTTCAGAGTCCACAGAATTGGGGAATGATCTACAACCAGTAGAACCCATTCTAAACAAAAAGCATGTACGAAGAGACTGTTTGGAAGAATGTTGGAAGGGCCCATACCCAATAATCTTGGTGACAAACATGTCAGTGAAATATGGAGGTTTACTGCATTTGATCCATAGATAGCACACATGTAGAGTGTGTGCTGCTGATGAAGAAGAAAGAAACAATTAGATGAGCCATTGAGTCATTAAGTTAACGTCACGCTCAGTATGTGGATCTGGGGTGGGGGGGGTGAAAAACAAACCCAAGCAAACTAAGAAGGAACAAACCAAGAAGGAGCAAACCGGGGGGCGTGGCTTCGCGGCGAAAGAACATGGCCGCCTGCTAGAGCTTCTCTGAGGCCCCCTTTCCTGCCCCGTAAATCCGCCACACTTATCCGATCCTCCGGTGCCGGATTTGCATGCCGGAGGTGCAGCAGTACATTTTACTGCAATCCTGGGTTTCGACGGACGTCAGAAGGCGGAGATATCCCGCCCGGCGATTGCGGCCTACTGCCTGGAGGAAGCCGGGACCTCGAGTGAGTGCGCCCGCCATCGTGGACGCCTAGAGTGCCGGCGGACCCCCCTCCCCCATTCCCGGGGGGGCCGCGAGCCATTGACACTGCAGTTCAACATCACCCAGTGACGGCCTGCATTCTGGGGCGCTGCTCATCTGTGCTTTGCACCGCTGCCTGAGGGCCTGCTGCGTCAGAGCCGGTCCCGGAGATCGGCCCTGGGGGTCTCGGCCGGTCGCCAGCGGAGAGGTGCTTCTGCACGCCAAGGCGGGGGAGGTGCCTGACACTGCAGTCCAGCGCCAGTGAGTACGCCTGGGTCTGGACTTGTGACCCTCATCGTCTGGGGGCCCCCCCGTGGTGCGGACCGGGACCTAGCGCAAGTGCACCCACTGCTCTTGTTCCCCTGCGCTTCCACGGTATCTGCAGCTGGATTGTGGCCCACGCCCTAGACGCCCCCCCCGCCCCTCACCGGGTGGCCTTTGCTCGTGGTCCCGCGTTTGCACCCCGGCAGGAGAGATCCGAACTTGGCGGATCCCCCAGACACTGCGCAGTTGGCCTGCGGTGCGGATGCGGGCCTAATCATGTCTAACCCGAGGGGTACAAAAACATCCCAGCAAAGCAGGCTGGACCGCTACACCTGCCCGAAGGCGGACTTGCCGGAGCGGAAGGGACCTGGTGACACACAGCAAGGTGGGGCGGAACATGATCCTTCAGAGCCCACAATGAAAGATCTACTGGCAGCTATCACTGGAGTGCGCACATCCATAGACACTTTATCCTCTGAAGTGACACTGATTAGGGCTGACCTCACAAAGCACAGGGAGAAAGTCAAGCAGCTGGAGCTCACCACCACCAGTCTTGTGGAAGACACCTCACAACTACAGACGGACATCAGGGAACTCCAGGCGTTCCGTAAGTTCGCTGAAGACAAGCTGGACGATTATGAGGGGCGCTCGAGACGTAATAACATCCGCGTTCTTGGTGTGCCGGAGAAATCGGAGGGTCCCGCTACTGACCTGTTCATCGAAAACCTGATAACGACAAAGCTGCAACCAAAGGGCCTGTCCAAGCTGTTTGTGGTTGAGAGAGCGCACAGAGTACCTGGGGGCCGCCCAAATCCGGGAGCCCTCCCCCACCCGATACTGGCTCGGCTGTTAAATTACAGAGACAGGGACACAATTCTGCAGGCCGCCAGGGTTGCTCCTCCGATCAAAATAGACAACTCAGAACTCGCTTTCTTCCCCGACTTTACCCAGGCAGTGCAAACGCGTCGACGCTCATTCCTTGATGTCAAACGAAGGCTGCGTGAAAAAGGCCTTAAATACGCCATGCTTTTCCCTGCGTGTCTGCGAGTCGAGTCTGATGGAAAAGCTCACTTCTTCGACCTACCTGGGTTGGCATCTGACTGGCTGGATGGCTGGAGGACCTCACCGGAACGGAGCCTCAGCGGCCACTGAAGCCGACGATCTGCCTTCCTTGAACTGGCTCTCGAACATTTAGGACCGTCTGCTCTTCCCAAATGTTGAGCGTCACGCGCAGCCTTCTGAAGCTTGAGGACGTCGACCTGTAAGCTAATGTACTGCAGCATTTGTCAATCTATCTTTTGACTGACTACTATACAGTGTACCAAGACCTTGTAACGGTAGGGAAGGGGGCCATCGGGGCGCTAAGGCCACCCCTCACTTTCTTCTTTTAGTAAAACGTTGGGCGACAGGCACTCTGCATTTGGTTATTATGGGCAGTTCTGAGCCCAGAGTGCAGGGGAGCAGGGTGGGGGGTTGTTGGGAGGGGTTGTTGTTCTCTTTTGTATATTTTTGTTTGCGTTCTCTCGATGGTACAGTCCCTGTTTGTGCAACCAAAAGCCGCAATGCTTCACGAATATGTCAATGGGTGTGCAGTGGAACAAAGAAGTTAAAATCCTAAGTTGGAACGTAAACGGGTTGGGGGACAAAATTAAGAGAAGTGTGGTATTGCAATATATTAAGAGATTGTCACCAGACATTGTATTGCTTCAGGAAACTCATCTTGTGGGTAACACATGCAAGGCTATGCATAGATGGGGATATACAATGGTAGCACACGCGGGTTTCGCGTCTAACTCTAGAGGGGTGGGCATCCTGCAAAAGAAATCATTCCCCCTATCACTTGCGTCCACCTATGTGGATGACCGTGGCAGATATGTCGGGATCACGGGCACTTGGGAGGGCCGAACCATCACCTTTATGTCTATATATGCGCCTCCGGGGCTACAAGCCACAACATTTGCTGACCTGAGCGCTGTGCTGCTAGCGCTACCAGATGGGCACCTAGTGCTCGGCAGTGACTTTAACTCAATAATATCGGGCTCCCTCGACAGGCACCCTCCCCGCACCATCCCCCATACTGCACACTCTTTTTCCAGCTTCTTGGAGGCAATGGGGCTAGTGGACGGATGGAGAACATACAATCCCGACAAGATCCAGCACACCTTCCACTCCGGGGCACACAATAGCTTCTCTCGCCTGGACTATATAGTTGTCCCAGCTTCACAGGTTACAGATCTCCATGAAATCCGGCATCTAGCCAGGGGTATCTCCGACCACTCCCCCCTATGGGTCCACATGGTCCTGGACCGCACACAAGTAGGACGCGTTGCCCCAATCAATCCCTGGTACTTCAAAAACCCCAAAATACGCAAAGACCTCAGTAAATCCATAGACAACTACTTCCTGGAGAACGAGCACACCGTAGACTCCCCGCAAGTGCTATGGGAAGCCTTCAAAACGGTGGTTAGGGGCCAGGCCCTCTCCCTAATTGCGGGATCAAAAAAAGACAACATAAAAGACATTTCTGATGTAGAACACGAGATTTACCGTCTTGAACAAGACGTGAATTCTGACCCTTCACCTGAAACCCTTCACACACTTCGCCTCAGCCAGGCCGAATATCGGGCACTGGTCACTGACCGTGCCAAAATAATGGGGCAGAACAGGCTGGGCCGCCTCTACGACTGGGGGGATAAGGCTGGAAAACTGATCGCCTGGCTAGATAAAAAAGAACATGCTAGTCGGCTTGTTCCAGAGCTTAGGGACTCGGATGGGTCCCCCATAACCGACCCCCAAGACATAGCCAAACAGTTTGCAACGTACTTCCACACAGTATACAGCTCAGTGGCTCCATACACCGAGGCGGATTCCTCAGAACTCCTACGAGATATCTCTCTTCCAACGCTGTCAGCCACCGACCGGGCGTTCATGGATAGTGCCCTCACCACTGACGAAATAGCGACTACAATCCAGGCGCTGCACTCGGATAAGGCCCTCGGCCCAAATGGCATCCTGATTGACCTCTACAAACTCCGTCCAGATAAATTAGCCCCTTATCTGAAATCTATGTTTGAAGATAGTCTTGAACGGGGATCGCTGCCCCTAGATCAGAGAATTGCAACCATCGTTACCATTCACAAGGAAGGGAAACCCAAAACGGACTGCGCCTCCTACCGTCCTATCTCATTGCTTAACGCAGAACCTAAAATCCTAGCCAAAGTGCTCGCCACTAGGCTGATTAAGGCAATAGGGGACTTAGTGCACCCTGATCAATCGGGGTTTATGCCAAAGAGGAACACTGCTCTAAATCTTCGTAGAGTGCATGGGGTTTTGGGCAGGGTACCGACCACACGAGAGGAAGCAGTCATAGTCTCCCTAGACGCTACTATGGCCTTTGATACGCTTGAGTGGCCCTATCTCTTTGCCGTGCTCACAAAATTGGGATTCGGACCGAACTTTAGCCGGTGGGTGCGTTTGCTATACGCCACACCCATGGCGCAAGTAGTCGTGAATAACAAAAAATCTGAGGCCTTCACACTTAGCCGAGGGACCCGGCAGGGATGCCCTCTCTCTCCCTTACTATTCGCTTTGGCCCTCGAACCCCTTGCTACATGGATCCGTAACGACGTGAGGATCCATGGAATGCGATGGTCGGCAGAATGGGAAGACCGTATTTCTTTCTACGCGGACGACATTCTCCTATACCTCACGTCCCCTAAAAGGTCCCTCATTGTTGTATTTGACATCCTAGCCATTTTTGGCAGATACTCTGGGTTTCGTATCAACTGGCAAAAATCTCACTTATATGTCCTCTGTGGAGACTCTCCTCCTCTTCCTCGGCACTGCCCCATACCAATAGTCTCGGAAGGCTTCAAATACTTAGGTATATTCGTTTCTCTCGATCACTCGCTCCGGTATGCTCGTAACCTTGCTCCCCCACTGCAAAGACTTAAAAGTGACATTGCACACTGGAAGGCACTCCCGCTCTCGCTACTGGGCAAGGCGGCCCTTTTTAAGATGATGGCCCTACCCCACTTCCTCTATGTCCTACAGAACTCGGCAGACCCTGTCCCGAATTCATATTTTAAAGAAATAGAAGGACTCCAGCGAGACCTTCTCTGGGGTGGGAGGCCGCGTATTGCTTTGCAAAAACTCACGCTCAGCTGGTATGACGGCGGAATCGGACTGCCTGACATTAAAAGGTACTACTGGGCAGCGCATCTTGTAACAATAAATCACGGCACCTACGGGCGGCCTGACGACCCGGGGTTCAATATGGACAGATGGCTTCTTCCAAACGGGGCATACACCCGGGCACTGTACTCCAAACCAGACATATACCCACTAACTGGTCCTACCAACCACACAGTTAAAATTTGGCACTCGGCAACCAAATCGTTAGGCTGGAACAACAAACTGACTCTTGCCACACCTCTGTGGGATTCCCCAAAACTTGGGGACCTGAGAAACTCCAAAGGCTTTGACAAATGGGATCTAATTGGCATTTCCCACATTAGGGACCTCTGGGGCAAAGAGGGCGTACAACCCTTTGACGCCCTCCAGTGTCGGTATGCAGTGGCGGATTCCGAGCGTTTCCGCTACCTGCAGATCCGACACGCATTGCAAACAGTGCTGCCCCGTGACTCCTCCCCACCTGATTCCTCCCCACTGGAGGACAGGCTATTAGATGGTCATTTACCTACAAAAGCTATCTCCCTAACTTACCAAAAGCTCATTAACAACATGGAGGACCCCCTGCTATCACTACGAGAAAAGTGGGCCGGGGATGGTATTGAATTAGACGACGAAGACTGGCAAGCGGCGGTGTCCTCCCCCAAAACTGTTGCTATTTCGGCGCGTCTCCGCCTTGTGCAGCTAAAGATACTACATAGAATTTACATAACAGGTCCCCAATTGATACACATGAGTGATCTGGCGGATGGGTCTTGTAGGAGGGGATGCACCCAACTGGGCACGTTTATGCACATAATATGGCACTGCGAACCGATCCAGGAATACTGGCGTAAGATATACGAAGTAATGAGAGAAACAATGGGAGTCGAAATCAACCCAGAAGCCCCTAGATGCCTCCTCAACGTCTGGGAACCCACTGACCTTAACACGTACACTACACAATGGGCCACACTCGGCTACATGATCGCCAAGAGGAACATCGCTCAGCTTTGGGGGGCCTCACATGCACCCACGATCACTGACTGGGAAAAAGACCTTGATTGGTGTATGCTACGGGAAAAGACAGTGTACATGGCCCGGGGCTGCCCCCGAAAATGGTCCAAGGTATGGGCCCCCTGGTATGAATATCGTGGCAACCTATGTGCTCCTCCCCGTACTTTTGACTGTGATGCTCCCCCCTCCCCGTGATTTCCAATGCATTATCCTGCAGTATTTGTATGTATATTTGATTTCGTTGTACTCCCTACTATTGACTTTTGTGGCACTGTACCTATTATTGAGTCTGTTCAATAAAAAGATTTATAAAAAAAAAAAAAAGAAGGAGCAAACCAAGAGGATGGAAGCTTGATAAAAGTCTGAATTAGGTCATTTGCCTCAAGACTATATGCCTGAAGTTCATCTGTCTGAAAGTGAGAGATAAAGAAATAGAGCAGCACAAAACAATCTTGAACAAGGGTTTGGGAAATCAGCTGAAGTTGTTAAAGGAGACAATGATAAAGAGTCTGAAGTGAAAATTGGAGAATTATCAGCGAAGAGTGAAACAAGTGGTGTAGTACAAAAATCAATTTGAAAAACAGTTCCAAAGAAGATTTTATTCAGGGATTTTTATTATTAATTGATTATTTGTTAATGTGCTATGGTATATTAATTTCTTAATGGCACAATTTTATTAATTGGCTGATTCTAGCTAGCCTTTGTTTTCATTGATTATAAATATGATACTTGAATAAATCTACACAGTTGAGAAATGGAGAAGCCTAGTTGTGCATATTTGTCTTTATTGATTGTGACTGAGCAAACTGAGTTTGCGGATTCTCCATTTCTGGCAAAATGACCCTCCTTAATAATAATTGGAGTGACGGGTCAACAGGGACAGAGCTCCAGGAGAGGCTGCAGAAAGATGGAACCCTGAGCGAGAACAGTATCAGAATGAGATGGAAGTACCATGAGGTAGGGCAACTTCCTGAGGGGGGAAAGACTGAATAGCAGCCAGGCCATAGTCTGCGAGAGCATAAGCAGAGAGAACACCAGTGTCAAAGAAAAGCACCTTAACGTTAAGCAGTATACTAAGATGCATGTCACTAGAAGGGCGACAATACTGATTGCTACATATGAGGGCACCATTGTGCCTTCCTGAAAGCCTCCATTGGAAGCCAACCTTCCACCCCTGGTCTTCAAGGTGCTACATTATTGTGACCGCAATCTCATCCTCAAAGAAGATCGCAAGATCCCTGACCTCACTGTGTACAATGCCCGGCTAATGCTCTTTCCAGATTACATGCTGGCTGTACAATGTCAACGGGGCTCATTCTTTCAATTACACGAGCTTGGTGTGTAGTATTCCCTACTGTTTCCGATAAAGCTCAGGGTCCTGATGGACAGCAAATTCGTCTTTTTTAGAGCCCCCAAGGAAGCCTGGGGTTGGAGTGATACGAGGTGTCCTGCGTCGCAACACTCCACTTGGTCTAAAGATACAGCATTGGCACACCCCCAAAGAGATTGCCACCGCAAGAGGCGCCGTAGAGAGAAGCGTCTCCCAAGTGTTAGATCTATGCCTAATCTGGAGAGCAGGTGATACAGGAGTGACGACATGCATTACAGAGGATGATAGCATTCTGGAACACGCACCCCTGTCTGATGCTGACAAAGACTCAGTGGGATCATCCAGTGAAGATGGTTTGTCTACTGTCTGGCTCTCAGAACCGCACATTGATACTGCCGGTCATCACTCCACAGACTGCAGATGGTCTTACCTGACTCCTTAGGCTGCCGAGTGCTACTCCCTTACTGTTCTCCATCCACTGGCTGCGGTGTGATGCCCACGCATTAGTCACTGCGCATTAATCATTGATTCCTGCCAGGTTTCTCCTTTGATGCTGTCTAATCCTCCTCTCATCCCTCCCCCTCTTTTCTCACCCCTCTTCCACCCTTTCCTATTATATTCTCCTTTCCGCACTCTGGTATATTCAATCGATATTCAGATTTGTGGTGGTCGCCATACACTGATGTGCCTTCTTCTATAGACACCACACACAGGGGGGTCTCACATACCTGCTTTCCATACACTGATCTAACCTATACATGTGGTGTGTTAATTAATGTGGGACACGTTAGGTAGTTTGGATGGATGCATGTTGCTGCTCTGCCTCAATGGTATTCTATGTTTGGTTTTCACTGTTCCTTTTCTTTTGCTAAATGTTAGGTTCTTTTGTCTGCACCTAGCTGAAGCACACAGTGCACCATGTTTGACCTTTGACCTTTTAGACAGGGCCAAACCCCCACTACACACCTCAATTAGTGGCATGCCTGGCACCAACGTGATAACATGGAACATTCAAGGAATGCACACCCCTTCATGTAGGTATGCTGTATACTCCTACCTATATCGACGAAACACCCACATTGCTTATCTGCAAGAATCATGCTTGATCATGGCTGAGGCTAAAAGCTACAGAGGCGCTGGCGAGGGCAGGTATACTCCACTAACTTTTTGGCATACGCAAGGGAAGTACTAGTGTGGATCAAGGCTGATGTTCCTTTCCAGGTGGAGAATACCAGAATTGACCCAGACAGCAGATATGTCCTGATCAGGGTTAGACAGTATGGGAGGCATGTGGTAAAAGGTTCCATTTATACACCTAACAGGGACCAGGCAGTATTCCTAACTAAATTGTCTGATGGTCTGTGGGGTTGGAGTGGCCAGCTCTGGCTGTGGAAGGGGACTTCAGTAGTGTGCTGTGACTTGATTTAGACCACTCGTTCCCCCAATCCCGAATTCTATAGAGGATGATGGCCTGCTCCAGGTCAATTTCTTCTCTTACCTCGCTGATCAGAGTAATGGAAACAGTTGGGGTGGTATGCAGCAGGAGAACCCCATGCATCTCACTATACAATACTTACATGCCAAGGGTGCCGGTACTCATCAGACCCACTGGTTTGCTGACTCCCTGTGCACACACACTGCACAATCGCTTCTCCCTCTACGCTGCCACTGGAAGAGGACCTAAGCCGCCCATGTACAGATAAGGAATGGAGCTTAGCTCTGGAGAGTTCTAGTCAGATTCCACAGAATGCTCACTTCCGCCTCATACAGCACTATGTCCTCCACGGGGCTTACCTCACCCTACACAATATAAATTGGTACTTTCTACACATGGGTGCCACCTGCCCCAATGTAACTTTGTTGATGCTGATATCTTACACATGCTGTGGGCCTGCCCCTCTTTGCACTCCTATTGGCATGAGGTCACAGCCATTTGGCACACTGCACAGGAGGACAGGTGATGCATAACTGGGAAATATGTGTGTTGGGGTTGCGCCGCCATGACAAAAAACACATAGCCACAGACCTGTTTATTGTCCTCGGTCACATATTAGCTAAGCAGCTCATCACACAAAATTGGAAATCTCCCACTCCCCTCACAAGCATCACATGGGAGTGTTCAGTGATTGCCTGAGCTCAGGCAGAGAGTGTCACCCTACATAGAGAAGACACACTGGGCTTATGTAAGTATGCCCTAGCTAACAACTGGGACACTATATTTACTGACTTCCAGTCAACCGATCAATCGGCAAACAACTCTTAGTGGTATTTCTGATGGTTGAACACGTGACTAAGAGAGCTCTGTTCCAAGCAATGGCCTTATATGGCTTGGTTCCTGGAGTGCGCCACAACGTTCCTGTACATGCTCGATTAGATCAATATACCACATAATCGTTCTAAGCAGTTATCACTAGAATATGCTTGTTGGATATGGCTCTGTTCATAGTTACCTAAAGTTGCTTTTTTCATTATGTCTAACCATACCTGAGCATTTATAGTGGCTACACACAGATAACATCGGATATGTGATGGCATTGTGCGGTACAGACATGGACAATACTCTTCAAGTATGTTTCCCATGCACTCCGTAAATATTTTCATCTCTAAGCCTGCAGGCATCAATTTCACAAATTATTGTTGTACAATGTTGTGTATGTCGAATAACTGGTGTAGGAAGCTGGCTCTGTATATACTATACCAAAGTGAGGTATAGTGTGCACAGAGTCCAGTGGAACCCCAAAGGTAGGCAGAGGCAAAGTTAGATAGAACCTTACTCTCTATTTGTGGTAGTGTGGTCGAGCAGTAAGGCAGTATCAGAGGACAGTGTTAAGCATTTGTTGTACACACTCAGTCAGCAAATGAATTCACACACTCAAAGACTGAACTTCAGACCAATTGTTCTTGTATAAAAATATTATTTTAGTTATTTTATTTCTAGAACCAAGCAAGCCTGGCACAGGTAAGCAATAAATACTTTACAGTAGTAAATACTGATTGTAAAACAGTTCAATTGCAATTGTAAATGTACTATGGTTTGACTTACAGTATTGTTTCAGAGAAATGCAATCACTTGTAAATACAGTACATAGACTTGAATGGGATTTTCAGTAAAATAGCAGGTAAGTTACTTTTGGATTACTTTTCTTACTCAGTGCTGTATGCCTAGATGCAGCACTGGGACAGTTCCTGTAAACAGGTGAGTAAAAGCGTTTTTGTTGAATCGTACAATTTTATAAAATTTCTTTAGGTTTCAAAATTCCACACAAAAACTTTTTCAGGAAAAAGTGTCAATGCTATCCTATGGAGGAAAATATGGTTATCGGTTTTTAGGTAAGTATTCGGTAGTGGGAGTTGAGGTTCTGGGGGTAGACTCAGGGGTCCCCCAAGGTCAGTGATGCACTCTTGTTACACCCTCAGCGGCACTAGGGTGGCCGGGTGCAGAGTGTTGAGGCCCAATGTTATCCAATGTGGGATAGGGGGCCTCCGGTTGGTGGCTGCTGGCAAGTAGGCCACTTGGTTGTGGGAGCAAAGCGCCTGGACTTTAGCTCAGGGCAAATGGGGAAACAAATTAGCACCAAAGGTGCACCCTCAGCGGCACTAGGGCGGCCGGGTGCAGGGTGCTGTTTCGAGGTCGGATGCCCTGTTGTTTCCAATGGAGAACCTCCGGTTTGCAAAAGCACTACAGGCAGGGAGACAAAGGACTTCTGGGTGCAACCACCACTTCGAGAGGTAAGTTGGGAAGTTAGGGGTTGGTTAGGCACCGTAGGTTTGGGCACACAAGGCCGTGGGGCGTCGGGTGCAGGGGTGCCTTTTGGGGTCAGATCTTCTTACCAGCTCCTGGTCGCGGTTAGGGGGGCCTTCTGGATTTAGGCTGCAGGCGTCAGCTGGAGGCTTGAGGCAGGTCAGGGATCACCGGATCTCGGTTCAGGATCGCCGGGGTGACCTCTTCGTGGTGTTTTCCCACTCAAGCTCGGGCGTGGACGGCGGGTGCAGAGTGGGGCGGATCCGCGGTGTTCGGCTTGAGCCAGAGGTTGCAGTTGAACAAATCCGGTGTGCACGGGAGAAGCAGTCTTTGGAAGTGAAGGCAGGCAGGTCCTCCGGGGATTTTGAGGTTGCTGGCTGCAGGACACACTGGGATTTTGCAGGAGCATGTTCGAGGGGGAGACAGGCCGGTGGGGCTGGGGCCAAGTCAGTGGGCGTCTTCCTCTTGTTAGCTGCTGGACGGCTGTTCGGTCCTTCTTCTTCTTTTCTTCTTGTTTCTTGGCTGGATCTGAGGAAGCAAGGTTCAGGGGTGTCCCTAAATACTAGATTTAGGGGTGTTACGGGTAGGTAAAAGGCAGGGACCAATGGGTACCTTCCCTGGGGTGGGTACACCCCCTATTATGCCACCCTCCAGTGGGAGGGGGGCATGTGCCTGTCCCTGGTTGGCTGAGTCCCCCCATCTTCAAGATGGCGTGGACTGAGAGTAGTGCTTCACCTCGCCTCCCCCACCTGAGGGGTGGAGTTGGCAGAGGTGGGCACACCTCTCTTTCTAAGAATGACAAACAAAGTACACTTTTTTACTGTTCCCTAAGCTAAAAAAAACATCGAGACACCTTCAGACACACTTCATCCAAAGGAAACCCTTTACAGCAAAAAAAAACTTCTATTTAAGATGAGCGTTGTAATTGGGTACTGCCCATTCAGTAGCTTGGAATTTTTTTCTTTTTGTATACACAGTGTTGGACTTTTTACTGTAGGTTAGTGTTGGAACTGGCACTTTCTGGATGGCTGAGGCAGTGCCCTAGGTAGGCAGAACCTACCACTCCTGTCAAAGGTAGGTGATCACACTCACTGTATAAACCTGCACTCACCCTTGGGTAGCTTGGCACTGAGCAGTCAGGCTTATCACAGAGGCAATGTGTAAAGCATTGGCTCAGCACTCACACAATAAATACACTGTGCATCACAAAAGAGACTTCACACGTGGTGTATGTAAATAAAGTTTGTATTCAACACACTCATTAATTAACACAACATGAACATCATGTTTTCTGGGCACAAATCACATTTGGAAATATTACTAGCAGTACTAGACCCAACCATGTTGAAATGACATCAGTAGTATGTGCATTTGGGAGAGATCCTACTTTACCTCCCAGCACCCTTATGCGTTGTGAAACATTGTCAAAACTAGGCCCACCCTGGCAATCATACCACTTTAATACCACACAGTTATATGGTGTACCCCAGATCACAACGATATCAGAAATGTGTTTGCACAGATAATTAAAACACTTTTACACAGCACTGTAAGCCAAGGTCACAAGGGTAAAAACCAATGTCAAATGTAGCAATCTTCTGGTAAGGAATCAACATGTAAAGCAACACTGCAGTGCTGTGTAACTAATGTCAGGCAGTCCTCATGCAGTCACTCCCACAGGCTATTCCGTATGGAGCACAATCACACTCACATGCACACAGCACCGTAATGCATTGCAACTGATATCCGGCAGGTCAGTTGATCATACAAATGCGAACCCCGTGGCCCAAGCCCTCCTCCACCTTTCAGCTAACCCTGAGTAACCTATGTCCACGGGTTGGAGATAAGAAAAACCTCCCCTGATACTAGGCGGATTGCCTCTGTAGTCACACTTAGTCAAGGTCCCAGGGAAGAAGGTGGGGGTCGGTAACAGGGCTAAATAGGCAGCAATTAACAAATGGGGGCTTGGCCACTACTTGGGAAGTTCACCCACTGTATGCATAGCAGAAGCGGGGTGAGGGCGATGGTCGGTCATTTAAAGGGTTCCACAGTTGCCCTTCCAGCGCCAGCCCAAATCTGCAAAGCACGGGGGTCACGCAGTCTCTTGACCTGCTTCCGATCACTCTTGGAAGCGTCCGTCAGCCCAGTCAATTACCCTCACCACCCAGGCCCGATCCAGGTAAGACTACCTGGCAACACAAAGTCATTGGGCCGGGAGAGGGGAGTTGATCTGCCACTCTGAGAGCACAAAAGTAACAATCGATGAATAGGTGGTGAAGCAGGGAGCCTCTTGGAAGATGGAGGCACCCCGTCAGACACACGTCGATCAAAGTAGCACCCAGGCAATCCGGGGACAATGGAACATGAATCGCTCCTCCACACCTTCCTGGAAATGAGGCACAATGACTGGTGCACATTGATACAAGTCACACCAGACAGTTCTGGTCACACACAATGAAGAGTCGCAAACTCAGTACCTCCCTTGAAATGAGGCACAATGTCTGGTGCGTGTTGATCCGAGTCACACCAGACAGTTCCGCTCACACACAACGAAGAGTTGCAAATTTCTTACCGCCCTGGAACTAAGGCACAACCTCCAGTGCTCACCGATACGGGTCGCACCAGACACTACCTGTCACACACAGCAAAGATTTACAAATGTTGTACCTCCCTGGAAATGATGCACAATACCTGGTGCGCATTGATACGGGTCGCACCAGACAATTCCAGTCACACACACAGGTGAAAAGCTTAGCAGTGCCGCCCAAGTTACAATTAGGCACTACTACGGGTACGACCTCCCTCTGAGGGTCACAACCTGTGCATTAAACACCGCACGCAATGAGCATGCAGTCAACTTGTGACACAAGAGAAATGCAGCACAATTGACAAAGCGGGTCACGCTGGGTCCCGCAACCGGTATATCCGCTCACCACCAACAAAATGCTTCTGTGTGTTGAGGCACCCACAATGCAGGGGCCACACTCCTTAGATGCAGACAATACTTTTGGGGCGTCACACAAGGCAATCCTGTCTCTAGGCACAATACATAGTTCCATGATCATGAAGCGCTACCAGTTGGACTCCAGAACACGCTGTGGGCACTTAAAAGGGGACTGCTCTCCAGGTGTCACACGTAGACAGTGTAGGTCCCTCGTGGGAAGTCTTTGATGTCCCTAAGACCTCCACAAGAGAGCATTGGGCAAGCCCAAAAGCCTTTGGAGAGCACACTTCAGGGTGCCACACAGCAGCAGGTATTCAGCCCAGGCCAGCCACTATTCAGGAAGGGTGTACGGTCCCTTCCAATGGCAATAATCAAACTTGTGCACAACAGGTTCCTCTGGCAGTGTGCACCACGCAGTTCCAGGATGTCCGGTCCCACATCCCCACAAGTGTTTCTCTGCCCTGCTGCAGTATGGCACCAGTAGTTATACTGTAGTGTGCCTTTGAAGTAGGGGGTGGTTCAGAGGGCTCACTTTTCCACACAGGTCTACCCTAAATGTCAGTCCTGTCTGCCATGAGGCCGTGGAAAACAGATCTTAATCCTTAGTGGGGCCATGATTTAACTTCCCAAAACCTCTTCCTCCAATCTATCCATATAGGCCGACAAATGGCAGAGGTCTGCCATTCCCATTTTTATAGCTGTCGCTGGGGAATGCACAGATGTGCTTCCCCCAGTCCCAGTGTGGGCTGGAGTCAAACTAATCAATCAATCAATCAATCAGGGGAATTGTAAGTGCACTACTCACCCATGAGGGTCTCAAGGCGCAGGAGGGGGGGTCAGGCAGCTCCGTTCAGTCGAAAAGTCATGTCTTGAGTGTTTTCCTGAAGATGTTTCGGGAGGGGGTGCGTCTGATGTCGATTGGGAGCTCTGCGGATGCGCGGGATTTTGGCGAGGGCAAAGTTGGTGGATCGGAGGTTTCTTTTGGGTACTTGGAAGGAGATTCTTTCATTGAGGCATTGGTGTCCGGTGTTGTGGAGGCATTTGTAGGTGTGGGTGAGAATCTTTTTTTTTTAACAACAAATTTTATTGAATTTTCAGCGTACCAGATAGACACAGTCCAACAAGAAAATGCAAAGAGAATGCATTATATTACGTCTCTGGGTACAATTTAGAGGCCTCCATAAGTCTGCAGAACATCAGACCGAAGAGTGGGTGAGAATCTTGAACGTGATTCTCTTCTCGACGGGAGCCAGTGGAGGTTCAGTAGGTGTTGGCTGATGTGTTCGTGCCGAGGGATGCCGAAAATTAGTCTGGCTGGCGTATTCTGTATTGTCTGGAGCTTGCGGATTAGGGACTCGTTGATCCCAGCGCAGAGGGCATTTCCGTAGTCCACTCTGCTGGTTATGAGTGCGTGGGTGACAGCCTTCCTTGACTCGGGGGGGATCCATTTGAAGGTCTTTCAGAGGATGCGGAGGGTGTTGAAGCAGCTGGAGGCGACGGCGTTGACCTCTCGGTTCATCGAGGGGAGGAATCTAGTATGATGCTGAGGTTTCAGGCGTGGTCCGTGGGGTCGGGGGGCTGCCAAGGGTGGTGGGTCACCAGGTGTTGTTCCATGCTGACGGGGAGGTTCCAAGGATGAGCACTTCTGTCTTCTCTGAGTTGAGCTTCTGGCAGCTGTTGCTCATCCAGGATGCGATGTCCTGCATTCCTTCCTGGAAGTTGAGTCTGGTGGTGGTGGGGTCCTTGGTGAGGGAGAGGATGAGCTGGGTGTAGTCGGCGTAGGATACTATGCTGAGGCCGTGCTGTCTGACAATGGTAGCGAGGGGGGCCATGTAGATTTTGAAGAGGGTTGGACTGAGCGATGATCCCTGGGGTACTACGCAGTTGATTTCCGTGTGTTCGGCGAGGAAGGGTGGCAGTCTGATTCCTTGGGTTCTGCCGGTGACGAACGAGCAGATCCAGTTGAGGGTGGTTCCTTGTATGCCGGCATCGTGGAGTCTGGTGGCGAGTGTGCGGTGGGAGACGGTGTCGAAAGCTGCTGAGAGTTCGAGTAGGATCAGGGCCGTGGTGTGTCCTTGGTCGAGGAGGGTGCGACTGTCGTCTCTGGCGGTGAGTAGGGCGGTCTCAGTGCTGTGGTTGCTGCGGAATCCGGATTGGGAGCGGTCGAGGATGGAGTTGTCTTCGATGAACCTTGTTAGTTGTGCGTTGACGGTCTTTTCGGTGACTTTTGCCGCAAAGGGGAGGAGGGAGATGGGCCGGTAGTTCTTTAGGCCTGTGGGATCTGCTGAGGGTTTCTTGAGCAGGGGTCTGACTTCTGCGTGTTTCCAGTCATCGGGGAAGGTGCCTGTCTTGAAGGTGGAGTTGATGGTGCATCGTAGTTCTGGCGCGATGGTGGTGGCAGCTCTGTGGTAGATGTGCGGTGGGCAGGGGTCTGTGGGGGCCCCTGAGTGGATGCTTTTCATGGTCGAGGTGGTCTCTTCGGTCGTGTCCGGTGTCCAGGAGGAGATGGTGGGCAGGCCGGCGTCGTCGGAGGAGGGGGTGGTTGTGGGGTCGGGTATCCGGTCGTTGAAATTGTCGTAGAGGCTCTTGATTTCCAGGTGGAAGTAGGAATCAAGCTTGTCGCAGAGGTCCTGGGACGGGGTGGTGTCCGTGGTTTAGCTGGGGGGCTTGGTGAATTCCTGGATGACGTAGAAGAGTTTCTTGGGAATGTTGGAGGTGGAACGGATTTTGTTTTGTATGAAGGTCTCTTTGGTGGTCCTGATGCATTGGTGGTATTCTGTCAAGGCGTTCTTGTAGGTGGTGTGATTTTCGGGCATTTTTCTGTTCCTCCAGTTCTTCTCTAGATGTCTGCAGGTGCGTCTGGCTCCTTGGAGGTCAGTGGTGAACCAGTTGGCCTTCCTTGGGCGCTGTCTGTCGGAGTTGTATAGGGGTGCGAGCTTGTCTGCGCAGTTGGAGTTCCATTTGTGCAGTTCCCTGGCTGCGGCGTTGGCATTGATCGCGGTGGAGGGGCTGTCGCGTTTGAGGGTAGAGTTGAGCTGCTCCTCAGTGACTTTGTTCCAGTTCCTTCTCGGAAGGCGCAGAGCAGGTTTGGGTGGCTTGGGTGTGTTGACGAGGAAGTGAACGCAGTGGTGGTCCGTCCATGGGGGTTGCGTGGTGTGGCTGAAGTGGATGTTGTTTCCTCCTGTGAAGATGGGGTCGAGGGTGTGTCCTGCCTTGTGGGTTGGCGTGGTGACGAACTGTTTCAGTCCGATGTTAGCGAGGTTGTCCAGGAGGGTGGTGGAGTTGGGGGTCGCTGGGGTTGTCGAGGTGGAAGTTCAGGTCTCCGATTAGTATGTACTCCATGGAGGCGATGGCATGGGGTGCGATGAGGTCTGTGATGGGAGTGGTGAATGGGACACGGGGGCCAGGGGGTCTGTGGGCAAGTGTGCCACAGAGTGTGGTTCTAGGGCTGGTCTGGATCTGGAAGTGCAGGTGTTCGGCGGTGGAGAAAGCGTCGCTCGAGGTGGAGAGACAGAGGGAGCTTTTGAGTGCGATGGCGAGTCCTCCTCCTGGGTGGTTGGGGCGGTCCTTCCTCTGGATCTTGTATCCGTCAGGGATGGCGATGTCGGGGGCAGAGGAGGCGTTGGTCCAGGTTTCAGTAAAGAAGGCAACGTCTGGTGAGAGGGTGTCGAGGAGGTTCCAGATCTCTACGGTGTGTCTGTGCAGGGAGCGCAAGTTGAGGAGGATGCACCTCAGGGTGCCAGTGTTGTTGGCGGCGAGAGCGGTGGTGAAAGTCTGGCGGCAGTGGCACCAGGAGAACTGGCCGTGGGTGGTGTTCAGCGAGGACAGTTGGCAATGGTTGTTCCTTCCAGGGGTGAGTGTGAGGAGGGCAGCTGAGTCATAGTGGTGGTAGGTCAGAGATTCAGGTTCACTGGCGCTGGTCGCGGTCGGGTCGTGGACGGGTGCAGACGGGGACAGACGGGCTTGCTTTTGGCGCACCAGCGGCTCGGCTGGGAGGTGGGAGCGGGAGTCGGCTGGCGGGAGGGGCCACGGGGGCAGCAGCGGCAGGAAGGGGTGGCGAGAACCAACAATGCACAAAAAACTGAATCCAGGCAATCCTAATAGGCACAGTAAAACCAGAATCCAGGCAGTACAATACAGAACTCAGAACTCAAAAAACAAACGAGCACAGCAGGCACAATCAGGAGCAGGGGCAGCTCCAGGCACAACGGGGCTCGAACACCTACCACGGTGGTGTAGGCTGCAACGACAGCACCGCGGAGCTGCTGGGGCAGAGAGCAGGGACTGCGGCCAGGAGGTCAGCAGTCCTGCTCGCACGCCCCCGCAGCGGCCGCCATTAAATAGGGATGGGGGAGGACCGCGCAGCTGAGAGGCAGGAGCGGAAGTCAGCTGGGGGAAGGGGCCGCTGTGGCAGTAGCAGCGGGAAGGGGTGGCGAGAACCAACAATGCACAAAAAACTGAATCCAGACAATCCTAATGGGCACAGTAAAACCAGAATCCAGGCACTACAATACTGAACTCAAAACTCAAAAAACAAATGAGCACAGCAGGCACAATCAGGAGTGGGGGCAGCGCTGGGCACAATGGGGCTCGAACACCTACCACGGTGGTGTAGGCTGCTATGACAGCACAGCGGAGCTGCTGGGGCAGAGAGCAGGGACTGCGGCCAGGAGGTCAGTGTTCCTGCTCCTGCACTAAAAGGCACACAAAAACCTTGAGAGCAGAGAAATGTCCACTTTCTAGAAGTGGCATTTTAAGCTATTTATAATAAATCCACCTTTGTCACAGGTGAATACAATGATAGGAAACATTATGAGACTGCTCCACTGCAAGCCACTATTGCAGCTAGAAGTCATTTCAACCATTCCCCCATGTTAACCTATTGGAAGAGCTAACCTCATATGTAGTGAAAACACATGGGTATTCTTCACTACCTGGGCAGGTAGCACACGTGTACCTGCCCTGCCTTTCACCTACCACTTGCTTCCCCCTTCTAGATTTACCCTAGGGGTGCTCTAGTGGTAGTGAAAGGTCCCCTTAGGAGTGGCCAGAGGTTTGGAAAGGCCAACCTGAGCTTAAGTGTGCATGTGCACTCAGGCCTGCAATGGCAGGCTTGAAACTTGTTTAAAAACATGATAGGTTCAAGTGCGCACACACAGGCCGGCAATGGCAGGCTTGAGACATGTTTAAAAGGATCAGGTAAGCACCACTTCCTAACATGTGTAGGAAGGGTGAGTGCACTTTCACACTGCATTTACAGTGGGAAGAGCCTATAGCCCTAAGGCCACGAAAAGGGAATCAGCAAAAACCAGGAGGAAAAACCAAAAGGTTTATGGAAACACTACCTCAAGAGTATTAGGTCTAATAGTGATTCTCACTGCTAGTGTCCACCTTTTCAGATAAGGCTGCTGCGATGAAGCTAGGGTAAGGGGCACTTGACTTGTTACACAAGAACACATGTGCACTGGTGTGCTCGCTGGGCAGGGGAGATTACCATTGTGCACAACCGGGTAAATGGACACAGGTAGCCTGGGGCAGAGGGGACTCTTTTTGGTTAGATATTGACCTGGTTAAGGCCTTAGAATGTGGGGGAAGTATTTACAAAAAAATGGCATAGGGTAGTGCCACAAGTATTTTGCTGTGCTGCCCTACACCAATTTGAAAAGGCTGGATTGCACCATATTTATGAGGTGCAATGCATTCTTGTCTTTTCTGGCTGCATCGGTGCACAATTTAGTGACTAGCAGCCTACGCAGGCACCCTGGCACCATGGTGCCTGGGCGTCTGCGTTGCTGGCAGGATTTGTTGTGTGCAGGAAGGGGCACTTTCCTGCACAAATACAATCCATGTAAGTGTTTTCCTTGTTCTATGTGTGATGTAGAATACAGCACACATGGAAAGACGGAAAAACAAAGAGAAATGAAAAAGTTCTCCCCGTTGAGTCTGCTCTGGGGAGGTGTAAGGTTTTGGTGCTGCCCCGGGTTTATGTGACTTTGTATATCTGGGGCAGTGTCACAATCCATGGCTGTTGAGTGGGAACACCCACTACAAGGCCCATTATATGCCTCCAAGATGCAGAGTAGGGCAACGCCGTGCTTTGCGCTGCCTTGCCTTACTCCATATCATGAATGCCATGCACAGCCACGCAGGGTGACTTTGCATAGCCTCATAGATTTAATTGAGAGGCCTGTGCCACCGGAGCATCAAAACAAGTGGCACCTCTTGTAATATGCCCCCTAGTGCACTCATAGGTAAACTCAGTGTGGTTTATTGTTTTGTCTGCAGTGACACTTACTACACACACAGGGAAAACTGCCTTAGCATGCAGTTTTGCTTCACTTTGGCCTACAAAGTCCAGTAACCTGTCAAAATGGGGTAGGAAGTGTGTGACAAAACAAAATCTGACAGTTCCATGAGGATAGCTGCATAACTTATTGGTCATCCAAGATTGTCAGAATTTGCAGGATCAGAGCCCAGGCCTTTTGTCTCCCTGCTGTGCAAAGTTAATTACATTTCACCCCAGCAGCAGGAACAAAGGCTGTCCCACGCAAAAGGAGTAATTAACAGTGCTTCCCTCAGGTCCTGAGCAGGTAATGGTGGGGATAAAAAGTCTACATCTGTTAGTTACCTGTCACATTATACCAGGGCGTGGGACAGCCCAGGCCCACTAAACAAAGGAGGAAGCCTAGACAACTGGAGCCAACACAAGAGGGGGCTCCTCTTTGAACATTTGGTGGAAAATGCCCTGGCAGTGTTGTTAGTAAGGGACGGAGCAGAGACCCCAGGAGCAGATGTGATCAGTGACTTATGTGTGATGCCATTTTGAATTGTCCCCGCATGCTGTGAAGGAAGTTGGGACCGGGGAGGAGAGCTGACGTGGAACCCTAGGATTGGCCAGGGGTGCATGGCTTCTAGAACTTTCCACTCTCCCTTAAAAGGTCTTGCACAAGGGGGATCTCGCTTGCTTGGTACTGTTTGTGCTTTATTGCTGTGGTACCCTGGCACTGTGACAGCCATTGACAACTGGAAGGAGATACCCCTTGACTCCAAGAAGCACTCAGGACTCTGCCCCAAGTTGACCCCAGGACCAGTGGGTCTCTCCAAGGGCCCGTGAGGCTGTCCCCCTTACACTCCCTGAGGACCAGCTGGGCGAAAGATCTGGACTTCTGTGCCCAGAGACCAAGACAAGGAGGAAAGCTGGTGTAGAGAACTCCATTGAAACCAGCTTCCTGTAGATTACACAACTTTAAAGGTGGGGAGGTCTACAGCTGCTACTGCTGGCTAGTGATTGCCACCAGGAGTAAAATGAGCCCAAGATCATCCAAATCGTCCCAACGGGGCCTGAGCTTTTGCCTTTTGAAGGTTGGTGACCTTTGACCTTTTTCTAAAAAACAGAGCATGTTGGGCTCTGCCACATCTTCTTTCTTCTACCCCCATGGTGGGTCAGGGACCAGGAGGGGTCATCTGTGGCGCCCCCTCCCCATTTCCACTTTTGCCCCCAGAGGCCCCCCATCTCCCCAGATGCCAATGCAGGGAGTGGGGTTGCCCCATTACGCTCCTCTCAGAGAAGGATAAGGGTCCGGGATCCAAACTATTGGCCCCCAATGGTGGTGCCTGTGTTTGGGGGGAACGGGGCAGCCACCACAGAAGACCAACTTCTGCTTCCAGGGGTGGGGAGGGGAGAAAAGCTGTCAGCTCCCGCAGCAGCAAGGAAGATGCTGCTCCAGTGGGTAGCCGGTAGGGGCAGCCGGGATGGGCTTCCTGAGCTACCACCAGCCAATGGAGGCATGAGGGTTCCTCGGTGGGACCAGGAACCCCAGAAAAAAAAACTAAAGGAAACAGGTAAGCACCCAGTGAAGCAGATGACTCGCTGTTATAATATTCACTGCTTCGTTGGAGGAGCACCTAGTAATGTCTCAGGAGAGGTTCATCTACATGTTAGTTTGCTTCTTGTGGAGGGCCCAAGAGGACAGGGTCACCACTAACATCTGTGTATTTGCAGGGTCAAGCAATCCATGAACCTCCTGGATTTTCACATAATTTTGAAAGTACTCCCAGCGCCTTTTTGGGACTTGTTTTATGGCTCGACAGTTTTTAAGGAGGGGACATGGTGTGTAGCGCACTCAACGTGCTGAGTCTATGGTTGCATTTTATGTGGGCAGAAAGTGGTGCCCGATAGGGACTGTTTGTATGGTTGCATTCTATGTTATGTTCATTTTAAAATGCTTTATTGATATAATAATGTTGACAGTGATTACTAATCAAGGTTGATATGCTTTATTAATAATTGCATTTACACATGATTATTATTGAGGATTGCATTTCCAAACAAAATGATAGTGTTTTTAACATGTGGTTTGTTACTCTTGTCATATGGTGAACCCACTGATAAAGCCACCAGACCTATTTTATCAAAGTAATGCCCCACTATAATGTGATGTGGTATCTTGTATAGCTGGGTGGGTACTGCAATTGTGGGTCTCATGACCCTTTAGGGGTCAAATATGATTTTAATGTCATCTAAGATATTTTCAATCTGCCTTATGTATATATTTATAAATTAATTTGTAGTACTTAGTAGTGTGTGTAATAAATGTACTTTTCCTTTTTCTAAAGAAAAGGCACTGACTGAACAATCATTTATTGAGTGTTATTATTGCGTGTCACCAAATAATGATTACTAGCCCACGCTACCTCCCCTGAGTAGGCCTTGGACTGCTCTGCTTCGCTACCCTGAGAGAGTCAAGCGCTACAATAGGGTGCTTGGTTCGCAGTAAGGGACATTTTTTGATCTATTACTTGCACAGGCTTCACATCCTGTACAACTAATAACCCAATTTCCTACAATGAGCATGACAGTCAAAATATCTTGTTGTTTGTCCCCTTAAATTTAAACATTTTCTATAACATTGCATTATTTTGTCTTCACTTTCAGTTCCACATTTCTAAGACTGTAACCTTCATGTGGGAAAGCTACATCTCTGATTTGATAAATGAGCTTGTCTCTCTTTGTTGAGCCCCACACACACGCCTCCTGCAGTGCACACATTCACTCTACTGAAGCTGAAATGCAGCGCAGGACGCAGACACCTTAAATAGCTATATTTCTCCTTGTTGTTACCTCTTTTCTTGCATTCTGCAGGACACTTAGAAAGAGGAAAATGCCTCTGAGGATTGTTTTTGTGCAGAAAGGTACACCTTCCTGCACAAAACAATCCTGCTTACAATGCCACGGTGCAAGGGTGCCTGCATTGGCAAAAGGCAGCACATTATCCACTACTGCAAGGAGAGGACAGGAATGCTCATACAATGTTAAATATGTTGGGGAGAGGATGTATCCTAATGGCTAGAGCAGTTGACCTCAAAACTGGGGAACCGGGTTCGAGGCTTGGCAAGGGTGGCTCAACATCCTGTGATTCTGGGCAAATCACTTAATCTCCCTGTGCCTAACAAAATGAATGTGTCCGTCTGTAATGCAACTGGTGCTCCTGTAAAGCGCTCTGATACCTTCGGGTCAAATTCATGCTTTATAAAACTCCATAAAAAAAAAACATGGTGCATTTGTGCCCTCTCCCTTTCATGCAACACAGCAAGGTTACTTGAAAGTATGGTAAATTTGGCTTTATGTCTTTACTGAGCTGATGACTTCACAGGCCTCAGGACTTTGAGATCATCAGCAAGGCAAATATTGTAGACTTTGGGCCTCAGGGAAGGAATTGGGAATGTGGAGGCCTGCTACAGATAACATCACCAGCTAGATCAAGTGTGTGCAGGAACAGTATTATTGTTCTTAAAAAAAACAAAAAAATCGCACAGTCGTTTAAAAAAATATTCTTTTCTTTTGACCTGCCCTGGGGGTAATAAATGTGGCAGAGACCCAGGGTTCTGAACCACAACCAGGCCTTGGTGATAGGCAAGAGGTCCACTTTGCAGATAAGGTGTAGTGTAATACCCAGAGAGTTGGAAGTATCCCAACATAGAGAGCAACACCCAAATACAAAGATGCACTGTAGGAGTTACAGGAAAGCATTTTCTGAAAATAATAAAGTAGAACTCAGAACATCGAGAGGTATCCAGCACCCACATACATTTGGGGGAACAGTGTGACAGAAAGGAAAAGCAAAGAGAGGAAGAACTGCACGCAATGAGAGGGAGAAAGGGCACACTGGGAAGGGTCTGTGCCCTGTGACAAAGGGCCCACTAAGGAGGTGGACAACACAGCACAGGAGAGCTAGAAGAATCAGTACCTTGGCAAGCACAAAAGGAAGAAACCACCCGAAGGACAGTAAAATGATCAACTGCACAAGGGTAAAGAATTGGCGGTAGCCCCTGGGAAGAGAGGGGCAACGATACCCTCAGAAGAAAGAGTAGCCCTGCAAAAGCAAGACAGGGAAGTACCCTAAAGAGAGAAGGGAAGCATCTTTAGTAATGTAACACTCTGAAGAGAAAAAGTGATCAACACCCTGGGCAGGGGTACAATAGGGATACCTGAGGAGGCTGCTCAGTGAGAGGGGATGGGTCAGTGTCGTAGAGCTTGTGCCGCAGCCAGACATTTTCTCATGAACAAAAGTCACTGGCCTTTGTCCTGACTCATGGCCTCAAGTGAGTCTGCACACAAAAACTCTTTATAGCATGGTATGCTTTTTAAAAGTTGCCAAATTGCACTGATCCTGAATGAGTCATAATAATAATGGTAACATAGTTGTTGAGAGCAAAAATGGATGCACTAAAGCATGCTATAGTAATTTACTTACTTGGAACCCAAAACAAGCCATGAGTACAGCAAAAAGGGAGTCTAAGAATGGCAACCTCTACAAGAATAGGAGTTAGAGGCCTTTTTAAGTAGATTTAAATGCTCATTTGGACATTGGGTTGTTTTTTATAGGAACGCTTCCGTGCAAACCTTAAGAGGCAAGCCTGGGCATTAAAATGCTGAAAAAACCCTGATTTGGGTAGTCCTGATATTTAATCATGCCATTTGGACTTAACTTCCTCCGTAAGGCGTTGGCCTTTCCTAAAGTAATTTGTGGGTTTATTGTGATTAGTTGTTCCAATTCAATATCTAATTGTAATAATTTCCAATATCTGTGTAACATCTTTGTTGCTTTCCTGCTTTCAATAGGGAAAGTAGCTAGAAACCTACCATAATGTTCCATAGTTTCATTACACTTTGGTTTTTCCATCAATATTGATGATCTTTAAACATTATCAGCTCTGAATTTAGCTTCTATTAGCACTCTTTCAGAGAACCCTCTATCTCTAAATGTATTCAAGGTGTTAATACTTTCCAGATTATATATCCCCCCCATACTACAATTCCTCTTAGTTCTAAGAAGCTCCCCATGCAGAATGTTTGTTACCTGGTGGCGAGGGTGACACGACAAATTGCTTTTTTGATTTTTATTAGTAAAATTGTGTTATATGATGTTAACAAATTAAAGGAAGAGCTTTTCTGCAATACTTCGGGGCTTATTACGATGTCGATCGGAGTTGCCTCCGACCGACACCGTCTCGGGCCGCCTGATTACAATGCGACGAACACTGTTCGGTGGCATACTCACTTTTCTCTATGGGAGCTTGTGGTACGGCCGTAAACCAGCCATAATACAGGCTCCTATAGAGAAATGGGCGGGGTGTAAAACACTGCACCCTGTAGCATGCACCTCATGGTGCCTACCACACAGGGCAGGGTTTTACAGGGAGGTACCCCCTTGACCACCAACCATAGGCCGTGGAGGCAAGGGGGCCCTGCTAGGGGCTCCCAAAGTTGCTTCCATACAGCCTTTCTGTGTCGGAAAGGCCGGCATGGAAAGGCTGTCGGAAACCGACATCGTAATCCCGATGGCAGAAACGCCGTCCATAGGGGATTACGGTGCGGTTCCGACCAGCAGGAAGACTCCGAGAGCTGGTCGGAACCGAGTCGGAATGACCGGCCGGTTTACATTTTGACCGCCGACATCATAATCGGGCGGCTGGACTGCAAACCAACCATGTCGGTGGGAAAGCCTCCAATCGCGGTCGGAAAGCTTCCAACTAGCGATCGGAGGCTTTCCGACCGACATCGTAATTGGCCCCTTAGTTGTGGAGACCAGGATCTACTGGATGCTAGTGGACTAGAAAGTAATTGAAAAGATTTCTCACTTTATAGACTAGGCATTTGTCACAAATGTGAGTACAGTGATGTATTAAGTATAGTGATGAGTTTCTCTTTATCTCGTCGTAATATAGATACAGGGTTAACTATAATCGTACATACATGTACTAAATTGTCTTTGGTTATAGATGGTTTGTTATTAGATACAGGGAGTTTTACATTTATACCCCTCATGTCATTAGTGAACAATGGTGTTTTTTATATGTATATGATTGGTATATTAGTTGGAAAGTTTTGATTCATTTTTGTGTGCATTACCCATTGAGGAACAGCATTTAGTATTTTTTGGATGATCTGGTACTGTGTACTGACTAGTACTATTATATCATGGAACATTACTCTAAATTTGATTATGCAGATTCTTTGTTTTATCTCGACACAGCCATGAGAAAGTGACAAGGGTCGTGAAACACGTGTTGGCTGTACTACTATTTGAAGATTACACAACGGTGAACTATGCTGAGTTTTTCATTTTAATTCAATGAAACTGTCACTAAGTTGATTTTCTTGCAAATTGTACTTTCATTCTTTTTGTTGAGAGATTATTTAAATTTTTGGGAGGATAACTTGTGAATTATGAATTAAATGAACTTTTGATATAATATTTTTGGGGTGCCTCCTACTCTAATTTTTTATATTTAATTTTTGATGGTGCACTTGGTGCTGGACAGATATGCCCCTTCTTTTGCCCTATTTTTGTCATGATCATCACCCATTACGACTTTTTTTGTCCCTGAAATTCTGCTCTCATGTTCTTCAACAGATTCTTTTTGCATTATTTCCCATCTAAAATATAATGTTGGCTTCCTTCTCAGCCCTGATTCAGGGTTGTCTTAGTGCCTTGCTTTTCAACATCTGATTTGTCACTGCAATAAACATGTAACAGTATTGCCAAGGAGTTTTTTCTGCCCATTGTGGCTTTTTTCCTGTGAACTGAGACACTTACAAGACACTTGACACCTTTCATGTGTTAAACACAGAGGGGCACACTGGCTATGGAGAGGAGTCACCCTTTCCTCAAGCAATCACAAAGGAAACTAGAGAGACATTCACTGTCTCCAGTCCTAAAAATGTCTTGGCTAGTGTGATTGTGCTCCAGTTGAAAATTCTAACAGAGCTGGAAAGGTAGCCTGCACCATACCAAATACATATATGGAAATGGAAAAAGTTAAAGCAATTGTTTACAGCTTCAGATTACTGTGACAGTGTATTAAAGGATAGTTAGACTCAACACATTCCCAGGTTTACAGCATAGTGTAAATCTGTGAATGTGACAAAAGCTATGGGTGTTATGTGGAAAGACTAAACATGACGACCATGGCATGTCTCCCCAAGGCAGTGTGAGGCAATGCAGCGACTTGCGTCGCATTGCCTTCCACTATATGTATGAGGCCATGAAATGCCACACAGGGTGGTTTTCCGTGGTCTTGTTGATATTGCTAAGTCCTGTGCACCACCAGTCCGTAAAAAAAAGTGATGTTCTGGCAGGGCACAGGGCTTGTAAATAAGCCCCTTGAGTGCTGAGCTTTGAGGCAGGTACTAGTCCACATGGGGAAAACATCTGGCAAGAAAATAACTCACGCAGGAAGCACAAACAATTGAATTGAGGAATGTAGGTCACCTCAAATCATCAATATCTTTAAAATATATGGGTGACTGCAAAAGATCATCCAATGAGCTAAGCAGGTTAACTTCTCAACTCCAGATTTCTGACTTCTGGTATTTACAAATGTCATTTTCATTCTGATTTTAAATATTCAAGCAGCAAAGAAGGATCCCAAGGTATAATAAATTACTACAGAAAGAAAGGAAAAATTCAAAAGCTTTGAATTGTTTGGTCTTCAACAGACCTGCCATTGCTTAATGCATGAAATATCAGATTATACTGACATATTAGATTTTTAAAAATATTAGTTTATGAAGTTGTGTAGAACTACCACTACTTGTTTTAACTCTGTAAAGTATATGTAGAAATTCAGTTCAGCAAACTGCTGCTTGAAGTTTCCAACATGGAGTATGGGCCCTATTAAGAGTTTGGTGGTCCATGAACTGCTGCATCTGCGGTAGCGGTCCAAATGCTGTGAGCTCGGCGGTCCAACCACCATATTACGAGATGTGCAGGTTTCATTTGCAAAGAGCGCGGTTCAACCGAAGACTACGCCAGCACACCGTAGGCCACCAGATTCGCGGTCGAGGAACAGCAGCTGCCATAGGGCTGTCCAGGGGAGTTTCAACGCCACCCGGATTATGAGTTCGCTTTTCCACAAGCTCACCGTGGCAGTGAGACCACCAGCTTCAAGTCAGCAGAAATGAAGGATTTGGGGTACTTACTCACCTTTTTCTTGTTCTTCCAGTCAGAGTTTGATGTAGATCCCTTTCTTCAAGTCCCCCCTTCACAGCAGCATCTTCACCCTGAGGATTACAGCCTTGTTTGCGGCGATATGTAGGTGACTCCTTTTTGTGCCATATACCCATAGCCCGGACTGCCCATATTTGGGCCAGACTCCAGGAATGGGTAGATGTTATTTTTCCACATGTATCATTGCATATGTGTGCATTTGAAACATCTGCAGTCAAAATGTTCACACAGGCATCCATTGATATGGAAAAGTAAACACCACCACTGCAAAATCTCTGCTGCCACAATGCAGGCACCACAGTAAACTCGTAATACGGCGGTCGGAAGACCACTGGTGCTGCGATCTCCTAGAGGCCACGGTGTTCGGGCGGTCGGACCACCAAACTCGTAATCAGGCCCTATGTCTCAAGTGGTCATGTATGGGGGGAGGGTCATCTAATTTAGGCAGATTAACACTGCAGTTGCTATAGGAGTACAGTACGCCTACGTGGTAAGCCAGAAGAAGGAAGGCTAACTGTATTTCTCTTGTCATTTTCAAATAGGGGTCTCTCCTGGTTCAAGTGCTTCCAAGTGGTCCAATATAGAAGCATGTAATAATTTGAGACTGTATCTCTTCAATTTGTATATGTTATCTAACTATTTTTTTAATATATTTTACTGTTATGCTTCACTCTATTTTCTTCAGTAATTTTGTGTAGCGCATGCAAGACCTAAAGGTTTTAGGCAGCTTCACATTGTGGTGGAAAACACAGAAAGTAGGGAAGAGAGATGTACTCCACGCACTAAGTGTATAAACATGTACTGATTACACATGAAGTTACCCTGGAAATCAAAAACCAATAAAGAGAGAAACCCTTCAGATACAAAGGGAACTGGGTCAGATTACACCCATAACAAAAAGGCGTTCCCTATGTGATTCTTCCTCAATTACCGATCAAACTTATATCTCATACCCATTCATACATATGAAGCATACAAACATTAAGCCTTGTTATTAGTAAAAATTATATCTCCTCCTTTATTTTACAAAAAGATCATACAAATTATTAATAAAAACACTTCATGAATACATTTTAAAATCCAGTTCTTCTAAAAAAACACAATGTTTCTTTTTATGATTACTTTCTCCTTTAGAGAACAATCCTTGATTATTATCCAAATTATAGATTAGCTTATCAACTCTAGGATATGCATCTAACACTTTGATGATTTTTACTGATCCATATGATGTGCAGTTTACATACAATACAAAAGAAACATATTATCAAAAAGAATTTTCGTTTTTAAACATGCATACAAGTTATCTACTTAAAAAAATATTTAAAAAACAATATTATATTAAAAAACAGTTGTCGACGCGGCGTTTCGGTGGGCTGAGATTGATTGACACCACCTTTTTCAGGACAAGTTTATACGTTAAAAACAATGTAGAAGATTTTAAAATACAAAGAACAATGCATGTATGAGTGTTTAACAAAGGAGGGTATACCAAAAACAGGCACTAGTGTATTTATGTAAGGACTCTTCCATTCCATTCGCCTTTCACACAATATATTCAGACAGATTGCTAGAACAGTGTCACACCTACTATTCCCATAGACACTGTTCACTCATACGCTTTCACTCTACCACTCTCTCTCTATTTATTAACCATGCACTAACTTACTTAGAAATGTTCGCTACTGGAGTTCTTCATGTTTCATATAAATTAGTTCTTTTTTGTAATGGGGATTCTCCTCCTAATCAGCTGATGGTCTGAAATCTATATATAAATATATATAGAATTAGTGCATTGACCATATTAGTAAAGGTCATTATTTTGTAATTAATGCATCAGGGTATTTATAAGCTCACCCTTTAGATCCGGATATTAATGCTTAATCCTTAGCTCTGTAAAATCAGTTTGGGCCGTAGCCTTCTCAATGAAATACGACAAATGGACACAGGTATTCTTGTTTTCTATACCCAGTAGTCCATTTAAGATAATCTTCGTTGTGGATTTTTGTTCATGAAATCGGTTAAATGTATCACAATGTGCATAATTCATTATTAATGCTAATTTGTGTTGTATTTATTATTTCATGAGAAGGAGGTAAAAAGAAATTTTAATCAGATCATGGTTATTATTTTAAAATATACACATGATCGCAGACGCCATTTGATCTCCTACTCGTTTTTATTCAGCTAAATTTAGGTCTCCTCTGATAAGTAACAAACATATGTTTACTCCCTTATAATATTAAGATTGCTTTAAATCAAAAATTTAAGAACTCAACTAAAACCGCTGCCCGATATTGCAACCCTTGAAGTAGAAGTTCTTCTCAGGACTTAGCGCACGGATAAATACGTGTGATTCAGTCAGCCGTTCCCCCTGTAGTGATTTCTGGCGTTTTTTTGCGGTCAATTTATATAAGCGCTACTGCTAACGTATAGTTAGTAAATGCGTTCCACCTGTTTCCCCTTATATGATCTAATACTTCCGGGGTCAACTAATCGACATACCTTTAATGGAAAATATAGATAAATATGGCTGTCATCTTGGAGTGTCAACTCCATATAGAACTCAATATCGTATTATAAATATATCAGAATCTCGAAGTCAGCCCCGAACTTACTAGATGTATTATATATGCGGTATATAAAGGGGGGTCACTGTTCCTTAAGAGGAGAGTTCAAAGTGGCGAAAGAAAAAGGAAAAGGTGTCCTGTGCTACTCTATGTGTGGGGACAGTGTGTCCTCATTATGATGCCCTCACACACCTTGAAGAATGTCATGCTTCATCATTGGGCTTTTTGCTCCTCATCGGGCCGGCGCTGCAATGCCCTACGGGTCCCCCGAAGGGTCTCTTTTTCGGAGATCTTTTGATGAAACAAGCCGTTAGGTGCATGCGTGTGAGTGGAAGTGAGGTCTCAACTAGTGTGTTAAAAAATGACTGGAGGGAGAGTGGCTATTATTTATTACAGTGGTCCCTCTGTCATTAGTAAAAGGTGTGTGGTGCTGCTAGTGGGATATTATGTCCCTCAGTAGCTAGATATGAGTCCTTAGTGGGTGTCTCTAGTGGTCGACATGTTTCGAGCTATCTGTGGCCTCTGGAGGAGATCCAAAGCGCTTCTTCAGGACCAAGGTGAGTTTAAATAAAGTATCACTAGCGGCCTAAATTTTTCAGTGCCGCCAGGTTGATGGAAAGGAGTAGCGTCTCTGAAAAGAGAAAGGGGTAGGACAGAATATGGGTATAGCTCTAATATCAAAAATGTGTATAGTCCAGGTCTACCATTGGTGGGGCCTGGTGCATATTACCATTAGCGTGAGACTTATCGCTATAGGTCAGCATGGGTGTATGAATATCTATATTGTGTTATTATTTACAATGAGAAAAAATAGAAAAGATAATAGGTAAATGAATACAAAGAAAGAAAGAATATAATCAACATGTAGAACATCGAGGATGAGTTTGTCGCTCTTTGGTCACAAGTATCATGCAGTGCTGTATTATCCAGTAGTAATTGGTCTATACACGACTTATACTGAGCGGATAATCGGTGAAAAGTTGTCTTGGTAAGGAGTTTGAAAAAATGTAGTTAAAGGTTAAAAGTAGAAACTATGAATATCACTAGAGGGGCCCCACCATTGATGGCAAAACCTAAGGACACTGTTCCTGTTCATAATAAATGAAAAACATAATCCTCACCCCTTGTTTCTATAATTATGGCCTCATGAGATCAGTGAGGGCCGATGGGAACTGTAAAAGAACAGGGAAGGAAGCATTGTTTACAAATTACATTCATTGTAAAAATCACGTTAGCAATGTTCACAAACAGAAAAGGAAAATCCCACACAGTGGTCCTCATTTGTGATTTTTATCCTGCAAACTAAGAAAAAAATAGGAAAATTCTTTGGGTTCTCATATTGTATTGATGTCATAGATCGAGAGATTCACAAATTGTGCATGTCACACTCGGGCACTGCAAGGGAAAGGAAGGAAAAGGAATAACATACCGGAATATTGCTAGCGTTATATTTATCTTACTTCTCTCACATTTATCCTGGGAGTGGTTGAGAGTTTAGTTCAGGCCCAGTGTTTCTTTTCTCAAAGGAAAAGATTTAAAGACTAGGAAGTGACAAAGCGCAAGTGTTATCCTTGTAGTACTCACAGTTCTCCCATTCAGCTGTGCTGCTCCATCTGCATGCCTCTCTCTGTCTCCGCCGGTATTCAAGCAGTTTTTGCCGCCCTTTTTATAGTGGGAGTATGCTACTAATTAAGGAGTTAATAGGAGAGTGTATAGTGTTGTGTTTGGGCGCCATCTTGTAGCGGATGGTTTTATTGTAAAATCGTCTTAAGTCCTTGTATATTGTGATCATCGTTGGCCTTGTATGTCACGTGACTCATAATTTATGACATTTAAATACCACCGGAGTGGTTTCTAGGAGATTGATCTAGATTTTGGTTGTTATTGACATAGTTGTTTTTCTACTACGCTAATCCAAAATTGGTCGTTTTCTTGGGGGCCATTTTGAAGTGGTGATTTCTGGTTACTATATTTGTTCATAGTTGGGCATGGAGTTGTCTTTTTCAGATTCCGCTTCTGGTTACTTGGTATGTCCAAAATTTCGGATATATGTCAAGATAAACTGCTGAGGTTTGTTAAAATATTGATATATACAGGTAGGGTGATTATGGTAATTTTACCATTGGTATGTTTATCGTATTAATTCAATCCAGGGTATTTCATCATTTAGGGCCTTGGTGTTAGTCCGTAAGTGGTGGACCCATCTTTGTTCTTTTTGGAAGAGTGTTCTGGTTGACCATGCAGGATTTGATTCTATGATAGTCCAGTTTACTTGATCTGGTGTGTGCCAAGTCTCGATATAGTGTCTGCTCATTTTGGTGGTATTCTTTTTACATCGTATATTACTTCTGTGTTCGTTTATGCGTGTTCTTATGGCTCTGGTTGTCATTCCTATGTATAAAAGATCGCATGGACATTTTACCATGTAGACACAGTTCTTAGTATTGCAATTAGTGTGCTTTTTTTCCGTCCACTCCTGATTGTTCATTTGTAAAGTTTTTGTATGTTTTGTCAAGGGGCAGATACAAAAACTTTACAAATGAACAATCAGGTGCATTTGAAGATAAGCATATCTTCGATGAAGCAGCCGCTTTTTATGAGAACGTATCACATTGGTCGCACTTCATAGACGATGTGTTTTTTATCTGGAAAGGAGACAAAGTAAGTTTGGATAGCTTCACTAACTGGCTAAACTGTGGAGACCCAAACCTGAAATTCACATCGACCACTAGTCAAGAGTTCTGTGATTTTTTAGACATTAAAATAATAGCCAAAGAAAAAAATCTGGAAGTGGAGTTGTACACCAAACCCGCAGATAGAAATACTATCCTTCATTATGAAAGTAACCATCCTAGATGCCAGAAGGACAATATACTCTTTGGCCAGTTTCTCCGGCAGAGGAGAAACTGTACAAACAGAGGGGACTTTGAGAATCATGCTAGAAATTTGAAAATTAAGTTAAGTGATAGAGGTTACCATAAAGGAATTATCAAGCAGGCATACAAAAGAGCAAAATATTACAACAGAGAACTACTGTTTGATGATAATAATAAGAATAAGAACGAAAACAGTGAAAAGATAGTATGTGTGATGAATTTTTCCAGCATCAGTAACAAAATAAAAAACCTGATTAATAGAAATTGGTCGCTATTGTCAGGAAAAGAACAAGAACCATTAGATAAACCACTCTTCTCCTTTCGTACGACCAAAACCATAAGAAATAGTGTGGTTCGCACGTATAGAGAACCAAAACAATTCCAACAGAGGAGTATAGATGGTAATAAAAGAGTGGTGGGGAATTATCCTTGCAGCACATGTACCAACTGTAGCTCTATAGTCAAAAGGCAAGGAAATTGTACTGGATGGTATTAAACATACCTGTAACTCTATGGTAAATTGTAAAACCAAAAACGTAATATATCTGATCATATGCCCGTGCAACAAATGATACGTGGGAGAAACCTAGAGGTACGTATACGCATCAATGAGCATAGGTCAGCATTTCATACAGGAAAAAAGACTGCTCCCCTGACTGAGCATTGACTCTCCTGTAACCACAGAGTGGATGACTTTAAGTGGTATATACTGGAAAAGATCATAGGAACAGTAAGGGGAGGTGACCTGGATAAAAAACGAAAATGTAGTGAACAATTTTTTGGGAGCAAATTCAAAACCCATATATATGGACTCAATAATAGGGATGAGTGGGAAAGAATTTTAAGATAGATTCTCGACCATAGAAGACTACTGATAGCTGTTAAGAAATATTAGAACATTGGAATGTTGGGAGCTCCATTGAAGACAATGGAGTTGCTCTGGGCTTATAATGGCTGGTATAAGCCCAGCGCTCCAACATTCCAATGTTTGGCTTTTTGTTTCTCCATTTTTAATTTAGAACATTCTGCACTTAGTGGGTGGAATGTTCTAATAGCTTTATAGCCCTTCTGCCTCAGGCTATACCGGTTGTTGAAGGCCCTCTCCCTCGTTATAGGCCCTCGCCTGCGGCAAGGGCCTATAACTCGGGATCAGGGCCTTTAACAGCCGGTATAGCCCTCGGCAGCGGGCTATAAGGCTATATTAAACATATGTAGATAATATGAATTGATGGAATTCTTTCTAAGTACCAGGATTAGCATATAAGGCATTGGGCTTGAGCAACCATCAATTGATTTATTGAGGTGTTTTTTATATTTTTTTAATATACACCTTGGATATGCTCTGTAGATATAGAGACTTATAATATATTGCGAACTATATGAATACAAACATGCGTGCCCATATAGATATGAGGAATATAACTATAGTAAAAATATAGCCATTCCAAGATGGCCGCTATACTGCCTAAGAAGAACTGTTGGTATTAATGGAGGACTTTGAGTCCCCCTATATAGAACAAGGGATAATACTTTGAGGTGATAGAAAACAAAGAGATCTGACCTTAGTGTGATGTAAACGGGTTTTTAACACTAAGCAGTTTAATTTTTATAAACTTATTATAATTGAAGTGGACCGAACACTGAATGCGCCGCATTTATAATACATCTAGTACGTTTGGGGCCGACTTCGAGATTCTAATATTTTTATAATACGATATTGAGTTCTATATGGAGTTGACACTCCAAGATGGCCGCCATACTTATCCAAATTTTCCATTAAAGGTATGTCGATTAGTTGATTTCGGACGTATTAGATCATATAAGGGGAAACAGGTGGAACGCATTTACTAACTATACGTTAGCAGTAGCGCGTATATAAACTGACTGCAAAAAACCACCAGAAATCACTACAAGGGGAACGGCTGACTAAATCACACATATTTATCCGTTCGGTAAGTCCTGAGAAGAACTTCTACTTTAAGGGTTGCAATATCGGGCAGCGGTTTTAGTTGAGTTCTTAAATTTTTGATTTAAAGCAAGCTAAATATTATAAGGGAGTAAACATATGTTTGTTACTTATCAGAAGAGCCCTAAATTTAGCCGTATAAAAACGAGTAGGAGATCAAATGGCGTCTGTGATCATATGTATATTTTAAAATAATAACCATGATCTGATTAAAAATTCTTTTTACCTCCTTCTCGTAAAATAATAGATACAGCACAAATTAGCATTAATAATGCATTATGCACATTGTGTTATATTTAACAGATTTCATGAACAAAAATCCACAACGAAGATTACCTTAAACGGCCTACTGGGTATAGAAAACAAGAATACTCGTGTCAATTTGCCGTATTTCATTGAGTAGGCTACAGCCCCGAACTGATTTTACAGATCTAAGGATTAAGCAATTATATCTGGATCTAAAGGGTGAGCTTATAAATACCCTGATGCATTAATTACAAAGATAATGACCTTTACTAATATGGTTAATGCACTAATTCTATATATATTTATATATAGATTTCAGACCGACAGCTGATTAGGATGAGAATCTCCATTACATAAAGAACGAATTTATATGAAACATGAAGAACTCCAGTAGCAAACATTTCTAAGTAAGTTAGTAAGTGGTTAATAAATAGAGAGGGTGGGAGAGTGAAAGCGTATGCGTGAACAGTGTCTATGGGAACAGTTAGTGTGACACTGTTCTAGCAATCTGTCTGAATATATGGTGTGAAAGGAGAATGGAATGGAAGAGTCCTTACATAAATACACTAGTGCCTGTTTTTGGTATACCCTCCTTTGTTAAACACTCATACATGCATTGTTCTTTGTATTTTAGAATCAACTACATTGTTTTTAACGTATAAACTTGTCCTGAAGAAGGTGGTGTCAACCAATCTCAGCCCACCGAAACGCTGCATGCAGAACTGTTTTTTAATAGAATATTGTTTTTTAAATATTTTTTTAGGTAGATAACTTGTATGCATGTTTAAAAACAAAAATTCTTTTTGATAATATGTTTCTTTTTTATTGTATGTAAACTGCACATCACATGCATCAGTAAAAATCATCGAAGTGTGAGATGTGTATCCTAGAGTTGATAAGCTAATATATAATTTGGATAAAAACCAAGGATTGTTCTCTAAAGGAGAAAGTAATCATAAAAAGAAACATTGTTTTTTTTAAAAGAACTGGATTTTAAAATGTATTCATGAAGTGTTATTATTAATAATTTGTATGATCTTTTTGTAAAATAAAGGAGGAGATATCATTTTTACTAATAACAAGGCTTAATGTTTGTATGCTTCATATGTATGAATGGGTATGAGATATAAGTCTGATCGGTATTTGAGGAAGAATCACATAGGGAACGCCTTTTTGTTACCATGGAAATGACACACTTTCGATGCAGCCAAAATTACATAGTGAATTGCGAAGAAGAAATAAAATGGTATTGAAGAACATCATTGTCCTTCTAGAGAAGAAGAGGAGAAGAAGAATCAACATTGTCTGCAACTCAATTCAATTCAATTCAATCTGAGCATGTGTTATACAATATTTCAGTGAGGGAAGTTGGGAAGACCCGGATCTAATATTGAAGCATTATAATTATTGTGTCTCTTGTAAAGTAAGGTTTTCAGTTCAGTTTTAAAATAATCATATGATGATTTTGTTCTGATGTGCGGTCAGATCGAATTTCAGACTCTTGAGAAGGTTTGCTACTGTGATTTTAACCGCTCACTATCTGCTGTTTCTGAAAGAGATACTTTAGGATACCAGCATGTAGTACCTTTGGTAGGCGGGCTCCGGGTGCAGCCGGAGGAAGAACCGGAGCCTGGCAAATTCCCCCCTGCCTCCTCCTGTCTTTCGCCTGAAACAGGCTGCCTCCCACGAGGAGACCGAGGAGAGGAGAGGCCCGGCCCCGGTGAGTGGGTCCTGCGAGGCACACTGTTTGGGACTGATTACTGTCACAGCTGCACCGCCGGATTGCGGGCAGCTGCAACGTCGGGGGCATTCTTCGAAGAAGACAAGGTGGACATTTTGACTCATGGTAAGCTTGTTTCATGCTTCACGTCACGTCAAACGAAAGGAGGAGGGGGAGGAGGCAGTTACTCGCTGCCGCGGCTGCTGCCGAAGCGGGCCCCTGCAGTATCTCGCTGTATTCCTGCCGACTGTTGACTCCGGCCTCAGGCCCTGGCTGTTGCTCCCGTAGTGGACTCCCGCTGACACGCCATCACTGCAGGGGTTGTAGTCCTCCCCCCCACTGCAGCAATCAGGTCGCGAGCGGAGGATAGCTGCAACCAGAGGCTGATGAAACCCGCGCGACGCGCTCAAGAAAAAGAAGCTCCAAGCAGGCGGTAAGTGGACAAGCAGGGGGGTCGGGGGGAGCAGCGAGTGCAGCCGTCATTAGTTGATGCTTGCTGAGTGCGAGCCTGGGTTGAATCACGGAAGCGGCCCAACTAGGTTGGGTGCAGCTTGTGGTAGCACCAGTGCGCCCGCTCGCCTGGCTTCCCTCAGGGCAATTGGGAGCAGCCCCGGTCTCACATAACGATTGGAGCAGCTTGTAGGAGCAGCTACTGCCACAGCGGTGTATACTGTATCATGAGGCAGTAGGAGTAGGAGTAACAAAGAACAAAGACCAAGAACGCTGTGCTGTGCAGGGGAAGCACTGTGCCCCATACCTCTCCGCCTTTTGCTCCCAGTTCCAGGTCCTGGTTTCAGCTCTGGTCGCCAACACGCTGCGCTTATTCACAGCCCAACCTGACTTAACCACCTAACCACCTAACAGTGCAGTGGCCTCCAAGCGCATTGCTGGCGGACTGCTTTGGAGTTCTGTACTTCTGGTCACTCATACAGCTCCAACCCGGTCTCTTCCTTGGTCCTGACGGATGCCTCCCGTCCGGGCCACTTGAATTCTTGAAGTTGCAGAGAGGCCGCTAAGGAGCCAAGGTGTCAGACGCCAGAATCTTTTTTGCTTGCCTTTCTTGCCTGATTTGTCTTGATTCTTTGTGCTGGTGTGTGGTTTGCAGTGGTTGCTGGGGGCAGCCTCAAAGAGGACCCTAGAGGACCCTGACTAAGGATAAAGGCGCGCTCCAACCAGGAGGAGCGTAAGCACCGAATTGAACCTCAAGAACTTACAGACATCGGCGCACGAATATGACGCTTAAAAAGAAACAGTCAAATAATAAAGACCCAGACCCGGTGGAGGTTGAGCCCGTAGGGCCTACACAAAGAAGGACAACAAGAAGCACAGCCATCTTACAAACTCAGGAGCAAAATAACTGTAACACCCCCCACCAAGGGCTCATTACTCACTTCTTCCAATCCTCCGGTGGCCCAACAGACACACTGGCAAGTCCCTCAGAAGGGCAGAAAGGCAAGGTAGAGACTACTTTTAAATCATTAGTACCCCTAGGGGACAACAAGGATCAGACTGGCCACCACTCTACAGAGCCCGCCGCCACTCAAAAAATAGGGAGCCCTGAGAGCACTCCAAAGCCCACAGCTAAGGCTAAGAGCCCCTTACGGATCACAGCAGAAATCCATCAGTGGCTTATAGAGGAGAAGGATAAGGAGAACAAAGAGGTGCTCGTGGCTAATGCTCCGATGTCCACCTGTATGAGAACTGCTCCAACAGCGACACCCTGGAAAGATCATCAGACCAATTCTCCAGGTACGGACGACTTATCCACGTCCTTCCTACAAAAACTTGAGCTGACCATTGAAAGAACATTGGACGCCACACCAATAAATCTTGGAAGGAACTCTGACATGAGAATTCACCAAACAGAGGGTTGGAGCCCGATGGGCCAAGAAGCCAAGCAAAAAGCAGCAGAAGAAGCAACTCACGAAGAGTTAAATCTACTAGCATTGAGAGAAGCACAGGATACAATTGGCAGGGCCTTGATTTGGCAGTCTACAAAAATGGAAGTACAAATTGATCTATTGCAGTCAATGGCACAGCATCTGGTGCTCAAAGATGATAAGCTGGCAAAATTAGAGACTTCCCTCGAAATTCACAAAGCCAATTCAGCTCGCACTAGCTCTTGCGCCGACATTATAGAAAAGTGGTCAGGGCTACCAGAAGTACTAAAGGACATACTGGCACTAGCTAAGGGACAGAGGGAGACATTCCCACTAGAACAAATAACCCCCAAGGCATCAGTTGAGAAGATCGTGAAACCAGACAACACTAGAAACCACCTCCCTGCAGATAGCAGAGTATTCAAGGATCCTCAGGCAGGGCTAAGCAATAAGTGTAATAAGAGCATCATAGAAGCCCAAGGGAATGGGGACCCTGAGGCCCGATCAATCGACACAATAATCAATGTCCCACAGGAAGAAGTAGCCCCGGTGGAAAAGATGGAAGGAGAAGTGGCAGGGGTGGAAGTCCCTCTGTCAAGGAGGGCCAAGAAGAAACTGAAGAAACAATTGAAGAAATCCAAAATTAAAAGAAGAACATTATTACCAGCAATACTGAATACTGAATACAGAGAAAACAAACAACTCAAAACCACTTTTCCCCATTTTTAACTTCACACAGCCAAACAAGGACAAGACTACAAGGGAAGAATACACCGTGACAGGCGAGGACCGAAGTCGACGGAACACTCACTGGGAGGGCCCACAACTAGCAGGGAAAACAACAGAGAAGACTCAAGAAGAGGCAGTTTGGCAGCCCATATGACAGGAGGCTGCCAGCACACAAGTCAGGGCCGTTACCTCCCCGGGCCTGGAGTTCCTATATAGTGCGCCAAAACTAGGGGTGGGCGGAATTTGCGTAGTCGCGCTACGCAAAGCTCCGCGAAACGGTAAAAAATCTCAGCGAGCACGCAAAAGTTCAGCGAACACGCGGAATTGCTTGTTCCGCCCGTTCGCAATGCTTTTTTCCTGTTCGCGAACGCTGTTTGCGTGCTCGGGGAGAAATATCTCGCGAACACGCATTTTGAAAGCGCGAACAAGCAAAAAATTCCGCAAAGCCGCGGAATTTTTGGTAATTCCGCGTTCTCCGCGGAACGCGAAATTACCCAAATTCCGCAAATTTCGCGAGCGGAACGGAATTTACCGCCCAGGCCTAGCCAAAACATCTTAAAAGTAACCAGGCTGAGCAGCAAGAAGAACAAACTTGGTTGGGATTGCCAAATGGGGCAACAGGCAGACACCAGGAAAGAGACGCCCACAATAACCCACTGAATCAGAATCTTCAGCAGCCCTCCCTGTGGGAGGACAGATCGACACTGCACACCTCCAAGCACAATAATCAACTAGCAATCCACGAGGTGTTGCTCACCCCTAGATACACAGCTAAAGGTTCCTACGACATTCTGAACAGGGCCAACATCCTACGTCTCTTTGGACACATTGAATTGTTGGCACAGATCACCTCAGATAACATAGAGTGGGTAAAGTTCAGAAGTCTAGAGAGGGATACCCACGGAAACTCCGCCTTAGTCGGCTTCACCCAACAGCAAGTACAACAGGCTGTCCTCAGCGAATCTCCACATCTTGCAGAATGGGGTATCGAAGCCACCGCTCTCAGTATACCGAAATACCCACACGTTCTCAAACTCAAATACGATCGGCGGGAACCTACATCAATCCTCAAAGGCACAATGAATAAAAGCCAAGGAGGGAGAGAGAAACCCGGGCGACTAACTACCCCGATAAAAATCAACATCTTGCACAGAGACATGCAGCGTAGAGTGCAGCCGCTCCAGCAAGAGCATGTCCAAACAGAGGAGCCATGGCGACAGTGTCCCTAACCAAAGAAATAGCAAAGTCAGTAGTGGATGCCCAACTTCAATTAGCGGTCAACAACGTAAATTAACCCTCATTTCATGGAACATCACGGGGTTAAGCAACATCTTTAGGGACAAGGCCACACAAGATTACCTCACAAAGGGGGACATTTTGTGCTTCCAGGAGACCTGGGCCCAGTCAACCACCCCAATTGACGGCTTCTATGAACATCACACACCAGTGACCAAAAGGACCATCTTTGGACGCCCGTCAGGAGGTCTTTCCATTTTTTTAAGTCATGCTTGCAAATTTAAAACCACAGTCATAAAAGTAGAAACACCCGACCTCCAAGTTATTACAATTGAGGGGCTGAGAAAGGGACATCAGCCCCATTCCCTGCTACTATTTAACTGCTACATCAATCAAACAACATTTCAAACACAATAGGCTATGGAATCCTTTATTAGTATCTTGGAAGACACACTCATTACATTTAAGCACCACAATGTGATAATTGCACGAGATTTTAACACAAGAGGTTTGGATCAAGTCCCAGCTGTACCCAAGCAGTGGGAAGAAGTTGGGCCCGTTGATCTCCCTCCTTACAAATTTTAAGCTACAATCTACCCATGGAATAAAAAAAATCAGCCGCCCCTTGTGAATCCCCAAGTCGACCTTCAGGAGCATATCCACTATAGATTACATTTTAATCAATGAAGGGCAGGCACAAAAACTATGCACCTTTTTTTAGTGGATGACAGAGATGAAAGCGACCGTAAGCCACTTTGTGCAACTTTCAATCTGGCACTGGAACCAGCGGAAGTCCAGGAAACAATCGGCGCAACCCTGGGCAAAGAACAACATTTAGCCCTTAAAAGATTGAAATGGACCGCCAACCTTAGCAATAGCCTGTTGGAGTATGTAGCAGCGAGGTAGGAGGTATTTCAGACACGGCACACAAAGAACATCATAAGTCTTTGGGAAACACTGATAGCGGATTTACAGAAGAACATGGGAAATGCTAACCAAGTAAGAAGAAGCCCCAGCGCAAAACAACCTTTGCCGGAACAAAGAGCACCGAAGTGCCTGATACAACATAAACGTGCTCTTAAAAGGGCAATTAAGGCAAAAATTAAAGGAGTCCATTCGTCACTGATGACCTCCATCTCTGCCCTGAGAACCACATATAAGAAGAAAGTGTGGGAGCTGAAAAGACAGCATACAGAAAAGAACTGGCTCAAAGTGTTCTCACTAATTAAAGAAAAAGATAACAGCAAGCTATGGAGATACATCAGTAGCCTGAACTCCCGAAGCCCGCCCAAAGAAAATAGCGTCTCTGGCAATGTGTGGGAACAGTATATGAAGGGTCTGTACACGAGCGAACCATACAAGGTGGGCCCTCTCATCTCAGAGTGGTCTCAGGCACCAGCTGAAGTCAACAAACCTCAAAGCATTCAGGAAGAAACCACAGTGCCCAGTCAGTTTGACGCTTACACAGTGGAGGAGACCGCCAGGTACATCATGGCGATAAGAACCTACGGGGCCCCAGGACCAAATGGCATTCCCGCTCAAGTCTTCAAGTCTGCTCTAGATTTCTTTGCATCCATCCTTACTCCATTCTATAATCACTCATACTTCACAGCAATATTACCACAATCCTGGAAAGGCTCTATCCTGTTTCCAATCCACAAGAAGGGAGAACACTCAAACCCTGCCTACTATAGGTTATTAGCCCTGCTTGACATCGAAGCTAAGGTTTATGCCCGCCTACTACTAAGGTACTTAGAGGACCGGGTGGATAAGAACGGTGTCCTCCCGCCCTATCAAACTGGTTTCAGGGCAAACAGCTCCACCATGGACAACATCCTAGTGCTGTCTTACCTCTCGAAGCTAGTGGTAATGAGCAATAAGCTGCCCCTGTTCTGCTGCTTTATAGACTACTCCACGGCTTTCGACAGAGTTAATCGAGGTCCACTATGGGCAAAACTCGAATCCTGGGGGATCCCGGTAACACTTTTAAAAGCGATAAAAGCCCTCTACGAGGGGAAATGGGTCCGGGTCAAACTAAGTCTACCAACTGCAACCGCGAGAATTGAAACTAACAATGGGCTAAAGCAGGGCTGTGTACTGGCCCCACTATTATTCAACATGTACATGGCAGACCTGGGGCAAGCCTTGAAAGACGCCAGCCTAGTACTCCCGAGATTGGGCAAGATGACCCTGGGAATCCTTCAGTATGTGGACGACATAGTGATCATGGACCACACCAGAGTGGGGCTCCAAAGAGCATTAAAAAGTCTAACAGTGTACAACCAGGAAAACAGCCTGCAAATTAACGAGACCAAGACAAAGATAATAATCTTTGGCAAATACCCACACAAAAAGCAAGCAACCTGGTCTCTGGGCGAGCACCGAATTAGGACAGCTACATCCTACAATTACTTGGGGGTATGGGTAACAGTGAGGGCTACAGCGGCCAAACATTTAAAGGAGCTAACGATGAGAATCAACAGAATAATTCTGTCACTTAGACGTCTAAGCTACTGCCTAGCAAGTCCATCTATAGAGCCCATGCTGACAGTACTTAGGGCAAAACTAATTCCAGCAATTACTTATGGTCACTTACCCTTCTGAGGTGCATTAGAGAAAGTCATCAATGCAGCCCAGAAAAAAGCTCACAAGATCGTGCTACAGGTTCCCAGACAAGCAAGGAACACCAGGCTAAGGCTGAAAATAGGTCTAAATAGACCGGACTTGGCATTACAGGGGGACCTAATAAAATGTTATATCAGAGTACTGAAAGCCCCCAAAACCACTTTCAAATACTTTTTTAAAACGATTTTTATGGCAGCGGCTTCCCCATGGCACTTCAAGCTGGATCAAGCAATAGATTGTCTGAAAATAGAGGCAGAGAGCATGCCACTTCATGAAATCCCTTACTCTGCATGGGCTAAAGCTGTGAAGCGCCAAGTCCAGACCATCTCATTTGAACTGGATCAATCCTCAATACGGTACCACCCCCTTACATTGGCACTTGATAATTCATACACTCCCGGGAAAGCTCAACCATACATGCGAGACCCACTCTCAGCTCAAGCGAGAAAGAAAATTCTGTTCTTGCGCCTCACTGCCCTCAAGATCCTGGATTTCAACCCAAAATGGGCGTGAAAAGATAACATTGTCTCCTGCCAGCTATGCAATTACCACAGAGAATCCTGGTTACATCTTCTATGCTGCTGCCCCAAACTGGCCAGCGATCGTCATCATTTGCTACACCCAGCTCTAAGGGATAAGGGCCTCAGAACCTGCAGGGAGGCCTCGAAATGGTGCTTCTCAGAAACCACTACTTGCTTACTTGCTAGAGCCGGCAAGTTTACTCACCAAATTAGAACTGCACTTGACTCCCAGCAACAGGCTGCAGATTCTAGGGTCGAAATCACTCAGTAAATAACCCAGCTGGCGCCCAAACCCCGACGCTCTCAGTGCGGACAATCGGATAATAAAGAGTGTGTGGGGCCCAGCAGGGGGCACATCAAGAACTTATTATCAATGACAACCGATATCATGGAGGAAATGACCCTGATGGATTTTATACAACCATTGATCCTTACAGGATTAAGTAAAAACTGGTGTGAAATGGAATTGTTCCCACATTTTAACTAATTTTTTTATTTTGGAGTTTTAAAGGGATGCAAAGCAGTAAAAAGAGCCCATGCAGGCATGGTGCATTTTTTACTTCGAATGCCGGCAAACTCCTTGGGGGAGGGTGGATGGGAGGGGGGCGTTGCTTATGTGTTTTTATACTGTAAAGGTTTTAAGTAATCGTACGGTTAATAAAGAATTCATGAAGGGTAGTGCTTTGTGTTTGATGCATGCCAGTTTAAAGATACATCTAGCATCTGTGGGATGCCACTTTAGTGAAATCAAAATCAGTTATATATGGTCAAATTTGATGTAATTGTTATCCTTTCAAATTATTTTAGTACAGGAAAGAGCCCTGAATATCTCCCACAAAAGTTCATATCTTAACGTGACTGGCCATAGAAGAAGGTAGCAAGGAATTCATGCCTTTCACGGTTAAAGGTTACACTAAAAATCAATGAGTTATTTGTGCTGTTGTCCTTTTAGGGTGTTTGATGATGAAATGATCACAGTCTGGTTGATAAATAGAAAGAGTTATCCTAAAACACAGTAATTATTGCTTTTAGCTATAGTGATATCATGCTGTACACATTTAGTAGCCATTCCACACTCTATGGAACACAACTGTGTAAATGAAAGAGTTTAACACACCCAGGGGCTTATTTATGAGGCTGTTTGCATCACTCTTGCACCACACAACGTGGTGCAAGAGCGACACAAACCTTAAGACAGATTTTTGAAGCCAAGCAAAGCCACTTTGCGTGGCTCTGAGTGGCTTCAAATATCTGGAGTAACGCAACGCAGTGCAGCACAAATAACTGTGTTTTTCGTTACTCTGCCCTGGGAGGGTGTTCCATGGGCGTTGCATGGGTATTTTCACAGAACTCCCATGGATTTTGATGCATTTCCAGATTTACAAGAACTTGTAGACCTGGGAATGCACAAAATCTTACAACGTCCCGGGGGAGGGGTGTGTAACGAGCAAAAATAACTCTATATGCCTCCCAGGATTGTTTTTGTACTGAAAGGTGTCCCTTCCTGCACAAAAACAATCCTGCTTGCAATGCAGGCATCCTTGCAACGTGCTGCAAGGGTGCCTGCATTGGCGCTCGGCAGCCAAAAGAGTGCCAGCACAGGGGAAAAAACAGGACTGCGCCATACTGCCTTGAATACGGCACATTCCTGCCCTTTTTTCTGTTACAGAGTGTGGCACAGCAAGGTAACATGCTGCACTGCACTGCATGACTTCCACATAAATAGGCCCTAGCCTGGCTGGGGCTTCTCTTCGAACTTATAAGAAATTTCAAGGTTAAGTTCTGCAGGAAAAGGCTGCAGGCGGTATCCGAGGAGGGAGAGTTGTCGTCGGGAAGCCCATGGATGAAGACGCAGTGAAGATTTCTATGTTCAGACTTAGGGGCCAATTCCGATCTGGGTCGGAAAGCACTCCGACCGATCCGGATCCGGATTGTTTTCCGACCGAGCCGGACTCCTGCAGCCCGACCGAGCGAGTACGATGCGGCCGTATGCTGCCGGACTCAGTTCGGTCGGACTCCCATTGAAGTCAATGGGAGCCGGTCGTACGACGCGTACATGGGCTCCCATTGACTCAAAAGGTACGTTGCGCAAAAGGGTGCCCCCTGTAGTGGGTACGCATTGGTGCCATCCGCACCGTACATGCATGTATAGGGGGGACCCTTGGGTCCCCCCTGTGTCCGACTCAAAAGGCTACGGGTGAAGGAGGTCCGGCACGGACCCCCGAAGTCCGCTTCCCAGAGCTTTTTCGTCCCGGAGACTCCGACTCGATCCGGCTGTCCGAATCGTGCATCGTACTGGCTCGGTCGGGAATCGACTCCATTGCGTGGTGCGGTTCGACTGCGACCGAGTCGTACGGAGCGGTACGGACCCGGAAACGAGTTGGTCGGCGATTTCGCGTTCATTCGCATCGTACTTGGGCGTCCGGACCTCTGTACGACTCGGTCGGAAACAAAGCCTCCGACTCGGATCCGGTAAAGCCGAATCCGATTCGGAGGCCTTCCGGCCGAGATCGGAATTGACCCCTTAGTCTCTATTTTGAAAGTTCCAAGAGGCCGGATTCCCCTTTGGCAAAGAACCGCTAAACAGGATTTGCTGCTGTGGAGCAGAATGTAGCAGGGGATGCTGCGACGTCAGGCCAACTGGTGATGCAACTTAGGTGGATAGAAGAGCAGGTTGGATTTTTGCTAGCTGGGCACCTTTAACACCACCACCAATGGTCCAGAACTCGAGGGCAGGCTTCAGGCAGCAGCATATGTCCTGTCAGGTGCAGCAAAGTAGTCTTCTGAATTACACAGTAGGTCACAGAAGCAGACATTCCTCTGAGTCCTTCCACAGGTACAGGAAGTGAACTGAAGAGTGGGTCTGGGGGTCCTATTTTTATCTCTGGGACCTCCTTTGAAGTAAGAGAAGTTTCTGGAAAATCCCCTTTGAAGTGTTTGAAGTTTCCTGCCTCCAGTGCCCTGGCTCCAAGCTGGCTGCATGAACAATGAAGTGGTGCCTTTGTGTGAAGGCAGGGTACAGTCAATTCAGTTGAATGTGCTCTTGTGTAACACAACTGGTGCTCATGTAAAGCGCTCTGATAACTGATACCTTCAGGTCAAGTTCGCGCTATATAAAACTCCCCCCGAAAAAAAGAGGGCTAAACCCAGCTCTGCCCCCTGTCCTGCCAGTTGGCAGCCCATCCAGGTGCACCTAATCCCTCTATTGTGTGGTTGTCTAGGAGGAATCAATAAAATCCAACTGCCAACCACACATAATCATGTGACCCAGGAAGAGGCTGTAGGCATCAAATAGCTAGGGCAGGAAAATGCCACATTGGAATCATATTGAAGATGAGCTATATGGTGGATATTCTCAGCTAGAGGGAATTATAAAGTTGAATTAACCCTGGCTTTTTTAATTCTTGTTTCCAATATTGGGCATCCTCCTTCTATGAAGAAAGGAATGTAATTTGAAGGGTTTGCTCCTTTTTCGTGAATTAAGATTGGTGTATATGGAATTTGTTTTGTTTCACATATAGGAATGTTAAATGTATATACATGTCATTGTTTGTATTTGTATTGTATACTTACCCTTGAATGAATAAGTGTTTGTCTCGTATCAGACTATCGGAAAAAAAGAAAAAGATGTATAAAATGAGATATTAAAAGGTTAAATAAATAACCAGATCGAGTTGGATTGACTCCAGTGATCATTGCTTTAACTGGCAAGCAGTTAAATTGAGGAGTAGCCGGGTACACTGTTGTGCACCACAACTTTCTAAAAGTGGCATTTTCAAAATTGTAACTTAAAGTCCAACTTTACCATTAAAGAGCGTTTTAAATTGCAGTTTCTAAGGGGCCCATTACGATGGCGGGCGGAAGCACAACCGCCGTGCTGGCGGATGCAAAAACCACCAGTTACCGCCGGCATGCAGCAGTCCACACGCCCGCCCAATTACGATGCGAAAAGCAGGCCAAACACCGCCGGCAAGCCAGCAACACCGTCCGCCATCAAAGTGCGCCCGCACACATAGCGGCGCAGCACAACTGACACACACCGTCCGGCCGAAACACGTCCCGCCCGGCGCATAAATTACGATGCCGCAAACAAACGGCTCCCACGGCAAAGAGACACCGCACGTGAAAGAGAGGCGGAAACACGGACGCAGAGCACGGACAACGAAGAAGCGGCACCCGGGCATGAATCCAGCACTGCAGGCCCTTCCCATGCTTCTGCTGATGCACCACCAAGGACGCAACGTACCGCGGAGACGCAGGTAGGCACACACACAACAAGTGCACGCAAACAGCGCACACAGTGCAAGGGCGGAAAAAGCGGACAACCCCCACCAGCGCGTGCACACTACACATCCACCATTGCATCCACATATGACACACAGGCCAAATCCTAACATCGCGGAACACATGTGTACACACCACCTGGGACTAGGAACCAACCACCCCGTCACGGCCCCAAAGCGCCGATGACGCCGCCACACATGCGCACAACGCAGAGGCCAACCGCAGCGCCATGCATGCGTCGCACACAGACACAGGGACACAACCAAGCAGCACACACATCAGCCCCACCCCGAACGCACATGACACGTGACAGGCCGGCCACAGACATGTCCCCAACGCCCAATTCACGGACAACACCCAACGCCACACAACCGACGCACACATGTCAGTGAAGTCACGCAACAGCAGGACACACCCCAGTGTAACAAACATGGCGAAGCACACAGCGGCGGCAACACCAACTAGGAGAAGCAGGGCCCCTTCGGGAAGAGGAACGCCAGTACCACACTGAAAAACCCATACCACCCTGCACATATGAACAAGACACATGAAACGGAACACCAAAGAGCCCGGGGACCGACAACAGGTGGCCCAAGAATAACATCCACACACAAGGCCCAACGCAGAGCGGAAAGGCAGCCTGCCGCCCACACAAGGGAGAGCAGACAGCACTGAATGACCTTCCATTCCAACACCGAAACCACAGCCCTACGACAGAAGCCGGTGAATACAGCCATTGTCCAAGAATAGACCAACACAGGCATGCCGAGGAGACCGACCACAGGGCAGATAGCGCATATCACAGAAGCACACAACGGACGGGGAAGAAAGAAGAAAACACTCCCCCATGTCGGCCACATGCAAGTTAATTGGAAGGAGTCCCACAGCACTGACCTTGAACTGTCTGAGAAGCATGTGGGAAGAGGGCCCGTGTCCTCCAAACAAGCCAACAGAACACAAGTCCTGTCTCCCCACGACTACACAGAGCTCACAGCAACCCCGGAGCGTGCACATTGCAGACTGCACACACAGCCGGAGCACGCCACCTCTACGAACCGCTGCGAAATGGCAACCGCAACACACCTACCCAACTACGCCGAACAGCTCAAGCTGTACCAAACCAACACGATACATACATTGGGATGCGATCTCCTGTCCCTGCTGAACGTAAGTTACCGACTGACTTACCGCATCACATTGTTCAGCTGCGTCATGCCCGTCTTCTACTGTCGGAGGTGTCCCTACCAGCATCCCGTCGAGATATGCCTCTCCAACCCGGCATGTCTGAAGGCGGACCTGCTACCACTACTCCTCCCTCTGGACGCACACGACAGGGCCTGCTCTGCCTATGGGGGCATGGCGTATGTGGCCAACATCGCACCCGCACTGAAATGGAACCACTGTGCCTCCACACGACGGATCATCGAGAACAGCTACATCGAATGTCACCCAGCATGCCCCATCATGGTCCTCCAAGGGACAACCTACGAACAACACCTTGACAGCCACCATCCGCTTCATTGGCTGGCAAACATGTACACCACCAATGACATGGAAGCCCTGCTGGACGGCATCGCATACCTGACAACCTGTAAATACGTCGGACCACAACGCAGGTTCCCCGAGTGACCTATGAAGTCCAACCCCGCACCCATGCTCAGCTTCCGCACGGATTGGCCAGTCACCACCACAACAGCCATACCAAACGACCGGCAACTGTAACCACACCATCAACGACATCGCCATGACATCGGATATGACCGGGACATGCACACTGTTCCCCATCACATCCAGGAACACCGCATGCATCGTGGGAGGCAGTGGCATGGGCTCTGTGCATCGCACCCACATGGACGGAACTGCACGAACAACCAGGACACGACATGGATCCAGCGCACATGGACACACACACCGCTCAGTGGACATGAATAGGTCGCCTGGAGTCTGTGGGTGCTGCACCCCTCCCACCCCCGCCCAGGGAATCCCATACCAGGACCTTTGCATGGACGACAAGTGCATACAACAACAACACGACCCCAGTGACTGTGACATGTCCAGTAACCACCACAGTGCAACAACAAGTGGCACGCCGCTGCATGCACGCAAGCACATGCCCTGATGTCATCTCACATGCACGCGTGCATGAGGAACAACTCGCAGCAAACCTGTCACATGGAACTGAGATGGACTGTGCCCATGATGCCGAGCGGTCTGGTAGGCTACATGTACACCGTCTGTGTCAAAGTCCGCAGCTCCGCAGCTATACGTAAATGTACATTAGCACAGCCTTGGCCAAGCAGATGTAACCCCACACCCTATCCCATTTGTAATCATGCTCAGTATATCCTCAACATGTATTCCGCTGCCAGTAGTGTCCACTATACTGCATCACAGAGGACAGAAGACTCAATATAATGTTTGAAACCAAAACTGTCTCCGCTGACTCATTTCACAAGTACGAATGAGAGAGGATGAGAGTATGTGAAGTACACGGCAGTCGTGACATGACCATGTAGTCCACTGGTATTGGATGTCAACGCAAATGAGTAGCACTACTGTGGAAGACACACATGTGTCGTGTGAAGTCGTATGGACGCAGTGCTCAGGTGGGTGGGTGCGACGGGTAGATGCGCACATGCCAAGTTGGAGCACGCCGTGTTGGGAGGGGTCATGAACAGTACACCACCGCTTCCCTGGGCATTGTGAGAGGACACCTGTCGGGGGGAGTGAACACGTGTGTGCACAGCAGCCGGGCACACGTACAAAGCGGTACCAGGCGCACCTCAGCCCACCCTCTGTGGACAAGCTGGATCCTGTTGTGCGCCCGCCATGCCCCTTGACAAGGCACACACAGCCCCAGTCGACCAGGTGTAACCCCAACATAGTCAATCCGCACAGGCGATACAGGGCACGGGATGGCAGTGGAGCATGGTGTGTGAGAGGTCTCCTCGCGCTCCTCCTGGTCATATCACGCAGGCAATAGAACCTCAACGTCTAGCATGGCACAAGTCAAATGGAAGTGTAGGGGGACGCACCACAGCACGAGCAGCACTGACGTCACGGGAGGTGGCTCGCACCATCCCATCCATTGCCCATTATACCAACCACGCCACATGCCATTGCGACTAAGTGCAAGCGCGTGCGCCACCACCCCCGAGCCCTCCCCAGAGAGGCCAAAGAGTGAATGTGTGGGCCATCAGCCACAGACGGACGCGGCCTGGCCGCAAGGGCAGCCACAGCCACTGGGTGTCGCAGGTGGCGGATCCGGAAGGCGAAGACTGTGATGCATAGTCCATGCAGGCCGGGTCTCCATTTGGGGCACCACGCAGGTGGACGGCGTCCCGCCACACATCATACCCTGGACCCACACATACACTCCTTGCCCTCTCTGGTGCGAGCTTGGGGCTGCCTGTGCAAGCGCTAGCCTCGCAGGTGAGCATGCATATTGGGGGGCGAGGGGAGGACATGAGGGCTGGGGCGAAGATGACTGTATCACTGTCAGTTAGTACAAGGGATGACCCAGATGTGGAAAGGAAGAGACGTGTCCCGTGTGTACTGCAACTAGTCGCCAATCCAACTACCCCCCATGTCCGGAATGTAAGCCCGCACCTAGGCCCGCCCATCCGCCACATCGAACATACCACCAGCATGACAACCTTCCCATTCGAAACACTGACTGGGGGTGGCGACCAGTGAACAATCATGTGTAGCCTACCCACGCGTACATGTGGGCCCTCCATGATCCATGTCACCTGCGGCAAAGACATGACATGCGCAATGAGGGAAGTGAGGAGAGCTGTCCGCCCCACGCGCAGAAGGTGCATCAGCTCCACAGACCCAGCAGCGAGTCCAGCAGGGGTCACATGTGCAGGGGCAGCTGTGCCTGGTGTGAAGGCACATGCATATAGACAGCACATCGACCAATGTGTAGTCTGCCCACATCCACAGTCCATCATCATGCGGACATAGGAATTGAACACAGGGCAACACATCTTAGTTGGTGCACCCACCGTGACCAACAATGCGCAATCATCGACGTACCCGCCCTGTGCATGGCCCCCACCCAACGGAGGCACATCCAGTGCCACCATCCCACACACACAAGCCTTCCACGGAACATGCTGTGTCCAATGCTCAGTACAGAGTCAGCGCCCATCTGGTGGATCCTGAACAGGAGACACATGCACACACATGCCAGCTCCCACTATGTACGTCTGCCACCTGGCACGTGCAATGTAACCTCTCACCTGTGACGTGTGACTGCAAGCACACAGCCGTCTTGGCATGGGGCTGTCAATGTGGACACCAGTCAATGTTTCGGGAGCTGTGATCCATACAGTGCTGTACATAGGGTGCAGTGCTGACACCTACTACTGTCTCATATCCCCTCGTGCCACAGGTCCCACTTGTATTGGCCGCTCAGCCCGTGCCCACATCGTCGTACGTCGTGTGCCATACTCATCCAGCCTCGGAAGCAGTTCCATGCTCAGCAGACACTCATGTTGCCGTGGCGTTGCCGCTTGACGAATATGCAGTCAGTCCCCATCAGCACGCCCCGCAAGTCATTGGGGCCTAGATCCCCATGTGCATGCACATGGCAGTGGTATGTCTCACTTGCCATTGCCATTGTTGGGAGACCTGTGTAAGTGTATTGTGGCCGTGCCGTCCCAGCTTGACAGCTGGGCTGTGGCTCATGTGCTTGCTCAGTCATGTCAGTGATGTGTATGCGAAATTGCTATGTGCCGTGTTGCTTTGACATGTGTCCTCTGCCATTTAACCCAGGCGGAGACCGAACATTGACCGCCCATACCAATTGCTGGCGGACATGGACGATACAGAGGTAATCAGGAAGTTTCGGCTGGACAGGCCAACTCTGCATCGACTGTGTGCCATGTTAGAGCCCCATCTCCCTCCCCGCAGGGTGTATCCGACTGCTGTCACCCCCACGGCTAAGGTGATGGCCGCCATGCATTTCTTCGCCACTGGGTCATTCCAGCACACAGTGGGCAGTGGAGGAGGGATGTCCCAGCCCATGTTCAGCAAGGTGCTGAGGGATGTACTGGCAGCCATGATGCTGTACCGAAACAGGTACATCAGATTCCCCAGGGCTCGTGAATTGGCGGCAGTGAAGGGTGCATTCTATGCCCTTGGCAGAATCCCACACGTCGTGGGAGCCATTGACTGCACTCATGTTGGCCTTGTTCCACCACAGGCCACTGAGCACCTGTACCGCAACAGGAAGCACACGCACTCCCTGAATGTGCAAGTGGTGTGCCTTGCGGACATGGTGATCACCCACGTGTGTGCCAAGTTTCCAGGCTCGGCCCATGACGCACACATAATGCGCAACAGCATCTTGCCACGACTGATGTCCAATCTGCAACATGATCGTGCCTGTATTGTCGGTGAGTATGTGGAGTGGTGTAGCATGCTGGTTGTGCGATGCTGTCCCCTGTCCAGTTGGAATTGCAACGGTTCTCTGTGTCCCTCACACCCAGGTGACTCTGTGTATCCGAATGGGGCATGGCTGCTCAGTCCATTGAGGAATCCTCGCACCCCAGCAGACGATCGATACAATGAGGCACATGGGAGGACCAGACGTGTGGTCGAGCGTACCTTTGGCCTCCTCAAGTCCAGGTTCAGGTGCCTGGACCGCACCGAGGGTGCACTGGCGTACTCCCCACAGAAGGTGTGCCAGATAGTGGTGGCGTGCTGCATGCTGCACAATCTGGCCATTCGGAAGCAGATCCCCCTCATTGTGGATGACGGAGATCAACCAGGGCCCCAGCCCGCAGACCAGGACAGCTCGAGTGAGGTGGACAGCGGAGAGGAGGAAGCTGGGAATGTGCGCCAGCAGCTCATCGCCCGCTACTTCACTTGACGGTGAGTGTCCATGTACGACGGATGATGTGTCTGTATCTGTGCAGGTGTGTGTGTGCTGTGTCAGGGTGGCCGTATGTTCACTGCGTGCAGTGTGTCAACGCTCCATGGCCAGGGTAGTATGCCACTGTTGGTGGCTGTGGCATTGTGCCCTATTGCTCTGTGCGATGTGTGTACATTGCTTGTAGTTGTTGACATGTACTGTGTGATGGGTGTGTGACACACTCATTGAATGTGCTCCTGTTCTGTCTCCCACCCCTAGGTCCCTACAGGCCCTCCGGATTCCATTGCCATGCCACGCATCAGGTGCCTTTCCGCCCAAGGTGGCCGTTGTATTCCGTACAAATAAAACACAGGGCACAAACAGCAGTTAGTGAAAAAGGTGCATTTATTCCAAACTGTGACATGTGATTGTGTGTAAGGTGATGACAAAAGTGGTGCGTGCAGTGACAATGAGCTGACGGTCATGGCTGCGTGATGATCAGGGTGTACCCACTGGTTCTATGTCCATAGTCCAACACACACATGCCATCCAGCTGGCTGTGTGGAGTGGGATCGTAGAGCAAGTCAATGCAGTGGCTGGTCAAGGAAGGCTGGCGGAAGGCTGGCTGGCTGCCTCACTTGCGACTGGAGCGTGCGAAGTCCTCCCGGGAGATCTGTTTCCTCTTCGGACGGCCCCTTCCACGTTTGGGAGGGGGTGTGTGGTGGCGACCTGCTGGTGGTGGGTGAGGTGTGCTCACTGGCTGTGGACGCAGGGGAAGTGGACACTGCTGCCCGACCCTGCGCCCTAGCAGGTGGTGGCGGAGGTGGTGTTGCTGGCCTTGCCTGTGACCCCACCGCCACCACCAGCTGGCCCATGAGGTCCACGAGTTGGTCCATACGGGACACGAATTGGCCCATACGGGCGTCCATGGACCTCAGCACCCCCAGCACCTCCCGCGTGTCTGTAGCAGACCTGACCCATTGTTCTTGGGCCTCCTCATAGGCCCCAAGGACTCTGGCCATTTGAGGCAGGGCATGGCTCCCAGGGGAGGCTGGCGTTTCCCTGACCCTGCTCCTCCTACCAGTCCTGCTGCCACCGGCCTGCCCACTAGCCACATTGCACACCACGGTCCTCGCTGTGGCTCCCAGGGTGGATCCAGTCGGCCGGGCCACCACCTGCGCTGGGGCTGGTGCCAGCGAAGACGTGGTGGTGGTGGAGGCGGTGGTGGTCGGTGCGGCGATGGTGGCGGTTGCGGCAGTGGTAGTGGCCGCAATGACCGTGGGTGTGGCCGCAACGACAGTGGCAGCAGGGGACTGGGACTGTTCAGCATCCCTGGATGATGGGTTGGTGGGTAGGAGGGGTCCTGGGGAGCGGCTGGGCCCTGCCACGCCAGATGGGCCAGCTTGGTGGTCCGTGTCCGAAGAGGAGGACAGATCCTCCAGATCCGTGTGTCCTCGTTGGGGGCTTGTGGGCTGGCTGTGCTGGCTGCTGTCTCCATCCCCAGCATCCGGCAGTTCGTCACCTGTGGAGAGCATGAGATTTGTTATTGTGTTGCACCTGGCGAAGTATGTATTAGTCGTCTGACATTGGCAGTTCGTGCAATCTCGTACATGGGTTTCCCGGAGGCGAGTGTGTGGCTGTGGCATCTGTAGTTGTGTGTGCTAGGCAATGGGACTGTGTGCTGTGCACATGTGGCATGGGACGGATTGGCCATGCCGATGGGTGTGTTGCTGTGCCCCTACTCATTGTGACTATGGTGTATGCGGGCTCCTGGACCATCCTGGGTCTGGTTTGTACTTTGCTTTTGGAGTTCAAATGGAACGCTTAGGAACGCATATGGCAACATGGGGGCCATGCCCCAGATTCGCATTTGGGAGGTGATATGCTTTTGGGGTTCAAATGGAACGCTTAGGAACGCATATGGCAACATGGAGGCCATGCCCCAGATTCGCATTTGGGAGGGGATATGCTTTTGGGGTTCAAATGGAACGCTTAGGAACGCATATGGCAACATGGGGGCCATGCCCCAGATTCGCATTTGGGAGGGGATATGCTTTTGGGGTACATGCTGTGAGCCATGGGTGCCAAACGTGACATGTGTTGTGGCAGCATGACAGTGCATGGTCTGAGGTGTGTGCATGCCTGACATGCCCTGCATATTTGCTGTCTGTTGTGATTACTGGACATGGCATTGGACGCATCGTTATGAGTGAGTGATAGTTGTGTGCCAGCCAACGTATTGCAGTTGTCCCATCTCCTTGGTGTGCGTGCTGCACTGTGCCATGTGCATCACTGCAGTGCTCGGGGGGGGTGTGGCCCATGTTGTGTGTTGTTGCTCACAGTGTGTCGTGCACTTCATTGACTTCTGGCACATGGATGGTCATGGGCATGTGTCTTAGCGTGACTGCTGTATGTGTGGCAGCTGTGCGGATGACATGCCTTTCATGAGACTGGGGCTGACGGATGGGATGGATGGTATGTTGTATGTGCATGGTGTGTCTGTGAGTTTGATGGGTTCAGTGGTGTTCGTGTGCATTTATGTTGTTCCGCTCTGTTGCGTCTAGTGTTGTTTGTCTTACATAGGCGTAGTTGTGGGGTGTGTGGTTGACAGGCAGTAGGGGCTACATGGACAGGACTTCAATGGTGTTTCGGTTGTGTGTGATGAGTTGCACAGTGGCTGCCGTGTGGGACTATATTCAGTGTGGCTTGTGCATGCAGACGTGGCTCCTTGGGTGTTGCTATGTCTGTGATGGGTCATGTGGGGTGTGAGTCTGTTGTTCATGTCCGTGTGCACATTGTTCACTTGTTCGTGACGGTGGGCGGTGCTGCGTGTTCGTCTGCTACGTGACATGTCCCATGTGTTGGTGGTGTTATGGTCCTCATGCCTCCAGTAATCCAGCCCTGTCCAATTTCCCACCTGCAAGTTGTTCGTGCGTGCACTGTACTGGATGCCACATGGCTCTAAGCGGGGGTGCTCCATGTTGCAGGTCTGTGGGGGTGGGGGGGTGTAGTGGGTCGTGGGGGTGGCTGTACACCCACTGACACCGATTGCTGTGGACCGTGATGTCTGCCTTTCGGCTGTCGTTGTGCACTGCGGTGGCTGACACGTGGCTGTGGGGTGTGGGGGATGCTCCTCCTTGCTGTGCTGTGGGACTGGGGCCTGGTGTGTGTTGTACTTGGGCTGTCCACCGTCCCACCCACTGCACTTTGTGTTCCTGCCACTTACCTGTTACTTGTCGGTTAGTGCAGCTGTGGCGGTCACATGGGTGTGGTGGGTGCTCGTTGTGGCGCTTCTGGCATATTTGGGGACCTGTTGGTGGTTACGTGGCTGGCTTAGTGTACACATGTCCCCACGCATCTTACAGTTGTTCTGTTTGGGCTGTGTGTGGTAGTGTCTGTTGCATGTGTGTGTGATGTGTTGTGTATTGTGTGCTGGACATGGGGGTGTTTGTCCCTGGGAGCTGTGGCATGGTAGTTGCGCATGTGAGTACATAGCGGTGTGCTGGTATACATTAGTTTGTACTTACCAGCCTCCACTCCCCTGCTAATCCGGCGAGGATCTCCGGATGGATTACGACTCGCACCTTCTCCTCCCACGCTTTGAAGGTCTTAAAGAGCGCAGGATTCCCTCCGCCAGTGACGGCTGCCAGCTCTCTGTTTTTGCCCTCCTTCTTCTTGACCAGGCTCTTTACGTCATTCCAACGTTTGTTTATCTCAACTCTGTTTCTGGGCAGGGTCCCGACTGCATTGACCTGGTCTACGATCCGGTTCCACATTCTGTTTCTGGTGGCTAGTGGTGTGTGCTGGACCATGTTCCCATAGATTTGTGGGTACACCTTGATGATCTCGTCGACCATGACCGTCAGCTCCATGGGCGTGAACTTGGGCATCCTTTGTGGTGCCATGGTGTTTGTGGTGCTGGTGCGGTGTGTGTTGTGTAATGTGCAGGGGGTTTGTGGTGCCGGTGTTTGGTGGTGGTGGTGGTGGTTGTGATGTGTGCGTTTCAGTGGTGTGCTGCTGTCCTTGCTGTGTCACTGTGTCCTCTCCTCTCCTCTCTGGTTTGCAATGTGGCAAGGGGTTGTGGTCTTTGGGAGTGCTGCTTTTGTACTCACCTATGTGGGTGTGTCCTCATGGTCTGTTGTTTTCAGGTGTGTTGTGTCTGGGGTTCTGGCCTTTGTATTTTTTGTTTGTCCGGGGGGGTGTTTTCGGGATGTGTACTGTGCTTGTGTATTTGTGTGTGCCTTGCTGTGTGGACTTGTTGGCCATGTTGTGTGCTATTGGTTTTGTGTGCGGATGGTTTCTGTGCAGGTACGTTGGCGCCATGGCTTCTGCCGTGTCGATTCTCATCGGCGTTGTTTGCGCTGGCGGGCGGTATATTTGTTGTTTTCCGCGCTCATGGCGGTGCGATCGTAATTTCACGTGCGGTGTGTCGGCCGTGTGGGCGGGCGGTTTTGTGTTGTCGTGCGTGTTTCCGTCCGTGGCGGGCGGTTTGACTCCGACTCGGACGATGGCGGGCGGTATTTTGTGGGATTTTTCCGCCGATGGCGGTTTTCGGTTTGTGTACTCATAATGGCGTGGTCGGTGTTCAGGCGGTGTGTGCGGGCGGATTTATGCCGCTTCCATGCCTGGCGGATTTATTTACGCCGGGTATCGTAATGGGCCCCTAAGACACCAAACGTGAAAGTTTTACCTGTTCCCAATCAAAATGTGGCACTTATTAAATGTAATATTATAACCCAATATTATACTATGGGAGTGGAAGGCCTCACAGTAGTAAAAAACAAATTTAGGAGTTTTTCAGTACCAGGACATGTAAAACTTAAAAGTACATGTCCAACCTTTTAATTACAATGCACCCTGACCTGTGGGCTACCTAGGGCCTATCTTAGGGGTGACTTATATGGAATAAAAGGGTAGTTTAAGGATCGGCAAGGGGGATATTTTGCCATGCTGAATTGGCCCTCTAGGCCTGCTAGTAGCATTTAATTTACAAACCTTTGGTATATTGAATACCACTTTACTATGGACTTACTAGTAAATTAAAGATGCCAATCAGGTGTTAGTCAATTTTACCATGTTTTAGGGAAAGAGCACAAGCACCTTAGCACAGGTTAGCAGCGGTGAAGTGCACAGAGTTCTAAGGCCAACAAAATAAATTCAGCAAAAAATAGGAGGGGCAAAGTTTGGAAGTGACCCTGCAGAGAGGGAAAATTTGGTGGGAATTTAACTAAAGCTGACATTTGAACAGAGGGTTATTGTGGTACACCTTTACCAATGTTGGATTATTTATTGCAAGATGAATATTTGAAGGTCTTAGAATACTGCAACTAATGCATGTCATTGAAGAGAAGCCACTACTTTGGGTGGAGGGATCAAGGTTGCCTTAACCTCATTTGTGACCCCAAACAGAATTTATCAGGTTTTTTCATGCTGGCATGTTTGTTGCATCTTATAAAAAAGAGGAGATTCCAGTGGTGTAGATGAGTGAATTGGACATGTTTAAGGGTTTTGTACACCTTATCATTTTGAAATAGATCACTTAGTCCATAGTGCAAAACATTGCCCAGATTTCATTTACACTGATTGATGCCCTTAGAATTAGTTTGGCTAGGTAAGTTGAGAAACAGGTGAAAATGTGAGTGAGGAACTGAATTCTGTGTCATGAGTGATAAGCTGCAAAGATTTTTGAGATACTTCCTGTTCTAGAGAAGTACCTAGAGTCCTTGCTGAAATCCTTAGACACTGCTAGTCCATTTTACATTGGCATTTGGATCAACAAGCTTACTTTTAATGGTTGGTTGTGGCTCACACAGACCAGATGATAGGATATTGAAAATGTTATAAAATGTTTACCCATTGTGGTATTGTCAAAGCAGGTCTTACCTACGCAGTTTAGCTCTTCTTGAGACTTACGAAATGGTGATTCCTTCCTTTAGCTAGCATGAGAGTCTGTGGTAGGATAGAGAATGGATAAAGGTGACAATTTGCCCAACAAGAAGGCAGGTGCTACGATTTCCACATAGAAAAAAAACCCTACAGAAGATTCTGGTAGACTTGAATCTTGTAGATGACAGAAAAGAAATCGCCATGAGCAACGATCAGAAAATTCAGGTAATGTAAGAACAGAAGAATATGGATCAAACGGGTGGATGGGGGTGAGTTTCAAAGAAAAAGTAGGTACTAGCACCCTTGATACAGAATGATTAGTATAAAATCTTCCTTCTTATACTCATTCTGATTTTAGCATCACAAAAATGTTTAACAGCCATCTTAGATTTGTAATTTACTCTTATAATTTCTTGCAAACTTGCACTCAAAGAATTTAATGTAAGCCATTATCAATGCACGTTTGTGGGTTTTAAATGTCTGGTAAGATATACATTCCTGCTCCCGTCTATTGATCCCAAGAGTCCAATAAAACCATTGTACTGTGAAAAACATAGGTTTTCAGGATAGAAAGTTTTTAGAAGAAAGCAAGCTGAAAAGTGACTCTTCCATAAAACTGGCAGCGGGGTTATCTGCTCAGTAAACTCCCTTTCACAGTGACTGATTGCCCTGGCAGCAGGGATACAGTTCCATATGTTATAATGTTCATATATGTCCCGACCAATTTAATAAAACCAATTTAACTAATAAAGACTTTACCTTTTTTTCGGAAAGGATAGACGGTGGACTTGAAGGTAATCAGAAATTCTTGTCATAGTCGTTGATGCTTCAGAGAGGCCTCTACGGCCCTGTTTTCTTCCCTTTGTCTCTTGTATGTAGCATTTAATTATTTTTCTAAAGTGACTCCACGGCCATGACGGCTGACGTTTTCAACTGTACTATCAAATTTGTAGCATGAAAAACGAAATACGTCTGTGCTCTAGGACCTATCGTATTCTGCCACAGTATTAGCTAGCCTTGGTACTTGAAAATGTTGTTTTGTAGGCATTTCTTTCTGTTTTTCCCAGACTCGAAGGGTGAAAGACACACAGCTGTGATGAATACTCACCTTTTAACATCTCAGCGGGAAAGCAAGATCGCTGGCAAAGGATGTTTTATCATTTTCAAGGGAGCAACAACTGAGGAAAGGGCACTGGTGTTGATGTACTGATGCTAATGTCTCGGGAGCAGAATTGATTAAATCAAATGTGCCCCGTCTCAGTTTGATGGCTTTACTACCTAATTCCCTGAAGGCTCGAGTTTGCCTCTTGCTGGTAGGCCAAGGTGACTGAATCATCTTAGATAGATATTGTCGCCTCCTACTCTGTGCTGGCAGAGACTCCGCACTTCAAGACGTGTTTTTTACTTTTCATTGTGAGTTATACTTAAATACCGTCTGAACGGGGCGCTAGGTTGTTCAAGGTATACAGGATAAATGACTAAAGCCAAGAACAGGTAAATGTGAGCAGCCACGGTTTGTCAAACATAAGAGGTTTTTGATCAAAGCTCCGCTTAAAAACTTTGTTGAACATCTTCATTGCTGGCCAGCACAACACGACAAGTTGCGTTTTTTGGAATGTGTATGCCTACATCTTGATAGGCATGCAAATTTAAATTGGCGCTTGCTGTGTTGTACGTGGAAGATTTTCTTGAGTTTTCTTGCTAAATGCAAACACGCACATAATAGACATGCAGATATACACATGTGCGTCTACTTGAAATATGCAAACACACACACAGCCATGCATGTATATAATCAATGTTGGTCTACCTATTAACCCAGATCAAGACATGAACATATATTCAGAGTTTGTGTTAAGTTATTATACGAAGACACACCCAGCACAAGAAAGACACATATTGGCCTAATTTATGTGATTTTTCCCATAGGGCAACGCAGCAGGCCTTAATGGTGCGCTGCCCTACGGCAAAAGAAAAGGGCAGAAATGCACCGTATCTATTAGATACGGCACACTCCTACCCTTTTCCCCTGTGCCCTCGCACAATGGGCTGCCGTGTGCCAACGTAGGCACCTTTGCACCATGGTGCAAGGGTGCCTGCATTGCGGGGATGATTATTTTTGTGCAGGAAGGCAAACCTTCTGCACAAAAGCAATTACAAGAGGCTTTTTCCTCTTTCTATGTGTGCTGCAGAATGCAGCACACATAGAGAAAAACAAGGAGAAAAAAAGATATTTCTCCTTGTTGTGCCTCCCTTACGCCTCCCTTGGGGAGGTGCAAGTTTTTGGCGCTGCCTCAGACTTACTATTTCTCGTAAATCTGGGGCCGTGCCAAAAAGCCATGGATGTTACTGGGAACGCACCACCCAGTTTTCTGCATGAAAGGGGCACATATTTATAAGGCCATGAAAAGCCCATTAACGTGGCTTTACGTGGCCTTATAAATATGCCACTGGCACATTGCTCCACCGGAACGTCAAAAAAGTGACGTTCTGGCGGCGCAATATATCCCTAATTTGTGGCTACACATTAAAAGTAGACACATACGCAGATCAAGACATGCACCTATACTTTCAGTGTGTGCCTACATGCCTACTTGTGAAATGCAGACAAACAAGATCGAAATCTGACTGGTATACCATGTGAATGTCTACTAGTTAAAGCCAGACACATACATAGATCAAGATACGCATGTACTTGCCAAGTGTGTCTATTCATTAAATGCATGTTATAAGGGTCAAAGGCTCCCCTTCTTATTTTACTTTATTTTGAACAAACCCTATACTTCCACTCCAGCTTTACTTTCTTTTTCAAGCTCCTTACTCACCCTCCTGCTTTGCTCCCATCTTTTTATACTAATTTTTCGACTCCCATACCTCACTTTTATTTACAAACTCCTTACTCCCACTCTCATACTACTCCACCCTACTCCCCTTGCCATCTTACTATCATTGTTTTAAAAACACCTTGGGCCTCATTTACAATATTTTGATGAACAGCAGCACAGCAAGCCTTCCTGCTGAGCAACCATGCGTCAACATAAAAGGGCAGGAATGCGCCTTATCTACAAGATATGGCACATTCCTGTCCTTTTCCCCTGGGCTGGCACACAAACAGCTGCTGTGCGCCAGCACAGACACCCTTGGGTCATTTTGCAAGAGTGCCTGTGCTGCGGGGATGATTGTTTTTGTGCAGAAAGGCACACCTTCCTGCACAAAAACAATCATTAAAGGCATTTTCCTCTTTCTATGCATGCTGCAGAATGCAGCACACATAGAAAGAGGAAAAAAGGAGGAGAAATAAAAGTATTTCTCCTCGTTGCACCTTCTTATGCCTCCCCTGGGGAGGTGTAAAATTCTGACGCATTCCCAGGTTTACAAAATGTTGTAAATCTGGGAATGCATCACGTTCCACGGATGTTGCGTGGGAACACCCACAGCAACACCTCTTTTATGCAGATTTATGCGTGAAAGGGTAACATATTTACAAGGCCATAAAAGGTCATGCAGGGTGACTTTACGTGGCCTTGCAAATCTGGGGAAGCCCATTGCCCTGCCAGTGGGTCAATAAAAGAGATGCACCGGTGGTGCAATGGGCTTGTAGATAAGCCCCCTTATTCCCTCACCTTCTATACTGCCTTTTTCATACCCTTTTCTCCCTATCCTACTTTACTCACTTTTTTACACTCTTTAATCCCACTCCTGCTATACTCAAGTTTTTTTCAAATTCCTTACTCCCTTTTCTACCTTACTCCCATTTTTTAATAAGCTCCTTATTACCCCACCTGTTTTACTCCCTTTTGTCAAATCCCTTACCCCCGCTCCGATTTTACTCCCGCTTTTTAGAAGTCCCTTACTCCCACAACTGCTTTACACCATTTTTCCGATTCCCCTTAATCATCAGGCTTTAGTCCCACTTTTTTTACAAAACACTTTTTTCCCTTTCCACCTTACTTCTTTTTTGTATTTGTATTTGTAAAGCGCTACTGTCACTATGAAAGGAGCATGCCAGTACTGCACAGGGATTTAGCTATGCTTCAGGAAACATGAATAAACGGATCAGAATGATTAAATGAGTGAGGAGCACAACGAGTCAGGGGATGCGAAGATCCAGGTTTTCAATAGTCTCCTAAAAAGGGCTGCTCATTTAATGGATCTCAGGTGACTTGGTAGAAGGTTTCAAGCTTCGGACCCAAGTGCAGACAGGGATTTGCCACCTTTTGTCTTATACCTTAAAGAAGGAGGTTTGAGTAAGAGTGCTGATGAGGATCTGAGCAGACGGGCAGTAACATAGGGCATAAACCTGGCGGTTAAATATTTGGGCCCTAGTGATCTGAAGGCTGAAAAATTAATTAGCAGGATCTTAAATAGTACTCTTTTATGGATAGGTAACCGGTGTAAGGTTTTTAGGGCTGCTGAGGCTGAGGAGCGGCGTAGCAGTTTCAGTACCAGACGTGCAGCTGCAAATTGTACCGTCTGCAATTTCCTCAGCACTTGCTTATTAGTACCTGCATACAACTGTTGCAGTAGTCTAATCTTGACATGATTGAGCCACTGCCACTGTCTTTCTTGCAGAGCAGGAAATGAGGTCACATTTTTTTGGGGTGATTTTATCAAATTGAAACACCTCCCTGCCACTGCTACTGCCTGTGGCCGGAAGGCTAAGGAGGCATCAAATTTTACGCCAAGTTTTTTTACCACCTCCACAGTATTGGATGGGGGAGGGGCATCTTTGGGCCACCATAAGATCGGGTAAAAGGGATTGGAGTTCCCTACTAGCATAATCTCTGTTTTTTTCGGTGTTGCACCTAAGATGGTTGAGTTGCATCTGTTGAATGACTTCAGTAAGGCATGACTTAAAGTTGTGTTCTCAGTCTGTAGAGTCTTTAACTAGGACTAGAATAAACTGAGTGTCATCAGCCTAAGAAGTGGTTTTGATGTTAAAGGATGATATCAGCGAGATGAGAGGGGCCATATGTGTGTTAAATAGCACCGGCCTAAGGAAAGAGATCTGTGGAACACCTGAGTTAATTGCCCTTGCAATTGACTGATAGTGTCCTAGTGTCACTATATGCCTGCGATCGGAAAGGAAGTACTTCAGCCAGGCTAGATCCAGATGGGGGTGCCACTATTTTTCATACGGCGCAGTAGTATATTGTGGGATCCAATAGGATCAGCACTTCATTCTTTCCTGCATCTAGGGTTAGTTTTAAGGTGTCTGTAATTTCCAATAGTAAAGATTCTGTTGAGTGTTTATACTGAAAGCACTACTGGCCAGGGTGCAAAATGTTGGCCTCTTTCAGAAAAATAGGGGCATATTAGCAAGAACGGGATTAAAATTATCGCCACTTTAGCGGCAGGAAACAGGCGCTAAAGCGGCGATAATGGGCTTGATAATGTGCCCTTGAGAATTCCAATAGAAGCCCAGGATCACAGCAGAACATGGGCTTCTATTGGTATTCTCAAGGGCATATTATCAAGCCCATTATCGCCACTTTAGCGGCAGTTTCCTGCCGCTAAAGCGGCGATAATTTTAACGCCGTTCTTGCTAATATGCCCCTTAGGTGCTTATTGACCAGTTTTTCAACAATTTTGCCCATGGTGGGAAGTAAGGAGATGGGCCAAAGATTGGAAAGGGTAGAGGGATCTGGAACTTGTTTTTTCTGAAGAGGTTTAACTGCAGCGAGTTTCCAGTCTGCAGGAACTTCCGCTGACGCAAGTGAGGAATTGTTTATATTATTAATAACTGGATTGATGATGTCCACTACGGCGTGAAGTACCTTGGGTGGACAGGCATCGAAGGGGGACCCAGATTTACATGAGAGAATTGCTTGGCATGACTGGTCTAGGCTAATACTATGAAAGGCCTGGAGAGAAGGTCCAGTATAGGAGGGATCTGGCTCTAGATCTATGAGAGGAGTGTGTCTCATATTAAAATCCTTTTGTAGTTTTAAAAAATTTGCTTAAAGAAGGAAGCAATTTGATTGCATAGGATCTAGGAGGGGGGGAATATCTTTATCTAATACCTTTGGGTGAGTGAAGGATTTAACAATTTTGAAGATGGTTTTTTGGTCTTGTCCTGTGTTTGTTAGTAGCTTGGCATAAAAGTCCTTTTTTGCTAATTTAATTTGATGGTGGTATGATTTCAGTGCTGCTCTGAAATAGGCTAGCTCTTCTATTTTATAGGCTCTTCCCTATCTCCATTCTAGCTGTCTACAATGAGGATGTTGGTCTGCTAATGTCTGCGTGTACCAAGGGCTGAGACCTTGGGAATTTGTTTCTGTTTCAATTGGACTGAGGGGGCTAATTTGTAGCTGACCATAGTCATCCAGGAATTGAAATGCAAAGTGTCTTTCATGGTGTCCCCTGATAGAGAGGGTCTAGATGCTAATGAACATTTAGTTAAGTCAGGATTAATTAGCATTTTAGTCCATTTGCGAATTACCGTAGGAATGGGCGTTGGAGAGGCAGGGGAGGAGCTGGAACTAGGAATTATAATGCTAAATGGAATAAGCTTATGATCTGTTCAGGCTTGAGGAGAAGGGGTTTTAACTGTCAGAGTAGTAAGATTCCAGCATATCCCGCCCAGGAAGTGCCCTGCGCGGTGTGTATGGAATACCACCAACTCTTGGAGCCCAAGTGTTTCCAAGGTATTGAGATTTTCCACTCCGGGTTCATTTTTACGCTCTAAGTGGAAATTAAAATCTCCCAGAAGGGTAACATTCGAATACCGAAGGATTAAAGGGCCTAATGTGTCACCAGGCATTTCTAAAAAGAGAGCATTAGGACCTGGGGGCGATAAATCAGTCCTCCTGCAAAGGAGACAGACCCTTGGAGCTTGAAGCAGAAACCAAAGCTTTCTGCCGCTTTCAAATCAGGGAGGTCAAAAGTTGTACATCGAAATGCGTCTCGGTAGATAATAGCAAGTCCCCATCCCTGGGTCTCTATTCTATCTTGTCTACAGATGGTATATCCTGGGGAAGGGCTTAAACAGTGTCCGGCTTAAACCACTCTTTGAGCCATGATTCTGTAACAAAGAGAAAGTCAAGGTGGGAATCAGAAATCACATCCTGGATATCTTGAGCATGTTTACATAATGAGCAGGCATTAGTAAGCCCCCTTTGTAACAGGTTTGTGGAGGGCCCATTGTTTTGAGGACTAAGTTGTTCAGCGTAGAGCCTAAGTTCAGTTCTGCAATTGCGGCAGGTTAGGGGGCCTTTCCATTTGTTGGGCACTAGTTGGGCACCACAATTTGAGAGGGTAGTGTTAAGTGATTTCAAAAGGACTGGCTTCATGGACATAACAGGATAACTTCGGGCAGCATCGCTGGCACTGGCCGCGTTCCGGAAGCGGACAGGAGCAGAAAGGCTTGCCTTTGGCGTGCCTTTGGCTCGCCAGCGATGTGTTAACTGCGCACATCCACTACACATCTGCGGTGGCAGGTACATTAACTGCTTGTGCCTGCCGACCACTAGAGCACCAAAAATCAAGATGGCCACTCTGAACGGACACCCTGCCTCCCGGAACAGGAGAGAAAGTGCAAAGTGCAAAATAGTTAAAAGCTGAGCAGTACTGAAGTAACGAATAAGGTAATAAAACGTAGATCCAACGATTAGAGGCCTAATTTAGATTCTTTTCATATGCAAATTCAATCTCCATTATCAATTTGTTCACCCCAAAATAAAAGAGATAAAAATCAAGGTGAAAAGCAGTTCATGCAAGTGACGTGAACTTAACTTTTCCGCTGCGCATCCACAGTGGCAGACACATTAAATACTTGTGCCTGCCGACCACTAGAGCGCCAAAAATCAAGATGGCCGCTCTAAACGGATGTCCTGCCTCCCAGAACAGGAGAGAAAGTGCCCAGACGTGGGTTCCTTGCTCACTTTGCACTGGATTCTAGCTAGCCTGGCTGATGAGGGCTGTTAGCCCGAAACCGGTCCCAGGATGCTTGTTTCCGGTCCAGGGAAGACATGGCTTGGCAGTTCAGGCTGGACTGTTCCCATGAGGCACAGGGTCAAGACTGCTTTGCATATAGCTGTGTCTGAGCTGGGGTGACGACGTGAGCTAAAGAACGATGATGGATTCAACCCAGATCTGTGACTGGGGGTGAGTGTCTGAAAAGTTTCAGCGCTCTGTCCGTCATCTCCTTGTGTTTGCTTTCTTCTGAGGAAATGCCATAACACAAGTTATCAGTATTTAGAAAACAAGCTTGAGCAAGAAACAATGTGTGGAAATGTGTAGGCATACAGAAATACCATTCACAAGTGAGTGACAATATGGCAACAATACTTCGACTTCGTGATAAGATCAATAACTTGTCCTACTATCAGATTTTCTATTTTTCTCATGAACTTGCTATTGCTTAGGACACTGTGTATGTAAAATGTGTACAATGATGTTTTCAATTCCACATTTTGTTATCTGTATATAAAAGAATTTAAAAAAAATATATTTTGTGTTTAAAGTTTGATAAGCTTTTTCAATTATTAGACGAAGCATTGTTGCCATATTGTCACTCACTTGTGAATGGTGTTTCTGTATGCCTACACATTTCCACACATTGTTTCTTGCTCAAGCTTGTTTTCTAAATACTGGCTTTTTCCCTGTGCTTGGCAAGTTATCTTGTATGCAGGGGCCCCTATTTTCTAAACTCATAACACAAGTTATCACACATCCAAAACACAGAGACAAGATTTTTATTTAAACACATTATTTTCCACACATTGACAATTATGACAACCTGTTAAAAATGTGTATTTTTTTTATTTCATTGTTAAATTGTATTGTGGAGAGTATAGATTGATCTGCTGTTTTTTTGGGGAGTTTAAAGACTCAGGTCACAGTCTGAGTTGCAGAAAATAAACCATGCACATCACAGATCGTTTTCCCTTCTGTTCTTTGCATTGCCTATTCCACCGCTGAGGCCAGGGGTCGCAAAGACAGTGCCAGGAGTCACAAGGAGTAAGCCAGGTGTAACCCCTGGAGACACCTAAATGACGTCTATGTGATGAGCAGGTCAGCTTCCCTCACAGAAGGCTTTTGAGTTTGCGCCAACCTAACTTTCTAGATTCTGTCATTATTAATTATTAATTAGTCACCCCAAGCAAAGAGATCATAATATTTTTCATCACAAACCTCACAAAACTTTATTACTGTTTAAGTGCTGCCTAAATACTTTACACATTGCTTCTAAGTTAAGCCTGACTGTTTTAGCGCCAATTTACCAGAGGGTTAAAAACGGGGTAGTTTGGTGACTTTTTTTGGTTCACCCTGACAAGGATTGTGGCTGTTGCTTGAGTAGGGTTTCACGCCCCTCAACCAACAATCCAAATTCTCACACTAACTATTCTCACTCTAAACTAAGCAACATTGGGGAAAGTGTTAGACTCAGGGGGGGAGGGGTGTACGTTTTCCTATTCCACTCCAAATTAATCCACACTTTGAGAAAGAGGTGAACTGGGGGAGGAGTGGTGGGGGCAGCAGCAGATTTATCATTCAATTCCATTCATAAGTACAATTGGAGAAAGTGTCGTCCGATTTAATAGTAATCACTCCCCAGAGTCCAACGCTTTTCCTGGTTGTTTCATTTGGACCTGGAACAAAACTACTTTGATGGAAGTGTTTGACTCTGGGGGGATCATACTTACTATTAACACTTACAAACTCAATTTCCTATTAAAAAAAATCAACTTTGACTCTGAATGGTAAGATTTCCTATTCCAATTCTGAACTAAACAGCATTGGGGAAAGTGTTGGACTCTGGGTGGTCAGATTTACTATTCAAACTCATAACTAAGCAACATTTGGGGAGAGTGTTGGAATCTGGGGGTCTGGAAGTGGGGAGGGGGCCCACATTTACTGTTCCCACTCCAAACTAAGCAACATTTTGGGAAAATGTTGCATGGGTGGAGGGATCACATTTACTATTCACAATCCAAAGTAAGAAACATTTGGGGATAAACATGGATTCCTAATTTAATATTCCTGCTCCCAAAAAAAGAACATTGTTGAAGGTGTTGGATTCTTTGGGATTCTTCCAAACTAAGCAACATTGAGGAAAGATGTGGATTTTGAAGAGGTCAGATTTACTATTCTCACTTTAGAATATGCAACTTTAGGGAAATCATTAAACTCTGGATTGACACAAATACAGTGTAAAAATGTTGTCTCTGGTGGAATCATATTTACTATTCACACACTAATTAATTTGGATGCATGTATTTAAATACATATACATCACAAAAATTAAAATATCAGTTGCATATTACTAATTGAAATAATAAACCTAACAATATTAAATTATTTTAAAATAAAAACCTTTAAAAGCAATATGTATAAAATAACTTAAAAAATAATGAAATCTGACATTTAAGTTTCTATTAACACAATAATTTAATTGTCAAAATGTATTTTAATGCTTATAACAAATTATTTTTTAAGTTCCTTTTTGTTAATATAAAGCATTATATCCATATATAGTGCATTTTACATAGACTACAAAACCTAGCACTTCCATATGATGAGATATTCTAGAACATCTTTTGAGGTAATATATCTTTCTTTAAACTCTGGCACCATCAGATAGCCACAACATGGTGTTGTGAATATGACTTTAATGTTAATGTGTATGCGCTGGTGGCAGAAATGCATGTTTATAGGGGGTGGTTGTTCACTTTCTGTGCGGTTGGTTGAGTTTTGGAAGTCACATAAACCCTAAACAGAATCATATTTATACTCCAGTCAATATTCCGTGGAGCCTTGGGATTTATCCATGTTGTTGCAGTTTTTCTTTTTGCCAGGATCAAGGCAATGGCCACAAATTTACTTTATGCTTCAGATACTTTAGCTATATCTACCAGCAGTTAAACAAGTGGAGTGATTGGCATGTGTGTTAATGTCATGTCTCGGATGACATCTAGCACTGTCAACCAACAATGCAGTTCTGAGCATCTCCAAGATTAGTGGACAAAGTCCTTATTTGGTTCATGACATTTCACAAATGCTGAGACTGCTCTTGCTTGAAATTTGGCCACCCTGGCAGGTGTATAATAATATTGGTTTATACATTATGGGGTATATTTATCAATATGTCACACAGCACAGCACAGAAAGCCACCTTGCTGCACTGCGTGATAGAAAAAGGGCAGGAATGTGCTGTATTTAACATAATACGATGCATTCCTGCCTTTTTATAGCACTGGTGCACAACGTGCTGCCTAGCGCCATCACAGGCACTCTTGCACCATGGTGCAAGGGTGTCTGCATTGAAAGCAGGATTGTTTTTGTTCTGGAAGTGGCACCTTCCTCCACAAAAACAATCCCCCGAGACATTTTCCCCTGCAGAATACATAGAAAGAGGGAATAATGTGGAGAAATAAACATATTTCTCCTTGGTACACCTCACCTGAGGAGGCACAGCAGTTTTGGTGCATTCCCAGGTCTACCAATTATGGTAAATCTGGAAATGCATTGAAATCCATGCATTTTGCATGGGAACACCCACACACCACCCATGGAATGCCTCGCTGGGGCAGAGTAATGCAAAACAGCCATTTGCGCTGCATGCATTACTCTGGATTTATCAAGTCACTCAGGGCCACGCCAGGTGGCCTAGAATGGCTTGATAAATTGCATATTAATTGTTGCGTCGCTTTTGCACCCCGATGTTTGGTGCAAAGGCGATGCCACCCTTTGATAAATATGAACCTTAAATTGCATTAGCCTGCATCCATTATTTAATGGGGCCAGCCATATCTGAGCACGGAAATAGATCCAGGGGCATATTTAATAAAGAAGTCATTCAAAGCAGCAAGTCACTTTGTTGTGCTGCATGACAGTGAAAGGGCAGAAATGCACCGTATTTACCATAACACGGTGCATTTCTGCCTATTCCCAGCGCTGGCACACAATATGCTAACTAGCACCAACGCAGGCACCCTTGCACCATGGCATTGCAAGTAGGATTGTTTTTGTGCAGGAAGGGACAACTTCTTGCACAAAACAATCCCCTGAGGCATTTTTCTCTTTGGCATTCTGAAGCACACATAGAAAGAGGAAGAAACAAGATAAATAAAGCTATTTCTCCTTGTTATACTTCCCCTCAGGATGCGTAGCAGTTTTGCCGCTTTCCAAGGTCTACCACTTATGGTAAATCTGGGGTTGTGTCAAAATCCATGGCTTTGCATGGGAACACCCACGCACCACTCACGGAACGCCTCCCTCAGGCACATTAATACAACGCTACAATTTGAGCTGTGTTGCATTACTCTGGATTTGTCAAGCCACTCAGGGCCACGCAAGGGGGCCTTGCATGCCTTGATAAATCACATGTTAAGGATGTGTCGCTTTTGGAACCTGTTGCTTGGTGCAAAAGTGATGCAACCCTTTGATAAATATGGCTTACAGTATTTGTCTTCTAGAGTTAAATCTAGGCAACGTATTCACTCCTGCTTCGCCTTTGTCAACACTGGCTACTATAATTTTACTTAATACCGTGTATTTTTCCAGCTCTTGAGGGAACAATTGTCATATTTCTTTAGCTGTGTATCAAAGCCAGAAATATTGGAATATTGCAAGAGGTGTTGTGTCTGTCTTTTGATTAAATTCTTAAAGGGCAATAGATTGTGCATTAGGAAGTAAGTCCCCAAAGTGGGTTATGTTAAGACTAAGCAATATATTCTTGGCATCTACTTCTAATGCTAGGGGTATTGCTGGATTACCTAATAGTGGAATTTCGGATTTATACAAACAGGTGAGCCCAACAAGCCGAGTGAGTTACCGCCATGCCATGTGTGTGGTACACACGATACGGCAGCCAACACATTAAATAAAGGGTCTATGACTAAGGGTTGTCATCAAGGGATGAAAAGGGGCCGGGCTCCTTTCAATCCATAAGTGTTTACATTGATCGTTCGACCACTCAAAAGAGAGGGGGCCCCTGTACAAAGGATAAAGGTAGAGAAAAACGGGGGAAATCAGCAAACTACTCAAAAAGGGGAATTCTCTACCTGTTTTAAATTATAATGTGCATTACGTCACAATTATGCAAACATCTGAATTTCTGGCCAACTGACAAGGACACACCAATGTAGAAATATCAAATCATATCAAAATTATTTTATTATTTTCAATTCATAAATAGATGAAGGGTTTCAATAAGTGAAAACATGATAAAAATAAGGCACATCCCGCACCACACACACTCAATCATCCAAACATCCAGTTGCATACCCACACGTACTCATACGTCCTGAAGCTCAGGGATCCAGTAATGCATAGTTAACAATTGAGAAAAGCAAATGGACCAATTCCCCTCGTAAGCATAAGTAACATCAATGTTTGTTACAATTAAGGGCATAAAATATTTTCTGTGAAGAAAAACATGAACAAGATAAACGATAGATGGAATGTCCACAGTATATCATCAGATTACACATATGCTTAGAATCAATGTTACAACAGTAACTCTCGAAATGGATAGGGGGATAAGAATAATTGGTAGAAGGGGTCCACAGATATCTGTACACGCCGATGCGCGTTTCGGTGTTCGACCCGAGTTTGTGTCTCACCTTCCTCAGGGCGTAAACGTCATAAGAACAATGGCCAAGGGACGTGCCTGAAATACACAAAAAGCATAATGGTCCAAGGGAATTTTTAGTTACAGAATCTGGAATAGACGTACAATTGATTAATGTATCAGTCTGGGTGGTCCAAGCGAATAACAATCAAAAGGCACAGTTTCAGAGCAAGATGAAAATTATTTAAAAGTTACGTGGGTACTTCGTGCACAGAAAAGAAACCGGAAGAGAGTGCAGAATACGCATTGGCGAACATAAATCTAACATTAGACTATCCAAACGCACGGCACCCCTGGTCAACCATTGGACTGCAGCCCAACACACTGAAAAGGACCTTAAATGGTCCATACTGGAAAAAGTACATACTCAAATGGGCACTGATCCTAACACCATACGCAAAAAAAGAGAAGTGTTCCGGATATACACTTTGAACACTAAAGAGGAGGGTCTCAACGAGAGCCTCCCCTGGGAGAACGCGATTATTTGAGTCACGTTCACCTACCAGACTGCGTCCCTCGACCTTATCAGGAGCCCTTTCTGGAATTTTGACCTTTTGTATATATGACCCTTTAGTATTTTAGATTCCCATTTTCATTATTTTTTTGTTTTTGTTTTCTAGGGTATCCCTATTTTACATATGACTTAGGTTGACGCACGCTCTGTAGTATTTCTTCTCTTTTCATATCTTATTTGGCCCGATTCGGCCGCTTCCATTTTGCCATTAGCTTCTTTTTTAGCCGATCACCATTGTTATTATGACCTATAGTCCATTTCTGCCTTCTGCCTTCTGACTTTGACGTCAGCACGACTGCGTAACGTCGCGGCCTGTTTTAACCGAGCTCTGTGACAATGGCAGCCACACGTATTCGGCTATCGGCCGATTACCTATTGGCGGAGTTCTTGCTGATCGTATGGAGACGAATTCGTAGGAGCCTTCTCTTTCTAAATCGGTGAGTTTTGTCAGCTCCGGAAATTAAGGTTCATGTCTCTCATTTACTTTGACCATGCGGGTTCAAACAGTCATGTTTAGACACATCTCCCTCATCTTTTTCTATCCAGACGCTGCAACACGTTTATACGCAGACGTCCCCTCCCGTGGCTCCATACTGGGAGCTATTTACTTATCTGGGAGGTGAGTTGGTTACGAACCTTATGTCCATTCGTTTTCCCTCCTCGCACGGCCCACACAGCTCAGGACCATCATGTCTCATGGACTACGCGGAGGCCGCCCTTTGAGGTGTTCTAGTTTGCAGAGTTGTTTGCATCATATGAGCTGTTTATCGGTGCCTCTATGCAGACACTGGACTCTTGAAATCACCAGGCTTAGTCGCATCTTTTATTATGGACTTCATGTCGATTTGATTATTGAACCTCTTACTTCACCGCCGCGCAGCCCTGAGCGGTAAGCCGTATGTCCCACATTCGCGAGATCCATATTTATTCTCACAGCATCGGCATTAGGAGAGACCTCTTACATTCGGTATTCACATTTTTATCTTTAGGTCTTCTTGGGGACCCGTTTTTATATCTACCTCCTTGTTCTTCTTTGTTGTCGAATTCAGGTAGCGTATTTGTGTGTTTGCATGTTCTCAGTTTTGTGCCTATATCTTTAGAATGTGACTATACCGTTTTATGAACACCGGTTCTCTGCCTGTGTTCATTATATACTTTAAGGGGCCTATACCATACCTTCTCTTTTGCACTTTGTGTTCCTTGGATGCATTTCATGAATTATCACTGATGTTTCATGCCGGTATATACTTGTGCATGTGTTTGTCACTCAGAGCACTAAGTGGCGGGACTATCGGTTTCTATCCTTTTTTGACTATTATGCTCTTCTTTCTTTTCTGTGCACGAAGTACCCACGTAACTTTTAAATAATTTTCATCTTGCTCTGAAACTGTGCCTTTTGATTGTTATTCGCTTGGACCACCCAGACTGATACATTAATCAATTGTATGTCTATTCCAGATTCTGTAACTAAAAATTCCCTTGGACCATTATGCTTTTGTGTATTTCAGGCACGTCCCTTGGCCATTGTTCTTATGACGTTTATGCCCTGAGGAAGGTGAGACCCAAACTCGGGTCGAACACCGAAACAGCACGTCGGCAGTGCACAGATATCTGTGGACCCCTTCTACCAATTATTCTTATCCCCCTATCCATTTCGAGAGTTACTGTTGTAACATTGATTCTAAGCATATGTGTAATCTGATGATATAATGTGGACATTCCATCTATCGTTTATCTTGTTCATGTTTTTCTTCACAGAAAATATTTTATACCCTTAATTGTAACAAACATTGATGTTACTTGTGCTTACGAGGGGAATTGGTCCACTTGCTTTTCTCAATTGTTAACTATGCATTACTGGATCCCTGAGCTTCAGGACGTATGAGTATGTGTGGGTATGCAACTGGATGTTTGGATGATTGAGTGTGTGTAGTGCGGGATGTGCCTTATTTTTATCATGTTTTCACTTATTGAAACCCTTCATCTATTTATGAATTGAAAATAATAAAATAATTTAGATATGATTTGATATTTCTACATTGGTGTGTCCTTGTCAGTTGGCCAGAAATTCATATGTTTGCATAATTGTGACGTAATGCACATTACAATTTAAAACAGGTAGAGAATTCCCCCTTTTTGAGTAGTTTACATTGATCGTTCGCCCTGAACCTCCATGCAGCATATTGTTCCTGCGAGGCTAACTTGGAGGTTTCAAAGTCCTGCTCTCTAAGGCCCCACTTTATCATGGGTATAATAAGAATTTCACAGCATATTATAGTCTGGCATCATGCTCAAATTACTCATCGAATAAACAGCATGCAGCAAATATTTTGAAAAACAATCGGTTCAATGGAATAGAAATATTGGTGAAGTTGTAAAGAAACCTAGGCAACATTACTGTTTTGATTTTGCCAAACCTACCCATCATAGATAGCAGGAGGTTGATCCATCTATCTACTTTGCCAGAAATCATACGTAACAGTTTCGCATAAATATCATTATTGCTCTCGTCCATATTTTATGTGAATACCTAGATATCTAATCAAACCTACCCTCCATGCCAGTGGGCAAACGCAATCTATTTATTCACATGCATTAGTTAGTGGGAACAATTCGGATTTAGTTGGGTTAATTTGCAATTCAGAGAAGCACCAAAATTACATAACACCATGCAATGTGGGAATTATGTTTATGACTGTTTTTAACCATTCAATATTATGGGCCTGATTTAGATCTTGGCGGGACTCCTGTGACCTTCCACAGTGGAGCTCACAAGTACTCTGCCAAGCTGACGGAATCATGCCCTGCATATTATTGAAATGTGTGCTGGCTAAGCTGCCGCCCACGGCAACAGAGTGTTATCCATCGTGTAAATGGGTCACCGCAGTCAAAGTGGCGGACTTCTCTGCTGGCTAAGATTTCTCTTTGGCAGTCATGGTAGCAGAATTGCAGTAAGCCTATTTAGATTTCGCAGTTGTGCTGGTGGTGTTCTAGTGACAGAGTGATACCATTGTGGGACACATTCAACATTGGACTATTCCTGTGACTTTTGGATGGATGCTAGCATCACACACCTGATGCGTTTTGGCTAATTCCCTTCACCTGCGTACCATACTATAAGACATACTCCAAAGCATTTTCAAGCTGAACTTTTGCCAGTTAAGTCAACTCTATTTTGTAGCTTTCTCTGTTTCTTATCCCTTAATTTTTCTTTCATTCATATTTTAGTGGGTCATGACATTTATTTAATTTTTGTTTATTGATAATGCAGGGAGGAGAAATCCTCATTTTACAGAGGGAGAATTGTCAGTCAGGGTGGATGAAAATATTACAGTAGATTCACCACTGTTTGTAACCCAAGTAGGAATACAACCATATCTCAAAAAAGGCAAATGTGGGCCAGAATAGAGGACAGAGTGAATGCTGTAGCAAACAACCTGCGTACACACGAGGAAATTAGGAGCAGGTGGAATGAACTGCGGGGGAGAGTGGGTTCCCTGGCCTCCAAGCGTCACCTGGAGGCCCAGAGGACTGATGGTGGTTTTCCCAGCACCCCTTACAACTTTTTCCCTGGGAGGAGAAGGTCTTGCAGATCCCACATCCTGAAGGCTTGCCGGAATCCGTGGTGGAGTTGAGAATGGTAAGTTACGCTTTTGAATGTGTCACTAAACCTAAAAATCGTTTTTGATTTACATTTAGCTGTTACTAATGTGGTTTGCCCCTTTTAGAAACATACAAACATATATGTATTTTATCAATTCTCTTGTGGTCATGTTTGTTTGTTTTAAAAGCATTTTGTTGTCAATAAGATTACAGGTTTCAATCTCCATAACATTTCACATGATGTAATGTTGCTTGTAAGTGTTTTTAAACCAAATGTCATATTTCATATATGATTTTTATATTGTAAATGGTTGTTCTTTTTTACAGCCTCATTTCACTAGGTATGTTTACCTTACAAATCTGTAAGTGTTGTTAATGTTTAATTGAAATGACTACAACTACCATGATGCCGTGTTTTTGTTTTGTGACAATAATATTGCAATGTTATCTTGCTCATTATCTGTTTCCTGACACATTTTCAAATATGTCAAAGTGGCAAGTATTTATCAATCTCTATTTCATGCTATGTTTGGAAATATTTTTGTGTTGAATTTTGTATGTTTCCTATCCCTGTTATTTGATTAAAAGATGTTATTTGTTTCACAAATCAAAGTTTATTTACTCAAAAAGTTTTAATGTATGCCTTCGACCAGCTCTCAGGAGTCCTGCTGTGTAGGACTTACAGGAGCTACCAGAAGGGCTTCTAGACCCCCAAGGTCCCTCAGGAGTATATTGGACTTCATCCCCCAACCAGAAGTGCACCACGAGCTGTGCTTGCAGAGTGGTGGAGAAAGGGAGCGTGACCTCCGAAGATTTCCTAACAATCCCGCTGTGTGGGACTTATTGGAGATAACCAGAGGGGTAAAATAAAATAAAAAGCTTTTGAACCATGGCGGGGTCCCTGTGGGAGCCCCCCTATATTTATGTAGGTGGTCAGGGTATTCCTACCCTGCCCCCTTTCCTTTATTTTTTACTTTTTTTGTGGGACTCAGCTTCAAGCAGAGTCCCAAGATGGCTGCCAACACTTCCTGGTTGAAGTGTTGGCAGCCAATCAAATTTTAGTAGGATCCGCGAGTCCACTGCAAGGACTCGCATCCCCATATATTTATATGTTTTTAAGCTAGATAGCTGGAAAACTACTGAATGTATTTGCACCAAATCACAAAAAGCACGCTTTCTGGACCAACATCTAGCTTTCTGCTAAATTTGGTGTAATTCTGTTCAGCAGTTCGGGCTGTAGTCGAGATCAAAAAATGAAAAATCCCTATAGAGTTAACATGGGGGAAACGCGTTTTGCGACCCCCCTCTTTTCTCGGCCCCTGCGTGATGGATCACCACAATACTTTCAACACAGCAGCTGAATAAAAGGGAGAAGTTTTGGGAACATTTTGTGGAGATTCATCAAACGGCGCCAAAGTTATTGACAAAACCAAAAACTTTTTTCATATGGAAACTTTGGTCCTAATTATAACTTACTACTGGCTATTGCCAGTAGATAATTTCTATATCAATATATATATATATATATATATATATCAAACCAGCACTCGCGTCTCAGTTTCAATGAGACGCCAGTAAGACTCGCACTCCAGAGATAGTTTCAAGTTAATAATTTTTTCCGGCTGACGCATTTCGACCGAGACGGTCTTCCTCAGAGCCAAATTTAGTCCCCTGATGGCAGCACTCTGGATGGGGTGAAGGGGGGGTCTCATGGACCCCCCAGGTGCATCCCTTTGCAGGTGGGTGCAGTCCTGACTGCACCTGCCTGCAAGGGGATCTCTAATTCCCTTTAAAAGTGCAGGGGGGTTGCAGTCTGCACTGTGAAAACACAGAGCGGCTTTAAAGAAGCCAGTCCATTTTTCACATGAATGCACTGCCCCCAGGGCAGCGTGAGTTCGCGGTTGCCCTGGGTGCAGCTCATTCCCCATAATGTGGCACATTTTCCTGGATTGCGCTGGGCGCACCTTTGAAAGGTGCTCCCAGCGCAATCCAGGAAAATGCGCCACATCTGAAATATGGCCCCAGGTGTGTTTATTTTCACTTGATAAGCGATACAAAAATGAACACATATGAATTACACCTTAAATAAAATAATGATTAACTTGCATTTGCATATTTTAAAAAAATGCAGTAGACAAGGGGAAATGTGACAATAATATACATAAAATATGTTTTAATTTTAGACCTAGCATTCAGTTTAAATCAATCAAGCAATCAATCAGACATTTATAAAGCACTTCAAATCTCCTGTGAAGGTCTAGAGGTGCTAGATCTGTTGACTGCTGCATGGTGCTTTGAACATTCAAACATCCAGGTTTTGAGTTCTTTCTTGAATTGCTGGAGCAACGGTGCGGTCCTGAAGTTTAGGAGGAGGTTGTTCCACACCTTGGCTGCTAGGTACAAGAAGGAGCATCCTCTGCTGTTGGTTCAGCAGATCCGTGGGGTGTCTGTGAGGGAGAGAGAGAAGCGGATCAAAGGTATCTGGCCAGTTGGTGGAAAGTAAGGCATTTGTTGATGTATGCTGGTCCTTTGTTGTGGAGGGCCTTGTACGTGGGGATCAGCATCTTGAATTGGCATCTCTTCGGAATCAGGAGCCAGTGTAGTTTCTTGAGCTGGCGTGTGGTGTGGGTTCTTCTGGAGAGGTCAAGGATGAGACTTGCTGCTGAGTTTTGTACTGTCTGGGGCCTCTTCAGGTGGTGTGCAGTGATTTCTACGTAGAATGTGTTTCTGTAGTCCAGTCTGCTGATGATGAGGGCCTGCAAGATGGCCCATCTGATGTTGACTGGGAGTGACCTGAAGATCTTTCGAAGCATGCAGAGGGTATGGAAGCAGGCGGATGAGATTATGTTGAATTGTTTCTTCATGGATAACTTTCTATCCAGGATGATGCTGAGGTTGCGGTATTGTCTATTGGGGAAGGGGGTGGGCCGAGGTCTGCTGGCCACCATGCGTTGTTCCATGGTGAGGTGTTGTTCCCAAAGATGAGGACTTCTATCTTGTCTGTGCTGAGTTTGAGGGAGTTGACCTTCAACCAGTCCGCAATGTTCATCATGCAGCTGGGGAAGTTGGCTTTGGTGGTGTTGCTTGAACATGAAATACCTTGGAAAAACAAGACAAGAGGCTTTTGGCAAAGCAGGAACAGTTCATTAAATTAAACATAGTGGCGGGAAATCAGATACAGTCATAGGGTCTGAGGACTGTCTCAATTTACAGTCAGTCTGCGACCTCTTTTCATACAGTTCATTGTATGCAATAAAGTATGTCTGGAGGTCCATGTAAGGTAAGGAATGTAGTTGCTGCCCTTGGAGCCATAAATTAATTATCTAATGGAAAGTACAGATGGGCCTCAACCTTGCGTTGAAACACTGTGGCAAGTGGGTAACATGTCCAGATGTCTGACATGGCGAGTATGTGATCACTGCGTGTTCTGTGTCCTGATTGATTGTGTGTTCTTCACACGTATGGCATCTGACTTTATGGTGTATTTGGGAGTGTGCATACCCTCCGCCATGTGTGCTTTATTGGGGCCAATCTCCCTGAACCATTGTGTTGTTGCTGTGCCTATGTGTAGGTTTGATCTGGGATTTCCTGTTCATTCATTTGTCTACCAGCTACGTGCCCCCCTACCTGTAACCTATCAATCTGTGACCTCGGCCTAGGTCTCAGAGCCTGCCTGACTACGTATTTGCGAGTCAGGGTTGATGTGGAGTTTAAAACAGGTGAATTCGTCAATAAAGATGCGATTTTGTTCTTATACATGAAAGCATCATTTTTCATATTAACATCAACTTATTCAATATTAACAATGGTGGAGGGGTCTTCAGATAGTGAGAGGATGTGCTGGGTGGCGTCGACATAGGAGATGATGTTGAGTCCATCTGATCTGACAATATCAGCCAGGGGGGTCATGTAGGTGTTGAAGAGGGAGTGGCTGAGGGATGATCTTTGGGGGACCACACAGGTGATCTTCTTGTGCTCGGAGGTAAACGGTGGGAGATGGATCATTTGAATTCTGCTGGTGAGGTACGAGGTGATCCATCTGAGGGCGTCTCCCTGGATCCCGATGTGGTGGAGAGACAGTGTCAAACATGGAGGACATGTCCAGGAGGATGAGGGCTGCCATTTCTCTGCAGTCCAGAGGGCTCTAATGTCGTTTGTGGCTGCGATCAGGGATGTCTCTGTACCGTGGTTAGCTCAAAATCCAGATTGAAAGTGGTCCAGGAGGTAGTTTTCTTTTAGGTGTTGGGTGAGTTGCTGGTAGATTACATTCTCGAGGCCTTTTGCAGGACAGGGGAGCAGAAAGATGGGTCAGTAGTTATTTCGTTCCACTGGGTCGGCGGGTGTTTTTTTCTGGAGGGGTCTTACTTCAGCGTGTTTCCATTCCTCCATGAACGAGAACTCTATGATGGAGGTGTTCAGAACCGTCCTAAGCTTGTCACAGTTTGTCTTGCTTCCGAGGTTGAAAACATGGGGGCATATTTACAAGAAAGTGGCGAAGCGTGTTGTTAAGCCAAAAAGGCTAACGACACGCTTCATCACTTTAGAAACGCAGGGCTGCACCATATTTACTAGAATATTGCACAGCCCTGCGTTTCCCCTTGCGCTGGCACTAAATTAAGCTGCCTAGCACCAACACGAGCACCCTTGCACCATAGTGCAAGGGTGCCTGTGTTGAGGGGAAGATTGTTTATGTGCAGGAAGGTCCCCCTTCCTGCACATAAACAATCTTTAAATGCAGTTTTGTAACTTCAATGTGTGCTGCTTAATGCAGCACACATAGAAGTTGCAAAACGGCATTTTTTCAAAATGATTGTTTATGTGCAGGAAGGGGGACCTTCCTGCACATAAACAATCATTGGCGTTTTGCTGTGCCCAAGGCAGCACACATGGAAACAGCAAAAACGAGGAGAAATTAATCATTTCTCCTCTTTTCGCCATTTAAGACCAGTTTTTCCCTGGCCTTAATTTTGGCGCTGCCTCCTATTTATGCTGCTCTTGTACATAGGGGCAGTGTCAAAATCAATGGGTGTTGTGGTGGAACGCCCACCACAACACCTTTTGCCCACCCCTTTCACGCTAAGTGTAGCATGAAAGGGGGCCTTATTTACAAGGCAGCGTTAACCCCTTCGCTGCTAGGCCTTCCCCCCCCCTGTGCTAAGCATTTTTTTGGCTATTTGGGGTAGTTCGCGCTTAGGACCCTGTAACTTTTTGACCACATAAGGTATCCACGCCAAATTTGCGTCCTTTTTTCCAACATCATGGGGATTCTAAAGGTACCCAGGGTTTGTGGATTTCCCTGGAGGGGACCCAGAAATTAGCCTAAATACAGCAAAATGTTTTTTTTTTTTGGGAAAAGTGGAAAAAAAGGGCTACAGATGAAAGCGTCTACGTTTTTCCCTGCAAATGGTATCAAAAAAGGGGTTGTGGTGCTGAAATCACTATCTTCCCAGCTTTCAGGGACAAGCAGACTTTTGTCAGAAAACCAACATTTTTTACACAGTTTTGGCATTTTTCTGGGACATAGCCTATTTTTGCTATTTTTTGTGCTTTCAATCTCTTTCCAGTTAATGGTAGAAATGGGTATGAAAGCAATAATGTATCCTGGAAAGCTATACATTTTAAAAAAGTAGACAAAATTCTGAATTCAGCAAGGGGTTATTTGTGTAGATCCTTCAAGGTTTCTTCATAGAAACTAACAGTTAAATATAGGAAAAATTGAAAATTAGGTGAAAAAAACAGCCTTTTGTGTCAACGTTTTCACCTGTAACTTCTTCTAATTATGACAGTTGTTTGAAAGCAATATAGCATTACATCCGCTAGACCATGGGTACTCACAAACTTTCTCTCGGGGGCCAAATTTACAGTGTGGTTTGTGGCCGAGGGCCGCACCGGTGGGGGCAAGGTCAGTGGGGGAGGGGGGCGGGGCTAGAGCAAAAAAAAAACTGTGACCATGAGGTTGAACACAGGCCCCTGCAGCGGACTCCTTCGTCCACTGAGCCACCAGACCCAGCATACACACATCTCTCTCTCTCTCTCTCTCTCTCTCTCCCTCTCTCCCTCCCTCTCTCTCTCTCTCTCCCCCGCTCTCTCTCCCTCTCTCCCTCTCTCTGTCTCCCTCTGTCTCACTTACTCTGTCTCCCTCTCTCTCTCTCTCTGTCTCCCTCCCTCTCTCTCTCTGTCTCCCTCCCTCTCTCTCTCTATCTCCCTCCCTCGCTCTCTCTCTCCCTCTCTGTCTCCCTCCCTCTCTCTCTCCCTCTGTCTCCCTCCTTCTGTCTCCCTGTCTGTCTCCCTCTATCTGTCTCCCTCCCTCTGTCACCCTCCTCCCTCTGTCTGTCTCCCTCTGTCTCCCTCTGTCTGTCGCCCTCTGTCTCCCTCTCTCTGTCTCCGTCCCTCTGTCTCCCTCCCTCTCTCCCTCTGTCTCCCTCCCTCTGTCTCCCTCCCTCTGTCTCCCTCCCTCTGTCTCACTCTGTCTCCCTCTGTCTCCCTCCCTCTGTCACCCTGTCTCTCTCTCCCTCTGTCTCCCTCTCTCTCTGTCTCCCTCTCTCTCTGTCTCCCTCTCTCTCCGTCTCCCTCTGTCTCCCTCTCTCTCTGTCTCCCTCTCTCTCTCTCTCTCTGTCTGTCTCCCTCTGTCTCCCTCTGTCTCCCTCTCTCTCTGTCTGTCTCCCTCTGTCTGTCTCCCTCTATCTGTCTGTCTCCCTCTATCTGTCTGTCTCCCTCCCTTTGTCTCCCTCCCTCTGTCTCCCTCCCTCTGGCTCCCTCCCTCTGTCTCCCTCCCTCTGTCTCCCTCTGTCTGTCTCCCTCTGTCTGTCTTCCCCCCTCTGTCTGTCTCCCTCTGTCTCACTCAGGTCTCCCCCTCTGTCTCCCTCCCTCTGTCTCCCTCCCTCTGTCTCCCTCCCTCTGTCACCCTGTCTCTCTCTCCCTCTGTCTCCCTCCCTCTGTCTCCCTCCCTCTGTCTCCCTCTCTCTCTGTCTCCCTCTCTCTCTGTCTGTCTGTCTCCCTCTGTCTGTCTCTGTCTGTCTCCCTCCCTCTGTCTCCCTCCCTCTGTCTCCCTCCCTCTGTCTCCCTCCCTCTGCCTCCCTCTGTCTCCCTCTGTCTGTCTCCCTCTGTCTGTCTCCCTCTCCCTCCCTGTCTCCCTGACTCCCTCCCTCTGCCTCCCTCTGCCTCCCTCCCTCTGTCTGTCTCCCTCTGTCTCCCTCCCTCTGTCTCCCTCCCTCTGTCTCTCTCTCTCTGTCTCTCTCTCTCTCTGTCTCTCTCTCTCTGTCTCTCTCTCTGTCTCTCTCTGTCTCAGTCTGTCTCTGTCTCAGTCTGTCTCTGTCTCAGTCTGTCTCCTCTATATGTCTCTGTCTCCCTCCCTCTGTCTCCCTCCCTCTGTCTCCCTCTCTCTGTCTCCCTCTCTCTGTCTCACTCTGTCTCCCTCTGTCTCCCTCTGTCTCCCTCTCTCTCTGTCTCCCTCTGTCACCCTCTGTCTCCCTCCCTCTGTCTCCCTCCGTCTCCCTCTCCGTCTCCCTCTCCGTCTCCGTCTCCCTCCCCATCTCCATCTCTCTGCCTCTGTCTGTCTCTGCCTCTGTCTGTCCCTGTCCCTGTCTCTGCCTCTATCTGTCTCTGTCCCTGTCTCTGCCTCTATCTGTCTCTGTCTGTCCCTGTCCCTGTCTGTCCCTGTCTCTGTCTGTCCCTGTCTGTCACCCTCCCTCTGTCTCCATCTCCGTCTCTCTGTCTCTATCTGTCTGCCCCTGTCTCTGCCTCTATCTGTCTCTGTCTGTTCCTGTATCTCTGTCTCTATCTCTGTCTGTCTCTGTCTCCATCGGTCTGTCTCTGCCTCCATCTGTCTCTGCCTCTATCTGTCCCTGCCTCTATCTCTGTCTCTATCTCTGTCTCTATCTCTCTCTCTCTCTCTCTCTCTGTCTCTATCGCTGTCTGTCTCTGTCTGTCTCTACCTCTATCTGTCTCTGCCTCTATCTGTCTCTTCCTCTGTCAGTCTGTCCCTGTCTCTGCCTCTATCTAGCTCTGTCTGCCCCTGTCTCTATCTGTCTCTGCCTCTATCTGTCTCTGCCTCTATCTGTCTCTGCCTCTATCTGTCTCTGCCTCTATCTGTCTCTATATGTCTCTATCTGTCTCTGCCTCTCTCTCTCTCTGTCTCTGTCAGTCTGTCCCTGTCTCTGTCTCTGTCTATCTCTATCTGTCTCTGTCTGTTTCTGTGTCTATCTGTCTCTGTGCCTTGGGCAGTGCACACGTACTGTGTCTACAGGTCCCCGTCACCAGCCCAGAGACAGCCCCCCCCACCCCCCCCTCTCTCTGTGTAATGTAAAAACCAGCTCGTTTTCTCTCTGAATTTGCTGCTTCCTGGGGTTTGTGTCCCACCACTGGGCCTGGGGTCACATCTGTCGCTGGCTTTAATTCTGACTCTCACCCCCGAGCTGTCAGATCAAAGCCCCCCTTTGGCGCCCTCCGTCACCTCACCCGGCTCTCACACCCTGCTGTCCTCTGTCACCCTCTGTCACCTCACCCCGCACGTGTGTCAGCCCAGGCTGAGACAGCTTCCCCGGCACACACACAGCCGCACCAAGTACTTCACAGGTCTTTAAAAGACCATTTACTTGTTAATGAGGCTTTGTTGTATTTCACCTCTTTGTTGCACCCCTGCATCTCCACTCTGACTATCGCTGGAATAATCGCCCGGCCTCCATAGAGCAGTCTCTCGGAGTCCGCCCTGCTGCAACCGGCGGTGTTTGCTGACACTTTGCAAGGTCCGCGGGCCGCCAAGGAAGGCTTGCCGGGCTGCTGGCGGCCCGCGGGCCGTACTATGAGTACCCGTGCGCTAGACCTTTCTGGTTGTGGGGATATATAGGACTTGTAGGTTCACCAAGAATCCGATGAACCCAGAGCCAATAACTGAGTAGCGTCTTGCAAAGTTTTTTTATTATGTACCGGGTATATAGCAATTCATTTGGGAAAATGTATACATGGAAAAATCGGTATGAAAGACACCTATGTATTTCTGAAATGGGAACAAAATATAGAGTTTAGAAACAGTAGATATTTGCACATTTCCGAAATTGGGAGTACCCATACTAGCATGAGAATTATAGGTCATTTTTCAACATTGTCTTTCATTTGGAAGGCAGAAATGCATCAAAAGTCAATAGGTAATAACAGTTGCTCTACAATTCTGTGTTACCCTAAGTCTCCCGATAAAAATGGTACCTCACTTGTGTGGGTAGGCTTTGTGCCCACGACAGGAAACGGCTCAAAACGCAACGTGGACACTCCACATTTTCACAATGAAAAATGACCCTTTTTTTTGCAAAGTGCCTACCTGTAGTTTTTTAACCCTAGCTCTGCCGGCACCTAGGGAAGCCTAGCAAACCTATACATTTTTTAAAACTAGACACCCAGGTAAATCCAGTATGGGGTGACTTGACTGGCTCTCACCAGGTTCTGTTACCCAGAATCCCTTGCAAACCTAAAAAATTGTCAAAAAAACCACATTTTCCTCACATTTCTGTGGTGGAAAGTTCTGGAATCTGCGTGGATCCATAAAATTCCACCCACCCCGCGTTCCCCAAAGTCTTTCGAGAAAAATGGTACCTCACTTGTGTGGGTAGGCCTAGTGCCCGCGACAGGAAATGGCCCAAAACGCAAGGTGGACACACCACATTTTCACAGTGAAAAATGACCCTTTTTTTGCAAAGTGCCTGGCTGTAGTTTTGAACCCTAGCTCTGCCGGCACCTGGGAAAACCAAGCAAACCTATACATTTTCAAAAAGTAGACACCAAGGGGAATCCAGGATGGGGTGACTTGACTGGCTCTCACCAGGTTCTGTTACCCAGAATCGATTGCAAACCGAACAAATTGTCCAAAAAAACACATTTTCATCACATTTCTGTGGTGGAAAGTTCTGGAATCTGTGTGGATCCACAAAATTCCACCCACCCCGCGTTACCCAAAGTCTTCCGAGAAAAATGATACCTTACTTGTGTGGGTAGGCCTAGTGCCCGCAACAGAAAACGGCCCAAAATGCAACGTGGACACACCACATTTTCACAGTAAAAAATGACCCTTTTTTTGCAAAGTGCCTAGCTGTAGTTTTTGAACCCTAGCTCTGCCGGCACCTAGGGAAACCTAGCAAACTTATACATTTTTGAAAACTAGACACCCAGGGAAATCCAGGATGGGGTGACTTGAATGGCTCTCACCAGGTTCTGTTACCCAGAATCCCTTGCAAACCTAAAAAATTGTCCAAAAAAACACATTTTCCTCACATTTCTGTGGTGGAAAGTTCTGGAATCTGCGTGGATCCACAAAATTCTACCCACCCCACGTTCCCCAAAGCCTTCCAAGAAAAATGGTACCTCATTTGTGTGGGTAGGCCTAGTGCCTGTGACAGGAAACGGCCCAAAACGCAAGGTGGACACACCACATTTTCACAGTGAAAAATGACCCTTTTTTTGCAAAGTGCCTAGCTGTAGTTTTTGAACCCTAGCTCTGCCGGCACCTAGGGAAACCTAGCAAACCTATACATTTTTGAAAACTAGTAACGCAGGGGAATCCAGGATGGGGTGACTTGACTGGCTCTCACCAGGTTCTGTTACCCAGAATCCCTTGCAAACCTAAAAAATTGTCCAAAAAAACACATTTTCCTCACATTTCTGTTGCGGAAAGTTCTAGAATCTGCGTGGATCCATAAAATTCCACCCACCCCGCATTCCCCAAAGTCTTCTGAGAAAAATGGTGCCTCACTTGTGTGGGTAGGCCTAGTGCCAGCGACAGGAAACGGCCCAAAACGCAAGGTGGATGCACCACATTTTCACAGTGAAAAATGACCCTTTTTTTACAAAGTGCCTAGCTGTAGTTTTTGAACCCTAGCTCTGCCGGCACCTAGGGAAACCTAGCAAACCTATAAATTTTTGAAAACTAGACACCCAGGGGAATCCAGGATGGGGTGACTTGACTGGCTCTCACCAGGTTCTGTTACCCAGAATCCCTTGCAAACCTAAACAATTGTTAAAACAAACACATTTTCCTCACATTTCTGTGGTGGAAAGTTCTGGAATCTGCGTGGATCCACAAAATTCCACCCACCCAGTGTTCCCCAAACTCTTCTGAGAAAAATGGTACCTCACTTGTGTGGGTACGGCTAGTGCCCGTGACAGGAAACGGCCCAAAACGCAACGTGGACACACCACATTTTCATAGTGAAAAATGACCCTTTTTTGCAAAGTGCCTAGCTGTAGTTTTTGAACCCTAGCACTGCCAGCACCTAGGGAAACCTAGCAAACCTATACATTTTTTAAAACTAGACACCCGGGGGATGCCAGGGAGGTATGGCTTGCGTGGACCCCCCAACTCGTGTGGGAGGCCAAAGTATCCGCGACAGGCAAGGGCCCAAAACGCATTGAGGAGACATCAAAATTGCCTACCACAAAACGACCTGGTTTTGCAAGGGGGGTCACCTGGGTTTTTGGCCCCGTGCTCGGCGGCCAGCTAGGGAAACCTACCAAACCCACACATTTCTGAAAACTAGACACCCTGGGGGTTCCACGGAGGTATGGCTTGCGTGGATCCCCAACGTTTTCTTACCCAGAATCCCCTGCAAACCTCAATTTTAGCTGAAAAAAATCACTTTTTCCACACATTTTTGTGTGGGAAAGTTGTGGCATCACCGGGCTGACACAAATGTCCTACCACCCAGCGTTCCCCCAGGTCTCCCGATAAAAATGGTGCTTCACTCGTGTGGGAGGCCTAAGTACCCGCGACAGGCAAGGGCCCAAAACGTATTGAGGCGACATCAAAATTGCCTATCACAAAACGACCTGGTTTTGCAAGGGGGGTCACCTGGGTTTTTGGCCCCGTGCTCGGCAGCCAGCTAGGGAAACCTACCAAACCCACATATGTCTGAAAACTAGACACCCGGAGGGTTCCAGGGAGGTATGGCTTGCAGGGATCCCCCAACGTTTTCTTACCCAAAATCCCCTGCAAACCTCAATTTTAGCTGAAAAAAATCACTTTTTCCGCACATTTTTGTGTTGGAAAGTTGTGGCATCACCGGGCTGAGACAAATTTCCTACCACCCAGCGTTCCCCCAGGTCTCCCGATAAAAATGGTGCCTCACTCGTGTGGGAGGCCCAACTACCCGCGACAGGCAAGGGCCCAAAACGTATTGAGGCGACATCAAAATTGCCTATCACAAAACGACCTGGTTTTGCAAGGGGGGTTACCTGGGTTTTTGGCCCCGTGCTTGGCGGCCAGCTAGGGAAACCTACCAAACCCATACATTTCTGAAAACTAGACACCCGGGGGGTTCCAGGGAGGTATGGCTTGCGTGGATCCCCCAACGTTTTCTTACCCAGAATCCCCTGCAAACCTCAATTTTAGCTTAAAAAATCACTTTTTCCGCACATTTTTGTGTAGGAAAGTTGTGGCATCACCGGGCTGACACAAATTTCCTACCACCCAGCGTTCCCCCAGGTCTCCCGATAAAAATGGTGCCTCACTCGTGTGGGAGGCCTAAGTACCCGCGACAGGCAAGGGCCCAAAACGTATTGAGGCGACATCAAAATTGCCTATCACAAAACGACCTGGTTTTGCAAGGGGGGTCACCTGGGTTTTTGGCCCCGTGCTCGGCGGCCAGCTAAGGAAACCTACCAAACCCACATATTTCTGAAAACTAGATACCCGGAGGGTTCCAGGGAGGTATGGCTTGCGTGCATTCCCCAATGTTTTCTTACCCAAAATCCCCTGCAAACCTCAATTTTAGCTGAAAAAAATCACTTTTTCCGCACATTTTTGTGTTGGAAAGTTGTGGCATCACCGGGCTGACACAAATTTCCTACCACCCAGCGTTCCTCCAGGTCTCCCGATAAAAATGGTGCCTCACTCGTGTGGGAGGCCCAACTACCCGCGACAGGCAAGGGCCCAAAACGTATTGAGGCGACATCAAAATTGCATATCACAAAACGACCTGGTTTTGCAAGGGGGTCACCTGGGTTTTTGGCAATGTGCTCGGCGGCCAGCTAGGGAAACCTACCAAAACCACACATTTCTGAAAACTAGACACCCGGGGGATTCCAGGGAGGTATGGCTTGCTTGGATCCCCCAACGTTTTCTTACCCAGAATCCCCTGCAAACCTCAATTTTAGCTTAAAAAATCACTTATTCCGCACATTTTTGTGTGGGAAAGTTGTGGCATCACCGGGCTGACACAAATTTCCTACCACTCAGCGTTCCCCCAGGTCTCCCGATAAAAATGGTGCCTCACTCATGTGGGAGGCCCAAGTACCCGCGACAGGCAAGGGCCGAAAACGTATTGAGGCGACATCAAAATTGCCTATCACAAAACGACCTGGTTTTGCAAGGGGGGTCAACTGGGTTTTTGGCCCCGTGCTCGGCGGCCAGCTAGGGAAACCTACCAAACCCACACATTTCCGAAAACTAGACACCGGGGGGGTTCCAGGGAGGTATGTCTTGCGTGGATCCCCCAACGTTTTCTTACCCAGAATCCCCTGCAAACCTTAATTTTAGCTGAAAAAATCACTTTTTCCACACATTTTTGTGTGGGAAAGTTGTGGCATCACTGGGCTGACACAAATTTCCTACCACCCAGCGTTCCCCCAGGTCTCCCTATAAATATGGTGCCTCACTCGTGTGGGAGGCCCAAGTACCCATGACAGGCAAGGGCCCAAAACGTATTGAGGCAACATCAAAATTGCCTATCACAAAACGACCTGGTTTTGCAAGGGGGGTCACCTGGGTTTTTGGCCCCGTGCTTGGTGGCCAGCTAGGGAAACCTACCAAACCCACACATTTCTGAAAACTAGACACCCGGGGGGTTCTAGGGAGGTATGGCTTGCGTGGATCCCCCAACATTTTCTTACCCAGAATCCCCTGCAAACCTCAATTATAACTGAAAAAATCACTTTTTCCACACATTTTTGTGTGGGAAAGTTGTGGCATCACTGGGCTGACACAAATTTCCTACCACCCAGCATTCCCCCAGGTCTCACGATAAAAATGGTGCCTCACTCGTGTGGGAGGCCAAAGTACACGTGACAGGCAAGGGCCCAAAACATATTGAGGCGACATCAAAATTGCCTTTCACAAACTTTTTGGGCCCTTGCCTGTCGCGGGTACTTGGGCCTCCCACACGAGTCAGGCACCATTTTTATCGGGAGAGCTGGGGGAACGCTATTGCCCCCGTCTGCCCCCTGGGGGGGCAGAAAGACTTACATTTCTCTGGGGAGGGGGTGGGGGCATTGCCATGCCCTTTTGGGCAGCCCCCATCCCGTCAATAAAAAAATCCCTTGTTTCTAGTGGGCTTTCTGCCCCCAGGGGGCAGATTAGGGGCTACTGCCCCCGTCTGCCCCCTGGGACGGCAGAAATACTGACATTTCTCTGGGGGGGTGGGGGCAGTGCCATGCCCTTTTTGGGCAGCCCCCACTCCAACGTCAATAAGAAAAAATAATCCCTGGCTTCTAGTGGGCTTTCCGCCCCCCCCGGGGTGGCAGATTGGGGCTACTGCCCCCATATGCCCCCCAGGGGGGGCAGAAAGACTGTGGTGCCCAAACAAATATGGGGGGAGCAAAGGCCCTTGCCCAAGGGCCCGCTCCACCCTCCCTGGTGTCTAGTGGGTGGATCCCTGCTTGGGGATTGCCCCCCTTGGGTGATCCCCAAGCAGGGATCCACTAGGGAAGGGTACCATTGGTAAGGGGAGATTCCCCCCTTTCCAACGATACCTCTCCCATCTTTTTCGGTGCTCGGGGGGCTCCCCACGAGCACTGAAACTGAAACTAAGTTTCAGTTTCGTTTTCGTTGCAATGACAATAGCGCGTCATGCGCGCGATCGTCATTGCAACGAAATTCAAAAAGAGGCCTGGGGAGGTTGGGGAAGCTCTTCCCCTCATCCCCAGGCACAAAAAAAAAATGGGAAATCCCTCTGCTGTCTGCAGCAGAGGGATTTTCTGAGCATGTGCTCATGACGGAATGGTTCCGTCATGAGCACACTGGAACTTGTGCTCATGATGGAACCATTCCATCATGAGCACTGAAAGGGTTAAGCCAGGTTAAGTGGCTTAATGCTGCCTTGTAAATAAGGCAAAGCTCCTATCGCCATCACAACGTCACTAAAAGTGACGATGAGTTTCTTGATGTGGTTTACGCTGACTACAATGCAGACTGCTTAGGCGTTCTTCTTCGTTTCTTTTAGGAGGAGGTGGTTCTGGTTGAGGGCAGTCCTGAAAGCGATGTGGTCTTCTGTCTTTTTGCTGATGCACCACTTCCTTTCTATTTGCCGGCAGTTGCTTTTGGTGGAGTGTAGTTCATTGGTGCTTGCACTTTTAATTGGTCCTTTGACCTTGGCTGTCTTGGCTGTGGCAATGGTGTCGGCGCATTTTGTGATCCACTGGGGGAAGATTTTTGCTGATTGTTCTGGGTCATGTGTGGCATCTGGGAGGTGGGAGTGGAGAGAATTATTCCACTGGTCTTCAGATACCTTTTTCCAGTCTCTGTACGTGGATGGTAAACAGTCAGAATATAGAGTTTTTATTGTCGACTTGCACTAATATCGAGTGCAAAATATCGGGATACAAAAATATCGACTGTCAGAATATCGTGGTAAAGAATATCGAGTCTAAGGTAAGTAATATCGTTTTTAACAATATCGAAGTCATTAATATCATTTAAAAAAATATCGAAGTCATTAATATCGTTTGCAAAAATGTAGTTGTTAAAAATATTGTTTTTTTAGTTAGTGTTATGTATTTTAGTATGTATTTTAAATGTATGTGTTCTATTTTTTTGTCTAAGTATTGCATTTGTTTTTTAATATATGTATTACATTTTTAGAAGTTATTAAATTTATTTTAAGTAAATTTTGCGTTTTAGTTCCGTAGCGGGTTGTGGGTTTATAGGGGAATAGGGTGGGAAGTAATTTAATTATAATAAATGTATTAATAATTTTTAGAAGTTATTAATTATATTTTAATTAAATTTAGCATTATAGTTCCGTAGCGGGTTGTGGGTTTATAGTGGAATAGGGTGGGAAGTAATTTAATTATAATTAATTAATTAATATTTTTTATTAATTAATATTTATGTATTTGAATATTTTATATTTTTAATTGTGGTAATTAATTTATTATTAATTATTTATTAATTGGTAGTTAATTATTATTAATGAATTGGTAAGTATGTTAATTGTGTCATTTTTTTAGGAGTGGGTTGTGGGTTGATGGGGAGTAGGGTGGGAAGTAATTTAATTATAATTAATTAATTAATATTTGTTATTAATTAATAATTATGTATTTAATCTTTTTATTGTTAATTGTGGTAATTCATTTATTATTAATTATTTATTAATTGATTGTTAATTATTATTAATTAATTGGTAATTATGTTAATTGTGTCATTTTTCTCGGAGCGGGTTGTGGGTTGATAGGGGAGTAGGGTGGAAAGTAATTTAATTATAATTGATTAATTAATATTTTTTAATAATTATTTATGTATATAATATTTTTATTATTAATTGTGCTAATTAATTTATTATTAATTATGAATGAATTGGTATTGTTAATTATAATTAATTAATTGGTAATTATGTTAATTGTGTCATTTTTTTAGGAGCGAGTTGTGGGTTGATAGGGGAGTAAGGTGGGAAATAATTTAATTTTAATACATTTTTTAATATTTTTAATAAAATATTTATTTAATGTCATTTTATACTGTTAAATGTGTGAATTAATTTATTATTAATTGTTTTTATTTTGCTTGTTAATTGTTATCAATTAATTAATTGTAAATTAATTATCTTAATTGTGTCATGTTTTACAACATTGGTGGTGTCATTTATAGGGGAATATGGTGGGAGGTAAATTATTTATAATAAATTAATTCTTTGTTAATTAATGCTAATTAATTAAATAAATATTAAATATGATAATTGTGGAATAATTTTGATGCGTGAGTTGTGGGGTTTATAGTTGTAAATGTTAGGAAGAATTTTTTTTAAAATTAATTAATGATTTGTTGTTAATTGTTATTAATTTATTAAGGTAAAATTAGTTATGGAAATTGTGTAAACATTTTTAGGTGTGTGTTTTGGTGTTTATTGAGGTAGAGGGTGGAAAGTAATTTAGTTTAAATAAATTATTCATTAGTTGATCATTAATATTCATTTATTAATTGATAAATATTTTTGGTAATTGTTTTGTTTTTATTTTGTTTGAGGATTTAGGTTCAATAGCTGTAATCTTTGGTTTTATCTCCTCCGCTATCCAGCACTTTCGCTACTGTTGCACTCATTGGAGTGGGAATAGTAATTTATTCCCCTCCGCTAACCAACACTTTCCCTACTGTTGCACTTGCTGGAGTGAGAATAGTAATTTTTACCCCTCCGCTATCCAACACTTTCCCTACTGTTGCACTTGCTGGAGTGGGAATAGTAAATTATTCCCCTCCGCTATCCAACACTTTCCCTACTGTTGCACTTGCTGGAGTGAGAATAGTAATTTTTACCCCTCCGCTATCCAATATTTTCCCTACTGTTGCACTCCCTGGAATGGGAATAGTAATTTTTACCCCTACGCTGTCCAACACTTTCCCTGCTGTTGCACTTATTGGAGTGGGAATAGTAAATTATTCCCTTCCGCTATCCAACACTTTCCCTACTGTTGCACTTGCTGGAGTGGGAATAGTAATTTTTACCCCTCCGCTATCCAATATTTTCCCTACTGTTGCACTCCCTGGAGTGGGAATAGTCATTTTTACCCCTCCGCTATCCAATATTCTCCCCACTGTTGCACTCTCTGGAGTGGGAATAGTAATTTTTACCCCTCCGCTATCCAACACTTTCCCTACTGTTGCATTTATTGGAGTGGGAATAGTAAATTATTCCCCTCCGCTATCCAACACTTTCCCTACTGTTGCACTCGCTGGAGTGGGAATAGTAATTTTTACCCCTCCGCTATCCAACACTTTCCCTACTGTTGCACTCCCTGGAGTGGGAATAGTAATTTTATCCCCTACGCTATCCAACATTTTCCCTACTGTTGCACTTATTGGAGTGGGAATAGTAAATTATTCCCCTCCGCTATCCAATACTTTCCCTACTGTTGCACTCGCTGGAGTGGGAATAGTAATTTTTATCCCTCCGCTATCCAACATTTTCTCTACTGTTGCACTTGCTGGAGTGGGAATAGTAAATTATTCCCCTCCGCTATCCAACACTTTCCCTACTGTTGCACTGCCTGGAGTGGGAATAGTAATTTTTACCCCTACGCTATCCACCACTTTCCCTACTGTTGCACTCACTGGAGTGGGAATAGTAATTTTTATGTCTCCGTTATCCAACACTTTCCCTACTGTTGCACTCGCTGGAGTGGGAATAGTAATTTTTTCCCCTTCGCTATCCAACACTTTCCCTACTGTTGCACTCATTGGAGTGAGAATAGTAAATTATTCCCCTCTGCTATCCAAAATGTTCCCTACTGTTGCATTTATTGGAGTGGGAATAGTAAATTATTCCCCTCCGCTATCCAACACTTTCCCTACTGTTGCACTTGCTGGAGTGGGAATAGTAATTTTTACCCCTCCGTTACCCAACACTTTCCCTACTGTTGCACTCCCTGGAGTGGGAATAGTAATTTTATCCCCTACGCTATCCAACATTTTCCCTACTGTTGCACTTATTGGAGTGGGAATAGTAAATTATTCCCCTCCGCTATCCAATACTTTCCCTACTGTTGCACTCGCTGGAGTGGGAATAGTAAATTTTATCCCTCCGCTATCCAACATTTTCTCTACTGTTGCACTTGCTGGAGTGGGAATAGTAAATTATTCCCCTCCGCTATCCAACATTTTCCCTACTGTTGCACTGCCTGGAGTGGGAATAGTAATTTTTACCCCTACGCTATCCACCACTTTCCCTACTGTTGCACTCACTGGAGAGGGAATAGTAATTTTTATGTCTCCGCTATCCAACACTTTCCCTACTGTTGCACTCGCTGGAGTGGGAATAGTAATTTTTTCCCCTTCGCTATCCAACACTTTCCCTACTGTTGCACTCATTGGAGTGAGAATAGTAAATTATTCCCCTCTGCTATCCAAAATTTTCCCTACTGTTGCATTTATTGGAGTGGGAATAGTAAATTATTCCCCTCCGCTATCCAACACTTTCCCTACTGTTGCACTTGCTGGAGTGGGAATAGTAATTTTTACCCCTCCGTTACCCAACACTTTCCCTACTGTTGCACTCGCTGGAGTGGGAATAGTAAATTATTCACCTCCGCTATCCAACACTTTCCCTACTGTTGCACTTAATGTAGTGTAAAATGTAGTTTTAGAAATTAATAAATATTTTAATAATTTAATTTATAATATATATATATATATTTTTATGTTACCGGTGTATGTATATATATATGTATTTATATTTTTAATACATTTCTAACATTTTATAATTTATTAAAATAATTATTTATGAATTATTATTAAGTAAATATATATATTACATTTTATATATGTATGTTTAATTTATTTTTACATTACATTTATTACTTATGTGTTAACATTTTCTAATAATTCTAAATATATATGTATTATTTAATTTATTTTACATTATTTTTTATACATTTTTAAAAAACGATATTTTTTACTTCGATATTTTTAACAACTAAGGGGCCGATTCCGATTTGGGCCGGAAATCTCTCCGACCGAGCCGGACCCGGAGAGATTTCCGACCGAATCGGACCCGTGCAGCCCGACCGAACGAGTACGATGCGCACGTATGCCATCGGACTCGAGTCGGTCGGACTCCCATTGAAGTCAATGGGAGCCTGTCGTACAACGCGTAAGCGGGCTCCCATTGACTCAATGGGTGCGAGGCGGACAAGGGCGCCCCCTACAGTGTGTACGCGGCGAAGCAACTCGTGCCGTACACGCACAGGTAGGGGGGACCCATGGGTCCCCCCTGTGTGTGACTCGCACGGCTACACATACAGGGGGGTCCGACACTGACCCCCAAAGTACGGCTCCGACTGCTCTATCAAGCCAGTCCGACCGTGCACGGCACGGTCGGACTGCTCGCGGCGCGCATCGTACTTACCCGGCCGGGGAACGTCTCCATTGCGCGGTGCGAGTCGAGTCCGAGCGAGTCGGTCAGTGCGATTAGACCCGGGTACGAGTCGGTCGGAGCGGTCGGGACGCCCGGACGAGTCGGTCGGCGATTTCGCATCGTACTCACTCGCCCGGACGCGCGTACGAATCGGTCGGGCAATAGGGCTCCGAATCGGATCTGGTTAAGCCGAATCCGATTCGGAGCCCTACCGGCCGAGATCGGAATCGGCCCCTAAATATTTTTTTCGATATTTTAGTACTTACCATTATGAAGATAGGATGTCGATATTTTTGACATCGATATTTATGTCCCGATATTTTGGGAACAGGATATTTTGTCACTCGATATTTTGTCAGTGATTCACGTGGATCTGGGGGACATGGTGCCAGTGTGGGAGGGTCCTTAGAAGGTAAAGTGGATTCTGTAGTGGTCAGTCCAGGTGAGTTGTGTGGCCTGGTTGAAACTTACTCTGTCACTAGCGGTGAAGATTGGGTTGAGCCTGTGTCCAGTGATGTGAGTAGTGTCGGTGACAAGCTGCTTGAGGCTGATGTTCCTCATGCTCCCCAGGAGGTTGGTGGTGTTAGTGCCGCTGGTGTCATCAAGGTGGAAGTTGTGGTCCACTAGGAAGATGTAGTACTGGGAGTCGATTGCAAAGGGGGCCAATAAGTTCTGGGATGGCGTTGCAGAAGCTGAGGGGTGGTCCTGGTGGTCTATAGGCAAGGATGCCTCTGATGGTGGTTTTTCCATCTGTGTGGAGTTGGAAGTTGAGGTGTTCCATTATTGGGGTTGGGCTGTCTGGGTATGTCATGCAGTGGATGGTGTCCCTGTAGATGATGGTAATTCCACTTCTGTGTTTGTTGGTTTGGTCCCAGTGTGTTATTTTGTAGCCTTCGTGGATGGCATTGGCAATGTCTGGTGCAGAGGCGGGCTTTAGCCAGGTTTCTGTGAGGAAGATGATGTCCTGGGTGAGGGATGAGATTGTGTCCCAGATCTCTGTGGAACAACTTTAGGGCCACTTTCTGCCCCTAACCACCGGCACAGCCAAAATTGCAATTGCAATATTTTTCTCTTATCATTTTTCTGTTTTCCATTATTCAAAACGTTGCATCATTCCATCTGTAATCCGTATTTTCTTTTTGAAATAATTTGGTCTTCATGCAAGGAAACGCCATTTTCAAATTTCTAGTGTTCCTGCCGGGCCATCCGAACCTCATTTCAAGAACACGACTGAAGCCAAATTCATCCATAGCAGTTTATTGTAATCCAATGCATTTCGGGCCTCTAGGGCCCTTCGTCAGGGAAAACTGGAAATAACAATTGCATATACTTTAATGTTCCATCAGACAGTATAAATAAGCGCATACAACAACATTTCATGATTGAAGTTACCTTCTTTTGTTTAGTCTCAAGCATTAATTCAACTGATAATCCCCCTCATATATCAGTCACGTACGAACCCCGTTTTTAAAAAAAAGTTAGCAATAGTAGCTGCCTGTAACTCGGTAGCTGGTTACCAGATCTCTGTGGCACATTTACCGAGCTATTGTGCATTGAGTAGGATGCAGTGGAGTTTTGTTGTGGTGGTCTTGGTCGATGTGGCGGGTGCAGCTGCTTTTGTGGTGTCCCTGGTGCTGTTGGTTGCTTTGATGCTGAAGGAGGTCCTCTGGTGGTATGCGGGGAAGTGCGGTTGCAGTGGTTGTTGGTGCATCCGGGGTCCAGGACTCGGAGGTCTGCAGCAGTGTAGCTCCATTGGATGGAAGAGCCAGGGGTCCTGGCGCTGGGTGTGGTCCAGATAGGCTCAGATAGGCTTGCCATTGGTGCGCCTTTGGTGTGCGGGTGGTGCGACTGTGCAGCAGATTCCCTAAATAGTCATGGGAGGGGCTGGCAGGGAGGTGGTAGGGTGGGGGATGTATGACTCAATCACGCATGCTTTCACAACGCATGCCATTACAACGCGGGTAATAGAACGAACGCGGTGTGACCATGCGTTCCATTACCACGGATTCCATTAACAACGACTTTCATTAGGGAAGCGCTGCACTTTGAAATAGTTTATATTAATATTCCAACTCCAGTCTGTGCAACAGTAGGGAAGGTGTTTCCCTAATGCAAGTCATTTTAAAGGCTTGCATGGTAATGGAATGCGTGGTAATCGAACGCAGGGTAACAACGCATTTGTTGTATTGCCCGCATTGTAAAGGTAGTGCTTAGGTCTGGCTGCGTAGTAAAGGATGTTTCCCGAGGGTGGGCAGCCGGAAGCAGGAACTGGCGGGAGAATCGACGGCAACTACAAACCCTCAGAAAACTCCAGACAACCAGGAAGGACAGTGAGCTACTAAAGTAAAAATCAACCACTAAGCCACTATGGCACTAACAGCAAAAGGTGAAGTACCAGTAAAAATGAGTAAAATAAATTAAATAAATGAAAGGGTGGAATTGTAGGCAAGGCAAGGTCCCCACAGCGGGCACAAACCAGTGAGGTCACCTTACCAGGGAGCCAGGCACCTGAGCAGCAGCAATGGGGGAGCGCAAAACAAGACCACAGAAGTCAAGGCTGCTCGCAGGGGCCACACAGCGGCCTCCATAAATAGTCCTGGGAGGTGGGAGAAAGTGGTAGGAGGCGGGAGGGTGGGGTGCAGGAAGCGGGAACTGGCAGGAGAACCGGCGGCAACTACAAACACTCGGAAAAAAACCCGACAACCAGGAAGGACACTGAGCCACTAAAGTAAAAAGCAACCACTAAGTCACTATGCCACTAACAGGAAAACATGAAGTACCAGTAAAAATGTGTAAGAAAATGAAATAAGTGAAAAGGTGGAATTACAGCAAATGCAAGGTCACCCGGTCGTGCACAAACTAGAGGGCTCGGGGACTAGGGTGCAGGCACTTTACCAGGGAGCCAGGCAGCTGAGCAGCCGGGGAGCAGCAAAACAAGATCACAGTAGTCAAGGGCTGCTCACAGGGGCCGCGCAGTGGACTCCATAAATAGCCCTGGGAGGTGGAAGGGGACGGCAGGGAGGTGGGAGGGAAGGAGAGTGGGAAGCAGGAATTGGTGGGAGATTCAGCAGCAACTACAAACACTCTGAAAAATTCCTGACAACCAGGAAGGACACTGAGCTACTAAAGTAAATAATATCCACTAAGCCACTATTCCACCAATAGGAAATTTGAAGTATCAGTAAAAATTTGCAAAATAAATGAAATGGTGGAATTACAGGCAATGCAAAGTTCACTCAGCGGGAACGAAATGAAGGGCTCTGGGACTGCGGTGCAGTCACCTTACCAGGGTACGAGGCAGCTGAGCAGCAGCAGCAGGGGGGCGGCAAAACAAGACCACGGAGGTCAAGGGCTGCCTTTATTAGAAAACAAACATTTTGCCTTGTCTAGTGCTATTTCTACATTTTATAAAATTTGATTTAATTCAAATTATATGTAATGCATATGTTTATGATATGATAGTTTATGAAAATTATTTGATACCCACCTGAATGATCATTTATGTTTTGATCAATGTCAATTTTGGTTTATGTGTTCATTGTCATGAAGTCAGCTTGCATCGAATTAAAAGTATATAATGCTATTATACAGGTTTGTTTCTTTTACTTTCTTAAACTAACACATTTCACACATATGCATTACACATTTGTATAATATTGCTTGTAAGAGTGATTTGAGAATGCACGAGTCCAGATCTAATATCGGCAGATAATTTAAAAAGAAAACAACTAAAACAGAAAGCTACCTTCGATTCCAGCGACGATGGGGTTGAGTAGCTTCATGATCAAGTAGCAGCAGCAATGGCAGGACTTGGACAATCAAGTCCATGATGGAAAAGGAAGTTTCTTCCGAACCGCCAACTTAGGTGTGAAGGTTTCCCCGCCACAGCTGTGTCGGCAGGACGGCACATCGTATTGGCACAGTGGACTAACTGGCTGTACTCCCTTCCACAGCCGCTTTTGCCTCTGGCGCCGTCGAGGTGGGTAGGAAGATTTGAAGGAGTCGGTGGCACTCCAACGGCCTTTAGTCCTTCAACCCACCAGCATCTAAATAGAGCAGTTGGACCACCTAGTAAACGGACGGAGAATTCGATGGAAAAACAACGGCAGGACCAAATCTGCCAAGATCTAAATCAGGCCCTATATCGTCCACATAGATCGATAAACCTTTGATGTAGATACTGCAGTGTGATTGTGTTTCACTAATAAGAATGTGAGAGGTTTTGTTGCCAAAGCAAAGAGTAGCAACTAAAGTGGGCAACCATGATGGGTGCCACACATAACCCTCATCAGCTCCAATTGCAGGTCATTTACAGGGCTTTTTGTTGTTAGTGCTGTATAGAAAAGATTCATTAAATTCATGTACAAGCCCCGACCTCAGGTTTTCTAGTCACTTACATCATGAAGGGCAACTCCACTGAGTGGAAAGCCTTTGCCATGTCCAGCAGTGCAGCGCGGATCGGAGGTTTTGCTTGACACAATGTACTATGCATGTGAGGATCCACAAATTTAACAAGGTTGATCATTTAGGAATAAAGCTAGATTGATCCGGAATAATCAGGTGTGGCTTTAATGGGGGTAATCTATTTGCCAACAGTTTTGAAAGAATGTTATTGTTGGTGTTTATTAATGAGAGAAGTCTGTATTATGAACAGCAAGCATTTTCTCTGGCTTCAACAGGGTAATAATTATGACCCCACAAGTTGGGATTATCAATTATCCCTGCTCCAAAGCTTCTTCATACCCTTGTAACAGCAGATGTTCAAACTCTTCCAAATATCCTTGGTAGAAAGCTGTAGTAAAATCATCATCAGGGCATGGTTTCTTACCACTGGCTAAGCTTGTTATGGCCTCTTTAATTTCATCTATGGTACTGGGAATATTTAACATGTCCCTAGGAGGTGGACATGGCTTGATGCCCTAGGAAGATGGAGGCATCTGACTAATGCTCCATAGAACAATGCGGGAGGAATGAAGCTCCAAGGTGGTTTTAGCCATCCATAAAATTCTAGCAGGGTGACGCGGTGCTTGTTTCCCCCTTCTGCAAGTTTATCAATGCTGCAAACTGCAGATGAAAGACACGGCACACATTTTATGGTGGTGCATTTCTGCTCTTCAGGAACGCCTGCCATTTTCCAATGCCAGCCCAACACAGGAGTCTGAGCAGATGCTTAAGATGTCTCTAGCCCTTTACTCTGGCCCCTAAAGACAGGCTTGCTTGCAATTGCTTTCTTAAAGCCTGCTTCTTCAATAAGAACATTGTTGTGAGGGTCCAAGCCCATAATATTATTCAAATAAAGGTTTATAGGGCCAAAACTCAAACACAGAGTTATTGAGAATTACCAATCTTAAACCGCTAAAAGTGAAGGAGCTGAAGTTCATCAAATACTTGCTTAAATTGCCCCAGTCTGCCCCTTCCATACCCATCACCATTGATACTGCCCACAAAGGCATTGAACACCTTGCTGTTTTACGACCCCTTTTACATTGGGTTAGAATTTGGTCCAACTGTGATCTGGACCTGTACCGAAGGGATCTCTTAGAGATTAAGAACCTAGATTCAGGTAATAAAATTAAGTGGCTAAAGGGCTTAAACAAATTGTTTACAAAACTAGGCCTTCAACCCTTATGTACCTCTCCTGAGTGTATTACTTCAAATTCCAAGGCTATCCTAAAGAAAACCTATTGTAACTTCTTAGTGGGCCAGTGGCAACAATCCACTAGTTTGGGATCTCTCTCTACCCAAATCCTGTCTTTCAAACCATTCCGTAAATTTGAGGTTTTTGTCGGGTAAATCACTTCCCCCCTCACGAAAAATTTATATAGCAAATTACGGTTTGGCATTTTACCTCTAAGGGCCTTTACCTGCAAATGGCCCTTAAGTTCCACCTCAACGACTGAGTGCAAATTGTGTGAGTACAAAAAAGAACACATCGACCATTTCTTATTTTTCTGTCCATAATATACTGGTCCCAGGCGCAAATGGATTCATCCTCTGTGCCTTAATTTGGGCCTCAACAGATTTCTGACCACTCACAGGATTCATATCTCTGATTCATCTAGAGCTATAGTGTTCACTGTTCGCAAATATCTGCTTGCAGCTTGTTCCACACGTTCTAGACTTCTTTCACTTGAGACATATCATCACTACTAAAAATCCCAACCATCTAGTTTATCAAGAATCTTCTCTTATGCTAAGTATGACACAGATGAAAGATACCGGACATCTGCTTGTTTAATGCACTTTATTAGTTTGTTAACATCTCATGAATATTCTATTGTCCCATGATGGTATATCATGAAGCACTTTATTTAAATGCCAACCGATCTATGGGGCTCATTACGATGGCGGGCGGATCACCACCGCCGGGCCGGCGGTGAGGACCGCCGGGCCGGCGGTGGCGATCCGCCCGCCATCTACCTGAATATTTCCACCGCCATCTAAGGATGGCGGTGGGAATGGGAATGGTACCGCGGCGGATGGAAAGACCGCCCGCCGTGGTCCCGCTAGGCGGTCGTTTTCCGACCTCCTTGCGGGACATGGTACAATGGGGCATTGTGGGCGGTGCCGTGCAGGCACCGCCGTGGGCATTACGATGCCTGTCTTTTGCGGCGGTGATCCCGCCGCAAAAAGACAGGCGGAGAATGCCTTTGGGTGCCCGTTGTGGGCCCCCAGAGTGTTGAGGGGGGTGGGGGGTGCACATGGGGGGTGCACATGGGGGGTGCACATGGGGGGTACCTATGGTACTCCCCTGCATCTGCATGTACAAGGTGGCAGGCACCGCACGGTGCCTGCAACGTTGTACATGCAGATGCACAACATGTAGTTTTACATTGCGGCGGGTGCTGCTTGCAGCACCGCCCGAAGCAATGTAAAAATACGGGATGCGCCTGCCAGTGTGGCGGGCGCATCCTAATGTGTATTGCTGGACCGCCGCCCCTATGGCGGGCGGTCCCTTTTGGCACTGCGATGGCAGGCGGACTTTGTCCGCCCGACATCGTAATCGACCCCTTTGTCCCTAATGCACTTTATTAGCACAATCTGCAGTTCTTGATATGTGGTCATTGTTTGCTCTCTCACTTGTTGCTACAAATGAGTATTCTGTTGTGCCTGGATGGTATATTCATATGCACTCTGTTCAAATGCCAATTGATTCTTGTTACTAATGCATTTTATGGGAGCAACCTGCGATATCTGATATTGTGATTACTGTCTTTTGTTTTACTGTAGTTATGTATGTGTATTTGAATGTACATTGTGCTTTTATGGCCTTCTGGCCAAAATAAAGTTTTACTACTACTATTCAAATAACTGACTGGTGTCTAATGTTAAATATACACATCATTTAACAGACTCTTTTTTTATTTTAAGTGGGAAGATTACTTCAGCTCCTTTGTGCACTTACTACCTGGAGTTTTTCACTGCCCCACATTTTTTTTCTATGACTCAGGTTTTTAAGGAGAGTCATATTTCACTGTGCCTTCACTATTAATCCTGTCAGCCCTCTATATGTTCCTAGTTTTGATTTTTGAACCTGTTTTTCCTGCAGTGAGAAAGTTCTTGTCTGTATATTTTGTTTTTACTGAATTGTTGTTTACCTCTATTTTTGCTATTATATATGGGTAGACTGAAGGGCACTAAATCAAAAGGAGGCACCTCAATATTTCTCCCACAGACATATAAAACTCTCTTCTACAATCTCACAGATTTTAATGATGGAGTATGTGTGCAACACTTCAGATGCTTCTACTTCAAAGTTATCTTCTATTTCAAATCCTACGTCATTGGCTACAGGGAAGGCATCCACCAAGAGACTTAAAAAAAATACCCACCCTCCCCCACTAAGGCTCTCTCTTCTGCTCCACTTGATTTGCTGTTGGAGGAGATTAAAGCCCTGTCCCCTTATATGGAGGAGACAAACTCAAAATTACAATCTGTCAGTGACAGATTGTCAGACTAACCGTGCGTTCTTACCTTAAGTCCGCAAGGTTGAGTTTCGCAGCGGCATTATGGACCAACTTCCCAGTACCCTACCTTATAACCTGTGTTATCAATAATTCACTAGGGATATGTAGTAGGGTTCAGGGAGGAGGGCCGGATACTGGACGCTGGAAGAATCCTTGTTGTCGACCTGCGAGGCAACAAGAATTTGCTATCAGTATTTTCTATTTCTGTTTTTTCAGACTTGGTCCCTCCCTTTACACATACACATACTCTTCTTTAGTCAATTGCTCCTACCTGCGTTCTAAAGATGTATTGCGCAGCATCCTGGTATTCTTGTGTAATGGTTGGAGTCCTGCAGCGGTGTTATTTGGCATAGTTTACTTCACTAAGCTCTTCGGTGTTTGTAGTGCTATGAAAATAAATATCACAAGTTTGCACTAATACATACATTGATTCTAAGACAATTTTCATAACACCTTTACAGTACTACTTACTAAATAGGTCTTTACTCAGACACCAGAGTCCACCACTGGATCTGAAGCCAACATGAAGAGAAACAAATATAATTTCTAATATACAAAATATAGTTCTTGGTACGTTAATATTGTCCTTGGTATCCACGATAATAATTATGTTGTATAACAAACTGTTCTCAAATGTTCATTTCTTTAAAACTGGGGGTTTTTAAAGAAAATAATCGGGTTCCAAAATTAGTTTGTGTTCTTAAAACACACAAGTTTCAAAATGCTAATTCTTTCTTGCGAAGGGCGCCATAAAAATGATGCATTGCACTTAGCTTTCTTTCTGTTGTTTTCCTTAGGTTCGATGTCCAACTGAAAATCCGGAATCGGGAAACGGAGAAGATGAGCGCCACATCAGTAAGCATCCTTGGATACCGACTCGCTCTGGATGACAACCGGAAGGCTAAGCACCTTCCAGAACTGGGTGTGGCCTTAAATAGCTTTGCCACACCCAAGATGGCCGCCACGCCGACGTACATACAGCGTAACGTGGCATTGCTAAGGGCCATTTCTTTCTTGTAGCGCATCGGTGCTGAAGCATATGACTCGACCGGCTCAAGTTCAGTAAGCATTTTATTCTTCATCAAAAGCTCTTATTTACGCTTGTAAAATACCAAAATGTGTTAATCAAAAAACGTGTACTAATTACAACTCCACAGACCATAATACACATGATTAGAATCGCAAATCAAAAATACTATAATACATATGTAAACACATGCCACAACACGGTAGTGCTGGTTGCACGGGACAGGGGTGGGTTTTTTATTGGGAATGAACTTATCATTGGGATTCCTGGCACTGCCTTACAGTCTAGGTGGGCTTTCTTCCTGGCACAGCCTTATAGTCTAGGTGGGCAATCATGACACAGATGGTCTCACATGGAGGAGAGACTCTCCACAGGTGAGCAACATATTGCAGCCTTTTCTGATACAACCCTCGAAGTAACTACTCTCCAAACACAGATTTCTGCTTTACAATGGCAGGTGGGAGAAATAGAGAATAGAAATCGAAGGAACAATCTACTCATATGTGGTCTGCCTGAAGGTTCTGAAGGTACTGACCCTATTGACTAGTTCAAACCATTTTTTCCTAAGGTATTGCACTTACCCGACGCTCCCTCATTAAACATTCATTGGGCACATTGACTAGGATATTTACCCAAACCCAAAAACCTAGAGGATTTATTCTTTACTTCCTGAAATATACTGGTTTACTCAAAGTCCTTTATGCAGTCAAGGCGATGAAATTAACTTTGTCATCAGGTAACAACATCTACTTTTCTAAGGTCTATGCCAAGAGTACCGCAGACAGAAATAGAGATTTTCTGAGTATGAGACTAGCACTTCGCTCTCTCGGTGCTTGCTTTGGAATATTGAATGCTTGCTTCTTTAATGTGACTTACAAGAATAAAACAACAATGTGTGAAGACCCTCCTGTTTGAAGATTTTTGTCGAGTCTTGCAGAGTTGGGAGCCTGGAAATTTCAAGAACTTCCAAATCTGTAATGTTTCTACTACAAAAAGAATGTCTCTTTAGATCCTAGTTACGTTTGATATTATACCTTATGGAGAAGTTGATGTTATGCTATGATATTTTTATATAATTGGTTTATTACCTTCTCATCTACTATTTTTCTACTAACTTGTTTTTCTCTTCCAGGTGTTATCTTCTTGTTTTTGCTTGTGCTCATCCTTTGTTTCATGTTCCATATTCCTCCATGCATTTTTCCCCCTGGTATTCTGCTGTGCCATCTCTTCCATATGGTTTCACCTCCCCCATCCCTTTTTGCAATGTTTTTAGGTATGTTGTTCTTTTTCACTATCTTTACTGTCTCATTTCCCTTCCCATGTATACAGGGGGGCTGATTGCGATGGCGGACGGACTCCAGTCCGTCCGCCATCGTCTTGGGGAGTGGGACCGCCCGTCTACAAGGCAGCGGTCCCACAGGGGGTATTAGGATACGACCGCCACCGTGGCGGTCGCACTTGCCATACTTTACATTGCGGTGGGTGCTGCTGGCTGCAGCACCCGCAGCAATGTAAAAATGGCACTGTTTACATTTCCCTGCTCTACGTGGCAGGTACCATGCGGTGCCTACCACATGGTGCAGGGAAATGTTGGGGGGCACCATAGGTGCCTCCCCACCCCCAAAAGAAAGGGCAAAGTAACGCAGTGCAGTACACCAAACCATATGGCGCGCCATGCTGCATTAATTTCAGAGCACAGGGGTGCGTCATATTTACAACAATATTATGGATCCCTGCACTCTCCCCTGTGCTGGTGTACAATTGGCTGCCCTGTGCCAACGCAGGCACCGCTGCACCATGGCGCAAGGGTGCCTGCATTCCGGGGAGGATTGTTTTTGTGAAAGAAGGGACACCTTCCTGCACAAAAACAATCATGAGAGGTGTTTTCCTCTTTCTATGCGTGCTGCAGAATGCAACACGCATAGAAAGAGGAACAAATGTAGAGAAATAAAGTATTCCTCCACGTTGCACCTCCTTAGGCATCACCTGGGGAGGCATAGGATTCTGATGCATCCCCAGGTTTACGTAACCTTGTAAATCTGGGAATGCAGCAGAATCCATGGGTGTTGCGTTGGAACACCAACAGCAACACCCATGGAATGCCACTTTCACGCAAAGTGATGCATGAAAAGGGGGCGTATTTATAAAAACACGAAAACGCACGCAGCGTGGCTTTACGTGTCCTTATAAATAGTGAGTACCAAATTGCGCCACCAGTGCATCACAAAAAGTGACACACTGGCGGCACGAGGGGCTGGTAAATATTTCCCTAAATATCTTGGCTTACATTTCACTCAGACCATTAAGTCTTCTACAGCATTAAAGATGGGAGAATGTATGCATAAAAAAACTTCTTTATTTAATCGATGGCACCCTTTACACCTTTTGTGGTGAGGTCAACTTGATACTTTTAAGATGAGATTAGCCCCTATTATTTTACATACTATATCTAACATCCCATCAGCCATTCTTCAAATGTGTATTAAGAAAATTAACTTTACACTTTCTTCATTCCTTTGGAATAATAAGAAACCCCTTATGTCTGTGTTATTGTTATTGTTAATTGGGATTTCTAGAGCGCATAATCACCTACTGGTCTCTAAGCGCTGTGAGAGAGAGCCCAACCTTGGCACCTCTGCTAGAGTGTGCGCCCCGACTTGGCCTAGGTTGTGCCCCAGGCTTCCGCAAAAAGAAGTGTTTTTAATTTTTTCCTAAATGGGAGGAGGGCGGGTTCCTTACGAAGGCCTGCCGGCAGCTCATTCCAGAGTTGAGGGGTCATTGTGGAGAAGGCTCTGCCCCCTTTGGAAGAGGTCAGGAAGCGGGGGCAAGACAGCAAACCAGCATCCGAAGACCGGAGGGAGCGCCCTGGCACATAATTTACCATGTGTTCCTTAATATATGCTGTGGCCTGACCGTGGATGGCTTTGTGGGCTATGCATAGTCCCTTGAATCTGGTTCTCTGCTTGACCGGGAGCCAGTGTAGCTGCTGCAATAGGGGGGTGGCGTGAGCCCGCCTTGGGAGCCTGAAAATCAGTCTGGCAGCGTCATTCATGACTACCTGGAGTTTTGTTAGCAGCTTTTCCGGGAGGCCAACATACAGAGAATTTCCATAGTCTAAGCGAGAAATAATCAATGCTGACACTGCCATACGGAGTGCCGTAAATGAGAGAAGGGGGGGCAAGTTTCTGTAGCAGTCTTAGCAGGCCCACGCATGTTCCCACCACGGTAGAAACCTGGTGGGACATGGAGAGTTTGGTGTCTATTTTTATGCCCAGACTCTTTACAACTGGGGCTGGCTTTGGAGTGGAGCCAAGCTCTTGTGGCCAGAAAAGGTCACTCCAGGGGTTAATATCCGTGGTAATGGCCAATACCTCGGCTTTATCGGGGTTAATTTTGAGAGAGTTGGCTGTCATCCAGTTGACTGTAAACTTCAGGATATTCTGCATCCGTACATGGGCCGTGGGAGAGTTGTCGATCTGGATGGTGATTTGGGTGTCGTCCGCATAGTTGAAGACTTGGCACTCCATACCAGACAATGCGGCCACCAGGGGGTGGAGATAGGCATTAAAGAGAAGGGGGGACAGTGCCGATCCCTGAGGGACGCCGCACGTTAGCTCACCCGCATCAGACACCTGGTCAGCAAGTTGGATCCTTTGAGATCGGCCTGACAGGAAGGACGCAAGCCCTAATCCGCGACAACAGTAGGCCATGATTGACCGTGTTGAATGCCGCGGACAGGTCTAGCAGGACCAGGGCGCATGGCTTCTTGTTATCGGCCATCAGTCTGAGTTTGTCCAACACTGCCAGCATTACCAGTTCTGTGCTGTAGTGAGCCCTGAAACCGGCCTGTTTCATATAAAAGAGCTGATTGCTCTCTAAGTGGTGGGATAGGGTTTTCAGCACATGTTGTTCCAGCACCTTTGCCAGAAAAGGGAGCTGGGAGATTGGCCTAAAGTTTTTGAGATTCGTTGCATCTGCCCCTGGTTTTTTCAGCAGGGGTATGACTCTCGCCTCTTTAAAGTTGGTCGGAACATGGCCGGTGTCGAGAGACCGATTTAGTAAGTTGAGGACCTCACTCTCCACCCCGGGGAGTGCCATGCGAAACACCCTAGGTGGGCAGGGGTCCGCTGGTGACCCCGATTTGGGCCGGCCATTAGGAGGCTCAGAGAGTCATGATTTAATTTTGGAAAGAAGGAGAGGGGTTTATCATAGACAGGCAGTGTGGGGTCAGCCACCGGGGGAATATGGACAGCAGGAGTGTGGTGAATGACCGACAGGAGGTCATTGACTTTGTGCAGAAAGTAGGACTGAAAGTTATTGCAGTCTTCGGGACAGCCCGGGGGTTTCTGTTCTTGTGAAACTAAACTAAAACTAAAACATCCCAAATCTAATGGCGGTGTAAATTTTCCTGATTTCTCCAATTGTAACATGGCTTTTATGTTGAAACAATCTACATATTGGATTTTGGATTCCCCAACATACCACCAATTATGGGTCAATTTGGAAAAATCCTTTATATCACCTTTTTCTTTCCAAGAATATTTGGCTTTTACAGGAAAACTCCAAACTCCCTACTTTCATTCTCAAATTCTCTTGTAAGTTACTTGATCCCATATTATCCTACTTTCCCAGAGCTATCCACACATAACTCTACTGTCTGACACAATACTTTTACATAACTCAATAACAAACCTATCTGTTGCAAAACATGTAGAACAAAAGGTTTAATTTGCCGTAAAACATCTTTTAGTTCAAACCGCCTGTATATCTTTCACGCAGGCTCAGACTCACTTTGGTTTCCCTACTTCATTTAATCATAAGTTTCAGCTTTACAAGACGCCATATCTGTTGCTTATACTCACCTCCATTCTAGCACACATTTTACCTCCTCGTCTACTATGTGCCTACGTTCTCTTTTATACACAACTCCGAAGGCCTCCGCTATTTGTTCTCATTTACAAGGTATTCACGCTGATAGGAATAAAACAGAAGAATATGTGATGTTACAACGCGATCAAAATGATTGCGGTACGTTACATCGCAGTTTTTACAACGCAAGTCGTTACAACGACTTGCGCTGGAGGGCACTGGACTTAGGAATAGTATGATTTACTATTCCAACACCAGTCTACGTACAGTAGGGAAGGTGTTGGAATAGTAGATCATACTATTCCTTAGGTTAGAGCGCCTTCCAGCGCAAGTCGTTGTAACGACTTGCGTTGTAATACCCGCGATGTAAAGGCATTGCGATGCAATGCCCGCGTGGTAATGGATGTCTCCCAAAACAGAAACAGAATTATCCTGAGAAAATGATTTAGAAATGACATGGCCTGTTTTAATGTGGAGGAAAATCTGGATAAAACTTAGAAAAACCTCCTGGGAAGCAAACACTACACAAATGCTTTTCTATACATACAATAGGCTCCTGCTACCTCCCTTAACTTTACACAGAATCAACCAGACTTCCCTGATACTTGCTGGACATGCTCCCCGCAACATGCCGATCTTAAACATTTGTCTTTCACATGTCTTATAGTTCATACATTTTGGTTACAGATATGGGACCAAATCAATTAAATTTTTCATTTTAAAATTCCTTTCTCCATCACTAATATTTTTTACGAAGTTTGTCTCATGGCTGGGTAAATTTTTCAATGGATTTACAGATCTTTGGGCCAGATGTACGACTTTTGTAAATTGCGCCTCGCAATTTGCGCTCGATTGCGAGTCGCAAATTGCGAGGTGTAATTTACAATGTTCTACAGTGTCAGAGACACTGATTGCGATTCCCAATGGTGTCGCAAAATGCAAGGCTCATAAATATTAATGAGCCACTAGCAATTTGCGACCCCATTGGGAATGGCTGGCCCTCCCAGGGATGGTGGCCTGCTGGGCTCAGCAGACCACCATGTCTGGGACTGCTTTTCAATAAAGCAAGTTTTTTTTGTTAAATGCAGCTCGTTTTCCTTACAGGAAAACGGGATGCATTTAAAAAAAAAATGAAACGTTTTCGTTTCATTTTTTAAGGGCTGGCAGTGGTCCGTGGGACCACTGCCTGCCCCTAAAAAATATTTTCCCCTACATTTGCAAAGGGGAAGGGGTCACCTGGGGACCCCTTCCCCTTTGCGAGTGCATTACCACCCTCTTGAAGAGGGTGGTAATTTGCGAGTGTTTTGCGACCGCAATTGCGGTTGCAAAACATTCATACATAGCTTTGGGGTCGCTATTAGGAAGGGAACGACTCGCAATTCCAAAAAATAGCGAGTCGCAAATAAATTGCAACTCGCTATTTAGGAATTGTACATGGCCCTGTGACATTTTGCATGCGCAAACGGGTAGCAGACCCATTTGCGCATGCAAAATAGGGTCGTACATCTGGCCCTTAGACTTATTATTGGATGTAGCGGCTCAACAGATAACAAAAAATTGGAAAGACTTTACCCAACTGTCTGTTCAAACATGGTGGCAACTGCATGCCACAATCATAGACTTGACCCTGCCTACATGCATCCAATTTCACTAGTTGTAAAACGCACAGTCTTATGAATCCCAGTCACTAGTTTTTTAAACAATTCTGCAAAACTGTCTTTTGCTCGCCATCCTAATGAAGGAGTTCTTCGACCTCCTTGACTTCCCCTTATACAGTACTATCAACTCTTATTTTCAACTATTTATTCATGTTTAACGTAACCATGTAGGTAAATATCAACTTGCTTTTGCCATGAACCATGTATATGCTCTTATCTACCCTTTAGATGTCATAAATTACGCATTCCCACTGTATTTTTTAATCTGGATTATAGTGCATTCTCTAACTTTATTTTGTTCAAATTTAATAAACGTACTTTTAAACTGTAACATGTACCGAGGCTCGTTTTCGATCCATTCAAGGGCAATTAGGTCTAAATATTCATGAATACTTGATAGTGAGATGGTATTGCACGCAGAATATAAGTCAGCATAATGCATAAAGTATATCGGTAGGTTGAGTTAGGGGACCCAGCAGAATGATTCTAGCAGTGTAGGAATATTTCCTTAGCCTTTGGCCCCTACAGCATCCCAACCAGAGTCTTCCCATGTCTGTTTCTTTCACCATAGCTCCTAGACCTGGTGTATTTTCTTAGGTGTAATGTTTCTTGTTTGACTCTGTCTTTATACTCTTTTAGCGTATTGAGGTATTCTATAAGAGATACATCAGGACCAAAATATGGAATGCTTAAATACTATCTTGTAAGGGTCCAAAAGGTCGCGCAAACAGTTGCGTCCAATCAATATTAGAAAGGGGTCAAACCAGTTCCCATCTCGCAACAATCTGGGGTGGGGACTAGAAAGACTCCCAGAGTATTTTGTCAAAAGTATTAGGATCAAATCATTGCCCCAATACACATGTGCTCATGTTTGCAAACCATCTTTTGGTCCTGATGTTATTTTTTCAAATCACATTTAAACATATCAAAACGTGGACTCTCTTGGTACATATGCTTGGATGATAAAAATTATGATAGGGCAAAACTACTGGAATAACTGTTTGCCTATCATCAGTAATACTGTATTGACGTAGACAGGCCTTTGCCGGTTTCTTTCTATTTTTTTTATTTTCGAATTTCTTTCACTATTTACAAGTAATGTGCAGATGCGATTTTTCTCTTTGTGGAGCACCTTTGTGTATATTGCTTATCTGAAATAACATGCCTGAAAATACGATAGCATAAAAGTGTGTATATTATTTCAGTGATATTACTATGAGGGGGCATTCAAATAAGTTGCTGTACAAAAATATGAAGCTTAGCTGAATAAGTCCTTCCCCTCAGCAGGCTTAACTACAATATCCTCCACATAATACCAATTGTTTGGCAGGTCTCATGAGCCATGATGGGAATATGGCCCTTCCTTGCTCCAATCCTGTTGTGCTGGCCTTCCGTGTAATTTGTTGGTATTCAGGATGTAGTATTTCTACAAAGTGTCACAGACTCAGGGTATGCACGGATGGGCAATAATGGATATCCCAGGACCCCTTCCTAGGCAGTACACATTCATATGACATGAGGCATGGGTAAAGGGACTTTTTAGGGAAATATTGTCCATAATTTTTTCTGCAATGCATTACGATTGTGATGAATTATAGTGATTCGTGTGTTCTGGATTTTCAAGGATATTTCATCTTAGAATGGAAAATGTCTTGACTCAAGTAGCCATATTGCCTCCACCTGGCATTTTGCATATAATTTGTTTTTTAATTAAAAATATAAAACAAATTGATTTTTTTCTTAATAACAAAAAATATAAAAAATGTACAATGAAAAAACAAAATTTGAAAAAAAACTCATAAATATTTAAAATCACTACCTACCCAAATCCCTATGAAACCTAATAACCCAAAACATAAAAATCATAAAAAACAAAATATATATTTTAGTTTATAACTTAAAAATATAAAAACATTGCAAATTGAATAAGCTTAAATAACAAGTAAAAACATTATTTTAAAACAGTGCCCATCCAAGACCCCTATAATACCAAACAAGATATAATATAAATCTTATAAAGTATATATTTAAAACAATCTAATAAATAAAAGAAAATAGAAAAATAAATCAAATTAAAAATTATTTTAAAACACCACCCACCGAAAATCCCTTAAAACACAACAGCCCAAAAATTTCACAATTACTAATTTAATTAAAATTAAATAGAAATAGAAACAATTTTTTTTAAAACAACAAAAGAGAAAAAGAAAATCCGAAAAAATAAATATTATTAACATAAATAACACCCTAAAATGATATTAAAACCACAATGTAAAAGTGGTAGATATTTACAATTTTAATATTATTTAAAATAGTATATATATACCATCAAGATTCAAAACTTCAATATAATAGTACCCACAATCATTTGTCTTCAATATACAGGGGCCGATTCCGATCTCGGTCGGAAGCTCTCCGAACGGGATCCGGCCGGAAAAAGTACGAGCCGTACGCGTTTTTTCCGACCGACTCGTACAGCTGTCCAACCGAGCGAGTACGATGCGAATGTACGCGTGTGTTCCGACCGAACCGATTCCGGATCCGAACCGCTCCGACCGACTCGTACGGAAACGAATCCCACCACGCAATGGAGACGTTAACCGACCGAGCGAGTACGATGTACGCGTCGGACAGCCGGATCGAGTCGGAGCGTCCGGCTCGAAAAAGCTCCCGGAGCTGGACTTGGGGGATCCGTGCCGGACCCCCCTTCACCCGTAGCCTTACGAGTCGAACACAGGGGGGACCCAAGGGTCCCCCCTAAACATGCATGTATGGTGCGGGTTGCACTGACGCGTACACACTGTAGGGGCGCACTTGTTTGCGATGTACCCATTGAGTCAATGGGAGCCCATGTACGCGTCGTACGACCGGCTCCCATTGACTTCAATGGGAGTCCGACCGAATCGAGTCCGGCAGCATGCGGCCGCATCGTACTCGCTCGGTCGGACTGCAGGAGTCCGGCTCGGTCGGAAATCTCTCCGGATCCGGCTCAGTCGGAGAGTTTTCCGACCCAGATCGGAATCGGCCCCTAAGTGTCATCCATATTCTGCCATTGATATTGAGGATCTGCACTAGAAATTAATATGTATTCTCTTAGATCAGGTAAAAGAAGTCATAATCTTTTCCAAATTAGCCCGAGAAGAGTATGCAAACTAATCAGAATACATGAGGTGGGGTGAGTGAAAGACAGTATTTAACACTCACTCTGGCCAGTATGAGTACTTAGTAATGTTATCTTGTTTAGGTAATAACCCTGCCACCTTTCAGCATTTTGTTACCAATATGTTTATGGATTTGCTGTGTGCCTTCATGTATCCAGATGATATCCTAATCTGCTCTAACAATCTTCAACAGCATAGCCACCATGGACAAGAAGTTCTCCTAAAACTGAGGAAGCACTCTTTAGTCAAATACAAGCCAAACCAGAAAAGAACATTGGAGAATAATGGAAAAGAGTGGGATCTCTGTTGTCTCCGAAATATGCACTATTGTTGCCTCATTGAGAACTGCAATAACAAGTCACGGAATAGTGCTACGATTCACCTACTGTAGGGCATCCAGGGCAAAGAAGGTGTGAACGATGTATTGCAAAGACAGTTTTCATGTCCTAATATGCCAATATCAATTCAATGATATAAGTAAGTAAGTAACACGTTTATTGTATAGTTGATTAAAACCATAACAATTCAAAAGGAAATCAACATGATACGCTAAATTTTCAAAATACTTAATTAACAATAAAAATTAGCAAAATTCCATTATTCGGGTAGTCTGCGAAATATACCTTATTTAAAATGCTGAGTGCATAGATCTAACCAATTCTAAGATGAACGATTTCATTCATGAGATAAAAGATAATTACATAACCACTACAATTCATAATCAGTGTAAAAATGTTCACAATACGAGGTCGGCAATAAATACACTGGACTGTTTTGTAAATACAGTGAACCAAGTTACATTGATACCTAAAGCCGTTCCGAATGCACCAATGGAGCAGTACAATATAGGGGGACAAAATGATTATTGCACACTAGCACTATCATACCTAGTGCCTCCAGTATACCCGCTTGATGCCTACTGGAATTGTCTCTCCTGTTACCTCAGGCCTGCCCTCCTGGTGCCTCCCTCTCCAAGGGGGAATGCAAAATGCAAGGGTACCCACCAAAATGCCCAGCATAATCTTCATTTCAGAACACTTAAAAATGCAAAGGCATTCTTTCTAAGAAGGTTTAAACCCGACAAACGAGCACCATCTATCCTGGAGGATACCATTCTCCAAATCCGATCTTACTTACACCCTGACTGTTGAGCAGGTAGCCCAGTACTTATTATGAATGATGTAATTGATGACTGACATTGTTTCAAAGGAAGGGCTGTCACAGGAGCAGTCAATAAATTGAATGATATATCTGTCAATGTTCTCTGTGTGCTCAGACTAAGACAGAAAAAGCCAAACTCATGGAATTTCTACATCGTCTTGTGGTGCCAACCCAACTTTGGTTGAGAATGTCTATGGATTTTGTCGCTGAACTCCCCTTGTCACAAGAATTTAACTAGGAATAGGCAGGACTTGTGGAGATCCACTCCATGGAATTCCACAGAGTTACATAAAAACTCCACAAGATTCCACGGAGTTCTGTGAGTGGGCAAAATTTGGCATGCCACGCTGCTCGTACTGATTTTTAGCACCGGAAGCTTGTTCCGCACTGTAAAATCAGCACAAACGACACCACATGGCATGCAAGAGGACGCTGATTCTTTCTATCTCTTGAGTAGATTTTCTCCTTGAGCTGCAGTTTTCTCAATGCGAATGGTCGCGACCTGCTGTAACTACCTGCGTTGAGAAATCTCTCTGGCAGGCATTCTAGTTCCTGAAATTTGTGATAGGGGATGAAAATTCTCGAATTGCCAACTCAACGTTAGCAAGCCACGTGTGAGAACAAAACTCTGCCACAAGGCGATTGGTGGAGTTTTGCCAGAACTCTGCTTTTCAAGAGGAACGCAGAGTGGGTAAAACTTTGGGAGCTCTGCAGTCAGACAGAAATTTCCACCCACCCCTAGATTTAACACATTGTCAATAATGGTGAATTCTTTTACTACAATGGGGCATTTTATACCCCTCAAAGGATTACCAACTGTTGTAGAACTGTCTCACTTGTTTTTTAATCACATCTTTAAATTTAAATGATTGCCAGACATTATTTTTGCAGATCTAAGGGCTCTAGTCATTGCCCATTTCTGGAAAGAACTAATAAAGCTTAAAGGAATCAAACATTTTAGATCAACAACATATCATCCACAGACACATGGATGGACTGAGAGACTGAACAAAGCAACTGAATAACATTTCTGCTATTTCTTAATGGAGCATTTGAGTGAATGGAGTAATTGGATATATCTTGCCGTGTTCGCATAGGACAACTCTTTGCACTGTTCCATGGGAGTCTCTCCCTTCTATTGCTCTTCTGGTTTCCATCTGCTAATGTTTCCAACCTTCTCTGTCCTACATTTTTCCCTCCCAACCCATCTTCTGTGGAATATTTACGAAGTTAGGAGAGGAGTTCAATAACATCTTTCAAAGGCAAGATCAGCATGCAAGACAAAAGGCTAATAAACGTTGTTCACCTGCTCAAGAGTATAATGTAGAAAAAAGGTTTGACTACTCACAATACACTTTCACTTCCCTGGGCTGTTCCTTAAGTTTGATTCTCAATTTATGGTCTTCTTCTCTATTCTTATATTGGAAGAACAACCTGTAGTTCAAGTAGAGTTGTCCAAAGGTGGAAAATTCACTCAGGACTTCATGTTTTTAGGATGAAAATAGCAATTAGGGAGAAAGAAGCACTTCTACCTCCAACAGTAGTAAATTACTCACACAAGTATGAGGTAGAGGCTAGCTTTGATTCCTGTATTCATTTTGGCTACTAAACTTGGGGGCATATTCTCAAGGAGCTAATGCCGAGTTATCGGCACTTTACCGCAGCCAAAGTCGCGATAAATTTATCGCCCCATTCACAAGCTGGTGCTAACAGCCCATAACACCAGTTTACCTGCGAAAGCAGTCACAGAAAACATCGCCACAGATGACCCCTGCAACTACCGCTAATGAGATGCAGAGTAGGCGTTCCCGTGCAAAAAGCCGAGACAACACCACTCCACAACATTCTCAACGACCAGCCCGATCTGCGATAAGACCACAAAACATGCGATAAGGCGCGTTAGCAGCAGGAAATGAACACCTGCTCTGACCTGGTGTAAAGTCGGACGACAACCTGCACCAGAAAAGGGAGCACAGCCCATAGCCACACATGAAGAACAACAGATGCCCTGGAGCCACCCTCATGCAGCCCGGAGCCCCAATAGGCCAACAACACCCACCGCCACCACCCCCAGGACCCCAACACCCTGACCCCGGGCACCCCCCACAACCCCTCCCTAGGACAAAGATATCACACATCAACTCCACGAAACCATGAACCAAACAAATCACCTGAAGTCGCACAAGCACAACACCCAACATACATGTGTGTTCGGAAAAGAGGGAAATCATACATCCATAGCATAATATCCAAATAACACATTTATTACAGAACATAACAAAAACTGAAAATCAGAAGAGGCATGGTGGGTCGTCCCACGACATCCAGTAAGTCACAGCCTGCAAAACAGAAATCTGTATAAGAAGGAGTGCCATGCGCCCATCAAATCATAGAGAGAGAGCGAAAGAGAGAGGGAGAGAGGGAGAGAGAGGGAGAGAGGGAGAGAGGGAGAGAGAGAGGGAGAGGGAGAGAGAGAGGGAGAGAGGGAGAGAGAGAGGGAGAGAGGGAGAGAGAAAGAGAGGGGGAGAGAGGGAGAGAGAGTGCCGACACTGCGGACCTATGCCCCACTGCTCACCTGCTGCCACCGGTGTGTCTCCAACCACGTGCCGGGATTCACAGTAGTCCCCCAGGTCCCTCATCTGAAACAGTTTCCAGAGTCATGGATGTCAGAGTCTATACAGTTGCAAACCATCGCGTGCCCACCCCTGCGCACACAGGCAGCTTCACCCCAGCCACTCCCGCCGTCCAGCGCTGAATGCCCGCCCTTGCGCAACCAGGCCTCACTGCTCACCTTCCGCCATCGGCGTGTCTCCAAAGAGTGCCCACCACGTTCCGGAGGGATCTCCAAGCCCGGGGCCCGCAACCATGGCACCCTCCACATCATGCAGCCCCGCGCTGTGGGCCACCAGGTCACACACATGTTGCTGGGTCTTGATTTCGCAATGGCAGAGACCACATCTGTGGACACGGCATCATCGCAGGCTGCACACCTGCTCGGCACTTGAGGTGCCACTAACTCTGTGAACCACAACGCCACGTGGCGGGAGGCCCGCCCTGCCCTTGCCCAGGCCCACACTGCAGGCCAGCAGGTCTCACACAAACCCATGCCAGTCCGGACCGCCAGGACGGCGCATCATCGCAGGCTGCACACCCACTCAGCATTTCAGGTGCCCCTTTCTCACTGCACCGCAAGACACCATCCCGTGGCGGGGTGCCTGTGCCTGCCACAGTGTATCCGGTGCCATGAAGTCTGTGCCCCGCTAGCCATGGACCCTTAATGATTGAGTCCCGTGGTGCGGACGCCATCATGTCACCCCTGGCACTGGACAATGTGAGGTGGCAGGGCCGTAGGCCCTCATGCGTAGATGGGAACTACACGGAGACACCCAGTTGTAGAGTTGAAATGGCGTCCAGCACGTGCGCCAGGCCCTATTTATTGGCAGGGTCACATGTCCTGTGACGCCTGTGCTGGATGGGTGTGGTGTGGGTGTACACCAGCCGTGAGGGAGTGGCTGTGGCATGCTGACAACTAGACCTGTGAGCTACAGATCCCTGCAGTGAAGACCTGGGACATGTAGCGTTGTCGTCCCCCCCTGTGTGCGTAAGTGGAGTGGGCTGCCCTGGCGTATGCCAGTCCAGCGTAAGGGTGTGAACAATGACCCCGTGGCTCTGGGCGCTGTTCCATCCTGGGCTGGACAAGGAAGTGACTAATGGATGTGTCCCTGTTGTAGTGTCGGCAACCCCCGGCCCGTAACGGAAATGTGCCACCCTGTGACAGAAGTCCCACAACATGTGCAACATGGACATAAGGGGGAATCACTGACCCTACATTCATCCATACTTCCACACTTGAAAGATCATAGACATGACACACCAGTGTGAATATGAATGTTTATTGCACATTCAAGGGAGTGTTGCAGCTGGAGCAGTACAGGGCCATGCCAACCCCACTCCACATTGTCGGCCCGTGTAGGGCCAGCCAGAGTCCTTCAGGGAGTGACCGGTACAGCAGGAGAGGAGGAGTTCAGTCCGCAGTCTGATAGCTGTGCTATTGGTGACCAAACAGTATATGGCAGTCCATGTCGAGGTCCTAGGTGAGTGTGGCAGAGTGCATCAGGGGACAGTGGAAGGTGATGATGCAGAGGGCAGCACCAAGCAGAAACAGGCCACATGGCGGAGATGCATGCTACTGCGTCCTTCTGACCACGAAGTCAGATTCATCCACATCCTCGTCCGCTGCTGTTGCCTGTCCCTCACATGTGGGTGGTGGTGTTATGTCTGCCGCACTGGGTGGCACTGACACATCAGGGGCCGGAGATGTGGATGGGGTGGTAGCAGCAGCATGCATCAGCGCCAGGCCCTGTGGCAGCAATGCCATGAGGGTGTTCCCTATGGCATGGAGGGACCCAGCTAGATCTCGCTGGTGTGCAGCCATGGCAGCCGCTCTTTCCGCCTGCGTCCGCTCCATGTTCTCCATGATCCTCCGCATGTGTCCCTACTCCCGAGCGAGATCGCTGGAGGCACTCGGACTAGACAGTCGTTCCTGTCGCAGAGTCAGGACTCTAGCGATGTCAGCCATGGTTCGTTGGAGAGCATGGAGCAGACTGTGGGTGTCCGTTAGGGACTGTGAGTGGTCCCTGATGGGACTTAGACACCCACGTATGGCGTCTAGTCAGGCTGCCATGAGGTCGAACCCCACCTGCACCTGTTCAGCCAGCTTCTCCTGGCACCCCAACACACGGCGTAGGAAGGCCATGTGTTTGTCGTGGGGGTCCTGGGAGGTGGCCGTGGTGGTGGGTGCTGCCTGCTTTGTGTACTGTGCAGGGGGTGGGTTCTCCTCGTGGCAGCTGGGCTGCCCTGCTCCAGGAAGTGGGCTGCGGAGGCTGTCCACGAGCTGTTGGAGGGCGTCGGAGTCGAAGGTTTGGTGGTCCTCTTCGTCATCAGAGAAGAGAGGTTCGGACTGCTCTGCAGGAGGTGTTGGATTTCCCCCTGCAATGTGGAGGGGAGATGCAGTTTAACAACGTGTTCACATGTGTGTTGCCGCATTGTACAGGTTCACATACAGACTGCATGACAGTGTACATTGTGACTGTTTGGGGGGTGCTGCCTATTTGATGGGGGACAGTGGCCATTCCGACTACATCACGGATGTGTGTTTGTACTTGTATATTGTCAACTCACATTTCCCTGCAATGCCAAATGTGATTGTCCAGTTACTACGCACATGCGGCACCAGTTGTGTCCTCTGTTCTATTGTGGACGTGTTGCGGTTTGTACCACGTCGTTGTCAATGTTGATGTGCTCTGCATGTAATGTGTGTGTGCCGCATTTTGGGTGATTCGCCCCTGCAGCTCTGATTTTGCTGCCATTATCCCTTACATGCGGTGTGCCTCTTTGTTCTGTGCTTATGCAGTGCTGAGGTGTTGCATACCTGTGTGCATTGGTCTCTTGGTGGGAGTTGTGGGTCTGGGGCATGGTTTGTCCGCAGATGTGGTCTTCTTAATTGTGCATGTGTGCCATTGTGCCCATCTCCCCCCGTCCCCCCAGTTCCTGGTGGTTACTCACCCTGTTGCTGTTGTGTCCGGTCATGTTGAGCAGTATCCGGTCCCCCCACTCCTGCCACCGTCTCCCCACTGATGACTGTGGAGACCATTTCCTCCATCTCGTCCAGCTCCTCCTCTGTCGCTGGGCTCCCACCTCCAGTCTGCATTGCTGCCTTCAGGTTGTTTGCGAGTTTCAGCTTGGTTTTGCGCTTCACATCATTCCAGTGCCTCTTGACCTCGTCCATTGTCCTCTTCAGCACTCCGACTGCATTCACCTTGTCCACGATGGACTGCCATATTCCATTCTTAGTTGCCAGTGACACAGTGGAGGTGACGAACAGTAGCTGATGGTGTTCTATCACCTCCGTGATCAGGATCCTGTTTTCCTGCGGACTGAACCGCTTCTTCCGACTCTTCTTGTCCTTGCCCTTCCCTCACCCAGATGTCCCAGGCTGGTCCTCTGTGGGGCTTGTGGGCTTCTGGTTGTCATCTGTGTTTGCTCCGGGTGCCTCCATTGTGCTTCGTTGTTGTTTGTCTTTTGGTTGTGTTTTTTTTCCTGTTTTTATAGTGCATTTTCCCGCATGACGTGTGGGAATTGCAGGCCTGTGGCTGGTTTTCGCAGATTTTTGTATCGCGATTGGCGTCATCGCTACTATTTTTGCATTGGGGTTTCGCGTTTTTGCAGCGTCACGTTGCTTTTAACGCATTCATTTGTTGCGTTCTCGTGTGTCTATCGCATGGTACCGCCGTGTTGGGAATACCACGTTAACACGGCGTTCTTTTCCCACGATGGACTGCGATGTGCAGAGTTGCGTTAAGCTACACTTGCGGTGGTTCTCACACTTTCTTGTGAATATGCCCCTTGATCTCTTGGAAAGGTATGATGCCTAGGAGAAATTCTGGGGGACTGCCAATTTTGTGCGTGCCCCTTAACACGTTTTAAAATTCCATAAGGCATACTTAAAGAAACCTGGTCCCAGTAAAAAACTCTAGCTGAGGGATTTTTTATGGCTGGCGGGGCATGACTGATAGTATTAATGGTCAATATCTCACTAATGAAGGACCGATACGCAAGCTGCAAGTCCTTATTCAAGTTTTGAAGAGGGCAGAATTGGTGTATATGCAGAATGAATCCTAGAAATGAGCTTCTTTATTCTAGGTGGTGACTCTGGAGGACAGTGACTATATAACTTAAGTGCATGTAGTGAGTCAGTACCTAGCACCATCTTCCATTTCAGCACCTTTACAAACATGCAGTTCCTCACTGAGCATTCCGTGCCCTCACCTTTGTTGTTTCATTCCATTTGTTCTGTGCCTCTCATGATCCTTTGTTGTTCTTCCCTGGGAGGCCTCCTGTTTACCTTTTGATTTTTTCCATTGATTGATACATTCTTCTTGTGTTCACTGATCAGTTACAGGTTTCATGTTTCCCGATTCACCAAGTGCAGCGAGTGCAGCGAGGGAGTAGGAGACGAGACGAGAACCCCGAAAACGCCGAGAACGCCGCGGTCGGGTTTTGATTTCCGGCCCGGCCCTCACCCGGCTCCAAGCCTCGGTTCCGGTTTCATCCGAGGTCTCTTACCGGCCCAGTGAGCATTGGTTCGAGTTGTACCTTGCCGCAGGCAGAGTGCGGGCTGCGTGTGGCAGAGCTGAGTGGGCTCTCCAGGGTTCTCGCCAGCCTGCAGCTTTTCCCGACGGCGTTGTGCTGCGGTCCTCCATTCTCTGCCCTCTGTGTGAACACACCGAGGAAACGCAGCCTAACACAAGTTGTAAAGTGGACACAGCAGCAGGAAGGGGGGCCATGAGGTCAGGCAGAGTGAGAAAGACTCCAACAAGACCAAGACCACAATCTAAAACAACAAAAAGGAAAAACGAGAGTGAGAGTGGGTGCAGGGATAACGGCCCTCTAGGTTTTGGCCCGGACAGTCATAAAATAAAACAAACAAACGACATATCGATGGTCAACAAGATCTCTAGCCCCCCCCCCCAACAGACTGCCTCCTAACGTCACAACTTACAACAGCTCTCAAAGCCAGGAGGACAAAAAATTATTAACTGAAACGGAAACAGAAGCCGTAGCTCACTCGAGGCCGGGTCTCGGAAGGTCAAGTATTAATAAGTATAGAGGGGTCACCCCAAAGGAGAAATCCCTGTTCCTTTCAGCCCAAGATATACACAAAATCTTCCTTTTTGAAAGATCCTGGAACCGCAATATTTTCCAAAAGCAGCACTATAAAAGGGTTGCAAACTCCTCTTCAACCAGGTAGATTCGATCTAACCTTACAACCCTCAACAAAACAAACCGTCGTATTAATTCACTCAAATGAAAAATCCCATGATAAAATCAACGGAAACTTCAGTGCGGACCAGATAATTACTCGACAAAACCACGAAGTAATGCTAAAAGTTGAAGAATTTAACGGGTCATGTGTAAATGTGGAACATGGCAGTGACCGTCACGACGCTCAACAGAGGGATAACGATAACGAGCGAATACAAGAACTACAGTATTGCCCTCAGGACGCTAACGCCTACAATTCCTTACAGCCTTCTCAATCTCCCAAGGCCATAATTGAGAGTCTACCTGAGTTAGTCATCTTAAAATCCCACCAACAAGGGGGGGTCAAAAATTGGACCAGGCCCCAAGCCTCATCAAGTTTCCTCCCAAGCAGTGGAGGCTCATCCTGCCATAGATATTCAAATCTCACCACAACAAGGGGGACCAGACACGGGGCTTGATTTCAAGCTCCATCATGCACTCTCTCTGGAACAAGCTCAGCGGGCAGAACAAAAATCAAGGGACCGAACATCGCAAACTAAAAACACCTCCCTTCAACACTTGCCAACTACTCAATTAGAAGACTGAATGGCCCGACGGCCTCTGGCATATCCTTGGAAAAGTCATCATCAGGGCATAGTCTGCCGTCTCCCTATGAAGATCTTCATACTTCTAATGGCGACATGTCCTTTTTAGCCTCCCAAGAATGGGAGGAACTAGTCGCCTCGTATAGTCACGACCCAAAAGTCCCTTCAAATATTGCGCGCTCAGAGAGAAGCGACATAGGCCACATAAATAAAGACTCAATCTGGGCAACAATACTAAGCACCATGCAATATTCAACTACGGCGTTACAATATCAATCCCATAAACTGGATCTTCAGCTTACAGTTCTTCAAACCTTAGCCGACTTCACCTCAGGAATTGACAGGAAGCTAGCCAATTTGAACGGACTAAGAAAGAGAGGGTAAGAAGCTGCCCTTAAAACCCAATCATCGCAACAAGAATGTACCTGCGCTCCAATAGTGGATTAACTACTTACGCTACCGTCAATATTAGGCAACCTATTATCCATTCTGAAACCAAAAGTCAAAACTCAGATCTCTACGAGTAGTGAAGCACTTACAGGGGAAAAAACTAAATCAGAACCCCAACCCATGGAGACGACATCAACAAATTGCGATTACCTATCAGGAGGAAGTGAGCCCTCGCAAAACAACAAAATGGGATTACCTGATAAAAACACTCCATCAACGAAAACTCGTCGCAAACAGAAAAGGAAAGGAAGAAATAAGAAATTAACTGTCCAGGTTCAACACCCGGTTAGCCAGTTCCAGTTAAGTTCAACCGCACCAGATCCCAGTAGTAAGGACACTTTAAGTTCCCCAGTTCCAGCTGTGGAAGATAGTACAAAGGGACTGTCCATAAGATCCAAAACTCCACAGGCACTGCCAGGGGGCCGCCACCCTCCATCAAGAGCCAAAAAAACCCAGGAAGGTTCCCACGAATCAACTAGGAGGCTATCCGTCAGCGAACTAAATCAAAGCTCTTTAACTCAGGGCAATAACCTGGAGAGTGTCTACCTCATACAAGCACCAGCCAAACCATCCCAAGTTTGTAGTGTATCTACCGAGGATGCCCAAACTGCAAGTTCGAAGTTGGGTAATGACCCGCAGAGCAGTCACAAAGAGCCACTGCAACCGCTGAAGATAATCCTCGAGCAAAGTACCAACGCGCAAGACAGAACTTGGATACCAACCGATCTACTGTCAACTCCTCACAATAATGCTAACTGTGGAATAAAAAACATCAATAATGTCCACCCTAGGCTTCCTGCCCACTCAGTAATCAATAGCGACGGCATTCAGTCTCAAAATCAGGAATCACCAAAGGTAGAAGAGACCGACACCATCATTTTCTCCCCTCAGTACAAATCACGAGGTCGAGTGGACATTTTAAATAGATGGAACGTGCTACGGCTCTTGTACTCCATCCCAAGCCTAGCTAACATCAATACCTCCGACCTACTTTCAATAGAATTTTTGTCAAATAATAACCTGCCTAGCTCCGAAGTGACCAAAACAAGATGGAAAACCTCTGAGATAGCATGCATAATCATACAGGAATAAAACAGATTTCAAAGCTCGGGGATAATCTTGAAACCAGTGCCAAAACCACTATACCCAACTCCTTTTTTAAGCACAGAAGTTAACAGTCAAACCAGAAAGACCACTTCAGTGCTAAAAGGAGCAAGGAGTAGAACTCCAGGTACCCGTACTGAAGCTAATCTGACAATCGCTTTGATTCCAACTCAAGGTCAACCTGACTTAACATATTCTCCATCAATTAATAACTGGATGCATATACAGCGAACAATAACATCAGCGCAATCAAATTGACAACGGATGCCCAACTCTCCGGAACCCCTAGCGGAGCAACACGACATATGTATTTGGAACATTAACGGCCTAGACTCCAAAACCAGCGACCAAGAGGTCCTAAATTACTTAAAATCTTTTGATATGATCCTGCTCCAGGAGACTTGGGAAGACAAACCCTTCGAACTACAAGGTTACACCTCTCGCTTCATCCCGGCCACTAAGGGATCTGACTTTGGTCGCCGTTCGGGGGGTCTGCTGCTCCTAGCTTCAATAACAGAAATAGGTGAAATCCCTCCCCTAAAGATCCACATAGCACCTCCAAGCTGCTTCCAGGCCATAATAGCAGCGCTCAAGTTCAATCAGACCCCTCAGAAAGTAATAATAATAAATGTTTACGTGCATCCTAAACAAAAAACAAAAGCAGCAAAGGAGCTGGCAACGGAACTAAAAAGAGTAATGGAAGAAGAGGATACAGACTATATCATCTTGGCTGGTGATTTCAATATGCACCTCCTAGGGCACGACCAGGGTGAAGAATCTACGCAAGATCTAACAGGCGCATGGGGAATTCCAACAAAAGGTCCCTCAAAAACCATCAAACCAGCGAGATTCTCGAAGTACCTGCTTCAGGAACTAGAGCACCTAAACCTGAGAGCTTTAAACGGTCGTCTTAAGGGGGACAAACCACCAGCAGCTACATGCCATTCAGCCAAAGTATCCTCCCATTTAGAATTTACCTTTACAACTCTAACCCTGTTCAACAAAATCGCCTTTTTAAAAATAGGCAACAATGAATTCAGTGACCACATGCCACAAGAACCGAGACTCAAAGCAAGTCCAATTCTATCACCAGAGGCCTGTAAAACCATCATTACTGATGATACTGTAAACCTTAAATGAATAAGATGTAATTCTAGAAACATAGAGGAAATATCAACTACTGCTAAAGCCTTATTTAATCAAGGAAAGGACAACTTAACCCAGCCATTGGAAAGTTGGGATAGGTTCGTTACGTCCCTCGGTGATAAATTTACAACTAGGACAGGTCCGAAACAGAGGAAAACAGCAGCAATCCCAATAAAGACGGCAAAGAGTCCAGCCTCTAAAAAACTAAAGCAATCCATAAATCAAACTCTAAGGCAACTTTGCAAATCACCACACGACCTGAGTCTGCAACGCATCCTCCGTGAATCAAAGGCATTAATAAAGCGAAAGAGATGGGATAACAAAAGAACTAAGGACAATGAATTATGGGCAAAACTCCTCTATGATGCAAACCTGAACAATAGTGCCAAGTTTTGGCAATCAGTTAATACACTACAGCGGCCCAACCATCCCGGCATAAACTCTAACATAACCGAAGTGACCTGGGTTGATTATCTTTTTAACCACTTCAACGACGCAGAGCAAAAAACAGCTGCCCCCTCTGTCCATCCGGGGAACGAAAGCACCAGCAGCCACAAAAAGGAAGCAACAATCCAAAATCTTGCTATCATTGAGGAAAGTAGTTACCTCGGGTTAACACAACAGCAACAGGAGATGGAACCGTTACTAGGCCTAAACCGCCCACTTAGCACAACAGAGGAGCACAACGGTCCCGCAGCATTGCTGATAAGGAAACAAATAGCTAGGGGCAGACCGGCAGGAGCTCCTGGCCCCAACGGCATTCTGCCAATGCTGTACAAACATGACTCGGAATTCTGGAGTAATGCATTAGTACCAGTTTTTAGATATATGCTTAGAACGTCCATAATCCCAGAGTCATGGAGAGGCTCAATCATTAGCTCAATTTACAAACAAGGCGAGAGGTCCGCTCCGAACAACTACCGATTGATCGCCCTCATTGACACTGAGGCCAAATATTATGCGGGGATCATCTCAAACGAACTAGCTACTTGGGCTTCTGAGAATCATATAATTCCAACAACGCAAACAGGGTTCTGCCAAGGACAAGGCACCACAACTAACATTATGGCTTTAACCATGCTTATGGATGCTGCAAAGCAGGGAAAATACCCCCTATTCCTTTGTTTTATAGACTACACAGCAGCTTTCGACCACGTAGATCGAACTAAGCTCTGGCAAAAACTAGACAGCTGGGGGATACCCATTCCTCTCTTAGACCAACTCAGGTACCTGCATACCGATACTTGGATCAGGATAAAGCTAGGTGCCGGGACACACTTATCGAAAAGAATTCCTACTTCGAAGGGGTTAAAACAAGGGTGCGTCCTTGCCCGGTTGCTTTTTAACCTTTTTCTAGCGGATCTTCCGGGGGAACTGGACAAATGCACATCCCATGCCCCGAAGTTAGGAAATACGACACTGTCAAACTTGCTATACGCCGATGATTTAGTCCTGATAAGCCGGACTCCTATCGGACTCCAACATCTTCTGGATGCGACTCATAGTTTTTCAAAACGGAATGCCTTAAAAATAAATTTAAAAAAAATAAAAATCATGGCAGTAAACTACCACAAGAAGAAGAACCTTAATTGGTTCCTGGACGGGTATCGCTTAGACCAAACAACAAGTTATAATTATCTGGGAATACTTCTAGATCAAAACAACTCCTTTAAACCGCAGATGGAATCACTGCGGAGAAAGGGAGTTATGACTTACTTAACCATAAAACCCTTGAAGAAGAAGTTGCCGGAACTAACGCTTGACCCTCTGTTAAAGGTCCTGCAAGCCAAACTACAGCCTACAATAACCTACGGGAGTGAATCACTGAAAGGAAAAGATGCAACAGTCCTAGACAATATAATAGTAAACTCCTATCGAGCGATCTTTCAACTCCCCAAATATGTTTCCCCGGCCCAAATACGGCTGGAATTTGGCCTTCAAAAACAGTCGATTGAAAGAAGGGGAGCCTACGTAAAATGCTGGCATAAAATCAGAGGAGTCGAGGAAGGATCCTTGAATAACCATCTCTGGGCTGAGCTGTCTCGCCCTGGAAAATCGCCAGCCAGAGAGTATTTTCTGGAATCCATCAAGTTTCTAGGTCTGACTGATCTTTGGAATACCCCAATGGTTCACTCCTCATTTAAAAAAATAGTTACAAAGGCAACTCGACTAATATCTGCCGTAGAGGACAAAAAAGTACTAGCCAAACGAGCTCACGGCTGGGTAGTGCTTAACAACTACATAGTCCTTGAATCCCAAACTTATTTTAAAACGGGAATAAAAACAGCCACTAAGGAAAAATTCTTAAAGCTCTGCTTGGGAGTCGGTCCAATCAACCCGTTTTTACCCCTTTGGGAAAGAAGAGGAGGTGACCAGCTCTGCCGCTTGTGCAGCCGTGGTGCGGAGGGCCTCATCCATGTCATTTGTATTTGTAACAACTTAAGGGATATAAGGAATACCTTATTAAAACCAATATTCAGACAGCAAGGAGTTAGGTCCTGCAGGCAGGCTGTAATGCTGTGCTTCAATCCAGTGTCAGCGCAGCTAAACTGCCGCCTTCCAAAATGTTTCAATATTACTGCAAAGAGACTGAAAAATTCGTTCCCACTCGTCACGAATCAACCCATTACAACGGATCTGGGCACTACCTGAGTCAGTCCAGCTAAACCTTATTAAGAACACTTTACGGCGGCATTAGGACGTTAAAACAGGCGTTAATTGAAGTGTGTCACCCTAAGCTCAGGAAAAGCACTCCGTCGTGGTCTAGATACTATTTAATCAACCCATGTGCAACAAAAAGCTCTGTGGAGGGACCCTGGCGGGTTGACAGTCCAAACTAAAACTTTTTATCAATTTCGAGCTTTCAACTGTTTAAGTAATCCATTGTGTTGAAGAATGTAATAACCATGAGACCATCTTTTAATGACCATTTTCAAATTGTTTATTTGCAGCACAATGTGGGTTCTTAATATCGTTTTAATTAATTGTATTTGAGCAAGGAATCTCTATTTTAATATGTTTTCAATGTATGCAATGGTTTTAATTAATCAAGCATAATAAAAATATACTTACTTACTTACAGGTGCTACCACCTGCTATCCTGGCATTCTCTACATTAGCATGTTACGCCTTTCAGCAACTGCTCCTCTGGTGAGTCACCACCCTCCATCTAAGAGGTCTCCAAGCTTCTCCTAGATAGTTGACTCTAGGGCTATTTCCAAGTGGCACTGAAGCTCGTTGCAATCTTGCCACTCCAAGAGAAAGGCAAGTCTCATGGCACCATTAGTGTTGTTTACACTACATATTATGGGCCATATTATCAAGAACGGCGCAAACATTATCGCCGCTTTAGCGGCAGGAAACTGCAGCTAAAGTAGCGATAAGGGGCTTGATAATTTGTCCTAGAGAATTCCAATAGAAGCCCAGGTTTGATGTCCTTGACACCAGAACCTGGGCTTCTATTGGAATTCTCTAGGGCATATTATCAAGCCCCTTATCACCACTTTAGCGGCAGTTTCCTGCTGCTAAAGCGGCGACGATAATGTTTGCTCCGTTCTTGATAATATGGCCCTGTGTGTTTTGTATTGCATACATCTCACAGTGCACTCAATTCAACATATCAAGATGTATGTGAACTGTTTCTTAGATGATTTTGGTTGATGTGGGAACCTTTCTAAACCAGTGTCACTAGTGCCTTTTCTCTTCCACCATTTTTCCCCAGGTTTCCAACCTGCATATTATTATTGAGTGCTTGGGTTGGAACAGGTAGAGGATTGGGAATGTCAGTTGTTCTCTTCTTGAGGACTACATTGTACACTTTATTCATGACATTTTGGCTCAGATTTACAAAGAGTTTGTGTCAGGGTTTTGTTATTTTTTTTAACACAATCCAACTCAAAGTCTTCTGCTGGGATTTACCTACTAATGCAAATCACAATTTGTGCCATTTTGTAACACAAAATAACACAAGGCAGTGTAATTCATTGCTCTGTGTTACTTTGCACCAAGGGGGCATTCCATGGGTGGGGCATTCCCAACATCTTCCCGTCCAGATTCTGTTGCTCCAGAAAACAATATTACAGACTACAATATGTTCTGACGGGTCCTGCAATTCCTTTGTGTCGGAAATGGTGCTACAAAATCACCTCTGTAGAAATGGATTAACATATGGTCTATGAAGTTATGGGGAAGCATAGGTCTATGCTGACCATTCTTCTATCCCCCAATCAATGTATTGCTAAAGTAAACAAAACACAACCGCAAGCACCATTATTCAGTATATTTTAAGTCACATATCTAAATAGTATGCACAAAAATATATTTTGCTTCTTCTTTTACTTTTCATATAAGGCATAAACACAGATAAGACGTGACAGTGAAAAAGTGACATGAAATGACAAAATAAATTTGACACTACACAATACAAACAAAAAACAAATATCAACATAATAGAAATCCAGAAAATTTAAGAACAATTTTTGGATATGTCTGTTCTCTCAATTCTCAATGGTTCAACACATAGCTTAAATCTGTTCCAAAAACTTCGAGGTACGTTGACAAAGAACATGAAGCAATATGATTGTTTCGACCCTGTGCATAGGTGTTTTTGATACAACATCATAGCAGGTCTTTCTCAGCAAAAACAAAAAGAAAACAGCCTGAGTGCGAAAACAATTGCTTGTGTGAAAATACTGTGTGATGTAAAAAAAAAGGGGGGGGGGCTTAATTGAAACAACAAGGAGGGCGCCAAATGCAACTCACCTAAGTACCAAATGGTATTTTGGAAAACCGAGCTCCTCCGAGCCAGGATGGAGTCCAGCTGTGAATAAGCAAATATCTAAAAACAGCTATATAAAGTCCAACAAGGGTAGACCCATGTGTGGGGGTGGAATTTAGTGGAAAAATAATGTCTAAGATGTATCTATCTGAATAACTGCTGCAATTCAGTCTTGACATTGAAACTATTCGGTGGTGTGGTGGGTACAAAGGGGAGTCCTTTTGAAAGGATACTCATCTTGCTCTCTGTTAATATGTAGTTGGAAAGGCTGATAATGGGATATTGTAAGTCAGTCAGTAACGCTATTGGAAGTGAGTCTGTACTTGTCCATCACCAGGGAGAAGTATACCGATGTTCACTACCACTTGTACACCTCTCTCTGAGTTTGTATTTCCCTGTGATTCTCTTAGGGGAAGAACCTGATTCCCCTCCTCCCTCTTGTGAAATCCTCTCTCTGGGCCATCCCCTGTCTCTCCCTTTGAGCGTGCCCCAATTCTGATCCTGCCCTCTCCCTCTGTGGGGCATCCATGAACCATTCCCTAAAAAAAAAGCAGAACCCGAGCTTTGGTCCTGACCCTAATTGTAGGTGTAGCCACCCATGCTAGAACTCATTCACGATGTGGTTCTCATTTCCTCAAAATAATGGTTATAAGTTTAACATGGTTAAACGGGACTGAAACAAAGCAAACAATGGGTGAAGAAGTTGACCAGAAGCCTACATAAATACATATATTTAATTAGACTGACAATCCAAAATATTCTACTTTTGCTGATGTGTAGATTGTAATATGCTCTATTCTACCAATGTTAGGAGCACGTAGGGCAATGACTCAAACAAGGCAAATCTGCAGTTGATCTTCTATACTTTAACAGTGGAAATAATATACTAAATTACCATCAGTGGATTTTTTTATGTGATTTATGCCTTGCTGTATTTTGATGTGAAGTTATAAAAAAGGATATTTAAAGTGCAAAGAAAGAAATCTGCGCATTGAGATCAAATAAAAAAAAGGGTTTCTGAATGGGGGAACTCAGCTGTTTTCCACTGTGAAGTGGTAAATGTAAAATCTGCAAGGAATTTAGCAGTCACTTTCTCAAGTTGGCCATAGGTGTCTATTCAAAATCTGCAGCTTGTGGAATGTTTTGTAGTAGTATAATAGTCCTAGAAATGTGCTACTAAATGCTACTCGCAAACTTACATGTGGGGGTTGCACCTTCCCTCGCCTATCTTTTCCTGTGCTTTAGATGTATGCCCGGACTGCTCCCCACGCACGTAAGTGTATGTTGATTAGTAAATATGGGAAGAGCAGAGGGGAGTTGATGGAAATGCACACACCTGAAAGGGAGGGAATTAGGAAGGAGGGTTAGGTATGGGTTTAAGGAGGGGCGTGTTCTCATCCAGAAAAGACTAGGGGCCTGATTACAAGTTTGGCGGTAATGCGTCAACTGTCGAAATGGTGTCGGAATCACCATCACCGAGTTTGCGATCTGACTGCCCTATTACGATACATGCACACTCCAATAGAAGAAAGACCGTAGTGGCACCGGCACCGGCAAGTAAATCCCAACTGCATTGGTGGCAGGATAGGCCAATATGTCTGTCGGACCGCCAGTTTCCCCGCCCTCCCAATCACGATGTGCCTCACCGCCGATGTGACTGTGGCGGTTAAGCCTCCACATCTGAGCTGGCAGAAAGGGAAGGGTACAAGGCACAAACTCACCTTTACTCACTGTCTCATGTCCCGTAACACCATGGAGCTGGTCCTAAATGTCCTGCCGCTGCTGTCGATGATGACCAACATCAACACCACTGTGGACGCAACTTACGGTAAGTCTTATACCTACTCATTCCCATTGACTACTCAGTAAATAGTTGGTCTGGCATGGGTATATGAAGGTGTATGGGGTCCCTGGCCCAAACATGTTGTGTGGCCCTGTGTTTCCAATAAATCGGAATGTATGATCCAAGCACTGCTCCATGATGCCATATATGGGCAGGTCACTGACACTGCACAGGCCCATGTCACCAACTTTAACATGTTTAAAAGTAAGAATCAGGGATACTGATGTGTGAATTGATTGGTGTAACATAACAACACCTCCCCATCAATATCCCAGCTATTCATCTCCGTGACACCCTCACATTTACCACTTGTTTGGTCCTGTTGTCATATCAAAGAGACTTCTGGATGGATGTGTCATGAAACGTAAACACACCCCCTCTGCTGAATATCTCTATTAGACTCTCACACATCATCCATATAGAAAGTAAATGTGATATCAATGGGATGTCAAATAATCAGTGTGAGAAGCAAACAACGGTCACAATATAAACACTCTCTACAGAAGGGGCTTGCCTCTACCAGGGAGACCTCTGAAAGGCTGGGCCCTTAGCACGTGCCTCAAAACCTCTATGTGCACAGGACCTGTGGCTTGAAGTATATCAGGGTCAACCAATAGCATAACCAAGTGCCATACATATGTGGGGAATATGTACGTGCAAGTTAGGAAAGCAAACATAGCAGTAACAGCATTTGTCACACACATATATAAAGTAGGTGTAAACTAATCACACTAAAAAGGACACATGTCCATAAACAAGTTTAAAAAGGTATGACTATTCACCACCCTCCATGTGTGGATAAACTAATAACTAACTTGAACACATCAAACACATATTCAATCCACAACATAGGGAGAACTGCAAGCTAAATGATGTTCACATCGCCTGAATTACTTACAATATGATATCTCACCCAATGCAATGTCAGTCCCAGTTGGAATTCATCCCACATATCAATCCTTGGAACAGTTACCCTTCTCCTGTGTAACTCCAGCACTTGTTCCAAAGTCAGATCATACAAACCCCTACAAATGGATTAGCAATCAGGGTGAAACAAACACAACTTCAGTCACACATCACAAAGTATACAATAACATCACATAGTTAGAAAAGTAACGGCAGGACTGATGTGTTCTAAACCAAACAAACAATTTTATTATTTCAAAATAGCCAGATAGAGCAAACAAAAGGCCAATGACCAGTCCATGTCCACATTCTGTGGTCCAGTACACTGCTGTGCCACTAAACTTGTATTCATTACACTGCCTGGGAACCTCCTCACAAAGGGGCATCAATTGGGCATATCAGGCACCTCGATGATCTTATTTGGGAGGTGGACATTTGGGTTTGCAAGGGGTATCCTTGGATAGTGAAGGTGGAAATTTGGAAGAGGAAGGGGTGGACTGATGTTTAGGAGGGGGGCTGTAAGTTGGAAGGGATTGAGCGACATTTGGAAATGGGACGCTGGGAAGTGAAAGGGGTAGATGGGTCAAGACTAGTGGTGGATTTGGAGCTGGAAGAGATGGTCTTGGCTGTGGTAGGAGGAGGAAGCCTCTTTGAAGGAGTGGTAGGAGATTTGGTAGAGGTGAGGGTAAGGGAAAAGGAAGGGTCTCCTCTAGGGAACTTGGTAGGGGGTGTGGGAAGGAGTGGGGACTTGGAGGGAGAGGAAGTGATTTTGAGTGATGTGCTTTGGTCTGTTGCAGGTGTATGTGTATCAGGTGTACATGCTGCAAGTATGGGTGTGTCTTGTTTATCTGGTGTATGTATGGTGCTTGATTGTTTTCAACTGAGTTTTTAAGTGTGTAGAGTGTGGGTGGTGTGTCTATGGATGTTGCTGCAGTGGAAGTGCTGGGTATGGGTGTTGTGAATGGTGATGTTGTGCTGACTGTGGGTGTGTCGACAGATGTGCTGTTGTGTGTGCATGTTAATATGGGTGTGTCTGTGGTGGGTGGGGGTGCGATGGTGGGTGTGTGTATTGTGTACATGTGTGTGTGGTGTCCCCTGTACTGTGATGGGTGAGTGGTGAGAGTATATGGGTGTTGTGTTGTCAGTGGTGTTTGCGATGGTGGTGGGGGGCCTGTGAGTGAGGTGGTGGGTGCCATGTCTGTATGTTTGGATGTGTGTTTGCTTTGTTTTCTGTTTGTGCTTGTGTGCGCATGTGCTGCTTGGGTCTGTATAGGTGGGTGCATGCAAAGGTGTGCATGTGCTTTGGACAGGTTTGGGAATAGGGTTTTGGCATGGGCAAGAGGCACGGGGATGAACACAAGTTTGGGGGGGATGGGAGTCTGCAGTCAGTGAGGAGGCCAGAGCCTGAAAAGATCTCTGTAAGACAGACATGGCAATATGAATGCCTTTCAGATAGGCCACCATCTGCTGCAGATGACTGCCTTGCACCTGGATAGCATTCAACAGTGCAATCTGACCCACAAAGATGTTCCTCAGGAGGTCAATAGCCTCCTCACTCAGCGCAGTGGGAGGGAGAGGGACAGGGGCTGAGGTGCCTGGAGCGAAAGAGATGGGTCCCTTCTTAGAGGCCAGGCATGTCTAACTGGGTGGGGAGCAACTGAGAAGGCAGAGCTGGAACATGGGGTGTCACAAAAGGAAGATGGTGATAGGTTTCCTGTGGGGTCCACCACCACTCGGGAGTGTCCACTGGAGGATGACTCTGATGACTCCAATGAAGTTGAGCTAGCCTCCTTCGTGGTACTCCACGCACCCTTTCTGCCACTGGGTTTTCTGTGTGAGATGTACCTGAACCAGAACCACTGTGGCCAGCTGCTTCTCCACCAATGTTGTCCCTCTCTCCTTTTCTTGCCTGAGATGATGCTGCAATGTAAAATGAAATCAGTTTATTGCATCTGCTGTACCACTGCTTACCATGTGACTTTCTTTCAAATCTGTTTTATTTTCATAAAAGAATCAAGAGAGAGGGTCCATACATACACAGCGTGTGGCCTACAACCCAACGCAGGGTATCAGGAAGAGGCGTGTAAAACTGGGACAGCAGCCATCAACTTAGGGATTTACACAGCAAGTCGCCTACAACCCATGTTGGGCCGGCCGCGTGTTATCAGAAGCATTGCGCAAGCCTACACTGTGGGTATGCCTCAGGACCCTTGCTCAACCGGAGCAACTGAGGGGAGAGAAACAAGAAAAGAGGGAGAGAAAGAATGCAGCAGTGACAGGATAGGACCGAAGGGAATTAACAGTCAGAGGATAGTTAGAGAGCTGAGATGCTAGGGAAAGGAAGGAAAGCGAAAGCGGGAGCGCACAATCAAGCAACGCAAGTCGGGGAGGGAGGGCGCGCTACTCAAGAAATGTCTTATGCAATGTGGGGGGGGGGAGCGTCAGGCCAGAGGGGGAAGAGATAAGCCAAGGCATTCAAGGGGCGAGTTACCGCCTGGGTCCTCCCCCAGAGGGTCAAGGGGCTGGGTCAGCATAGCTAGGCAGTGAACCTGTCAGGTTCAGGTGGCAACACAGCATCTTCAAAAAGGCGGAGAGCCCGGAGTTTCGGGGGCAGAGAACGTGCGTGCTCTAATTTACAAAGGTGGGTGACCAGCGGCTGCCATATTTTGGTAAAATGAGTGTCGCGGGACTGCAAGCGGGCGGTGAAGAGTTCCATTGTGATTGTGTGCCACAGGCGCGTGAACCAAGTGTTAATGGGGGGTGCCTCTGTTTTCTACCAATATAGAGCAATGAGTTGCTTGGCGGTCCCTAGCATATGGAGAGCAATGTGCCAGTCACTACCAGTAAGTGCGCGCAGATTGTCGGGCTTGAGACCTAGGAGAACTGTGACTGGAGATTCAGGCAAGGGGAAGCCCAACACCACTTTAATATGACTAAGAACCTCTTTCCAGAATAGAGTCAGGAGTGGACAAGCCCACCAAATATGAATGAAATCACCCGGGAGCTTAGGCATCTCCAACAGAGCGGGGAAGAGGTGGGAAACATCTTATGTAATCGAGAGGGCGTATAGTACCACTGCGTCATAACCTTGTATGCAGTTTCCTGTTGGGCGACACTGCGATAGACCTTCGGTATGTCCCGCCACAAGCGGCTCCACTGAGCGGGTTCAATGATAGAGGAGGATGCCGACTGCCACCGACGCTGATACGGATGCGGGGTGATCAGTGCGGGGTGCTGTAGGAGCTGGTAGATCCGAGAGATTAAGCCCTTTGAGTCGTCAAAGGAGCGTACTAAGCGTTCAAAAGGAGTGAAGGCGCGGGTGGCGGCCTGCATTATGTCAGGTGTAGAAATCCAATGGGGAAGCTGTAGATACTGAAGTCTGGCCCCCTCCGGGAGATCAAACTCCTCCCTGCATTGAGCAAAGGTTTTGGGTGTACCTCCTATGAACAAGTCCCGGACCGTCTTGCAGCCGCCCTCTGTCCAATTAGCGAAGGCCTGCGTGTTAACAGCCGGCGGGAATAGCGGAGTTTCCAGCAATGGGGGTGTGAGGGGAGGGGAAGGTAGTGAGTCCCTTAGAAGCGGCTATCCTGTCCCAGACATCCAGGACTGTCTTGGTGGGCAGGGCAATATAGGCACTACGGGACCGCGCAGCCCGTGAAAGCCAAGGAAGATCCCAGATGGTTCGCCCAGTTACTGCCCTGTCCATGTGGAGCCAGACCTTTTCGCTATCCCTCACTACCCATTCAGAAATGAAGCGGAGTTGGGAAGCCCAGTAGTATTCCATTAAGTTGGGACATCCTAGCCCCCCCTGTCCCGAGGGAGCATGAGAATTTTATTGGAGAAACGCGGTCTACACCCACCCCAAATGAAATTAGTGAGGTCGCGTTGTAGACTTTGGATCTGGTGCTGTGGAATAGGGGTGGGAAGATATTGGAATATATATAAGATTTTTGGGAGTATCGACATCTTAATGGCGTTGAGGCGGCCCAGCCAAGAGAGAGTAAGAGGTTTCCAAATTCTCAGGTCCTCCAGAACCGACCTCCTGCAATCTCGCCAATTCGCTTGAGTCCATGTGGCTAGCGAGGGGGTCAGCTGAAGTCCCAGGTAGCGAATGGAATTAGTCGCCCACTGGTAGGGGACAAGAGACTGCAACACAGGGATCTCCTCCCGAGGGATCGTTAGGTTCAGGGCCCATGATTTTTCATGATTAATTTTAAGGCCAGATGCCGATTCAAAGGACTGCAACAAAGAGAGGAGAGCCGGGAGAGAGGTATGCGGACGGGTTAACGTGAGAATAAGGTCATCCGCAAAGAGAGCCACTTTGTGTTGTTGGCCACCAAGGGGAATGCCGTGGACCTCCGGAGCCTGCCGAATCAGCATGGCCAGCGGCTCCACCACAAGGGCAAATAGCAAGGGGGACAAAGGGCAGCCTTGCCGCGTGCCCCGGTGTATGGAAATGGGGGCCATGAGCTGGCCATTGACCCGCACTCGAGCCTGCGGCGAGATATAGGGGGCCATGATCCGGGCAATCATGGACGGGCCTTGCCCAATTTTGTGTAATACGGCTCGGAGAAAGGTCCAGTCCACACGGTCGAACGCTATCTCCGCGTCAAGCGATAATAGACACGCCGGTATATCCCAATGTTGGGCCTTCCCTACAAGGTGAGCGACTCGGCGGACGTTGTCCGCTCCCAGACGATGGCGGATGAAGCCAACCTGGTCCGGTTCGATGAGCCCAGGCAAATGCGGATCGAGCCGCCTGGCCAATATTTTAGTGAATATTTTAAGATCCGTGTTCAAGAGGGCTATAGGCCGAAAGGAGGAGCACAGGGCAAGATCCTTACCCGGCTTGGGGATGAGGGCAATCTCTGCCATTCCCATAGAGGTGGAAGGACCCACTACATCAGTGAAGGAGTTTAAAAAGGCGCAGCAGGTGGGATTGGAGCTGTGGCAAGAATAGGCGATAAAAGGCCAAGGGGAGGCCATCCGGGCCCAGTGATTTCCCCAGAGGCAGTTCCTTCAGGGCGCTCGCAAGTTTGTCCTTAGTGAGGGGTTCCTCCAGTTGCTGGACGTGATATGGACTGATCGGGGTCCAAGGACAACGATCCAAGATGACTTGTACCCGATCTGGGGGCGGCTCATCTGCAGCATAAAGTGCCGTATAATATGCGTGGAACGCGTCACGTTTAGCCGCCTCCGTAGTGGCCCGTATGCCATCACCTATCTGAACATTAGCTATGTGGGTTTTAGCTGCTCGCGCACGCAAGCGCCAAGCCAGGACCCTGCCCACCTTATCCCCTCCGTCAAAATAGCGTTGCTTCAACGCAAGGAGAGCCCTTTCGGCCTTGTTAGTTCGAAGAGAGCGAAGCTGGCCCCGGAGGATCGCCAGACGTTGTTTGTGAGTAAGCGAGGGGTGCTCCTGATCCTGTTTTTGCAGGGTCTTGATGTCCTGAGAGAGATTATCTTCTAAAAGGCGTGTTTCGCGCACCCGTGCGATTGCAAGAGACGTGATATGGCCGCGGATTGTGGCCTTGAATGCATCCCATACAACTGGGAAGGGAGTTTCGGGGATGTCATTAGTCGCAAAGTATGACTCTATAGCAGTACGCAGGCTTGCCACATCAACTGGGTCTCGGAGGATGTGCGGAGGTAGACACCAGCGCTGGGCCCTGGGGGCACCGGTAAGTGACTCCCTCAAGAGGAGCTCTACGTGAGCATGATCCGAGACAGAAATGTCGGACATGGAGGCCGAAATCGATTCGCTGATTAAAGCATGAGAGATTAAATATGGTCGATGCGCGAGTACGTGCGGTGTACGTGTGAATAATACGAATACTCGCGCGCGTCAGGGGAGTGATAGCGCCAAGTGTCAAGAAGGTTAAGGTCCGACAGCTGCTTCTTGAGGGCCGAGGACATTGCTCCAGTCCCATGAAAAGAGGTCCCGCTACGGTCCATCTCAGCATCCCACACCAGGTTAAAATCCCCCCCTATGATGAGTGAGGTATCTGCTTGAGGGACGTGTTCCCGCAGGGTCTCTCGAAGATACAAATCCTGCGCCTGATTAGGCGCATAGATATTGCACAGTATAAAAGGGCGACGTCCAATCCTGACTCCAATCTTAACGAACCGACCATCCTGGCTACGAAATGCCCTAGACTCCCCCTGCCTGATGCCCAGTCTGCATAATATCGCCACTCCAGCCGTTTTTGTGTGGGCTGTGGCCCAGAACTGGAGGGGATATCGCGGATGGGCCATGCGAGGGACATCAGCACGTGTGAGGCGGGTCTCCTGAAGGAAAATAATGTCAGGGTCGTGTTGTAAAAGATAGCGCCATATCTGGTGTCGCTTGTTCGGGGAGTTAAGCCCCTTAACATTGAGGGACAGGATCTTCAGGCAAGGGGTAGTGGTCATGACTGATGTAGAGCCTGGAGCAATCCGTCACACCATTGCAAAGAACGGGGCTGTGTAGCTGGGGGGAGAAGCAGAAGGGAAACGCTCCCGTCGTGGGGAAAATAACGCCTTGAAGGGGCCCTCCACTCGCCGTAAGAAAAGGTAGTGTAAAAGAGAGAGGAGAGAGGAAAAAAAGAGAGCAGAGAAGCATCCAAAGTATAGAAAACCAACAGTGGCCAACAGGGCCGCATTGTCCTGTTCCAGCTTAGGGACGTACAAGGCCCAAAGGCACAGGCAATCCCGGAGAAGTCACTCTCCCAGGGACAGGTCGGGGGCGGGTCTTCCACTGTGCAAGGTGTCATCCGGGTGGATATTCCAGTACCGTCAGCACTGCAGTTAGGGAGCTGGGGTAGCATTGTCTCAGGGGGCAGGGTGCAAACTTCTCAAAGACAGAGGACAGCTACAGAGATCAATGGGCTCCGCCACCAATGAATACGGAGGTCCGACCCTTCAGGGGGTGGAGGGCTGGGAACCAGGTGCAGAGCGGTCGCCCTCCATGGAGCGAATATGTTGGATGATGTCATTCTTAGCTTGCGAAGACGACTGCTCCCCGGGGCGTGAAGGGTGCCGATTGCGGCGTACCCCGGTCCAGGAGGGCTTGGCAGGGACACGGGATGGCATACGCGCAGGGCTAGGTGGTGGCGTGAGGGAAAGTCGAAGAAGCTGTGCCGCCTCCCGGAGAGACCGCACCATCCGGCGTTTGGACTCCCACTGGAAAATGAGCGCGAAGGGATGGCCCCACTGGTACTGGACATTCAAACTTCGCAGCTTGTCAGTAAGAGGCCTGAATTCGCGGCGCCGCCGGAGGGTGGTGGGTGCCAGGTCCTGGAAGATCTGTATGGGAGCTCCTTTATAGGAAAGGTCCGGCTTGGAGCGTGCCGCTTTTAGGATCGCCTCCTTTTCGGTGAAAAAGTGGACCCGGGTCAGTATATCGGGGAGGAGGCCCACTCGGTTGGGAGGGCCAGCAACTCTGTGCGCTCGGTCCAGTGCCGGTGGAGAGGCGTCGTCATCGCCCCAGACCTCATGCAGGAGCTGGGCCACATATGTCATGATGTCTGACCCCTCGGCCCCGGTAGGCACTCCCCGGATGCGGAGATTATTCCGGCGGCTCTTATTCTCCAAATCCTCCTGCTTCAGCTGTAGGTCAATATGTTGCTCCTCGAGGACAGCCAGGCGCTGCCACAGTTGCTCATGGTCCTCCGTTCGTGCATCCACAGTCCTTTCAAGGCCGTCCACCCGCTCCCCAATCTCGGTGACCTCCTTCCTGAGTTCACGGACACAGGAGTGGACCTCTGCGCGTAGGGAGCCGATTTCAGTCTTGAGCTCCGCCATGAAGCCGGCCATGAAAGACTGCGTGACAGGCGGCGAGTCCCCGCCAGTTTGCAACGCCATCTCCCCAGAGGCAGTAGCGCCTGATTTGCTCCAGAGTGCCGCTACGGGGTTGTCCTTTGGGGCTGCCGCTGCATCTTTTACCGACTTAGTGCGGGTCATCGCTCGTCAAGGCCCAGTAGCAACCAATGCCAGGCGAGGTGCAAAAAGGAGGGAGCGTGTGGCCGTGGGAAAGCAGGCGGGAAAGTCGCGTGTATCCAAGTTCACGCAGGCAACAGGGCACAGGGCGCAGCCAGAGAAGCCCCACAGCCGATGCAGAAGGCAGGAGGGCAGGCGGTGACGTGGAGCGTGGAGTGGTGTCCGGAGCCTCGCAGACCGGCTGGTCAGTCCCCAACTACGCTGCCGCTCAAGCCCAGGGCCCCCCAGGTCCCGCATCCCCCACAGAGCAGGCAGTCCAGCCGAGAGCCGGGAGCCGGAGCTCAGTCGGCGTCGCTATGCCCAGGGTATGCAGCCAGGCAGCAGATGCTTCAAGAGGGATCCATCTCCACAGACCAGCCCGGGACTCAGCAGCTGAAGGGCGCCCCAAGCAACCGCTCTCCCTCGTCAGGGCTCCCCCAGTCAGCTGTGCAAGGGACACCCGCCCCACAAAGGTCACAGACGTCAACGGGATCGCCCCACACCCTCAGTCCAGCCAACCAACTCCGTAGTGCGCTACAGATTAGGCCACCGCAGTGTAGAGCGAACCCCACTGGGCTCCCCTGGGGGCAGTTAGGGCCGGGGCAGATAGCAGGTCCGGAGCCGTGGCAGGGCCTCCCCCGCTAGACAGGCCGCCTGTGACCCAAGGGGCAGCCGCGTGATCCGGGAGGGCCGTCAAAACCCCAAGCGTTCCCACCAGGTCAGAGGGGGCTGCTGGCAGTCTCCGTATCGATGGTCCCCCAGGCCGATGACCCAACAGTTGCGTGCCGGGTGCCGCTGCAGCAAGGGCCCTCGCTTCAGTGGCACCAGCCAAGCCCCCCGGTCCCCACACCTCCATCAGCAGGCTCGTCGTGTACCAGGTCCCAAGCACCTCAGTGCAGGGTAGAAATCAGGCAATCCACAGCACCCCGCCGTCGGGCCCCCCCTGCACGCCTCCACCATCCGCCGCCAGCCGCAGGGTAGCGTCACTCACCGCAGGGGGGTGTAGGGTTCAGCAGGGCCGCGCCGCCGACCGTCCACTTCAGGCGTCTTCCACAGGCTCGGGGCCGCTCAGGAGCACAAAATGGCGGGCCTCCGATACTGGAGGGGGTGACCACCACCGATCACCAGCGCCGCAGATGTGGCCCCCGTCTCCCACCGGCTCCGGAGACCTCCGCGGAACGGTGCGGCACTGGGGGCAGCAGGCAGATCACAAGGTGGCGTCCACTATTCGCCAGGGGGGCTCAGGCTGGGAGAACACAAAATGGCGGCGGCCGCAATCCGCATCGGAGAGGCCCAAGCACAGAGGCCGCTCCACCACAGCCGACGGGCCGGAACCACTGACCTCTTGTCAGAAGGGCCCCCTCCGTCTCCGCCACTCATGTGCCCCAAAAGAACGCACTGATAAGGCCCCAGCTCCGCTAGAATAGCTTCTGAAAGCAGCGGGCAGCCGGAGCTCCAGCGGCGTGCGTCTCACTCAATCGGCAGCGAGACCACGCCCTACCATGTGACTTTAACACTAAACATTTGAAAGTTGCACGGATTACACCAGCTCCAAGTTTCTAAACATTGGCTCCAACATTAGCCTGAGCCACTGAATGTATGGTACATAACGTGTAAACAGTTGTTCACAATGATGTCATTACCCCAAACAGCGGCAAGGTCATGAGTAAAGTTTACTCCACTTTATCCACATTTAGCTACTGGTATTGGTCCCTACCTTCTACAGTTTGGCCCATGTTGGACACCAAAGTGGACAGATCTCCACACATTGGAAGGGTAACAAAAATACTCATGGCCAGTCTCCACACAAGGCCCTGAACCATGTCTAATGACACATCCTCATGTACTGCCTGTCAAGTTGTACAGCTATGTTGCACCAATATGTGCAGTAGCAGACATCAGCTCACATGAAAATGATAAAGTCACACTATTTCAACATCAAATACCTACAGTCCTCATGCATCCACTGTCACATTAGTCCAAAGTCAAGTGATCTGAAGTAGCTTTGCATGTTTCACATGTAGCACTGAAAGGTAGAGTGCACCCATGAATGGCCAAATATTTGGGGGATCATTGAACAAATGCCCACATCATATGTTGTCACATTGCCCTAAGGACATCCCCATTGCATCTTTGGACTGTCTGACCACTCCATTCATACTTACCATTTGCGAAAGACAATTTGCCATTCAAGCTCATGTGTCACATTGACTATCTGTGACATCAACATGTAGTGTACGTTTGTTCCCAGGGTGTTAGCATATTACAGTACCCATTTGTATTGATCACCAAAATTGGCTTGGAATACTGAGTGAAGATTTTAACATAATCTCGGTTCCAACCAGGATAGCACTCCCTGATGCATTTGTCCACTCATTGAATGAACCTTCAAATATGAACATGTACAACTCACATTACTGATTAATCTCAGGCTTATGCCTTGTAAAATCAGAAATTGACACATTAGTGAAAGTCTACCTGTCATGTTGTTCATAGCAACACCATTTGGACATTCCAATAGAAGTATGAGAAATGGATCAGGGTATGTGTCACTCAATCACCAATGTGTACACAGTCCTGGCTGTGGTAAAACATTGACGGTTTCAGTTAAACAATTAACTCACAAAATAATCTCAGTGGCCTACATGCACATTTGTCTCTTTGAGTCAGATATCAACCTAAGAATGCAGTTACATCATGTAGAACACAGGATTGCTGATGTGACAACTACAGGAACAGGTTCACAGGCCAACATGTAGGCAATATTACTGATTGCAGCAGTGATGTAGGAGCACATGTTATTGTACATACCCAACTTACCAATGGGAACTGCTGTCCAGTCACAGCATCAAAGGTGCACGTCATACTATGTCACACGAGATAGGCCTACCAACACATGACACACAGTAGTGAGTGAGCATCACTCATTCCACAATGTAGACAATTGGCCTGTCTGGGATAATGGTCAGACGGAGACGGGTTATACAACAACATGAGATGAATCATCACTTGAGTCAGTCATGTGACAGCCCATGTCAGCTTCGTGGAAAGGTGACTTGCCACTGCTGTGTAGCAGGTTAATGCAGACAATTGGCAAAGGATATCATTATTCACCTACCACCAGACCTAAACATTTGTGTACTCCTTTTGTGCATTTGAATTTGGGTCTGCCTCAGTTCAGATGGTGACATGCATGCCTGTGAGCTGAATTTTTTTTAACACCACTTGTACAACTCTGGTCATGACTTACCCCTTGTCGTTGCTGTTGGGCCCTCTTGCGGCAATGGACTCTATGTCACCTATACACTCCCAGGGTCTGCACATTCTTTGCAATGGCCTTCCAGATGTTACACTTCTGATGGGCATTGACCTGCATAGATACAAGTGAGGAAACAAACATTTTGTAACTGAAATTTAATGTACATCATTTTTGATATCACACAAATGTATTACATCTGCCAAGAGCTGACACCAATAGTGAGCACACAACATGTGTATATTACACATACTGAGATATACAAATACCCCAATACACTCTTCTGTAATAATCTGCTGAATACCAGTATCCCTGTTCATGTCCCTAAATCACAAATGTACCCCACTTACGAGTTACGAGGGGCGAGCTACATGTACTGTGATGTGAGCTACCATGAAACCTGACAAAACCTTGTGGCCTTTAGAAGGCTGCACAACTTTAACCAAAAATTGACATCCATCTGTAAAAGCAGGCACATTGACATTAGAGACTGGTATCAGGGTATGGCCCACAGACTTTCACTTATTCCACTATGACTGACCTGCCATGTGTGTCAGTGAGAGGATGCACACTGGGGGGGTGTGGACATGTCTACTCCTTGATGCTGCACAATTCTACAGCTTATTGAGTATGTATGCCATGTGCTAGCCTCACAGGACATGTGTTGTAATATGTGAGGCTGTCACAGTGATGCCATAAACATACCATAGTAAGTCCATCCTGGCTTGATTGAATGTATGGTAGCTGCTGATTCACCGAACCAACATCTCATCTTAACTAACCAATGATCTGAACTGTGAGTGTGTGAAGTTTTTCAGTTTTGCATATTGCTGACAGATCACATGTAGTAATGAGCATGTGTTTTGAATATACTCACTTTGAACACCATCTGCACTGGACAAGAGAATCAGGTCAAGGGGCTTCCTCACTCACCATGCAAAAGTTTGTCCATGTGAGATCAAGCAGGGGTAGTGTTGGGGTGAGCACAACTCAATTTGCCACAATACATTAAAAAAGAGGACTGCCAGAACATAGCTCTTGGCATCAGTTGTATTGCCACAGACACTCCGGTCCCAGCCAGGGACATGCTTCTGACTGGCCACTGCTCATTGTTAGGCCTTGCTCTCTGCAGGCAGAGCATACAGATGTCCCATGTCCAGCACATTACCAACATAACCCAATCTCAAAGGTCAGCTTGTGGACATCCAATAAACAAACTCAGTGCTGGGTGGCACCTTGAATTGGTCTGTAATACATTGCTACCTCCCAGAGAACTTTTTTGAGAGCCCAAATGTAGGCTGAATGGCAAGTGTGGCTAGACATATAGCTGATATCGTCCTCATCTGCTCTTGACAGAGCACATACTGTCCTCATGCTCTAAGAATGTGCATATATTTTCATATTTGGAATTATCAGAGTTGTAAGAATATCACAGGTACCATTAAATGTATGAATGCAAAGATGGCTACATACACTCAACATGGACTCCAGGCTTTTTCATATTTTTCCCCAAACAATGGTGATGTCACATCCACAATGTATAGTGCTCAACAATCACTAACATGATTGTCCTATGTAGTGAGATACAAATGATACAACACCATATAGATGTATAATGTAACTCAGGGGCACAATGTAGCCTATGGACATGGCAAAGTCTGAGTTACACAGAGTTTTATACGTTGTCAGTAACTCACCTGTTCCCAGGGTGAGCCATAGAGCTGTCCATACTGGGAGAGTACCTTATCTGCAAGCATTTCTAGTTCTTCTGCCGAGAAGGCAGTGCCCCACCCCAACCTTTTGGCCTGGTATGAGTGCTCCCAGAGGTGGCAAACAGTAGCTGAAGTGGAAGAGGTGTTGGTGGAAGCAGAGTCTGTAGGCAAGTGAGCTATTTTTGAACCTGGGGTGTACATGTACGCAATGTATGCGGTTATCAGATGGACACAGCCATTGGCCCACGACCATCATAATCTACAACGTTAGCCTATGGCTGTGTCTATCATGGGGTGAACCGCACATTGCGTGTATAACTTCCGCCGGCGGCGTCACTATCAGAATGTCCCAAGAGTGAGACTAGGCAGACGCCATATGAACGGTTGAAAGTAGTGGATTTTTTTATTTAAATGCGTCACCACAACTCAGATGAAGGGGTTACATGTTAACATGGGAAGTAATCCATAGCCATGTAATGTGATCGAAACTCAGCTCCTGTGTTGTGTGTTATTAGGAATTATCGCTACATTGGTGCAGTATATACCACTGTTGATGGTATTTTGCCCAATAATTTTTTTTAAAGATTATTAAAAGGTGCAAAAATCACCTTTGTGAGGTAATATTTGCACATCAATGCTACAAACACATGTAATGTGCACAATGGGTATTATTGATGGATGTCGGACAGGAGACTACTATTATATTACATATGTATATTAAATAGTTCACCAGTTATGTTGTGTCACATGCTTTTTTAATTGAAATTGCACAAATGTTACTGGAACCATTGTACTGATATGTTGTCACTTCACACATAGGTACCCTGGGAGAGGGAGGAGAAGGCAGCCTTCAGTGTACCACCCATTTCCAGACCTACAGACCATGAAAGAGAGGGATGTTATTAAAAGGTTTTGCCTGAATAGGCAAACAATCTGTGATCTATGTCATTAGTTGGAGCCTGATCTCTTGCCTCACAACACAAACCCAACATGTATCCCACCATTAATGCAACTAATGACAACACAGCATTTTTTTGCCACCGGTCCATTCCAGTTCACAGTGGCAATATCTGGTGGTATATCACAAACAATGCTCAGTGGAATACTAGGAGTAATACTTTTTTCTTTGATGCAGCACATTGACAGCTAAATCCAGTTACCCAGACATGATGATTTGGCAAATGTGAAGGCAGAGTTTTATGGATTTGCTCGCATGCCATATGTGATTGGTTCCATTGATGGCACCAATATAGCTTTGATACCACCACATCACAGGGAACAAGCTTACCATAGCAGGAAACACTTCCACTCAATCAACGGGCAAGTTGTCTGCCTAGCAGATTTGCACATCTCAAACCTCTGTGCCCGGGGTCATGATTCCTTTGTACTGTGGAACAGCACCATACTCCAGCTGATGTCACAGCTCCTACCAGAGAGGGTGCGGCTTGTTGGTAAGTATGAACTGTCCTAACTCTGTATGGGTAATATCAAGTAGTATCATATCAAACTGTGTGACTCATGTTGCACTTATGTGTGACTCCCATGTAGGCGACTCAGCGTATCCCAACCGACCAGGGTTGTTGACAACACTGATGAATTCAATAACGCAAGGGAAAGTCCTGTTCAATGAGGCCCATGGAAGACCACAGCAGCCAGTGGAGCGGGCTTTTGGGCTCCTAAAGGCCAGATTTAGATGTCTGAACAAGACAGGTGGAGCCCTCCTATACTCACCCTGGAAGGTATGCCAAATTGCTGTGGTCTGCTTCATGCTCCACAACAACGCCCTGCAACGGAACATCCCTTACATCACAGAGGATGGAGACCACTGCGTGCCACCGAGTACGAACCACGAAATTCCAAATGAAGATGATATTGTTGAAGAAGAAGGAGGGGACTTGCGTAAGGATCTCATCAACACTTTCTTCTCCTGAGTATAAGTATTTCTTGACCTTACATTACTGTGACTGTTACAGCACCTCTTCTTGTGATGATGAGATAACTATGTTAAACTAAAATGAAAGGAAGGGCAAGCTTAAGGGTAATTAGGAGACAAAGGTGTATTTACAACAAGGTTTTGACACATGGGACTTTAGTTTCTGTAGCATTGTTTATCTCAACTCCTTGGCCAAGACTTTGTTCTTCAGATACTGACTATGTGAATTATTGTACATGTACGGCTTGTAATGTACTGATTATGTAATATTCTGTTGTAGGTACCTTCACCATGTCAACTCCATTTGGATATTTCAGAGTTGTGAAATCTGAGGCATATTTTGCTGTTTGCAAAGGATGACATGGCTTGTTCCTGGGACTGACACACACAGACCTTGGGTGTACAAATCCTGCACAAAGACAGTTTGCACAGAGATTGAATGGGAGTTCTGAGGAATCCATTGGACTTCTTCCTTGTCGTGTGTTGGACTTAATGCACTATGTGTGCCATCATAAACTCCAACCACATGTGGTAGTGCAGCCTATTCATGCAAAGCTCCCTTCACATTGCCTAAATCCTCATTGTGGGTAACGAGTATGTAGCTATTGATGTGCCTCATGATATTGGGACATACATCTAGTGGCACACCTCTTACATTTGGTGGTGCCATTCCACCAGATAGTGGAACAGTGTATTGGAATGATGGTTTGATATCAAAAGTGTAGTACTGCCATGTGTTTGTCTATTGGTGTAATTGATGTGGGATTCCTTCTGTGAGGTAGGTTATATGGCTCCAGCTGAGGACTTTGATCAATGTTATATGGTCTAAACATTTGTAATTTGTCAGATGTATCCCTTCCTTCCACGTAGGTGTAGTCTGGGACTTTAAATGTGTTCACTAGCACAGACTATTGGGGTAATGTTTGATATGGTTTGTTACTGACATGACAGCCCATTGATTTTGAAAAGGATTAAAGATGGTGTTTGACAACACATTCGTTTGTATGTTTTGTTGATACAATGTTGTTAACAGGAGCTAAACATTGTGTAGATGCAAAACATCCTTTCTTACACAAGCAAAAGTTGTGGAATTGTTAAGTTCAGGTGGGAGTACATATATGGTGATCTAGATTCAAAACATGCTACAGCAGTCAATGAGGCTCAGACTAGTGAATTTATTTAAGTGAACAAGGAGAAATAAACATTGTGAAAAAATAAGACAGAAAAACCAAAACGTGGAGGAGTCAGTCATGTGGAATGAAACCATAGCTGTAGATGCCAAATTGTTTGGAGTCCAATGTCCAAAATACTAATGACATCAGATAGGGCAATGGGTCCAGAAATAGTCTACACAGTGAATGTGTGTCACGCACTGGGGGAAATTAGGTCTGATGTTTCTTGCTAACGGTGTTATTGGTCTTGCCATCCGAACAGGCTGGAAATTTGCATGGACGTCCAAGCTTGGCAGTGTATGGGGATTCACAGGTACAGGACACTAGAAATGCTACTTTATGCGAACATAACACCATGCTTATAGATCTGATCACCCTGGTCTTAGATAACAACTTCTTCAAACATGATGGCAAATGGTTTAGACAGACAAGGGGGGTGGCCATGGGCGCAAAATTTTCCCCTTCTTTCGCTAATATTTACATGGGTCTGTATGAAAAGGTACACTTGTGGACTGGATGCCCGGCGATTTACACAGAGCACGTTATTCTATGGACTAGATACATAGATGACGTGCTCATGTTTTGGTCAGGAACATCCAGACTGCTAGAAATGTTTGTGGATTGTCTCAATGAAAATGATTTTAATGTCCATTTCACTTACCATTTTAGTGATAGGAGCATTGACTATCTGGACACTACGCTATATGTGTCAGAAAATTTGATTAAATCTACATTATTTCGTAAAAAAACAGCATGCAATGCAGTTCTGCATGCGTCGAGCGCCCACCCACAGACTCAGGTAACAGCCATTCCATATGGAGAGATGATTAGGGTACGGCGAAACTGTAGTGCTAATAAGGATTTTGAAACGGAATTGGGAAATCTGGAAAGGAGATTCATTAATAGGGGCTACTCACGACAAACCATATCTAAGGCCAAACATAGGATTCAAGAAGTGAAACGGAAAGATCTTTTACAGGATAAACAAACATCAAGTAGGAGGTGTAATGAAGAAAAAAATAAGTTGAAACCTGCGCTGGTGGTCCCCTACAGTGCAGCCAGTCCCGATTTATATAAAATTCTACATAGACATTGGCACATTCTTCAAATGGATACGACACTTAGTGACAATATCACAGAAAAACCCAATATCGTACATAGTCGAGGCAGGACACTGAGACAAACTCTTTGTCACAGCTACTTGAAACCGAAACAAACAACAACCTGGCTTCCAGCATTGCCATCTGGTTTTTATAAGTGTGGTCAATGTAATATGTGCTGCCTAGCCAAGAACAAATTGACAGAGTTCCGATATAACACCCAAAAACGTACACTGTGAAGCAGTTTATAAACTGCAATTCAAAACATGTTGTTTACTGCATTGTTTGTTGCTGTGGCCTGATCTACGTGGGCAGCACAATTCGACCACTTAAAGAACGTGTTCAGGAACATGTACGAGCTATTAGGAATAGAAATACAGAATACCCTCTGGCAGTGCACTACAATAATACGCATTTGGCTGATGGCCAAATAAAAATCACATTTCATGGGATTGAAACACTGATTGATGCAGGTAGAGGTGGAGATAAAACGTTACATCTAAGACAATTAGAGAGTAGGTGGCTTATAAGACTTAGGGCTGTAGACCTGGGTCTGAATTTAGATAGGGAACTACACACCTTCTTATAATCTAGGGTGTATAATAACTTCTGGACCCATAACTGTTAATACTCTCAGTCTCTCTGTCTTATATCATGATTTAGATTTTTAGTGTTTCTCTGTCTTTGGGTTTAGATATTTTTGTTCTATACCGCATATTTGACTGTGTGTTTCTACTGAAGTGTTTTATCATGCTGTGCTTATGTCTGTCTATTATCTTACAAACACCTCTTTCTTTACCTTAAGAGCTGTGTATGCCGTGTTGTTTAATTGGGGACCGCAAATGTCAACCACAATTAACGTATTAATCAACACATTTCTTTTACTATTTTGGATGCTTTGTACTTTTTAGGGGCCAGATCTATCAATATCGGAGTGGATAGTGTGGCTCTGACAGCTGTTTAAATTTCCTGCTATCGGCCTGATATGACAATTATGTACAGCAAAGCGAATGCTATTCAATTTTGTCTCCGATTATTGAAATCTATTTAGTGGCCCTGCTCGGCCCGTTTAAGTTTGCCTGCCAAACACTTATTCTGCCAGATATGCATATTAGGCCATAATAATGTATATATTTTTGAAACACGGCCGGTTTAATTCCTATTTGGCTGTTCCACTCCAATATGGCGTATGTTCCGGCTGGAACAATCCCCCTTGTGTGGCCTCTTTCTATTTTTATTATCCTGCGTACGAGATTTAAACGCGAATGTGCCTTGGCGGGCTCGAACGTCTGCAAGGACAACTGAGCGATTTGCACTGGAATACAGGTTTATCAAGACCTGTTCGAATACACGTTAAATGCCGGTGGGGAGGTCTACTGATTTCTCCCGTTACAGGTAAATTCGGCTATACAACGGAAGCTAACAGACCTTACTGTAGAAAGGATTTTCTATCAAGTTCTGGAAATCCCTTACCATTGAATTTAGCCTTGAGAAAGTCCGTTTGGACAAAACACGTGTCGGCTGCTTTTTGTTGAGAAACCGTGTTTTTGAAAATAGAATAAAGAATTTACAAGAAACACAGGAGAGCTTATTTATGGACTTCCTTTGAAATACTTTGGGCTAACACAAATTATTTGAATAACATTTGGACTTCTGGGTGTGCCTCAGCATTGTGTGTGTTATGGTGTATAAACTTCGGATGGGCTGTTTGCTCAATCTAAAGTTTTGTATTTAGCTTCTCACCGGCGGAGAGAGGTTTTTTGCTTTGAGAGCACCACAAGTTACTTATTACTCTCTTCTTTTGATGGTATTTTCCGACAAATACAATGTGTTAGATGTGCATGTCGTTAGAGGCATTTCTGCTGCTTTTTGTGTAATATACAGGACTTGGGGTGTCTGCTGTACGTGCTTTCTCAGGCAAGGCCGCCCTTCTTGTGGCCGCAGCAGATGTTGAGGGGCCTGATGTTAGGGCAACACAGGCAGAGGTGGATAATGGTGGAAAATCCTTGGCCAGAGTTGTGCTAATGTCCAGCAGCACCCCAATAATGGAGGCCATATTGGTGTAGTGGGCTCCCAACTCTGTGTATATGTCCTTCTGTACCTGTTACATCTCCCTGATCTCTGGCCCCTCTTGTCTTGGGACTGATGGTATACACTCAAGACATGGTCGATGTTAAACTGGCTGTGAGTAGCCTCACTCCCCTGGTCCACAGATACCCTCTCACAAGCCCTACCCCTACAAACCTGTACCTTTTGCACAGGTTGCCACACCCCACTGGATCCTGGCTCTTCTGTTTCAAGGGTGGTGTCAGTGACACCAGTAGCCAGGACTAAGGTGAAAATGATGGGAGACACTGTGGTAGGTACACAGGTTGGGGGGACTACTGGTGGTTGAGGTGTTGCAGAGGGGGGATGTTGTGGGCCTAGTGACATTCACTGCTGCTGCCGTGTTCCCAGCCTGACCAGATAGAACAGCACCGTCTTCCACATCAAGATGTTCAGGACTGTCCTCATCACTGTCAGCTTGCTCCTGGGTTGCAGTGTGGGTCTCTTTGGTGGCACAGCTCTGGCCACTTGCTCTAGCCGATAGACCTGTGATAAAACCTAGAAGGAGAAAAGTAATAGGTAGAGATTAAAATGTTGATAGATGTCAGCAGTAATGCACATGTTAAACAGATATTTTCAGATTCCATACACATGTACTTCTGAGAAGCAGCTTATACCATGTCCTGAGTTGTATCCAGTTAGATTAGTAAGTATACAAGACATCTATAAACCATTCTATCCAACACAGTAGAGATGTGACATGTGAATGTAATCCTTCCAAGGCACAGCAGAGTACAAAACATAGATGACACAACTTGGTTGCGTCTTTGCCATTAATGATCATGTGAGCAGTGCAGAGTCAAAGGGTCACCTGACACTTTAAATATTTTTATTTGGGGTCATGGCTTTCTATGTTGGGCAAACACACTTGCTGTGGGGTCGCTCATGCCATCAATTGTTTCAGTTGCTAAGACCATGGCTACATACAGGACAGTATAGTAACCTGTGTTTGAAGAGAGCATTGGATGTAGATTGCTCACCCTATGTGAACTGAAGATAAATTGTTCTTTGTGAGACATGTGGCAATCTGCAAAAGCACATGTTCATCTTGTTTTGGGTAATTGAAACAGGGCATCATGATAGTTGTAGTCATTTCTACCCCAACTCGTCTGCACTATCTAGCTGGTTAGTGTGACATCCCTGTTGACATTATGCTATTGGTAAGGCCCATAGCTTTACATTGGGGCAGATAACATGTATCAGGGGATAATACATTGTATACAGCCCTTACAGACATCATTCCATCATGTGCCATGGTGTGGACATTGATGCAAAAAACCCTATATGTGACACTAAACGTTCACACAGACAATTTCACCTCTCTGATGCTGATACTTTGCTGATTGGATGTTAGGGAACTATTTGGATATTACATTGTTAAGATCTGGTTTGTGAACAAACAGGATATTTAGGTTTCATGTGAGTTTGTAAAGTGTCACTTACCAGACTCTGCTCTGCCAGGTATTCCATGCCAGCCTTCAGTGTGTAGGATGGGCAAGACCTTCTCCTCCCAGGGGCAAACATGTACGGGTATGCTGGGAGAACCACCACCGGTCCTCTGGGCCTCCAGGTGTTGCTTGGAGGCCAGGTTACACATTGTTGTCCTCAGATCATTCCTCCTCTTCCTAATTTCCCCGTGTGAGTGGTATGGTAGCTACAGCATTCACTTTGTGGATTATTCTGTCACATTTCCCTTTTCTGAGTGATAGTAGTATTTTGGACGAGGGCTCCAAACAGATATGGCTCTACTCTAATGATTTCATTCACCATGACTGAGAACTCTTGCTCAGAAATCCTTGGATTTTTGGGGCTGGGCAATATCAAAAAATGAAGGAACTAACAGAACAACAACTAATTACACCCAGGAGAAAAAGTAAAAGAGCAGGAAAGATATGTGGAGAGTGACAAGTGATGGAAAAAAATAGCCTGCTTTCTCTGTCCCAGATTTACCTCACAAATGCTCTGGAGCTGTGGCATGGCAAAGGATCATGATCTGAAATGGGGTGTGTTTTATAGTGTGCTATGCAAGTGTCTTCAATTGGTCATTGAACAACAGTTGTCTTGTATTTGTGGCTATTCAATGGCCACTGTTCTGTTGCTTTGCTGAGCTTGAACCGCGACTGTTTCCCACCGTCGGGGAACAGCCACAAGGGACCCACCAGTACTAATGAATTTTCGTAATTTGCTTGGTCTGCAATATGCTGCCCTGACGACGTCAGTGTACTAATCACCAGCATTGCAGACGCCACATCGCTGGTGGGGAGAAATCCATCATGGCGGTCTGGTGCTCAACTTCCATGCATCGCAATTGGACGGGCGGAACACTGCCAACTCGGCGGTGTGTTTTGGACTGCCGCTGTGGCAGTTTGACGGTAAGACCGCAAAACTCGTAATCAGGCCCTAATCACTTTGCTATTCACAAACCTTACTTCTAAAGTTGCTACATTCAAAAAGGGACCAAACACAGTAATAAAATAACTCCAGCACAGAGCTGAGGTAAGTACAGGACCACTCATGCAGCAGCCTCTGGTTGATGGCCGAGGGGGTACCCAAGGGGCTCCCCTGTAAAACCCTACACTGTGTGGCAGGCACCGTGGGTTGCCTGCGACAGGGTGCAGGGTTTTCTGCAAACACCCTATTTCCCCATAGGAGCCTGTGTCATGGCCAGTTGTCGGGTGGAACACGAGCTCCCATTGGGAACAATGGGACTCTGACCTTAGCAGTCTTCTATCGCATTGTAATCCATCGATTGGAACCGCCGACTTCGAGTCGGTCAGTCAGTTCCGATTTCCGAGACAGTGTCAGTCGGAGGCTTTCCGACCGACATCGTAATGAGGCCCTATGTGCGGTTGCATCCTAATTGGGAATGCGGAACCGCCGACCCATGGTCGGGCAGTTCCATTTCCGCAATGGTGTCCCGGCCTGACATCGTATTGAGGGCCTATGTATTGAGATTCTGCACTCGGAGCAGAGAGACTGCACTCTGGCGAGAGATCTCATCCTACAGCTAATAAACAGAAAATGACATATAGGAAGAAGAGGTCAGCCTTTTTTTCAATCCGAGCCATCTTCTCCTCAAAAAAGCATCCACCTCTATCCTGCTGCTCCTTTCCTAACTCTTGCCCTCAACATGGCTGAGGGATTTGAAGACAAGGCCGCCCTTTTTTCTGAAACAGAAAGAAATATAATTTGTGAGTGGGTTATAGCCAAGAACCCTCAGCTTTATTGAGGATTTGATACCCAGCTGAGTAATGTAGTGCAGACCCAAATCTGGAAGGACATCACAAGGCACTGCAGTGCAGTGGGTGTCCACAGCTGGCGAGGGAAGCTGTGCCACAAGCGCTGGGAGGACCTTTGTTAATGGGTCTGCATTAAGCATGACACCACCGTATCGTCCATGCTCAGCTGGAAGAGTTTGAGTAGCAGAGAGACGATAAGTACATGTATATTTATATTTGGCACATGGGGTATGTGAGCTTTGAGCATACTGTACCTTCGTGTTCACTGTGATCTATGTCATCATTCTATTTATTGTCTTTAGCATGATTTGTGGCTGTCTGAACGTTTAGAAAGTTCACTTTTAATAACATGCATGTTTGCTGTTTGTTTTCTTTTTCTAATCTTGACTTCAAAATGTTTTTTGTTATTGTAGAAAGGCTGAAATTGTGGACCTTTACCATATCTCCTAATCAACATATTTTTGTAATGTTTTATTTTATAAGTTCACACAATTACTGAATAAAGTGCTGTACTTTGGTTTTCCACAAATATATACCAGTTCAAACTCCTTCACAAAGCTTGGAAGGCTTTTGGCAGGAATGTTTCCGCAAAGATAAACAGTGTATGTAAACAGTTTTTAACCTAAATTTCCAATATGTGAAAAATGATTTTTGGACTAACTAAACTCTTACCTAACCTTCCACATACTTTGAATGGCTGATACCTCACCTATGGTTTTGTGACATATAATTGACAACACTAATATTGTGCTACAAAAATATCGAAAACACATATCGATGTCACTAATATCATTGTCAAAAATATCATTTATATATAAAAAAAAATATATATATATATACATAAATAGTAAACATTAAATATATTAAAAAGTAACAGTAATATAATATAAATTAAATGTATTTCATTAATTTAAAAATATATAAAACTATTATACTTCTTTAAAAAAAAAATTAAACACACATATATTAATATATACATTTGATTATATATATTTAATTACAAATATTATTAAATTAATAATTGTATTGTATATTAAAATGTACTAATTGGTATAAATATAATACTATAACAAAAAACATATATATATATACCCAATAACATAAAAAATATAAAAAACATAACAATTTAATTACAAATAAAAAAGAAACAATATAAAAAATGTACTAAAAATATATTGCATATTAAAAAATTACTAACTAAAAATATTGTAAGTGTAACTATACAAACACATAATATAAATGGAATTAATGAAAACTAAACTTAAAATTTCCACAAATAATACATATAGTATAGCCACTCCAATTTATAAAACAGTACAAAAATATTTAAACTCAGGAAAAGTACGAATTACCTACTGCAATAAATGCAACAGTAGGGAAAGCGTTGGATTGCGCAGGGGTAAAAATTACCATTCCCACTGCTGTCAGTGCAACAGTAGGGAAAGTGTTGGATTGCGGAGGGGTAAAATTTGCTATTTACACTGCACTCAATGATACAGTGGGAAAGTATTGGATTGCAGAGGGGTAAAATTTACTATTCGCACTCCAGTCAGTGCAACAGTAGAGAAAGTGTTGGATTGCAGAGAGATAAAATTTAGTATTCCCACTCTAGACATTACAACAGTAGGGAAAGTGTTGGATTGCGGAGGGGTAAAATTTACTATTCGTACTTCAATCAGTGCAACAGTAGGGAATGTGTTGGATTGCGGAAGGGTAAAATTTACTATTCCCACTACACTCCATGCAACATTACACATACAGTAGTTCACTTAAAAAAGATAAAAAGTTAAACATTAGTAATTAATAATGTTTTAAATATTTAAATAGAAAAATTATATATATAATTTTATTTGAAACATAAACAAATTAGATATTTATTACAATCTTTAATACATATAAATTAACAAATACCAAACTATGGGGTCTATTACAATGGCGGACGGAAAAACAACCGACCGCCATGGTAGCGGGAAATCACCGCCCGCCGCTACCGCGGTAAAACCGACGGCTAGATCATGATCTTCGGCTGTAAAAATCCAACGGCGGTGGAAAGGAGACCCGAGAAACCGCCGTTCGCCTGTGGAGAAGGCCAGAACCCGTCCGCGGCGGTCGGTCTCGCAGCAGAAACAGCCCAAACGACCGCAACCACAGCGGAGACACCACCATCGAAATTATGATATTCCCGACATCCCCGCGGTGCAGTGCGCTGTTACCGCCCGCTGTGGTCGACAACATTGATGAATCAGTGAGACGGCGGAAGCGCCGTAGCCGAGCCACCGCTGCGGACGCTCCGTTAAAAAAATGGCGGTCGCGAGAAAATCACACAACATGGCCACAAAGTGCACCAACCAAACAAGGCATGCACCCAAAAATACCTAACACAGCCCAAAGACACACCCCCATGGGAAACTCCAAAACTACAAATCCCAGGTACACACACACACCACACCTGCTACCAATACCCCATCCTGACACACCCACAGACACCAGTATAAATTCAGCCCCCAACAGACCACAATCTTTTGCAAAACTCCACAACTGAGGGGACATCCACCACAGATGACAGGAGAGGCAAATCTGCACAACACACACACATCACCACCACCACCACCACTTCCACACCTGCACCACTAACACCTTTGCACAGCACACACCATACACATCACAACCACCACTACCACTTCCAAACCTGCACCTTAAACACCTTGACACATCACACACCATGTCACCACAGAGAATGCCCAAATTCACTGAGAGTGAGTTGAGGGTCATGGTTGATGAGATAATCAGGGTAGAACCACAATTGTTTGGTAACCAGGTCCAACAGACACCACTAGCAACAAGAACGCTAATGTGGAGAAGGATAGTAGAGAAGGTAAATGCAGTAGGGACCGTGCCACGCAATAGAGATGAAATCGTGAAGAGGTGGCACGATCTGAAGGCAGTGGTCAAAAAGAAGAGAGCCAAGAACCATGAGCTGGCTCACAGGACAGGCAGTGGCCCTCCCGTTCCACTCAAAACATTCACTGAATGGGAGGAGAAGGTGCTTGGCATTCTACATCCAGAGAGTCTCTCAGGAATACCCGGGGGAGTGGAGGCTGGTAAGTACAAACAAATGCCTAACATCACACAAATGTACTGTCTTGCACTACTACAAAGTAATAGCTCCTAGGTACAAATGTATTCATGTGCACAACACTCCCCCCAACACATCTCTCACAGATTGAACAGACACTCCCCCTGAAGCCCCCCAAAGGTAGCTAGCAATATCACCATGGGTACATGTGTACATGCTGCCAGTACTACAACTCCCACCAGGGCCCCTTGTCCCACAGCTGAGCAGGATGGAACACTTGTCCCACCCAGAAGCATGCCTCAGTCATTGTGTGCTTCACCCTCACCTAACAGGTAGGTAGCCATCTTTACAGGGAGGTGTCTGTGGAATAGGGAGGCCTGCACTACAACTCCCACCAGGCCCCCTTGTCCTACAGCTGTGCAAGATGTAGCCCTCAACCCCAAGCCATGTGCCAACCATAGCATTGCTCACCTGAACCTAACAGGTAGGTAGCCATCCCTACAGGGAGGTGGGTGGGTGTCTGGGAAGCCTGCACTACAACTCCCACCAGGCCCCCTTGTCCCACAGCTGAGCAGGAAGGAGCACTTGTCCCACCCAGAAGCATGCCTCAGCCATTGTGTGCTTCACCCTCACCTAACAGGTAGGTAGCCATCTTCACAGGGAGGTGTCTGTGGAATAGGGAGGCCTGCACTACAACTCCCACCAGGCCCCCTTGTCCCACAGCTGAGCAGGATGGAGCACTCCCCCCACCCAGAAGCATGCCTCAGCCATTGTGTGCTTCACCCTCACCTAACAGGTAGGTAGCCATCTTTACAGGGAGGTGTCTGTGGAATAGGGAGGCCTGCACTACAACTCCCACCAGGCCCCCTTGTCCTACAGCTGTGCAAGATGTAGCCCTCAACCCCAACCCATGTGCCAACCATAGCATTGCTCACCTGAACCTAACAGGTAGGTAGCCATCCCTACAGGGAGGTGGGTGGGTGTCTGGGAAGCCTGCACTACAACTCCCACCAGGCCCCCTTGTCCCACAGCTGAGCAGGAAGGAGCACTTGTCCCACCCAGAAGCATGCCTCAGCCATTGTGTGCTTCACCCTCACCTAACAGGTAGGTAGCCATCTTCACAGGGAGGTGTCTGTGGAATAGGGAGGCCTGCACTACAACTCCCACCAGGCCCCCTTGTCCCACAGCTGAGCAGGATGGAGCACTCCCCCCACCCAGAAGCATGCCTCAGCCATTGTGTGCTTCACCCTCACCTAACAGGTAGGTAGCCATCTTTACAGGGAGGTGTCTGTGGAATAGGGAGGCCTGCACTACAACTCCCACCAGGCCCCCTTGGACCATAGCTGAGCAGGATGGAGCACTTGTCCCACTCATAGGCATGTGACGTCTGTGCAGCCGCACATGACACCATGCCACTTAGTCCACAGTCACCAACACAAATAATGCAAAACAGTTGTGTTGTAGTCACCATGCACAAGTCTCTGTTCAAAATTGACCCACATTGTGTACACTGTGCCAGGCATCACACACTGCAACACTAACAACGATCATGCTGCCCTGCAGCAGTGTCTGGCCTTTTTTTGGGCAAAGTGCAAATCACTTATGTCATACCACAGTGTTGCAATGTAAACAGTGGAAGTTTAGTGTACCCAAAGACTACACTGCAGCTGGGACTCACAATGCTAAACTAAGCACATCCCAAATGTCCTGCAACACACCCAGCTACCACAGTGCTGCACTGAATTGCAGAACAGCACCTTGTCTGAATAAAATTGTCAAAGGTGTCTTGTTTGGATCACCAATGTGTGTATGCATTGACAATGTTCACATCTCACACTGTCTGTCTGAACAGTGCTGGTATAGTCTGGCCCCAAAAGCACACATTGTCTGCACAGGGCTGAGTACATCTCATACACACACCACTGTTGACCACAACATGTCAGTGTATGGATGCCCTGGAACAACTGCTTCACCAGTACTGTGCTCATGTTCTCAGGTCCACAAATACCATGAAACCATGACAGTGTGGAAATGTATGCTGGGTGAGATGTTCACCCTGCTGTATATCACCACTGTGCTACGAGACTATACCCCTTGCCCTATTGTGCCTTCAAATGTCGGGGGAGTGAACCCCACAGCCAGATAGGTGGGACAACAGTGATGGGGGGCTATACCCCATGACCAAATGTAATCTGAAATCAATGGGTACAAAAAGCCACACACACATTATGCTCACCACATGCACATTCCATCCAAAGATTTCCACAAAGTCACATAGCCATGTCATTGCTCACCTCCACCTCAAACGGTAGTTAGCCATCTTCACAGTGAGACGGTGTAGTGTGTTTGGCTATCCGTCCCACAAAAAGCAACATCAATCAATCAATCACAGAATTTGTAGAGCGCACTACTTACCCGCGAGGGTCTCAAGGCGCTGGGGAGAGGGAAGGGGGGGGATGCTGCTACTGGTCGAACAGCCAGGTCTTGAGTAGCCTCCTGAAGGTCAGCAGGTCTTGGGTCTTTCGTAGGCTTAGTGGAAGGGTGTTCCAGGTCTTGGCGGCGAGGTGTGAGAAGGATCTGCCGCCGGTGGTTGTTCTTCGAATGCGGGGGACGGTGGCGAGGGAGAGGTCGGCGGAGCGGAGCTGGCGGTTGGGGACGTAGAAGAAGAGCCGTCTGTTGAGGTAGGATGGGCCAGTTTTGTGGAGTGCCTTGTGTGCGTGGGTGAGGAGTTTGAAGGTGATCCTCCTGTCGACGGGGAGCTAGTGCAGGTTCCTCAAGTGGGGGTTGATGTGGCTGTGGCGTGGTACGTCGAGGATCAGTCGTGCAGAGGCGTTTTGTATGCGTTGCAGTCGCTTGATGAGCTTGGCCGGGGCTCCCGTGTAGAGGGCGTTCCCATAGTCCAGTCTGCTACTGACGAGGGCCTGGGTGACTGTTCTTCTTGTGTCTGTCGGGATCCACCTGTAGATCTTGCGAAGCATGCGGAGGGTGTTGAAGCAGGAGGAGGAGACTGCGTTGTCTTGCTTGGTCATGGAGAGCGTTGAGTCGAGGATGACTCCCAGGTTGCGTGCGTGGTCGGTGGGTGTCGGGGCTGCTCCCAACGTCGTTGGCCACCAGGAGTCGTCCCAGGCTGAGGTGTTGGAGCCGAGGATGAGGACCTCCGTTTTGTCCGTGTTCAGCTTTAGTCGGCTGATCTTCATCCAATTGGCGACGGCCTTCATTCCTTCATGGAGTTTGGCTTTGGCGGCGGGGGGGTCCTTGGTGAGGGAGAGGATCAGTTGAGTGTCGTCGGCGTAGGAGATAATGTTGAGGTCGTGTTGTATGGCGATGCGTGCGAGCGGGGCCATGTAGATGTTGAACAGTGTTGGGCTGAGGGACGATCCCTGGGGTACGCCGCAGATGATCTCGGAGGCTTCGGATCGGAAGGGTGGGAGGCGGACTCTCTGGGTTCTGCCGTCGAGGAAGGAGATGGTCCATTCCAGGGCCTTGTCTCGGATCCCTGCGTCGTGGAGGCGTGCGCGTAGAGTGCGATGGCAGACAGTGTCGAAGGCGGCGGAGAGGTCCAGCAGGATGAGGGCTGCGGTCTCACCATTGTCCAGCAGGATCCTGATGTCGTCGTTGGCATGCATGCTGTTCCACCACTATGGATGATGGGACACTACACCCCCAATAAGAATCATGTGGCAGGCAATGTATGCTACCCACCCAACTCACAGGTAGGTAACCGCATCTCACAGGTCGTGGGGTGTGGGGCTGGGAAGCTTGCACAACAACTCACACAGGCCCACCTGACCGCCAGCACATGAGACCCATTACTTCCTGGCACCAACATGCATGTGTCAGTCATTGCAATGTACACTTCAAAAGAACTGGCATGTGGACATATCATGCTGACTTGTCCCACACTGGACCAAGATGGAAGCCCTCATCATACACACACAGAGAGGTCACTCAAATACAAGGAAAAAACAGCAAACACAACATATCAAAAGCCACAACATGCAGCCAGATATGCATTTAAAAAAACATGTTGGCATAGGACACCAGGCCTCTCAATGCACAACTGCACACCCAGATAGCATTGGCAACTATAGTGTGGACACACCTAAGAAAATGAAACTGTGACAGCAACCAAAGTGTGAAAGTCTGAAACACATGTAGATGGAACTCCGAGCACAACCATGCACACCACTACATGCCATCTGACAGTAGCAGTGGTCCAGACCACCTAGGATCTAATTAAAGCAAACTTAAGCATGTCTGGAATTGCAAATACAGATATGTACACCACATTGCAAAGGTATGCTTGAGACTACAATGTTCACTCAATGTGCAGAGTAAACCGCTGCAAAGGCTCAACAAGTGACACATACGCGTAAATGGATGACATATCATTGATCAATAACTGTATGCCAACATGAGACTGTTAATATTAAACAATTATATTGTGCATGTCATGTCTTGAGAACTCCCAATATGGACAAGTAATGCATGTACCACAACAGCTTGTAATGCATCACTGGATGTCGGTCAATGCAAATTTGTACAGTGAACAACTGCTGGATGTACAAACAGTTGATGTAACACTGCTAACACTAACTTTGCTGGGTGCAACACAATGACCATTTCTCATCTGACCCACAGGTGACCAAGAACTCACTGCAGAGGATGACACCACCCTGCAGAGCCAGTCCCCCCGGAACAGAGACAACTGGATGAGGACTCCCTGGATTCCTTGGATGAGGAGCTCCACGCTGGCCCATCTGGTGTGGCAGGCCGCAACCAGTCCCAGGCACCCATTGTCCCCCCAACCACATCAGCTGCAGCCCCTGACCATCCTCTGACAGCTGCTGTCACGGCCTGTGTGTCAACCACTACCACCACCACCACCACAGCTGGCCGCAAAACCCTCCCTGCCCCAGGGGTTGAGCAGCCCACTACATCGACTGCGGAGGCCAGGGAGAGGATGCAGCGGGCCAATGTGAGGACCGGACAGGACTGTGGCAGCAGTGCAGGTGGTCGGGACAGGGTCATGCAGAGGGGGACTGATCCTGGGACGGAAGCCCTGGGCCACATCGACAGAGTCCTTGGGGCCTACCAACAGGCCCAGGGACGAATGGGCCGGTTAGAGGAAGAATCTCGGGAGCACCTCTTGCTGCTGAGGTCCATGGACACACGCATGGGACAGATTGTGGACCTCTTTGGGCAGCTAGTGGCGGTTCTGAGGGACAGGCCAGCGCAACATTCTACCCCTCCTCCTCCCCCTGTTGGGCAGCAGGATGATACTTCATCATCCTCCCCTGCGTCCACAGAGGGGGGTGAGTCCTCAGACACCGCTGTCCCTGCAGCAGTGGCCCCTCCAGTCAAGCGCAAAAGGGGCTGTCCAAGGAAAGGCCAGGGGGACCCACGTGCCAAAGCACCTGCCAAACGCTAGTCACCGAGCCAGCTATGATGGCAGACCACTGCACCACTGCATTGACCTTTTGGACTATCCTTCACCACACTGCCATGTGAATGGCATCTATCTGTTGGACTGGGTCTCCACATCATTGTGGGGACTACTCAAGTATCTCATCTACCATGACTGTCAACTCACTTCTTCAATTTCCCCTTCACATTTTCTCCACCCTCGCATGTCACAATTGTAAATAAATACACCTTACACACATGTTGTTGTGTCTGCTCCGTCTTTAATACAGGATGTGCAACCTTCACCGTGTAGGACATGGTCCAGGGGAATGGAATGTAGGTAGGCAGTGAGATGCTGAAGGGACCTATGGAAAACCGCAGAACAAGAGTCACTTGTATGGGTGTGGCATTGCACACATCACACAACACTTGTCAACAAGGTACTCAGCTCTACAAACTTTACACAGAGCAACAGTCACCATAGAGACATTCTGTATCACACTAACCAATCACACATACATTGGCAGGCAGCAATGAGTCAACACAAAGCTGCAGTCAGCAAGCTCACATACACCAACACAGCAACTGCAACACCATCAGACCATTTTGTCCCTTCTACATCGTCACTCACCTTCAAGTGAAGTAGCGGGTGATGAGCTGTCGACGCATGTCGACACCTTCATCCTCTCCACTGCCCTCGTCACTGGATCTGTGTTGATTTGCAGGAGGGGGCCTTGGCTGCTCATCATCGTCATCCAGGATCAGGGGTATTGCCTTGCGAATGGCGAGGTTGTGGAGCATGCAGCATACCACCACTATCTGACACACCTTCCCTGGCGAGTACATAAGGGCACCTCCAGTACGGTCCAGGCACCGAAATCTCGATTTTAGGAGACCAAATGTCCGTTCTATCACACGCCGTGTCCTCCCATGGGCATCATTGTATCGCACATCAGCTGGCGTGACGGGATTCCGCAATGGGCTCAGCAACCACGGGCGGTTCGGATATGCCGAGTCACCTGGGTGTGAGAGACACAGATTAACCTTGCAGTCCCTAAATGCCACACGACAGCATTTCACACACACACCACTCTAATCCACTATGCATACTCACCCACAAGCCATGCACGCTCCGGAAGCAGATTGGCCATCAGCTGAGGAACGATGCTGCTGCGCAAGATATGGGCATCATGGACTGAGCCGGGAAACTTGGCACACACGTGTGAGATTATCATGTCCGCCAGGCACACCACTTGAACATTTACCGAGTGTGAATGCTTCCTATTGCGGTAAACCTGTTCACGTGCCTGTGGTGGCACAAGCCCAACATGTGTGCAATCAGTTGCACCAATGACATGGGGGATATGTCCAAGGGCATAGAAATCGCCCTTCACAGCCACCAACTCAGGCCCCCTGGGAAAATGGATATACCTGTCTTTGTAGAGCATCATGGCCGACAGGACATCCCTCAGCACCATGCTGAACATCGGCTGTGACATCCCACCTGCACTTGCGAACGTGTGCTGGAATGAGCCTGTTGCAAAGAAATGCAGGCATGCCATCACCTTAGATGTTGCGGTGAAAGCTGTTGGACATGTCCGACGTGGCTGCAGGTGGGGCTCCAACATGGCACATAGGTTCTGCAGGGTTTGTCGGTCCAGCCTGAATTTGCGGATTATATCCTCATTCTCCATGTCTGCCAGGACTGTGAACAGATGATGGATATTGGGCCTCCTCCTCCTAGGACAGATCAAAGTGCACAGATGTCAATGCAGAAGAACCTGAAATGTGCATCACATCAATTGTTTCTACAGACACATTCCCAAGTCTTACAACATGCACCATTAACCGACAGGGCACTTCACAAGTAGGTTCACATCAGGCACACTACTCGTACACCTGTCCCCTTACCAGCAGCAATTATCTGTGCACCCCTCCAGCTCATTCGCATGCACAGTGTGATATATTTACAGATATGTGTGCATACCTGTGAGTATGACCCCCAGCACATGTTAATAATTGCAATACTACCCGAACACACCATGTTGCTGGCCCTGATACACCTCCCAACACAGGTTGCACATGGCACACATCAACTATACACTGACCACCGGCTGCGCGTGGGGAACACGTGTGTGCATGTGCATTGGACAATGTGCCAGTTGCTGATGCCCCTAGTCCAGTCAATGAGACGACATTGTGCGTTACATTGCACACACAGACATTGACCATTATCTCCATATATTATGCAACACATTAACTGGACAGTCTACATTTCATTACACAGCACATGTGACATGTGCGAGTGTATGTGCCCATGCAATGTATTGGCGACCCATATATGGTATGTGTTGGTGACGTGGAGTGACATGTCCCTTTTGTGCATTTGCCCTAATGAGGACCCTTCAATTGTTGAGACACTGGGCACTGTACATGTTGGCCTATGCAGAGAGCTGGAGGACACGTTAGGTGCAGCACAGCTACTCCACAACTCCATTAACGCTCACTCCAGGCACTGTCTGCCAGACATATGGCGGTGCCTACCGCCTTGCCCCTGAGGTATGTAACCACCCATAACCCATGCACGATCGCGGGAGACACCGCCAGACATGTATGTGAGAATAGCGGTCACCATGCACCGCTACCCAAATCACGGTCACTCCAGGCACTGTCTGCCAGACATATGGCGGTGCCTACCGCCTGGCCCCTGAGGTGTGTCACCGCCCATAACCCATGCACGATCGCGGGAGACACCGCCAGACATGTATGTGACAATAGCGGTCACCATGCACCGCTACCCAAATCACGGTCACTCCAGGCACTGTCTGCCAGACATATGGCGGTGCCTACCGCCTGGACCCTACGGTGTGTCACCGCCATGGACCATGCCCTTGCAGCCAATGGGAAGCAGCCTCGCGGTAGCCTGATGCGTGTTTGAAAATCGCGGTAGGCATGCACCGCCACCGCGGAGGCGGACATTGGATGTATTTGAATGAGGCAGACCTGGTACACCAATTGCAGCACCCTGGGACCACTGACACAGCCCCAGGGGACTATATATGTGTGGGAGGGTACACCACATTCCCACAGCTACCAGGGACTGCTGGCTGCCACCCTGCACCTGCTGCTGCTGCTGCCTCAAGGGACTGCTGGCTGCCACCCTGCACCTGCTGCTGCTGCCTCAAGGGACTGCTGGCTGCCACCCTGTACCTGCTGCTGCTGCCACATGTCCATTGTGATGTCGAGGACTCAGAAGATCCGTGCCAGTCCCTTCACCAGCGAGGAGCTTGGGGTCCTGGTAGACGGGGTGCTTGCACAGTACCCAAGGCTTTATGGCGGCCCTAATGTCGTGGTAATTCTCCCAGACTGTGAGTGAGAGTGCAGGGTGGGCACACGTGAGGTGGAGGTGCTTCGGTATGTGTCAGTGGTTGTGGGGCTCTGACATGCACTGCCTATCATGTGTACTACTGCGGGAAGGGCTTGGTGGGCTCTTTCACACGTTACCCTGCATGCCTATCCTGAGTGAAGGGACATGTTCTGTAGTGTCAGCCATACAGTGCAGCTGCATTTTGGTGATGCAGGAGTCTGGCCAGTTATCGTTTGTGTGAATGGCTGTGTTGCTCCCAATTTACCCACTCAGTGTCAGTCCACCTTCCCTGCACAGTCCCCGCCGAATGCCACATGTCCACATCACTGCATGTACAGTGTGTTCCATGTGTGTTTGGTTCACGCCTCTTCATCTAAGTCCCATCTCTGCCATGTAGATTGCACAGGAGCAGCCGTGGGAGAAGGGTGTGTGTATGATAGTTGTTGTCACTCTATGTGAGTTCCAGGACACAGTGAGGCTTTCACAGGGCTAGGACACTTAGGTCTGCGTAGTGTTGGACACAGTGAGTCCAACAACAAGACACATGTATTGCTATCTTCTCTATGTGTAGTTGTAGGTAACTGCAGACAGTAGCTGCGGCCAGACTACATGTTGCTGGCTGTGTTGGTATCCTGCATGTGAATGGGATGTGGAGGTACTGTGTCCACCATCGAACATGCATGCCCGTACGTCTGATTGACCAATGACAATGTACCATGTTCACAGCAATTGTTGGCTCTGTTACAGTTGTAGCTGGAGTTTTGGATGAGTCACTGTCGTGCTACTGCATTTTCGTTGTGTTGTCATTGTGCACTGTGTCACTGGAACCTCACCCCTCTTGTCTCCCATGCCTGCAGCTGAAGGTCCACCAGCGTAAAGCCGTGTGGAGGGCCATTGCCTCCAGAGTCCAAGATCTGGGTGTGTCAAACCGAAGGCGCACCCACTGTCATAAAAGGTGGGACAACATCTGCCGGCTGAGCAAGAACGTGGCCGAGATGACGCAGGGGCTGCTCCCTCGGACTGGCAGGTTGGCTAGGCGCAGCATGACACCACTAATGGCCCGCATCCTGGCTGTCACACAACCTGAGCTGGACAGACAACTGAAGGAGCATCAGCAGCAAGCCAGGGGTGAGTATGTGTTGCAGGCTGCCTTTGGATGGGAGTGGGTGCATGTGTCTACAGAGTGTGCAAATTGTCAGCTGTGTGACGTTGGTTGTGTGGTGCAATGTTTTGTGAGTGGCCTCTGTGCTGGGTGTATGTGCCATGCATTTGCCCAAACGGTGCTTCATGTAGTCAGTTTTAGCACTGTCCATCTCTCTTACATTTGGAGTTGTGGCCTTCAGGTACCTTCTGCTGTGGGGTACTGTGTGAATTCAGATGGATGGGAATGCCAGTGTGCCAACTGTGAATGCGTTTCAATGAATGCGTGCTATTCCAGACCTCAGATGTCTGCCAGTCAGACATCTGAGGCCAATGTGCAACAGTAGATGTGCCCATGAACTCGATATGGTGGATGGCATGTGTGCAGGGTCATTGTGGGCTGGTATGTTGTGGTCTGTGTGGTCCCCTACTGCTCCATACATGTAGGTGATGTGCACCATGTTGTGGTGTTCATCCTTGCCAACATCGGGACAGTGTGTGTGCACAGGCCATTTTGTGGCTGTGTCTGATGTGAGCCAACAGCAGGATGGTGTGCTGTGTGAGTCACCTGGGGCACTTATGGCAGGATGTGTGTCGGACATGCACCGTTGTGTTGATATTTTGGGTGGCAAGATATATGTGTACACAGGGTGGCATGCGATGTGCTGCACACCTCTTCTAGGATGCAGATGTATTGGCACGTGTTAGTTCTGTTGATGCCACTCATCTCACAGTACTTCTCTCTCCTATGCAGCAGCTCCTGTATGTGCAGAGGGAGAGGGGACGGACACCAGTGGTGAGGCTTCCAGTGCAACAGCCGGACCGGAGCAGACTGACACAGATGTGACCAGCGCCGAGGAGGGGGACAGGAGTCTGCTAGAGGATTCACAGACGGAGACACAAAGCTCTACCTCATCTGACGCCAGCGGTGACACATCCATGTTGGGGGATACAGGGAACGGGGACTCGGCCTCCTCCTCCACCACACAGCATCCAGTGCCCAGCCTCCCTTCAACCTCCACTGGTGCTGCCCGTGTCTGCACGAGTAGGAAGGGAAGAGTCACCTTCACCCCAGGCACAGCTGCCCCAGCCCATGTCAGCCCTGCTGCCCTCAGTGCAGAAGCAGTCGAGCTATTGTGCGAGCTGTGTGTGGGGCAGACAGCACTTCTCAATGCCTTCCAAGAGCATGACAAAAAGTTGGGGCAGGTTATAGCTTTCATGGAGGGCATACATTCCAACGTAGGTGGGCTACACCGGTCTGTGGAGTCCTTGTCATCAACTGTGACAGCAGCCCTGCAACAGGCACATAGTCAGGGAGCGGCTCCCAGCACTCGGTCCGGCCCCGTGTCACTGTGCACCTCTGACAACAGTGACAATGCTCAACGGACCCCAAAGTCCCGATACAGAACCCGCAGCACACAGGAGCAGCAGCAGCCCAAGCGTACTAGGGCGCAGACACCATCCCCACATAGGAGTAAGGCCACCCCAGAGCGCAGAGAGAAAAGCCCATCAGGCGACAGCAAGGGCCACAAAGCAAAGAAACAAGCATCAGGGTCACAGACCTCACCTTCCTCCTCCGCCAAAGACTCCCCTGTCCCAAAGACGTCTCGCAGAGGCAAAAAGACAGTTTCCACGCCCACTGAGAAGGTGTTGCCTGCAAACATTACACAGGATGAGGGCCCCATGGATAATCCATCCTTGACCTCCGATCCCATCCCAAGCCCTTTGAAGCCAGCACGGGAGGACACTGTAGGGGGCAAAGCTGGTGGACAGAGGGAGGCAGGGCGGCGGCAAACACCAGGCAAGCGCACAGCGGGATCGAGCATGTCCCCAGAGGGAGGGTCAACATCCACACCAGAATCAGCTTTGGTAGTGGGGTCACCTGTTGTGTCTGCCCCAGTTCCCCTCAATCCCCAGACAGGGAAGCCTTTCAGGATTCCCAAGAAGTGGAGAGGCACCCCTCCACAATCTCCGGCACACACTGTGTCTCACCAGGGCATGAGTCCACCTCCCCGGGCCACCACCCCACCTGGTCCAAGCAGCCTCCCAGCTCCCACAAGCGCAACACACTCACACAGCAGCAACACACTAGGCACACCACAAAAGGAACTCCACACAAGGTTATATATATAAAAATAGCCTTTGTATTGTCATAAACACCTTAGATCATAATCACACAATGTACACTCTGCCAACTGGCACCAGGCAGTATTTATAGGGGACTATATACACCTGACAGGGCCAATTGGGCCACTGTCAGGACCATCACAAAGTGGAAAGAGTAAATGTAGAACTTGTAATAAAGGTAGATCACAACCAGTAATTACTGGCAAACACTGTACTCAGCATTATCCTGCAACATAAAAGATGGGACACCTAAATCATATCAGGCATGAATCTCATTAGGCATAAACCTCATTAGCATCACACGTTATGCACCAACCTCATACGAAGAAGCACATTAGGCAAGAATCATGGTGCATAAACACATTAGGTAATACTCATAAACACAGGGGGCCCCAATCGGGGGCACACAACCTGGAACTGGCCCCCAGGCCAACTGGCCTCTCACAGGGGCTCAAAGGCCCAACGTCCAGAATGTCAGGGCTGGCTGCGCATGCAGCGAAAGCAAAGTGTGCAGATGCACAACCTAAACGTGGCAGCTGCCCACTAATTGCTGGGCAGCTGTGAAAATGAGCATGGGCACCGAGGTGCCCCCTGAGCCCCTCTCTGGGACTCTAAATGAAGCTGTCCCCCAAGGTTGCAGCTGCCTGCGCTCTCGCAGGGCAGCTGTGACAAAAAGAATGTGCAAATAAAGTCCGGCACTCCCGGTGCCTCTTGGGCCCCCACTGGGGCTTCTCAACAAAATCTGCCCCGACGTTGCAGCTGCCCGCTAACTCTCGCGGTGCAGCTGGGATCAGGACTGGCACTAACTGGGCCTCCTTAGCTCCCTTCGCCGGAGCACCAATGTGGGGCTTAGATTCAGCCCCCAACGTTGGAGCGGCCCGCTCTCCTGCAAGCTGCTCGGTAAATGGGCACTCTCAAGCTGGAGCCCGGGGCTCTCCTCAGGCCACGGGAGCCCCGGCCACGTTACTACTGCAGGGGGGAGGCACCGGCAAGGCGCCTTCACACACCCCCCCCCTCCACCGGACTCCCGACTCTGCCCCACTCACCGGGCTAGACTGCGGAGGCTCTCCGGACTTCTCTTTTGAGCTTCTCGGCTCCGGCGGCAGCACGTCTTCCTCTGCGGCGGGGGCAGGCACCGACCATGTGCCTCGGGCCCCCTCCGCCTCTATTGGCAGATGACTGCAGCACTCGCGGGGCTCTCCTCAGTGCATGGGAGCCCCGCTGCCTTCACCGACCGCCTCTTCTTCCTGCGCGGGCTCTCCCTGCTCACGGGAGCCCCGCAAGTCACAGCACGTCCGGAGTCGGCCCCGCCCACATCCAGGCGAGATCTCCTTCACTTCCGGGTCGCCGCGGGCAGCGCAGCGGTGATCTCCTCAATACGGGGTAGGCTCCCGGTATCTTTAAATAAAGTCACTTGCGGGGTGGGCACCCGCCAGCACAACACACAATGCGGGGTGGGCACCCGCCTTTTCTGCAAGCATAACGCAGGGGGGGGCACCCGCTCGAGCGTCACCAATGCGGGGTGGGCACCCGCTCCTCCCTTGAAACGCGGGGGAATCCCTACGCCGGGGATTCCCTCTCCAGGATGTGCAGCTCAGCGCTGCAGGGCTCACACGCCCCTCGTCCTCAGGCAATTAAAATATAGCGCTCACGAGGCGCTAGGACAAACAGCTCCAGCCAGCAAAGTTTTAGGGGCACAAGGCTGGGCCCAGGCAGGCCAGCTCACAGGGCGCTCCAGCAGGGAGGCAGTCCCTTGTGGCGGTTCCTCCTGGAGCCCAGCAGCAGCAGCAGGCCCCCTCAGCAAAGGAACAGCTCAACAGAGAACATTTTCATGGGGTCACAGCCCCTTCTTTTATACACATATCCCCCTTTGTCACACAGCACAGGGCTGGGGGAAAACCAGATGCAACTGGTTTGGGGGAGCTTTGGAGCACTTTGTTGTGCTCAGCTCCTCTCCTCTTTGTCAGGTGGGGGCTAGGTGCTCAGACGCACCACAGGGGGCGGAGCCAGCATTGTGGAGGGAAGGCACAGCCCTATTCAGGTCCCAGGTGCAACTCCTCCCTCCCATCTAGATGCAGATCTCTCTATTCAGCCCTGCGCTGACTCACCCGGCCCCTGTCACTCACAAGCCAGACATGCACTCCACATCAGGCAGGCAGACACACAGCACACAGAAATGCCAACTTCTAAAAGTGGCACTTCTCCACTAGTCACAATAAATCTGCGCACACCATTGCGCAGCATTTATTCTCACGAGTTCGCACATACTAAACTCGCCCCTGCACTCCTCTCACACCAGGAATTACCATGGACACACATATCCCCCATGCATTCCTATGGGAGGGCAGGCCCATCTCACCACACGCACTCAGAGTGCGCACGCACTTTACACTGGGACACAGTGCTAAAGTGCGCAGAGGCCTAAAACCACCAACACTACACAGGGAAAAGGCTAGGAGACAGGCAAAAAGTTTAGGGGTGAACCTGCCAAAAGGGCCAAGTCCAACACTTACAAAACCAGTTAGTTACATAATTAGCATAATTAGTTATCAATAACAATTAATAATAATTAACTAATAACAAATTAGTTATTTGTCATTAACTTCTCACCCTTTAACCCTACCAAAAATTCTCACACCTAATACATTACACAAAGAATATCTTAATTACACAATTTACATAATTAATTATCAATCTAATTATTTTGATAAATTAACATTCGTTAAATACTATAATTAATTTCCTGCACACCCTTTACTCATACAAAAACAACAAACAACACAAAATATAAAAATAAGTTAGTGCACAAATTACATAATTATCAATTAAATAATTATTATAAAAATATAATTATTAATTAATTGCAATTATTTTTCCCACCCTATACCCCTACAAAACCCACAACCTGCACTTAAAATTTCAATAAAAAAAATAATTATACAATTATTATAAATAATCATCAATTAAATAAATAATATTAATTAAAAATTAATTATTAATTGATAATAATTAATTTACGTCCCACCCTGTACCCCTATAAACCATATAGCCCACTAGGGTACTAAAGATGACACAAAACTATTACATTTAAAAGCTACAAACAATTTGCCAACTATATTAAAAAACAATATTATACAATTAAATACATTGGGTCTCATTACGATGCTGGTCGGACGAGCATCCGACCGGCATCGTGCCAGAAGCAGGATGGCCCACCAAGGTGTCGGCGGTTCTGCTTCCCTAATTAGGACGCGACCGCCTTTACAGCAGTCAGAAAGTGCATATAGCGGAGGGCCATGGGGAAGAGGGTCCTGCTATGGGCCCCCAAAGTCACTTTCTGCCAGCCTTTTAATGGCTGTTTGACCACAATGAGAGGGCAGGCAGAAAGCAAAATCGTAGCCCTGATGGTGGAGCCGATCCTGGCTCCACTGCCATTTGGGGATTACTTTTTCAACCGCCCCCCAACGGACTCCATGAGCCCATCGGAAGCAGAGCTGAATTCCCCCGCGGGTTTCCCTCTGACCTCCAGTATCATAATATGGCAGTCGGGCAGAAACCTCTGTCAGGTGGAAAGCCGCCGACTAGCTGTTGTATGGCTTTCCGCCCGACATCATAATGAGGCCCATAGTAAGATACATAAAAATTATTAAAAATCGATATTATTAACAATGATATTTTTAACATCAATATTAACAACATAAATATTTTCGTTATCAATATTAACACTTTCTATATTTTAGCATCAATATTACTTACCTTAAAATTGAATATTCTTGTCAACGATATTCTTGCTGACGATATTTGTGCATTATGATATTTCTGCTTGAAGATATATCCAACTCGATATTTCTGTAGGTTGATATTAAATTTTCGATATTTTATCTGACTAACATCACCTATATTATGAATTAGCAAACGAAAGAGTTCTTATTCCCAAGTGTTTTATATAAAAGCACCTGATAGAGGCGCGTTTGAAAAAGTGTGGACATTGTCAGCTAAAATGATTTGAGATATGCATTATTCACTCACTGATTTTACAAAGTCTCTATTTGTTTTTTAATTCCTTTTCAGTGGACCAGGTTGCCCAACGAACAACAAAGCAGGTCCAAAGGCAATACCAGATATCCTCGGCTCAGAGGTGGGCACATTGTTTTGAAACAAACAGTGAGGTGGAAGAGGAGGAACCCAATTCCAGCATGTGTAGTACACCCACACGGTGGATTACTCAATCTGCCACTCAAAGACTCGGGCAGAGGCTGAACAGTTTCCTGATGGGAGTGAATGTGGGCACTACCACCCAGGGGCTGGAAGATATAGGTTCTCCTGACATTGACCGACCTCAAAAATTGGTGTCCCTAGAGCAGACCCAACAACATCTGGGTTGCCCCCAGGTCCACCTTAATGCCTAAAACCCCCATTCCATCAGGGCCTCCAGCTGTACCTTCTGTATCAACTTGTCCTCCCAATGTCCACCCAGAAGAACAGGAGTCAAGGTACACTTCTGCCCCTGCCAACCCACACCCCTCTTTGGATGCCCAATCCCTTCCAACCTAGAATGTATCAGTGGCTGCATTCAAGGAGGTGATGATGTCAATTGTAGAGACTCAGGGCTACCTCTCTTGGGACATCCAGGGCTTAAAAGAGGTCTGGAAGCTCCAATAGATGATCTCTGGGCAGCTACAAATGTTATCTGGCATCATCACTTTCTTGATTACAGTGATAATGTCTTGTCTACCTTGCCAACTTGCCCCAACTTCTGCAGCCCATCTCCCAGTTCGCCTTTCCTCACTGTTTCCGCTACTGCCCATCATTTTCATGTACTGCAACGGCAAGCCAATTTAAGTCTGTGCCAGAGGAGGATCTGAATACAATTGTCAAAACAGACAGTGAGGATGGCCAGTGACTTTTGCCTCCAGGTTCAACAAATCTTCTGACTTGGGGGTTTCACTTCATTTTATAATATGACAGTATACTCTTCTTTTTGGACAATTTTAGACTATGAACTTTTGTTATCCCTTTTTTTATAGACTGGGTCCTTTGACACTTTGTCCTTTTTTTTTGCTAATTTGCTCAACCAACTCCAAGTTTGCATTTCAATATGCCTTAAGAGTTCATTTTCATTCTTTTTAGCCCCTTCCTAAGGACAGTTTTCATCTAACTGACAAACACTCAGGGACCGATTCTGATCTCGCTAGGAAAGCCCTCCGTACGACTCGGATCCGGAGGGCTTTCCGAGCGAGGCGTGCGCCGGGAGTCCGAACGAGAGAGTACGATGCTGCTGTATGCCTACGGACTCGGTTCACTCAGTCTCCCATTGAAATCTATGGGAGCCCGTGTACAGACGCGTACACAGGCTCCCATAGCAGAAAATGGGTGGGTGGGGAAAAGCGTACACCCTGTGGCGGGCACCCCATGGTGCCTGCCACACTGTGCATGCTTGGATCGGGGGGACCCATGGGCAGCCCCCGTGATAGATTCGGAGGGCCCCGGGAGAAGGGGGGCCTGGTATGGCCCCCCAAAGTACACTTCCGACAGCCGTTTCATCTCGCTGAGACCGAGGCAAAGCAGCTGTCTGAATCGTGCATCGTACTCGCTCGGTCGGAAATCGGCTCCATTGCACGGCACGATTTGTCTACAAACGAGACGTACGGAGCGGTTTGGGTCCGGAAATGATTCGGTCGGGGCTTACGCGATCTTCGCATCGTACATGGTCGTTCGGACTTGTGTACGATTCGGTCGTAAACATGGGGTACGAATCGGATCCGGTAAAGCCAAATCAGTGTTATATATCCATCATATTACTCAGCCAGTATAAATATTTAGAAATCAAACAAAAACCTCTTTTTTGCATTTAGTAATCTTGCTGTATAATGCATTGTATGTCCTTCCAATTAAATGTTTAGTTATTTAAAAAAAATATGCTTTCTCCATCTATGTGCAATTATCTAAATAGGTTACACTTAGAAAATGTACTAAGAAGAAATCATACATACCACTATACTATGTGGAAAAGGAATCAGAAAATATTCAAGTCAGATCAAATCTTGACTCATGTTTGTGGTGTAAAATGTAGGGGTGGGCAGAATTTTGCCCGTTCCACCCTCCGCTTGGGGAGCAGAGTTTGGCAAAAAAAAAAGTTTACCACCCACCCCTAGTTCCATTCTAACACCTCAGATGCCTCCTGATCTTTTTTGCATTATCTAGCTCTGATTCAACTTAAAAAAATGTTCAGAGCACTTCTCTCCAGGTGACAACACTGTCGCATTCTTCTGAGTGAGTGTTCCGAGATGGTAAAGGTACATACTCTCTGGCCCTGTGAGCTCTCGGAACTGTCTCATCTCACTGTCCATGCTCACTGTGAGAACATAAAAGCGAGGGGTACCGTGCTTCCCTTCTGCTCTCACAGTTGACTGGGTGCCCCTCACAAGGGACTCCCTTGCACCAAAGTCACCCATGGCCTCGTGCACAGCCTCTGGTTGCTATATACACTTGTCTCTAGGAGGGGCACTGCTGCTCTTCTGGCGGGAGTCGGATGTGGTGCATTTACCGACGTAACTCACTGACCCCAGACTCTGCGAGGAGGCTCTGCATCCCACACGGCACTCTCTATGACCATCAATCGACTCAGAGGCAGCAATGAGGCTGGGCTGTGTTCCACTGCAGGTCAGTGCTCCCCAAGATTCCCGAACACTAGCTGTAACCTTAGAAAATACGCATCCGGTGCAGTGCATTTATTATAAAGTTTAAAGTGAACCAGCCGCGTTAGATATGCCACGCTAACTCTCATAGCGGCGTGCTATGCCCAGCCCATGCCACCTCTTCCGCCGCATGTGAGGTTCCTATTCATGTGCACACTCTATGCATATGTACTACTGATCCTGTTCTGTGCTCCACTGAGATACTAAAGGTAAAAATTGATTTATTACAACACAGTTTTATTTTAGGCCTAGGCGTAGTTGCAGAGTTCTGCTACGCGGAACTCCGCAAAGTGACAAAAAAACTCTGCAGAGTTCCGCAAGCGGCGGAGTGTGGCGCAAACTGCCATTCGCGCTGATCTTCCTGCTCCTCGGGTAGAAATTCTACCTGAGCGGCAGCTCACGCTCGCCAACTTACCGTTGGCGAGCGCGAGCGGGGAAAAAACTCAGCTGCGCTATGCTGAGCGGAGTTTTCTGCAGAAAACTCCAAAAACTCCGCGAACAGAGTGGAGTTCACCACCCAGGTCTACTTTATTTACACTATATAGACATCTTACAAAAAGTGCAAAGTCCTGAAGCCGGCCCTGTGGCAAGGAAGGGTGTTGCTTTGCATTTAATACATTGCATCCTCTGTGCATTCCAGCACATCACTACATAGAAAACCTGTACCTAAAACTCAGGAAATATACTTGTTGGGAAGTATGTTTATAACTAGAGTTAAAAGAATGTGTTTGTTGCCCCGGGATTACAGCAACATTCTTTGCATGTTTAAAACTAGAGTGAATGACAGTAGAAGCAGCAGGTGCAGGTGCAGGTGGAATAGGAGTGGGAAAACTCCACAGGACTCTGCAGAGTAAAACTCTGCAATCTCCTCCCACCCCCAGCAAAAAGTGTCCATCTTTACATTTAAAAAAAATTGTGACAATAAAAAGTGAACATGCTTATTACGTGGGGTTTCTCCTACTACTCCACCTATGAAATCCTACTGGTGAGAGTCTTTGAGATTGTGATTGTGTGCAGAGTGGTTGTGCAGGTGGTGAGAGGAGGTGTTGGGTGCAGGTGTTCCTGCAGTAGGTGCAGATGGTGTGGTAGGTGTTGTAGGTAGTGCAGCAAGTGGTGCAGGTTGTGCTGTGGGTGCTGCAGGTTGTGCAGGGGTCAGTGTAATCAAACGGCATGCATTGGCTGTGAAGATTGATGTTCATGGCAAAAACATGGTATCTTGCACTGGTCTTGGAGCATCTTTGCCATGTCTTGATAACATTTCCCAGTAATATCTAAGGCATTCTAGGGAGTTCTTGAAGTGAGCATGCAATTACACACAAGGGAGCCCCCATTGCAGTAATATCCTGCTGCACATCACTTTGTTTCTGGAAAAATTGATCCTTCCAAGTGGCAAGCCTGAGCCCTTGCCAACTCCTCCCACTGCATGAGTGACTGTTTCAAATGGTCAGCAGGTTAACCAGCAAAGAGAGGGTTGGCACCTGGGAGGTGGTGGTGAGGCGATTCATGAATGGGGGATATCTGCTCCTCCCCAGGCATGCGCTCTCCTTCATAGATTTGACAGACCAGAGATGCACCATCATTGAAAGAGTGGGTAGATTAGACAGAGAGACCTATGTTGTAATGGCTATGTGGAGGTGAGTGCTACTTAGGCAGGCATAACATTGCAGTGCAGCAAGTGGTGCAGGTTGTGCTGCGGGTGCTGCAGGTGGTTTAGGGGTCAGTGTAATCTCCTGCATGCGTTGGTTATAAAGATTGATGTTCATGCAAAAACATGGTATCTTTCACTGGTCTTGGAGCATCTTTGCCATGTCTTGATAACATTTCCCAGCAATATCTAGGGCATTCTAGGGAGTTCTTGAAGTGAGTATGCAATTACACACAAGGGAGCCCCCATTGCAGTAATATACTACTGCACATCGCTTTGTTTCTGGAAAAATTGATCCTCCCAAGTGGCCAGCCTAAGCCCTTGCCAACTCCTCCCACTGCATGAGTGACTGTTTCAAATGGCCAGCAGGTTAACCAGCAAAGAAAGGGTTGGCACCTGGGAGGTGGTGGTGAGGAGATTCATGAATGGGGGATATCTGCTCCTCCGCAGGCATGTGCTCTCCTTCATAGATTTGACAGAAGACCAGAGATGCGCCATCATTGAAACAGTGGGTAGATTATACAGAGAGACCTATGTTGTGATGGCTATGTGGAGGTGAGTGCTACTTAGGCAGGCATAACATTTGTGGCTGCTTAGTCAATGGCTGGGGACTGCCATCCACAATAGGGATTTAGGAGAAACACTGTTGCCAGGCCATGAAGTGTCCTTCTGGATTTACAGTGTGAGTGCAACACTGTGTCCAGGTCCTCCTCATCAACCAGCTCCTGCTCCTCCTCCTGTTCTTAAGCAGTGCTTGAACAGTGATGGCTGCAGATACAGCTGCTTGGAGGAGGATCAAATTCTCTCCTCTGATTTGTATTTGTTGGTGGTTCAGCAACATTGTCCAGATCAATGGCCACAGTATCCTAAAGAAGGAAATTGCAACAGATGAATACATCACATGCACATTTGATGCGATTTCACTGCACATTACTTTAGGTCAAAATAAAATCCTACGAATCAAGATTAAAGTTGTTACCTTGCTGCCTAAGTCAACATATGGTATGAAGGGTTGGTCCATTGTTGAGAATATAATATCTCTACAATGTAAACTCCCTCAGCTCCTGTCACAGAGATGAGAGTTTTTTGAAGATCCACCGTGATGTCAGCTGTTGAACCTGGGTCCTTGTAGTTTTTTAGAATCCCACAGCTATAAAGAGAAGCAGTAGAATTCTTATAGGTAACATTGATAATTCTTAATACATGCAAAAGCTTATATATTACAGATAAAGATACAGGAGCTTAGACAACATCATAAAATGCACTTAGACTTTTTAAATGTACTTTCTAATAAGAGAGCAAGTAGGAGTTAGTGAAAGAAAACATTATTTAGAAGTTAAGAACATAGGTTCCCAGACTTACAAGACTGACGGATGGTGGAAGTCCTAATTGCTGCTGCCAGGACATCCCCTGATGTCTAGGGGCTGCTATATTACAGAAGCGAACAAGAGAGAACGAGAGAGAAATACTTTGGGAATAAGTCATTGTAACTCAAACAAGAAGATGCTAGGCATATGTTTAGGCCACTAACCTGGTGACTTGGATTGTTGCAGAAGGAATCTGGATCCTCCCACACTCCGGAAGAGGTATGCCTGATGCTGACCTCAGATGTCTAGACAGCAAGGAATGGAGTCATGGGAATGTGGTGGGGAAATGGAGGTAACTCTGGTTCTAGATCAATCTTTTGACTCACTCTATTTCGTCGTTATGCTTCCTCGATGCCTTCTGCACCATATTCTACTTTGTTTATCTTGAGCAGTAGACCTAGACATAGAACCATTATTAATTAATTACACAGCACCACATAATTGTAAATATACCATGTATATGATATTTCTCAAAATTACACTTATATTCCCCTTGCCATTATCCATATGAATTTGTTTGTTCACAATGCCCTTTTGGATTGGATGATCTACCTTGGAATCAGTTCTTTGAATTTTGAGTTGTTCAAAATATTCAGGGGCATATTCTCAAGGAGCTATCGCCGAGTTAACAGCACTTTATCGCAGCCAAATCCACGATAAATTTATCTCCCCATTCCCAAGCTGGTGCTAACAGCCCATAACACCAGTTTACCTGCGATAGCATTCGCAAAAAACATCGCAACAGAGGAGCCCGGCAACTAACGCTAATGATATGCAGAGTAGGCGTTCCCGTGCCAAAAGCCGCGACAACACCACTCCACAACATTCTCAACGACCAGCCAGATCGGCGATAAGATCCCAAAACATGCGCTAAGCTGCGTTACCAGCAGGAAACTAACACCTGCTCCTACCTGGTGTAAAGTCGGACGACAACGTGCACCAGACAAGGGAGCACAGCCCAATGCCACACATGAAGAACAACAGATGCCCTGGAGCAACCCATCATGCAGGCCTGAGCCCCAATAGGACAACAACACCCACCGCCACCACCCACAGGACCCCACACCCCCAGGGCCCTACCCTGGGAACCCCCCCTCCAGACAAAGATATTGCACATCAACACCTCGAAATCATGAACCAAACAAATCGCCTGAAAAAGCCCAATCACAACACCCAACATACATGTGTGGCCAGAAAAAGGAAACATACACCCATATCAAAATATCCAAACAATACGTTTACTACAGAACAAAGCAAAAAAAAAAAGAATCTGAAGAGGCATGGAGGGTCGTCTCAGGACATCCTGTAAGTCACAGCCTGCAAAACAGAAATCTGGATCAGAAGGTGTGCCATGCGCCCATCAAAGTACAGAGGGAGAGAGCGAAAGAGAGGAAGAGAGAGGGAGAGAGAAAGAGAGGGAGAGAGGGATAGAGAAAGAGAGGGAGAGAGAGGGAGAGAGGGAGAGAGAAAGAGAGGGAGAGAGAAAGAGAGAGGGGGAGAGAAAGAGAGAGGGGGAGAGAAAGAGAGAGGGAGAGAGTGCTGACACTGCGGACCTAGGCCTCACTGCTCACCTGCTGCCACCGGTGTGTCTCCAACCACGTGCCGGTATTCACAGCAGTCCCCCCAGGTCTCTCATCTGAAACAGTTTCCAGAGACATGAATGGCAGAGTCCATACAGTTGCACACAACATCATCACTTGCCCGCCCCTGCGCACACAGGCTGCTGCACCCCAGCCCCTCCCGCCGCCCAGCGGTGATTGCCCACCCCTGCGCAACCCAGCCTCACTGCTCACCTTCCGCCACCGGCGTGTCTCCAAGAGGGCCCACCACGTTCCGGAGGGATCTCCAAGCCCGGTGCCCACGACCATGGCACCCTCCACATCATGCAGCCCCGCACCGCGGGCCACCAGGTCACACACCTGACTCTGGGTCTTGATTACGCAATGGCAGAGACCACATCAGTGCACACGGCATCATCGCAGGCTGCACACCCGCTCAGCACTTCAGGTGCCCCTATCTCACTGCACCGCAAGACACCGTCCTGTGGGAGGGGGCCTGTGCCTGCCGCAGTGTATCCGGTGCCACCAAGTCTGTGCCCCCTAGCCATGGACCCTGAACGATTGAGTCCCGTTGTGCGGACGCCATCATGTCACCCCCTGCACTGGGCAATGTGAGGTGGCAGGGCCCTAGGCCCTCATGTACACATGAGAACCACACGGAGACACACAGTCAGAGAGAGTGGAAATGGCGTCCAGCACGTGCACCAGGCCATTTTTATTGCCAGGGTCACATGTCCTGTGACGCCAGTGCTGGATGGGTGTGGTTTGGGTCTACACCAGCCGTGAGGGAGTAGCTGTGGCATGCTGACAACTAGACCTGTGAGCAGCAGATCCCCACAGTGATGACCAAGGACATGAAGCGCTGTCATCCCCCCGTGTGCATAATCGGAGTGGGCTGTCCTGGCGTATGCCAGTCCAGTGTAAGGGTGTGAACAATGACCCCGGGGCTCTGGGCGTGGTTCTGTCCTGGGCTGGACAAGGAGGTGACTCATGGATGTGTCTCCATTGTAGTTTCGGCACCACCCGGACCAGAATCGGCAATCTGTCACCCTGTGACAATAGTCCCACAACATGGGCAACATGGACGTAAGGGTGAATCACTGACCCTACATTCATCCATACTTCCACACTTGAAAGATCATAGACATGACACATCTGTGTGGATATGAATGTTTATTACACATTCAAGGGAGTGTTGCAGCTGGAGCAGTACAGGGCCATGCCAACCCCACTTCACATTGTCGGCCCGTGGAGGGCCAGCCAGAGTCCTTCAGGGAATGACAGGTACATCAGGAGAGGAGGACTTCAGTCCGCAGTCTGATAGCTGTGTCATTGGCGGGCAAACAGAATATGGCAGTCCATGTCGAGGTCAGAGGTGAGTGTCGCAGAGTGCATCGGGGGACAGTGGAAGGTGATGATGCAGAACCAAGCAGAAACAGGCCACATGGCAGAGATGAATGCTACTGCGTCCTCCTGACCACGAAGGTGGGTTCATCCGCATCTTCGTCCTCTGCTGTTGCATGTGCCTCACATGTGGGTGGTAGTGTACTGTCCCCAGCACTGTGTGGCACAGACACACCAGGGGCCGGAGATGTGGATGGGGTGGTAGCAGCAGCATGCATCAGTGCCAGGCCTTGTGGCAGCAATGCCATGAGGTAGGTCTTCAGGGCATTGAGGGACCCAGCTACCTCTCGCTGGTGTGCAACCGTGGCAGCCGCACTTTCCGCCTGCGTCCGCTCCATGTTCCCCATGATCCTCCGCATGTGTCCCAACTCCCGGGCGAGATCGCTGGAGGAACTCTGGCTAGACAGTAGTTCTTGTCGCAGAGTCAGGACTCTTGCGATGTCCGCCATGGTCCATTGGAGGGTATGGAGTGGACTGTGGGCGTCCGTTAGGGACTGTGAGTGGTCCCTGATGGGACTTAGACACCCACGTATGGCGTCTAGTTAGGCTGCCATGCGGTCAAACCCCACCTGCACCTGTTCAGCAAGCTTCTCCTGGCACCCCAACACACGGCGTTGGAAGGCCATGTGTTTGTCGTGGGGGTCCTGGGAGGCAGCCGTGGTGGTGGGTGCTGCCTGCTGTGTGTACTGTGCGGGGGCTCCTCGTGGCAGCTGGGTTGCCCTGATCCTGGAAGTGGGCTGCGGAGGCTCTCCACGAGCTGTTCGAGGGTGTCTGAGTCGAAGGTGTGGTGGTCCTCTTCGTCATCAGAGAAGAGAGGTTCGGACTGCTCTGCAGGAGGTGTTGGATTTCCCCTGCAATGTGAAGGGGAGATGCAGTTTGACATTGTGTACACATGTATTTTGACGCATTGTACATGTCTGCATTCAGACTGTATGACAGTGTACATTGTGACTGTTTGGGGGAGCTGCCTATTTGATGCGGGACTGTGGACATTCCGACTGCATCACGGATGTGAGTTTGTACTTGTACATTGTCAACTCACATTTCCCTGCAGTGCCATATGTGATTGGCCAGTTTCTACACACATGCGCCACCAGTTGTGTCCTCTGTTCTGTTGTGGACGTGTTGGGGTTTGTACCACCTCGTTGTCAATGTTGATGTGCTCTGCATGTTATGTGTGTGTGCCGCATTTTGGGGGAGTCGCACATACAGCTCTGATTTAGCTGCCCTCCTCCCTTCCATACGGTGTGCCTCTGGGTTCTGTGCTTCTGCAGTGCTGAGATGTTGCATGCCTGTGTGCATTGGTCTCTTGGTGGGAGTAGTGGGTCTGGGGCATGGTTTGTCCGCAGATAGCACATTGTGCCCATCTCCCCCCGTCCCCCCAGTCCCTTGTGGTTACTCACCCTGTTGTGTCCGGTCATGTTGAGCAGTGTTCGGACCCCCGACTCTGGCCACCGTCTCCCCACTGATGACTGTGGACACCATTTCCTCCATCTTGTCCAGCTCCTCCTGTGGCGCAGGACTGCCACCTCCAGTCTGCATTGCTGCCATCCGGTTGTTTGCGAGTTTCAGCTTGGTTTTGCGCTTTACATCATTCCAGCGCCTCTTGACCTCGTCCATTGTCCGCTTCAGCACTCCGACTGCATTCACCTTGTCCACGATGGTCTGCCATATTCCATTTTTGGTTGCCAGTGACAAAGTGGAGGTGACGAACAGTGATTGATGGTGTTCTATCACCTCCGTTATCAGGATCCTGTTTTCCTGCGGACTGAACTTCGTCTTCCTCTTCTTCTTGTCCTTGCCCTTCCCTGACCCCGAGGTCCCAGGCTGGTCCTCCGTGTGGCTTGTGGGGTTCTGGTTGTCCTCTGTACTTGCTCCGGCTGCCTCCATTGTGCTTCGCTGTTGTTTGGCTTTTGTTGGTATGTTTTTTTCTGCTTTTATGGTGCATTTTCCCGCATGACGGGTGGGAATTGCAGGCCTGTGGCTGGTTTTCGCAGATTTTTGTATCGCGATTGGCGTCATCGCTACAATTTTCGCGTTGGGGTTTCGCGTTTTTGCGGCATCGCGTTGTTTCTAACACGTTCATTTGACGCGTTGTCCTGTGACTATCGCAGGGTACCGCCGTGTTGTGAATACCACGTTAACACAGAGTTGTTTTCCCGCGATGGACTGCGATGTGGAAGGTTGCATTAAGCTACACTTGCGGTAGTTATCACACGTTCTTGTGAATATGCTCCTCAGTCTGTTATTTTGAAGAAAATTGTGAATCAAAAATTACAATTATTGAGTCTTTGCAGTTCCTAATTATCAAAATAAATTGACTTGTTTACTTCACAGGTCAAAGCTCTGCAACCACTTAACCTATTGTGCGGATGTTTTTGCATCAAACTAATCAAGAATTTGTTAGCTGAGCTGAACAATCTTTTTATACATGTCTTTCTGTAGTTCATAAGTTGAGGAAATATTTCTGATTAGCACTAAAGTATCTCTTGCTGTTTTAACTGTTAAGCCTTTTGTTTTGCTCAAATGTTATTTCTGTAAAAATTTCATTAATCTCTTTCTTTGCATTCTTACAGATTTGAAGAAAACCAGTCAGAGAAGTCTACTCAGCATGGTGAAGAACTATTTTCCAGGAAGGTGGCTCAGTGTTAATTGGAATAAGAAACAGGTAAGCAGGAACAGAAACGCAGGAAACCTCCAGCCACACAGGAAAGACAAGCAAATGGCATGCGTACTGGGCATGTTATTTTTGCTCTCTCTTATAGTGCTGAGCCTAAAATGTAATCTCTCTTTCAACTGTGTAATCCTCCCCCTTTAAAACTATCTACTCCTCCTTTTTATATTAGTCTGTGTCTTTGTGTTTGTGTATTTTATGTTTACGTTTTCGGGGGGAAAAATCATGTTTTTCGTGACTATTATTTTATTTCCCTTTACTTACTTATTTCTTTCTTCTTTCCTGTTTCCTTTCCCTTCCTTTTCCTTTTCTTTGTCAAACCCACCCAGCGCCATGGCAGAGGCAGGGCGGCTGCAATGCGGGTGGTGTTGTCACCCAAGAGTGCAGCCCCGGTTGATCTTTGGTGAGAAGGAGGTGGCATCACTGTTTTTTTGTGCAGCACCACCTCCCCTCCATACTGGCAGCAGGCGTCAGGCCCAGTAGCGGATACCCCCTGCGGGAGCATCAGCGGCACTGGGTGGTGGTGCGCAGGTATCCTGGACCGGGAACAGGACTTGCTCGACCTGCTAGGCGTCGAGATTCTGGGGCTCGTGAGTATTAATAATGTTTTTGTTGTGTTTCTGTTCTACAATGCTAACATTTTATTTCCAAATAGCATGCTGCTCACACTCAGAGGTAAGTTACATTTAGTTTACATTGGAATATTATTGTGTGATCCAGTCTCTGATAGGCAGGTGCTCAGCGCTACCTAATCATACTCATCATTGGCGCTCGCTTTGGCTGATTAATTAAGAAGCCATTTCAGACTGTTCTCCTGTCACTATAGTGAATCAATATCAGTCAGTAGCGCGTTCTCTCTGTGACTTTGTTTACATAGCTCGTACAGTTCCAAGTTATTTCACAGCGATACGTAGTATGCATCTCAGTATTGCAAAAAAGGGAGACTGTGTTGGTCCATGAAGGGGGTTGAGAAATGGGAATAGAATCAAAAATCAGTCACTGCAATGCATTAGTTTCAAATGTAGTTTTTGTTAAGTAAATTTGGAAGAGGGATTTCAAGATTAGTATGGGCAACTCAACCATTCTCGATAGCCTCGAACCTAGTACTATAGGCAATCTGTTTTAAAGAAGTACAATGTGACTGCATTTGCTTGTCATAAACGTTTTGTGGAGATTAACTGGATCACCAATATATATATTTTTTTCTTCTTCATTTCTTACATCAGCACCCAAGGGTAAGAATAGGGACATTGTCAAGGGTCCGGAAGAAGCTGGTCAGGAGGCACCGACCACCAGCGCAGCTGCCGAGGGCTCTCCTGACCCCAGTAAGTCCTACTGTTTATTATTATTATTTCACTAATGTTTGCTTTTATGATTGTTGTGTGCTTAGAGTAGAATCTTGGGGCATTGGAATGTTGGTGCTGGGTTCCAGGATGGGAGTTGCTGCCTGGAGGCTGATGTTGCTGGTAAGAAATAAAGTTTCAATGACACCCTTACCTGCCGTCTTCCTTCCACATGGCAACGAGGACAGGATACGGACCCACTCATGCAAAGTACAATGGATTCAATTTTTGTTTTATTCCTGTTATTCCTGCATTATCTTTTTTTCCCTTATATTATATGGTTTTGTTTTTGGTGGCTGAAGTTTTCCGGTCTCTACTCTAGTCTCTAATTCACTTATCTTATGCTTTGTTGGTAATCTTTCCCTCTCTCCTATATATCTTGTGGTACTGTAAGACTAAGAATATTACATTTTGGTACTCTACTGTCTAGCGTGAAGATTGCAGGCCCAAGGTAGCTAGTATTTTAAATAATATTCACAATGCCATGTTTGTTTGTTGGGAGAAGGCTTTCTTTTTCATGCTCATGCTCTAACAGTTGAGTTCACGAGAGAGTAGCCATGGTCATGGACCACCCCCTCCAAGTTAGCTTGCTGCTGCATCATTATGCATTATACAGTATACCAGCAGTTTCCCATGACAGTGCAGCATGGCTGGAAAAAAGTAGGAGGTCCTACTCCAATTGCATTTGCCAACCAACATCATATGTCTTTATTTGACCATTATTGCACCTCTGGCTTTTCTAACTTTGTGAACCTATCAAATACCCAGAGTGATATTTTTGTTAGAAGATACTCCAGTGCTGGCTGAACTTTAGTGATGTATAGCAGTTGCACTTGGTGTGGCGTATCTGGCATTTAAAACATGTGTAATATTTTATTCTAGCCACCCAGAACACCAGTGATGCTGGCTTCAGTGCTGTTGCATGAGGAGACGAGTCAGTTGGAGTTGGAGAAGCAGCAGCAGGGATGGGCACAGGTAAATCACATAATTTCTTGCAATCACTATACTCACTAGCTAGTACCAGGGCATCATCAACATGTGACTGTGCCCCCCCCCAGCTATCCCAGCTGCAGCAATGGTTGAGTTGATATGGCCTCTTCTATCTGCAACTAAAGTGTTGATGGCTTGAGGGAAACATGAAAGAACAGAAGGTTAAAAGTAAGGAAATGGTATATGAGTGAAAGTGTGGGTGGGTGAAAGGGTGTGTTGGTGGGTGAAGGGATGGATGAGCGAAAGGAGGGTTAGAAGAAAGGGTGGATATTTGAATGGATGGATAATGGATTGGAAATTTTGATGAAAGACTTGATGAATAAAAGTAAAGCTTAATCATGGTGGCTATGGGTAAATTAGAATGAAAGGATGAATGAACAATTGGATTGTTTGGATAAGCAAGGCAGTTCTTCTCATTAACAGCATGCTGCTCAACCACTTTGCTTATTTTTTTATGTAGGGTTATCAAAGCTATGGTTCAAATTGGGGGGCATTTTTTTATTTGTTGTTCTACTCCCTTGACTTGCTGTATTTGATAAGTGAGCCAGATGTACTCCACATATTATTCATCACCCCCCCTCCCTGCCTATGGCATTTATTTTGCCACCTATGACCGAAGTGCAATATGCGTCAATTCATGCAAAAAGAACAATTGATGGACAGAATGCAGAACAATGTCATACATTCACCCTAGTACAGAGATCTGGGCCTAAATCCATCGTTTTTTGCTCACCATGCCATTCCAGTTTGGAGCCAGCCATATGCAAATCAGTCTTGACCCTGCGCCCAATGGGAACAGTCCAGCCCGAACTGCCAGGCCAGGTCCTCCCTGGACTGGAAACAAGCATCCTAGGACCGGTTTCGGGCTTTCAGCCCTCATCAGCCAGGATAGCTTGACTCCAGTGGCATGGAGAGCACGGGACCCACATCTGGGCATACCCGTCCTACTTGGGGTGACAAATGCAAAAAGAACAATTGATGGACAGAATGCAGAACAATGTCATACATTCACCCCAGGACAGAGATCTGGGCCTAAACCGTTTTTTTGCTCACCATGCCATTCCAGTTTGGACCCAGCCATATGCAAATCAGTCTTGACCCTGCGCCCAATGGGAACAGTCCAGCCCGAACTGCCATATGCGTCAATTCATGACTGCAGTGTTGGCTGTGCAATGTGCGTCTGCTTCAATTAATGCACAATTTACAATGTTTTCAATGCACTGCAAACTGAACACACAAGGTGTGTTGCTTCCATTCAACTACTCAGTTACCTCTTTGTACTTCACTCCTTTAATTTTTCCTAAGTTCTTCCATCCCAGCCTACCAAATTGGAAAATCCATTCTTGGCATGTGCCACATTTAATTTTATAACCATGTGACGTGAAGTGATTCCAGAATATAAATATTTCTTGATTTGATTTCCCATAACAGATTTATTTTACACCTGTTCAGATTTTTCCCTTTCGACTTGCACAGTGACTGAATACGCCAAATATGATGAATCGATGATCTGTGTAGTGGCCCCTCTATTCTATAACAAAAAAAACTCTACCCTACTTGTCTAATCCCTCTACCCTACCTTGCAGTAGAGTAAGTCAAGTTTCCTTTCTTTGTTTACTGCTCAGCAAATAAATTTGTTGGAAATAATATGTGGTGGTGGGCGAGGCCACAGAGTAAAGTGGGAGTAAGTGCATGATTTGATGTCAAGTTTGGCGTTTGGGATACACAGTGACGAATGTGCCAAATACAATCTATATAGCCAGTTCCTTTCCCTGTGGTGCGGTTCCCAACGTCTACTTACGGCAGACAAGATAATATGAATATTCGCATTTCATACGTGAGGTGTGTGATGTAGTATCTTATTTATTATTCATCTGCCTGTTTGGAGTCAGGGTAGAAAGGAAATGCATTTGGAGAAGAGCAAGGCCATTGGAATTAAAAATATATATTTGTCAACTACTGCTGCACCAGCTGCAGACAGTAGCAAATACACAACGCGCTGGCTAGCAATGAGAATGGCTCCATTATTTTAGCACAACACACAACTTGTACTCCATAGTGCATAATGCCATACTCATTAATTAGAGGTAATTTATTTTTCCACTCAAACTGTTGGTTTATAGTTACTTGAAAAGCCAATAGAAGAAAACAAAATTCAAATCACTGTTTGTTTAATCTGGTGTTATTCTCCCTTAATAGTTTTCTGCCACACAGTCAGTGCTTTTTATGAAAGACATGTGTGGGTAATACAAAATTGGGCTTGTGATTCTCCTAATCATAATCACATTTCAATGGCCCTAGGGGACCAGCAATGCACTGCTACTGTGCCACCCACAGATTTAAAACAATTGTTTGCACAGAGGATAATTTACAATTTGTCTTTTTTCTTTTTGTTTTTCTCATATAGCTACTCCTGCTGGTCTACCCGAAGGACCCAACAGGCAGGAGATAGCGGGCCATCTGGGGCGTCAGAGGTTGGAATGTATCCAGCTAGAATACTGGCGGGTAGTGGTCCTGGAAGAGGAGGAAGAGGAAATAAATGCCTCTCTTGCTGGGCCCCAGCGCAGCCGGTCCCCCTCAGCTTCCAGCCTCTTGGCAATTCCATCGCCATCGCCAGCCAACTGCTGCAACTCCCTCCCATACTGACAACAGGCCATTGCTGCACCGCATCCTGCAGTGGCTGGATACCATCGAAGGCAGCTCACAGAGACGGAGCAGAGCCTGGACCAGCTCCAGACTGACATCCATAATGACCTCTTCCAGCTCATTTTTTTATTTTTTGTTTTGGTTGAAGGTACTTGTTGTGGCTGTGTAGAGAGGGTGGGGAGGGAGTTGGGAGTGGACCTGGTTTGACTCTCTTTGGACATGCGAGACATTGGGGCTTGAGTCAGTTCTGTTTTTTTGGGGAGACGGGTAGGCATGTTGTGTGGGTAGAAAGGGTGGGTATCTTTGTAAAAGAATAAAGGATACTTTGTAGTTTATCTAAATGTATGCCTGAAGTGGTTTGTTTTACTTTTACTTTGCACTGCTTCCTTCAGTTTTCACGCAGACTGTTTATGTACTTGTAAGGGAGAGTGGACTGCTTAGTTAGAGAGTTATACCTCTCCAAGTGTCTTGATCATTAGGGGGATGCTGCAATGACCTTACCTGAATATAGATGAAGCAATAACGTAGAAGCATTACAACTTCACAAGCGAGGTCCCACTTCCAGTTCCACCCAGGTGAGATCCAACTGTAGAATTAATAAACAGAATGGTTATCCATTGTAAGCAACTAAATGGAAATAAAAAGACTGAGTTAGTGGGTTATATATCAAACCTTTACAAAGAATTGACACCAGAGTACTACATATTGATGTGATAAAATAACAAAAAATAATTTGGCTAATGGGGAGCTAGTAGTAACTTAGGGCCTGATTACAATGGCGGTGGGACCACCACCGACAGCCCGTCCGGTGGCGGTCCCACCACCAGCGTAATGCTGTTTTCCGCCCGCCACATCAGGATGGTGGGCGGATGGATGGCGGTAGGAGATACCGAACGCCACGGATCCGACGGGCTCCTCATTGGAGGTGAAGTAATACCTTCAATGGTGGCGGTGCCTGCCAGGCACTGCCGTAGGTATTACAATGTTCCTTTTTACCAGGCCTTTCATGGCTGTGAACCTGCCATGAAAAGTCAGGAGGAAAGGGACATTGGGGGCCCGTAGCGGGCCCCCCTTTCCTCCCTGGGCCTCCAACATGGGCCCTGGGGGGCACCTATGGTGCACCCCAACATATCCCTGAACCATGTGGCAGGCACTGCATGGTGCCTGCTACGTAGTGCAGAGATGGATCGACGACTGCGCCAACACTCTCGCCCCGATCAGGAAACCCGCCAACAGACGCACTAACAAGAAAGCCAGCTGGTTCACCTCGGACCTCCAGGCCTCCAAGCAAACCTGCCGAAAACTAGAGAAGAAATGGCACCATGAACAGACACTGGACAGCTACACAGCCCACAAGAACGCCATCCGCAGACACCACCACCTCATCAGATCCGCCAAAAGGGCCTCCTTCAAGGACCGCCTCGACAACAATGCGCACAACAGCAAAGAGCTCTTCAACATCGTGAAGGAACTCTCCAACCCCAGCTCCAACACCAACGACATCCCACCATCGCAAGACCTGTGCGACTCCCTTGCCACCTTCTTCCATCGCAAGATCGCAGACATCCACGACAGCTTCAACAACCTGACCGCCCCGACAGCCACCGACACCTCAGACCCCACGGCCACCACCCACACCGATCCCCTGCGCACCTGGACCAACATAAACGACGACGACACCATCAAAATCATGAACACCATCCACTCCGGCTCTCCGTCAGACCCATGCCCACACCACATCTTCAACAAAGCTAGCGCCACCATTGCACCCCATCTCCGCAAGGCCATCAACATCTCCTTCGAGACCGCGACCTTCCCGGAGAGCTGGAAGCACGGCGAGATCAACGCCTTACTCAAAAAACCCAAGGTGGATCCGAGGGACCTCAAGAACTTCCGGCCCATCTCCCTGCTCCCGTTCCCGGTGAAGGTCATCAAGAAGACCGTCAACAGACAACTGACCCGCTACCTCGAGGAGAACAACATCCTGGACCAATCCCAGTCCGGGTTCCCCAGCAACCACAGTACCGAAACTGCCCTCATCGCCGCCACCGATGACATCAGGGCCCTGCTGGACAATGGCGAAACCGTGGCCCTCATCCTCCTGGACCTATCAGCCGCCTTCGACACTGTCTGCCACCGCACCCTACGCACACGCCTCCACAACGCAGGGATCCGAGACAAGGCTCTGGAATGGACCACCTCCTTCCTTTCCGGCAGAACCCAAAGCGTCAGCCTCCCCCCCTTCCGCTCCGAAGCCTCCGAGATTATCTGCGGCATACCCCAAGGATCATCCCTCAGCCTGACATTGTTCAACGTCTACATGGCACCACTCGCCCACGTCGCCCAACTGCACGACCTCAACATCATCTCTTATGCCGACGACACCCAGCTGATCCTCTCCCTCACCAAGGACCCCCTCACCGCCAAAACCAACCTCAACGAAGGAATGAAGGCCGTCGCCGAGTGGATGAAGAACAGCCATCTGAAGCTGAACTCGGACAAGACGGAGGTCCTCATCCTCGGCTCCACCCCCTCAGCCTGGGACGACTCCTGGTGGCCGACCGCACTGGAAGCAGCACCGACACCCACCGACCACGCTCACAACCTGGGGTTTATCCTCGACTCAACACTCTCCATGACCAAGCAAGTCAACGCCGTCTTGTCCTCCTGCTTCAACACCCTCCGCATGCTCCACAAGATCTACAGGTGGATCCCCACCGAAACAAGAAGAACGGTCACCCAGGCCCTCGTCAGCAGCAGGCTGGACTACGGAAACGCCCTCTATGCAGGAGCCTCGGCCAAACTCCTGAAATGACTACAACACATACAGAACGCCTCTGCACGCCTAATCCTCGACATCCCTCGCCACAGCCACATCACACCCCACCTGAGAGACCTGCACTGGCTTCCCGTCAACAAAAGGATCACCTTCAAGCTCCTCACCCACGCACACAAGGCACTCAACAACACCAGTCCGGCATACCTCAACAGACGACTCGGCTTCTACACCCCGAACCGCCAGCTCCGCCCTGCCGACCTCGCCCTCGCCACCATCCCCTGCATCTGAAGAGCGACCACCGGTGGCAGATCGTTCTCCCACCTCGCTGCCAAGACCTGGAACACCCTCCCCATCCTCCTACGGCAGACCCAGGACCTACTAACCTTCAGGAGGCTACTCAAGACCTGGCTATTCGAGCAGTAGCAGCACCCCTCCCCCCCCAGCGCCTTGAGACCCTCACGGGTGAGTAGTGCGCTTTACAAATGTGCTGATTGATTGATTGATTTGTGTAATGTCTATTTTTTGTACTGCAGCACCCACCGCAATACAAAATAAAGACATTGCGACCGCCGTGGTGGCGGTTGCATCCTAATTTGGCTTGCGGGACCACCGCCTTGTAGTCGGTCGGTCCCATTTCTGAATGGATGGGGGTTGGACGTAAGTCCGACCGCCATCCTAATGAGGCCCTATGTTACAAAATCCTTGAGTCAAAAAAGAATGGACTCAAAGTCTGGAGTGAACAAGCTTAGGTTAGGCAGTTAAGGTTACGCAACAGAAGGCCTGAATAATGCTGACGACTGATGTTCTTTGTTCTATATCTAAAATATGGATCACTTTTCATGCGCAGGTGGGTAAACAGGGCCAGTGTGGGCTGTTGCTTAGAAGATTCTGCAGTAAGTTGGTGTTGCTTTCTCTACATCAGCCTCACCAAGTGTGTGATTCATTGATGATGTAAATTAGGCCACACCTCAATAAATCACACAGCCCGGGGGAAGAGGGTTAGGGGTTTGATGAATGGATGGGGAAGAGGATTTGGGAAAAGGTTTGACAAAGACAAACACTACACAAGGACAACATTCATCTGGGCAATGAGCAGCACATCATTCATCATCAATCTGTTGTGGAAGGAAACAAAGGAATGAGTATGACAGAGTACAGATAAATGCATTGCAACAGTCCTTCTGCCCCCGCGACCCAAATTATCAGATATCTAAATGTTCTGTCTTTGAGGTTGGGGAGTGAGCCCATCTACCCAGTTCTCCAAATATGATTGTTAAAAGAAAAATGATACTGTATTGCAAAATTAGGTGGTGCATCTGCATTCTCCTCGGGAATGTCAGTCTTGGGTGCCTGTATGGTCTGGTCCTGTAGGTAAGCAGGAGTGTTGAGCTCAGCATTCATCTTTCGTTCGTGCAGGAGACTAGAAGGCCTGTGGATTGTAAAACAGAAACTGTATTTTAGAGTCAAGGAGAAGGACAGAAGGAAGGTAAGTTTCAGGAGGAGTGTATCAAGAAGACTCAGAGGCAGAACAAAAAAACAAGAGGGGGACTCATAGTTCCACTTTTGCCACAAGTCCAGCACATACAAACACACACAGCAGCATTTCACAAATAAATACACCTCTCTCCATTCCACATAGCTGAGTACTAAGTCTCAGACTCTTGATTTACCTTTGAACCGAAGTGGATAACTTCTTGCTTCTAGCTGTTGATGAGGTTGTCTAGCAACTCCCGTCCTGAGTTTTTCCATCTTCCTCCTGGCTATGAGTAACTCTGTCCCAGACCCAGTCACCATGACCCGAGAAAGATAGACATGTAGTGCACTGCTGTTGAAGAATAAGTAGAGAAACAGAATTGCAGATTTTTGCATAGGTTTTTTTTGTTAACTAAAGTGGCTGTTTTGGTCTCTGAAGAACCAGAAAACAGGAGAGGACCCTCAAATTAAATCTGGCTAAGTGTGAAAGGGCCCATCACCTTCAGGAAAAAAATTATCACCCATCACTCAGGCCCCAAACATTGCTAATCAATAATCATCTCAAGAAATTTCCCATATTACAGTTCAACACACCCTCCCTCACTCTCAGCCACCACATCAATCATCACTCACAGTCATGTGATAAGAAGATCACTCATTGGTGCAATGGTTACCTGTTCCAATCCAAACACGGTGGTAGGTACATTATCTCCCATTTGATGCAAGCAACAGATTTGAATTTGGCAGTCTTGTAAATCAAACGATGGTCTGCGCAGCCATCCTAGATGATGAAAAAAAGAGATGGATCATAGGAGTGGACCATACTGGTTAATTAATTTTCGGTAAGTACGTTTGTAAAGGCCAATCACTTCTAGGGAAAAAATGATCGCACATCACTCAGGCCCCAAACATTGCATATAAATCATCTCAGGCAAGTTCCCACATTACAGTTCAATACCCTCCCTCACTGTCTACCACCACATGAATCATCAATCATCATCATCACTCACACAATTACTCATTCACCTTTGCAATAGTTGCAGTTTTACCTCTTCCAATCCAAGCAAGGGTAGTTTAGGTATTAGGTATTCATCTTTGATGCGGGCAACACATTGGAATTTGGTATTTCAAGGCACTCTTGTAAATCAACGATCTTCTGGGCAGACCTTCTAGTGCTAAGTGATGAAAAAAGGTATAGGCAATAGGCATGTGAGGGGGCAGGCATTGTCTCCAATGTCATAAAGGAATTGTGGAGTCTTCTTCAATGCACACTGGTCCAACTGCAATTCAGCAATATATGTGACTAAAAACATTGTGGGGCAGCATAAATCTGACACAAAAATAATAATGTTCCACTAGCTACTTTTTTTGCAAAGATAGAAGTTTAATGAGAAATAATTTAAAAGTTCTCTAGGGGCACTGGCATATTTAGTCTGAGAAGTAGAGTTTGTCCTCAAACTCATGTGGTTCACCCAGAAGTTGATCAGCCTACACACTTGATTCAATTTCTGACCAATCACCCTCCTCCTGTGCTATTTTAGGAATGGTGTAATTGTGTGGTATAAAATGTTGGTTCATTTTGATCATAGTCAATCTCTCCACATTTTGAGGTGAGAGACTGGTCCATCTCACTGTAACAACTGCACCAGCCGCACTGAACACATGCTCAGCAGACACACTGGCGATAGGACAAGCCAGATACTTTATTGCCAGCCATCTGAGCTCAGCCCATTGGTGCATCTTCCCATACCAATACATCAATGGATGATTTTGATCCACAGAGACCTCTTTTGGATCATCCAGATACTCCTGGAACATCCTGTGGATGGTCATTGTTGCTGCCACTTGCTCAACCTGTTTTGCCATCGCCTCTGTATTGGTCTTGAGCCCTGCCAATTGAAACCAATACCAAGCAGAGGTTGGGTCTAGTCTTTCTGTTTCTGTTGTTTCTGGTGTTCTGGTTGAAGGTGTTGTTGGCTGCTGTGAGACAAGACTGCCCTCTCTGGAAGTTGAAGGCGGCACCCCAGAACTTCAGGGGGGGACTCAAAGTTTCAGCCATTCTTCTTCCAAGTCTCCAGCTTGCTCTACAATCCACCTCCTATATTTTAAAACATCCCTTTCGGAAAAAGGAATGAAAGTGGGCAGAATTTCTTTGTACCGTGAATCAAGTACTGTGGCACAGATGTACTCTTTGGAAGTGATGATGCCATTTTGAAGCCTTGTATTGCATACCAAGCGAAGGATTTAGGTTTAAGGCATGCACTTCTGTGTTTTTATTCACACCTACGGGGGCGAACCTTTCAGACACCTTCTTTACCTGGTCCTGTAGGAGATGCAACAATGGGATAGCTTGGCTCATCGTACTGTCCTCCTTGCTAACTTCGCCATGGGAAAACCTCAAAAGGGAGTAGCATCTGTGTCAGGCATTTGACTAGGCCCCATTTGTCCGCAGCCATGGTCATAGCTTTCTCAACTGCATCTCCTCCTCTTAGAATGACATAGTCATTGATCTGTTTGTACTGGTCAAAAAGACGCGCAACATGTAATAGGTCAAGTTCCAATGTGTTGGCACCTCCTATATCAGGGCTTTAACTGGTGCTCTATAACGACACTGAATAATCTGCAACTGCTTCCAGGCTTTAAAAGAATGGCTGAAATGAGTGCAGATTTTTCTGCAGGTGGTCAGTATGTTGCTGACTATGTCTTTTTTTGGGAGAAGTCTTGCACCACCAGGTTGATGCAATGGGCGAAACACAGGACCCTGAAATAGCCTCAGTCTGACTTGGCCTTGACTATGTTACTGCCATTGTCCATGGCAACAAATCCAATTGTGATACCTCTGGGCAACAGCCCTTCAGACATCTTGCTGTTACATTCCTTCAAGATGTTTAAAGCTGTATGTGATTTCTCCACGGCGAACATGGCCACTGTTGCATGCCATTGAACACTCTTAAAACTTTCTTCAGGTCCAAAACCTGCAAATATCTTTTGTTTTATCACCTCAAAAGAGATCCAGTGTGCAGTGATGAACATGTAATCAGTCGCCTGACAACTGGTCCACATGTCTGTCGTCAGGGGGATGGTGTGAACAACACTTTGCTTCAAAGCTTGTCCAACAAATTGTAGCACATCGTGATGCAGCACCAAAACAGCAACTCTGGCAAAATTGGTCTGGCTTGGTACCTTCCATTTCTGGCAGATGGCTGCCACAAATTCTAAGAATCCCACTCCTCCACACAAATGTGCGGTTGGGTGGTTCCGCTTATAGGGCCCCTCATGCCTAAACATGCCCGGAATCATAGTCTGGATTTTCTTCTTTTCTGGGGCCACTGACACAGGCACCTTTCGAGAAGTAGATGGCAGTGGCAGACTCAATGTGCTTTGTAGTGGGGCATTCACAGTATGCCCCGATGTCTCAATCTCACTCAGAGTCTTCTTGGCCATTGTGAAGTCACTGAGGTGGGTGATTCTGCTGCAGCACTGATGGGGACAGGGCTGCTTTGCATGAAGATTTCATCCTCTTCCTCCTCATCATCACCTTCCATGTGATTGGACTTGTAGCTGATGTTCCCCGGCTCTCCTCACCACCATGACCACGTTCAGCAATTTTTTTAAGGTGCTCCTCCCTCTTGATTGTGTGGTGTTTTTTCATATGGGTCAATTGGCCTCCAGTACCATAATTTGTACCAGGCTTACCTCAACTAACATTCATGCTGCAAATGCTGCATACTGCAATGTGCTCCCCCTCTTTGCTAACCGTAAAAAAGTCCCAAACTGGGGAGGAGCACTTTTTTTTACTGTTCCCCTGCCAATGCATGAAGAAGAACTTGAGGTACATGGGAGTGTTGTTGATTGCCTCTCTGCTTCTTCTGAGTTAGGGATTGATGTAGGTCTCAGGTGGGAGCTGGTGGCAGTGCTACCTGTGCCACATCCCTCGGAGCAGATTGAATAGCAATCTCAGACTCCTCTGTGTCACCTTCCACCATGACTGCCTCGTTGTCATCATCCTCCTCATCATCCCCTTCCATAAGTCTAAATCCTTCAGAAACTTTTCGTTTCCCTTGCCTCTCCTATTGTCTCCTAAACTCTGGTGGCGTTCCAATCAATGTCCACTCCATCATCATCAGAAGTGGTGCTTGGAGAAAGTGGTGAAGTAGTACCCCTTCTTTTCCTGGAGATCTGGGAGCCAATAATTCTAAAAGAAGAGGTTCTTGCTCGGAAGGAAGCTCAACCTCCTGTTCTGCTCCAACATCAGGGAAATATACTATTGCTGGCTGTGGCTGCTGTCCACTTTGCTCTGTTTCCTGAAACAATTGTGTACTAATGGAAAAATACTATTTAATGTCACTACTCATTGCCGTCTACATGATTGCAGTGGCTGCTTCACTGACAGACATGGTCCTGGGCTTAGGTTGGGGTGGTGCTGTTGATGCAGGAGTGCTGCTCTCAGCTTGCTCACCTGAGGCTGGTGCAGCAGACACAAGTTTGCTGAAAAAGGTTCTGGTCTGCATACCAGAGGTGGAAATATTCTTCTTTTCCCCACTGGCCACTTTTTTGGCAGCACCTTTCTTTGGGGCCATCGTGAAGGTGTCAGTTGGCAGTGGCACTTAGCTTCACAAGCTGAAGAGATGTCTGTGTTGCCTAGTCAGTCGTGCATCACATCTTGCATAGGCCTTCTGTCCGGAAGTACTGTGGATGATGTCTCTTCTGTTGTGCACCTAAAAGCAAACAAGTAAGAAGAACATCACTGAAACGTGACATTGTTGCAGTTCAATTAGTAGTACAAACAAAGAATATCATTTAGTATGGTTACTTAAGTCATTATAAATAATTAACAATACAGTGTATCCATTCGTAAATCCACACCAACATAAACTTTCATGGTGTGCCCTCACGAAGGATAAGACAGAGCAACAGCAACAACATACAGATGTAACTGCTTTAGGTGCATCAAGTTGGGTTGTGGCACTCAGGGAGGTGCAGGTGACAATGGAATAATCCTTAGAGAATGAATGCTGTTGTGCACCTACATCAGACATTTGGTTGCTGCTGGATGTTAGGAAAATACAAAAAAGTATAAAAAAAGAAATTAAATTAAAAAAAATTCAAATGTAAACAAAAAATTACAATAAAAAAACGAAAATTAAAATTAAAAAATATTATAAATAACTGAAGTTATCCTCAAGCATATCATTTATTAAACTGCTATCTCAACCATCCATGCAAGCGTACGGCAAAGGGCCACACTGCCTGGATGCACAAATTGGCTGCCAGCCAGTTCCACATGGTCAACAACACTGAGCAAGAAGGCATGGGGAACAAAGAGAAGACATGCAGGCCTATGGCAAAAGTACACTGGATGGCTACACAAAATGGCCACCAGCCACATGGTCATAACAACAAGCAAGAAGGCATGGGGAGCAAAGAAGACATGCAGGTCGATGGCAAAAGCACACTGGCTGCCTACACAAAACGGCCATCGACTACATGGTCAAACATCAAGCAAGGAGGCATGGCCACAACAAACAAGACATGCAGGCCTAAGGCAAAAGCACAATTGGTGTCAGGAGTCACCAGCGGCGTCCACTGACAGGCTCCGTGTGAAGGAGCCGGCGCCGGCTGGTGTAGAACTCCATTTCCCAGAAGGGGAGAGCGTCTGACATCACATGCAACGTCACACGCAAAGTCACACGCGACATCCCGCAACCACGGAAAAAGAGGAGACCCGGCAGGAGAAGCTGACGATTATTCTGGAGATTTCCTGTTTTTATTGGATTTTGTTTCTCTTCGGCCTCACCATATTCCTGGTCGGGTAAGAGTGCCTTGGGCACCGCTTTCCTTTTCATGCATTCAAAGCTCGGAGAGCTACCGCTTCGAGTCCTTGAGGATTCTCTTTGCAATTCATTCTCTTGCCTATAAATTTCCTGCGTTGGCGAATCCTTTGGCTTTCGGGGCTCTTGCGAGAGGAATTACAGATCATCCTCATTTGCCTGAATCTTTTGGATCACGAGGTCTGTTACCTCTTGGGGGCAATTACTGAAACTTCCCTGTTGGCGAGTCCGGGGTAGACTCATGCAGGGAAGTAATTCCAGCTGTCACTAACTCTCTTAAATTTTGCACACGGAGAGTGACAATAACTCTCTGTACTATTCTGTACCTGTTTGTTTCTTGAAGTATCATGTTATTTCGTATTTGAGGGACCGGATCAAGCCTCAATACTTTGTCTCAGTTGATTGCTCATCTTGGTTTACTAATTAAGGGTTCTACCCTTAACATTTCCTTATTGGCAAAGTTGCTTCATTGCTTGTTTATGAGGATATGAACAATGCTACCTCTCGATTTATTTATATGTGGCTACGCTTTGTGTTTTCCTTTCAACAGGGGTGGTCAGCAGTGTGGAGAGGTGTGGTGCAGCGGCCAGGGCAGCTGACTTCAGAGCACAGGGCTCACGGTTCGATCCCCGGCTCCGGCGGCAGCTCAGCTCAGCACCATGTGACTCTGGGCAATAGCTCACTTAATTCCCACGACGGCCCCCAGCGTCTTGAGACCCATAAGGGTGAGTAGTTCGTGCTTTACAAATACGGATTTTACATTTACAGTAGGTGGTCAACTATAGGCTTCATCAGACATCTTGCAATGATACAGAGGGTAGGTGTATAGTGTTATAGATAGTTACAGCTCCTACGTTAGGTGGAATTATCTTAGCTCAATATCATAGCGTTTATGGACTCTTCTGTTTTGTTCCTACAATATGCAGTGTAAAGAGATGAGATCACCTGCACACCTCCCCTGTTCGTGAGAGTGTGTTTTCTTTCTTTACAGGTAGATACAGCAGTGGGTATATATATATACATATTCTACTAGAAGGGGTTATGATAGTTACCTTAATATTAAGGAAGAGTATCACTATCTTCTCTTTTCTATTCACAGGTCTCCCTCCCTGCTGTCCCCATCCTTCCCTTCCCCCGCTTGACCATCCTAACGTCTGCGGATTTCTTAAACCAAACGTGGGGCTGTCGAGAGGTGGACCGCTTTGAGCATTGGTTCGATCCTGGGGATCCGATTGGTCTGGGACAGAATATTCGGCCCACGAATAGACTGATCCTCCCGGTCGAGCCGATTCCAGAATGGCCACTTTAGGTGATGTGTTGGCAGCATTAGCAACAGTTCAGGTAGAGCTTACGGCATCTCGCACAGAGACGGCAGCTTTGCAGGCAACGTTTGAAAGGATGCAGAGAAACCCCATTGATTTTGGTAATTCTTCTCAATGCACAACTAGTTCAATGGTTGTAGAAATTCCTACCCCCATACCTCTCGCCCCTCCGGAAACGTTTTCCGGGGACATACACAAGGTACAGGTTTTCCTTACGCAGTTTCTTCTACACTTTAACTGTAAACCCAAAACCTTTTCCATAAATCAATCATGGGTAGCTTTTCTTATTTCATATCTGGCAGGAGATGCGGCTCAGTGGGCAGTCCCGATTGTTAGACGAGACGATCCCATGTTATACGTCTGGGACAATTTTAAAGATGAATTCGAAAAGACTTTCGATCGCAGGGCTGACACATTCTCGGCAGACCGAGAGTTACTTGAACTCAAACAAGGAAACAAAGACTTGATCATTTTTCTGAACACTTTTAGGAGATTAGTGGCAGAAACTGATTGGCCCGAAAGTAAACAGGCAGCCATCTTTTACCAAGGACTCAAGGAAGAGCTGAAGGATGTTATAGCTCAGGTTGATCCACAGCCACGAACCTGCTCCGATCTTATCGAATTAACAATGCGATTGGATCATCGGTTAAGAGAACGAAAGGGAGAGAATAGAAAAAAAGAAAGATACACCCCACGCTTTGAACGTCCTAAGCCGCCTGAACAAGGAACGATCTCCAACGAACCAATGGAAATAGGAATGGTTTGTGCCTCACTAACTCCAGATGAAAGAGAATTTCGCCAAAAGAATGTCTTATGTCTCTATTGCGGTAAGAAGGGGCATTTTCTGAGAGAGTGTTCGGTTAAACCCAAGTATAGTCGCCCTCGGATGGGACCAGCAACAGTCAGTGCAACTAAATCACCGACGGAAAACTAAAAAGCTCAAGACAGAACGAAGGGGAGTCTTCGAGCATAGTGTACATCCCTTCAGTAAAGAAAGAACCTTTTGTCGGTCACGAACATTTCTTTATTTCGATAATCCTATACATCAATCAAGAGCCTTCCTGCACTCAAGCTATGGTAGATTCTGGAGCCACTGGGTGTTTTATGGACAAAGAGGAAGCACAACGGTTGGGAGTAAAACTTATACCGAAGTCATCGCCTGAAGTTGTCTTTGCGGTTGACGGGAAGCAGTTGGACTCTGGACCCATTTGTCATGCCACTGACGAATATGAAGTTGAATACGATGGAAACCATCATGAAGTATTATCCTATAATATCATTCAAGCGCCTTTATATGGGATCATATTGGGTCTGCCTTGGTTGCAGACACATAACCCCACCATTGATTGGTCAAAGAAAAGTTTGATTATGGAATCTGACTACTGCAAACAACAGTGTTTAAGGAAGAGTATCATTCATTCCAGTGCATTGGCCTCGCGCCATCATATTGCTACTACTGCGGAGAAGGAGACACAACTACCTCTCTGTTATCTACAGTATGAAGATGTTTTCAGTGATCAAATGGCTGAAGTACTCCCACCTCACAGGCCGTACGACTGTAGGATTGATCTTATGCCCGGCACTGTGGTTCCTTGTGGCAGGATATACGCCCTAACTGAACCTGAAAACGAACATCTACGTCAGTATATCGACAAATACCTTACCTTGGGTTTTATCCATCATTCCAGTTGCCCTGCAGCCTCTCCTTTGTTTTTTATTCCGAAAGCAAATGGAGAACTCAGAACGTGTATTGACTTTTGCGCCTTGAATGCCAGCACAGTGAAGAACCAATACCCACTCCCATTAATATCGGTATTGCTGGAACAGGTCAAGGGAGCCGTAATATACATTAAACTGGACCTCAGAGGGGCTTACCACTTGGTTAGGATGCGTGAGGGAGACAAATGGAAGACCGCCTTCAAGACTCGCTACAGATTGTACGAGTATCAGGTTATGCCATTCGGATTATGCAACGCCCCTGCGGCCTTTCAGTTCTTCCTGAACGATGTTTTGCGAGACTACCTGGATCGTATCGTAGTCGTGTATTTAGACGACATATTAATCTTCTCCTCCAAGGAAGAGGAAGATACAAAACATGTGGGATTAATCCTCCAAGCTCTGAAGAACAATCATCTTTTCTGCAAGATCTCAAATGTGAATTCCATGTCACCACCGTGGAATTCTTGGGGGTTATGCTCACACCAACAGGACAAGAGATGGCTGAAAGGAAAGTAAGAGCGATTACAGAATGGCCTTGTCCCATTCAGTGTTTCTTGGGCTTTGCCAATTTTTATCGGTGCTTTATCGCACAATTTCCGAATAAGGCAGCTCCCATAATAAGATTGTTGAAGAAAAACTCAACCTTCAAATGGACAGAAGAGGCTCAAAAGGCGTTCAATGTCTTAAAGGAGGCATTCATCACTGCTCCTGTTCTGACCCATGCCAATCCAGCGTTGCCTTTCATAGTGGAAGCGGATGCGTCTGAGGTGGCGATTGGAGCCGTGTTATCCCAAAGGCACGTTAATACAGGACAACTGCATCCTATTGCCTTCATGTCCAAGAAATTGAACAGCGCCGAACAAAACTACACTATTGCAGAAAAAGAGCTATTGGCCATCAAAGAGGCTTTCGTGGAATGGAGGCATTGGTTGATGGGAGACAGACATACAGTTACTGTATGCACAGACCATCGCAATCTTCTATTTTTAAAATCTGCCAGGCAACTTACACCTCGTCTTTTGCGATGGATGATGTTTTTTGCGGAGTACTCGTTCATAGTAACGTATAGACCAGGAAGTGATAACAAGAAAGTGGATGCACTATTACGACAAGAGTCAAAGGTGGAACCATTTCATAACCCAGAAAGAGCGATCATTGAACCTCAGAAAGTCATCGGAGTAGTCCACACTAACGCCTTCCTTCGACAAGCGGTTAAGGGAATACAAACTTTCCGTTGGAAGGATTGGTTGAAGGGGCATCCAGAATGGAAGAAGCGACATGGCATACAAATAAAGGTAAATCAGATTCTTGTTCCCACTCAAGAATTAAGAAAGCTGGTCTTCCAATGGTGTCACGTTCACCCCTGTGCAGGACATAATGGAAGTGAAAAGACAATGGAAAAAATACAACTGCAGTTTTGGTGGCCTGCCCTCAGAATAAAGCGATACAAAAGGGGATGATGGACGGAACGCTTGAGCCAATCAAACACTCACCCCCAGTCAACTGATCTGGGTTTAATCCATCATCATTCTTTAGCTCACTCCACCACCCCAGTTCAGACATGGCCATATGCAAATCAGTCTGACCCTGTGCCTCATGGGAACAGTCCAGCCCGAACTGCCAAGCCATGTCTTCCCTGGACCGGAAACAAGCATCCTAGGACCGGTTTCTGGCATTCCAGCCGTCATCAGCCAGGCTTGCTTGAATCCAGTGGCAAAGTGAGCAAGGGACCCACGTCTGGGCATACCCCCGCCAACTTAGGGCGAACAAAGCGATACAAAAGGGGATGATGGACGGAACGCTTGAGCCAATCAAACACTCACCCCCAGTCAACTGATCTGGGTTTAATCCATCATCATTCTTTAGCTCACTCCACCACCCCAGTTCAGACATGGCCATATGCAAATCAGTCTGACCCTGTGCCTCATGGGAACAGTCCAGCCCGAACTGCCAAGCCATGTCTTCCCTGGACCGGAAACAAGCATCCTAGGACCGGTTTCTGGCATTCCAGCCGTCATCAGCCAGGCTTGCTTGAATCCAGTGGCAAAGTGAGCAAGGGACCCACGTCTGGGCATACCCCCGCCAACTTAGGGCGAACAAAGCGATACAAAAGGGGATGATGGACGGAACGCTTGAGCCAATCAAACACTCACCCCCAGTCAACTGATCTGGGTTTAATCCATCATCATTCTTTAGCTCACTCCACCACCCCAGTTCAGACATGGCCATATGCAAATCAGTCTGACCCTGTGCCTCATGGGAACAGTCCAGCCCGAACTGCCAAGCCATGTCTTCCCTGGACCGGAAACAAGCATCCTAGGACCGGTTTCTGGCATTCCAGCCGTCATCAGCCAGGCTTGCTTGAATCCAGTGGCAAAGTGAGCAAGAGACCCACGTCTGGGCATACCCCCGCCAACTTAGGGCGAACAAAGCGATACAAAAGGGGATGATGGACGGAACGCTTGAGCCAATCAAACACTCACCCCCAGTCAACTGATCTGGGTTTAATCCATCATCATTCTTTAGCTCACTCCACCACCCCAGTTCAGACATGGCCATATGCAAATCAGTCTGACCCTGTGCCTCATGGGAACAGTCCAGCCCGAACTGCCAAGCCATGTCTTCCCTGGACCGGAAACAAGCATCCTAGGACCGGTTTCTGGCATTCCAGCCGTCATCAGCCAGGCTTGCTTGAATCCAGTGGCAAAGTGAGCAAGGGACCCACGTCTGGGCATACCCCGCCAACTTAGGGCGAACAAAGCGATACAAAAGGGGATGATGGACGGAACGCTTGAGCCAATCAAACACTCACCCCAGTCAACTGATCTGGGTTTAATCCATCATCATTCTTTAGCTCACTCCACCACCCCAGTTCAGACATGGCCATATGCAAATCAGTCTGACCCTGTGCCTCATGGGAACAGTCCAGCCCGAACTGCCAAGCCATGTCTTCCCTGGACCGGAAACAAGCATCCTAGGACCGGTTTCTGGCATTCCAGCCGTCATCAGCCAGGCTTGCTTGAATCCAGTGGCAAAGTGAGCAAGGGACCCACGTCTGGGCATACCCCGCCAACTTAGGGCGAACAAAGCGATACAAAAGGGGATGATGGACGGAACGCTTGAGCCAATCAAACACTCACCCCCAGTCAACTGATCTGGGTTTAATCCATCATCATTCTTTAGCTCACTCCACCACCCCAGTTCAGACATGGCCATATGCAAATCAGTCTGACCCTGTGCCTCATGGGAACAGTCCAGCCCGAACTGCCAAGCCATGTCTTCCCTGGACCGGAAACAAGCATCCTAGGACCGGTTTCTGGCATTCCAGCCGTCATCAGCCAGGCTTGCTTGAATCCAGTGGCAAAGTGAGCAAGGGACCCACGTCTGGGCATACCCCCGCCAACTTAGGGTGAACAAAGCGATACAAAAGGGGATGATGGACGGAACGCTTGAGCCAATCAAACACTCACCCCCAGTCAACTGATCTGGGTTTAATCCATCATCATTCTTTAGCTCACTCCACCACCCCAGTTCAGACATGGCCATATGCAAATCAGTCTGACCCTGTGCCTCATGGGAACAGTCCAGCCCGAACTGCCAAGCCATGTCTTCCCTGGACCGGAAACAAGCATCCTAGGACCGGTTTCTGGCATTCCAGCCGTCATCAGCCAGGCTTGCTTGAATCCAGTGGCAAAGTGAGCAAGGGACCCACGTCTGGGCATACCCCCGCCAACTTAGGGCGAACAAAGCGATACAAAAGGGGATGATGGACGGAACGCTTGAGCCAATCAAACACTCACCCCCAGTCAACTGATCTGGGTTTAATCCATCATCATTCTTTAGCTCACTCCACCACCCCAGTTCAGACATGGCCATATGCAAATCAGTCTGACCCTGTGCCTCATGGGAACAGTCCAGCCCGAACTGCCAAGCCATGTCTTCCCTGGACCGGAAACAAGCATCCTAGGACCGGTTTCTGGCATTCCAGCCGTCATCAGCCAGGCTTGCTTGAATCCAGTGGCAAAGTGAGCAAGGGACCCACGTCTGGGCATACCCCGCCAACTTAGGGCGAACAAAGCGATACAAAAGGGGATGATGGACGGAACCCTTGAGCCAATCAAACACTCACCCCCAGTCAACTGATCTGGGTTTAATCCATCATCATTCTTTAGCTCACTCCACCACCCCAGTTCAGACATGGCCATATGCAAATCAGTCTGACCCTGTGCCTCATGGGAACAGTCCAGCCCGAACTGCCAAGCCATGTCTTCCCTGGACCGGAAACAAGCATCCTAGGACCGGTTTCTGGCATTCCAGCCGTCATCAGCCAGGCTTGCTTGAATCCAGTGGCAAAGTGAGCAAGGGACCCACGTCTGGGCATACCCCCGCCAACTTAGGGCGAACAAAGCGATACAAAAGGGGATGATGGACGGAACGCTTGAGCCAATCAAACACTCACCCCCAGTCAACTGATCTGGGTTTAATCCATCATCATTCTTTAGCTCACTCCACCACCCCAGTTCAGACATGGCCATATGCAAATCAGTCTGACCCTGTGCCTCATGGGAACAGTCCAGCCCGAACTGCCAAGCCATGTCTTCCCTGGACCGGAAACAAGCATCCTAGGACCGGTTTCTGGCATTCCAGCCGTCATCAGCCAGGCTTGCTTGAATCCAGTGGCAAAGTGAGCAAGGGACCCACGTCTGGGCATACCCCCGCCAACTTAGGGCGAACAAAGCGATACAAAAGGGGATGATGGACGGAACGCTTGAGCCAATCAAACACTCACCCCCAGTCAACTGATCTGGGTTTAATCCATCATCATTCTTTAGCTCACTCCACCACCCCAGTTCAGACATGGCCATATGCAAATCAGTCTGACCCTGTGCCTCATGGGAACAGTCCAGCCCTAACTGCCAAGCCATGTCTTCCCTGGACCGGAAACAAGCATCCTAGGACCGGTTTCTGGCATTCCAGCCGTCATCAGCCAGGCTTGCTTGAATCCAGTGGCAAAGTGAGCAAGGGACCCACGTCTGGGCATACCCCCGCCAACTTAGGGCGAACAAAGCGATACAAAAGGGGATGATGGACGGAACGCTTGAGCCAATCAAACACTCACCCCCAGTCAACTGATCTGGGTTTAATCCATCATCATTCTTTAGCTCACTCCACCACCCCAGTTCAGACATGGCCATATGCAAATCAGTCTGACCCTGTGCCTCATGGGAACAGTCCAGCCCGAACTGCCAAGCCATGTCTTCCCTGGACCGGAAACAAGCATCCTAGGACCGGTTTCTGGCATTCCAGCCATCATCAGCCAGGCTTGCTTGAATCCAGTGGCAAAGTGAGCAAGGGACCCACGTCTGGGCATACCCCGCCAACTTAGGGTGAACAAAGCGATACAAAAGGGGATGATGGACGGAACGCTTGAGCCAATCAAACACTCACCCCCAGTCAACTGATCTGGGTTTAATCCATCATCATTCTTTAGCTCACTCCACCACCCCAGTTCAGACATGGCCATATGCAAATCAGTCTGACCCTGTGCCTCATGGGAACAGTCCAGCCCGAACTGCCAAGCCATGTCTTCCCTGGTCCGGAAACAAGCATCCTAGGACCGGTTTCTGGCATTCCAGCCGTCATCAGCCAGGCTTGCTTGAATCCAGTGGCAAAGTGAGCAAGGGACCCACGTCTGGGCATACCCCCGCATTCTGTCCATCAACTGTTGTTTTTGCATTTGTCACCCCGAGTGGGACGGGTATGCCCAGACGTGGGTCCCGTGCTCTCCATGCCACTGGAATCAAGCTATCCTGGCTGAAGAGGGTGAAACCCCGAAACCGGTCCTAGGATGCTTGTTTCCAGTCCAGGGAGGACCTGGCTTGGCAGTTCGGGCTGGACTGTTCCCGTGAGGCACAGGGTCAAGACTGATTTGCATATGGCTGGGTTCAAACTGGAATGGCATGGTGAGCAAAAAAGGATGGATTTAGGCCCAGATCTCTGTACTGGGGTGAATGTATGACATTGTTCTGCATTCTGTCCATCAACTGTTGTTTTTGCATTTGTCACCCCGAGTGGGACGGGTATGCCCAGACGTGGGTCCCGTGTTCTCCATGCCACTGGAATCAAGCTATCCTGGCTGAAGAGGGTGAAACCCCGAAACCGGTCCTAGGATGCTTGTTTCCAGTCCAGGGAGGACCTGGCTTGGCAGTTCGGGCTGGACTGTTCCCATGAGGCACAGGGTCAAGACTGATTTGCATATGGCTGTGTTCAAACTGGAATGGCATGGTGAGCAAAAAAATGATGGATTTAGGCCCAGATCTCTGTACTGGGGTGAATGTATGACATTGTTCTGCATTCTGTCCATCAACTGTTGTTTTTGCATTTGTCACCCCGAGTGGGACGGGTATGCCCAGACGTGGGTCCCGTGCTCTCCATGCCACTGGAATCAAGCTATCCTGGCTGAAGAGGGTGAAACCCCGAAACCGGTCCTAGGATGCTTGTTTCCAGTCCAGGGAGGACCTGGCTTGGCAGTTCGGGCTGGACTGTTCCCATGAGGCACAGGGTCAAGACTGATTTGCATATGGCTGGGTTCAAACTGGAATGGCATGGTGAGCAAAAAAATGATGGATTTAGGCCCAGATCTCTGTACTGGGGTGAATGTATGACATTGTTCTGCATTCTGTCCATCAACTGTTGTTTTTGCATTTGTCACCCCGAGTGGGACGGGTATGCCCAGACGTGGGTCCCGTGCTCTCCATGCCACTGGAATCAAGCTATCCTGGCTGAAGAGGGGTGAAACCCCGAAACCGGTCCTAGGATGCTTGTTTCCAGTCCAGGGAGGACCTGGCTTGGCAGTTCGGGCTGGACTGTTCCCATGAGGCACAGGGTCAAGACTGATTTGCATATGGCTGGGTTCAAACTGGAATGGCATGGTGAGCAAAAAAATGATGGATTTAGGCCCAGATCTCTGTACGGGGGTGAATGTATGACATTGTTCTGCATTCTGTCCATCAACTGTTGTTTTTGCATTTGTCACCCCGAGTGGGACGGGTATGCCCAGACGTGGGTCCCGTGCTCTCCATGCCACTGGAATCAAGCTATCCTGGCTGAAGAGGGGTGAAACCCCGAAACCGGTCCTAGGATGCTTGTTTCCAGTCCAGGGAGGACCTGGCTTGGCAGTTCGGGCTGGACTGTTCCCATGAGGCACAGGGTCAAGACTGATTTGCATATGGCTGGGTTCAAACTGGAATGGCATGGTGAGCAAAAACAAAAAACAAAAAAAAAAAAAATGATGGATTTAGGCCCAGATCTCTGTACTGGGGTGAATGTATGACATTGTTCTGCATTCTGTCCATCAACTGTTGTTTTTGCATCTGCCCTCAGAATAGACATTCCTTTTTGGGTAAAAACATGTACTATCTGTGCTCAGATGAAAACTGTCAAAGGCAAACCACTAGGTCTCTTGCAACCTTTACCCACTCCAGATAAACCATGGGAAAGGTTCTCTGTGGACTTCATTGTAGGACTTCCAAGAGACAAAGGAAATACTGTCATTCTGGTTGTTATAGACTATTTGACTAAGATTGGGCATTTTGTCGCCTGTAAACTGCTCCCAACAGCAGGTCAGTTAGCCAGATTACTGCTAATCCATGTGGTTAGGTTGCATGGCCTCCCTCAGGTGATAGTGTCAGACCGTGGAGTCAAATTCACAGCTCATTTCTGGAGGGTTTGGTGTTCTGCGCTACAAATATCTTCGGATATGTCCACCAGTTTCCATCCACCAACAGATGGACAAACAGAGAGACTCAATCAAACCTTAAAACAGTATCTGCAAAGTTATGTAGATAATAGCACCGAAGCATGGGTGGATTTGTTATGGCTTGCAGAAATTGCGTACAACAATGCTCAGCATAGTTCCACCAAACATTCCCCCTTCTATAGTACTTATGGGCATCATCCCCGTTTCATCCCTTTTCTAACACCTAGCAACAGTGAGAAGCTTCCAGAGGTACACAGTAGAATCTCACATATACGTAAAACCTTGAAAGACACAAAAAGACACCTAGTTAGAGCTAAAGTGCAATACAAGAGACTTGCAGACAAGCATAGGAGGCAGGGATCTATCTATGAAAAAGGGGACTTGGTGTGGCTCTCGACACGCAACATACGTTTTAAAACATATAGCGTGTTTAATCCTAAATACAGTGGCCCCTACAAAGTAGTGAAACACATCAATCCTGTGGCAGTGAAACTTGCCTTACCTGCACATTTCAAGATTCACCCTGTGTTTCATGTGTCCCTGCTCAAACCATCTCATGGCTCGATAAAAAAGGCACCTGCTCCTCTATGGGTGGATCAAGACGAGGAATATGAGGTAGCTGACTTGATTGACTCCAAAATATTGCGCAGAATGCTATGGTATCTGATGGCTTGGAAGGGGTGTGGTGCTGAGGAAAACTCCTGGGAGCCTGAATCATCTGTACATGCGCCTAGATTGGTTTCTGCTTTCCACAAACGTCACCCTGACAAACCTTGTGCCTGTCAGTGTTCTCCAAGAGGAGGATGTACTGTCAGGAGTCACCAGCGGCGTCCACTGACAGGCTCCGTGTGAAAGAGCCGGCGCCGGCTGGTGTAGCACTCCACTTCCCAGAAGGGGAGAGCATCTGACGTCACACGCAACGTCACACGCAACGTCCCGCAACCACGGAAAAAGAGGAGACCCGGCAGGAGAAACTGCCGATTATTCTGGAGGTTTCCTGTCTTTATTGGATTTTGTTTCTCTTCGGCCTCACCATATTCCTGGTCGGGTAAGGGTGCCTTGGGCACCGCTTTCCTTTTCATGCATTCATAGTTCGGAGAGCTACCGCTTCGAGTCCTTGAGGATTCTCTTTGCAATTCATTCTCGAGCCTATAATTTCCCTGCGTTGGCGAGTCCTTTGGCTTTCGGGGCTCTTGCAAGGGAAATTACAGATCATTCTCATTTGCCTGAATCTTTTGGATCACGAGGTCTGTTACCTCTTGGGGGCAATTACTGAAACTTCCCTGTTGGCGTGCCCGGGGTAGACTCATGCAGGGAAGTTATTCCAGCTGCCATTAACTCTCTTAAATTTTGCACACGGAGAGTGACAATAACTCTCTGTACTATTCTTTACCTGTTTCTTTCTTGAAGTATCATGTTATTTCGTATTTGAGGGACCGGATCAACCCTCAATACTTTGTCTCAGTTGATTGCTCATCTTGGTTTACTAAGTAAGGGTTCTACCCTTAACATTTCCTTATTGGCAAAGTTGCTTCATTGCTCGTTTATGAGGATATGAACAATGCTTCCTCAGGATTCATTTATATGTGGCCACGCTTTGTGTTTTCCTTTCAACAGGGGTGGTCAGCAGTAGGTGGTCAACTATAGGCTTCATCAGACATCTTGCACTAATACAGAGGGTAGGTGTATAGTGTTAGAGATAGTTACAGCTCCTACGTTAGGTGAAATTAGCTTAGCTCAATATCATAGCATTTATGGACTCTTCTGTTTTGTTCCTACAGTATGCAGTGTAAAGAGCTGAGATCACCTGCACACCTCCCCTGTCCGCGAGAGTGTGTTTTTCAGGTAGATACAGCAGTGGGTATATATATATATATATATATATATACATATTCTACTAGAAGGGGCTATGATAGTTACCTTAATATTAAGGAAGAGTATCACTATCTTCTCTTTTCTATTCACAGGTCTCCCTCCCTGCTCTCCCCATCCTTCCCTTCCCCCGCTTGACCATCCTAACGTCTGCGTATTTCGAGAGGTGGCCCCCTTTGAGCATCGGTTCGATCCTGAGGATCCGATTGGTCTGGGACAATTGGTGCCTACACAAAATGGCCGCGAGCCATATGGTCACAACAACAAGCAAACAAGAAGGCATGGGGAATAAAAAGACATGCAGGTCTATGGCAAAAGCACACTGGCTGGCTACACAAAAGTGCCACCGACTACATGGTCAAACAGCAAGAAATGAGGCATGAACACAACAAAGAAGACATGCAGGCCTATGGCAAAAGCACACTGGCCAGCTAAACAAAAGGGGTGCCAGCCACATAGTCAAACAGCAAGCAAGGATGCATGGCCACAAGTAAAGAACACATGCAGGCCTATGGCCACTGACTATACAAAATGGCCCCTGGCCACATGGCATGGAGAACAAAGACAAATTGTTGCCTATGGTAAACACACTCACACACTGGCCAGCCAAAGGAGGCATGGACTGGCAACACTTAAAAAAAAGAGAATTAATTCAGCAATGCCAAAAAAGAAAATTAACTGGGCTAAGAAATTTTACAATAACACACATCCTCCAAAGGCGTCAAATATAATTACCCCACCTATACACTATATGCAGAATAAAACATAAAATGCCCAAAAAAACACATTTTGTAATTGTAATTTATTCCAATGCCATCCATGGCCTAAATGATGTTTCAATTCAACAGGCACCACAAAAACAGTTGTTTCATGCACCCATAAGTAGTACTGCACCCACTGGCTGGGAGAGTCATTGGCAGACTAGCCCACATAATGAATTAAATCAATATTGCAAACTTTGTTCAAAAACATGGAGAAAATACTGAACTGTGAAAACATTTTCTTTTACAAATGAAGAAAAATTACATTGAAAAAATAACTAGGCCCCTACCAAAACTGCAGGCCACCCACCACAATACATTTTTTAAATTGAATAAAAGTACAAATAAATCCTGGTGCATGCCCCCAATCAGGCAAAACAACACCCTTATACACCAGTTTTTCAACTTACTTGTGAAATCTCAAATACAAAGTCCTTAAATCCAATAGTATATACGCAGCAGACAAGGAGAGTGATCATTCCAGCTCCAAATACCAATGAAAAGTGACCAGGAGAGGGAAAAAGCACTGGGAGGACAGCAAAAGGAAGTTGGAGTCTCTGGGGCACTTACATCATGTTGTAAAAAATTATTTTAAAAAAGGCTTCTCGTGGAAAAAAAACAACTCCAATGGCCAGTTGGAAAAGAAAATCCACTCCAAAAGCCTTTCAGCTGAATCTCGAGCACAAAAGCTGCTCAAGCACTCCGTTTGCGATCACGATCGGCAGTAGATTGTCGCCATTGCTGCCGGAAGCTGTGCGAGGGAGTGCAAAGTCTCGTGGGAGCTCGCTAGCATTACAAGAAGTCTCTCATAAGCAGTCCGAGAGTATCTTGATGCTCGTGACCGAGTGCCAAAACAAAACTCGAGCATGCAAATGGAAAAAAAGAAATCCATTTCACGCTCGAAAGGTGGAATTCAGGAACTCCGTGTTCCTCCACGGACCTGGGAGAGTGCCAGAATTCTGCAAACTCCACGAGCGGAGCAGAGTTTTACACCCGGGCCTAATTGTAAGTGAATGCCTGTCATGTGTGCCTGATTGCTTTCTGGTGTATTTCATTTTCCAATTAACTGTTTTGCTCTCCTATTCACTACCATGTGGAGAACTCCATGTATGAAGTTTCCGCCCTGTGTACGGAATCTCTGCTCCGTGTGCAGAGGTCTCCTATTCAGTACCATGCAGGGCCTCTAACCTCGGTGTGGAGTCTCCACCCTGAGTGTGGAGGTTCTGCCAGACATAAAATATGATTCTAAGTTACATAGAGTATCTATATCATCATAAATTACAGTTATTCTGACTCCACTCCCTCAACTAAGGGGTTGAAGACATTCATGTTACAGCTTTGTAGAAAATGTACCCTCAAATTGTGAGAATAAGCAAAAATAGTAAATTTACTCAAAAATGTAAATTACTCAGCAGTGCAAGTTACCTCTGTGAATAAGGCCCAAAAACAGTAACAAGCATAACCACACTATGGGAGACATTTAAGACATTAATACTGGGCTCACGCTGCAATTCAGTGCGGTAACACAAGCAACATTAAAAATCAGTGTGAAGTGCACCATGCACTGTGCAAGAACCCACTTGAGTTGATTTTGCTGCCGCTTGACTAGAAAATCTGTTTGAGCAGCAGCAAATCAGCAAATTTACTTGAACAGCAGCCCTCTGACCGCTGGCTACCGTCTGCCTTTGCAAATCTCGATGCCAAATCTCGCTCACACTCGCCAGCTCACATATTCTGGAGCCTCAGGGGAAAAAATCTCCACCATGCAGTGATCGGCAGAATTTGGCCGGAACTCCTTGTTAAAGGTAACGCAGAGTAGCTCAAATGTTGCCAGTTCTGCAGGTGGAATGGCACATTCCGCCTACCCCTAATTTTAATTTGCAATCAAGGCTGGCAAATTGATGTCATAGTTTAGCAGAAGGGAGGAAAGTACAAGACATACACACTTAATCAAGATGAACACAAACACAAATGACAGGTGAGCAAGAAATAATAAAGGCAAGCAAGGGACCCACGTCTTGTCATAACCTTGGCCTTCCCCAGACATGGGTCCCTTGTTATGCCACAGGATCCAAGCTATACATCACTGATGAGTCCTAATAAGGCCAAGATCGGTCTGGGGTAATTGTAATCCCGCTAAAAAGGGCCTTGACTGGTAGTTCAGGCTGGACAGTTCTCATGAGGAGCAGAGCAAGTAATGATTTACATAAGGCAGGTCTCTGTCTAGAGTGACACAATAGGCAAAAAACAATGGGTTGAAGTGCTGAGCAGAGCGATTGCTAGTAATTTTGACTATTCGCAAGCATTCCTGCCATGACTTTCGATGTTTTTTAAATAGACAGGTATGCCAGTTTTCACCAATCCTTGTTTGCCTTTACGATAGAACCTCTTGTGGATTGGATACAAAGTGATGCCTTAGGAGGAGAGTCCAACTGGAGCTGTGAATGTAACGAGCAAATATCGCTTTATGCAGACGACAATTCATTATATATTTCACAGACTAATGCTTTATTGATTAGATTTGGAGCAGTATTCATTACTCCGGCTTCTGTATGAACTGGTTGAACTTGATATTATACCACCTGAATAGCTGGTCCTCTACTGGCATCTCCTTTTGGCACTGAGAATACAAATAGACCATTTTAAATCCCTGGAGCAATGGCTCTCGATGGACCCAGAGAAGCTCTACTCTGACAACATGAGCCCTTTGTTACTACTTAAATTAGGCACAGAAGTGTTACTCTGAAACTAGCTTCCACTCTCAAAGCGACAAGGGCCCCACTTTCCAAAATGGACACATTGCCATGTTGGTAATAAAACGGTCAGAACTCCTGATGCTTGGTCCCAGACTGAATCTTTAAGAAGCTTAAGGATATTGTATGATTCTTGATGTGGAAGAGGGGAAGTCTCAGAATTGCCTTGTAAACACTATATAAAAGCATATTTGGAGGGGAATTGTTCTGCAAATATGCATTGTTATTACCAAGCCGCACAACTGCTAGTGATTTATGAATTGCCATTTTTGCTAGTAAACTTACAATGGGTTAGAAAGGATACAAAAACGCACTGTAAGAAGGAAACTTGTAATGAAGGCATGGGATAAGGCTAACAAGGACATGTGGAGGGATGTCATACTCATAGAACCCAGCTACGGACTGGAAATTGATTCCCAGAACTGATCAACCTTGGGAAATTTAAGGACAGAGACAATATTAGAACCTCTATGCTTAGTAAAGGTTGGATAAAACTGACATTAAGCCATTCAAGCAACTAAAACAAAATACCCCCTAGCAGGCACCCAAATATTTAAATACATATAACTCAGGTACGCGTTATGGTCTTATAATAAGCAAAGGTGTTTGTATCCCAGATGAAGCACCCTTAGAAGCAAGACACCTGGATGCCAAAATACCTGAAACTATTTCCTACAATAAAATATGTAGATCAACAACACCCAGAAATAGCTGAGTATTCTAAAAATTCACTGGGAAACTGACATGAGCACAATAGCAGACAGGTTGTGGGAAGGTGCACCGATGCACCACAGACCAGAGACCGATAAGGTCAGGATTTCTCCTAGGGCGGCTAAAAATACTGCATAGGCTATTTTGCAAAAGTGTCGTGATACATAGATTGCAAAGACTGGAGGGAGACACTTGTTTGCAGGGGATGTGGTGAGAGAAGCATGGTTTTACACAAACTTTGTCAATACCCTTGAATAAATGATAATGGTTAAGGATCTTGAAATAAGTAGATAAAATATTAGGGGGTAGATTTACTAAATATTTAATCATTTTTGTGTCACGTAGCCCAGCTCAATGGACAAAGCACAATTTACAAGTAGAGTAATGTAGGAATTGGATAACTTTTACCTCTCAGTGGTGCAAAAACTATGTTACTCTGTGTGTAAGGGCGCTAGTGTCACAAAACTAACACATAACCCACGCACAGCGATTTACCATTTCAATGCACAGTTGCGCAATGTCACACAAATTTCAATTTGCATGGAAAAATACTACAAGGTCAGAGTAGATACAAAAATCAGTACTACCAGCACTAATTTTTAAAGGAGCATGGGATAATCCATTGCACATTGCTCTAAAACCATTGAAATCGACATTCTGTGCCACGGCCAGTCAGGGCATAAATTGAACACATAATGAAGACAAAGTGTAGGAGGGGATTTTCTTGCAGAAGGTCACACTCATTGGCCAGCGAAGAAGATTTTATAAAATATTGCAGACTTATCAGACAACATTAGACCCACTCTGAAGCCCTTCACTGCCTGCTTCCATGCCATTCGGTATCATGGGAAGCTGTTGAATGTACGCTGTACGCCATCTTGTTGGCTCAGGGTCCTTTCAGAGCACATGTGCTAGACTTGCTCATATTTCATACAGTGCCCTCTCATCTTTTCTTTCATCTGTCCTGGACACAATTTTGAAAACTACTTCTCTGCATTTCTATTTCCCAAAACCTGGATATTAACAAATACAGGTAAAGTAGGGATTTTGCCAAATTGCTAATTTTCCAAATATTCTTGGTGGAATGGATTGCACGCCTCATTATAGATCCTCCAGCAGCCATTACTCACCTGTACTGCAATTAGAAACACATAGGGGCATATTCTCAAGGAGCTATCGCCGAGTTAACGGCACTTTATCGCAGCCAAAGTTAAGATAAATACATCGCCCCATTCACAAGCTGGTGTGAACAGCCCACAACACCAGTTTACCCGCAATAGCAGCCGCAAAAAACATCGCCACAGATGACCCCGGCAACTATCGCTAATGAGATGCAGAGTAGGCGTACCCGTGCAAAAAGCCGCGAAAACACCACTCCGCAACGTTCTCAACGACCAGCCAGATCGGCGAAAAGACCACGAAACATGCGATAATGTGCGTTAGCATCAGGAAATTAACACCTGCTCTGACCTGGTGTAAAGTCGGACGGCAGCCTGCACCACAAAAGGGAGCCCAGCCCACAGCCACACCTGAAGAACAACAGATGCAATGGAGCCACTCACCATGCATCCCGGAGCCCCGAGAGGGCAACAACACCCACCGCCACCACCCCCCCATCCCCCTGGACACCCACCGCCCCACCCCCGGACCAACACTGAGGCAGCGCAGACAAAGACAGCGACCCTCCGAAAATGCACCAACCTCACAGACCGAACACCAGAGAATGTCATTGCCCACTATATGCCCAAAGGGACAACCCTCCTCCGCATCCTGACCACCATTGCCCACAGGCTGACGGTACCAACACAGCAGACAACCAACATCCCACCGCAGACAAAGCTGCTGGCCGTGCTGTACGTGTTGGCCTCTGGTACCCTCCAACCAACCTCCGCCTGAGACAGAGGAGTCACACAGCCTGGCCAATCCAAGTCCCCCACAACGGTCATGGATGACACCATCAGCTTGGTACCCCACTATCTATACTTCACACACACTGCGCATGACCAGCCGGAGACCAAGCACGGCATGTACGCCACAGCTGGCTTCCCGCATGTGTCAGGGGGCAATTGACTGCACACATGTCCTACTAGTGGACCCTGGTGACACTGCACACAATAAGCGCAACAGAAAGCGCACGTATCCCACCAATGTGCAGGCAATAGTGGACCACCGTGGAATCTCCGCCAACGCCGCCGCCAACCACCCAGGCAGTGTGCATGACACCTGCACCTCCCGACAGTCCATCATCAACCTGCGCCACCAGGATGGCACCCACGGAAATGCACTGCTCATTGGCCAATACCAAATGCACACACCACACACCTCAACTCCACAATCAGGCAACACACAACACAGGAAATGCACACGTCACAAGCTCACATACAACATGCACACCCACCAGACACAACAGCACAACTCACTGTGGGAACCTGGGCCAGCCATGTTCATGAGCCATCAACAGCATGGCACCTCGGACACACAATAGCAGAATGTCGGAAGAGGTGGGGACCAGGCATGTGCGAAGTAGGCAAGGGACCGATGAATGAGAATGTACACAATGCCAAGTGTGGCATGGATGTGCTGGCCAGACTACAGTATGCAGACCACACACATATCCATGTCGACACACACCGCTGGTGTTTGGAGTGTAGTGGACGCAACCATGTCACCCCAGCCTGTGGGGAAGTTGCAGAAATGTAGCATGTGACGTCCCCCCCCGTAAGCGTGAGCGGAGTGGGCTGGCCCGGCGTACGCCAGGCCAGCGTAGGGGTGTGAATAAAAGGCACGTAACTCTGGGCGTGGTCCTCTTCCGGAATGCCCAACGTCTCTGCCAGGGCGGCACCCCTCACCCCACCACAAGGCCGACGCCGTGAGCGGTGTTGCCAGCGATCCTGTGCGCCTGCTGCACCCCAGGACGCTGGTCCCCGAATCAGTCCTGCCCGCCCCTGCGCACCATGGCCTCAATGCCCACCTTCCGACACTGGCGTGTGTCGAAGAGGGCCCACCACGTGCCGGTGCAATCTCCAAGCCCGAGGCCTGCGACCTTGGCAGCCTCCTCAGACCATCACGGCCTCCGCAACACAGGCCTGCAGTACTCCTTTCTCGTTGACGTACTCCACCGGCATGCACAGTGGACAAGTAGGTCACACATTTGGAACTGAGTCTTGATTACACCATGGCAGAGCACATAAATCATGGCTGAGTGTATGTCACTATACACCCTTGGATGTGGTGCCAACAGGTCTTAGTGTTACATCACAGCCGCAAGATTCTGTGGGCTCACGCGGACTACTGCTCTCGGCCTACGCTGCGCTTGAGTAGGTCACAGAATTGGAACTGAACATCGATTATTCAAAGGCAGAGTACGAATCATTGCACGCAAGGAGAGGCATAAGAGGATGACACGTTGCATTTGGGAGGAAAACGGATCATCGTTACGGAGGTGATCGAACACTACCGACAACTGCCCTGATGTCACTAACTCTGTGCATCGCGAGCCTACGACACGTGGCTGTGGCCCACTGCTGACCGCTGCCTCCGGCCTACACTGCGGTCCAGTAGGTCACAGAGTCTTGATTCGTCAATGCCGGAGTTCATATCAGTGTACCGGCATCATCGCAGACTGCATCCCCTCTCAGCCCCGGTGCCACTAAGTCTGTTCCCTAACATTCATGGACACTCTCTTGTCATACATTGGTGGCGTCTGAGTCTATGGACTAGGGGGTAGTTTTCATCCTCATGCAGCTGATACCGAATTGGTGGTGGCACCGAGGCAGTCGCTTTCCACTCCTCCATTTGCTGCTTCCGGATAGCTTCTGCCCTCTGCATCATGCCCTGGAGGACACCTTCCACTGTCCCCCGCAACCCTCCGCCACATTCACCTTCGACATCGACAAGGACCCGCTCAGTCTGCGTGGCCCTACCACAGTGGACCGCAAGTCACCATCCCGTGGTGGTGTGCCTGTGCCTGCCGCTGTGCACCCGGGGCCACTAACTCTGTGCAGCTCAGGTCAGGGACCCTGTCTGAATGAATATTGGATGACCTCTGTGACGGTGGTCTTGGGGTCATCGACGCCATGTGCATGTGGCCCTGCGCTGTCCGCTGCCTCCGGCCTCAACTGAGGACCACCAGGGCTAACACATCAAATCGAGTCCTGACCGGCCCGGACGTCGCATCACCACAGGAGACACACGCCACCATCGCCAGGGCCAACTCCAACCACCATCTGCCAGAGTCAAAACAGTGGTACTGGCAGACTAACGGAGTTGCTCAGACCTGTCGTGGATGCCATCATCTGACTGATCCCCTGCTCAGCACTCCAGGTGCCACTGACTCAGTGCACCGCAACCAATGGACCGTTACTGATTGAGTTTTGTGCTGTGGAGATGTTGCGCAGCAATGTCACCTCAGGCAGTGTGGGAGTCCTGGGACGTTGATGAGGAAGTTGATGCAGGTCTAACACACCCCACTGCATCTGCATCAGGAATATCCCGAATGGACACAATCCTAGTCATTTTCATCACATGAGCGCGCTCAGCTCTAGTGCCCCAACCTCAGTGCACTGCAACTCACGGACACTTCTGTTTGTATGTTGGGTGACCTCTGTACTTGCTCCCGCTCCCTCCATGTTGCTCAGCAGTTGACTCTGTTATGCAGGTGTTTTCTGTTTCCATTGCACTGGTGTCCACTGTTCAAGTTGTTGCCAGCACCAAGCACTCCGTGCGGGCTGGCTTATGCTCACCCCACACACATCCAGCACAGGCGTCACTGTACATGTGGCCCTGCCAATAAAAGGGCCGGGCGCACGTGCCCGTAGCCAGTTCAACATAATATCTGCGTGTGTCTCTATGGCAGTGTGGGTCTCCTTTGTGAGGTGTAGGTGGTCCCTGAAGGGTAATTGACAACCACGTATGTGATCTAGTTCGCCTTCCATGGGTTCGGACCACACCCGCACCTGTTCGGCCACCCCCTTTTGGCGTTCTGACACCTGGCATTGAGGTGCCATGTGTGGGTCGGTGAAGTGTTGTGGGCCAGCCGTGCTTGCGGGTGCTTCATGCTGTGTGGTCTGTTGCAGGGGCTGGGTTCTCCTCTAAGTAGCTTGTCTGCCCTGGTCCTGGTGATGGGTTGCGTGGGATGTCTATGGGCTGTTGTAGGGCGTCGGTGTCGAAGGTGTGGTGGTCATCTCCGGCATCACTGATGGGTTGTCTGGTCTGACCTGCTGGAGGTGTTGTTTGTCCCTCTGCAATGTGAAGGGGAGATGCATGTTGACATTGTGTTGACATTTATGTTGGCGCATTGTTCTTGTAGACATGCAGACTGTGTGACAATGTACATTGTGACTGTTTGGGCGGTGCTGGCAATTTGAGGGGGGACAGTGGACATTTGGACTACATGACTGATGTGAGGTTGTACCCATACATATGCCTCTCACAGTTCCCTGCGCTGTCAAATGTGATTGACCTGTTTCTGCGCATGGGCGGACCCAGTTGTGTCCCCTGTTCTGCAATGTCGGTGTTGCACTTTGTGCCACATTGTCATGGGATGTGCTGTGATTGCCATGTGTGTGTGCTGCAGTGTGCCACGGGGATGGGGGACATGACCCTGGGTAATTGTGGGTGTACAGTGTGCTACACATCATTGTGCATGTGTGCCATTGTGCCCATCTCCCCCCGTCCCCCCAGTACCTGTTCGTTACTCACCCTGTTGTTGTTGTGTCAGGTCCTCTCGAGCTGTGTCCCTACTCCCACCTCCTTGCACCGTCTCCACACTGATGACTGGCCTCCATTTCCTCAAGCTCCTCCTGTGGCGCAGGACTCCCACCTCCTGTCGCCGTTGCTGCCTTCCTGTTGGCAGCGGCTTTGGGCCTGGTTTAGGTCTTCACGTCATGCCAGCGCCTCTTGGCCTCCTCCATTGGCCTCCTCGGCACTCCGGCTCCATTCAAGGTAGTCTGAATGTGGGTCAGTTGCTGGTAGTGTTATGTCACATCCGTGTTGCTGGTCTTGTTTCCCTACGGACTGCACCCCGTCTTCCTCTCCCTCTTCTCCTTGGCCTTCCCCGACCCCATTGGTCCTTGCTGGTGGTCTGTGGGGCTTGTGGGGTTCGCGTCGGCCTCTGCGCTGGGTCAGGGTGCATCCATGTTGCTACGCACTTTGGATTGTTTCTGGTGTGTTGTTTTTGTTGCTTCTATGGTGCATTTTCCCGCCAGACGCGTGGGATTTGCAGGCCTGCCGCTGGTTTTCGCTGCTTTTTGTATCGCGATTGGCCTCATTGCAGCTTTTTTTGCGTTCGTGTTTTGCATTTTTGCGGCGTGGCGTTGATTTTAACGCGGTCAGTTGACGCGTTATCTGTAGACTATCGCATGGTACCGCCGTGTTGTGAATACTTGGTTAACACGGCGTAAATTTCCCGCGATAGACTGCGATGTTGAAGGTTAAGTAACTTTTGCGATGGTTATCACACGTTCTTGAGAATATGCCCCATACTTTCTAAATGTGCGAGCCATTTGTGATTTAACATACTGCTTTACAAAATCTTTGCAAAAGTTCCTGGAAGTGCACATGATTCTTACATATTCCGGTACTCTACCCTAAACCTTGAGAATGGCATTCTGGAGATGGCCTTTTCATTGGTAAGTTTTTAAAGTAATTGAATTGAAATATTGAAAAAAATTTAATTGTACAATTATTTATTGTAATTAATTATTTATTTTATTTCTTAAGGACATACCATGCATGTCTGTGTTTGACATTTATATTTTAAAAATAAATGTAAAGCTTACAATTTTTATTTAAATACTGTTAGGTGGTCTGAATGCGTACCTAATACTATTTAACTAATGTTAAGAATACATGTTTATACATTTTTATAGTAATATATATATATATATACATTTTGATAAGTAATTAACTAATTTTGAATCATATGTGACCAAGTTTATGTCCTTTGGCCACAGGCAATGACTCCGATTAGAAATCCAAAGACTTTGCCTGAACATAAATACCATTCTTCACATTAGGAAACCACCGGTATAATATAAAGAATATTTTGTTTTTTGGAAGTCTATGTTTCGCTCTCTTGATCGTTCTGGGTGTTTGCGGCTACATACTCCATAAATGGTTTGTACAATTATAGTAGTGTGAGCTGTACTACACAATATAGTTGTCTGTGGTTCTCTACCATTTGATGAAAAGTTTGCAAATGTGACTGAAGACGATAATGTTCATAATGCTAGTTTGGACTGTTAGGAGGTCCAAAGGAGATCAGAATTTCTTTTTCTTCAAAGATATTTTAACTTACATACACTTTTACAAATGTTATTAAGGGCCTTATTACAACTTTGGCGGTCCTACAACAGATTGTGAAATGTGCCATCCGCTGTAGGACTGCAGTGGTGCTGCCGTCCGCCAGATTAGGACTTCAATCCTGGTCTGGCGGGCGGTCCTGCGGCAGTCTGACAGCGGCGGTCTGTGAGGATCACAGAAGAGTCTCACATACAGACCCCCGCTGCCAGAGTGCCGACTGCACCTTCCTGCATGGTGTGGCATACATGACACACCATGCAGGAAATGGGGGTGCCTTTTAGAGCCCCCTTTATTGCCATTCCCCCACCCATTTCATGGCGGGTTCACCACTTTGAAAATCGTGGTGAAATGGCAACTTGGAATATACTCAGAGGTGCCCGCTGCAGCACTGTCAGCATACTCCTGCTGGTAAAAGACCACCATCCCAGCGGAATCTTTTATCCCTGCTGTGTCGGCGGTCTCATGGCCGTCCGACCACCACTCATAATACTGTGGTGGTGGTCGGACCACCAGAACTCGTAATAAGGCCCTTAGTTTCATTTTAGAATTTATTTATTTTTGCTCATTCAGAATGATCAGCATGATGTAGCATTCCTTACTGAAGCTTGGCTACATGCAGGCTCTACACCTGACATAATTCAAGCTTTGCCTTTGGGCTACCATATCGGCCGGAAGGAGCATCTAGATAAGGGAGGTTGAGGGATTGGCAACATTTATGGATAGTCATTTAGGTGTACTCATGCTCTTACAATCCCTGACTATCAAAGCCTCTCCTTATCTATATCCTCCACCCCTACGTTCACGTTTTCAGGATCTCTACTCTACAGGCCTCCAGGTCCATCTGCTCACTTTCTCCAAGCTCTTCCTGATACAGTTGCAAATTTGGCAATGAATGAAGCCAACTTCACCTTACTGGGATATTTTAACATTTGTCTTGATGATATGAATAGTCATGCCTCCAAGAATCTACTTCGGGACCTTGCATCTCTACAGCTAACACAAACAGTAAATGGCCCCATACATGAGAAAGGGCACACTATCGACCCTGATTTTAGTAATATTTAAAATCTGCAGGAATCACAAACCCTGCTAGTAGCCTGGTCAGACCATCATCTGATACCCATTACCTTGCGCACACTTACACATACAAATCCTCCATCACAGTCCATACAGAGGGAACACAGTTGGTCAAAACTAAACATTGAGGAGTCGAAATTATCCTCAGCAGTTCCAGACCCGAGCTAGGTGACCATATCCCCTTGGCCACCCTCAAATTTTCCGATTGGATTAACAACACCTTGAATCAGGTCACCCCAGTTAAATCTCATAAATGTGTTCGACAAGAATGACAATCTCCATGGTTCAACTCCCATTTGCTGCCATTAAAGAAAGACTGCAAAAGACTGGAGAGAAAATGGAGAAAGTTGTATGATGAAATGAAAAGCAAGAGTACTGTAAGGCAATTAGGAACTATCATCTAGAGATTAGAACTACTCAAGCTTCTTATTACGCTTCTAAAATAAATAATGCCTCGAACTCGCCTAGATAAATCTTTAAAATTTTGAAATCCCTTACCGAGCTCAGATCAGACAGCTCTCTACCAGAACCCCTGGTAGCACATTGTAATGATCTAGCACATTTCTCCCTTAAGAAGATTACAGACATCTATTCATCATTTGCTAATAAGATGAAGGAACTAATTCTCCCCTCTGGTAGGGAGTACTCTGAGAGCCCTGGACCATGCCTGTCTGCTTTCCCCGTCATCATTGCAAGTCATCTCTCAGTACTATTTAGCCTGGTTAAGTCCAGTTCACCCCTTGACATGCCCCCTTCATATTTTGGAGCAAGGGTCAGAGTACACTTTCCCACTCCTTAAGGAATTACTGATTTTTGTCATTAGTAAGAGGGTCAGTTTCCTCATCATGGAAACACACAGTAGTAAAGCCTCTGCTAAAAAAGCCTAGTTTAAACCCGTTATGGCTTGAAAACTGCAGGCCCATCTCTCTACTACCAGGAGTAGGTACGCTTTTGGAGAAGCATCTGAACCAACACCTATTTTTATTCCTAGAATCCAACAAAATAGCCCATCCTACTCAAACGGGGTTCAGACCACAGCACAGTACCGAAACAACACTTCTGGCAGTGGTAGAAGAACGTAAGTTGCTCCTGGACCAGGGAGGATTGGCAGCAATCATTATTTTATATCGTAGTGCCGCATTTGATACTGTAGACCATGTAGCTCTCACTCATAGAATCACAAACGTGGGCTTTAAAATGACTCATGTAATTTCTTGAAGGCAGGACTTTTCAAGTGCTACATAAAACATGCTTTTCAAATGTATTCCCCTTGAAATGCGGAGTGCCTTTGGGGTGGGCACTGAGCCTTACCCTCGTCAATCTTTATATGCATACACTCGCTGAGACTGTACAAGAATTTGGGTTGTTAATAGTCTTGTATGCGGACAACACCCAAATAGTATTGTCCATCTCCCAAGAGTAGTGTTTAAATTCTTAACAACTTGCATCCTGCTGGGAATTGGCCAACTGGAAGTCTTTTTAGAAAATTTTATTTGTTTTATTCTAGTATTTATAATGTATTTTTGCTTCTATAAGGACATATGTTATAAATAATATTGCAAGTTTTAAAATGTCTCCAGAATTTTTCATAGATGTATGTTGTTAATTTTGATTGTGTTTAATCTAAACTATTCATTTAATATAATTATTGCTCTCAAATAAATAACGTATGTTCTCATATCTTCAATGATATCTAATAACTATGACTTTTTTTTAAAGAAAAATATTTTAAACACATCTAAAAGGAAAATAAATAAATTCAAATGCATATCATTTTTTTTTTCATTTTTTTTTTTTTTATTCTTCAGGACAGCAGAAATTATAATCAGTTACATAAGAAAGCATAAATTTACATGTGAAAAAAACATATCAGGATATAACATTTTTCAACAATTTGTACAAAATTCATTCTAAATTCTATTCAGTCTACTGATCCGATAGCAACCCCCAAATTTGAAGACCCCTTTTCTTCGCTTCCCTACCTTTGCACTTGTACAATGCCATTTCCAGGTTATAGACCTGAAAAAGTCTAGCATACCATGCCTGGAGTGTCGGAGGGTCTTCATCCTTCCATTTTGAAGCTATCATTAGCCGAACCATAGCTGTCACCATAAAACAGAAATAAACTTCAGTCAGTTCCAGCTGTAAAGTTTCATGCATATCATTTTTTATAGAAAATATTTATTAAATATTAATTTCAAGCAACACCCCATCTAAACTATACACTAAAATCCTAAGAAATACACTTATCCCAACAGCTATTTCTAAACGGATGCTAGTATATATAAATTATAAAAGCACCCAGCATTATTAAACACATTCCATTCCTAATAACACACATTCAACACCCTTTAAAAACATGGCAAAACAAATTATTCTCTTTAGCCTATAATAATGAGATCCTAATTTGCTTTTCTTAGTTTTATGAGTATATGACATAACAGTCTACAAAAATTGCTTAAATGTATAATTGTTTGATTTCTTCTGTGCTGAAGATTTTAACTTTGTCTCTGCTCCCTTTTTCTATGTTGTTCCTTTCTCCTTGTTGCTGTTGGAATCAGTTTTGGTGGTGATATTGGTGTCGGAGCTGCACTTCTTTGACTCTGATGTCCCTTGCTTGCATGCAGATTGGTCTCATTCTTTGGAATGCTCTGGCCACTGTTTACAGAGTGACATATCTCGGTTGTCTGAGAGTCCAGTTCTGTCTTTCATTGTCATCCATGTTTGCAGGTAGGTTTAAAAATGTAAAATGTACATAAATATACAAAATATTACAGGTTATGTTCCACTAATATAGAAAAATATATTGCAGTCTAAAACTGTAAATCAAGATATTCCCTTAATTTAATTACTGAAACTATTTTGCTGCATTTTCTGTTTTGTCTGTTATTGCTGTTGGAATTTTATTTGCAGCCAATAAATAAACAGACTGAGCACAAGAAATACAGGGGCATATTAGCAACGATGTGCGATAATTATCGCAAAGCGCGCTTAGCGCTGTTTTTTTATCGCCGGCTATCACTGGATTTCATCGCCAAGATAGCGCGCTATTAGCAACGCTTATCTCCAAGGCGATAAAAAATCCAGCGATAGCGGAGAAATGCGAGAATATCGCAGGAAATCCTGCGATAAAACACCAGCGATAGGGGAATCCTTGATGATAGGCCATGGTGGACTTAGCCTCACAATCCACCTCCCATTGAGAAAATAGGTAAGTCAAGTTGTTAGCAGGTGTTAAATTCCAGTGATAATCGCGGTTAGCGCGACTTTTTATCGCTTCGCGGGCATTGATAATAGGGGAAGTTGTGTTTGCGACTGTTTGCAGTTGCTTTTAGTTGGGAACGCCTACTTTGCATGTCATTAGCGATAATTATCGCTGACATGCAAAGCGGCAACAAAACGGCCGCTATCGCCATTAAGCTTTCGCTAACAGCTGTTAGCGACAGCTTGCTAATAGGGCGATAAAAATATTGCCGCTTTATCGGCAAAAAGTGCCTCTAAAGTGGTGATACTGCCCTTGATAATATGCCCCACAATCTATTGAACAGGTGGCAGCTCCCACATTAATGTATTAGACATGCTAACCCAGCCTTTAAATGTTACTGTTACATGCACAGACAACTCTACTTGAGGCAACAAGGTCATTCATAGGCCTAATTTATGTAGGTGAATAAGACTTTGATCATGGCTCAATTCTTCTGACCACAATGGCTTGTTAAATACTGGGCTTTTTTGGGGGACTATATCTTATTAGAAAGGACACCCTGAGCTATTATCACAGTCCTAACTACAATCTAGAAGTGTTCACGTCACACGTCATATTATCATTGTTCATGCCAAGTAACAATGTTAGGAAGACTAGTACCTACTTGAACAGGATGTAATGGTCACTCTTTGCTAACCTCCTATTCTGTAGTCCAAAGTGCTCTGGGCTCACAATTCTCAGTTCTCCTCAAGAATCGCAATTCTTTCTCTAAGCTTGAGTGCCTTCTTCAATCTTTCGACAGGCAACCTGCTTCTATGGAATTCTGGATCAGTGTAAAATTACTGCACCAAGGGCCAAATGTGCAAACATTAGGAATACTGATTTCCTAATTGTGATTCTGTCTAAATTGCAATTCGGAAATCCATATTCCTAACATATGAAACTCAAAGAATTTCATTTAGAGATTCCTTGTGGGCTGCAAATCGACCTACCTCATGAATATTAAAGAGGTAGGTCGCAATTTGCAGCCCATTAGGAATCACAGCCGTCACAGGGATTGTGGCCTGCTGAGGTCAGCAGACCGCCATGTCTGTGACTGCTTTTTAATAAAGCAATCTTTTTTATGCGTTTAAAAAGAAAAAAGTGAAACCGTAAAATGTCATTTTTTAAGAGTAGGCAGTGGTCCGTCGGAATCAAATCAAAGTTTTTTTAGGAGGAGTTCTTACTACTGCCAGTCATGGGTCCAGGACCTGGGGGTACCTCTTGGGGATCAGGACTCACTCCAGCATATGCCAGTAGGAGGGCAACCACTGAGAAAGGGGAGCGCAGGAACCAAAAATATCACAAATATATGGGTATAAGCCAAACAAATGAAATTTGTTTGAAAGGCCCACTGAACAGTTATGGCAAACTGAATTAGAAGACTTAATGAAAGCATATATCTTTGTACTCAATCATTTAGAGAAAATTATTTTTCATTTATTCTTTCTCATGCATTGGAGACTGTTTTAAAAACATATGCAACCCAAAACATCACAAATATGTACAAACAAATTCACATCGAATTACACTCAGCATATTCCCAATTTATGGTCATTCTTGGCCTATACCGCCCATACCTTTTTGACTCATTATTACTTGGTAATTATAATTGTCATTCAAAGAGTTTATAATCCACCAGGAGGTAGCCTGAGGAAACAACAAATAGCTTCTTTTGATGCCAAATTACGCACTTCCCCAGCAAGAAAGGTTGACTATATTAATTCTTAATCTGCTCCTCCAAAGAATAGTCGGTCAACACGTTTCAGCCTGTATTGCATTAAACGCATCATCAGGACCGGCAGGTGACTAAACAGTTCTAAAATCAAAAAAATTGTTTACATCAAGCATGTATTTCTTACGCTATTTATGCTTTTTTACCTATCGCAAGAACGCCAAACAGAAAGTCCATTAATACCCAGAAGACAGAGACATAGTGCTGTTTATATGCATATGGGATGATCGAATATATAATCCTATTTATAAAAAGTGGGGAACTCTAGGAGCTATTCAAAAGGTCCGGCGACCCGTGCTCCCGAGTTAAACTTATACTAAAAGGAGTCACCGTTCCTAAGTAGAGAGAGAGAGAGAGGGAAGTAATAGGTACTCTCGTCGTGTGCTACTCTAATTGTGGGGGCAGTGTGTCCTCATCTTGATGCCCTCACACACCCCGAAGGATGTCATGCTTCATCATTGGGCTTTTGCTCCTTGTCGGGCCGGCGCTGCAATGCCCTATGGGTCCCCCGAAGGGTCTCTTTTCGGAGATCTTTTGATGAAGCCGTATGGGTGCGTGGGTGTAAGTGGCAGTGAAGTCCTAGAAGGTGTATTAAAAAATGGCTGGAGGAAGAGTGATTCATTTTTATTAAGGTGATCCCTCTGTCATTATTAAAACAAAGTGTATGGTGCTGCTTTAAGGGGTATTATGTCCCTTGGTAGCTGAGCAACTATATGACCCTAGTGGGCATATGTTCTGGTCAACATGTTTCGCAAATTAGTGGTCTCAGGGGGAGATCCAGGGCGCTTCGTCAGGACCGAGTAAGAAAGTTGTATCTACAGTGGCCCGAAGTTTTCGGTGCCCCCGGATAAACGGAGGGAGTAGAACTTTCCTTAGTAGGTAGGGTAAGAACCCATGAGATCAGTGAGGGTCACTTGAGAGGGTTCTCTCGGTGCATCTGGGCTGTGTCACCTGTGTGCCTCTCGCTGTCTCCGCCGATCGAATATATAGTCACGACTTTTTGTGCTTTTAAAGATAAGACACAGCCCCTTAATGTGCACAGTAATCAACACCAATATTGCCATAATTGTGGCTGCCTGAACAATAAAGAATGGAGCATAGCACCCACATGTTTAAACGACGATACACATTACAAACACAGCTTAACCTTATATTAAACACTCAGCGCAAAACTTGTGTGTATCAGATTGATGTAATCTTATAGTGCAAACCTGTGTCTCTTGATGAAATACAGAACCTCACAGAGGTTCAAGACATTTCATACCTCAGCACAATACTGCAAGGCTTACAGGTAAAGTTATAAGTCTTCAGCTATTATTATTTTATAATAAGCAAGCGGACAAAGTCGATCGGGGAGCCCCCATGCTCATGTTTCATTGCATGCTTGCCTTGTGCCCTGTAGAAACAAATAACAATAAAACGGTCGCCGGCGCCAATTGAAAAGTGTTAATAATATGCCCTTGCCTGGAGTGTTAAATAAATCTTACTCGTGCAGATAGACATCTAAATCCTAGGGTCTGTATTGATTGAAGGCAGCCAAATTGTATTAGTTGGTTAAAACAAAATTTACTATTTAAAAAAAAACACATTCTTTGACAGAGAAGCAATGTCTGTTGCTTTGGCAGAGAAGCAAGTAAGAATGCACAATCATGGTATTGTCATCGCACTTACTTTGAGTAGGTGCGGTGTCCATGCTATTTAGTTACGGGCGGGGTTCAACTCCCTTGCCAGGAAAACGGCCTCAGTGCAGGTCTCGAAACTTGACGTGGAAGTAAACCATGTTTTTGAAGCCGCACGTGTGTTTGCTTGCTAGAGTGCTAATCCGCGCACACGCACCGGACACTGTAGTGGGCATCTTGGAAAGGATCGCAGCGGGATGCAGTGATTACCCAAGTCCGATACCTAACATTTAGTACGCTCCTATGCCTCAAAGCAGCGGTCATTCTGCTCTTAGTGCTATGGGCTGCTGTAAGGCCGCAATGGTGCTTGTCTTAATGATGGAGCTCCTTTACCCCGTGGAGACATGCCCAAAAGAGACAACACTATAAATGAAAAAATATATATTTATGTATTTAAACCATAATAATTGATGGAACGGTGTAAGGCTTTGGCATACACTGAGACAAAAGGCACATAAACGAGCTGACAGGATCAGATTGTCACCAAGAGAAGCCTATGAGGGCATTGAAGCCTCAGTGCCTTATTGTAACATGAATACTCCCTTAATTATCGTAGGTCAGCTAAGAAATCAAGGACCATATTTCATCTGCATCACAGTGGCGGCTCACTGAGGGAGTGGTGCAAGGCGGTGGGGCAGGGGAGGGCTGGGTGGGGGTAGTGAACTCGGACATACGACGGACAGATATCAGAGGGAGTTCTGTCCGTTGTAAGTCTGAGTCCACTACCACCCCACCCTGTCCCTTCCCTCCCACACCCCGCCCCACCACCCCGCACAGCTCCTCGGCGAGCCGCCACTGCTGCATCATTTAAAACTGTAGCTGCTGTTTTGAATCTCTCTATTAGCCTAGCCTCCTATGTATTCAGCATCACAAATATCCGTTCCCTTCTTAGGGGCCGATTCCGATTCGGGCCGGAAATCTCTCCGACCGAGCCGGATCCGGAGAGATATCCGACCGAATCGGACCCGTGCAGCCCGACCGAACGAGTATGATGCGCACGTATGCCATCGGACTCGAGTCGGTCGGACTCCCATTGAAGTCAATGGGAGCCTGTCGCACAACGCGTACGCGGGCTCCCATTGACTCAATGGGTGCGATGAGGACAAGGGCGCCCCCTACAGCGTGTACGCGGTGAAGCGATTCGCGCCGTACACGCACAGGTAGGGGGAACCATGGGTCCCCCTGTGTGCGACTCGCGCGGCTACGCGTACAGGGGGTCCGACACGGACCCCCAAAGTACGGCTCCGACAGCTCTTTCGAGCCGGAGTGCGCGGCTCGGTTGGACTGCTCGCGGCGCGCATCGTACTCACCCGGCCGGGGAACGTCTCCATTGCGCGGTGCGAGTCGTGTCCGTGCGAGTCGGTCGGTGCGGTTGGAGCCGGGATCGAGTCGGCCGGAGCGGTCGGGATGCCCGGACGAGTCGGTCGGCGATTTAGCCTCGTACTCACTCGTCCGGACGCGCGTACGGATCGGTCGGGAAATAGGGCTCCGAATCGGATCCGGTTAAGCCGAATCCGATTCGGAGCCCTACCGGCCGAGATCGGAATCAGCCCCTTAGTCTCTGTTTGGCTACAAAAAGCACTGAATAATTCAACAACAAAGACCTGGCATTAGGCACTATAACCAGTTTGTATACATAAATACGTAGGATTACTTATAGGGCGATATGTTTATCTATTCCCAAACTCAGGAGTTCTTTTCATGAACTCTACACCTAATCCCTGTGCCTTAAGGATTAATAATTTTAAAAAATTCCCCAATGGGGAAAAGAGATACCAGTCAGCAGTCAATTCACTCAACCAGCGCCTATCATCAATTTAATTTATATGTGTCATAAAGCTAGAAAAGTGCGCAAAAGTGTAAGGAAATGAGAAAGTATCTCACGTGTGCACCACCAGAGGAGCTACTGGCAGGTTCTCACCAGCTTGCCCACGTATTTATCATCATCGATAACTTTCTCATGAAATAAAATATGTGTCCAGTGCAGGAAAGGTGGGAAAGAATTGAGAAATAAGACCCCAAGAAGAATGAGACACAAGACGCCTCAAATAAAAATGGGTACAACTCACATACGTACTTCTAACTTTTTATTCCACAGCGTGAGTTGGCCCAATATTAAAAACACAGCATGTTGTTAACCACTTTGAGAATGGCCAACATGTTTCATTGCCTTTTCAAAAGTAACGGCAAATTCATCAGGGCACCTGAGGTCAGCAATCACCTCCCTGGACCTTTGTACATCAAGAAAGAGTGACTAGTGAGAACCATGGGCCCACATACCAGTTCTCACTTAGTTGCAGGGATGTATATTATTTACACTTTTTTCTCCCTTTAAAAGCACCTCTGTTGCTCACACCTTCACCGTTTGAAGTGCAACTGAACGCGGTCAATTGTCCCAGCGTTTCACCAGGCTAAACGCTTACTCCATTTAAAACAGAGCGCGACCCTTCTCCTTTCGCATCACGTTACTTTTGAAAAGGCAATGAAACATGTTGGCCATTCTCAAAGTGGTTAACAACATGCTGTGTTTTTAATATTGGGCCAACTCACGATGTGGAATAAAAAGTTAGAAGTACGTATGTGAGTTGTACCCATTTTTATTTGAGGCGTCTTGTGTCTCATTCTTCTTGGGGTCTTATTTCTCAATTCTTTCCCACCTTTCCTGCACTGGACACATATTTTATTTCATGAGAAAGTTATCGTGATGATAAATACGTGGGCAAGCTGGTGAGAACCTGCCAGTAGCGCCTCTGGTGGTGCACACGTGAGATACTTTCTCATTTCCTTACACTTTTGCGCACTTTTCTGTCTTTACGACACATATAAATTAAATTGATGATAGGCGCTGGTTGAGTGAATTGACTGCTGACTGGTATCTCTTTTCCCCATTGGGGAATTTTTAAAAATTATTAATCCTTAAGGCACGGGGATTAGGTCAGAGTTCATGAAAAGAACTCCTGAGTTTGGGAATAGATAAACATATCGCCCTATAAGTAATCCTACGTATTTATGTATACAAACTGGTTATAGTGCCTAATGCCAGGTCTTTGTTGTTGAATTATATGTTGATTGGAGGGTGGCCTGGCATTTACATTCCCTCTGCAGCTCCTTGTTGGATTACAAAAAGCACTGACCAATCAATATCATTCTCTGTGTAGTTCATTGTGGTGTAATGCAGCACCAGTGGCGCCCCATGGGTGCGACAGTGAATCCTAGAATGATGCTGTAAAATTCTTGATTTTACAGGCTGGATGGTTTGTCCAATGTATGTTTTCTTACACGGACAAGTTATGCAGTGTATGACATTTTTTGTATTACAATTAGAAAATGCCGATTGACAAATGTTTATACCATTCAGTGTGAGAATTTTATAATCTGAGGTGAATTTACAGGCCGTACATTGATGGCATCTAAAGTGCCCAGAGATGGGCAGTGGCGGCTCGCCGAGGAGTGGTGCGGGGTGGTGAGGCGGGGCGGGGGGAGGCAGGGTGGGGGTAGTGAACTCGGACATACGACGGACAGAACTCAGAGGGAGTTATGTCCGTCGTAAGTCCGAGTCCACTACCGCCCCACCCTGCCCCTCCCCCGCCCCGCTCCACTGCCCCGCACCACTCCCTCGGAGAGCCACCACTGGTGATGGGAGGTAAACCTAACAGCTAACAGCTGGCGTAGGTCAGTAGAGCGTTAGTCAATTCTTTTGGCAAGTTACAACCAATCTTTGAGATTCTTCCTCTTTTAAATGAGACTAAAGGTTTAGTTATGTCAAATTGCATTAGAATGTGCCAATTGCAAAAAATAATGCTCTTCACTTTATTTGCTTCAGGATTAAAGGTGATAACTCAAATCAACGGGCATGTTTCATTTTTTTGTTTAGGTAGTAACAGTGATTTACGTGGCATTTTTGAAAAGCTTCTTATGATAACCCCTAATTGTTAGTTTACCGCATTGAATTGCTGCATTTGTGAAATATTCCTCTAGTGTTCAGTTTCTCCTATTTCTGAGAAATTGACCGTATGACAAATTTTCTTTTAACAATCTGGGGTGTCCACTCGCGAAATGTTGCAAAGTATTGCAATCAGATGGTTTGGTGTATAGATCAACCATTAGTTTTTCTTTATTGACTCACACTTTGACATCCAGAAAATGTATCACCTGTTTATCTTGTGTGATAGTAAATATAAACTCTTCAACACAGTTGTTTAACCATTCGTCTAATTCATGTAGAGAATCCTGTGTACCATCTCAAATCATAAAAACATCTTCGATGTATCTGTGCCAAAAGGAGATCGACTGAGTGTAAAGGTTGTGGTCCTCAAATACCCATTTGTCCTCAAAAAAGGACATGAATAGGTTCACCCCTCTGGGGCAAAGCTACACCCCATGGCAACGCCTTTTATTTGAATCTCATCTTTAACTGTGAAAAAGTTGTTTATCAAACACTAAGTTGCAAAATCTCTCAAAAATGCTGTCGGGACTTGGTGAGGACTGGACCTGGCATCAAGAACGTCTGTTAACACTGCTAGTGCTTAATCCTGCGGTATGTTAGTATACAATGACTCAGTGTTAAATTTGACAGGAATTTGTGTGGTACTATTAAAATCTTTGTCCTCAATTCTGTTGATAAAATCCATTGAGTTTCTTATACACACTCTTGTCTTGACCACATCGGGTTTTAGGAAAACATCAACATATTGCGCAAGGGGTTCTAACAAGAACCCACAGGTCTATAGAATCGGTTTACCAAGTGGATTAGTCAAATTTTTGTGTACCTTCGAGATTATATATATCACCAGTATACAAGGATCTGTTTGGTTCAGAAACTCATATTCCTTGGTGCATATCCAACCTTCTTCATGAGCTTTTTTGGTTATCTGATTTATTTCCTGGTTGAGACATTAAATGTGGGATGGGGCAATTTTGCGGTAATGCCTTCAGTCTTGCAATTGTCTGAGTACTTCTTCGTCAAATTTCTAGGTGTCTAGAATAACAATACCACCCCTGTTGTCGGTACGCTTGATTGTGATACCTGCAGTGGTTGACAATTGTTTCAGACTATCCCTCTCGGCCTTCAGACATGTTGTTATTTAAATATGTTCTTCTGTCGTTGAGTGCTATTAACTCATCAAGAATCACATTTTCGTAAACTATCACTTGTGGGGGTATGTATGTGGTAGATGGATAAAATGTTGATCAACTACAAATACCTGATAGATTGTGGTATGTTTGCCTCTCCGTGTCACCAAAATATATTTTAAGGCAAACCCTAAGTACAAATGTGAGAACCTCTTTTTGGTATCATTGGGTACAGTATCAATAATGTTACAAGCGAGAGCCCCTTACTTAGTACTTCAGTTTCAAGTGTGATAGACAGGTTGTAAAAGGGAATTGCTAATTGGGTGTTAGTGATATTAGATGTTACCATCTGAACACTCTCTTTGTTCTTATTTCTCCTCCGCCCTGTGTGCTACCTCTCCCAACCCCTCTGCCTCATTTGTTACCTCTCACCAAAAAAGAATGGTTACTTGGATGAGGAAATGTGGGGCCTGAGGTATCTGGTGAATTGTGGCTTGAATCTGAAGAAGTCTCTGAGAAGGTGATAAACCTTCTCCTAGATCTTCCTGAGTATCATTGATTGCATGAACTATTATTCTGATAGTAATCTTCCTTTAAATATTTAAATAAGGATTCGTTTTTTCGTTGCTGACATTTCTGAAATCTCCAGCCACTTTTGTTGTTTTCAGGTTAGTGGTGAACGACTTAAACTCCCCAATCACTTTCTCAACTTCCTCCGATAATCTTTTGCTGTTTGTTATAGTTGAGTCCTTCGCTATTTCTTTTTCAAGGGCCTCAGTTCTGCTTCACTGATCCTTAATGCAGTCTCAATGGATAAAGCTAGCCAATCCCTGGAACATTTTGTTTCAACTGCGCTGAATTGATATAAGTAGTGCTTGTCCACTGTAAAAATGGCAGGTACATTTTTAACTTGGAGTGCTAATGGTATTGTATTATTTTTGAGGCTCTCCAAAAGTACATGTGCATGTAGTTGTGTGCGTATCTGCATTTTTCAGTTGTTCAAGTCTCTCTATCTTTTCTAAATTGGTAGTGGGCACTGCTGCTCTCTCACCACAGGGTGCTCCAACAATCTGTTTATTTGATCATCAGTGTAGCTGACCACATGCGGCTCTGTCATTTTCCTGTGAGCTACCCCGATTGGACCAAGATATATGGTTATAATTTATGTCCTATAATGGGACCAGGAATCAATCCAGAAATAGAAACCCCACACACCTAACCAGAGGCACATCCGTGTTTTCTCTAACAGCAGGGCTGAGCCAAGTGTAGACAGGTCCAGTTGGTGCTAGAAGCTGCAGGGAGGCCTCTGGAAGCCGTTTGATCCTGGAAAGGTGCCCTTGTATCTCTTCAAAGAGTGCTTTGTGACACTTAGCTTCAAGGGAGCATTACATGGGTATAAAATAGGTAGATTAGGGCAAACACACATCATTTTTGCCACAAAACCTTATCTACTAAGATAGTCAGTCTGGACTTTACGTCATCAAATAAGATCTCCTTAAGCTGGTTCAAAGTTGGAGAAATGTATTTTTCTCTAAACATTTCACACATTGCATGTATGTTGCACTGTACAGCACACCTCTAATGGAACATATTACAGCTTGTCTAGGCATAGAATGTGTACTGGAAGAGTATGTTTCAGTACAAATCCTATGCTGACATTACGCACAGACATCTGCACCAAGGTGTATAGGTTGTGTGTGGGGCTAGGCAGCCTATTTATGTGCCAGTGCAGGTCATGTTTAATAATCATAACTCAGTGCTGCTTTCTTCCCCCTGTACAGTGCTGCAATTTTGGTTACTGCACTGCATTGGTCTAAAACGTAATAATCAACTGCATTACAAAAATTGCATGTGTTACACTACACAGCACACATCCAATGTCTGGAATTAATTAGAATTTTTGTAGGCAGAGGATTTTATATGGGAAGGCTATGCTTCCAGTACAAGACCTATGCTAGACATCACACACACACCTCTGTCCCAAGGTGCACATGTTGTGAGTGGCACTAGGCCGTCTTCATGTGCACCAGCACATGAGATAATGGCAGAAACATGTAATTTTTCATAAATGTTTACTCTGCACTGCTTTCTTTCCCTGGGGCAGCGCAGCACAGCAACATTGGTTGCTGCACTCAGTTGTGTTTAAAATTAATAAGCATACCCTGACGTGCATCTAGCCATAATGTAATTAATTCAACATCACAAAAGGGTATTACAAGCACATACTGGAAAATAGGAAGTAGATGTTGGATCGATGGTTTGGTGAGTCTAATAGCGCGCATGGCAAAAATGTGTATTATTACGGAATTTCTTTTCATTTTTCCATTATCTGTTGTTCAATATATTTTTTGAAAAGTTAAAACATGTAAAAATAGTTACACTGGGTTGTATATTTACTTACATATACTTTGGATTGGTCTTTGAGTCCTAAGCTGCAGAATCCTCACACTAAAGTACTAAGAAGTCAGACAAACATTCCCATCACTACTAATACAGCGATCAGGGATCGATAATTTTCACAATCATAGGCCCATTTACATTACCCAACTAATCCCTTCATGCTGGGGTTCAGTGTGATGCAAGTTTATTCCTAATTCACTAAATACACTTCAGAAACCTGCATTTCTCCTAACTAATAAATGTGTCGATGAACCTAAAGTTGAGTAGTTGATGTCAATAATATGTACTATCTATGTATCTATATTTCTAAATAATAACAAACTCAATGTGTAGTTTTATGTTGTTTATCGTAAAATAATGTAAGTAAATAGTGCTCTTCAAGTACAGTTATACAAATGCAAATCATGAATTATCACAGAGAGAAAACATTGGCAATGTATAAATTCAAACTCATATCAAATAAACAATGCATTGAGGAGTGGATAGGCGAAGAGAGAAAAGTTTCAGAGACAAAATACATTTGCAAATGAATATGCAAATTCAGTAGATTATCTATAGTAACCCAAGTAAGAATCGGGAAATCTACCCCACTGGCCAGTTAGGGCAGCAAGGCCACTCAAGTAGAGATGAATGGCAAAGATTAAGTCAAGAGTCAGGAAAACAGGTAGGCCTCTTTCTGGAAACAACAAACCGACAACAGTGACGATCTCCCGCTAGCTAACACCAGCCGACGAACAACCACTCCCACCAGGGACCTTCAGTTATACCCTAAAACCTAAATGTCCAACCCACATTTGTTTAATTTTCAACCAAATTCTGTCCCTCATTGGCTAATATTAGGGATGTTCTGTCACACCACTCTCAGCGTGATCATTCTATTCACTAACTTATTGTTTAGTTTTTCTAACATGACGACAGATCCTTTTCAAGAAACATTTTTTAACATAATCATATTATATTTTCTTCAGGTTGCGAATCTCTACGCTTCCATTGTTCACCTCTGCCATCTCACAAGGAAGTTGAACTCTTCTACTTGGTTATCAGTATCTTCCTTCTTCCGTAACCTTGGCAGACAGTCAATGCATCATGAAGGACATTCTTCATGCTCTCGCATTCTCTCCTCATTCAGAACCCTTTTCAAATCATTTTATTTCTTTTAACGAAAATTAACCTAACACTGGCATGCAGGAAAGTAGGCCCATACTTGTGTTTCTAAGAGAACAGAACACAAACATTTATTATTTTCATGAAATGTAATTTCATTTTGCGCACCATCCCAGCACTTGCACTAACCCATGCACAACCCGTGTTATTCCTAGAAAAATAATATTACCATGCATAAAAGCAGCATTAGTTTTAATTATTGAAGCAAAATTGCGGCCTAGTCTCATGCATTTAGTACACACATTAGTTTACGCATGCGCATAAGCATTTCCTCATGTTTTAGCATTTATTAATAAAAATCTTCACCGCACACTGTTAATATATGTTACTGAGGGTTTAATCCGAGCAGGTTTTATTTACGCAAAACCCTGCTCCATCAATCCCCCCTTTAATGGCGTTTTGAACCATCATCAAAATACCCATCACATAAAAATTGCCACTTATTTAAAATACTGTACTTCTTTCTCGTTTTATTCTTCCATCTAAGTCTTTCATAATCTCATAATAATTTCCTCTCATATCCTCTAATTCTATCTCTTCTCTTTTTCTTTTCCTAGCTCTACGTTTAAATTCTGATGTCTCTTTCTTTTTACACTTACATTTGCAACACTTGTAAACCATAATTATCATTAATATCCCTACAACTACTGAAGTAATCGGTATTAATATTTTCCCTAATAGGCTACTCCCAAAAGTAGAAAACCAATTTCCCACTGAGGAAAAACTCTTACCAAGTTTCTCCCATGCACCATGAACCTTTAGTTTAGTCAAATCTTCATGAAGTTCAGTAATTTTTAATATACCCTTCAAGATTCTTACTTTTGTCAGGAATATAAGTACAAGATAAACAACAACGGGGTAACCCTGTGTCCCTCAGAACCTGGGTATGAATATACAAACAAAAACAATGGTTCTGTCGGGCATGCGCAATATTTCTTTGCAAAAGGATTATTTCCTTTATATATTATTACAAAACCTTCATTAATGATATCTGAAAAATTATGGAACACATAGCAAAAAACACGGACGCGAATTAGTGAATATTCTTGTATTTTATATAAATGTAAGCATTTATATACTTGCAAGTTTGAAAACAAGTTTGAAAACAAGGCCGTCAAGACAAGGTGAAGCTTATAGTGATGTGTACTAAAGTGACTTTTGTGCTCAGTCGTAGAACATGGTGTATATATTATGTACAAGGTGATTAAAACCACAGTGTATACAAGGGAGAAGAATGTTGCAGGCCAGAATATTACGACAAAAAACAATGACTCTGATGCATGTACAAATTATTTAATCATTTGCACCCAGAGTCTTGGTATATCTGGACCCTAAGAGATCGTCGACGTTTCAACCCAATCACTGCTTAATTAAGAAGTCAAAGCAGGTCTTCATCAGGACAGGGGGAGTAGGAGATGACAGCCCTTGGTAAATCACCTATTCAATTGTGATTAGTAGGTCATCTTTACTTGCAACCACTCCAAGTGATGCGATCTGCCGTGGACTTGCTGCCGGCGTGGGAGATCTGCTGGATTAACACGAATTTCAGATAGTTCAGTTGGGATTAAATCAGGATTACATAACCAGTCGTTAGTCCCGGTAATGCGCTGCCGTCTCGTACAGCATTGTTGTATTTTCAACATGCTACAGACTCCACCCTCTTTTGCCAATAATATATCAAGGGCAAGTCGATTTTGCAAAACCATTGATCTAATTGCAATCATTTCAGTATCAATCATCAAGAACCCACCAGCCGTATCTGTTGATAAACGGTCAACCACTGTAGACAATTTTCTAATTTTATGTGAATTCTGAATGACTCCAACTGAAGGTATCAGTGCTCCAAAAATATCCCCAATTATTTCAGAATAACTCGCTCCTCTCTTATTACGTGTTAGTCCTTGTTTTATTTCATTAACTCTATCATTGTTATCTACGTGGTAAACCTTCGGGAATACTATGCCTAAATAACAACATCCATACCAACCTGTAGGTAACCTATAATAAGCATTCTTACCACACACATAATATATTCCAGGAAAAACAGGATCAGTCCCTCCTTTCAGTCCCCAACTTCCTTTTATCAAGAAAGTATGCTCACATTCACTAGAACCAACACACAAAGCTTTCCTCTATGTTGAAAATCTAGAGTCATGGCAGCGTAAGTCTCACCCTTTTTATAATCACCCTCTCTGAAAGCCCATGGAGGTACATGAGACTTTTGCTCAGCAGCTTTCTTTTTGAAATCTCGTCTTCTATCTTCTACTAAATTCATAAATTCAATTTCTTCATTCCATAGCTTACAGGTTAGATTGTTTTTATGTGCTTTTATTGTATCTATTGGTTTGTTACTAATGAAAAAATCTCCCATATATGCAGCATAGATAGGACCAAAAACAACCTTTAAATCTCTCCGGATAGGAATCTCTGACAATATTAAATCAAAATTAGAGTAATAGTACTCCAAACCTTCCCTCTCATAGAAAAGACTAGTTAAGACACTACAAGACACACCATATGTTAAAGGTAGGTGATGGTAAGTCACCCCTCTGAAACAGATGACGGTAATTGCATGCACACATAACAATCTCTCGCATTCATTGTATTAACATACCCATACAGCAATTTTGTAAAAACATTTAGCGAAAAATCATTAATTGATTTATCTTGATGATAAATACTATCATCTTCTATCTTTTCTATATTAGTATTTATACTTTCTTTAGTAACAGTATCCTATTCTCTCACTTCCCACATTATTAGTATTATTTTTATGATTAGTCACCATTAAGACAGGGACAATAACAATCAGTGTTAACTATACCAATGTTAGTAGTAAGACACTACATAAGCAAGCATTATTACATCTACGTTTAAAACTATGATTTTGATATCCAGTCTCTGTTACCTTTGCCATTTTAGACACTATATAAAAATTAAAAATCTAAGAAAAAAACCTAAAAACGTTTGAAAAAACTTATTAAAAAACCATCTAGAGTAGTGTATCCTTACACTTTAGGCCACTCTTCTTTTACCCCCTCTTTTTTATTTTTTTTATATCTTCTTCTTCTCCTTCAAATCTTTTCAAATTTTCAGAATAAACTCTTCATTGAATTTGTTGCACCTTTATTTTCACAGTTCTTTTTAAGGAGGTTTCAGTTTGCTTTTGTCACTTTGATCAGTACCAGCTTCTTTTTCTTTCTGATCTGTGTTTTCAATTTCTTCCAACACCACATTTGTCCATTCTGGAGCTGTGTATTTTTTACTTGGAATTCTTATTCTCCTCGTTCTTCGTACTGATTCTTTTTCTGAATCACTTTGTCCAGTTTGACTTGATATTTCAATTATTTGATCTGGGCTTTTCTTTTCTAGAGTGTACTTCAGTCTATTCACTCCTTTTGGCCACTCATCACCTTTTCTTGCTCTCTTAACTTAAACTTCTTCTTCACTTTCGTTGTCAAGTTCGCAAGTTCTTTTATTCAGTTCTTTTCTTTGTTGTACTTGCTCTCGATTTTCATCAGTCACTTTCTCTTTTTCTTTCTCAACAGCAGTCTTTTGAGACCCAGTAGCTGGTGCCCACTTTATTCGACTTGTACTTGGTTCTTCTTCAGCTTTTTCAGAATCTGTAACACTAGATTCTATTGCTTCATGCTCTTCAGCTTCTGGGTCTTTTCTCTGCTTTACCAGTTGCTGCTCTTCTTCTTGTCTTTCAAGTGGACTTGGGACTCTTCTTGTATGACTTGCATGAATCCAATTTGGCAAGCCACCACACTTCACTGCTGTCGTCACCAAAAGGATCTGATATGGTCCGTTCCACCTGGGTTCTAAACACGACTTCCTCACGTGTTTCTTGGCAAGAACCCACTCTCCTGGACTCAAATCATGTGCTTGATCCGGCTGTGTTGTGGTTGCAATTTCTCCAACCTGATGAGACACAGAACGCACCAGATCAGCCAATCCTTTGCAATAATCAAGCACCAGATCATCAGTCATATTCATCAGTTTGTTTGCTGGTAAAATTGCTTGTCTCATGGCTCTTCCCATCAGAATCTCATGAGGACTCAATCCAGTCTTTTTATCAGGAATGCTTCTAAGACACATTAATACCAGGGGTAAAGCGTCTGGCCATTTCAGTGTTGTAGATGCACACACTTTTGACAGTCTGGATTTAATAGTGCCATTAATTTGCTCAACCACTTCAGATGCTTCTGGTCGATAGGCACAATGCAGCTTTTGCTCAATTTGTAATGCTGCACAAATCATCCAAATTATCTCATTGTTGAAGTGTGTTCCCCTATCTGTTTCTAAAGAGACTGGAAATCCAAACCTAGGGATTATCTCTCTTAAAAGCAATTTAGCAACTGTTAAGCTATCATTCCTTCTTGTTGGATAAGCTTCTACCCAACGAGAAAACAAACAAACAACAACCAACACATATTTTAGTCCATTACAAGGGGGAAGTTCTATGAAGTCAAGCTGTAGTTGGGTAAATGGTCCTGCTGCTTTTCCAATTCGACCCCAACTAACAACTGTCCTTCTACCTAGATTTTGCTGCTGACACACTACGCATCTCTGGCGAAGACTCTCTGCAATGACCCTAAACTTTGGATTGAACCATGACTGCTTGAAGAGTCTAATCATAGCATCTCTTCCAACATGTGCAATTCCATGGTACATCCTTGCCATCTGAGACAGTAGACTAACTGGCATAACTGGTCTCTCATCAACATACACCCAAACTTCATCTTCTGCTCTCTTTTGACAGCCTGATTTTATCCAAATTTGTTTTTCTTCCTCACTTGCTTCTTCCTGAAGCTGTCTAATTTCCTCCCATGTTTCCCCAGAAGAAATCATCAAGTGGCAATTTGTATGTTTTTTCTCCACCCCTCTGTTTAATGCAATTGAATTTTGTGCACAGAAACGCGCCACTTGGTCTGCGTATATGTTTCCTTTTGTCACATAGTCATCTCCTGACTTGTGTGCTGAACATTTTACCACTGCAATCTTTTTGGGCATTTATAATGCATTCAATAGATCCTTCACATTTTTACTGTTCCGGATCGGTGATCCTGAAGAAGTCAGAAATCCTCTTTGCATCCACAACTGACCAAAATCATGCACCACCCCAAAACCATATTGACTATCACAGAATATGGTTACTCTCAGATTTTTGCCAATTATACATGCTCTAGTCAGAGCTATTAACTCAAAAATTTGAGCAGAATTCATCCCTTTTAGACAAGATGCTTCAAGAACCATAGACACTGTATATACTGCATAAGCAGCACTCAATGCACCTTTTTCATCTCTCAGACAAGATCCATCCACGAACATCACACTATCTGACTCTTCTAGTGGAGTATCTTTAATGTCAGGTCTTGGTTTCATGCACAATTCTGTCACATCCAAACAATCATGATCTGCTTCATCTTTCACTTCTTCACAATTTGAACTTGGCAACAAAGTTGCTGGATTCAATATTGTACATCTCGTTACTGTCACATTTTCAGCACCCAAAATCACTCTTTCATACTCTAGTCAGCCGACTATACATCATATGCTGAGTCCGAGTCCTTGTTAATAGGATCTCAACAGAGTGTGGCACATATACTTTCACTGGATGCCCCATAACAATTGTTTCGCTCTGCTCAAGACTCACACAAGTAGCAGCCACCGCTTTTAAACAACCTGGTAACGCTGCAGCCACTGAATCCAAAGTAGCAGAAAAATATGCCACTGGACGATGTGCCATTCCATGTTTTTGTGTTAAGACTGATAATGCACATCCATCTCTCTCACAACAGAACAATGCAAAGTCTTTTGTATAATCTGGCATTCCCAATGCAGGTGCTCGACAAAGACTATCTCGCAATTCAATAAAAGCTTTCATACACTCTCCATCCAATTCAATCGGATCAACCACATCTTTGTGTGTCAACCTCTGTAGAGGTTTTGCAATCAATGAAAACCCACTGATCCACTGTCTGCAGTATCCAACCATTCCTAAAAACATTCAAACTTCTTTTTGAGTTTTAGGAGGACCCATCTTCAAAATCACATTGATTCTTTCTGGTGTTACTTTTCTAACTCCTTTCTCAATTTTGTGTCCCAAATACTGAACTTCTTTTTTACAAAACTGTAATTTTGCTGGTGACACTTTATGCCCACCTTCTGCTAAATGATTTAGTAAGGCAATTGTATCTGTCACACCTCTCTCGTTTTTGATGCCACAAGAAGGTCATCAATATATTGAACTAACACAGAATTTTCTGGCATGATCAATGACTCCAAACACTTTTTCAAAATCTGATTATAAATCGAAGGACTCTCTGTATACCCTTTAGGAACTCGGCACCATGCCAAAACACAGTTTCCGAACCGGAATGCAAACAAATATTGGCTATCCGGATGCAAAGGTATCGAGAAAATGCTTGACACAGATCAATTACTGTGTACCATTCCGCATCACAAGGAATTTGGTAAAGAATCACTGCTGGATTTGGCACTATTGGACAGCAAGGTACTACGATCTTATTAATTTTGCGCAAATCTTGCACTATTCTATATTTTCCGCTTGGTTTCTTAATCCCCATCATAGGTGAGTAACAAGGACTACTCAGTATTTCTTTTAGAATACCTTGCTCAATCATCTTATCAATTACAGGAATCACTCCTGCTGTTATTTCAGGACTCATCTTGTGCTGAGGTGTGTTTGGGTATATTGCACCTGGTTTAACTGTAACCTGAATATGATCCACACCTTTTATCAACCCAATGTCTTTTCCTGTAAAATCCCACACATCGGGTTTCACCGCATTTCTCAACTTTGCAGGTAAATCTTCTTCTGTTAGTAATGAATATAAATCATTCACTTCTGTCCCTTGCTTCGCTAACATCATTTTAAAAGCAACATCCTCATCTGGTGTTTAAAAAGCAATACCATCTGGCGTACAATAGATAGTGCAATTCATTTTACAGAGCAAGTCCTGACCTAAAAGGTTCAGCGGACTTGTATCACATACCACAAACCGATGCATGTCTCTGAATCTTCCAATATGAACTTCTATTGGTCTTGTTATTGGAGTCTTAATATATTTATTTGAAACTCCCAAAACTTGGATAGTTTCTCCCGAGAGGGGTAGGTTTGGGATTTCTGCTGCTCTCATAGTAGAACAGGTAGCACCAGTGTCCACTAGGAATGTAATATCATTACCTTCCACTTTTCCATCAACAAAAGGACCTGACTGATCTACCTCTAGAGATGCGCCAAGCACGCACTCTTCCTCCCCCCTCAGGCACCTGACATTGAGATGAGTCTGAGTCACTCTCTGGACATTGCAACAAATACTGTGAAACCACTTGCACATTTTGATTCTTACCAACTTGTTCACCTGCGTGAAATCCAGCACTCGCACTGAATTTCTGTACTTGAGCATTCACATTATTTGGCATAGGAGCTTGAGGCACCTGTACTTGTTGTGTTTGTGGTGTAACTACCTGCTGCTGTTGTTGCTGTTGTTGATTCACAACCACTTCATTCTGCATCTGCGGATTGAAATTCTGATTCATTCCATTATTTTTCAATAAAGATCTACACTCATTCCTCTAATGTCCAACCTTGCCGCACGCATGACAAGAATATTTCTTTTTCATTTCTTCTCTATTTATTTTACCTCTACCTCTACCTCCATTTGGTACTTGACAATTTTGATTTTGTCCTTTCATTTGAAAATCTGTTTGAGAACCATTGTTTCCATCTTTCTGCTCTGCCACTTTCACCTGTGCCCACATCATTTTCTCTTTCAGCTTTTTATGCCTTGATTCAATATCATCACTACAATATTTAGCATATCTGAGAATCTCATCAACTGTCTTACTCTGCCAACAAATCAAATGTTGCTGAATCATATTACTAATTTCAGGTTTTAATCCAAAAACAAACCTATATACAAAATGTCCCATATCTTTGTCACCTATACTTTCAAAACCACTATACTGTTTGAACACCTGTAACAACCTTTCATAATAGGCATGTACTGATTCTTTGGGTTCCTGGGTTGTCCTGTCAATTGTAACCCAATCTGTTTCTTTTGGGGAGATTTTACTCTTCAAATAAGTAATTACTTGATTATATTTTTTCATCACCTCATCTGAAGGTGCTCCTGTTTTCACATCTCTAGGATATTCTTCTTTAGGCCAATCAACAGTAATCTTACACTCAGTCCATAAGTCAGCTGGAACTACAATCTCAAACAAACCATTTAAATCTTTTAGCAAAGCCTTTGAAACCTTTACAAACCTCTCTACCTGTTTGTACCACTCAACAGGTTTCTCCCTCAACCTGGGAAAATCATTCGTAAAAGATAATATATCCTGCCTTGTCCAAGGTACATGAACAAATCCACCACCTGGAACTTCTCTCATTGGGCATATCATTTCAGCCTGTCCTGTTTCTCTTAATGGAAATAAAGACGTATTTTTACTTGCAAGTATTTCTTCCTTCTTTTTCGCCCATCTACCTTTCCATCGATCTAAATCTCCCTATTTTTTCAAGGTATTCATCAGTTCTTTTACTTGCAATCGTTTACCAGATGTATTCAAACTCTCTAAATCCTTATCAGTAAAATCCAATCTGTATGTTTTTTGCAAAGCTTTAGAATGTTCTATGTCTATTTCATATTCTTGTGCAGCTTCTGCCAACCTCTCATGTAGATTCCTTGCTTTCCATGTAATATTTTTACACAAAAATAACAACTCTTCATCTCGGTACTTACTCAATCTTTCTGGACTTATGGTACCAATAATAATTTCTTCCAGATCCACTCTCAATCTAACTACATCTATACTGAAATGTAACTTTTTCTTTTCCATCCCTCTTATCCAGTCATCTAACTCCTCTAGTGAAGGACCCACTGAACTCCCTGATACTGGAGTTGTTTCACTAACATTCTGCACTATTTTTCTAGGATCCATCGGTACACTTCTCTTGGGTGTTTCAATTACATTTTCACTCACTGAAAGATCAATTAATGAAGTACTCATCTCAACTTGTTCTGATCCACTTACATTCCTGGCATTATTCACGGGAATTGTCAATGCATGTACTCTTGACATATTCTGACTCTCACTATACAATGGAACTATAGGACCAATCGTTACTGGTACTGATAATGCTTCTGTATTCAGACTCATCTGACTAATTCTTTGAGTTAACTCTTCTCTCGCCTTATTCAACATATCAATCTCATTCTCCTGCAACACTCGAGTGTGTGAAGCTACCGGAGCTTGTGTAACCTGTGTAACTTGTGGAGTTTGTGGAGCTTGTGTTAACCTGAGGAACTTGTATTTCAATTAGTGGTGCATTTGGAACTGTTTCCCCTGAACTTTCTTGATATGGTGGAGGTCTCTTTAATAGTATCTCATCCAACAACTCATCATCAATTTCATCTGAATCATTATCTTGTTCTGAAGTCTCTAAATTATTCTTTTTCTCTTTACTTTTGCCTCCAGTCTGATCTTCAGCAACTATTACTGTATATAATCCATCTGCCATTACATCTCTCCTCCATCTTTTCTTTTGATCATCCCATCTAGCCTCAGAATATCTAGTTATTATATTCCTGTATTTGATTCCATTCCTGTCTCTCTCCCTTTTATAAGCCTCATTATCCCATTCCTCAAGCGCTTCATATTGCGTAGGTCTAGGACTTGGTTTTAATGAATTCATTCGTCCCCTCAAGTTCTCCAAAATCCTTACATTAAATGTATCATTCTCTGGAAAAGCTAAAACTCCATCATCTTCCGTATATTTCATCCAATTCTCTAACCATGTACACGTATGATAACCACGTTCCAACATCATAAAAGAAGCAGGTGTTCTCGGTGGAGGTATAGGAAGTCCCTCTCTAGTAACTATCGGCTTGTCTTTTTAAATAAATCTTTTATTCTTTTTACCATCTTTATTTTTAAACACTCTTTTTCTCACTAAATAAACCAAATAAACAAGAGAGAACTTCCGTAAATCCTCTCACTCTATTCGCTAAATCCCAACCAATACTAGCGCGGCTCACAGCAACCAACCAATCACAGCTCACTACGTATACACTATTTTGACCAATGCTAGCGCGGCTCACAGCAACTTACCAATCACGGCTCACTACACGCCCGCTGTCTGACCAATGCCAGCGCGGCTTTTTGTGACATCAGTATTACTCCTGCTACTGACCCTCCCTTTGCAAAATAATACAGCAATGTATTTTCTACGTTTTTCTTAACTATTTCTTGTTAGAAACAACACAAAACAATGCTACTTTGTCTGCTCCACTAATAAAGAGATAGTTCATTCATTCGAAGAGTTTCTCTCGCTTCTAGTAAAATAACGACCAGCGCTACTCTACTCTCAATCAAGTTAAAGGAGGTCTTGGTACTCCTCTGGGGATACTAGCCAAAGTTTCGGAAGAGGACTTTCCTTTCAGAAAGAGGTCTTGGTACTCCTTTGGGGATGTAAGGCCAGAGTTTTGGAAGTGGACCTTTCACTATTTCACGCAATCTCCTTACAATTGAATAAGTCCCTAAAATAACATCGACAACCTTTCGCTGTTCGATATTACAACAACAGACAAAGTACTTCTCCAGTGTGATAATTTTTCACACTATTCCTCTGCCACTTTAGGCTAAAATAACATCATCCCGGGATCTTAGGTAACTCCGTACCCGTACTTCCAAACAACATAAAACAAAGACACTAACTTTTCTTGTTAATAATCAATAATCAATAATTATTGCCAAACTAATCAATAATTAACCATCCTCTGCTACCTAAACCTGATCCAGCGATCAGGGATTGATAATTTTCACAATCATAGGCCCATTTACATTACCCAACTAATCCCTTCACGCTGGGGTTCAGTGTGATGCAAGTTTATTCCTAATTCACTAAATACACTTCAGAAACATGCATTTCTCCTAGCTAATAAATGTGTCGATGGACCTAAAGTTGAGTAATTGAGCTCAATAATATGTACTGTCTATGCATCTATATTTCTAAATAATAACAAACTCAATGTGTAGTTTTATATTGTTTATTGTAAAATAATGTAAGTAAATAGTTCTCATCAAGTACAGTTATATGAATGCAAATCATGAATTATCACAGAGAGAAAACATTGGCAATGTATAAATTCAAACTCATATAAAATAAACAATGCATTGAGGAGTGGATAGGTGAAGAGAGAAAAGTTTCAGAGACAAAATACATTTGCAAATGAAAATGCAAATTCAGTAGATTATCTATACTAACCCAAGTAAGAATCGGGAAAACTACCCCACTGGCCAGTAAAGGCAGCAAGGCCACTCAAGTAGAGATGAATGGCAAAGATTAAGTCAGAAGTCAGGAAAACAGGTAGGCCTCTATCTGGAAACAACAAACCGACGACAGTGCCGATCTCCCGCTAGCTAACACCAGCCGATGAACAACCACTCCCACCAGGGACCTTCAGTTATACCCTAAAACCTAAATGTCCAACTCACATTTGTTTCATTTTCAACCGAATTCTGTCCCTCGTTGGCTAATATTAGGGTGTTCTGTCACACCACTCTCAGCGTGATCATTCTATTCACTAACTTATTGTTTAGATTTTCTAACATGACGACAGATCCTTTTCAAGAAACATTTTTTAACATAATCATATTATATTTTCTTCATGTTGCGAATCTCTGCGCTTCCATTGTTTGCCTCTGCCATCTCACAAGGAAGTTGTACTCTTCTACTTGGTTATCAGTATCTTCCTTCTCCCATATCCTTGGCAGACAGTCAATGCATCATGAAGGACATTCTTCATGCTCTTGCGTTCTCTCCTCATTCAGAATTCTTTTCAAACATTTTATTTCTTTCTGCGAAAATTAACCCAAAACTGGCATGCAGGAAAGTATGCCCATACTTGTGTTTCTACGAGAACAGAACACAAACATTTATTAATTTCATGAAATGTAATTTCATTTTGTGCACCATCCCAGCACTTGCACTAACCCATGCACAACCCGTGTTATTCCTAGCGAAATAATATTAACGTGCATAAAAGCAGCATTAGTTTTAATTATTGAAGCAAAATTGCGGCCTAGTCTCATGCATTTAGTACACACATTAGTTTACGCATGCGCATAAGCATTTCCCCATGTTTTAGCATTTATTAATAAAAATCTTCACTGCACACTGTTAATATATGTTACTGAGGGTTTAATCCGAGCAGGTTTTATTTATGCTAAACCCTGCTCCATCACTACCAAGGATAGTCAATTGCAGAGCCCTGGTAGGCTCTCGCCCAAGACAGCAGAAGCTAGGTTCCCCCACATCCATGGTTGAAACGCAGTAGTCCCTGGCTGTCGATTGCCTCAAAAATGGAGTGACATACTCAGAAAAAAACATGTTCATGCAGACAATCTTGAAAATCTATTTATCTTGACTTCTATGTTACACATTAAATAAACTGCTGAATACTGAGAAATATTTTGTAGAAATTAATATATATTTACAAACGACATGACAGAAAGTACATTATACAAATGAAAACATAGAAATATATTAAAGATGTTGTTACTTCATGTAGCTTATACTGAGATGGGGTGTCCTCGAAAGCCAGTGGTATTGGTTCCTTCAATTCTACCACCTATCTCAGGCCAATGACTGCTGTCAATCACACTCGACCCCATCAATGCCGGGTCCAAGGGAGTGGGAGAGGGTTTACGTTTTAGGCAAGGAACCGTCGTTTGTATTCTCCCTTAAATTGCAATCATCACTAAAAACAAACAGGCCCCTATGTCACTTGCTCAACCTTTGAGCTTTCACACCTTACAGTGTAGGTGACCTTCACCGAGGACTATGTAATGACTAACTGGCCACTCTATTCATCCAGTATTAAAGACTCACACTATTGTGCAGAAAAATATTCGGGATGGCCTCACACGCCCCCGGGTATCAGGCTTCATCATCAGCCATCCCACGTTCGCCAAAGAATCCTCTAATGGCAAACAAACCCATATTACGGCTGTAGTTCAAGCATTAGTTGGAAACTAAGGGAAAAAGAAGGGGAAAGGAGTCCAATAAAAATCCCTATCACCTACCAGTTCAAACTTCTCAATCTTTATTCCTTGGTGGAGGAGGGATGGGTAAAAACAAAGAACTAGGACAGTAACAGCCCTGTTATGGTGCTGATTACCCAGTATTAATCAGGTCGACATGTTTCAGCCCCACAGGGGCCCCAAAGGGGTCCCGGGATTTCTTCAGGACCAAATTGAACCCTGTTTATCCCTACAGTGCTTCCCTATAACTATATCACATGCATTCTGAATATACGCTTACAATACCAGATTGCCACTTGATCCAATCCGGGCCCTTCTGTGCTAGGAGGAAACTTTCTAGAAAACACAAACATTTTTACAGTTCACTGAACAAGAAGACACATAACAGATACAGACATTTACACATTAACACTAAAGTGTCTTTTCTGAGTGACCAAAGCATATTTGTAAATTAATCTTATTTGCAAAACTACTTTTTTTTTCAATATAGTCACCTGTTAAAAAATCGTGTGAATACTGCACGCACTTTTATCCACCCTTGTGCATGCATGCTCAACTTCTAGAACATATTTCATTTGTGATGTGCCCCAATCAACCCCTGCTTTTTTTTGGGAAGTTCATGCTTTTTGAATCTGGTTTTATACACCCAACATATATCTAAAGGTTTCTTACCCTGTATATTGAGTTTGTTTACCTCACGGAGGGGCGGAGGAGGGAGTCCTATAGTCACACTCTGCTACGATGCAATGATACAACATTTAGGTTAGATTCACCAACAAACATAAAGATTAAAGAAAGGGTTTTGCGGTCATGCGTGGTGGGGAGGATGAACGTCTAAATCTTATAAGGCTTACTTCATCAAGGATCTCCCTCGCTGGATCACCTAGAGTGTATCCCTATCCTCCTCCTGACGTTACCGCATCCGATATACAGCGTACTGTTAAATGCGGCGCTCGGCGCCCGGCTGGTGACTTCATGGCCGGGTGACGAGCTGGGCCCCATGGAATATGTAGTGCAAGGCCACTTAGCCCGGAAGAGAGAATGTATCATTCCCCAGGGGTCTCTTTACCAATAAATGGCCTGCTTTTCTGGTAAAACTCTGTTTTCAGTCAAAGATGTTTGAGAATAAATCTTGTAACATGATGGACGAGTTAATTTAATATTTTTGGTGAAACTCTGTTTTTGGACAAAGATGTTTGAGAATAAATCTTGTAACATGATGTACAAGTTTATTTAATATTTTCAAAGTGTTGTGATCTAAAGCGAGCCCCTAGAAAAGACACAGAAGGAGGGTGACATTGACCTGCAAACATGAAGCTCCTAAACCCTTCTTAGTGTTGTTATTATTATTATTTACTCCAGGTGTCTGTTCATGTAGCGTTACTATAATATATTATAATATGAACAAGCATATGTATATTGATCCAGCTGAAACGTCATCATTATTCACACCCAGATATCATCTTTCATTACTGAGGAGCAAAAATAGAAGGGTGCTTAATTTTTACCACTATTCATTATATTCAATTGCCTAAAAGAGAAGGAATGTCAAAGGATCTCCAAGGAACTACATCCATTCCCTACTCTGCTCTTCATATATTCATGTGGTGTGGGGTTCTTCGCCTAAACTGATATGAAATGTTTTTGGGAAGGGAGGGAAGACCAATACTTGTAACCAATGTATATCATCATTCAGCCCATTAACATGTGTCTTCTTTCGGTACACCCACCACTGTTCTCTTTCGAATAGTGTTTTACTCATATTGATCCCTGGCCTGAGTCTTAGAACTTCCAGTATGATCCACTGTAATTCTGTATCTGTGAGGTGAAAATCCAGGTAGTGTTTTGTTAGGCACGGGGATGTCTTTTTACATCTGATGGTGCTACGATGTTCATTGATTCCTAAACGAATCTTGCATGTTCTCATGCCAATATATTTTTTATCACACGGACAGGTGATCATAAAGATCACATTCTCTGTGTTGCAATTGGTATGGTGTTTTAATACCCAGGGGCGGTCTGTCCCAATGTCCACCTCTTTCTGTTGTTTTGTGTATGAGCATACTGAGCAATTTCCACATGGGAAGTGTCCCAAAGTGTTCTAGGTTTTCTTTCTGTGTTCGTCTCACTAGGAATACATGTATGTACCAGTCTGCCACTCAAGCTTGTACTCCTTTTTACATAGAATTGTGGTAACTCCCAATCAATAACTGCTGTTTAAAGTATTTCCCAGTTCTTAGAGATTATCGGCTTTACTGTGTTAGATGCTGGAGTGAAGGTAGTGACACAGGTAATCCTATCTTCTACCTCTTTTGTGTAAGCTTCAAATAAGGCTTCCCTATTATTATGGGCTTGTTTCTTCGCTTTCTTAATTATACTAGAAGGATATCTATGAGCCCTCAGCCTCTCAGCTAATCTATCTGCTTGTTCTTCAAAGGTAACCTCCACCAGTTACCATTGAAGCCCTCAAGTTCTGCGCCAGCTTCTCCTTAGTTTCCTTAGTTCCACTCTTGTAGTCAGGCCGCCTTTTCTTACACTGCACATCATAGGAATTGTTGCTAAAGCATTTACTTTTTCATCTACTCCGCTGCATAAAATTCAACCTTCTTAGCTAGCGAGAGTTATGAGATGACAAACAAATCTTTTTCTTCCTTTGTCACTCCAATAGTCAAAATCTCAACCTACTCCTGGATAAACGTATGCTTCCTCTTTTTTGGGTTGTGTGTGATTTCATAGAAAAATTATTTCAATGAATGCTATTACTGAAAAACCATTTCACTTAAACTGTTTAATGGAAATTCGAAGGAAACTTTGCATTTACCATTTCATTGAAACCAAGTCAGAGAATGTCTCTCTTTTCGAAATTGACTTTTGCTTCCTTATTTTAAGGTGTAAATGCAAATTAAGGTGTAGTTGCAGGTTACTTCCAGAATTTGTTTTTGACAGAGGTATTTAATTCAGTGCTTTGCTTCAGGAGACGTTATTTGAGGCTTGCATTTTTATGTTATTAAACAATTACTTTGGATGCTTTCAATTCACTGAATCCTCACCATCCCAAAACACCATTCATCTCTGACCTCCTCACGAACCCAAAGCACCATCCATACCCAGTTCCTAAAAGCCCCTCACCATGCCTACACTTCAACCATCCTTGAACCCTAAAAGCCTGCTCTATCCCTAAACACCACCCATTCCTTACCCATAAACACTCCTTATCATCTATCCCTTAACCCTGAAAAACCCTCTCTACATCTAAAATCCAGCTATACCAGAGCCCAGAAAACCCCTCACCATCCTAAACTCCATCCATTCCTGAATCATAATACGTTTTCTGTCCATAAACTTCACACATCCTTGACCCCTAAATCACCACACCACTCACCACTCCTAAGCTCCAACCATTCCTAAACCTAAACAATTCAAAAAGCTGTCTGAGCCAGTAAACTAGAACAACACCAGGTACTAATTACTGAGGCGATAAGAATCCTAAACTGAAGCTCCCTCAGATGAGGTTTCCCATTCCATAGCGAGTATTATCCTGGGTATTTCTCCCATGGGCAATCAATGGGAAAACAGATCTGAGTCCTTCCTGGCCAGCTTTGAGACTCTTTGGGAGAAAAAACAAGCATTTGCAATGCAATAGTTCTCGCATTCACGAGAGTTTCAGCTATTGGCACTGTAAATGACAATGCCTTTTATTTATGTTTTGGGTTTTAAAACATAAATGAAAGGCATTGTCATTTACAATACTGTGCTGGGAGGTGAAGCGGTGTGCTCCCATCCCCCTTCTGTTTAAAATGGCTCCCTTGAGCCACTGAGCTGACAAGCTCTTGGAGATGCACCTGTGCGCCAGGGAGAGGTACAGAGACCTGAGAGGATTGTGGCAGCTTTCTTAGCAACCCCAGATGAATTTCATTTTTATCTCTACTGATGAAGGATAATATCCAGAAACACATGTGCCTAGAGATTAACAGCACTAACCTGCAGCACCTTTAGAGAAACACTTCAGCAAAATTTAAAGTAAGCATATAAACTGAACTGCATTCACCAGGATGCTAAGGGGTGAACTGTGCTGGGAGGTGAAGTGGTGTGCTCCCATCCCCCTTCTGTTTAAAAAGGCTCCCTTGAGCCACTGAGCTGACGAGCTCTTGGAGATGCACCTGTGCACCAGGGAGAGGTACAGAGACCTGAGAGGATTGTGGCAGCTTTGTCAGCAATCCCAGATGAATTTCGTTTTCATCTCTACTGATGAAGGATAATATCCAGAAACACATGTGTCTAGCGATTAACAGCACTAACCTGCACCAACTTTGGTGAAACACTTCGGTAAAATTTCAAGTAAGCATTTAAACTGAACTGCATTTATCAGGATGCTAAGGGGTGAGCTGTGCTGGGAGGTGAAGCGGTGTGCTCCCATCCCCTTCTGTTTAAAAAGGCTCCCTTGAGCCACTGAGCTGACGAGTTCTTGGAGATGCACCTTTGCACCAGGGAGAGGTACAGAGACCTGAGAGGATTGTGGCAGCTTTCTCAGCAACCCCAGATGAATTTCGTTTTAATCTCTACTGATGAAGGATAATATCCAGAAACACATGCGTCTAGTGATTAACAGCACTAACCTGCACCAACTTTGGTGAAACACTTCAGCAAAATTTCAAGTAAGCATTTAAACTGAATTGCATTTACCAGGATGCTAAGAGGTGAACTGTGCTGGGAGGTGAAGCAGTGTGCTCCCATCCCCCTTCCATTTACAATACTAATAGCTCAAACTCTCACAAATGCAAGACCTACTGCATTGCAATAAAGGACCTTCTTGACCGCTAGTTAGATTGTAAATATCAGAGGAAGAGACCGGCCTGCGACCCCTTCAAAGTACTGATAAATAGTGCCATGAAGAAGATGTGTAAGTGTTGTAAATTACCCAGACACAAAGGGGTCGATTCCGATTCGGGCCGGAAAAAGCACCGACCGACTCGGATCCGGAAAAAATACCGACCGACACGCACCCGTGGCGCACGACACGCCAAGTACGATGCAAGGCGCGAAAAATCCGACCGACACGTAACGAAACCAAGTCGACCGACCGAGCCGCACGGAAAACAGCAATCCGGCCGGAAAACACGCGAATCCAACCGACCGACACGCACCCGGAACAAATCCGACCGAAACGTACACGCTAACTCCAAACCGCAAAGTACGATGCAAGGCGCGAAAACCACGAGCGAGTCGGACGGAGGACAAGCCGTACGACCGACACGCATACAAAACCGAGCCGAAGCAACACAATACACCGCGACCGACGCGTATGCAGCATAGAAAACTGCACAAACACAGCGTGAACGAAACGGAGAACACCGTACGAGACCAATGCAGGGTCCGACTCGGTCACACGAACGTTTCCAACATACACAAACAGCACAAATGAAAAATCACCCAAAAAAGGCCAAACAAGCAATTACCAAGCCAATAAATACTGGGGGGTGGGGACAGAGAACAAAGACACACCCACAACTCCACCTATATAAAGGACACAAATAACTACCATGAGCCTTTGCAAATGCCATTCCACTGCCAGCACCCAAGAGAAAGCAACCACACACCCACAGCTCATCCCTCACACAAGCCACACACCATCAGCACACCAACAAATACCAACCTCACATACACCCAGCAAAACACACACTCACACACCCTCACCTGCACACCAACACACACACTCACCATCACCACCCATCACCATGCCCCCAAGAAGAATCACAAGTTCCTAGATTGTGAATTGGAAGTCCTGGTAGACGAGATCCTCAGGGTAGAGCCACAGCTGTTTGGCGCACTGGTCCAACAGACCCCCATCTCCCAGAAAACCAAGATGTGGGAGAGGATCATCAACAGGGTGAACGCACAATCACCATGTCTGCGCACAAAGACCGACATCCAGAACAGGTGGTATGACGTGCGCAGGAGGGTCCGGGAGCTGCTCAAGAAAGACTACCTCATCAGCCAATACACCGGCAGTGGCCCTCCTGCCAAGCCAGTATACCTCAGGCCCTGGGAGGAGAAGGTGCGGGCCATCCTTCCGCCAGTGAGCGTATATGGACTAGAGAACATCCCAGAGCCTGGTGAGTACACAACAAATGTACACAATATTCTGACACAAAACACACACACATCACTGTCAAGGGGAGAGTCAAACCATGCACTCATAGCAATTACACAGCAACCAGAACAGAATCATCCCAAAATGTGTATGTCAGTCAGATAAACACAACACATGCCATCAAAAAAGTTACATCCAACCGTGCCATCACATGTACAAACACAACTACAACTACAGCTAGGCAGTGGCACAAATAGAACTAACAAACACATCCAGACATGTAGCCACCACAACAACACCAACACACAGTGAAGACCACTCAAAGGAAGGAATTCTGTGTATGCTGGCCAAGTCAGTGTAGCCAATAGCATCATGGGAGTCGCAGTCACACATATTGCCCCCCCACAACTGTCCCATCAACACCACCATGAACCATGCGCACATCACAGGGAGTGGAGAAGGACTCACAAGATGGCTGACACTGGCTACTGCTGTGGGGAGCACAAGGCCCTGCTGGCAAATGTGCACCAACAAACAGCAGGACACCACTGACTGACATCCTGAGAGACAACTTCCACTCCCTGCAATGCAAGCACGTTCCATGGTGGGATATCTGGCTGGCTGGGTGGGAAGGGGGACTTGCAGCACTGACTATAGTCACAAGCACCTCCCCTCACACACACCCCCCAACACAAACTCCACAGTACCCACCTGGTAGTATGCAATGCCCTCCATCCCAACACAAGATCCCACAAAGAACCACCACCCTGGGTTATGTTGTGTGAAGCACAGGGACACTCTTGGGACTCTTAGCCAAACAACTGCCAGGACAACACTCCCAGCCATCCTGTCAGCACAGCCAGCCCACCCCACAGGGAAGCAGAGTCAAAAGGAAGGAAGCATGGGCATGCTGGGAAGGGGGTGGAGGCAATAGCATGATGGGAGTCGTAGTCACTGATATTGGTCACCCCCACAACTGTCCCATCAACACCACCCTGAACCATGCTCACATCACAGGGAGTGGAGAAGGACTCACAAGATGGCTGACACTGGCTACTGCTGTGGGGAGCACAAGGCCCTGCTGGCAAATGTGCACCAACAAACAGCAGGACACCACTGACTGACATCCTGAGAGACAACTTCCACTCCCTGCAATGCAAGCACGTTCCATGGTGGGATATCTGGCTGGCTGGGTGGGAAGGGGGACTTGCAGCACTGACTATAGTCACAAGCACCTCCCTTCACACACCCCCCAACACAAACTCCACAGTACCCACCTGGTAGTATGCAATGCCCTCCATCCCAACACAAGATCCCACAAAGAACCATCACCCTGGGTTATGTTGTGTGAAGCACAGGGACACTCTTGGGACTCTTAGCCAAACAACTGCCAGGACAACACTCCCAGCCATCCTGTCAGCACAGCCAGCCCACCCCACAGGGAAGCAGAGTCAAAAGGAAGGAAGCATGGGCATGCTGGGAAGGGGGTGGAGGCAATAGCATGATGGGAGTCGTAGTCACTGATATTGGTCACCCCCACAACTGTCCCATCAACACCACCCTGAACCATGCTCACATCACAGGGAGTGGAGAAGGACTCACAAGATGGCTGACACTGGCTACTGCTGTGGGGAGCACAAGGCCCTGCTGGCAAATGTGCACCAACAAACAGCAGGACACCACTGACTGACATCCTGAGAGACAACTTCCACTCCCTGCAATGCAAGCACGTTCCATGGTGGGATATCTGGCTGGCTGGGTGGGAAGGGTGACTTGCAGCACTGACTATAGTCACAAGCACCTCCCTTCACACACCCCCCCCCAACACAAACTCCACAGTACCCACCTGGTAGTATGCAATGCCCTCCATCCCAACACAAGATCCCACAAAGAACCACCACCCTGGGTTATGTTGTGTGAAGCACAGGGACACTCTTGGGACTCTTAGCCAAACAACTGCCAGGACAACACTCCCAGCCATCCTGTCAGCACAGCCAGCCCACCCCACAGGGAAGCAGAGTCAAAAGGAAGGAAGCATGGGCATGCTGGGAAGGGGGTTGGAGGCAATAGCATGATGGGAGTCGTAGTCACTGATATTGGTCACCCCCACAACTGTCCCATCAACACCACCCTGAACCATGCTCACATCACAGGGAGTGGAGAAGGACTCACAAGATGGCTGACACTGGCTACTGCTGTGGGAGCACAAGGCCCTGCTGGCAAATGTGCACCAACAAACAGCAGGACACCACTGACTGACATCCTGAGAGACAACTTCCACTCCCTGCAATGCAAGCACGTTCCATGGTGGGATATCTGGCTGGCTGGGTGGGAAGGGGGACTTGCAGCACTGACTATAGTCACAAGCACCTCCCCTCACACACCCCCCCAACACAAACTCCACAGTACCCACCTGGTAGTATGCAATGCCCTCCATCCCAACACAAGATCCCACAAAGAACCACCACCCTGGGTTATGTTGTGTGAAGCACAGGGACACTCTTGGGACTCTTAGCCAAACAACTGCCAGGACAACACTCCCAGCCATCCTGTCAGCACAGCCAGCCCACCCCACAGGGAAGCAGAGTCAAAAGGAAGGAAGCATGGGCATGCTGGGAAGGGGGTGGAGGCAATAGCATGATGGGAGTCGTAGTCACTGATATTGGTCACCCCCACAACTGTCCCATCAACACCACCCTGAACCATGCTCACATCACAGGGAGTGGAGAAGGACTCACAAGATGGCTGACACTGGCTACTGCTGTGGGGAGCACAAGGCCCTGCTGGCAAATGTGCACCAACAAACAGCAGGACACCACTGACTGACATCCTGAGAGACAACTTCCACTCCCTGCAATGCAAGCACGTTCCATGGTGGGATAACTGACTGGCTGGGTGGGTGGGAAGGAGGTCCGGCTGCCAACCAAACACAACCAATGCAGACCATGTTCACACCCCAGAAAATACATAGAAATGCCCAAATAATGCAGGACAATGTGCCACACCAATATCAAACCCCTGACTGTGACGACTCAGGACAATGCAATGTACAGGCCCGCACCCAGAGGCACAGTCACAACTGTCATGTGTGTCAACCATTGATGCCCTCAGAAACATGACATACATTGTTTGTGTCTCCCAAAAACAGGTGATGATGGGGACACAGCAGCAGACGCTGAGGAGTCCCAGTCCCAGGCTCAAGAGGATGCCGAGCTCACTGGCGTCGTACAGCCTCTGTCCTCCTCGGACGATGAAGAACAACCTGGCACATCCGGTGCAAGTCAACATGCAGCACCAGCAGGACCACCAGCTGCAGCACCAGCAGGACCACCAGCTGCACCCCTGCACCCACCCCTCCAACGACTGTCACCACGAATACCATCCCTGCCGACATGGACAGAATAAGGAGCAACACCAGCACAGTGACCCTGGACCAACCTGGGGCCATGGCCACCACCACCACCACCAACTCCCAAGGTGGACCAGGGTTATCTGTGCGTGCCACTGCACACACTGCACATGTCAGCAGGGGTGGTGGGAGGGGTGGGAGACAGAGGTCGCTGCTTGCAGACGTTGCTGGTGTGCATGATGACCCACAACTGGTACGCATAGCTGATGCGTACCAGTCCAGCACCGGAGAGCTCAGCCAGGTAGTGGGGCTCCTCAGAGACATTAAACAGCAGCAGGCTGCCCATCATGCCCGCTTGGACTCCCACATGTCCCACGTGGAGTCACACATGTCCCGTGTGGACTCACACATGTCCCGCGTGGAGTCCAAGTGGGATGCACTGCATGAGATGACGGCGGTGCACAGGGACATTTTACAATGCCTCCGCCAGATGAACAGCAACCAGTCCACACCTCCCTGTGTGCCAACAACATCTGGTGCCGAACAAACTGCAACTGCCACAGGGAGGAAGGAGGACTCTGGCGGAGAGTCCCCTGCACCGCAGCAGCCTGCACTTGAGGGCCCCCCCAAGAAGAGGGGTCGTCCGAGGAGGGAAAAGTGAGAGGCCGATGGCCAAGCGCAACTCCCAGGAAGCCTGAACCTGTTCTGGATGTTCGCCTTTGTGCACAGACTGTTCACCCTGTTGACGGCAACACTACTCCCACACATTGCATGGGGAGTACAAGTTGGACCAATGTGTCAGACAACTGTGGCCCCGATACTGGGGATCCTGTCTACCCGGACTTTCAATTCACCTAGGAACTTGGGATTGCAAGATTCATGTACAGCACAACCCATCCTATGCACTATTAACACAAATGTATCACAATAAACACACTAATACATCATACTTGCCTCTGTCGTGATTCCAACGTGGGTGCTGTTATGGGGATGATGAACTGCAAAATTACACTGTGTATGCGAACTGCAACAGCAAGGACAACACAGGCATGTGAGTACAGGAAACGTGACACACATGAGATAGACACACCACCAGGGCTACACGACACATACACACCTAGGCCATCTGACTCATTGCCTACACTGATGTTGCCAGGGAAGATGTTGCAATGCACAGACACCACACCCATTCCCTGTTGTAGTCAAGTAGCCCACAGGTGCAGTAAGCAAATGGCAGTCAAATATGTGACCACAGACAACGCACATCACAAAGTGAAGCACAGGTTTATTACACAGTTGCAACATGCCGTAACCACTACAGATGCAAGGTAACCCCACCTGGCAGCGGGCACACAGTCAACAACTGTAGACGGAAGGAAGTCCATGGGTGTGGCGCACATCACCTGTAGGGACACAACAGCTACCAGCCTGGATGTGCAATCACGTCGTCGGTGGACACAGTTGACCAAACGAATCTGAAAGTACCCTGTGAAGGACAGAAATGACACACAGTCAAAAGCAATGGAGTACAGGACAGAACAGCAAAACACATGCACAATACATGTTACAAGATGCCCACCCAGAACCAAGTTAGCATGTCAACACTGTTGGGGAGTACAGCCCACCTGTCACCACACATCGCAACACACATCCAGTCAAGTGGCCCATGGACACACTCCCACAGCACCAGAGCACCACCCACACATCATGCCAACTCACATCATTGACATGACACCTCAGGATACTCACATTCAGCTAAAGAAGTTGGTGATGAGCTGTGTGCGGACATCACCATCACCATCATCATCATCATCATCGTCACTGGCATCGTGGTCCAGGCCAGGATCCTCCACAGGTGGCGGATGTTGGTCATTGTCATCCTGGATGAGAGGCAACTCCTTCCGCACTGCCAGGTTGTGGAGCATGCAGCAGACGATGATAATCTTGCACACTTTCGCAGGGGCATATGGGAGGGACCCTCCGGTCTTGTCCAGGCAGCGGAAGCGGCTCTTCAGGAGACCAAAGGTCCGCTCAATCACTCTCCTGGTCTGACCATGTGCCTCATTGTAGCGCATCTGGGCAGGTGTCACAGGGTTCCTGAGGGGTGTCAGCAACCACGGCATGTTGGGGTATCCCGAGTCACCTACGGACAGACAAGTGCACATTAGCTGACTTGGAACAGTGGGCGGAATACTACAGATCAGATCACACACAATGGCACAAAGTCAGTGCACACCGACAAGCCAGGCACGCTGGTTCGGCATCTGTGCCATCACCATGGGGATGCTACTACTCCTCATCACAAAGGCATCGTGTGCTGAACCAGGGAAACGGGCACACACGTGTGTGATGGTCATGTCTGCAAGACACACCACCAGTGCATTGACCGAGTGGTAGTGCTTGCGGTTCCTGTAGGCCTGCTCCTGGGCCTGTGGTGGTACCAAAGCCACATGTGTCCCATCAATGGAGCCAATTACATGCAGCATCCTCCCCAGGGCATAAAAGTCACTCTTCACGTCAGTGAGTCGTCGCAGTCTAGGGAAATAGATGTACCGGTTCAGGAAGAGCAACATTGCCGCCAAAACATCGCGGAGCACACGGCTGAACATGGTCTGTGACATCCCACCAGCAGTCGCCACAGTATGTTGGAAGGTACCAGTGGCAAAGAAGTGTAGGGCTGCCATCACCTTCACCTTGGGGGTCAGCGCTGTAGGATACGGCCGGCCAGGCTGCAAATGTGGGGACAACTGCACTGCCAAATCCTCAATCAGCTGCCTGGTGAAGCGGTACCGTCGGATGCTGTCCCGTTCCACCATCGTTGCCAGGTCTGGGAATGGCCGATGGACAGCAGGAGCCCTGCAGTGCAGAGGAGAAGTAAGCAAGATTGTCAGTCACCCCACATATGCGGCATTGAACACACTCAAGATCCCAACATACATCATTATGAGGCACAACTACATGAAGTGTGCAGTACCGGAAGGACATGTATGGTACATACATGGCCAACATCTGTCAACACGGTCCAACAGGTGGCATCAATTAGTCCCAGGTTGGCCCATTGGATATCATGAGGCCGTGTCACAGTTCCCATCTCCTGCTGCCGTGTCACAATAACCCCCCACAGGGACATGTGAGGACAGATGTGCCCCAGGCACCACAGCTCAACGACAGGTACATTCCCAGGGACCCTGTAATGCCACATGGACACTGGCATTACATGGAGTATCATGTATACACCACAGCAAAACAACCATGACCCCCACAGGTAGTGGCCCCACTTGCCACGGCAGGACAGACATGGACGTCTGTGACACACACGCACAACATCAGAGTCCATGCACACACAACGTGGATGTGGAGACTGTCTCCCATTGTGCACATGAAATCAGAGACATTGTAAACACCACATGCACAAAGACTGTGGAGGACCATCACTATTGTGCCACTGGGACACCCTGGCTCAAACATACCGTCCCACATGGGACTCACGGGGTATGTGACATGACATACACATACACCACTGTGAAATGTGACCATGGCACATGCACAGATATGAACAGTTGCACATCACAGTGGTCACGTACACGTAACACCCAGGATCCTGTCCCCATGAACACGTGCACAGCCTGGGGGTGGCTGCCCACAGGTGACACCCACAGGACAACATGTACACCAACATACACACAATAGGAAATGCAGCCTTATATGCCTTATGATAAAGTTTGGACAGGCTGTCGTGTGGTAGGTGTGCCCCTCACTCACTGGGAGCTATCTGTGGCTGGCATATGTCCATCTGAGACAGGCATGCTGACATATGCCAGTCACATGAACAGTGATGCGTTGAACTGCAATGGACCGATCGGTGCCTCCGGCCGGCCCATTGCTTTCAATGTGTGCGGGTACGCGTTGTACCCCTGTACGCGTTGTACCGCAATGGACCGATCGGTGCCTCCGGCCGGCCCATTGCTTTCAATGTGTGCGGGTACGCGTTGTACCCCTGTGCGCGTTGAACAGCAATGGACCGTTCGGTGCCTCCGGCCGGCCCATTGCTTTCAATGTGTGCGGGTACGCATTGTACCCCTGTGCGCGTTGAACAGCAATGGACCGATCGGTGCCTCCGGCCGGCCCATTGCTTTCAATGTGTGCGGGTACGCGTTGTACCCCTGTGCGCGTTGAACAGCAATGGACCGATCGGTGCCTCCGGCCGGCCCATTGCTTTCAATGTGTGCGGGTACGCGTTGTACCCTGTACGCGTTGTACCGCAATGGACCGATCGGTGCACACCCATTGACAATGGGCTTGCCTGGCAACGGACGCGTTTTCGGATTTCGAACGAGTCGGTTGCTGGAAATTCAGTTGGTCACCCACAACAATGTTGCAAAATCATGTATGTCATGAAGTTGAAGATTTGAAGGATGCTGTGGGCGTGTTTTGGTGCTGCTATTCCATGGATTGGCCAGATTCAGAAGATGCAAACGACTTGGACCTATCACTTTGGACACAAGGGACAGTATCTGCCTCTCCAGCACATATATATTGCTGGCTGTTCCCCTGAGAGCCCACTTGCCTGCACTACATGCTCCAAGACGACATCTGCCACTGCACTGCTGCTGTCTCTGCCCCTCTGGACCCTGCAATGGCACGTACTGTGGAGAGAGCCCCAGCCTTCAGCCTTGAAGAGAACCAGGCCCTGCTGGACAGCCTACTTCCACAGTACAGCAAGCTGTATGGGACACCAGGGGAGCAGGTGAGTGTTCTGTGCACTGCCTTTCTGAATGTGCTGTTTGTCTGACTAGCAAGGCTGAGAGTCTGCACGCCACTGGCTAGCAGGCTCACTGAGTAGTTGTCACCCCCCATAGTGTGTAGTGACTTGCACTGGACAGGTATGGTGCAGTGACAGTGCATTTGAACATGGTTTTACTTCCCATGCAATGATACCATGTAGTGACGTCTGGCAAACTGTCCATGGTCAGCGTTGCACTGCCTGTGTACATCATGTGCCCCTGTGATTGAGACATGTATATACAACTGTGTCATGCACGGATATGTTGCATGTGTGGTAATGGCCTTTTCACTTTGTCATCCTGACAGGTTAATGCCCATCGGAAGCAGGAAATCTGGAAGGACATCGTCCGGGCTGTCCGGTCCGTGGGGGTCTACAAGCGCCGGATCCGCAACTGCCAGAAGAGGTGGCAGGACCTTCGGGGCTGGACCCGGAGGATTGCACGGGTCCAGCTGAAGCTGTCGCCTCCTCGCAGGAGGGGCGGAACACGGACCCTGACCCCCACATGCTCCAGATCCTGGCGGTGGTGTTTCCAGACCTGGATGGGCAGCTGAAGGCCAGACAGCAGCAAGGAGGGGTGAGTCAAAGACTGCACTGTGAACTCTGTATTACATGCTTTGTGCCCTCCTCTGGCCTGGTTCAACTGCCACAGTGCAGCAGTCATGTTGTCCAGGAGCCATGTCCCTCTATTGTGCACTGCCCACTGCTCATCTGATAACCAGGTGTGGCCCTTACAGTCAGGGAATTGTGTCACTTGGGACTGTGTCCTTGCAGTTTGCTTCACTAAAGGTGGGGGACAGCATCTGTTTCCCTAACTCTGTTGTGGGCATCATGGGTGGGTCCATTGTTCACACAACGCCTGGGTTTGGACATGTGATCTGCGTGTTGCTTTGATATGCGGTCCACTTGCTGAGCTGAGCCACCACATGTGCCTGGGGTATGTGGCACACGCCCATGCAGCGGGTGGGAACAATGTTTGTGCCCCAGGAGTGTGCAGATTACGTGTGTCACACATACATAGCCAGCTATCCACTGTCCAGGGCACAGCCCTCATTCATGTGGAGCAGGACAGTCATGCCTACTCCAGGCCATGCAATGCACTCTGTACTCCCACTCCCGTGTATCAGCTGACACATTGTGCACAGTGATTTGACCCCTCCGGTGTCTGCCTCTGTGTCAGTGTGCTGTGGATTAGTTGCCAGGACTGCTGGGGTGTTTCTTGGTAGGGGCTCAGCATGCCCCTGGAGATGTGACCATAGGAGACGATACTTGTGTGTCACATAGGTGTTTGATCAGCTGCCCGTGCAGACTGGGGTATGCAAATGTGATGTTCAGGCAGCTGTTCCCCATTCACAGCAAATTGTGAGGGGCTCAGGTTCAGAGGGTAGTGTCACAGGTCTCCCATATGTCCAATAGGTGTGACCTGGACAGATGAGGGTTGAGATGATGTGTTGTGTGGGGGATGTACATGTGCACTTGTGCAGCTCCAGGACTTGCATTCCCCATGACCTACTATTGTGACACAGTGCGTAGTGTTGTTGTCTGGCTGCCAAGTCATACATCACTGAGACAGTGATGTATGACTTAACAGTCATGCCTCTGCCATGGCATGTGTCAACTTATTTGTGGTCCTGCAGGGGAGTGACATGTGCTACATGCACACCATAGTGGCGCTGGCTATCAGGACATGGGTGCATCATGGTGTCTGTCGCTGGTATGCATCACATGCATTTCCTATTTGACTCTGGGCATCCCTTTCATCCGGAAACCTGTACTGACTCAGTGGCAAGAGCTGTGATGTGTCCACACCGTGTCCTCTGCACTGTCCAACTACTGTGTACTTGGTGCATGTGTCCACACTGGGGTGTTGCAATCCAACAGACACCAGACAGATGGGTGCAAGGCCATGTGGGATGTGAGTGCCATGCTTGGCATCAGACTGACAATTGGCTTCTCCTGTTCAGTTAGGGCACTTTTAGCAATGTACAACTAATGATGCCAGGCCTTGCTCTGTGATGTGCTGTGCTCACAGTGGTGTGTGCGTTTGGTGCAGGTGACTGATGTCTGTCTGTTTCCCCATTGTTTGCAGATACATCCACGGCCACGGAAGGGGACAGCTCCACGGACCAGGAGGAGCCAGAGAGCCAGACTGGGTCAGCAGCCGAGGAGTGGTCGGAGGGACCCAGTGGCACGGAGGGCGAGGGAGCCACACCGAGGAATCCTCAGCACCATCCACCTCAGCTGAGGACCAGAGCAACTCGGAGGATGACTCCCTTGTGGAGGCGGGTGTCAGCAGCCACCACACCCCAGCTAGTGTTGCTGTCCCCGCCACCACCAGCACCACCACCGACCTCCCATCGGCTCCCATTCCCCAGGTCCGTGGAGGCTCCCATGTTCGGGAGCGTGTCTCCTTTGGCCCAGGCACCGCACCCCCTGCCCCTGTGTCCCCTGCTGCCCTGAGTGAGGAGTCTGTGTACTTCCTTCGCCAGCTCCATGTAGGGCAGACAGCCATGCTGAGTGTCCTCCATGCGCACACCGCACTGTTGACTCAGCTGGTGTCGTTCATGGAGGGCATCTCATCGGGCATGTCTGACCTACAGAGGGGCAACAGATCCATGGACTCCTCCCTGACGGCAGCAGTGTCCCTCCTCAGACAGTCCCTCACCCCTCCTGCCTCTGCTCCATCCACACTCCCCAGCACCTTGCCCGTCCCAAGCACACACACACTGGCACAGGCACACACCAGCACACACACATCCAGCACACAGACACACACGCCACAAACTAAACACACACGCACGCACAGTCAGGGGACTGAAACCAGACTCACAGGGGATGGGGCCCTGGTACACACACACGCATCCACGGGCACTGCGCAGTCCTCACTTGCCTCTCCCTCCAAAGCACCCTCCCTTGCCTCACCTGCAACCCCAAAGACCCAGCGCCTCTTCCTCAGTGACCTCGGCCTCTTCCCGTCCGATCCAGCTGCCCCAGCATCCAGGGGGAAGAGGAAGCCCCCCACATGGAGCAGAGTGCCCCTCGCCCCCGGACACCCTCCCCCAGGCGCAGACAGACTGAGGCCCCCACCCGCAAGTCCCCCGGAGTGGTAAGAGCAAGACCCCGCCGCCGCCCTGCAGCTCAAGCACCAGGTCACCTTCCTCCATCCCTCAGGCCCCCACTCCACAGGTGCCCCCGCCACACCCTGCCCCAGGTTCCCCCACCCACAGATATACCATCCCCAAGAGGCTCCGGCCTTCTCCCCCTGCCACTTGCTCTCCCGGCACCACACCCCCGCTGCGCTTGTCTGTGCCACTGATGTGGTGAGGGTGTCCTCCCCCTCTGTCCAGCCCACCTTGCCTGTTCCCCATTCTCCTCCCCTGGTGGTAGGCACTGCAGTGGAGTCCACTACCACCCTGTCTGACTTGGGCACTGCAGTGGCGGACCTGTCCACTCCATCTGCAGGGTCCACTGCAGTCGTGCCGGCACCCACAACATCTGAGCCATGCCCCCCAGTTGTGCCGGCACACACCATGTCAGACACCTCCACTGCAGTTGTCAGTGGCTCTCCAGCACCCACCACCCCTTCCCTGCTTCCTCCTGGTGAGCCCTGATCCTGTCCCTGCGGTGCCTGGCCTACCCCCCGGTTGCCCCTCCTAGTGGATTGTCCCTGGTTTTGTGCAGGCATGTGTAGGGTGGCATCTGCCACTGTCACCCACTTGTGACTTTGTTGATGGACTGGCCATTGGCCTTTGTTTATGTTCTACCGGACTTCTACTTTTAATGCCACATATGCTGAATAAAGCAACTTTCTGTTCTCTAGTGCTTTTGCTTCTGATGTACATGATGTAGATGATGCTAACAATGCCCTTGCTGCAGTGATGGTGATATTTGGTCTCATGATAATGAAGTGTTACTGTGCAGGAACCCATGTGGTCCAGGGGTTATGGGTCCTATCCTGTGGTGTATCCATGTCAACCATAGCAGCATCTGAGGGTGTCATGTGTTCAGTATTTGGCAATGAGATTTCCTACTTAGATTGGCAACTTCACATCTGTGGCTTCCACCCCTGCACATCTGTTGTGCCTGCCATTGTTCTATTCGTCTACTTCCCTGACCATGTGGCCATCTCCAGTGAACATGCAGGTTTGGGCATCAATGGGGAAGGACTCATCTGTGTTGTCAGTGCAACATTGCTATACAAGTGTGTTGGATCTGTGCTGATGATTCCGTTGGCACTTCCATGACCAGGCTGATGGGACGGGAGCCCTCATTTGTTGCTAATTGTTGATTGTGTGTCCCATTGCTGCCATGGTATGGTATCTGTTCGCCTCACATCTGCAGTCTCCACAGGGTATCTGCATGTGTGTGCCCATTGGTGCAAATATGTGGGTCTGCATTCGGATGGTCACTTCTGTCATTGTGTCATTGATGATTGTTGACGGTGTCAGCCCCCATGGGTGTTGTTTGTCTGCACATGGCCAAAGTTATGTCTTATTTGCACTGCAGGATTTGGCTCCCCCAATTTATGTTGCAATGGGACACATACACTACTTTGCCACTGATGTGTTTGTTGTTCTGTGACCAGGAATCATCCATGTAGTTTGGCAGTTGCACCTCTTACTTTGTCAACACTTGCCTTTTGGTCACTGTGATGATGGGGGTTTGGACCCCATTGCCACAATGTTCAAGATGTGCTGCAGCTATGGACCCCACACTTGCCTTTTGGTCACTGTGATGATGGGGGTTTGGACCCCATTGCCACAATGTTCAAAATGTGCTTCAGCTATGGACCCCACACTTATATTTTGGTCACTGTGATGATGGGGGTTTGGACCCCATTGCCACAATGTTCAAAATGTGCTTCAGCTATGGACCCCACACTTACCTTTTGGTCACTGTGATGATGGGGGTTTGGACCCCATTGCCACAATGTTCAAAATGTGCTTCTGCTATGGACCCCACACTTACCTTTTGGTCACTGTGATGATGGGGGTTTGGACCCCATTGCCACAATGTTCAAAATGTGCTTCAGCTATGGACCCCACACTTACCTTTTGGTCACTGTGGTGATGGGGGTTTAGACCCCATTGCCACAATGTTCAAAATGTGCTTCAGTTCTGGACCCCACACTTACCTTTTGGTCACTGTGATGATGGGGGTTTGGACCCCATTGCCACAATGTTCAAAATGTGCTTCAGCTATGGACCCCACACTTACCTTTTGGTCACTGTGCTGATGGGGGTTTGGACCCCATTGCCACAATGTTCAAAATGTGCTTCTGCTATGGACCCCACACTTACCTTTTGGTCACTGTGATGATGGGGGTTTGGACCCCATTGCCACAATGTTCAAAATGTGCTTCAGCTATGGACCCTACACTTACCTTTTGGTCACTGTGGTGATGGGGGTTTGGACCCCATTGCCACAATGTTCAAAATGTGCTTCAGCTATGGACCCCACACTTACCTTTTGGTCACTGTGATGATGGGGGTTTGGACCCCATTGCCACAATGTTCAAAATGTGCTTCTGCTATGGACCCCACACTTACCATTTGGTCACTGTGATGATGGGGGTTTGGACCCCATTGCCACAATGTTCAAAATGTGCTTCAGCTATGGACCCCACACTTACCTTTTGGTCACTGTGGTGATGGGGTTTAGACCCCATTGCCACAATGTTCAAAATGTGCTTCAGCTATGGACCCCACACTTACATTTTGGTCACTGTGATGATGGGGGTTTGGACCCCATTGCCACAATGTTCAAAATGTGCTTCAGCTATGGACCCCACACTTACCTTTTGGTCACTGTGATGATGGGGTTTGGACCCCATTGGCACAATGTTCAAAATGTGCTTCAGCTATGGACCCCCACTTACCTTTTGGTCACTGTGATGATGGGGGTTTGGACCCCATTGGCACAATGTTCAAAATGTGCTTCAGCTATGGACCCCACACTTACCTTTTGGTCACTGTGATGATGGGGGTTTGGACCCCATTGCCACAATGGTCATGGCCTGCTTGCATTGTGGGTGCCACACACATATATGTGTGGCACATGTGCTAGGGGGTCACATTGTATGTTCAAAGTCATGTTCGGTGTTGTAGGCATTTGACACAGTCTACACACGCTTGTCATGGTGTTGGGGGATGTCTTCTTCTTGCATTCCCTAGTTTGTGGTGTGCTGGTTGTGTCATGCATTGTCCATCCTATGAGTGGGGGTGGTAGTAGTGGTAGGCATCCTGCCCCCTGGCTAAGGGTGGTGGTAGGCATCCTGCCCCCCTGGGTGAGGGTGGTAGTAGTGGTAGGCATCCTGCCCCCCTGGGTGAGGGTGGTAGTAGTGGTAGGCATCCTGCCCCCCTGGGTGAGGGTGGTAGTAGTGGTGGGCATCCTGCCCCCCTGGGTGAGGGTGGTAGTAGTAGTAGGCATCCTGCCCCCCCTGGGTGAGGGTGGTAGTAGTGTTGGGCATCCTGCCCCCCTGGGTAGGGGTGGTAGTAGTGGTAGGCATCCTGCCCCCCTGGCTAAGGGTGGTAGTAGTGGTAGGCATCCTGCCCCCCTGGGTGATGGTGGTAGTAGTGGTAGGCATCCTGCCCCCCTGGGTGATGGTGGTAGTAGTGGTAGGCATCCTGCCCCCCTGGGTGAGGGTGGTAGTAGTGGTGGGCATCCTGCCCCCCTGGGTGAGGGTGGTAGTAGTGGTAGGCATCCTGCCACCCTGGCTAAGGGTGGTGGTAGGCATCCTGCCCCCCTGGGTGAGGGTGGTAGTAGTGGTAGGCATCCTGCCCCCCTGGGTGAGGGTGGTAGTAGTGGTAGGCATCCTGCCCCCCTGGGTGAGGGTGGTAGTAGTGGTGGGCATCCTGCCCCCTGGCTAAGGGTGGTAGTAGTGGTAGGCATCCTGCCCCCCTGGGTGAGGGTGGTAGTAGTGGTGGGCATCCTGCCCCCCTGGCTAAGGGTGGTAGTAGTGGTAGGCATCCTGCCCCCCTGGGTGAGGGTGGTAGTAGTGGTAGGCATCCTGCCACCCTGGCTAAGGGTGGTGGTAGGCATCCTGCCCCCCTGGGTGAGGGTGGTAGTAGTGGTAGGCATCCTGCCCCCTGGCTAAGGGTGGTGGTAGGCATCCTGCCCCCCTGGGTGAGGGTGGTAGTAGTGGTAGGCATCCTGCCCCCCTGGGTGAGGGTGGTAGTAGTGGTGGGCATCCTGCCCCCCTGGCTAAGGGTGGTAGTAGTGGTAGGCATCCTGCCCCCCTGGCTAAGGGTGGTAGTAGTGGTAGGCATCCTGCCCCCCTGGGTGAGGGTGGTAGTAGTGGTAGGCATCCTGCCCCCCTGGGTGAGGGTGGTAGTAGTGGTGGGCATCCTGCCCCCTGGGTGAGGGTGGTAGTAGTGGTAGGCATCCTGCCACCCTGGCTAAGGGTGGTGGTAGGCATCCTGCCCCCCTGGGTGAGGGTGGTAGTAGTGGTAGGCATCCTGCCCCCCTGGGTGAGGGTGGTAGTAGTGGTGGGCATCCTGCCCCCCTGGCTAAGGGTGGTAGTAGTGGTAGGCATCCTGCCCCCTGGGTGAGGGTGGTAGTAGTGGTAGGCATCCTGCCACCCTGGCTAAGGGTGGTGGTAGGCATCCTGCCCCCCTGGGTGAGGGTGGTAGTAGTGGTAGGCATCCTGCCCCCTGGCTAAGGGTGATGGTAGGCATCCTGCCCCCCTGGGTGAGGGTGGTAGTAGTGGTAGGCATCCTGCCCCCTGGGTGAGGGTGGTAGTAGTGGTGGGCATCCTGCCCCCTGGCTAAGGGTGGTAGTAGTGGTAGGCATCCTGCCCCCTGGCTAAGGGTGGTAGTAGTGGTAGGCATCCTGCCCCCCTGGGTGAGGTTGGTAGTAGTGGTAGGCATCCTGCCCCCCTGGGTGAGGGTGGTAGTAGTGGTGGGCATCCTGCCCCCCTGGGTGAGGGTGGTAGTAGTGGTAGGCATCCTGCCACCCTGGCTAAGGGTGGTGGTAGGCATCCTGCCCCCTGGGTGAGGGTGGTAGTAGTGGTAGGCATCCTGCCCCCCTGGGTGAGGGTGGTAGTAGTGGTGGGCATCCTGCCCCCCTGGGTGAGGGTGGTAGTAGTGGTAGGCATCCTGCCACCCTGGCTAAGGGTGGTGGTAGGCATCCTGCTCCCCCTGGGTGAGGGTGGTAGTAGTGGTAGGCATCCTGCCCCCCCTCGGTAGGGGTGGTGGTGCGCATTCAGGCCCCTGTGTGCATATGTGGCATTGGTGATGGGCATCCCGCCCTATGGTGCTGCTGTTGCTGGTGTAAGTATATTCAGCATCCCCGTGTGTGTGTGTGATGTGTCGTGTACGTGTTGTATGTGTTTTGTGGTTGGTGTCTGGCTTACCTTCTGCGCCGTACGCGTCCGTGCCTGTTCCGGTAGTAAATGTAGAATATTGGTATGATCGGGACGAAGGGATTCATGGTTGGTTCGTGTCGTTCGTCCTTCTCGTTGCTTCGCGTCGTCCTCGTCGCTCGCCTCGTCCTCGTCGCCTCGCGTCGTCCTCGTCGGTGCCGTGTTCGTCTCGGAGCCGTGGATCGTGTTGTGGCGCGAATCGGAGCTTATGTGCGCCTCTCCCGGATGCTTTGACGTGCCGTGCGTAGTGACGGGTTCCGGCGCGTACGGAAAGCGCATCGTACTTGTCCGGCCGGACGGGGCTGCATTTTTCCTTCCGTGCGACTCGATTCGGCGTTTCCGGATTCGCCTCGGTCGGAGCACAGGACCTGGTTTGGGTGAGTACGGCTCGGCCGGATTTTTTGCTGTTGTGCGCATCGTACTTGCTCGTTCGGTGTACTGTACGGATCGGTCGGGAAACAGGCTTTCGCATGGATTTTTTCCCGACCGAATGGTATTGGGTGCGCCTCCGACCGAGATCGGAATCGGCCCCAAAGTGTGAAGTGAGAGTTACATATGATCCGAGCTATAAACACTAACAAACCGCTCCAACACCTTTCACTCTGTGATTACACTGTCGCGGCTCAGGAGGAAGAGCGGGAGGGGGATATTTCCTGCCATCTCCGTGATTTGAGTGTTCAGTGTGGCGTTGCATAACGTCATTGCTTTCTTTGACCTAATAAAAAACACTCTAGCAGTAGTATGGCCCTGGCTTTCCCTCCTTAGCAGGGTGGGCTGTGCTTTATGGCAGGTATGGAGGGAGAGAGGGATGGTCTTGGCTGCCACTCCGGCCTCGTACAGTGCCCCTGCTATTACTAGTGAGCGAGAGGCGCTGAGGTGGTGGCATTGGTATTGGTGGTGGTGGTGGTATTGGTATTGGTGGTGGTGGTATTGGTATTGGCGGTGGTAGTGGTATATGTGGTAGTGGTATTGGTGGTGGTATTGTTGGTATTGGTGGTGGTGGTATTAGTGATATTGTGGTGGTGGTATTGGTGGTGCTGGTATTGGTAGTATTGGTGGTGGTGGTCTTGGTGGTGGGGTGGTGGCATTGGTGGTATTGGTGGTGGTGGTATTGGGGACGGTATTGATATTGGTGGTGGTGGTATTGGTGGTGGTATTGGTATTAATGGTGGAGGTGGTAGTGGTATTGGCAGTGGTGGTGGTATTGGTATTAGTGGAATTGGTGGTGGTGGTATTGGTGTTGGTGGTGGTGGTATTGATAGTGTTGGTGGTGGTGGTGGTATTGGTGGTGGTGGTGGTATTGGTGGTGGTGGTATTGGTGGTGGTAGTATTGGTGGTGGGGGTGTTGTGTTTGGTGGTGAAGGTATTGGTGGTATTGGTGGTGGTAGTGGTATTGGTGGTGGTAGTGGTATTGGTGGAGGTGGTATTGGTGGTACTGGTGGTATTTGTGGTGGTATTGGTGGTGGTGGTATTGGTGGTAGTGTTTTTGGTGGTATTGGTGGTGGTGGTGTTGATATTGGTGGTGGTGATACTGGTGGTGGTGGTGGTATTGGTGGTGGTGGTATTGGTATTGGTGGTGGCATTGGTATTGGTGGTGGTGGTGGTATTGGTGGTGGTGGTATTGGTGGTGGTGGTATTGGTGGTGATATTGGTGGTGGTATTGGTGGTGGTGGTATTGGTGGTGGTAGTGATATTGGGGGTGGTAGTGGTATTGGTGGTATTGGTGGTAGTGGTATTGGTATGCTGGTGGTGGTATTGGTGGCATTGGTATAGATGGTGGTGATATTGGTGGTGGTATTGGTGGTATTTGGTGGTGTTGGTATTGTTATTGGTGGTGGTATTGGTATTGGTATTGGTGGTGGTATTGGTGGTGGTAGTGGTTTTGGTGGTGGTATTGGTGGTGGTATTGGTGGTGGTATTGGTGATGGTGGTGGTATTGGTGGTGGTGGTATTGGTGGTGGCATTGGTGGTATTGGTTGTGATATTGGTGGTATTGATGGTGGTGGTGGTATTGGTATTGGTGGTGGTGGTATTGGTGGTATTGGTATTGGTGGTATTGGTATTGGTGGTATTGGTGGTGGTGGTATTGGTGGTGGTATTGGTATTAGTGGTATTGGTGGTGGTGGTATTGGTAGTAGTGGTATTGGTAGTGGTGGTGGTATTAGTATTGGTGGTGGTGGTATTGGTGGTGGTGGTATTGGTGGTGGCGATATTGGTAGTATTGGTGGTGGTGGTGGTGGTATTGGTGGTGGTGGTGGTATTGGTGGTGGTGGTGGTTGAGGTTATTGGTGGTGGTATTGGTGGTGGTATTGGTGGTGGTGGTAGTGGTGGTGGTGGTACTGGTGGTGGTGGTATTGGTGGTATTGGTGGTGGCGGTGGTGGTATTGGTGGTGGTGGTATTGGTGGTGGTGGTGGTGGTATTGGTGGTATTGATGGTGGGGGTATTGGTGGTGGTGGTATTGGTGGTGGTGGTATGGGTGGTGGTATTGGTATTGGTGGTGGTGGTAATGGTATTGGTGATGGTATTGGTATTAGTGGTGGTGGTATTGGTATTAGTGGTGGTGGTATTGGTGGTGGTATTGGTGGTGGTGTTGGTGGTGGTGGTATTGGTGGTGGTGGTATTGGTGGTGGTGGTAGTATTGGCGGTGGCATTGGTGGTATTGGTGGTGGTATTGCTATTGGTGGTGGTGGTATTGGTGGTATTTGTGATGGTATTGGTGTGGGTGGCATTGGAGGTGGTATTGGTGGTAGTATTGGTGGTATTGGTGGTGGTATTGGTATAGGTGGTGGTGGTGGTATTGGTGGTGGTATTGGTGGTGGGGGTATTGTGTTTGGTGGTGGAGGTATTGGTGGTATTGGTATTGGTGGGGGTAGTATTGGTGGTATTAGTGGAGGTGGTATTGGTGGTGGTGGTATTGGTGGTGGTGGTATTGGTGGTGGTATTTGTATTGGTGGTGGTGGTGGTATTGGTGGTGGTGGTATTGGTGGTGGTAGTATTGGTATTAGTGGTATTGGTGGTGGTATTGTTGATGGTGGTATTGATAGTAGTGGTATTGGTAGTGGTGGTGGTATTAGTATTGGTGGTGGTAGTATTGGTGGTGGTGGTAGTATTGGTGGTAGCGATATTGGTGGTATTGATGGTGGTGGTGTTATTGGTGGTGGTGGAGATATTGGTGGTGGTATTGGTGGTAGTATTGGTGGTATACATGGTGGTGGTATTGGTGGAGGTGGTATTGGTGGTATTAGTGGTGGCGGTGGTGGTATTGATGGTGGGGGTATTGGTGGTAGCGGTGGTGGTATTGGTGGTGGTGGAATTGGTGGTGGTGGTATTGGTGGTGGTGGTAATGGTATTGGTGGTGGTATTGGTATTAGTGGTGGTGGTATTGGTATTAGTGGTGGTGGTATTGGTGGTGGTATTGGTGGTGGTATTGGTGGTGGTATTGGTATTGGTGGTGGTGGTGGTATTGGTGGTGGTGGTGGTATTGGTATTGGTGGTGGTGGTGTTGGTGGTGGTGGTATTGGTGGTGGTGGTATTGGTGGTGGTGGTGGTGGTATTGGTGGTGGTGGTGGTGGTATTGGTGGTACTGGCGGTGGCATTGGTGGTGGTATTGGTGGTGGTATTGGTTTTGGTATTGGTGGTGGTGGTATTGGTGGTGGTGGTATTGGTGGTGGTGGTATTGGTGGTGTTTGTGATGGTATTGGTGGTGGTGGTATTGGTGGTATTGTTGGTGGTATTGGTGGTGGTATTGGTGTTGGTGGTGGTATTGGTGCTATTGGTGGTGGTATTATTGGTGGTAGTGGTGGTATTGGTGGAGGTGGTATTGGTGGTGGTGGTATTGGTGCTGGTGGTGGTACTGGTGGTATGTGTGGTGGTATTGGTGATATTGGTGGTAGTGGTATTGGTGGTGGTGGTATTAGTGGTGGTGGTATTGACATTGGTGTGGTGGTATTGGTGGTGGTATTGGTTTTGGCAGTGGCATTGGTATTGGTGGTGGTGGTATTGGTAGTGGTATTGGTGGTGGTGGTATTGGTGGTGATGATATTGGTGGTGGTATTGGTGATGGTGGTATTGGTGGTGGTATTGGTGGTGGTGGTATTGGTGGTGGTGGTGGTGGTATTGGTGGTGGTGGTATTGGTGGTGGTGGTATTGGTGGTGGTATTGGTTTTGGTATTGGTGGTGGTGGTATTGGTGGTGGTGGTATTAGTGGTATTTGTGATGGTATTGGTGATATTGGTGGTATTGTTGGTGGTATTGGTGGTATTGGTGGTGGTATTGGTGGTATTGGTGGTGGTGGTGGTATTGGTGGTATTGGTGGGGGTGGTATTGGTGGTGGTGGTGGTATTGGTGGTGGTGGTATTGTGTTTGGTGGTGGAGGTATTGGTGGTATTGGTATTGGTGGTGGTAGTATTGGTGGTAATGGTGGTATTGGTGGTGGAGGTGGTGGTATTGGTGCTGGTGGTGGTACTGGTGGTATGTGTGGTGGTATTGGTGATATTGGTGGTAGTGGTATTGGTATTGGTGGTATTAGTGGTGGTGGTATTGTAGAAATAAAAACCTTCTTAGGGGTTCACTGATACATCTGGTCCTTAAGACCAACAAAGAAGAGATTGGCACAGAAGCTGTAATATCAAAAAAACATGTTTTATTAACCTCAGATGAGGGAGATTGCATCTTACGGTACCCGCAGGCCACTGTAGGAGGCATTCTAATGAGTGCAGAGAACAGGGTCCTTATATATGCATTTGTTATATAGTCAGCATAAAATCAAGGGGAGGTCCTAGCACATACAAGCATGCTTATTGACTAATATGGGTATACAAAATTTGCTTGCTCCACAAAGTGGGAGGGGAGACTAAACTGCTTACATGAGTAAGAATAGCTTGACAGTTCTATACTAGGAGCAGGTGCATTCTACCAGCTAGGCCTCTCTGAGCATGTGCAAGACTCTGGAAGAAGGAGAAAGCACATGGCTAACTAAAATGGCTGCCAAGTACAAAATGGCTTTCAGCTCATGCTAACAGCGATTCCTGCAATCTTTAACAGACGATCCTTTTAGCATGAGCTAAAGACATTACCATGATCTAGTAGAGACATAGAAAATATTTTGCACATTTTCTTTTCATAAATTCATCAATATCCTATGCTAGGTGGGCATTTACATTCTAAACATTTCATTAAGCAGGTATATACAAGGTATAAGCAGGAGTACAAAGTGAACAGAGCATTGGGTCATACAGGTAGCAAGAGAGAATAATGACTATTATCTCAAACAGAAATCTCAATATTTTCCAATGATAAGTAATGCAAATGTCAGGGAAGTCAAAATAGATTATTACAAAAACAATCCTGGCTCCGGGGGACCAGGAGGACCACACAGGGCCATAGGAATTAGGACAAGGAGCCGCAAAGGGCTGCTCCTCCAAAAAAAAATGGGACGACCAAAGGGGTACATTACTAACAAAAAAGAGAGTCCTTGGGAAAGTTCTAAAACCAACCAGCCAGAGGGGAGTCTTCTCCCTGTGTCCGTTTGAGCCTCACAGGCAGGCTCTTGTTGTTCCCACGGTGGAGCTGCACAACTCGCAACTCAAGAATCACGGAGAAGGAAAAGTCTTTCTTTCAGGATCGGGCAATCACCCCCCCAGGGCAAATACCCTCAATGATCCTATCCAGTGTCTCAGGCAGTGCACCAGTTTTCTTCACTTTAATCTAACAGGCACCAAGGGCATAGCACCTGTACCCTAAACTCAAGTCCTTCCCTAACTCCTGTATTTGCACCTCTGGCGCACTGCTCTTTTGTTGGGGCACAAATTGTACCCAATGTGCTCGGGCATCTCTTGATCAACAAACAAAGGCGTAGACTTGCATTCACTTTGGGACCAGGATTAAGAGGCCTGATGCTAGGATCTCTGAAGCAACCCTTGTTTCAAAGGGGGTCACCTCAAGCAAAAGCCTCCTTGCCGTCCTTGTCGTTCTGTGACTCTCTCAGCTGGGCATCAAAAACTGGATCCACATAAAGATTTCTCCATCCTGATTTGTAACCCCGTCTTTCGCCCAAGACAGTGGCAGGGGTACACACTTCACGTCCCAGTGCTTCCGACTTCACTGAGGTCCTAGTTGCCAGCAACGCCTATGCTGGTTCCCTTCACTTTGGCTTCAAGCTGCAGTGGCGCTGACTCCCAGGCTGGATCTGATGTCCGGGCCCTCTGGCAATGGTTGTAAGGCAGCAAATATCTATTGGTGGACAGAACAAGAGGTCTTTAGACAAGGCACAGAAATAATCTAACAACAGAGAGGATAGTCTCAGAATACTTCCTTAGCCTTGGGGCGCCCCATACATTAGCAAGGCACCCAAGAACCACTTCATCTATCTGAGAGTAGAAAACCCTGGACCTATTGGCAAGTATAAAAGGAACGTTTTGGTGAACTGACAAGAGTAATACATCACCCAATCCCAAACAGCCAAGGAAGTCTGTGTTCATTTACTAAATTCTGAGGAAAAAAGAAAAACAATACAAACATACTCCAAATACTTACATTGGTGTATTCCTATATTACCAATCTGAAGAACCCTCAAGAAAAAGGAAATGTTCTACACTTTTACTCATAGATTTTACATTACTTGTACAGGACTGCAGACACTTGTAAAATAATTTCTCTTACATGTTATGCTTAGGACCATGCTCTCATGTTATAGGTGCAGCAGGAAAATCTAAGACTGCTAATTTAACAGGGATTCTTATTGCAAAAGAACTAAACTTCAACATAGTGGGTACTTTTTCTTCAGCAGAACATGTTATGACAAACAAACTCCTATAAAACAATATTTTCCTTCAAAATGTTTGCTAAGGATCACATGAGCGTCTTTCCTGCATTGTACTTTTCACGATCTGGACTATGCAACATCATTTTCAAAAGGAAAAAAACCCTATCTCCAGCTCTAATAAGGGCTGTCAGCTTATTTACATAGACTAGCTAATAAAAGACTAGCAATGCCCTTGCAAAACTGTATAGAACATGAGAATAACATAAACAATAATAGTGTTGCCACCTGAGATTTTTGAACAGAAACCGCCACTATACAGTTCTCCTTAAAGATCAAATAAGGGAACATCAATCTGTTCTACTCATTCTTTCATACAGGATGGGCAGTAACATAGCTTATGTGTTTCATCTTTTTATTAATTCTAACAATTTTAAAACAGTATTACAGAATAGCCAATTGTAATTGTAATTGTAAGTAGCATTTATATAGCGCAGCTGTCACCCAACGGGCATCCTGGCGCTGGGATTACCTAAATCATTGTGCAGCTATAAAACTATGAATCATCATGCGCCAATCTCTCAAGGCTATTCTTTTGGAAAGAGCCTGGTTTTTAGCTTTTTTCTAAACTGCAGTAAGTCATCAGTCTGTCTGAGTTCACTTGGTAGTTCATTCCATAGCCTTGCGGCTGCATAGCCAAATGATCTACCTCCTAGTCGGGTTTTCTTGACTCATGGGGTACATACTAGGTGGGCTGCCAAGGAACGAAGACTTCTAGCTGTGGAGTACCAAGTAAACATTCTCTGTAATGGTTTAGGCCCCATTTTGTGTGCCGCCTTATGAACAATGCAAAGTGCCTTAACTGTCACATGGCCATTTCCTAGACAGCTTTAGACAGACTCAAAAAATAGTGAGAAAAAGAAGAGAGAAAACATAATTTTGCCTACCCTTAATTTGTAGAGGAGCTAGCCTCCTTCCCCCATTTTGACAGTAGGAAAACCTGAAACAGGTTTTACTTCTGTCAACACTTTCAACCCCTATTTGTAGCAACTGGGCACAAACAAACTTGTAGGAGATATCTTAGAAAGTGGCTATTCTCTGATTCAGTCTAACACAATGCAAATTGAGTTAACTTTAAATATTTTCTACAGCAATTGTACTAGATTAACATGAGGGCGCATGAATGCAAACTAAAATCCATTTCCTCCTTATCGTAGCCCCTACACAGTATTCTTTAAACTAAAACCATTATTTTATATAAATGGCAGATCAATGTTCAACTGAGGGTTGTCTTCCTTCGTGGCATAGGACTGCGCAAAACGTGTGTTTGCTAAAAATAGGAAGCAAAGCTTCTCTTTCTCTCTTTGCGCTATCATCTCGTCTTTCAAAAACTTCACCCTGCTAAGTTGCTAAATACAGAACTCCGACCTTTGACCCGTTCAGCAGCTGCTCATTTTTGCGTGCAAGGCTTGCCATGCGGTTTGTAATGCAAAGCAACTCCGGAGAATCACAGCGAAAAGCAGTCCTATACTTATTTTCATTTATGTACAGTGGTGTGCAATCTAGTAATGCAGAGGCAGCTGTTTATTTTATACTTGCATATACTTTATGGAAGCCTGAGAGCACGTTAAAACTGCCTTGAGTGGTAGAACTGCTTGTAAAATTGTGAATTTAGCTCAATTTCGACTTTGGTGGTAGGGGCACTTAAAAATGAATATCCTACAATATTTTTGCATAATAGGAACCCCCAAAGTGTTCTCTAGATAGCTCAGGAATGGGAAATCAGAAATGCATAAGATATACCCTTATAAAAACAAGTTTTGTACGGCTGGGTAAAGTGACATTTCCCATTTAAGTTCCCTTCTTATTGCGGTACAGCACTGCTTAAATTCAACTTTGATGCTAGAAATTCACAGTATGATGATTAGGCTTTATAAAGATGAAAAACGAATTTAAAGCATTTGTTTTTAACAATATATTTTTTCCCATATAATTAAATTTTATTTTTTATCAATAAAACCAACCATTTTGATGATTCCACATTGGAAAAGCAAGCTTCATTCGTAGCCTATCATATTTAAACACATTCATTCATAACCCTAAGCACAGAAGCCTTTACTTGAAACAGGAAAAGTCTGCGCCACTTTTAATGGACAGTTATCATTTAACATCGGAACCACAGATATACTTATGTAAAGAAGGCATTAAGAAAGGAAATCCCTACTTTCAATTTTGTTCTCTGTTATCCAAAATAATGAAACTGGTGTTTTGAAACTTTTAAAATAATGCAGGCCTGTATACCAGGTTTACACTGACTTAAAATGTCGCTGACACAGCATTCCTGTCTGTGGTCGTGAGCAGGAATAGCCATATGCTATTTATGCAGCTGTTGTTTGTCAGCAGGCGTCGAATTTTCACGCCTTTCTCAGGAAAAAACCCCTTTATTATTTGAAATACCCTGACAGAGTTAAATCCCCATTTGCTGTGTCAAACGGTGTCTTTTAGTTAGTTAGTTTAAACAAAGCTGTCGGAAAGCTTTTTCTCGGGTGCTGAAAGAAAGGCATGTCACAGTCTATTTAAAAACTGAGGCATTTCAATGCAGTCAAATCTATCTTTCTATAATGTGTATTTAGTTCAGCAACGACCAAATTCATTCAAATGATGTGCATGCCTTTTAATGTCTAATACAATATTTAAAGAAAAGGCTGTAACATGTATTTTAGTCTATTGATTACAAAACACACAATTTCGTTTTTTTTTTCTCTCTGTATGAGGCCTATTTTAATCCTATTGAATACGAATTCTAATTTTATGTTTAACATTGTGGCAATTTGCACACATGTATAGTGTCTTACTCTGTCAATTTAATAGTAACATGCAGCTGTTTAGCATATGTTACATAATTTATTTCTGGATTTTTATTTAATATGTAAGTAACTAAATGACAGTTTGCATAACAGAATGATGACAGCAAAAAAAACATAAACAAACTCATTGAGCTCATTCAGACAGTTACAGAAGGACACAACACAGCGCGCTTAAAGCTAGCCATTCGTACACAGAGTACTCACACAAATATTACCAATGTCAAACCAAAAACCCCACAGAGACATTTAAACACACATTTAACCCACAAATCAATACTTAGAACAGCTTACAAAGTGTACGCAAGACCAACCTATTTGTAAATACTAATTGTAAGTCATATTTACAAGAAGAGCTCTCAAAAGTAGCCCAAAAAAAACTGTCCCATGGTCAAAAAGCTGAAATACACCAAATTCGCCGGTTTTGGCTGGTAGAACACTCAAAAAGCGCTCTGCATATCACCACTTATGAATGTTACTAAGTGCGCAGATCCGGATCCGTTTCATGTACATATTTAGTTCCATGGGGTACTTAGTCACCAAGGAAGAAATATCTTTTTACTATACGTGAACCTATTTAGGTATCCTCTCTGAGGGGAGTCAGCTGAGTACTTCCTAAATCCATATCGGTACCTCCAAGACAGCAGCACTTTCAACAAAGTGTGCTGGTAACAGGCATGCCAAAAATATTATAGCATATATAATATTATACTCCAAGTGACACTTAACACAATGTGTGCCGTTCAAATTTTCAAAGTTTAGAGAAAAATCTCCTCATTACCTGCCTATATGAATTGCAATGCATATATAATTACAAAACAAATTCCAAAATTGGCCAATCATACAAACAAAGCCACAGTAAGTGTTACTAAAACTACCTTACCAATCAAAGGCATCAAACCAACAGCAAGTGCCGCAAAACGGCTCTTACCAATCAAATGGTGTCCAGGTTCCAACTGCTGTTCTGAGTGACCTAACGGTCGTTTTAAAATACTCACGCCAAAGAAGTTCTCAGTCGGGAGCGGCAAACACTTGGAGGATCAGAGCAGGAAGACCAGAAATATACTGGGCTGGAAGACAAAACAATCTCCGTGCGCAGGGTACCTCCTCAGTAGATTCCTGTCCTGTACTCCTCAGTAGATTCCTGTCTCCCTTCAAGACCACTCCCTTGGATAGCCGCTGCACCGATGAGTCCCACTTTCGGGCGCCATTTGTAGAAATAAAAACCTTCTTAGGGGTTCACTGATACATCTGGTCCTTAAGACCAACAAAGAAGAGATTGGCACAGAAGCTGTAATATCAAAAAAACATGTTTTATTAACCTCAGATGAGGGAGATTGCATCTTACGGTACCCGCAGGCCACTGTAGGAGGCATTCTAATGAGTGCAGAGAACAGGGTCCTTATATATGCATTTGTTATATAGTCAGCATAAAATCAAGGGGAGGTCCTAGCACATACAAGCATGCTTATTGACTAATATGGGTATACAAAATTTGCTTGCTCCACAAAGTGGGAGGGGAGACTAAACTGCTTACATGAGTAAGAATAGCTTGACAGTTCTATACTAGGAGCAGGTGCATTCTACCAGCTAGGCCTCTCTGAGCATGTGCAAGACTCTGGAAGAAGGAGAAAGCACATGGCGAGCACATGGCTAACTAAAATGGCTGCCAAGTACAAAATGGCTTTCAGCTCATGCTAACAGCAATTCCTGCAATCTTTAACAGTATTGATAATGGTGGTGGTGGTATTGGTATTGGCAGTGGCATTGGTATTGGTATTGGTGGTGGTGGTATTGGTGGTGGTATTGGTGGTGGTGGTATTGGTGGTGATGATATTGGTGGTGGTATTGGTGGTGGTGGTATTGGTGGTGGTATTGGTGGTGGTGGTATTGGTGGTGGTGGTATTGGAGGAGGTATTGGTGGTATTGGTGGTGGTATTGGTGGTGGTGGTATTGGTATTGGTGGTGGTGGCATTGGTGGTATTGGTATAGGTGGTGGTGATATTGGTGGTGGTGGTGTTGGTGGTATTTGGTGGTGTTGGTATTGTTATTGGTGGTGGTATTGGTGGTGGTAGTGGTATTGGTGGAGGTGGTGGTGGTATTGGTGGTGGTGGTGTTATTGGTGGTGGTATTGGTGGTGGTATTGGTGGTGGTGGTATTGGTATTGGTGGTGGTATTGGTAGTGGTATTGGTAGTGGTATTGGTAGTGGTATTGGTGGTGGTGGTATTGGTGGTGGTGGTATTGGTATTGGTGGTGGTGGTATTGCTAGTATTGGTGGTGGTATTGGTATTGGTATTGGCGGTGGTGTTGGTATTGGTGGTGGTGGTATTGGTGGTGGTATTGGTGGTGGTGGTAGTCAATCAATCAATCAATCAGGGGTTTTTAAGCGCACTACTCACCTGTGAGGGTCTCAAGGCGCTGGGGGGGCGGGTCCAGCAGTTCTGTTCAGCCGAAGAGCCAGGTCTTGAGAGCCTTCCTGAAGGTGTTCAGGGAGGAGGCGTGTCTGATGTTGATCGGGAGCTCATTCCAGGTCATGGCCTCGATGTAGGAGAAGGCTCTTCCTCCTGTTTTGACTCTGCAGATGCGTGTGGTTTCGGCGAGGGTGAGGTTGGCGGATCGGAGGTTCCTTTTGGGTGTGTGGAAGGTGATTCTGTCATTGAGGTATTGGGGTCAGATGTTGTGTAGGCTTTTGTAGGCATGGGTGAGTATCTTGAAAGTGACTCTCTTCTCGACGGGGAGCCAGTGGAGATTCCGTAGGTGTTGGCTGATGTGTTTGTGTCTAGGAATACCAAGGACAAGTCTGGCGGTGGTGTTCTGTATCGTCTGGAGTTTGCGGAGTAGAGACTTGTTTATGCCGGCGTAGAGGGCGTTTCCTTAGTCCAGTCTGCTGGTGATGAGTGCATGGATGACTGTCTTCCTTGACTCGGGGGGATCCATTTGAAAGTCTTACGGAGGATGCGGAGGGTGTTGTAGCAGCTGGAGGTGACGGCATTGACCTGTCGGTTCATGGAGAGGGAGGAGTCGAGAATGATGCCCAGGTTTCTGGTGTGGTCCTTGGGGGTCGGGCGGTGCCGAGGGCAGTGGGCCACCAGGAGTTATTTCATGCTGATAGGGTAGTTCCGAGGACGAGGACTTCTGTCTTCTCCGAGTTGAGTTTCAGGCAGCTGTTGCTCATCCAGGTTGCGACGTCCTGCATTCCTTCCTGGAAGTTGAGTCTGGTGGTGGTGGGGTCTTTGGTGAGGGAGAGGATGAGCTGGGTGTCGTCAGCGTAGGATACTATGCTGAGGCCATGCTGTTGGACGATGACGGCGAGGGGGGCCATGTAGATGTTGAAGAGGGTTGGGCTGAGCGATGATCCCTGGGGCTCGGAGAGGATGGGCGGTAGTCTGATCCTTTGGCTTCTGCCAGTGAGGAACGATCAGATCCAGTCAAGGGCGGTTCCTTGTATGCCGGCGTTGTGTAGTCTGGCGGTGAGTGTGCGGTGGGAGATGGTGTTGAATGCTGCTGATAGGTCGAGTAGAATCAGGGCTGTGGTGTGGCCTTGGTCGAGGAGGGTGCGGATGTCATCTGTGGCGGCGAGTAGGGCGGACTCGGTGCTGTGGTTGGTGCGGAATCCGGATTGGGACGGGTCGAGGATGGCGTTGTCCTTGATGAACCTTGTCAGTTCTGTGTTGACGGTCTTCTCAGCGACTTTCGCTGCAAAGGGGAGGAGCGAGATGGGCCGGTAGTTCTTGAGGTCTGTTGGATCTGCCGAGGGCTTCTTGAGCAGGGGCCTGACTTCTGCGCGTTTCCAGTCATCGGGGTAAGTGCCGGTCTCGAAGATGGTGTTGATGGTGCGTCGTAATTCAGGTGCAATGGCGGTGGCGGCTCTGTGGTAGATGTGTGGTGAGCAGGGGTCTGTGGGGGCACCTGAGTGGATGCCTTTCATGGTCGAGGCGGTGTCTTTGGTGGTGATCGGTGTCCAGGAGGAGATGGTGGAATGGCTGGTGTTGTCAGAAGACGGGTAGGTTGCAGAGTCATGTGTATGGTCATTGAAGTTGTCGTAGAGGTTTTTGATCTTCAGGTGGAAGTAGGAACCGAGCTTGTCGCAGAGGTCTTGGGAAGGAGTGATGTCCGTTGCTTCGCAGGGGGGCTTGGTGAATTTCTGGATGACGCTGAAGAGTTCCTTGGAGTTGCTGGAGTTGGCGAGGATTTTGTTGTGGATGAATGTCCTTTTGGTGGTTCTGATGTGTTGGTGGTGTTTGTTCACTGTGTTATTGTAGGTGGTGTAGTTTTCCGGCATCTTGTTGTTTCTCCAGTTCTTCTGCAGGCGTCTGCAAGTGCGTATGGTTTCTTGGAGGTCAGTGGTGAACCAGGCGGCATTCCTGGGGCATTGTCCGTCGGAGTTGCGTAGTGGGGCGAGCTTGTCTGCGCAGTTGGAGATCCATGTGTGGAATTCCCTGGCTGCGAGGTTGGCGTTGGTTGTAGCAGTGGGGGTGTTGTGGTTGAGGGTGGAGTTGAGCTGCTCCTCGGTGATTCTGCTCCAGTTTCTTCCCAGGGGGCGCGGAGCTGGTTTGGGCGGCTTGGGTTTGTCGACGAGGAAGTTTATGCAGTGGTGATCGGTCCACGGGGGTTGCGTGGTGTGACTGAAGTAAACGCTGTTTCCTCCTGCGAAGATGGGGTCAAGGATGTGTCCTGCCTTCTGGGTCGGTGTGGTGACGAGTTGTTTTAGTCCGATGTTGATAAGGTTGTCCGGGAGGGTGGTGGAGTTGGGGTCGCTGGGGTTGATGAGGTGGAAGTTCAGGTCACCGATGAGTATGTAGTCTACGGAGGTGATAGCGTGGGGTGTGATGAGGTCGGTGATGGAGTCGGTGAAGAGGGCCCCGGGGCCGGGGGGGTCTGTAGGCTAGGGTGCCACAGAGTGTGGAGTTGGGGCTGGTCTGGACCTGGAAGTGCAGGTGTTCGGCAGCAGGGAAGGCGTCGCTGTAGATAGAGAGCGGAGGGAGTTTTCGTGTGCGATGGTGAGGCCTCTTCCCGGGTGGTTGAGGCGGTGCTTCCTCTGGATCTTGTATCCGTCCGGGATGGCGTTGGCGATGTCTGGGGCGGAGGAGGCGTTGGTCCAGGTTTCTGTAAAGAAGGCGACGTCGGGTGAGAGGGTGTCCAGGAGGTTCCAGCTCTCCATGGGGTGTCTGTGTATGGAGCGCACATTGAGGAGGATGCATCTTAGGGCATCGGTGGTTTTGCTGGTCGGGGCGGTGGTGAAGGTCTTGCGGCAGTGGCGGCAGGAGAACTGGCTGTGGGTCTTGTTTGGCGTGGACTGCTGGCAGTTGTTGTTTCTTCCGGGGTTGAGTGCAAGGAGGGTGGCTGAGTCGTAGCGGTGGGTGGGGGAAGATCCAGGGAACCTGTCGCTGGTCGCGGTCTGGTCACGGACGGGCACAGACGGGCTTGCCTTTGGCACGCCAGCAGTGCGACCACACACCGGCCGCCATTAAGTAGGGAGGGGGGAGGGACGTGTAGCTGGGAGGCGGGAGTGGGGACCAGCAGGGGGGCAGGGCTGCAGGGGCAGCAGCGGCGAGATGGGAGTGGGAAAATGAGTACAACAGGCACAATAAGAAAACAGGGCAAAAAACGAGTACAACAGGCACAATAAGTAAACGCAATTAACAGCACAAGTACAGCAATGAAAAACAGGGCACAATAACAAAAAACAGTGTCAGGGCAAGAAAATCAGCAGAAGCGGCAGCAGAATAGAATGGGTGCAATACCAGACCTTGGCAGCAGCGGCCTCGAACCCCTCTCAAGGAGGAGGTGAAGCGGGGTCAGCGGAGGTGGCACAAGACTGCAGAGCTGCTGGGGAGAGAGCAGGTCTCAGACCAGGAGGTCAGAGGTCTTGGTGGTGGCGGTGGTATTGGTGGTGATGGTATTGGTGGTGATGGTGGAATTGGTGGTGGTGATAGTATTGGTGGTGGTGATATTGGTGGTAGTGGTGGTATTGGTGGTGGTATTGGTGGTGGTATTGGTGGTGGTATTGGTGGTGGCGTTGGTATTGGTGGTGGCATTGGTGGTGGTGCTGGTATTGGTGGTGGTGGTGGTATTGGTGGTATTGGTATTGGTGGTGGTGGTATTGGTGGTGGTGGTATTGGTGGTGGTATTGGTGGTGGTGGTATTGGTGGTATTGGTGGTATTGGTGGTGGTAGTATTGGTATTGGTGGTGGTGGTATTGGTGGTTGTGGTATTGGTGTTGATGGTGGGGGTATTGGTGGTTGTGGTATTGGTATTGGTGGTGGTATTGGTGGTTGTGGTATTGGTATTGGCTGTGGTATTGGTATTGGTGGTGGTGGCAGTGGTATTGGTGGTGGGGTATTGGTGGTGGGGATATTGGTGGTGGTGGTATTGGTGGTGGTGGTGGTATTGGGTGTGGTGGTATTGGTGGTGGTGGTATTGGTGGTGGTAGTATTGGTGGTGGTGGTATTGGTGGTATTGGTGCTGGGGGTATTGGCAGTGGTATTGGTGGTGGTGGTGTTATTGGTGGTGGTGGTGGTATTGGTGGTGGTGGTATTGGTGGTATTAGTGATGGTATTGGTGTTGGTGGTGGTATTGGTGGTGGTGGTGGTGGTGAAATTGGTGGTGTTGGTATTGGTATTGGTGGTGGTGGTATTTGTATTGGTGGTGGTGGTATTGGTGGTGGTTGTATTGGTAGTGGTGGTATTGATGGTGGTATTGGTGGTGGTGGTACTGGTATTGGTGGTGGTGGTGGTATTGGTGGTGATGGTATTGGTATTGGTGGTGGTGGTATTGGTGGTGGTATTGGTGGTGGTGGTATTGGTGGTGGTGGTTATGGTGGTGGTATTGGTGGTGGAGGTACTGGTGGTATTAGTGGTGGTATTAGTGGTGGTATTGGTGGTGGTGGTGGTGGTGGTATTGGTGGTGGTGTTATTGGTGGTGGTATTGGTGGTATTGGTGGTGGTGGTATTAGTATTGGTGGTGGTATTGGTGGTATTGGTATTGGTGGTGGTGGTATTGGTGGTGGTGGTGGTATTGGTGGTGGTGGTATTGGTGGTTGTATTGGTGGTGGTGGTATTGGTGGTGGTGGAATTGATGGTGTTGGTGGTATTGGTGCTGATGGTGGTGGTATTGATGGTGGTGGTATTGGTGGTGTTGGTAGTATTGGTGGTGGTGGTGTTGTTTTTGTTAATAAAACAGGCTTTTGAGAACAACCCATCAGGTGGCTTTAGTACAGAAGACATGTAACACAGATGTGCTGTTGTCACCTTCAGCCCATTTGCACAGTATTATGTGCTACCTGGAATTCACATGACTTAATTCGCTAATCATTTCTAAATCCATTTTACTTGGGGAGATTGAAACAGACATGAGATAATGCTGTGTTACAGTGATTGAAAGCAGGCACCCGTGATACGGGGACGGCGGTGATGCTTAAAAAAAGACAAGCTGAAGCAGCCCATGTCCGTTCTGCAGTAAGGTAAACTCAATAAAGTAAATAGTGCTTACAGACTGAATAACAGGTCCCGTGTAACAACCAAAGTAAAAGAGCCAGTATCCATGGGAGCTTACAATTGAAGACAAGGACATACTAAGGAGGGACTAACAAGCCTATTAACAAATCCGAAGGCAGCATTTAGGAAAGACAATGACACAAGCCCATGAAAAATATTGGCTGAGAGTGGGCGCAGCTTCTCTCCCTTACTCTACTACAGCGTCTCGCAGAGCGAGCAGTGCATGCGCGCTGCCACTAGGCTCGACCTAAAAAACGCTTATACACATCATATAGTGGTCTAAATTACGAAGCTTCTGAAAGACTAAGGGCCTTATCCTGAGTTTGGCAAGTCATAATATGGACGGCAGTGCTGGGATTGGCACTGCCTCAATTCCTCCTCATTTCACACACCGCTGGCACTCCGGGATCCAGGATCCTGGCAGTGCCAGGGGTGTTGTAGCGGTCCGCTGGCTGTCCAACCACCGCACTCATAATAAGGCGGGCGAACCGCAATGGTTGGACTGCCACTGTGCTCTGCTTTATGCAGCACCCATGAAAGTGACAGAATTGCATTTTTTTAAAGGTTTGTTTATGTACAGGAAGGGACACCTTCCTACACATAAACAAACCATGGCATTTTGCTTTTTCCATGTGTGCTGGCAGCACACATGGAAAAAGCAAAAACGAGGATAAATAATGCATTTCTCCTCGTTTTGCCAACTAAAGACCAGGGTTTTCCTTGTCTTAATTTTGGCGCTGCCTCCTATGTACGCCACCCTTGTACATAGGGGGCAGCGTCAAATACAATGAGTGTTGCGGTGGAACGCCCACCGCAAAACCCACTGCACGCCCCTTTTACACTAACCATAGCGTGAAAGGGTGCCTTATGTACAAGGCAGCGTTAAGCCACGTTAACTGGCTTAATGCTGCCTTGTACATAAGGCAAGGCTCCTATCGCCACGGGAAAGTCACAAAAAGTGACGTTCCCGTGGTGATAGGGGCTTGTACATATGCCCCATTGTTCCTTGCCCCAATAACCTAATTGTAGCAGGGGAGCCCTCGTTTTTGAATACCAAAAAAACCCTTCACCACCACTAAACTCTATCCATCACTGAAACATAAAAACCCTCACCAGCCTAAACTCCGCCCACCCTTGAACCCTAAAAATTCCTCAATACCCTACACTCCATCATCCCTGAACCATAATAAACCACCTCAGCACCCCTAAACTACACTCATTCATGAACCCTAAAAGACCCTCTGCACCCTCTAAACTCCACCCATTCCTGATCCCTAAAAAAAGCTCACCACCCCTAAACTCTGCTCATTCTTGGTCCCTAGAAACCCTCACCACTTCTAAACCCCACCCATCCCTAAAACCTATAAACCCCTTTCTGCACCTGAATTCCACACACCCCTGGACCCTTCTAAGCCCTCATCACATGCATTTGCAAATCTTTTTCACTTACTGAACAAAGAATTAAGCCAATCTACATTGCATTACATTTAGTTTTAGTTCACACACGTGCGATGGAAGAAAGCAGCAAGTAGACCCATTAAAACCTGTAAAAAATACAACAAGCTGTTGCTTTCCTCCAGTAGTAAATAACAAACTGTTGTGCAATTTATATGTGATCGATGATTTCTAAAAAATGCTGTAGAAAAAGGGACATAGGTAGCCAATCATGATGAAGTGCTTCATATTATAATTTGAAAATACCTACGTGATTGGGGACACCCTAAACTTCCCCTTTCTCCTGAAAAAAACTCAAGCCATCAAATAAGTCCCATTGCTAAATGAGAGTGAGAACCGAAATAGCTAATTGCTATTTTGCACGGGGCCACGAACATCCATTCACCAAAGCTGCTAACTCTTTTTTCTGTTCCCTTGCTCATCACTGCCACGTTTTCACTCAAAATGTGTGGCTAACCTATACGACTGTTGATGGCTTTCCCTGCATGCAGTTAATATCATAACTTCATTTTTGCCATTATGTACCAGGATGCGCCTTAGATAAATTACTTCGCATAATGGCATCACAGAAATTTTGCAATGCAAGCCTTAATCTAATCCGAAAAAGCTGTTGATTACCCAATTTGAAGACATTCATTTTTTTTCTTAGCTGTTATTTCATTTGTCATATCAAAGAAATCAAAAGTGTGATTGAAGGCGATCAGTAATATGCAGAAACGGAACGAGGCATAAAGAGTGTGATTACAACGTCAGCTGCGTGGCATGCTAAAAGCGCCTCCATCCTTGATGAGGGCAAAGTCTGCATAATAATTGTTCATTATTTAAATATTGAGATAAGACTCAGTTTGCTGCATCCGAGATTCCCATCCAAGCATTGCGAACAGATGGCAGAACACAGGGACATTGTCTTTACCCCGGGCCCAGCTTCAGGCTGCAGGGCTCGAACTTATGCACGTATGAAATCATGCTTCGTTCATTGGTCATCAGTGAATAATAACCTGGTCTCAATTTTATTTTTCAAAGAAGAAAAATGGACGTGCGTTATTGTGTAGTGCTTATAATTGAGTGATTTGAGGACGTTTTTAAAGGAGCCATCCAGTGAAGAGAAAAATAATTTCCCTTTACCCAGTCCTGCATCGAAAACAATCATCAACGGGCAAGGCTCCTTTAAAAGGGAAATGGTGACAGCTTTAAAAGTCAATCCAACCGTCCTTCAAATAGATTTGTAGTTAGCTTTTCACTCAAAAGTGGGACAAAATATACAGACGCATATTGCCGTTTTACAAATCGGACACATGCCCTGGTTTGTTACTGTGAAGTGGGTGCTCCTGGTACCCACCGTATGCATCCATCTAGACAACACAAAAAGGTGTTCTCTTCTGAAAAAGTGGTAAATAAATGAGTTATGTGGAGAAGATAGCACACAAACATGGAAGTGACCTGATTTTGAAAGCCCAAACACACTGGCATTTGACAGACATAGAAACCACATTTTGTGGTGCAAGACCGATGCAAACCAGGTCCTAAATATGGCCTTGAGTGACTATACTAACAATGATCACCAAGACAGAAAACACGGACAACGAGGCCCGAAGAGGCAATTCAATGCAACCATTACACCCATTATTATCTATGTTAATTAAGTTCCTTTCTTATGAGGGATTGTAGGAAATTGTGTTGTTGGTTGACTGGGATGTGAGCCCTGGTCAAGCAGCAACCACAAACCTTTCAGGGTATGCCACAAGCAAACCCCAAATTAACCTCTGCTCAACCCCCTGGTAGCTTGGCACAAAGCAGTCAGGCTTAACTTAGAGGCAATGTGTAATGTGTTTGTGCAACACTTCAAACAGTAACACAGTAGGAACACACAACAAAAGTGATCTCACTCCAGGTTTGGAAAATAGTGTACATTTTAATAAATCAAACAAGACCAAAATTACAAAAATCCAATTTGTAGAACCAGAGATATGCAATTTTGAACATTTCAGTGAAAATATTGCCAAAAAGCACAAAGTGCCAACTGTGGATATCTGATCATGCCAGACCAGGACAAAATCACAAGTTGAGGCTGACCATGATACATCATGGGCCAGCTGCAGGGGCTCAGTTACAAAGGTCCTTAAATCCTGGTTTGTGGAGCATTGCAAGGATCTGAGTCAAAGACGTGTCACGCAGGTAGCGTGATGTGTCAGTTCCGAGGTGCACCGAGGCTGCGATGCGAGGTCCTGCATTGGTGAGGATCCCATCAAAGAGGGCTTGTGATGTAAAGTCTGGCATCGAGGATGCGTTGCTCAGTCGAGGTGATGCGTCGGTTCTGAAGAGCTGTGAGGCTGCAATGCATAGTCTGCCGCCATTGTCGAGGCTGCCATTGATGAGGGATGCAAGACAAATGCACCGAAGCACACCAAATTTCTGTTACTTTTATCCTCAAGAGACAAAAAGACAAAAAGAACACAATCAATTAAATAGACTGCTATTTTCAACTTCCCAAGAAGTGATTCACAGTCATAGACGTATCAGATCATTTTAGTTTATTCCATTGTAGACAAAACAAGGGCAGCCGACGCGCGTTTCGTCCTCCCGGACATTCTCAAGGCTTATTTCAAGATTGACAATAAGCAGTCCTTCCAGTCTAATGTGTTTAAGAATCCAAAATATGAGCAGAGTACACTCTTTTTCCTTTTAAGGGAGTTGTATTACATGCCAGCCTGAAATTAGTCTAACCACGCCATAGATAACGGTCTTGGTGTCTTGGCAATGTAAACATTCACAAATATTAAATCCCAGTTAGTCAGTCGCAAACTGTTCTTCGATTGCAAAAAACGCGACGTTGTGATGTGATAAGGGCGCTTAAACCATGGTAAGGAAGCGCATTTTATATTCTAGGGCAAAGCATCCGCCATATTCCCGAACTGCTTCGAAGACGTGTCACGCAGGTAGCGTGATGTGTCAGTTCCGAGATGCACCGAGGCTGCGATGCGAGGTCCTGCATTGGTGAGGATCCCATCAATGAGGGCTTGTGATGTAAAGTCTGGCATCGAGGATGCGTTGCTCAGTCGAGGTGATGCGTCAGTTCTGAAGAGCTGTGAGGCTGCAATGCATAGTCTGCCGTCATTGTCGAGGCTGCTATTGATGAGGGATGCGAGGGCCTACACTGAGGGTGCATCATACAGCAGTGGTTTCAATGAAGGGCTTCTTATAATATGTGTAGTCAATGTGTTTCGGCATAGCTATTCACGGCATGACTAGTCACTCTTAGGGCCTTATTACGAGGTTGGTGGTCACTATGACTGCCGAACCCATGTTGGCGGTCCAACCACCACCACACTGCGGGCCCGCCCGCAGTATTATGAGTGTGGCGGTCAGACCGTCACAGGACCGCTGCGACCGCCGGGGATCAAGGATCCTGTGGCGGTCGCGCAGCGGTCAGGAGCACTAATATGCTGGTGGTGCCGCTGCGGCACTGCCAAGCATATTAGGAGTGGCTTGGCCACTGCCCTTATCATGGCGGTGAGTCCGCCATGAAAAGGGTGGCGGAGAGGCAGCAAAGGCCGCTCCTAGGCTGGGGGTGCATGCAAGGGGCACATGTAGTGCCCCCCTGGTTTTGCACCACAGTTCCTGCACGGTGTGGCAGGTATGCTACAGCATGCAGGAAGGTGCAGTCGGTGCTCTGAGAACAGTGGTCTGCATGCCAGGCTCTTCACTTATCCTGACAGACCACCACCTTAGACTGCCACAGCACGGCCCACCAGACCAGGATTTAACTCCTAATCTGGCAGGCGGCAGCACCACCGCATTGGCAGTCCTACAGCGGACAGTGCATTGCACCATTTGCTGTAGGACTGCCAAAGTCGTAATAAGGCCCTCAAACTTGTGAGTTGAGCGCAACTGAGACTTGCCCTTCCCCACAGAATTACTTATGCTAAGTGCAAGCACGCTCTTTGACAGATACATTTTTCTTTGGAACTGAGGACCGATCGGCCCAGTTTAAATTAGCGATACATGTGAACTGTAAATGGGAGACCTCGTCTGCAAGCTTGGGTTTTCTGTCCTTTGTGGACGTACACAACCTCGTATTTGTACTGAGGAAACCGTGAACATCTAGCCTGAAACGCGTCGACTACACATATTATAAGAAGCCCACTGCAAAGATTTTACAAGAACAATTTGATTGTGGACCGATGTTTTCAACATATACAGATGGTACACACACAAGATTATCAGATGGTGTTAACCTTGAGCAGACTATCTTTTGACTGATCTTACAAGAACAATTTGATTGTGGACCGTTGTTTTCAACATATACAGATGGTACACACACAAGATCCTCAGATGGTGTTAACCTTGAGCAGACTATCCTTTGACGGTTAATAATTGAAAATGTTGCAATGACCATCTCCTGATGGAATTATGTTTATGCAAGGATTGTGTATTAATGTTGACATACAATTTTGAAATATAGTTAATAAAAAATCTTGACATATTTGTACTAATAAGTATTGTATATTCTAAGAGATGCATAGCAGGAGATATCCATTTACTAAACTTTAAAATAATATATGATGAAATGTAACAATATAGCCAATTGCAATTAGAGTGTTTTTGCTGATGACATAGGTTTGATATTGGTCCCTACGGATGTTAAATAAGCATATATTGAAGCACATTAAAACCTGCAACCCTCTGTATTCAGTCGACCCTCACTGATAACTGAAGCATGTTCTATTCTAACTTAAATCTGGAAAGACAGATGGCAAAAAGAAAAACAGGACTGCGAAGGCAAATCCTGGACACTAAAGAAATGCGAAAAGTGATTGGTTTAAGAGATGAGGTGACAACACAGAAACTGACGGGGAACCCCTCTTTTACAGGATATTGCTTAAGGTAACACAGAAATAACTGCATCCCCTTTGGTAATACCAGATTACCCTGGTAACACAGGAACACAATATAAATTTGTTGGTTCATAACAATTTCTCCTCAACACTCATCTGATATTTGCCCAGTTATTATTTGTAGTACAAAGTATACAATTGCCTATATACTGCGGGAATTTCCTACTTGACAAACAAAGAAGTATATGCCTCTCATACAACTGTTGTTGCATTTGACTTTTCTATAAAACAACACTAATATCATGCTACTAAAATATCGAGTCAAAACAATTGACCCCAAAAATATTGATTTCCTATACTTATAATGTAAAAGACAAAAATATTTAAAAAAATATCATTGTCACTAATACTGGTAAAAATATCCTATATATATATATATATATATATATATATATATATATATATATATATATATATATATGAGTGTCAGTATTCATTCAGCATATGAAATAAAAAGACGGCACACCAAGTGGTTTTGCACTGAATTTTATGTGCAAAAAGAACGACGCGTTTCAGCAATAAGCCTTTGTCAAGTTTACATTGTGTGCTCAACCCACCACAGAAATACGTGAGGAACCGAGAAAACATAGAAGAAAGACTTCCGTTTCATAGAAACACAGAAGAAAGACTTCCGTTGTTCACTGTCCTTCGTGACATATGATTATACATCTGTAATTGCAAAAGGAGAAATTCATCGACATTTCCCAATTAATCACCAATGTAGATTATTATACAAAATACCAATAATCTGCCTGAGAATTCATTCATCAATACAAATAATAGTCATTGCAACATATGTACACATACTCGGTTTCAACATATTTAAGTGAAAATCCCCCAACATTCTGTCTACTTAATAATATGTTCTTATTCAATGGCACCATGTATAAACAATGCCTCGGGACTGCGATGGGTACATGCTTTGCCCCCAGTTTTGCCCCCAGTTTTGCTAATTTGTTTCTGGGGGTATGGGAGGAGGAGGTCCTCAAAAAAACTCAAGCAAGACCCCGCCCACAACAAGGTGATTAAATGGTATAGATATATCGACGACCTTTTCATTGTGTGGAAGGGCAGTGAGGAAAGTGCCATAGACATGATTGCAGACCTCAACAACAACACCTTTAACCTTAAACACACTTACACCATCAGCAAGAAGCAAATAGAGTTCCTGGATGTGTTGGTGGAGGTCACTAACAACAAGATTAGCACCAAACTCCACAGGAAATCAACAGCAGGTAACAGCCTCCTCCATGCTCTCAGCAGTCACCCCGAAACACTGAAATGGAGTATTCCATTTGGTGAACTGCTGAGAGCAAGAAGGAACTGTAGTACACAAGTAAGCTTCGTGAATGAACAAGAGAACATGATGACAAGATTCCGAGAGAGAGGGTACCTGAACTGGGTCCTGAACAGAGCGAAAGACAGAATCAATAAAATTGAAAGAGAGGAAACACTGAGAGACAAAAATAACACTGAGGAAGATATCACAACCAGAGTGATCCTTACGTACAATAAGGAATCAAAGCCAATATCCAAAATATTGGCATGAAATTGGAATATCCTCACTAGTGACCCTATCATAGGTCATACTATGCAAGAGAGACCACAGACAACTTACAGGAAAGGGAGAAATCTTGGAGATTTCCTGGTGAAAGGGGACATTACCAACACAAGATTACATACACAGATCAATCTCCAAGGCTTCTTTCCCTGTGGCCATTGTAAAGCCTGCAGAAATAGCTCCATGAGGAAAAGTTATCATACACCCACAGGAGAAAGAATTATAAAACAATTCCTCACATGCGGCACAATATTCACCATCTATATCCTCGAATGCCCATGTAGGAAAAGATATGTAGGCAGTACCACCTTAGCTACCAAGAAAAGGGTGCTAGAACACATGAGGGCCATTACTAACAAAGACCTCCAGTATCCAGTGGCCAGACATTTCGCTGAGTACCATCTCTCCAACAGTTCACTCCTGACTTTCTATGCGATATAACAGATTGAACGCACGAGGGGAGGTAACAGAGTCCTTCAGCTGCGCAAAAAAGAATCCTGGCATATAATTAACCTCCAAACCAAAAACCCGGAAGGGCTTAACCAAGACGAGGAAATGAACATTCATTTACATGAATAATGTACTGTAATAGATTGCAATTTTCTTTCTTCCTGTTGCAGATATATCTTTACCTTGCATACTGTAAATTTGTGCATTTGTAACCTGTTTTTTGACATTAGTTTTAATCTAGAATATGAGATCGCTCATGGATTTTAATACCTTCTTTCTTGTTTTCTTTCTTTTACACAGGAGAAAAGGAAGGGGCAGAATCTGAGAACCACCTTCACTGCAATCCACCCCTACCCTTTTCTTCTATCAATATTGGTGGAGGGCCCGACGAGACAGATAAGAGACTTGCTTTTAATGAGTATCCTCGCTTCAGTCTTATGTCAACTTCTTTAACATAATTTTGGGATTATGACACGTACACATATTTAATTTAATTTTTTTAATTTGTTTAATTGATTCTTTGTGGACTACCGAGTGTAGTGTTGATGTATTGGGATAGGCAAACTACAAAGAGGAATGTAGGGACCCTTGGCTCGTGGTCAATCCATATGGGCACTTAGCCATTTTTAGTATCTAGGTCATTGACCATCTCAAAATTCACCCGAACTGGGAAGGACATTACATAGCCCACTGCCATTTAGCATGCACCATATAGAGCAGACCGTATTTGCTACTGCAAAATAGGTCTCTAAGGCACTATGCCGAGTATAACATAAGATTACTCAGGGTGCCATTTAGTATGGCCCCCATATAGCAGACCTCATGTGTTCCTACTAGGTCCTTATGGCACTATGCTGAGTAAAAAAGTAAATTACTTATGGTATCGCTAGGATTAGAATTTATAATCTTGGCCATAAGCATTGCCACAACAATATAATATGCGTTGTAATAGTAATGTGAATATGCTTTTTTTGCTTTTTTTGTTTGCTCTTGAATTTGAAGTGTACATGTTACAAAATGGCTACCGCATATTTACTGGTATGCAGAGCAATTCATGCACAAGGTCGCTTTTCTGCTGAATACATAAATTTATGTGATTTTATTTTCCTTTATGATAGGACCCTTGATCCACTTTGGATTAAATTGTATGCCATTAATACACTTTACCACTGTGAGTGACAAATTTATGTTGTAATACAGGTGGAAAAACCACACTACAAAATGGATGCCATTTTGGCTGCATTAAGATTTCTACCTAATGGTCCTTCTTTAATTTCTACATACCCTATGTATTGCCAAACTTTCCCATGTATCACTGTGTGACCAAGCTTGCTGTGCAAGCGAAACGCGTAACCCTGGAATAAATCATCTACTGGTGTGAGCAAAAACCTCTGAGTGATCGCTTGATTCGTACAGTTTTGAAATTCTACAGTTGGCGCGCTCCGCCAACCATTTGCGATCCTCTGCAGAGGGCGGGGGTAGGCAGAAGGAGCCTTGAACCCCCCAAAAAAAAATATATATATATGATAGAATTCTGTCTGGAGAATAATATCTTTGTTTTTTCAGGACAGATTTCCAGACAGAAGCAGGGGACCGCGATGGGCACGTGCTTCGCCCCCAGTTATGCGAATCTTTTCGTAGGCTGGTGGGAGAAGCACGTGGCCTGGGCGGGTAGGAATGAAAAATGGTTGGAGAACATCATGATGTGGGCCAGGTATATCGATGATCTTTTTATCATTTGGCGGGGTGACTGCTCCTCGGCTGAGGAGTATGTTGCCTCGCTCAATGATAATGATGTCAACCTGATCTTTACTGCCACAGTGAGCGATAGGTCAGTTTGTTATTTAGTTCTTACTGTATATGTCGAAGAAGATCGCCTGCTTACGAAATTATACAGAAAGCCGACCTCTGGTAACACCACTCTCCACGCAGATAGTTATCATCCTAAGAGCCAGATTGTAAACATACCATATGGAGAGTTATTACGTCTTAAACGTAATTGTACTAAAGATACTGAGTACCAGGTAGCAAAGAAAGAGGCTTTTGACCATTTTACTGCACGAGGTTACACGACTAACAATCTATGTTTAGCAGATCAAAAGGCAAACATGATTTCCAGAGTTGACCTTTTAACATCTAAATCTACCACAAAAAATGAAAAACAGGCTACTGGTAATATCATAAGAGAACCTGTCAGGATGATTACGCAATATAACAGCAGATCCACTGAGATAATGCAGATCTTCAAAAAGAATTGGAAAATCTTAAAAACAGATCCAATATTGAGTAAGGAACTACCACATAGACCTATGATTACATATAGGCGGTGCAAATCTATTGGTGACCATCTTGTTCACAGTCATTTTCAGTCTAAGCCAACACGAAGGGAGCCTATTACTGGCTTCTTTCCCTGTATGCGCTGCAAGGCTTGTAAATACAGCAAAAAGGTGACAAGTTACAGAATAAACAATCAAGATCCTAAAAGTGTATGGAGAATAAATCGGCTGCTTAATTGTAACTCAGAATATACCGTCTACTGCCTGGTGTGTCCATGCGGTAGACGATATATAGGCAGTACCATACACCCTGCCAAGCGGCGGATCTTAGAACATATGAGGGCAATTAGTAATAAGGATGCTAATTATCCAGTTGCCCGCCATTTCGAAGAAGCTCACCAAAGCAACAGAGATTTATTGAGCTTCTTCTGTATTGATCAGGTAGAAAGGAATGAGAGAGGGGGAGACAGGACCAAACGACTGCGAGTTTTAGAATCGAAATATATTATTAAACTGCAGACAATGACCCCTAATGGTTTAAATGGGGATGAGGAAATGTGGGTGCATCTTTAACTCAACATTCGTGTCTAATAGACCAATAATATGGCCTCATTTCCCACTCATTAGTCTTTCATTTCCCCCTCCCTTTCCTTACTCTTTTGAATTGGAATTTCGGAATTTTGGATTTGCGAGTAATCTCCTGTTTTGAAACATTGGTTTCCATCCTCATTTTGTAACTGTAAAAAAAAAAAAAAAGGAATGATCTCTGTTGAATTAATTGTTTCATTAGGGAAGATATTTGCAGGATCATCAAGTGTGTTTGTGAGTTGGGCCCATGGGGATTGCTTTTTTCTCTCTTTCTTTCTCTTCCTCCTTTTTTCTTCTTTTCTTCTCTTTTTTTCTTCTTTTCTTTCTTTTTCTCTCTTTTTCCTATAATCAATTCAAAATTAGCTCTTATATGAAATGTAGCTTATTTATTTTTGAATTGGATATGAAAAATGTATTATTTTGCAGCAACATAAGTTCAGTAGATATAGTTGACCATTGCCCATTCAGGGCACAATTATGTTATAGGGAAACATTGGATATATTCAGAAAATGTATTTTGGTAAAGTGCTTTGTTTTGAAAATTGCGCGTATTGACAATTATGTGGACTTTTAGAAAAAAACAATATCAAAGCACCCTCCACTTATTGTTTGTTCCCCTAATAATTTGTATATACTTTATTTATTCACAATCACATTTTATGGTGCAATATTGTTTTATACTTTTGTACTTTTTCATTAGTATTTTGTATTGATTGAGAAATGTTTTGCACTTTACAAGATGGCCGAAAAGGAAGAGGCCATATATCCTTTTTGATTTCTCTTTCAATGTTATCACGTGCACCAATGAAATAACATTTAAGAAAATATCGAGCAAAATGTCATCGACATTGAAAAGGCGTCTTACGCCGAAACGCGTCTGTCGGTGCCCGGGAGGGGGGTCCGCACAATAAATTAATTTGTTTAAAGACACCTGTGAGTGCGTCCTTTTAGTACTATCGTACTTTTGTGTAAGAATATATATATATATATATATATATGAATAATCAGAGTCCCAACCTCCGAATTGGTGGAGAAACACAGGTACAGACCACAACGTGCTGCTGGTTCTAATTTCAGTGCAAATTTATTCCGTGCAAATTGGCATGACGCGTTTCGGCCGTGTTACATATATATATATATACATAAATAAACATTAAATATATTAAAAATTAACAGTGACAATGTAAATTATTAAAATTTTAATCTACTAAAAATATATTACATATTAAAACCATTATACATTAAAAAATATTATAATTTTAACTGCATAAAAACATAATAATATACATTTAATTAATATAAACTATAAAATTCTACAAATAATACAAATAGTATACCCACTCCAATTTATAAAACAGTACAGAATTCATTGGACTAATTACTATTCCCACTACAAAGAATACAACAGTAGGGAAAGTGTTGGATTGCACAGGGGTAAAAATTACTATTCCCACTCCAGTCATTGCAACAGTAGGGAAAGTGTTGAATAGTGGAAGGTTAAAATTTGCTATTCCCACTCCAGTTAGTGCAACGGTATGGAAAGTGTTGGATTACGGATGGGTAAAAATTACTATTCCCACTCCACTATATAGAACAGTAGGGAAAGTGTTGAATTTCAAAGGTTTAAAATTTACTATTTCCACTCCAGTCACTACAACAGTAGGGAAAGTGTTGGATTGCAGAGGGATACAATTTACTATTCCCACTTCACTCAGTGCAACAGTAGGGAAAGAGTTGGATTGAGGAGAGGTAAAATATATTTCCACTCCAATCAGTGTAACAATAGGCAAAGTGTTGGATTACGGAGGAGTAACATTTACAATTCCCACTCCAAACAGTGCAACAGTAGGGGAAGTGTTACATTGAGGAGGGCTAAATTTACTATTCCCTCTCCTGTCAATAAAGTAGTAGGGAAAGTGTTGCATTGTGGAGGGGTTAAATTTACTATTCCCACTCCAGTCAGTGCAACAGTAGGGAAAGTGTAGGATTGCATAGGGGTAGAATTTAGTATTCCCACTCCAATCAATGCAACAATAAGGAAAGTGTTGGATTGCGGAGGGGTAAAATTTACTACTCTCACTCCAGTCAATGGAACATTAGGAAAGGGGTTGGATTGCGGAGAGGTAAAATTTACTTCCCACTCCAGTCACTGCAACACTTTCCACCCGACATCATAGGTTTCCGTCCGACTGCCGTAATACGATACTGGCGGTCGGAGGGAAACCAGTGGGGGAATTCCGCTCCACTGCCGATGGGCTCAAGGAGCCCGTCCGAGCATTGGATGGACAGATAAAATGGCGGCAGTGCCTGCTGAGGCACCGTCGTCGGGATTATGATGTCTGTATCCCACAGCCTTTCCATGTCGGCCTTTCTGACATGGAAAGACTGTCGGAAAGTGACTTTGGGGGCCCCTATCAGGACCGCCTTTCTCCCTGGGAATCCGCTATGGGGCCTGGGTAGCACCTGTGGTGCCCCCCTAAACATCCCTGCACCGTGCAGAGATGTTTTAAAAGCTTTAAAAGTGTATTTTTTATATTGAGGCTGGTGCTGCAACCCGCAGCACAAGCATCAATAGAAAATATACACTCTTCGACCACTGTGAAGGCGGTCGCATCATAATTGTGGAAGTGGAACCGCAACTCCTTGTCGGGCGGTCCGTTTCCACTACGATGTCGTCCAACCGACATCATAATTAGGGCCAATGTTTCTTAAAATTAAAAAGCACCGCACAATTAACACATAACATAACAAAAAACACAATTTGAAAAAAATATATAGCTATTTTTTAATTTATTACTTAAGTAACTTCCCACCCTATACCTATACAAATTACACAACATACAACTAAAATATGTTTTTCAAATTATATTTACACATTTTCCATAAGTAATTTTTCAATTAAAATATTAATAATAATTACCTAATAGTACAATAATAAATATGTTTAGCTACCTCCCACCCTTTAGCCTTACAAAACCAACAACCCGCACCTAATATATGTTACAAAAATGTTAATTACAGAATTTAAATAATTAATTATCAATTAAACAATAAATAATAGTTAACTAATAACAAATTAATTGTATTTAATTAACTTTCCACCCTTTACCCCTACAAATACTCACACGTAATATATAACACAAATAATATCTTAATTAACAATAATTTTCAAAATATTATAATTAATTTCCTGAACACCCTTTACCCATACAATAACAGCAAACTACACAAAATAAAAAATTAAATTATTACACAATTAATTATCAATTAAATAATTAATTATGATAATACATAATTATTAATTAATTATAATGAATTTACTTCCCACCCTACACCCCTACAAAAACCCACAACCCGCACCTAAAACTTAAATTACATTTTTTTGATACAATTAACATAAATAATTAGCAATTAAAAAATTAGTATCAATAAAAATTAATTATTAATGAATTAGAATTTATATTCTTACCACCCTATACTACTATAAACCCCGCAACTCGCTACGGTACTAAAAATGATAAAAAAACTATTACATTAAATTTAAAAACTTCTAAAAATGTACAACCTATATTAAAAAAACATTAACAATATTTATGCAAACATTTATAACATGTACAACTAAAATATATAATAAAATACATAAAAATAATAAAAAATCGATGTTATTAACAATTATATTATTAACATCGATATTAACAGATATTTTTGTAATCGATATTAACGTTTTCTATATTTTTAACATTGATTTTACTTACCTTAAATTTGATATTCTTGTCTACGATATTCTTGCAGATTATATTTCCGTATAATGATATTTCCAACTCAATAATTATGTAGGTCGATATTAAATTTTCGATAATTTGTCTAAATGCCCCTTTTGATATTACAAACAGCTCAAGGTTTCCACTTCAAATTTTACAGCCCCCTATAAAAATCTGTCTTGTCACCTTACACTTTCTCCAAGCAGATTATAATCTAACTTCAGATTTGTAGAGGTGGAGACCATCAACTGCACAACTCATAATAAAGTGGCCAAATTCAAGCATAGACATTGGACCTGATTAAGAACTCAGCAGATTTGTTACTCCATCACAACGGTGACTGATATCCTGTCCACCAAATCCTGTCCCCATTACATTTTATGAGATTTATATTTCAGGGGATAGGATATCCGGCACCGTTTTAACGGAGTAACCTGTCCACCGAGTTCTAAATTAGGTCATAGACAATAACTGTAAATGCCAAAAAATATTGATTAGGTTACTTCATGAAACTACAATCTGCTATCAAAGAGTGCATCTAGAGTTATTGGGAAAACCATCACTCACAACATAGCGAAGGTTTTGCTGGGAGCACACCAAGCAGTGAGAATAAGTCAGCTATTTGTTTTTTATCATTGACCAAAGGATGTCAGATAGTTATAAATGTGATATTTTTGTTGATTCAAACAAAATTTGATTAAGCACAGGCAATACTGGAGAACAATCAATTTTGTTATACTGGTGAGGTCAGAAAAAAACAATGCACAATCTGGACCTCATTACAATGGCTGTTGGTGAGGGTCTGATGGCCAACATATTGGGCAGATATCTGACCGACTACATGTCGGTAGTTCCACCTGCCCAATTACAATGCCACCACAATGCAGGCAGTTGCAAAACTGCTTTGTTCCATTGCGGCTTGTGTTGTGGTCCTAGAAAAGGGCCACATCACAAGCCGCAGTGGAAAAGGGAAGATTTCAAACATCCATGCACCATGTGGTTCCTGGCACACGGTGCATGGATGTTTGTGGGGGCACCCAGGGCAAGATAGAGGAAGCACACTGGGGACAGGGGCCCTGCTAGAGGACCCCAAAGTCCCTTTCCGACAGCCTTTCCATGGCAATCGGACCACCCTGGAAAGGCTGTCGGAAAGGGACATCATAATCCCTACGGCGGTGCCTCCCCAGGCACCGCCCCCATTGTAGGGAATTACGCTCCGACCGACACTCCAACGGGCTCCTTGAGGCTGTCAGAGGCGTCGGTCGGTCCCTCCACCTGCTGCGCTCTGACTGACCGCATCAATATGCAGCGGTTGGACCGCTGCCACAGATCTAGGACGGACCGCCACCGACAGCCTGTCAGTGGCTACCCGCCTGACATCATAATCGGGCCCTCTATGTTTAGTCACAATGAAGACAATGATGTGACATTGCTATGTTCAAAAGAGTAAATCCCATTACTATTCACAAACTTAAATTCGAAAATTACTACAGACACAAAGGTATCAGAAACAGTAGTATAATACTTCAGTTCAGAGCTGGAGTAAATTCAGCACTACACATGGCTAACTACTGGTACTGAAATACCCTTCCATAGAAAATTATAGAGGTTTATTGTAAATAAAACCATATAATAAAATATGTTAAATGAAATTAAATTATTTACAATAGTTAAAAGTATAAATAAATACAAATTAGTGTTAAAAAATCTAAAAAGAAATCATATTTATTTATTTATAAAATATTTTAACAACAATTTTGAATTTGTAAATGAATTTAACATTAATTTGTATTAGAATATAATTAAATTTGTTTTAATGAATTCTATGTATTACTTTTAATAATTATTAATACATAAGCAAAAGGATGTATTTTTTAGTTTGAGATGGGAATATACTTTTTAATGTCAAATTGAAAAGTAATTTTAATTCATTTAATATATTTAAATGAATTAGAGATTTAGGGCCTTATTAAGGAGGGGCCCTATTACAAGTTTGGCGATGTGTGGACCACCATACTGGTGGTGGCGGTCCGTCCGCCGTATTACAAGTTGTGCGGATTGGCTTTGCGAAGACCGTGACTGTACCCCTGACACCGCTACCCAACTTTGACTGAGGCAGCTGCAGGATAGGCCTATGAGGCTGTGGGAGGCTCAGATCGCCAGTAAAACTGCTGGCCCAATTACAAGTTGCTAAACAGCCAGCGTGACCGTGGCAGTCCAACCACCACATCTGCGATGGCAGAAAGGGAGTGATATAAGGCTGAAACTCACCTGCACTCACCTCTACTCGTCTTCTACCATCATAGAGCCCAACTAACACGTTCTGCCGCTGCTCTATCTGCTAGACCACATTCAAAACCCACTCGTTGCGGATGAAATTGCCGGTAAGTCATACAGCTACCTGTTGCTATAGACTCCTCTGCAAAACGATGACCCGCCATTGACCAGGCAAGGGAGTTGGGGTCCCTAAGCAATTTACACTTATACAGGGGCCCTGTCTGGGATTCTTTGTTCAAATCAATGATCAAAAATACATCTGTAGGATGCCCTCCTAGGCCAAAACACTGGTACTGCACAGGCACACTGTACACAAATGGACATGTGTTTCTAAATTATATGGAAACCCTCTCTGCAGGGTAGCTATGCCTCTATCCGGGGGAACCTTCAAAGGCTGGGGCCCTGGGGCACAGTACATTCTGCACATGTCTGACAAGCTCCATGTGCACTTGACCTGGGAACTGAAGTATTATAGGGACAGCCAATAGCATAACCAAGTGCCATGCAATGGGCACTTGGTAGGCAATGGGTAAGTGCGATTGGGGAGAGGATGTAGCCTTATGGCTAGAGTGGTTAACCTCGAAGATGGGGAACCGGTTTCGAGTCTCGGCAACAACTCTGAACATCCTGTGATTCTGGGCATATCACTTAATCTCCCTGTGCCTCACAAAAATGAATGTGTCCATCTGTAAGGAAACCGGTGCTCATGTAAATCGCTCTGATACCTGATATCTTCGGGTCTAGTTCGCGCTATATAAAACTCTAAAAAAAAAAATTCAAAAGTGCAACCTATGAAAGCAAACACAGGACTAACAGCAGAATGTACACATCTAGATGAAGTAGCTGTCAGGTACACACTGCAAAATGGACACATATCCATACAGAACTCCACAAAGCTATGACAAGTTGATACCCTCCATCTGTGGATACACAAATATCTAACTTCAACACATCAAACACATACCCAACCTACGTCATAGGGAGAAGTGCAACCTAAATGACGTTGACAGCGGCCAGGCCAAGCGGAAATACTTAACACATAGCATGTCACCCAATGCAATGTCTGCCCCATTTGGATGTCAACCTACATAGACAAAAAGAACAATTGATGGACAGAATGCAGAACAATGTCATACATTCAGTACAGAGATCTGGGCCTAAATCCATCGTTTTTTTGCTCACCATGCCATTCCAGTTTGGACCCAGCCATATGCAAATCAGTCTTGACCCTGCGCCCAATGGGAACAGTCCAGCTCGAACTGCCAGGCCAAGTCCTCCCTGGACTGGAAACAAGCATCCTAGGACCGGTTTCGGGCTTTCAGCATAGACATCCATCCAACATTTCCCCTTGTCCTGTCTAACTCCACTCCAGCACTGGCTCCAAGGTCATATCATACTAACCACTTCAACTAGATCAGCAATCAGGGATCAAACAAACACAACTGTACTCACACATCACTAACTATACAATAACATCAACTAAATAGGAAAGTAATGGCAGGACTAATGTCTTCCAAACTGTTTAATGAATGGATTTAAAGCAATCCAAAAATAAAATAAACGCCAATGGCAAGTCCATTCATTGTCCATGTGCCACAGCACAAGCTGTGCGGCCAAACTTGCCCTTACTGACACTACCAGGAAACCTCCTCACAAAGGGTCATCTATTGGGCATAGCGGGCACCTCGAAGATGGTACTTGGGAAGGGGGGGCTGAGGTTTAGGGGGGGGTGGGTTTGTCCTTGGGCGGGGGCTTTTGGGGTTTGGGGGCTTTTGGGCTTGGTTTAGCTTTAGGAGTTTTGTTTTTCTGTTTGTCTTTTTTGGGCTGTGTTCGGGGGTGGGGAGGCTGTTTTTCAGGGGTGGAGTGGGAAGTGGAAGGGATGGGTGTCAGAGGGGTTTTTGGACTTTGGGAGAGGGAGTCGGGTTTCACAGGGGCAAAGGCAAGAGCAAACATGACAGATTCACATGGAAAACGGGTAGGGTGTTCGGGATGGAGTTCGGTTTGGGAGTAAGGGGGAGTGAAAGTGTGAGATGGGTCTGATGTCTGCACTCTATGTTGTGTTGGTGTCTGTTGTGTGGGTGAGTGAGCGTTTGCGTTTTTTTGGTAGGAGTGATGTGAATGTGCTAGGTGTTGTGGAGGGGTGTGTGACTGTTGCTGTGGTGTCTACGAATATGGGTGTTGTGCAGGGGTCTGTGGCTGTTGGTGCAGTGTCTGTGTGAATGCTGGGTAATGTGGAGGGGTATGGGTGTGTCTGTTCAGGTCTCTGTCTGTGTTGCTGTGGTACCTGGGAGTATGCTGGAGGTAGTGTGGGTGGTGAGGGAGGTGAGTGTCTGCTGTGTGCATGTATGTTTGCGGTTCTTGGATGTTTTGTGTTTGTGTGTGGTGCTTGTGTCTGATGAAGTGTGTGCATGCATAGGTGTGCCTTTGCTTGGGATAGGAATGGGAAGAAGGAATGTGGATGGGGAAGGGGAAGGGGCAGGAGGGGGCTGGAAGGTTGGGATGGGTGGAGGGCTGTCATGAGGGAAGAGGCCAGAGCCTGAAAAGATCTCTGTAGTGCAGACATGGCAGTGTGAATCCCTATCAGGTAGGCTACCATCTGAGTCAGCTGGGTGCTTTGCCCCTGAATTGCATTCAGGACTGCAGTCTGACACACAGAGATACTCCTCGGGAGGTCAATAGGTTCCTCACTCTGGGCAACGGGGGTAACAGGGGCAGGGGTTGAGATGCCTGGAGTGAAAGAGACTTCTCCCCTTTAAGGAGAGTGGGAACGGGCAACTTGTGGGGGGACAACAGGGAGACTGGCGAAGGAACTGGGGGTGGCAGACAAGGAAGAAGGTAGAACTGATCCTGGTGGGTCCACCACCACTCGGGAGTGTCCATGGGAGGATGACTCAGATGATGATGAGTTTGAGCTGATGTCCTCTGAGGCACTCCCTGCACCCTCCTGGTCACTAGGTCCCTCCGTCCATGTCTGATGTCTCACATACGGAACCATTGTGACCAGCTGTGTCCCCACCGATGTATGCCCCTTTTCCTCTGCTTGCCCTGGCTGTATCTGAAATTACATGGAACAAGGGTTTATTGCAACTGCGTTTCCACACCTGACTATCACAAATCCACTGAAAACATTCAAGAAGTCCACATATCACACCACTTTCATTGTTCACCCCATAGGCTACACATTTAGCTTGAACACATGCATGCATGCTACATGACCTGCAAACAGTTGGGTCCACTCATATCATAACCCCAGACAGGCCCAAATGCATTGATGACATTCTCTACACTCCATCCCTATGCCCATACTAGGATAGTTGATCACCTTACATACTTTGGCACTTGTTGTATACCATTGTAAAGAGTTGTAACCAAATAGGATGGGTCCAAGTGTGAGATTTACACAATGTCCAGAATCAAATAAAGCTAACTATTACTCATATCACATCATGATGTCATCAAGGTCAAGTTGTACACCAATGTACCAACAATTACTGTTGTGGCAGACATCATTTCACATGCAAATGCTCATTGCACACTGATGACACTTTGCACTCCAAATTATATCATATGTCCACTACCTGAAAAGTCAAATGACAGATTACACATGTAGTTTAGCTATGTATCACATTTAGCAGATAACATTCCCTGAAAGCATTGAGGTCCAAACATTTGGAGGATAGATAATCTGAATTCACACAGCACAAGTCTCCACATAGCTATGTGAACATCCCCAGTCCTGCTTGGCACAGGTGATGATGCCAGTCATAGATTGTATATCCACAAGTCAATACACCTTTGAAGGTTTTGGGTGTCCCTGAGCATCTATGAAATGAAGAAGTGAGATTTCTAGAGACCCAGTAGGCAGGCATATCACACCACTCTTTGGTATTAAATACTCAGATTGCCTTGTAAGGATCACTGTAGACACTCACATAGGATCCCCACAGTTCAAGATATCACTCCCTCATGCATGTCACAAGTCAGTAAATGAGTGTTTTGAAACACTATTGCAGATGAACCATCAACTGGAAAATGCACACGGGCCAATCTGTAGGCACTACTGCTGATGGCACCAGTGTTGTTTGCACTCTCATTTCACTGTATGACCAGTACTAACCAATGGGAACTGTTGTACAGTCAATGCATGTGCTGTGAACTCTATGTAATGTCACATGCAATAGGGCCACCATCACATGAGAGACAGGAGTGAGGGAACATCACTCCTCACACAAGCAAGAACAGCTGCCATTGTGGTACAATTGTTACCCAGATTTACTGAGAACATGAGATGATTACTCACTTCACTCAGCCAGGTGTCTGCTCAAAAGGAGAGAATTGGATGACCAATACACCCTTTTAGATAGAGGTAGTACAACAGCCCCTCGCATAAATCAAAGTAAGACAAATAACCTTGTCTGTGTGTTTGTTTTGTATTGTCTGTTTTTTAATTTTTTTAATTTTTTTAATTTCTCTAGGGCCTTCACAACAAACCAGCCCCTCGCATAAGTCACAGTGAGGCATATCTTGTTTGTGCGGTTGTCTGTATCGTCTGCCTCTAATCACTATATGCCCTTTAAAAATAGGCACTCCCAACAAGCCTTTTACTATCACCAAAAGGGCAGCCAAATTGAGCCAAATGCGGCGCCCATTTTGTGTCAGTCTCCGCTCTAGTCTTTTTCTTATGACTAGGCGATCAACTTCCTTCAAATACCTGCACCCGGGAGAGACACGCTAATATGCGGTCGCGAGGGCCAGCAGGTTACAAGCCGGAGTAGACATCGTCCACAAGTAAGCCCATTCCCTTTCAGATCTGGACCGGGCAGCCAGCGGTAACACCCACAGCGCACCCGTTCTGATTTTTAGTTACGAAGCTCTCATTATTGCTTTGTTTTGCTTCCTCCCACAGTGCCGGTGATCTCTCCAGTCCCTCAGAGACCCTGAAGCACAATTTTGCTTTATAATCAGTATGTGTTTCCTCCTTAATGTAGTTTTTCATGTAGTTTTTTATGTCGTATCGTCTGTCTGTACTAGTCTGTGTGCGATTGTATCATCTAGCGCACATCATGAATCAATACAACAGCCTGACTTGACCGTGATTACTTATATTTGAACAAATAATTAATCAATAAGGTCGAGTTTTTAAAGGGTAATGTCACGTGGAGACCTTTCTTTTTAAACCTTTCCTTTTATAGCAACTTAAACTGGGCATCAACGAGGCCACGAATTCACGAATCCTTGTGAAGTATATATAGCTCCCGTAACCGTTTATGGTTATACACGAGAGAGCTCTGAATAATGGATGAGTGATTGTTTGGATGGATGCGTGATTGCGGAGCATGGCGGTTTCAACACCTACCTACTTAGCATGAAGTAGGTTGTACGTGATAAATTCTCATTTATGTTTTAGACACAACATGATCAGTAGCATGGCGGTTTCTATATTCACCTACACAGTAAGAAGTAGGTTGTACATGATAATGCTATTTCTCTTTTCTGTTTCAGATACTACGTGGTCAGTTTACCGTATGTATTAACCCATGCCTGCTTAAATTCCGTAGCATCACTTTTTCCTATATTTAGGTCACCTTGGAGTGGTACAAAACAGGGTTGGACCCTGTTTGTCCTGAAGAAGAGCACTGGGGAGGCTCGAAACTAGTTGACGTCTACTAGGGACCCCTGACTCATTATAGACAGATACCCTAGAGACCAACCCCGTTTTTAATATATCGGCTTGGAGCCTAAATAAATCCTTTTTTGCCCACTAGCTAGATATTTTTAATCTCACCCACTCCACCTCCATCACCGCACCACACATAGTCACCCACAACTAGTGCTCCTACGTATTGTCGCAAGTCGTAGCACGCCCCAACCCGCAGCGGGTTGTGATGGCCCCAATGATGAAGCATGTCACCATGGGGAAACCCTGGTGAGTGAGGGGACTCAAGAAAGGACATTTTTCCTTTCATATTGTTTTTTCTGACTCTCAGAGAGCAAAAAACCCTTTGTAGAATTTTTTGCTAGGTTCTTGTAACCGAGATCTCGGTTCTTTGTGATTTCGAGAATTGGATGTGGACAGGACTCTGCTGTCTTCCAGGTCAGAAAGATAATAGGAACAGCACAGCAGGATGCACCTATTACCACACATACACTTTGTTGGTGAAATGCCTGTTTGTAACACTCAAAGTTGGCAACATGACATGTATGACTCTGGCTAGCACTCAGCCTCTTGTCGCTGCTGTTGGGCCCTCAACTGCCCATCAAGGTTCGGTTAGCCCACCTCCAGTATGCAGGTGATCAGGATGGTCAGGGTCCGGTGCGCACCCCTTCCACATTGGGAGGGCTTCCCCAGCTGGACCTCCATGATCTTCCAGGTCCAGCACCGCAGGTCCTTCCATCTCTTTCTGCAATATACCCTACACTAGTTATAGACCCCCAGGGTCTACACCTTCCGGGTGATGGGTCTCCAACTGGCCTTCTGCTGATGGGAGTTGACCAGTATGGATGCAATAGATGTAGAAACAGATTGTAACTGGAAGTTTAAGGATATCTGCATGGTTGCTACAATTTATTTTTATACCCAGCACAAACATTCATCAAAATTCCACACAATAAATGTGTCCATATCACATGCTAAGCACAACTAAAGCATGAATGCACACTTTTGTGGTCATCTGATTAGTAACCGCAACCCTGGTCACAACCTACACTGACTGAGGCAGGCCACTAACATCATGCATGCCAGGGCCATCCTACATGGAAAGTGATGTGAGGTACCATGACACACAGCACACCATTTGGACATTCTGAAGGGTGAACTACATGTGCATGCATGTCCAGACACCTGTACTGCCAGGCCAATTGCATTGATGTATAATGAATGTCTAGATAGACAAGTACAATAGTATACACAACATCCTAAAATTAAGGTCACAAGGTAAGGGCTAGTATGTGTGACACTGAGAGCTACCTCTCTGGGGGCTGTGTGGACATGGGGACTACTTATATGAATATCCTAGTAAGTCATAATGAGTTTGTGTTGTTTGTACTGCCATCACAGGACACCCCTTTTGCCATATGTGGCACTGAAACAGGGAGGTCAATCAACATACCATTGCATGTGTAGTGTGATAGCGAATACTGTAGCTAAGCAGATGGTTCACATTTCTACGTCTATCCAAAAGTAACCCACTATTTCACATTGTTCATGTCTCAGATGTGTAATAGGCCTGTACAGTGGAAGCAACACTATTAGAAAAGTGACAACAGACCTATGTGAGTAAGGGGACAATCATTAGTGACAGACACACTTTAACATTGTGGGTCAATGGAAAGACGTATCAGGTCAGAGGATCACCTCAGTCACCATGCCTTAGATTATCCATGTAACAGCTATCAGGGCTGATAGTGGTACAGATAACTCTTTCTGGGAACATCCATGGATCAGCAGGTCTACAGGGACATTACTCTGTGCATCAGTTCTCATGCCATATATCAATGTCAGGCCTTGCTCTCTGCAGGCTGAGGCTACTTATCCCACATCAACCTCACATTTCCACCAAGTCAATACAGAAAAGTGAAACTTCTGCCCATTTCATATGTGAACATATAGTTGTGTGGCACTCTGAAGGGGTCTGTGAGGTATAGCTACCTTCCAGACAACTGTTTTACAAAGTCTGATGTGGGCTAAATGATCAGTGGGATGGTACACTTGGCTAACAACATTCTCAAATGCTTATAACAGTATAGAGAAATGGCTCATGGTGTGAAGCCTATACATAACAATACACATATACCATGATGTGATTTGAGAACTAATGTTAGCTACTACGAACTTGAGCCTGCATAGAGATATGCCTGTAACACAACTAGAAATCACCCTTATCACACATTCTAATAGTGGCCTTCTCTCCACAAAGTCCAGGGCCCCATAATCCATTAAATGTATGCCCTATGTAGGGGCCACACAATGTATGCCATCAATATAATGCTTACACTCTGACACTCAGAGGCACACTGTAGCCTATAGGAATAGAAAGGAAGCAATGAAATGGAGTTCAATATGTATTTGAGAAACTTACCTGTTCCTCTGGAGAGCCATAGAACTTGGCATACAGGGGAAGAACCTCATCTACCAAGGCATACAGCTCCTCTGGAGTGAAGGGACAGGCCGCTCCCCTGTAGTGCATACCATGGTTGCTCCCAGAGGTAGAAAATAGCAAATGAAATGGAGCAGGTGTTGATAGCAGCAGTGTCAGGAGGCAAGTGAGATTTTTTTCCTACCTCCGGGTACATGTATGCCACGCATGCGGTCATCAGTGTCGGCACACACAGCCATTGGGCCGCAAACCTCACTATCCCTAACGTTAGCCTATGGCTGTAACCGCCATACATGCGACCGCCCACCGCACAACGACTTGCTGTAGGGGGCAGAAGGTGTTGGATTTGGTGGATTTTCAATCCAACACCTTCCCTACTGTTGCACACACTGGAGTTGGAATAGTAAATTATACTATTCCAAACTCCAGCCCCCCCTACAGCAAGTTGTTGTAACGACTTACGTTGTAATGGCATGCGATGTAACAACGCGTCGTTGTAACGATTTGCGTTGTAAACGCATGCGTTGTAAAGACATGCGTTGTAACGAGTGCTATTCGGTAAAATTAGTACTGCTTTGTGAAGCATTGATGATCAGACACATGACTTTTGCCTTACTATTCACATACGCTACTCTGCACACTGTGACCAAAATACATTTTTGAGTTACTCCTCACACAGGTACCCTGGGAGAGGGAGGGTACGCCAGCCTCCAGTGTATGAATCCTTTCCAGACCTACACACCATGGAAGAGCGACATATCATCCAGAAGTTCCATTTGAATAGGCAAACAATCCTGGATTTATGTCATCAGTTATAGCCTGACCTCCTGCCTCACATCAATAATCCTACATCAATCCCACCACTAGTTAAACTCATGTCTGTTTTGCATTTATTGGCCACAGGCTCATTTCAATTTGCTGTTGTTTTTTCTGGCGGAATGTCACAACCTATGTTTAGCGGGGTACTCACAGAGGTTCTAGACGCACTTTTTGAGGCAAGTGCCAGCTACATCCAGTTCCCCAGACTTGCGGATTTAGCCACTGTAAAGGCAGATTTGTATGGATTTGGTAACATCCCACATGTAATTGGATCTATACCACCACACAACAGGGAACAAGTGTACCGGAACAGGAAGCACTTCCAGTCTATCAACGTGCAAGTTGTCTGCTTACCAGATTTGTACATCTCAAACATCTGTGCCTGGTTTCCAGGATCTGCACAAGATTCCTTCATACTGCAGAACAGCACCATACCCCAGCTGATGTCACAACTACTACAGAAGAGGGCCTGACTTGTAGGTAAGTGTGCTCTCTCCTAACTTTGTGTGGTAAATGTCAGGCAGTATGATCGGAAAGTGTGTAACTAAACGTTGCCCTTCTGTCTATCTTCCATCTAGGAGACATAGTATAAAATCCGGCCACGGTTGTTGGCACCTCTGCGGAATCCTTCAACACCAGGGAAGTCTGCTTCTATGAGGACCATAGAAGAACACGGTGGCCAGAGGAGCGGGCTTTTGGGCTCCTGAAAGCGAGATTCAGATGTCTGGATAGATCTGGGGGAGCTCTCCTCTACTCCCCCGGGAAGGTTTGTAAGATCACTGTGGCCTGCTGCATACTCCACAACATTGCCCTGCGATGGAACATACCTTACATCGCAGGATACAGGCCATGAAGACCCACTGGGTGCGGACCCTGAAATGCCAAATGAAGATGATGATAGTGGTGAATACGAAGGAGCATCAAGATCTCATCCAAAACTACTTCTCCTGAATGTATGTGTGAGATGTGATTACTTTGACTAGTAGTGATGAACTCTAGTAGTGATGTTGTGATGTCGTGAGGAGGATGTTAATGCTACATACTAGGAATATGGGTCTGGAAATATCTGAGGAAAGGTGTTTGTATTGTAAGTGTAGCTTTGTTCAGCTGTAAATGTTGCCTTGGAATGTGTTCTCTAGAAGTTGATAATTTGATGTGTGTCATATGTATGTTTTCTTAACTAATCTCTGTGATGGTCTGTTTTAGGTACCTTCATCGTGGCATCTTCATTTGGACATTTCAGAGTTGTGACATTAGCAGGTATATGATGCTTGGATTGGTTTGCACTGACTTTGGAGTATCAAGCTGGTACCAAGACAGCTTGTACTGCAATAGGATGGAAGTTACCTGGCTTCCATTGGACCTGTTCCTTCTGGTGTGTTGGTCCTAATGCAAGATGTATGCCATCATGTGATCCAACACAATGTTGTGTTGTGCCCAGTTCATGCTATCCTGCCTTCACATTGGCTAATTCCTCATTGTCTATGAACTGGATTTAGCTGTGATATTCTCCTCATTGTAGGCCAAAGTACTCGTAGCACATCACTGACATTTGTGTGTGATATTCCACCCGATGCAGGCAACACTGGATTGAAATGACCCTATGGTCAGAAACTGTTTTACTGACATGTGTCTGTTAATTTCTTTATTTGATGTAGGATTTGTTTTGTAAGGTAGGCAATATGGCTCCAGCTCATGATGTAGACCTACCATATTGTTGCCTATTTTGTAGGATATTGTCAGATGTATCCCCTCCTTCCATGTTGTGAAAGTCTGAGAGTGATTATGTGATCACTGACCCAGAATAACTGAGTCATGTCTTATTTGCTATGTGTCTGACATCATGTCAGCCTATGATTTGAACAATGAAATAAAGATGTTCTCATCACTGACACTTGTATGTATGTGTTGTTGTGACATGGTAGTGACCCTGAGTTGAACACTGTTTACATACAACATACCCATGCTTGGTGGTGGGTGTCTTGCCATCCTGAGCTCCTGTATTTTTGTGTGGACGTGCCCTTGGTTTGCCAGAGGGGGGGTCTGGAGGTGCTGAGACAGGGGCGGGTGCAGGCATGTCTTCCTCTGACAGGGCCTCCCTTCCTGGGGCTGTGGCAGATGATAATGGTCTGGATGTACTTGAACCACAGGAAGGGGTATATGCATGTGCAAAAGCCCTGCACAGTGTGGTGTTGATGTCCCGCAGCACCTCAACCAGGTAGGCCAACTCAGTGTGAATGCCACCCACCTTGGGGTGGATGGCAGCAACCTCCTGGTATATGTCCATCTGCAGCTCCTTCATTTCCCAGATTTTGGTCAATACCTGGCCCATGACATGTTGGGTGATGGTAGCCTGGTTGTCCGTGGCCTCAGTGGGCTCACTCTGCGGGCCCACAGCTACCCTCCCACTATGCCCACCACCACCACTTCCTGTGCCCTTGGCACAGACTGCACCCTCCCACTGGGTTCTGATTCCTCTGTGACTGGGGCGGTGTTAGCCATCTAAGAATCCAGGACTGGGGGGCGCAGGATGGAACTGACTGTGCTATGTACACAGGTTGGGGGGGAAGTGGTAGCTGTGTTGTTGCAGCTGGCGCGGGAGGTGTTGTTGTGAGCACAGAGAACCCCACTGTTGGCGTCTGCCCAGGCTGACCAGATGGGCCAGGATCATCATCCACGTCCACCTCTTCAGTAGCATTGTCATCACTGGGGGCTTCGTTCTGCGGAGGAGAGGAACTCTGCTTGGTTTCCAACCTCGGTGCAGGTGCAGTGGCGGATCGACCTGTTGAGAAATAGAGAACATTCTTAATAGAGGACGTGAGGTATCTACATCCACATTGTTTGGGTCAAAGTAAAAGGGGACCTAGAATGGAGCAAAATAGATAGAGATTAGTATTGTCATCTATTTGCGTGGAGTTGAAGTTGGTTACTAAACATTTGTTGACATTCAATAGATGTAGTACATTTCATTGGCTCATTAGATGTGCAGATAGGTGGCTTTTTGGCTTTAGGAATAGACCTGGCATCTCCAAAACTCTTCTACAATCAGAATGTAGTCATAGCATGTGTATTTGTCCATTCCAAGGCCTAGCTGCGTCTAATGCAGGCACACACCCAGCTTGGTTGTATATTTAGCATTGTTGATTATGAGAAGTGCAGAGTCAAGGGGTCACCTGGCACTGCTAATGAGCTGAGTTTCCTTCATGGTTCAGGTATATCAGTGGTACACCATTGTTAAGTCGTCACTCATGCCATCAATAGTTTCAGTTGATGGATCTAGGACACCATCAAGCAAAGTATTCAGGCGTATATCTGAGTGGAGCATTGTCTGCACATCGCACAGTCCATGATGAGTGAAGATCAGTAGTAAGATGGCAGACAAGTGAGAAGGGGCAATAGAAGTCTACCATTTTTGTTAGAGTTCCAGTCACAATGCCTCATGGTAGTAGCGGTAGCTTTTCAATGTCACTTTACCAACAGTTGACAAATGGTAAGCTGCATGATAAGTGTAGATCAGTTGCAACATGGCAGACAAGTTAGAAGTGGCAAAATGAGTCTGGCATCTTGGATAGAGTTGCTGTCACAGGACCTCATGGCAATAGTGGTAGCTTTTCTATCTGAACTGACCAAGACTTGAAAAATGGTAACCTGCATAATGAGTGAAGATCAGCTGTGACATAGCAGACAAGTGAGAAGTGGCAAAATGAGTCTAGCAGCTTGGTTAGAGTTGAAGTGAGAGGGCCTCATGGAAGTTGTAGTCACTTCAATCTCACTTTACCAACACCTGACAAATGGTAAGCTGCATGATAACTGTAGATCAGTTGTAACATGGAAAACAAGTGAGAAGGGGCAATAGGAGTCTAGCATCTTGGTTAGAGCTCCAGTCACAAGGCTTCATGGTAGTTGTAGTCACTTCAATCTCACTTTACCAACACTTGAGAGATGGTAACCTGCTAGCTAGTGTAGATCAGTTGTAAAATGGTAGACAAGTGAGAAGGCGCAAAAGGAGTCTGGCATCTTGGTTAGAGTTGGAGTGAGAGGGCCTCGTGGTAGTTCCAGTCACTTCAATCTCACTTTACCAACACTTGATAAACGGTTAGTGTACCATACCTGTTGGCAACATGCATTTGAGTTGGATCATACATTTACATTTTAACACATATCATGGGTCCTTGATTGATATTTTGACGCTAATGCACTTGACAGACAGCATTGCAACATGTGGCATGTCATTGAGTTGGATACATGTGCTCTTATATGCAGCAATACACATAGCCACAGACAAAACAACAATTTAGATACTTTGAGTATTGCATGTTAGAAAAGTAGATAGAGAACACAATAGCAATAGCAGAGTTGAGAGCGAACAGGACATTGTGATATTGTGGCAGTTATTGAAGTGTTACTTACAAGGGCCCAATCCCCCCTCTATTCCTGTCAAGCCTTCAGAATGAAGGATGGCCAAGACTTTCTCCTGCCAGGGAAAGAGTTGTAATGGTGCGCTGGGAGGGCCACCACCAGAGGAGTATGCTGGACTTGGGATCCAAAAATGTGTGACTCTATTCTAATGATTTCACCCACCATGACTGTCAACTCTTGCTCAGTGAAGCGTGTTTTGTTTTTCCAGGCATGGTGGCAAAAGGAAATATGAGTGAGTATATGAATGAAAAACAAACAAGTGATAGAGGTAGAAACGGTGCTAAACAAAAATTACAGGTGGTTGACAGTGCTAAATGAGAAGATGAAAATGGGTAGCAAATGAAATGTCGGTTTGTTTTGCTGTGCTGCAGTTGTGAAGCAAAGGATACTGTTCACAGAAGGTGTGTTTTATAGTGTGATTTGCAGGCGTGTCCACTTGCCGAAGCACAGCAGGTGTGTAGTTTTTAAATCCATCCAAGGATCACTGTTTTGATGTTTTTCTGTATGCGTACCACAGAGGTTAACCACCGCTGGGTAACCTCCGTTTACTAACCACCACTGGGAGAGCATGAGTACAACGTAATACGCTTGGCAGGTGGACCGCGGACCAGACGGCGTGCTTGGATGCAACTCCAACATTTCAGACCGCCACAGACCCTCCGGGTAGACCGATGTGGCCGTAGTCGGCGTTTCAGGCAGCACAACTCATAATACTGCAGGCAGTAGATCACTGGCGAAGCAGTATTGCAGACAACGCGGATGCAGGATTCGAGCAGTCGGACCGCCAAACTCGTTATCGGGCCCTTAATTCAAAATTATGTCAACTATGCAGTAGCATTTTTTTCTTTTGTTCTACATTTAAAATAAATATTTAAAATCGTTAACATAAAATATGTTTACTATTTTTTGTGTTAAACAATTCAACTTTTCCCTATACTTTACTTTAGGGAGACTCCACAGTTGGGGTGGATATATTCCTATTGCAAAATATAAGAAAAAACAAAAAATGTGCACTAACCTTTATAATAAATTAGTACAAATATTTTTGTGTTGAATAAAATTGTAAATTAATTTTAAATATTTATTTTAAATGTAGAACAAAAGTATAAAATGCTACAGCACTATTAAATTAATTAATAATTAAATCTTTAATTAATTTGAATATAGTAAATTAAATAATTTTTAAATTTAAATTGATAAAGTAAATTCCGTCTGAAGTAGAAAAAATTACATGTTGGTATTAAGCATTAATAATTACTAGATGTGAGGTATAGAATTACCTAAAATGGGTATGATTATATTTTAATAAAAAGATATCATTTAGAAATTCAACAAAGGTTTGTAAAATAAATTATAGAAAATAAATAATAATAATAAATATGTTTTAACATTATATATATTTTATATATGTATTTATATTTTAAACTATTAGAGAAATTAATTTCAGTTAACATTATTCCTATAGGGATTCATTTTAAAACCCTGTCTCCTTTATTGTGTAGTGGATTTTTGCACTTTTTTTGTGGGTGAGGAAGCATTTCATTTTAAAATACAGCACTAAATAATGGATTTCTATTTCATGTAGTTATTCCTAATTTCCCTGAAATTTCCCAAAATTTCACGTAATTACACAAAACCAAATTATTCAAGTTTCACACACCACTAATAATACCTTTTAAAAACTAAATATATCTACAAGAAAACAACAGAGATTCCGTCCTGAGTGCGAAGATTCTGCCACAAGTGCGGAGACTCCATACAAGTAACTAAATGAGTCGTAGCTACGTTTGTGAATCGGACCCTGTGTGTAAAATTAACAAAAATAAAAGTCCGTGGGGTGAGGTAGGAAAAAATAGAGTCCGTTCACAGTCTAATTACGCTTGACTCCAGTATTTGAACATCGCTCCCAACATTTGCAGCAACATACGTCTCATCGAGCTATCCATACTCTCTAAGCAGGTGGCAGTCCTCGTACCTACATTTTGGGATAGAGTGCAGTTTGAAGGATTTTTTGATGAGGGGCAGGGCCAAGTGGTTCGGGGGAAAGATGAGGACGGGAGGGATGAGGTTTTAGGATATGGGAGTGTTTGTGGTATGAGAACATTTAGGGGTTTGGGATGTTGTCAGGACAGGTGGAATGATGGAGAAAGGTGGGATGGGGTCCGAAGGAGAAATTGGAGTGGTCTGTAGAATGGAATCAGGTCCTTGAACGGGATAGGTGTGGAATGATGGATTAATGGGAAAGAAGGAAGAATAGAGGCAGCTGTACTAGAAGCAGAGGTGTCAGCTGTGTCACTAGGAGAGAGAACCTCTCTGTAAATAAAACATGACAGAGTGCACACCATCCAAAATGCTATCCAGTTGTGTGTGTGATTTGCTGACTGACACCCTGGGCAGTTCTTGAGAGCTTACAGTCTCTCCCCTAACACCAGTGCTGGCGGGATGCGGGCAGTTGGAGAAGTGCTTGGGACGAAGTATACCCCACCTTGTTTATGGCCTGGGTGTTGGGTTTTTACCGGGATGACAAGAGTGAGACAGAGTTTAGGTGGCTTCACCTTCTGACTATACCAGTGGCTCTCAATGTCTGGCCAAGGTGGATGGAATATCTCTCACTAGAAAATACCTATCTGCAGAACTCCAGATCATGCACTACATCTGTTATTTAATTAATGCCAAGTTAAGATACATTCAACTAAGGGCCTGATTTTGAGTTTGACAGAGAGGTTACTCCATCACAAAAGTAACAGATATTGTATCCCTGTTACTACCAATGTCACAGGATAGACTGCTCTTGTAATAAGGTGGACGGACTATCCATCATGTTAGTGTTTAAGTAATCGGTTTGTCAAATTTTAAATAAGGGTCTAAGTCACACATGTTTTAGCCAACACATTACATGTTAGATATGTTTTATACTCTTGGATAATGCTGTATGTCTGTCTGCCTTCTTTTTAAACCCTATCCTATCTGGAAAAATGAAACTCAGGCAACTATTGCTATTTTTTTCTTTGAAATTTTGTTAACAGCAATATTCTGCACATGGTGTATACTCATAGGCCATGCCTAGCATTTACATTTCTACATATCTAATCTCATGCTTGCACGACTATGTGGACTAAAATGGAAAGAAAAAACTACTGCAGGTCCAGGATATCTTGTATAAAATACAGTCCAAAGTACTGGCCAAAAAATAATATTTATGACAAAAAACCTAATTAAAATAGAGTTGGGCAATAAATCACGTTTGATATGCATATGGGCATGTCTAAAACTGTTTATTTGCACCTGAGAAGTGTGAGTCTCATTATCCACTTAATTAAAGGGCAGGTTGGACATATTTTCGATGTCATAATTCATCGGTAACAAATATGACATCATCAGAGTTACAAATAAAATATTGCTATTTGGCTTCATTTGTAATGCTATGGTTATGTTACTGTAATACAAATGTAGCAAATATCCTGTCTGCCTTATTGCATTTATGAGTGCATTCTATGAAATTTCACTTATAATAAGGTGGATGGGGTATTTGTCACATTTGTGACAGAATCACAGTCTTGCAAAATCTAAATCTGGGGCAAATATATTTTTTGATACTTGTAATGTCAACTTCCTTTAAACTTTTAAGGCAGATGGATTACAATGTCACAAATGTCGTGGATGTCCCTTTTGCCTTATTACAAGAGTATTTTATCCTACTGCACTTGAAATAAGTTGGACAGGATATCCATTATGTGTGTGGTGGAGTCACCTCTCTGCCAAACTGTAAATCAGGCCATTATAATTGTGACATTATATTATAATTTACAAAATGGAATGAACAACATGAGTATTTTATGGTAACGTACTTACCCACTTGTCGCTTCTCCATGGCCTTCAGCTCCCCATCCAAAACTATGTAGGCGACTGTCAGAGTGTGCTGTATCATAGGGAACAGTGACCAGAACACCTAGGAGCATATTTACAAGCCCTCACTGCCACCGGATCATCACTTTTTTTGCAAATTAACAAGGTGGCGCTAAGCCACTTTGATTGGCTTAACGCCGCCTTGTTAAATATGCCCCTTTCCGCCACAGTCCTCTGTGGCAAAGGGGCATGCAATCGGTGTTGCTATAGGCTTTCCATCACAACACTCTTTGCTTTTTGACGCTTCCCCAGATTTACAAGGCTGAGGCAGTTCCACAAATGATCGCCATGGAATTCCAGGCATTAGAATGATGATACGAGGAGAAAGTATTAATTCCTCTTTGTGTTTTGCTCTTTCCATGTGTGCTGCATTCTGCAGCACACATAGAAGGGGCAAATCGCCATTATTGATTGTCTATGTGCAGGAAGGTGTCCCTTCCTGCACATAAGCAATTGTCCCTGCAGGGCAGGCACCCTTGCAACATGACAGCAGGGTGCCTGGGCTGTCGCTAGGCAGCTTTTGTTGCCCCAGCGCTAGGGGAAACACAGGGGTGTGCCATGTCCTTATGAATACGGCGGCATCCCTGCATCTTGAAAATGTCGAAGCGCAACGCTGCCAAATTTGTCGCAACTCCGCATTTTATTGTAAATATGCTCTCTAATGTTTTGCTGGGAGGACCATTCTAGTTATGTTAATGCAATGAGGTGGGTCCATCGCCAAAGGTCCTCCAATTGTTTCCGGCAGTAGATGCAGCAGTGATTAAAGACCCCATGCTTGCTCACTCAATCAATCAGGGGAATTATAAGTGCGCTACTCACCCGTGAGGGTCTCAAGGCGCTGTTAGGGGGGATGCCGCTTCGGTCAGTCGAAGAGCCAGGTCTTGAGGGTCTTCCTGAAGATGTGCAGGGTGTCTGATGTTGATCGGTAGCTCATTCCAGGTCTTGGCCGCGATGTAGGAGAAGGTTCTTCCATCTGTTCTTGCTCTGCGGATGCGCGGGGGTTCGGCGAGGGCGAGGTCAGCTGATCGGAGGTTCCTCTTGGGTGTGTGGAAGAAGATTCTGTCGCTGAGGTATTGGGGTCCGGTGTTGTGGAGGCATTTGTAGGCATGGGTGAGTATCTTGAAGCTTACTCTTTTCTCAAAGGGGAGCCAGTGGAGGTTGTGCAGGTGCTGGGTGATGTGTTCGTGTCGAGGGATGCCGAGGACAAGTCTGGCTTCGGTGTTCTGTACAAGTTCTCACTTGCTTTTCAGTGGACCTCCAAATCTTCCTCTTCATGTGGGGGCTAACGCACAGAGAGTAAGAGAAGAAAACAAAATCATCAAAAAAAAATCACATTTACTTAAACTACTCAAGTTATCTGACATACTTAGGACTATAAAATGCTACTTTTAATTAATATACTCAGTGGGGGGTTGACATTTTGTCTGATATGTTATTGCATCACGACTGTGATGGAAATACTGTCCCCTTTATTCCAAGTGCATACTATAGAATGTAAAATTGTATTTTGATGCATGAGATATCTGTTACATTGCGAGGCAATGAAATGTCAACTAAATCATGCAAAATATGTTGTATCTTCTTGTTATCTTCTTGTTACAAAAGTGTATTTTTCTTCTGCTATTGCCATCATGCAATATTATGTGATGGTATTATGGTCAATAATTAGGGACATTTGAGCCAAATTACTCGATGACAATTTGTGGATGCGCTGTTCACTATTGTATAAGTGCCTTGTATAGTACAGCACTTCTAATTATGGGTGTGGTCTATGTGTAACGTTGTGATGGATGATAAATTCTGCCTAAATGTATCTCAGACCGTTGTGTTGTAAGTGGAGGTTGCTCCTTTGAAAATGACAGTATCCAGGCTACAAAAAAAGTATTTCTGGTCAATGGTAAAGTCAAGTGCATTGAGAATTGTTTAAAGTCACTTTCAGCATTGCCTTAACAGTTGGAAAGTTAAGGGTGTCACTCGGCTCTGATAGTGCTAAGTCGTAAAATGTATGACATTAAAACAACCTTCACCTTGAAACATGACATGCTTAGTAACACCATGGATGGTAATAATTTTGTCACTCTGATTGCTGTTGCCCTGGCTGGGCTCACAGCTTCCTCTTGCCAAAGGAATTGTCCTACGTACATCATTTACTGATGTCAGACTTTTGTTTTACAAACACAGCATGTCTTGCTGGTAAAGTATTTTTTCTCAGCTTTAAATGTTGAGTTTTCATATCAATCATTAATGTTAGTGGAGTACATTATTTACATATAATTGGTGTACTGGAGTTTTAAAATTATTACTGAGAACCTAAATAATGTTTAAGCTGTATATATGAAATAAATATGTATATCCTTGTGTTTGTAGTCAGGCGTAATATTGAAAGCTGGAATGTTTGACCAGGGCAATCAGTTTATCACATTTCTTTGGTAAAAATATGGTTATTCTAGTCAGCGTATTTATATTTTAGACAGACAAAATAATATGAAAATGATTTTGCAGTCACATGTGTAAATGGTAAATTGCCACATCATGGGGTTATAAAATATTAATCATATGGGGGTTGTGACTATTAAAAATTAGATTGGGAGTGGGAAGCCACTAACAATCATATTAATAACACACAGAAGACAAATTGAAGTGCATTTCATGTATGTAGCTTACCTGACTCTTGCTAGCCATAGATCTGAGTGCAGTTGGTCAGGGACCCTTCCGCAAGGCCATCCTACTCCTCAGGTTTGAAGTTGTGGGCCCTGTTACCTGCTCCTTCAGCCTTGCTGGTCTCTGCAGAAATAAATAAGCGGCAAAAGTTCAGGAGGTTTGCTACACTTGATGGACAGGAGGCAAGTGGCAAAGGGCCAGATGTACTCAGAACAGGTCACCATTTGTGACCAGTATCTTTCTGACCAGTGTGATAATTTGTGTAGTTACCTATGTACTAATGGATAATTTTGCAAATTACCAATTCTTAATGGGTTAAAATTTGACCTACCTCATAAATACTAATAAGGTAGGTCACAAATTGCGACCCACAAGGAATCACAACCATCACAGGGATGGTGGCATGCTAGGTAGTAGACCACACTCCTCTAATATCCCTAGTGTAAAAGAGCTTAGCAAAGAAAAGATTTTAACCAGGTGTGGGGTTTTCCTTGGATTTCAAAATCTTTGTAAGAGTGAAGACTGAGTGAAGACTGAAGCCTCTGCTGTGTGTGGCTGCCGTGCATCGAACTATGTACTACGGACAACGTGCAACGTGCTGCGGAGCTCATCGGAGCTTGGCGTCTCATCGGAGCAGGATCGGCGCAGGATCAGGAGGCTATAGGAGGTTACACCGGCATCAGGGAAGTGGTGTCCCTGTGTTGTACATATCTTCAGGAGCGCGAGTCGCCGATCGCCTGGCAGGCTGCGCCATTCCATCTGTTCTCCGCGTTTTTGGCGGACGCGGAGGGGAGTTGAAAAAACTGGTTTGGCAGCGGCAATGAAGTGAGTGGCAGGAACGCGCCCACGCCTGGGGGCCCCGAGAGGGGTATTGAAAGAATTTGAAGGAGTTTGTACACCCACAGTGGGGAGGGGCCAAAAGCCCTGGCCCCCCGGTCCATGACCCCCGGCCCCCGGACCATGATTGAAGATTAAAGGGACAATTTACATAGGCGCTTCTAAGTCCGAAGTGGGAATCACTGTCATCCAGCTTAGCACACAGCAGAGGTAAGTGTTTTCAAATTGCATATATGAAAAATCTTGTTGAGTTCAAAAAGTCTCTAATCTAGTAGATACACCAGGGACCAGAACAAGAAATAGAGGAAAGAGGCGGCAAGTGTGTGTAAGGAAATTGACTGCCCCTCCGGACTCAATTCGTTTCTCTCCCTTACCGCATTTAAAGTAGTTTTAATTCGTAAGACAGAAGAAGTCTTTCTAGTAAGATGGCACCAAGGAAGACAAAAATAAGAAAAGCATGCAAAGACCCCCCGTTGCTGAGTAATGAGACTACAGATGAAAACGGGTCCCTAGGGGAGGGTATGGATGGTCATACGGACGGTCACGAGGAATATGAAAAAAGGGTTCATAAGAGGAATTCAAAGAAGACCACCCTACCTGAAAAATCTCTAGTCAGCATGAAAGGGGGGGGTTTAGTGTCAAAATCAATAAAGGATTTTGTGGGCAAAAATGTTAAAAAGGCACCAACGCCTGTGAAAGCTCAAGCTCAAGACCTTGATAAAGAGCAGCCAAATGTATTGGAGGCTAACGAATACTGCCCCCCAGACCTTGGCGACCTATCTCTCACCCAAAGTGATTTAAGCCGAATTGACCCCCCCCCCTTGGAACCAAGACTTTCATCATCCCCTCGGATATTTTCTTCGTCTGGCGTCGAAGAAGTAGAAGTAACAGAAGAAGTAGAAATTGAGGGGACTCTTCTTAAGGACTTGGGAGAACGAAGTGACTTATTGAACCCGGCTACAAGGCCTAAGTCCGATAAGAGTATGGGCCATTCAGGAACTCAAGGTTCTAAGTCCATAGAAGAAGTGGTGCGCAATAGCACATTGGGCTTAGCTATATCCGCTTCATCCCCGGGCTCAATGTTGGACATAATGCTGATACTGCAAAAAACTTTGCAAGGATTGTTAGAAGTTTCAGTGTTAAATAATACCTTGCTAAATAATCATGAAATCCACCTTAAAAGAATGGTAGAAGAGCTTCAGGGGATCAGGGGTCATATGCCATCTATGGTTAGACCGGTGCCAGATCCCCCAATCGAAGGTAGTACAGGGGATGTAGCGCAAGCGAATGACCAGCATGATGTGCATATCTCCAGGTGTCCTATGCTGATTAGGAGACGGGGAGAGCTCGCTTGGTATAGGCACCAGAATTCTCGGTACGATCCAAGAAAGCATACTCAGCCACAGGGAAGAAAGAAGGGCTTAAAAAAAGGAAGGGATAAGGTGGAGCAGACACGAGGAGAATCAAGTGAGATAGGAACCCCTCCCAACAGTATACGGGAAAGGAGGAACCTGGAGTGTTTATCCAATCTGGCACTAGCAGAATTGGGAGGGAAAAGGGCCCAACACAAATTTATTCAAAAGACCTGTGGGGAGGGTAAAAGATTGAAAATATGTGAAAAGATGCAGAGAGGGAAAGAATCCCCAAGGAAACTAGCAGAGGGGGGAAACAGAACAAATATACAATCTAGAAAGAAGGTAAAGTCGGGAAGTCAAAATCGGGATATAAAAGCATTAGAGTCCAGTGCCAGGATATGGCTAAATTTTGAACCCACCGAAATAGAGAAGGGGAGGAAAAAACAAAGAAAGATCATACCATTAAATCGTTCCCAACTCTTATTCTCTTTTGCAAAATGCCCTAGCCTGAAAGAAATTGGGACAAAAGATCTGAGGCAGGTAGGTTTTAGCCTTAATAATAAAGGCAATGATTGTACCAAGGTTCAAGTTTACTCAGGGCTGGTTAAGGCGGCAATTTTAAAAGCCGAAAAGGAGATATTAAAAGAAGGGATAAGGATAATATCAGAGGCAGAAGTGGAAGGGGTAAACCAGCGAGGCAGTGCCTTTTTGAAAAATCATGCAGGCTTGGGGAGAAGGCAAGTGAGATTGTTAGCCGGGGCTGGTGGGGAAAGAGCAAACATGAACATAGTAGTTGAGAACACAAAGCCCAGTAAATACTGGGGGAACTGGAGTCCTGGAAATAGCCAGCTAAGTACATGCTCATGGAATCTGGATGGGTCAGGTTGTCTCAGCGATAACGATTAGGGCACCGGGTTGTCGCATAGCCTGAAAATGGTTTCTTGGAACATCAATGGGCTTGGAGGGCAAACAAAAGTGGAAAGTTTAAATTACGTAGCACAGTGTGCTGATATCATTTGTTTGCAGGAAACTTGGCTATGCGACAATACCCCGGTTGTTGAAGGCTTTGTTCAAATTCATAAGCCTGCCAGTAAAAAGAAAAGATTCGGCCGATCATCTGGGGGGATCATGACACTTACCTCAACTAGGATTGCGAGAAAGGTGAAGCAAATAAATACAACATGTAAATGGCTGCTGGTTTGTAAGATTTCCCAACTGGTTACTGAAATAAAGAATGCTCACCTGATTCTCGTAAATGCTTATATACAATGGGATTCCCAAGAGGAGTATGAAATTGAAATGGGGCTTTTTAAAGAAGATTTGAATACCTTAAGTGAAGTGTATGAAAATGATCTGATGGTCATAATGGGAGATTTTAATCACAAATTAAATTTTGAAAAGATAGACCCATGGTTTTATGACATTCTAAGCTCCTATGATATAAGGTTAGCTGACTTCCCCACGTGCTCATCAACTAAACAGGATGAAGCACTCGGAAAAATTTTGGGATCTAAGGGATTATTCTGCCTGAACGGCAGGATGGACCCCGACCGTCCAGCGACACAGACCTTTAGACTAGGTAATCAATCTTGCCCAATAGATTACGTATTCATTCATGCCTGGAACTATGATATAGTATAAAGGTTCCGGGTAATCAGGCGCAAAGATAGCGATCATAATGCCCTGTATGGTGAATTATTAAGGGGGACAGTAAGCCACCGTGAAAGAGTCCTTCTTCATAAATTGGTATACTCTAAACGCCTGACTACAAAATTAACAGAGGGGTATTTAGAGAAACTAGCAAGTTTCCAACAAAATTTAAATATGGAATGTGCCATAGAGCAGAAGGTAGTTAACCTGACTAAATTAAGGAAAGAATATAAAACCTTGGTAAGGAGGCAGAAGAGGATCTTTAAAGAAAAGTGTTGGGAAAACCTGCTGGAAACAATAGAAGCTAAAAATGTCAAAGGTTTTTGGAGGCTGGTATAGGACGCTTCTGGTAGGATCCCGGGAACCATGAGCTGCGTAGTGGATGAGGCAGCTTGGGTGGAATATTTAGGAGATCTATATGAAGCAAACAAAGTATCCGCAATAAGTAAGGAAAAAGCTCACCGGGGATGGTCCGTAGATGATTTAAAAACAGCATTTACTGCCGATATAATAAAGGAAACCATCAAAAAGCTAAATTTAACTCGTGCGGCAGGGCCCGACAATTTACCCGCCATCATAATTAAAACACAAATAAACTGGTGGGCAGAATTCTTATCCCATATGTTTGCTGCTATATTGGATTCAGGCCATATCCCCAAATCTTGGAGAGGGGCGGTTATTAGACCACTTCACAAAAAGGGAGATAGGAAGGATCCAGAGAACTACAGACTGATCAACCTGTTGGATATAGGAGAGAAGGTGTTCTACAAAATAATCCTGGGCAGATTGAAGGAATAGATGGAGCAGCAGTCGATTGTGCCAGTAGAACAGCAAGGATTTAAGGAGGGACATTCTACCATTGACCACTGCTTCACCCTGTGGGCAGTGGCGCGGAAGTCCATGGAGCAGCAAGGTAAGCTGTATTGCTGCTTCGTGGACTTCCGTGCGGCTTTTGATTTGGTAGATAGGGAATGCCTATGAGAGACCCTGAAAAACTATGAGGTCCCTGAAGACCTCCTGCTCGTAATTCAGGAGTTGCACAGCCAGAACTGGGCCCAGGTTATTAAAGACACGATGGGGGGGCTTGACACCTGAAATAGCAATTAAAAATGGCCTCAGACAGGGATGCGTTTTGGCCCCGCTTCTTTTTGCCATTTTTTTAGCAGATCTGCCATCCATACTGGGGACTGTCAGAAGCGCTAGCCCAAAGTAAATGGGAAGCATCTATCCTGTTTGCTGTATGCTGATGATCTAGTAATTTTAGATCAAACCTAAATGGGTCTACAAAGGAAGCTAAATGCTTTTAGCACATATTGTGCGGCAAAACGACTTACAGTAAACATGGAGAAAACGAAAGTCCTGTGTTTTGGGAAGAGAAACATGAAGTTTAATTGGTATCTGGGACAAACCAAATTAGATATTGTTAATGAGTACAAATACCTTGGAATTTGGTTTGTCAACTCTTTAAAGTGGGGTACGCATTTGGAGGCACAGAAAATAAAAGCCCAATTGTCGGTATGTGGGCTGAAAATATTCAATCGTAGCTATGGTGATATGTCACATAGACCCCTGTTGACGGCCTATAATGCAATGATCCCCCCGTAACTTCAGTATGGAGCAGAAATTCTCTGTCTAGGCGGCAAAAGTTCTTGGGATAATGAAGAAGGGAAATGTTTAAAATCATTATTGTCCCTCCCTAGCTCCTCAATGATCCAGGCTATTAGATTAGAGCTAGGGTTGACCGCTTGGAATGTTCAGGTGCAAATAGGTCTACTTAGATTTTGGAAACGTCTGGGAGCAGGGGAAGTTACGAAAGTGTCCCAATGGTGTATGAAGGAGATTCAGTGTAGTGAACTGAAATGGACCAAATCAACAAGAAAGAAACTTTATACCATTTGTGATCACTTGAAGGTGAAAATTGATCCACAGACTTTGCACATTGACGAATCAAAGAGTGTACTTAGATTGTTAGGGGAAGAATTGTCTAGATTATTAGATATGGAGGACCTGAGTAAGAAAGACTCTGTGAAGTTTATGAGAAACAGTTGGGAGAAAGAAATCTGGTACCCTTATCTAGACACTTTGCCTAACCAATGGCTTAGAATGGAAGAATTAAGGCTGAGAATTGGTATCAATCCTGCTATGTCAAATGGCAAAATAAAAACAGAATTGATGCGACCTGATGGTAAATGTACGTGCAAGATGGGTATGAAATGTAATAGTTTGCACATTTTAATGGACTGTCAAAAATTGTTAGATCAGCGAAAACAGCTTTTACGCCCAATCTTTTTAAAATATGGTATTAGGTCGCTTACCCAAGCATGTGAGCTTCTCACGGATATGGAAAATCTTGATATTGCAATAGCCATTGGTAAGTATATGCAGGCTGTAAATAGGTTTTTTATGAAATAGAAAATTGCCTGGTTGCAAGTATGGTGGAAGCAATGAGGTATAGAGATCTTAATGAAAATTTTATTATTTTAAAATAATTTTATAGGATTTTAGCTCTATCTAGACTTTGTTGTAATATGCGTGTATACACAGTTCACAAATGGAGTTATTCAAGAAAAAAGAATGCAATTTATGGGAATTTTGGATTATAGAATGGCGTAGGATGATGAATTTGTAATTTTTAAAGAATATTTATATAAAATGATATGTTTTATGTGGTTTAAAGACCAATGGTCTAAATAAACTGTATTTTTGACTTGACTAGTAGACCACCCAAGTCTGTGATTGCTTTTAAATTAAGCATTCTTCTAAAATGCAACCTGTTTTCTTTAAAGGAAAACAGAATGCATTAAAAAAATTAAATGTGTAAATTCCACTTGAGAGTAGGCAGTGATCCAAAGGACAACTGCCTACTCTTAATAAATGTTTTTGTTAACACTAGGGATCCCTTCCCATTTATGAATGGCTTACCACCGCCTTTGAGGAGGTGGTAAAAGATTAATGTTTTGTCAGTAGATGAACAGCAGTGGGATTTCTTTAAAAAAGTAGAAGGGCGTATTTGGCGCCAAATGTGTAATCTGAACCATGCAGCCTCGATAGCGGCGATTAGGCTCAAATTCGGGCTACTCTACACTTACGTGTTTGCTATGGCTGCGTGCTTAAGATGGAGCAATGCACTATTAAATAGTGTTGAGAACCCCTTACGGCTAGCATTGCGTGAGGAAATGTTTTCCTCCCTTAAGGGGAAGAGTGTTCTCTTCTGGAATTACGAGAAAGCTGTAGCCTTGATTGAATTTGAGCACAGCGGCACAGGCTCTCTTCCTAAACAAGTTTGAAAAACTCGAATTAAAAAAATAATATAGGAAGTGTCTTGTAAACGAGATACCGCACTGTGTTCAGCGTATTCCAATAACAATATTAAAGCACGGAGTAGTATCTATAAACAGCCCCAGCCTTATATTGTATGGAATCTTTCCCATGGAGTGCACAGAACCATCTTGCTGTTAAGGTTGAATTTGCATCCCCTACAAATAATACCAGGGGCATGGGAGGGGTTTCCTAGGCAGGATAGACTTTGTCACCTATGTGGAAACTGGGTGCAGGATTTAAACCATGTTTTATTTGTCTGTCCCCTACTACAACCCTCACGACGTCGTTTCTTGAGACCGTTGTTCCTAAAATACAACATTGCTACAGCTGAGGAGGCCTGAAATTGTCTTTTGCCTCCCCCCCCGAACCAGTTTGCTTAATTTTTTTTTGTTTTTTTAAACAATTTTTAAATATATTTTAGAGAAGGTCAATGTTGTTCCGCTTAGCTGTAGTTGGTTGCATAGGGTTCTCTCCGGACAAGATGCAATGTATTTTATAAGTTGAATTATTGGGTAATGATCATTTAGGGCCAAATGTACTCCTCACTATAATTAGAATTTCTTATGGATTTTTGAACTTGTTATTATGCTTAAGCACTTGCACTTTCGTCATCTTTTATGCTGCTATTTACTGTGTACTATATAATGAATTCTAGAACTGTTATGCATTGTTATAAATATATTTTAGGATTTTCGCTTTACATAGTTGAAGTTGTCAAAGAATCTAATGGTACATCTCGATTTGCACTGTCCTAGTTAGTTTTGTATTTTAAAGGATCTATGAAACAGATTTTGCGTATGCAACCCGCTTCTTTGTCTCCCGTATGCAACTACTAATTTTGTATCGTTTTATGAAAACTGTAATTTGGGATGTCTTATGTCTTTTTTCAGCTTGTTTTTAAGTGCCAGTTGATCTGGTAAATTGGAGTTGTCTGTGTATATTTTTATGTGGAACTCCTTGGAGTCCCAAATCATAATAAAATAATAATAATAATAATAATAATAATACAAATAATGATTAATATTTTGTGACCGGAATTCGTTCGTAAACATTAATATATTCCAATCCGATTTGGAGTTTGGAAGGGACACCCTAAACACGTTTTTTTCCAATTAACAAATCACAAACATAAATTGCATTTCTGTAATGTGTGATTCTGCAAATAGGACCCTTTGCACATCTAGCCCAAAATGGCCTAAAAAACGAGCAAGCCAACATGATGGAAATTACCTCAATGGGTGCTTACACTAAGGACAACTTAAACAAAGGACAACAGATTCCATCAATTATAGACCCTTATAGTCAATGCAGGACCGCAGATGCCGGAAACGTTAAGTACATACTACACTTAATAGTCCGTTGTCCATGACATACACATCAGGCATTCGCCATGTTTGGTCCAGCATCATAATCCAACATTGTGAGCATAGGGTATGCATAACAATATTATTACTTTATTACTAGGGTCTTATAGAGCTCATAGCTACCCTAACAAGGTTTCCCAGCACTGAGCATTTTGAGTATACCATTGGAGTCTTAACATAGATACATGCGTTGAAAAAACATGTACTTAAAAGCTTTCAGAAAACCACAAAAGATTGGAGATCAGAGCAGCCGGCAGAGAGTTCCACATTTTAGGACCCTGATAGGAAAAAGACCTACCACCTTGGCGTGATCTTCTCATATGGGAACTGTGGAAAGATGGTTATTGGATGATTGAAGAGATTGGCTAGGATGATAAGGAACCACCAGGGATCTAGGATAAAGTGGTCCTGAGTTTGACAGAGCCTTATGCATGTAACACAGAGCTTTGAAAATGATACAATTCTCAATTGGTAGCCAGTGAAGATCTTGAAGGAGACTGGTGGCATATATTTAGGTAGGTGGAATAAAAGTCTGGCAGCTGCATTTTGAACTACCTGGAGCCGTCTAAGTGAAGCTGTAGGGGCTCCTAATTAAAGGATGTTACCGTAGTCCAGCCTGCAGATAATCAATGCTTGAATGACAAATTTTTTAGGCAGAGCCAGATAGAAGCCAGAGGATTTTTTTTAACAATCTCAAAACGCCAAAACAGGTGGAAGCTACTTTAGTGATTTGGTAGTTCATTAAGAGCTTATCATCAAGCCAGAATCCTAGGTTCTTGACTACAGAGACTGGAGTAGGGGGGTCCGAAGGACCTCAGGCCAAAGATGTGGATCTCAAAGATGAGCTTGGTTGTCTACAAACAAGACTTCAGTCTTATCCCCTTTCTTTTTAAGGGAGTGAGTGCGAATCTATGGGGCCACTTTTGAGAGGAAGGTATTCAGGACATTGAGCTGTGATTCTCCTTGAGTGATAGAGAGACAATGATCTGAGTGTCGCCTGCATAGGAAAAGAGTGTGAGACCGCTGCTTCTAACAATGTTTACCAATGGTTGAACTTAGAGGTTAAATAGGGTCAGACTAAGGGCTGACCCCTGTGGTACACCAGATGTTGAGGGAAGGGGATTAGATTTATGGGATCTTGTAAAGACCTGATAAGAGCGTTCTTGTAAGAAAGAGCTGAGCTGAGCAATATGATGGACTGGTAGTGTATACTTGACAGAAGCATCGGTGATGATGCTTCTAGGAAGGTTGAGGGCTTCCAAACTTAATTGCAATTATGTTTGCTTTTGTGATTATATTTTTCAGGGGACATATCCTTGCCAGGAATGACTTTTAACACCATTGAGAAACCCAAGAATACCACAAAGGTCTCCTTCCAGTGAAGCCTATATTTGAACAAGGCATCCTGAAGGTCCATTTCAGGTATCTGGACAAGGTTGGAGGAGCCCACCTCTTCTATTCTGGGAAGGTCTGCAAAATTGTTGTATTATGCTGTATGCTTCACAACATTGTCCTGCAAAGAAACATATCATTAATCCCTAATGATGATTACCAGTGGGAACCCCATGGTGATGTTGGAGAGCTATGTCAGCAAGTTGACCGTAATGAAGTTGAAGGTAATGACCTCAAGCGTGACTTCTGTGATAACATCTTTGCCTGATGGCAAGTGACTTTCAGGAAAATATAATTTTGTTTAATTTCCTATGAACATATCCTTGTTTAGAATATATTCTACTAATCTAATAATTACTTTCCAGTTTATTTTCATGAAGTGTGCTTGGTTTTTAAATATGTTTTGAAAGTACAATAGAATATTGACAAAATCTAACACATAATGATGAGTGTGCTTTATGATAATGTGCTTCTCTTGATGTTTGATTCTCAGAAAATAGCTACATATTTGAATTAAATGTTAAAAAGTTAATCACAAATGTATTAATATTTATGCTTAATCCTTCTGAGGTCATGTCATTGTTTCATCTACTGGGGCAATAGAAAGTCCAAATTAGATTCTTTAGCGTGTTGCACAGATACTCATTATAGAGAGATCTGTATTGCAAGCTGCCTGACCATTAGAGGAATGTTTTGAAAAATATCGTACACTTCCTTTCAATCATGGAGTGAGGCCAATGCAACTGAGGGGCATATTTACAAGCTCCTATAGCCACAGGAAAGTCACTTTTATGATGTTCCTGTGGCGATAGGGGCTTCCCCTTATTCACAAGATGGCGTTAAGCTACTTAACGTAGCTTAACACCACCTTCTAAATAAGGCACCCTTTCATGCAATAATTAGCGTGAAAGGAGTGGGCAATGGGTGTTGTATTGGACGTTCCGCTGCAACAGCCATTGAGTTTGACGCTGACCCATATTTACAAGGGTGGCGTAAATATGGTGCAGCGCCAAAATTAAGACCAGGGAAAACCTGGTCTTAACATGGCAAAATGGCAAGAAATGCTTTATTTCAGGTGTCCCTTCCTGCACATAAACAATCATTTTAAAAAATGACGATTTGCAACTTCTATGTGTGCTGCACAATGCAGCACACATAGGAGTTACAAATCGCCATTTGTGATTATTTATGTGCAGGAAGGGATACCTTCCTGTACATAAACAATCATTCTCCCCAACACAGGAACCCTTGCACTATGTTGCAAGTGTGTCTGCGTTGGTGCTAGGCAGCTTAATTTAGCGCCAGTGCAAGGGGAAATGAAGGGGTGCACAGTATCTTTGTAAATACGGTGCATCCCTGCGTTTTCAGAATGGCTCTGTCCTTCTGTTGTACATATGCCCCTGAGTTTTATGTAAAGTACCTGGCACATGTTATGTGTGTGTCTCAAAGCCTAGAACTCAGATTTGATGAGGTCAACTGTAGCGTATCAATTCAAATTTGGCGTAGTTCATGAATGCGCCTGAGCATAATATATTTGTAAAACATTAGAACAGTCTAACGTGTGTCTGAAGACTTAGATTAGTGTTGCTACTGTATTTGAGGAGCAGTTGCAAACAAAATGCAACACTGAATTTATATCTTTACAATACGTGGATTATTCATATACATTGCATTGTAAAAGTCACATTATGGCTCATAATACTTTTTTTATTCTGTACTTTCTAATGTTGTATCTTATCTGCATCTTTTCTATGTATACAAGTGTTTGCACCATTGTTTATGTATCCTTCTACCTTGCTGGGCTTTTTGATGTATGCAACTTTCCTATAACTGCAAATGTAACAGAGCATTATAGATGTAGTTGCACATGCTGAGATGGTTGTTGTTATTATGAAATGTGAATTGAGTTTATATAATATTTGTTTTGCAAATATGTGGAATCTCTAGAGAAGTAGGCATGTTTTCATAATACACCAATGGTGCATTTAATCCATTTCATGAGAAGGAGTTTGTAACACACATTATTTTTTCATTATTTTATAAATTAGAACAAAAATATAATTTCAGATCTTCTGCAAATCAGGTAACTTGCATGTTCAATAATGAATTAAAGATGAGCCAACAATTTCTTAGAATCCTTTTCCAAACAACAAGTGAATTGGCAATGTTTGCACATAAGGTGATAAATCTAGACCCTCTCATTACGGCATCACATTTTGCATCTCTTGGTGGTGACATTGTGGGTGTTGTTCTCAAACAGATGAAAAATCCTCGTAAGGGTCACTGAAGTGGCCTGAGTGTCAAGGGGGGTGGAGGTGGTGCCAGGTGACTTTGTGGGCAACAGTGTCTTGCTTTTCATCAAGCTACCCACAGTTGAAATTTCTGGGATTGAGTTGACAGCAGATGGTGATTGACAAACTAAATCAGCAGCTAAATGAGACATGGCTGAAGACAATGCTCTGAAGCCATCCTGAACCATTTCAGAATGTACAGTGTGGAGACTCAGATGACACTTCAGGAGATCATTTTGAGCCCTTTGGATCTCATTCTGGGAACTCATGAGATAGTTCTGAGGCCTGATAAGTATAATATTGTAGCCCACCTGTTCCTTCTACTGTGTACCTGCACCGATCAGGCTTCAACTCATGGTGTTGACACTGGTGACCTCACCCTGTGCCTCCTTCCCAGCAGGTCCTTCTCCTGCCCTTTCAAAACTGCCCTGTGACTTTGACTGGGTGGTCACAGGTGTAAGGTGTCCTGGCTGTGCAGCAGATGTTATGGCTGTGGTTATCACAGGAGCCAGGACACAGGAAGCTACAGTTGCTGTTAGTGTGTGGTCACAGGGAGATTTGGGGCAACGATGTCCGTAATGGTGTCATGACTCTGCTGGAAGTACTAAGTCGTGTGTCCTAAGGGAGAGTGGGAGGTGTAGAGCACTGGCCACACAAACCTGATGGGCCAGGCTGGTCTTCTAGATCATTCTCATTGACAGGAGAACTGTTCACACTGAAGGATTGTGATCATCTTTCCTCAGGCAGAGTGGCTAACGTGATTGAGGCTGATGAACGAGATCTTGCTGCTTAACCTTGTAAAAAGGAAAAATATAATTTTGTTGACAATTATAGTGTATAGTTGTGAGAAACTGGAAAAATAGTTGGGGTGGATGGTAGTCAACCACAAATAATAATGTCACTATCCTTGTTAGGTCCAGTAAACGTTTCAGTAATTTTAACCTGAGCTCAACCCTTGGTAGCTATGGCACAGAGGAGACAAGCTTAACTTAAGAAAATATGTAAAGCACTTAGAAGTACCAAAAGAGTTAGAAAATTCCAAAAACCCTACAATATAAATACCACTTCAATTTAGAAAAATAGGGAATATTTTAATAAACCAAAGAGACCAAAATGTCCAAAATCAGATAAGGCAAACAGGAGATATGAATTTTTTAAAGATTGAATTAAATTTTAGCACCAAAAAGCAACTGGTCATGTGAGACTGGGACAAAGATACGCTTTAAAGCCGACCGCGATGGAGTATGGATCAGATACGAGGACCAGGTTGGTCCTAGTCAAAGAGATACCTTCGGACCTAGAAACATTCTTAAATGGTAGAGTCCTCAGCGGGGCAAAGGCAGGATGAATACAAACAATGAAAACCCATGAGAGAGTATTGGAGGTGAATCATCAAGTATATCGTTCCAGATAAAAGATCAACACAAAACAATACTTGAAGATAATATGGTCACCACTGTTAATTTTCAGTTCGGACTTCTTGGAAGAGAAGGCCATTAAAGATATTTGAGAGGTTGTCTCACCCTTAACGTATCAAGGCATGCTTCATCATTTGACAACCTCTCGCACTGGGGAGGAATAATGCCACTCCAGCAGACTCAACTGAGGGAAAAATGCCCTGGGGGTTCTTATAAATCTGTTTTGAGGACAGTTACTTGGGTCTTCTTTCAGGCGAAAGCAATTCAAACATACCTAGGGGTATACTCAATGGTTTCCTTTATTAGTGAGTACCTCTGGCATAATTAAAAACATTTAAAATGGTTATATGGTGAAGTATAATGAATCACCTGACCATCAAAAGTCTATAGGTTACCAACATGTTTCGACCTATACAGCAGCCTAAAAAGGTCTCAAGTCTTCTTCAGATATAAGGACTCTCTAGACTCTCTAGCTCTCTAGCTGTGGGATCAAACCATGCAGAAAAAGGTAATAAATAGAACCCTACCGGTCCCGCATTTGGATAGGTTTAAACCTAAAGGAACAACACAAAATATGAGGGACAAGTGTAAGTTTAAGTGACCCGATTCCTTATCCTAACTACTTCTACTATTAAATGTGATATTTTTCTCAAAATATTATAGTGCACCACATCAAAATAAAAAACAAAAATGCAGAAAGTTACTCCAAATGACACTATCATATAAAAAAGTGATAATTAGGCATTAGCATTTTTTGGAGGACATTTTTACTTGATGTCTAAATACGTACAATGTTTCTCTTACAAGAGTTATATTAAACTACAGGTGTCATAGCTGAGTGTGGGGGCTGTCTCCTTCGTAGTCACACACTAATAACAAAAATTGTTCAGAAGAAAAAAGAAAATGATAGGGTACAACCGATAACAATGTAGCATTTTTTTAGAAAGGCATGCATATTCAGTGTCTAACCAGGACATGAATCCTATGCATTCCAGTGATTCTGTTTTGATTTTACAGTGCTGTTTGTTCCTACAGGGAGCTTTATGTGCGCTCTTCATTAAAATTGTGTTCTGTGGACCAGACAAAGGGTAAATATATGGGTGCCCCTGTGTCCCTCACCCATAAGCGGGATAGGTCATGAGTATTTATTCTCAGCTACTAATGTTAAAAAGACAACAAGTCCATCTTGACCCCCTAAACTCCACCCTACTGGTGCTTGACTCTGATGCAATTGTCCACTGGTAATATGCTTAGTATAGATGTTAATCACTTCTTTTGTCTGGACACAGTGATAGGTACATCAACCATTATTAATATATACTGGGCAAAACCATTGCATATACATACTTCTTTGCACCATACACACGAATCTCCTGCTTTCTCAACATGTCTTTTTATGGTGCAATACATTGTGAACGATGCTGTTGCCACAAACGAGACAATTGTGCATGCATAAAATCTTACATAACAAACTTTCTCAACATGTCTTTTTATGGTGCGATGTGCTGTGAACTATGCTGTGGCCACACACAAGACAATTGTGCATGCGTACAATTAAACGTTATGAGCACAGAAGCAATTGCATCACCTTTTCTGATCTCCCAACATGTCTTAACATGGTGGTCTGTTTTTAACAACTACGCTGATAATCCAAGTAAGATGGTTGTGCTTGCAAACCCTGAAACATAACGCAAAATAGAAGAGTTTGGATCTTCATATTGCACATTGATTACGTCATTTTTCAACAGATATAGCATTGTGTGATGTGATATGAGCCATGCTTTGATACATGGCGATCAAGTTACAGGTCTGAACTGATATCTATGCTAAACATTGGTAACAGTTGAGGCGAAGCCTCGGTCAAGCCCGATTCCATTCCCTTACTTACTTTTTCAGAAGTCAGACGTTGGCTTTGAACCTATTGGGGCCCCCTCCACTGCCATAATGTGGGAGGTCTGCCTCCGCTAGCGGTCTGGTTTTAATTTTGGTTTCCTACCGGACACATCCCAAGTGACGTGCACCTCTTTGGTGCTCCCTCTGGACTACAACTCCACGTGGGAGTTGTAGTCCAAAGTCTATGCAGCCCCGACCCAGCCAAGGGCATTACCTAGATAACCTTCAGGGCAGAATCTAATAAACTCACTATGTGTTGCCCGCGGGAGGACAGAATTTTATACCAATTCCTTGTAGTTGGTAAAACCCTTCTGTATCCAGGAGTGTTCAGGCCTAGATCCAGTTGTTTGGTTCTTCTGGTAAGTGCACACATGCTACAATACCCACATGGGGCGTGGCCAGTAAGTGGTGGTAAATTCCACAAAGATGTTAGGTTGTTTTGTGTCCTGTGTAGCTTTGGGCGTGTGTGTATTAGTTTGTTCCTAATTGATGTACCTCAACTGAACGAGAACATGGGATTCTCAAACCCTAATCATCTTGATGTTAGAATGTTCCAATGTCTTTTTACAATTGTTTGGACTGCACGTGAATGAAGGCCAAACATAGATACATATATCAGATGTTCAGGAGCAGAACTTGAGGAGGTTTGTATCAGGACTTTCCGAGGGGTGTTAGATGCTCTTTGCACTCCCGGGTAATCAATTCTTTGGGGTACTTCTTCTCACCCAGCTTATCAGTAAGGAGTTGTGAATGTTTTTGAAACTCCTTTTTGCATGTGCAATTGCGTCTTAACCTCAAGAATTGTCCTGCAGGGAGATTATCCTGTAGTGATTTGGGATGGTTAATGTCATATTGAAATAGGTCATTCCTGTCCGTAGGCTTTTAGTACACTTCGCTTTTCAAAGCATTGTCTTGTGGACTTATCATGAGATCTAGGAACGGGATCTCCGTTTTACTCAAGGTCATTGTGAACTTCAAGAACTCATTTGCTCCATTAATCCAGGACGCAAAGGGATTTACTGAGTCTTCTGTACTTGTCCGTATAACAAATATATAATCAATATATATTTTTCATAATTTAATATGGCCAATGAAAGGGTTGTCTTCACTGTATATGTGTTCTTCTTCAAAGGCGTGAACATAAAGACAGGCCATGCTTGGGGCAAAAGTACTTCCCATCGAAGTCCCATGGGTCTGTAGGTAGAAGTCGTCTTCAAACCTAAAATAGTTACTTGTGAGTGCTGTATGTGCACAGTCCATAATATTTTCATGTGGTGTTATTGAAGTCCATGAATTCACTACTAGGAAAACTCCTTTCCTTGACACACATTCACTGACTCATACCTTTCATTCAATATGACTTCACATAGAAAAGTAAAACCTTTCTCACCAATTAACATATATATATATATATATATATATATTTTCACTAAACACCGACCCCTGTATTATGCAAAAAGTCAAATTTATGTATTACAAATTATAGCATAGTATATACAGTACTGAATTATACTGGATTAAAAGAAGAATTTTTGATTATTTCATATGTTAAAAATCCCTAATGAATGCCTAGATATCAAAACACAACCATTTCATTTCAATTTGAGTCATGTTTTCTAATATTTCCGAACAGTCCAAAAAATTCACAGGTAATTAAAACCAATATTAAAAAGACTCAAATATTTATCAGAATTTAAGGGGATGTTTTAATACCCATATAATGAGGTTTGGATACATAACAGGAGCGTTGTACCTGAATAATGCCGATTAAGTTAGAACAAGGACGTATGGCGGTTAATTTTGTGGTGTGTTAAAGGAATCTCAGGCTGAGTCCTCGACAGGTGTATCTATATATTTCTATATTGCTGGAAAAAATGTCTTTTAAAATATTTTAAAATATAAAAAAGTTATTTCCCAAACTCTGAATTATCCCAGCTATATAACGTTAGCACCCTAGTTGCTTTTAGCAAAGATAATTTCTGACCATAATGGTCAGTAGAATGTGGTAAAAATGTAAAGATCATCTAAGAACTAGTTGTTGTAGTGTAGACAAAGATGACTATCAGTTCCAGCACTCTATACAGATCACGAGGGAGGATATTGAACGAGATACCAGGGATAAAGTGAGCAAAATAATAAAGGCTCCTCGCGTATTTATATTCTAAATGAAGAAGAAATTAATACATCTCCACCACAGCATTAATAACTGAGGTAAGAATGGGGCTAGCGTGATCGGCTGTAACATGAAGAATAATGGATAGTACCTAAAAAAATGAGTTACTATATGAGGTTAAAATAATTTTTTGTTAAATCTCAATATAGGTGGGTAGAGAAATCATGGACTGGTTACTAAATATGAAACGTTCCATCCCCATGAAAATATTAAAGACTGGAACACGAAAAGGTGATTAAAATAAAAGATATACCGTTAAACTTTGTTTTGGTTTTAACCCCATGAAACTAAATGAAAGCATTACTCCCCCTAGAGTGGTTAAACAAAGAAAGCCGGTACCCATATGAGGAATAAATCAAAAAAAGTATAGAAGGAGAAATACCCTCTTTTTCCCGAATTTAAAGGTGGGTAAAAATTTGTGTGAGGTTTGAAAAAATAGTCCCTCATAGAAATTTCAAAGAGAGTTGTCTAAATACAGAGAAGTAAACATTCCCAGATGGTTTAGGATTAACGGGGATCCTCGAATATATTAGAGTGTTTAATGCATGAAATTGGTGTGAAGAGGGAAAGTTTGACAATAACACAGTGCCTTTGGATAAAGATTATACCAATTCTGTTGTAACTAGCATAGTAAAAAAAGAATGAATGAATGTACGATCGGGATATTATAAATATGATTTGACTTTGTATCGAATATAGAAATGCTAAAAACATTGAACCTGGATATGCAAATTTGTCTTATTTGATATACTGGATTGAATATATATAAATATTGTCCCTTATTTATTTTTTAGATAAATTCATGTTTTCATTATGATTGCTTGTCCTGAAGAAGGTGGAGAGAACAAATAAAACCACTGAAATGCAGCTTCGACAACTTGAGTTACAGTTTGGATGAGATCTGACATTGAATATTTGAGTCTTTTTATTATTGGTTTTAATTATCTGTGAATTTTTTGGACTGCTGTTCAGAATTATTAGAAAAAGTGACTCAAATTGAAATGAAATCCTTGTATTTTGCTATTTAGACAATCATTAGGAATTTTTAATATGTGAAATAATCAAAAATTCTTCTTTTAAACCAGTATAATTCAGTACTGTACATACCATGCTGTAATGTGCAATATGAACAAATGTGTAATAAATGTGACTTTTTTGCATATTACAGGGGTCAGTGTTTAGTGAAAATGTATATGTTAATTGGTGAGAAAGGTTTTACTTTTCTATTAGAAGTCATATTGAATGAAAGGTATGAGTCAGTGAATGTGTGTCAAGGAAAGGGAGTTTACCTATTAGTGAATTCACTTCCCTCTCTTACTAACAAGGCACCTCTCCCATTTTTGTGAAGTTATTGAAGTCCATTGCACCTTTGCCAGCAAGTTGTCGAGCACTCCTAATGACTCCCCTAGGGGGATAAGATAAGTGATCAGTCCTTACACTACATCAATCTTTCTTTTTTTAGAAGTGGATATATTTTTCTCAAGTTGGTTGGCACTTCATACCTAATTGCTCATTAATTATAATCACCGGAGGAAAGGTAGCCAGCAACATTTGTTCAATTCTGTTTGGGTTTTAGGCAACACAAAACACATTTTTAAAAGTTACTTTTTCACTATGGATACCAAAGATCAAAAATGTACATTTACAGTTAAATTACATGTTTGATATAATGTGAAAAATAACTTTTAAGCACATTTTCCCAAATTATCACACACTGAATTCCAAAACTTAACTTTTCTTCATAATTAGACCTTCTCAATGCAAATTCAATTTTGCCTACACAGTGACAAGCTGTTTTTGTCACATTTCACTGTGGAGGATATACTTTTGTTTAATACTTAGTATGCCTCACTGATATAGAGTAAGCACCTCTTCGTGTGGCCTTATAGGACATACTTTGGAAAGACTTACCAAAATTAATGAAATAGGCTTCCTAAATGACTGAACACTTTTCTCTGCCTGGTGTTACTGCAGAGGATTTAAAACTGTAGCTATTCAAAAGACAATGGTGTTCTCTGGAGCCACACTCTTTAGTCTTATATGATTTTGACGTACATATACACTACGTCAAGCATGTAACATTTAACTTCTTTGCCATTTCATCACCAACATATCATGGCCATACTGGAATGTTAAAAATAGCAATTGAGTGTAAACAGTTTTGCAGGGAATGTTTAGAGAAAAGCATGCATGCTATGCCATTGAATGGAAGTGTAGTTTATGTATTTATTTTATATGTGCATATTGACATGTTGAACAGAATTGCCATACATAAGGGCAGGCATGGTACACAGCATCAATTGTATTTATGGTGGGGAACATAATGCTAAGACAATCCCCGAGATGGACTTGGTACATTTTGGATGTGATGTGAATGTTTATCCATTGTCTCTCTCTAATTTCTTGAGATGGTTCTTTAAAGTTGCTGATTGAGGGGTAGTTACAGATGTCAGGGTAGCACATTCCTGTAATTAGGGCCTAGCAGATAATGGTACTGGAATCTAGAAGCTAGAGATCGGGGTTTAGGTACGACCAGCGAGATATGGTGTGAGGAACACAGATTTCTTTGAAGACAGCTGGGGCAGCTTGTGGAGAGCTCTGTTTTTAGCTGAGAGCCACCAAGCTTAATGATGAAAGCAATTGGTGGTGGTGTGTCTGGGCAGGTTGAATAATGTTCTAGTTGTGAAATTAAGCGCCTTGTCTAGTTAAGTAAAGAAATAGTGAGGGAGGCCCTCTTGCTGACTGTTGCAATAGTCTAGATTGCTAAGTTCTAAGGTGGTTATAAGTGCCTTAAAGGTATAGAATGGCAGGCAAGTTCATATTTTGGGTATGTTCATGATCTGCTATTGTGCTGCACTGGCAGTTGTGGTAATGAATTCTTCCATGTTTATTGAGGGGTTGAACACTACACTTAGGGGGATATTCACAAGAACGTGCGCTAAACATCTCCAAAAAATGTTAACGCAACTTTACACATCGCAGTCTATCGCTGGAAAATAACCCTGTGTTAACGTGGAATTCCCAACACGGCGATAGCATGCGATAGTCTCCCGAAAACGCGGACAATGTCCGCGATACAACAACTGCAACAGTGATAAAAACCCAAACCCCAACGCAAAAAAACATGCGATGGGCCAATTTGCGATGAGGAAATCAGCGATAAGCAGCTCCAGGCCTGCAATACACACAGGGCAGGCGGGAAAATCACTACAAAAGTACAAAAAACACACAAACACAAAATAACCAACCCCAAAGCACCATGGAGGCAGCCGGAGCAGGCGCAGAGGACGAGCGGAACCCCACAAGCACCCCGGACGACCAGCCTGGGACCTCGGGGACAGGGAAGGGCAAGGACAAGAAGAAGAGGAAGACAAAGTTCAGTCCGCAGGAGAATAGGATCCTGGTCACGGAGGTGATGGAACACCATCAAGAACTGTTCGTCACCTCCAACGTGTCATTGGGCACCAAAAATGGAATATGGCGGTCCATCGTGGACAAGGTGAATGCCGTCGGAGAGCACAAGAGGTCAATGGACAAGGTCAAGAGGCGATGGATTGACATCAAGCGCAAAACCAAGGAGTAACTCGCAGGCAACCAGAAGGTAACAATGCAGACTGGAGGTGGGAGCCCAGCGCCACAGCTGGAGCTGGATGACATGGAGGAGCTGGTGTCGACAGTCATCAGTGTGGAGACCGTGGCAGGAGTCGGGGGACCGGACACTGCTAGACACGACACAACACAACAGCAACAGGGTGAGTAACCACCAGGTACTAGGGGGACGGGGAGATGGGCACAATAGCACACATGCACAATCAAGCAGAGCACAGTGCACACCCACAATGACTCTGGATCATGGCCCTGATCTACAGACTGTCACAATGTACATTGCCATGCTGTCTGAATGTGAACATGTACCATGGGGCTACATACATGTGGACACATTGTAACACAGCATCTCCCCTTCACATTGCAGGGGCACCATCAACACCTCCTGCAGAGCAGTCCCAGCCACTCTACAAGGGTATGCACACCATTCTGATTCACTGAGGAGCTTTAATATGCAGCAAGAATTGCAGTTCCAAATTCTACATCCTGATTCTTTTATTTTTTTAAAGTAGGGAACATTTACAAATGTGGAGGTTTGTGTCTTTTATACAAGAATTTAGCAGGTAGTTTCTTACCCTGTACACTCAAGTAAAACAACTTCTATATAATGCAAGAGTTAATTAGAAGTGGAAGCAGTGGAACATTTTCTGACTTAAGACTGACATAAACCTGCAAATCAGACCAACCTACACTTTTGCAAGTAACATTAAATTTGAAAAGTAACACAACTGTTGATAAGTCAGTGAATTAAGAATATTTATCTTAAGCGGAGGTCCTAAAACTATATACGAGTACTTAACATATGCACCGATACCTTTGCTTTTAAATTTAATTTCTGGGCTTCCAGAAGGGTGTGTCAGGAAAGTGGTTAGGGAAATCCAGTAAAAATATGGCACACACCCACTAAGGCATAACTTGGATATCTATAAGTAATTTCATGTGCATTTTGCACATTTATCTGCATACTAAAGCCTTCATTAGGAGTTGCCTGGCCATTATCTCCAAAAGAGACCGTTCCGGACAATTACATGTATACCAGTGTCTCTAGGCATGGAATTATCCAGTCTATAAACTCTGGACCTGATAATTCCTGGTCTGGGGATACCTGGCAGGAACCTTGTGGAGATCTGTGAGCAGCTCTTGAGCCCCACCTGCCTCCATACTCCATACTGCATGATGGAGCAGAAAAAGCTCCCTCCAGCTAAATTTAAATTAATTCTGTCCTGCAGCTACCTCTCCCCAACGACCTCCATCCGTGACTAAGGAAACAAGCACCCCACACATTTAGCACCTACTCCAAGCAGGTGGTAAATATGTGCAGGTTTCAGCCTTTTATTTCCCCCAGAGACCGAAAAACATACTGAATTAACCTGGTATTTCCGGGTGCCCATGTTATTCCCAGTTCAAGGGGGACTAACTAGAAAGACCCATTAACTCACAGGGAAATTCAGGCTGGAATTGATCATTCGACCCTAAGTATCTCCTTGTAGAATCACCTATGAAAACATAATGAGGCCCTAAATATACAAATGGAAGGATGGGTTATAAATGTTGCAGAAAATGTGTGGAGAAGCACTAGTCACCTCAACGAAGGAATAAAGTACGTTGTACGGAACGTATTTGCAAATTAGATATATAAACGGACGTTGAAAGTGTATTTAAAAATGTGCAAATCATCTACTCTTGAACTACAATAATTTAATCAATGAGTGTAATATGCAACATTTGGACTATGCCTTGCAAAAATGCCATAGGTGTATTATTTTGATGAATTGAATATATTTAAGGCTGTTTCTTAAGCGAATCAAAAACTATGGGGCATATTCTCAAGGATCTATCGCCGAGTTATCGGCACTTTATCACAGCCAAAGTGGCGATAAATTTACCGCCCCATTCACAAGCTGGTGCAAACAGCCGACACCACCAGTTTACCTGCGATAGCAGCCGCAAAATCATCGCCACGGATGACCCCGGCAACTATCGCTAATGAGATGCAGAGTAGGCGTTCCCGTGCAAAAAGCCGCGACAACACCACGCCTCAACATTCTCAAAGACCAGCCAGATCGGCGATGAGAACACAAAACATGCGATAAGGCACGTTAGCTGCAGGAAATTAACACCTTCTCTGACCTTGTGCAAAGTCGGACTACAACCTGCACCATCAAAGGGAGCACAGCCCAGAGCCACACCTGAAGAACAACAGATGCCATGGAGCCAATGATCATGCAGCTCGGACACCCAAGAGGGCCACAACACCCACCGCCACCCACCCCTGTACCACCCCCCCCGGGCCCCACCCCAGGCACCCCCCACCTCCCCTGGACCAAGAGATTGCACATCAACGTCACGAAATCATGAACAAAATCATTCGCCTAATGCCGTAGAATCACAACAACTAACAGTCATGTGAGTACAGAAAAAGCAGAATCAATTATTCACCATTGAGAGTTCAAACAAAATATCACAATCAAATTTCACACCAAACAACTATTTGGAAGAGTCATGGCGGGTCATCCCTGGACAATCTGTAAGTGACAGCCTGCAAGACAATATCCCAGATAAGAAGGTGTGTCAGGCACTCATCAAAGGACAGAGAGAGAAAGAGAGAGAGAGAGAGAGAGACTGAACAAGGAGTGTAAGGACAATCGGGCCCTTGGCACATACATGCCAACTGTTGCGTGTGTCTCGCAATTGGTGCACCCAAAATCTAAGGCCTGGCAACAATTTCAGCGTGAAGGCCACATCACATTTCAGAAATGCAAGCAGTAGTCAGACTAAAATCAGGCATGAAAGCTCCTTTGTCTCAATACACAAGGCGGAAGGACATCCGAACCTCCGACCTTGGTCTCCAATGCGCCCAGCACACCCTGAGTGAGATACCATGCCAGACTCTGGCGACTCCCACACCACGAACTGCGCTAATGAAAGAGCAACGTGTCCACACCCCACACACACTTGTCCCTGCTCGAGCTACACCTGTATGGCATGCCCCCAACACATCGGTAAAAAAGACAACCCATAAGTCCAAACGTTGAACACACATACGACTCATTACTCCGAGCTGTGGCATATCGTCCACAGAACTGCCGCCGGTCTGAGGAGTGCCGGTGGTACGAGACGAACAAACGCAATGGCAGGCAATCCCGGGCACATGCACAACCCCAGTCATGTGGAACTGTACCGTGCATGAATGCTGCATCTGTTGGGAGCTCTGCCAATGGCAGTTTTGCGAATCAGTTACCGTCTGAGTTTCCGGCTTGCGTACGTCACATGCGTCCAGCCATGGTTCCACTGTCGATCATGCACATTCGAGTGGCCCATGGAGGTCTGCCTATCCAACACAACGGTAGCTGAACTGGATTACGAATTGTGTGTGCGCCCCCTGTTGGCCCACGAACAGGAGTGCAACCGGGATACCCGGGCATGGAATGCCCTGATATGTGGTGTCTGTGCCGGCAGCAGTGGATGGGAGATTGCACAAGTCATCGTGTGCAGTGACCACATCGAGGCGCTCCCCTATTGGGCTGTGTTGCGGATTGGTGAAACTGCGTGGTCGGAGCACATCTGTCCGGACCAGTTAATGGATTGGCTCTCCCTTGTGTTCCTTGAATTCGAGAACAACGTACTTCTGGAACTTATTGCCTATGAATCAGCGCTCGCATTCATGGACGAGTAACTACCTTTCTGCAGCCACAACTGACTGACACCCAGAGCACAGGTCCCAACACCGTGTTGCATCGTGGAGGAATGGTCCCATAAGCCAGTACAACAGTGGACATGTCTGCATTCGCTCGGACTCAGAATGCATGTGCGTGCACCTACGCGTGTTGTCACACACCTGTGCAAGGTGCTGCAGCCCCATGGGCGGAGCTGCACAGCGTCGTTTGGCAATGTTCCTAAATCTGACATACTGCTGGAGGAGACTACACACATGGCAATGTAGCACGACATGTGACCTTGTTGGTCCCTTTCACCTGCTCACTGTCAGCAGAGCACACAGTCGGCGCAGTCCGGTGGTACAGCTCCATGCAGATCCCATGGGCTGTGAGTCGTGTCCCCTGACACGGGGCAATGAGCAGACGCCAAACATCACATGACTCGACCAGCAAGGCAAGGTGGGCTGAGACCGTTGCCAACCGCAAGGATATGTGTTCATTTTTGCAACCCCATTCCTTGCACCTCGACACGTTCCCATTCTGCCTGTGTCTTAAGCATTTGTCTGCCTGTTGTGGCCCATCACTTGCCCGTACTGACACTCACATGCTAATAAAGTCTACGCAACTTCACCAGTGTACAACTGTGATGAGTGTTGATTAGTATGACAAATCGTGTGCCTCAATGAGCATTGTCCATACACAGGGAGGGACAGACTGCCTCTGGTACATAGGTGGTGGATCCCTATTGGCAGCTCCAACTCTGTGAGCCAGACATTGTGTTTGGGATAGTTGCTGGTAGACCTGTGCTCTTACGTGTCTTCAGCAATGTGAGTATGGTGTCCAACTTCTTGCCATGTGGATCAATATGATCCATTCAAACAGACTGTGTCCACACTGATGTGTGTGAGTACGTCATGCGAAGAGATGTTCTGTAGCCACATGCGATGGGGGACACTACTTCAGGAGGGCTACCGATTCTGACATTTACACACACAGCCCTATATGATACATGGACGTGGGGCTACGTTGGGGGATGCGAGATTGTTGTTCATGTGCATTGAGGCCACAGCTAGTTCACACCTTCACATTCAACTAATTGGCCATGTGGGTCAGGCTCAAACATGCGCATTGATGACATTTACCAGGGTGTACCTTTTAGTGCAATCAACGTCCCTATATTCCTCCGTACTTGTACAGGTGAGTGAACATAGACATGACACATCTGTGTGATTTGGAATGTTTATTCACATTCTGGGGAGTCTCGGAGCTGGAGGGGTACATGGCCAGTTCAAGCCCACATTAGGTGGTTGCCCAGTGGTGGGCCAACCAGAGTCCTTGGGGGAATGCAAAGTTAATCTGAAGAGGAAGAGTACAGTCCTCAGCAGGATTGCTGTGTCATTGGTACAAGAGCAGATATAGCAGTCCATGTCAAGGTCCAGGTGAATGTCGCAGAGTGTTCTGGGGGACAGTGGGAGGTGTTGTTCCCGGGCATGATGCATAGGGCTGAACCATGCAGGGACAGGCCATGTGGCGGGTACGAATGCTACTGCCTCCTTCCTCACACAGTCATTACCCTCCACATCTTACTCCTCTGAGACGTCTTCTGTGTCCGGTGTGTCAGGTGTGTGTGGTGGTGTTATGGCTGCATCACTGTGGGCCACTGACACATCAGGGTGCGGAGGTGTAATGGCCGCATCACTGTGTGCCAATGACACATCAGGGGTGGAGATGTGTGTGTCGAAGTTCCTGCAGCAGTCATCTGGTACGGGATCTGTGGCAGCAATGGCAAGATGAGGATCTGCAAGGCCTGGAAGATCCCGGATACATGTCGCTGGTGTTCAGCCGTGGCAGACCTACTTCCAGCCTGCATCCGCTCCATGGTCTCCATTGTCCTCCACATCTGTGCCAACTCTGTGCTGTCATCGCTGGAGCCTGTCTGACTAGATGGTTCTTGTATCCGAGTAATGGCCCCAGCAAGGTCAGCCAGGGATTGTCGGTGAGCATGGTGCGGACAGGGGGTGTCCGTTAGGGACTGTACGTGGTCCCTGATGGGACTCAGACACCAACGTATGGCATCGAGTTTGGCTGCCACAAGGTCGAAACCCACCCGCAGCAGATCAGCCAACTCCTCCTGACACGCTAACACACGGCGTTGGAATTCCATGTGTTGGTCGTGTGGGTCCTGTGGGCCAGCCGTGGTGGTGTGTGCTTCCTGCTGTGTGGTCTGTGCAGGGTGTGGGCTCACCGCGATGCAGCTGGGCTGTCCTGCTCCTGGGGATGGGGTGCGGAGGCTGTCCACGAGCCGCTGGAGTGTGTCTGGGCAAATGTGCAGGGTGTTCTCTTCATCATCACTGTAGAGATGTGTGGTCTGCTCTGCAGGAGGTGTTGATTGTCCCTCTGCAATGTAACGGGGAGATGCAGGTTAACAGTGTGTTCCATGTATGTTCACGCATTGTACATGTTTACATACAGACTGCATGACAATGTACATTGTGACTGTTTTGGAGGAACTGGCGATTTGATGGGAGACAGTGGACATTTTGACTACATGACGGATGTGAGGTTGTACTCGTACATTATCATCTCACAGTGTCATGCAATGCCAGATGTGATTGGCCATTTTCTACGCACGAGCGGCACCAGTTGTGTCCTCTGTCCTGTTGTGTAAGTGTTGCACTTTGTACCACATTGTCGTCAATGCTAATGTGCTGTGATTGCTATGTGTGCATGCTGCATTGTTGGCGAGTCAGCCCTGCAGCTCTGATTTGGTGGCCCCTCATCCCTTTGAGTCGGTGTGCCTTTAACTTGTGTGCTTTTCGGGTGCTGTGATGTTTGCGACTTGGGTCATTTGTGCTCTTGGACATATTTTGTACTCTTGTGCATTGTTTGTCTGCAGATGTGTTTTTGACGTCATGGGTTGTAGGTGCACGTGGATGTGTCAGAGTGTGACCTGCTCCTTTACGGATGTGGTCCACACTCAGCCACCTCAAAATCGTCTTGTGCACCATGTCATGTATTGTGACTGCAGCCATGCTATCTGTCATGCAGTGTCACTTGCATAGTCCGTGTGGCTCACAGAGCCGCTGCTTTTCTGGATTCAGCACATGTGCATGGGTAGGTTGTGGCATTGGTGATATGGAGGGGGGCCCCTTTGTGCACATAGTGGACGGGGGCCTACTTGGTGTTTGTATGTGTGCTGCAGTGTGCCATGGGTATCAGGGACATGTTCCACACTCATTGTGGGTGTGCAGTGTGCTGCGCATGATTGTGCATGTGTGCCATTGTGCCCATCTCCCTCTGTCCCCCAGGCCCTGGTCGTTACTCACCCTGTTGCTGTTGGGTCAGGTCATATCGAGCTGTGTCCAATCCACCAACTCCTTGCACCATCTCCGCACTGATGACTGTGGCCACCATTTCCTCCAGCTCATCCAGCTCCTCCTGTGGCGCAGGTGTCCCTCCTCCAGTCGCCTTTGCTGCCTTCCTGTTGGCAGCGAGTTTCTCCTTGGTTTGGCTGTGCACTTCATGCCAGCGCCTCTTGACCTCCTCCATTGACCTCCTCGACACTCCAACTGCATTCACGTTGTTGACGATGGACTGCCATATTACCGTTTGTGATGCCCATGACGTACTGGAGGTGAACAGTTGTTGGTAGTGTTCTATCAACTCCGTGACGATGATCCGGTCTTCCTGCGGACTGAACCCCGTCTTCCTCTTCCTCTTCTCCTTGCCCTTCCCCGAGCACGGGGTTCCTGGCTGGTCCTCCCTGGGGCTTGTGGGGTTCGGGTTGTCCTCTGCACTCGGTCCGGGTGCATCCATGGTGCTACGCAGTTCGATTTGATTTTGGTGTGTTCTTTTTTTTTCCTTTTATAGTGCATTATCCCGAATGACGCATGGGAATTGCAGGCCTGTGGCTGGTTTTCGCTGATTTTTGTATCGCGCTTGGCCTCATCGCTGCTTTTTTTGCGTTCGTGTTTCGCATTTTTGCGGCGTCGCGTTGACTTCATCGCGGACATTTGACGCGTTATCGTGAGCCTATCGCATGGTGCCACCGGCTTGGGAATGCGCGTTACCACGGTGTTATTTTCCCGCGATAGACTGGGATGTGGAGAGTTGCGTTAAGCTACTTTTGCGGTAGTTATCACACGTTCTTGAGAATATCCCCTATATAGGGATGCGAGATATTGTGATTTTTTTTTCTTTCAGCCTTCATGTCATTCTTGCAACACCTGAGAATATGTAGTGATGCTATTAAGGTTCTATGCAAATTGGGCGTTCATGTGAAAATCAGATCTTTTGTTATGCTTTAATATTGCATGATCTGCATTTTCAACATTTTGGGCCAAATTCACAAAGCTCCAGTGTTTGAATCAGGCCTTTGGTATGCCTATGTCATTTGATAAGTTTTGAGCCACAGAAGGGAAAAAGTTACCCAAAGCACGCCCCTGCTTAAAAAAAAAATTACAGACGCAACACCGTTTCACAGTTCAACAGTTCTCGCAAGAAAAATTCATATCTGAATTCAGCTCTTCCTACAACTTGGGCATATGCGAATGAAAGTGGGAAATTCTGAGAATGATAAGAATTCAAATATTCAAGAGTATGTGAATCTTTGGTAGTTACAAAAAATGTTTGCATTCTTAAATGTAGGCCTTTGAAGGCAGGGAGATTGTATAAAGTTGTAACGAAATAACCGCTATAAGTGTATGGTAAGTTATGTCTATTTTAGAAAATTGGGTCCCAAGGGATTTTACTGGGGGTAACAGAGAATGGTCCACTGCTATATTTAATAGGGAGGTAAGGAAGGGATAGTCTTCATGGCGATTTTTCTCTTGGGACTCATAATTATGATAGCCGTGCTAGAGGTAAGCTAAGAAATGTGAGATTTTCATAGGATATCTGTGTGTACTCCTTTAGAATTTTTAAATTTCTAGAACATGTACATCTATGCAGATCGTAGATCCAAGTCAACAATTCAAGGTGTAATGAACATTGTTACAATGTTTACCTTATAATAATGTAGCGCACATTGCAATGCATCATAGTGTGCAAACACATTCAAATGTTTACAATTTCTGGCCTTTTATCGCACATGTATTCAAAAATAAATCTTGCAGTTTCAGGAAAAGGGCCCTTTCAAAAAAGCTAGCTATGGTAATATACAGTGATCAAACAGCCTTGAGGTACTTCATGTATGTATACACTGATACTTATATTTTCTGTAAAGTCACCTCAGAAATACTTTTCCTGTAATATTCCTTGAAAACATTTGCATTTATGGGAGTTTGAGCCACAGACATAACTGTGAATAAAACATGTGAAATATAATATTTATTTTAGGCACCTAATTGCCATCTATACCTCTTGTATGCGTACAGTACATGAGCACAGCCATTACTTTGTTAGTCATGGAATAGATAATACTCCAGTAACCACTTGCAATCAACATAGCTCTAAAAAGCAATAATCATAAAGTTAATTAAACGCTGGGTGTGGCTTGGAGTCCAACTGCGTATTTGTCACCATGGATCTTGCGTTTGGGTAATTCTTGGAATTCTTTCATAGAAACCACGCGAGCCTCCATCTGTGAAACTCTGATTTATGTCATGTGCCAGAGCTTCCTTCTTTGAACAATTTAACACTTGATTGACTATTGCAATCTCACAATATAATTGTTAATCACTTCCTCTGTCTCCATGGCGACTGTCAATTTCACAACCTTTTTGAATATTGTATCCGGAATGAATAATATACTAGTTTAGATTTTTCCATTTCTTATCTCACAGGGACAAGGGAACAGCATTGCAGTGTTGAAGACATTTCCTCGGTATTGCCACAGACTCACAATGTACATAATGGAAGTGCTATAAAAATATCACTTTCCTGCAAAGGCTTTGGTATACAAAAGAGTATTTCTTTCACTTCAGTCAGGGATATTTAAAACCAGTGTTTATATTTAACAGCCATGCATTACTCATACCCTTGCTTTTTTTTTTTTATTATTTAAAGATTTTGCTTAGGGTGGCCACACAAAATAAAAAATGCAAAAAACAATGACCATAATCAAAGAGCATTACAATGCTGACTGTCTCTGTACTCCTTCTTCAATGCTGATGTAACAAAGTGTTGTTTATACATTAACTTTCAGCCTGGGGTTCAAGAATCTCTCCAATTAAAAAGATTTTCAACAGTAGAGTGGAGGAGAGTGTCGTAAAGTGTACTGTCGTAGAGTATAGTGTCGTAGAGTGGAGTAGACTGGAATGTGATACAGTGGTGTTGCACTGTGGAGTGCGGTACAGTGGAGTGGTGTATAGTGGAGTAGCGTAGAGTGGAATAGTGTAGCGTGGCATGTTGTGGATTGGAGTGGCGTACAGTAGAACACTGTACAGTGGCATGGCGAAGGGTAGAGTGGCATAGACTGTAGTGTGGTAGAGTGTAATAGCGGAGTAGCATTCAGTGCAGTGGCGCAGAGTGGAGCAGCGTACAGTAGAGTGAGGTACAGTGTAGTGGCATACAGTACAATAGCATACAGTGGAATAGCGTAGACTGCAGTGGGGTAGAGTGGAGTGGAGTGACATAGAATGGAATAGCACTGAGTGTATTAGGGAGAGTGGAGTTGCATCCAGTGGACTAGCATAGAATGGAGTAGCATAGAGAGGACTAGCATGTAGTTCACTGGCATAGACTGGAATGGCATAAATGCAGTAGAGTGGCGTAGAGTGGAGTGGCATAGAGTGGAGTGAAGTAGACTGGAGTGGGGTAGAGTACAGTTCAGTGATGTACAGTGGAGTGGCGTACAGTGGAATACCGTATATTAGAGTGGTGTACAGTAAAGTGGCATTAAGTGAAGAGGCACAGAGTTGAATAGCATAGAGTGGCATACTGTAGAGTGGAGTTGCATGCAGTGAAACAGTATAGAGTGGATTGACTTACAGTGTAGTGGTGTACAGTCGTACAGTGTAGTGGCATACGGTGGAGTGTGTTAGAGTGAAGTGGGGTACAGTGGAGTGTTCTAGAGTGAACTGGCATAGAGTGGACTGAGGTACAGTGTAGTGGTGTACAGTACAATAGCATTGAATGGAGTGGTGTAGAGTGGAGGGGCATACAGTGGAATATCGTACACTGAAGTGGGGCAGAGTGGAGTGGCATAGAGTGAAATGGTGTAGCGTGGAATAGCATAGAGCGGAGTGGCATTCAGTGGAGTAGCATACAGTAGAGTGGCATAGAGTGGAGTAGGTACAGTGTAGGTGCGTACAGTGGAATAGCATAGAGTGGAGTGGCATAGAGTGGAGTTTTGCAGAATGGAATGCCATAGAGTGGATTGTTGTAAAGTGGGGTAGAGAGTAGTGGGGTAGAATGTAGTGCCGTAAAGTGTAATAACGTACTGTGGTGTTCCGTAGAGTAAAGTGCTGTAGAGTGGAGTGGGGTGGCGTAGAGTGGAATAGCATAGAGTGTAGTGGTGTGGCGTGGCGTACAGTGAAGTGGCACACAGTGGAGTGGTGTAGAGTGCAATAACGTTGAGTGTTACTGGCGTACACTGCAGTGATATAGAGTTCATTGCCACATAGTGGAATAGCATAAAGTACAGTGGCATAGAATGGAGTGTCATACAGTGGAATGTGGTAGAGTGTAGTAGAGTGTAATAACATACAGTTGAGTGGCGGAGAAAGGCATGATGTACACTGTAATAGTGTACAGTTGATTGTCGTAAAGTGGAGTGGTGTATAGTTAAGTTGTGTACAGTGCAGTAGACTGGAGTGGCATAGAGTGGAGTGGTGTAGAGTGAAGTGGCATACAGTGGAGTGGCATAGAGTGGAATAGAGTAGAGTGGCATAGAGTGGAGTGGTGTACAGTGGAGTGGTGCACAGTGGAATAGTGTATATTGGAGTGATGTAGAGTGGAGTGGCATTGAGTTGAGTGGCGTAGAGTGGAGTGGCATATAGTGGAATAGCATAGAATCGAGTGTGTACAGTGGAGTGTGTGGAATAGTGTATTGGCTTACAGTGTAGTAGCGTACAGTGGAGTCGCGTAGAGTAGAATGTCATACAGTTAAGCAGCATACTGTGGAATAGCATACAGTGGAGTGGTGTGCAGTGTAGTGGTGTACAGTGGCATATGTTAGAGTGGTGTGCCATACAGTGGAATAGCGTAGAGTGTAGTAACGTACAGTGGAGTGTGGTAATTGAAACAGACATAGTGTGAAAGTGTGTTAACAGATGTGATATAATGTGGCAGGTAAAAATATTATTTGGTGAACATGGAAATATTTGGTAGCATGTGCGAATAGTGTAAGTAGTGTTAAAGTTATAATCTTTCAAATACTTAGTTAAATATTGTGCTGTGGTATACCTCGGTAAGTTCAAGGTATACTGCGGTACATGCCCATATAAGACAGCTTGCGATTGGCTTATGGCTGTGTTTGCCAAAGTAAAAAGCAGACATGTTGTTGTTAGCACATTTTGCCTCCATTTTGGTACAGAAAATGTACAGAGCACTGTGGTGTTGCCTCGGGAGTACTGTGGTACTCCGTACAAATGTTTTAAATATATAGAAACTGATAAATAATCTTCCCTAGCTATCCCCACTTAAGTAGCAATAAGTAGTGGAACAATATCAAACCTAATACTTACCTACATCTAAGTGCGAAATGCAGAACACAGGCAAAGAGTATCTAAAAACAACATGGCTGCCTTTAACTTTTGTAAAAGCAGTCATTAGCCAATCTCATAATGACTTCTCATTGCTATGTACCATGGTAATTCCGCGAAATACAGCAAAATTTCACGAAAACTGGCAACAGATATCGCTAATTTAAAATGCCTTATAACTTCAGCCATTCTTTCATGAGAGGTTATGCTTAAATTAATATGATACTCTCGGACCACCTTGATCAGCTGCAATTATCACATCCAGGGTATCTCACTCCCCTTTACTTAATGGTAAGCGTGAGTTACAAAACAAGCGTTTAAGGGTGAGATACCCTGGATGTGATAATTGCGGCCGATCAAGGGGGTCCGAGAGTATCATATTAATTTAAGCAAAACCGCTCATGAAATAATAATAGTAAGAACTCGAGATGAATTGTGGAACTTGCCGTTAATGTGAGAGACATTACCTACTGAAGGTGATTTTTTTCAACCCACAGGCACTGTAATAGGATTGTTGAAAGATCTGGCAACCAATGGGAGTGTGTTTTGTTAAATAAATGAAAGAACTGATAACCGCAGACCCCCGGAGGAGACAAGCATTGAGAAAGGCGAATTGTAGCCGAAACGTGTCTGCTTGGCTCAATAAAAGGGCTGTGGAATCCGCTGTGTGCTTCTGAATGTTCCTATTGGAGCATTATTGTTGGAAATGTTAAATGCGTGCAGCCACTGGCATGCTAAAGGAGGCACCTGATCTGAAAAGTGTTTGGCGGTCACAAGAGTGGCATTTGGTGAAATGTATATAAAAGAACGGCTGCCTTGCAAATAAGAATGCCAATGCACTCCAGTGTAGTTGTAGCAGAGCTTTATTCATTTCATTGTTCAGAAGAGCTGCATCAATGCGTTTCGATTCTCTCCTGCACCTTGGTCACAACGCTGACTGCTTTGGCCAATCAATTTTTTAACATGTACTAAACATAGAAGAAGGGAACGCATGTTAGATTGAAGAGCAACATCTTAAAATTGATAGTGCCGCAACTGTTTTATGGCTTGGAATATTTTGACATATTTTGATAAAAATGTTAAGTCATTCGTGCATAATCTCAAAAACATATTCATTACTTTTGAACATTCAAACACTTCTTAATCTCACATATATCGCACACAGCGTCAAAGATGAGTCCAACTTGTGAAAGCCATAGTCTGGGAGCCATCTTGTAATGCATCATATCAAAACTACATAAGGCCACTGAACATTTTGTTTTTGACTCAGATTAAAAAATAATAATATATATATATATATCTATATCCAAATGCCAAGAGCCTCAAATTGAAGCGCCACACACAGCGTGCTTGTCACCTTTTATTTCAGCAGGAGTGCAGGGTACACAAAACACCTTTCCAGCATTCACTAGCACCAAACGCGTTTCGGGCTTCTATAGCCCTTGCTCACTGGCATCTTGAACGGGGAACAGCAGCCAAGGTTTTCACCGCGCTTGCAGTGATCTTTTAAAGTCCGGCCTTTAGTGGGCGTGTCCATTTGGCATTATGGTATTTGCAGTTCTTCCAATGCCGTTGTGCCCCAAACTTCTTGCATTTCCCCAATGGGTCGCCAAAACAGGTGGAGCTGGGACCCCGCTTTTAGTCACCTTACTGAACGGTCACGTTGTTCCTCTACGCCACATGTCATCAGCGTAAGGAGCTGCAAAATCCGCAGCGGGGCGCTTCGCGACCGGGCGGGCCGCTCAATATCCAAATGCGAAGAGCGTCAAATTGAAGCGCCACACACAGCGTGTTTGTCACCTTTTATTTCAGCAGGAGTGCAGGGTACACAAACATATATATATATATTCCTCCTACTGTCGGCAAGTTTGCCTTTCAGGCTTCCTAACCACAGGTGGTGCCGAGCAAGCAGCGCTTCGCCGCGCGCTGCAAATTGAATAACTCCAACGCCTCCCTCTCATGCAGGAAAACCTCGACACTCGAAAGAAGTTGCTCAAAAGTATTTATTCGGCAGAATAAACCACGCAAACGCGTTTCGGTGCTCCTGGCACCTTTGTCACAACGTTAGTTTCTTCACAACAACATTTTTTTATAATCAAAAACCAGGAAGTACGAGCAAAGCAATTCCGTTCATAAACAGAAACAGAGGACTTACTCCAGTGCTTATTTAGCCGCCATATTGGAACATGTTCATGTTCATACTAATACATGCATTAACGATCCATGATCTTTATCCGTCATATACAGGTTTATGCATCATTATGCAATATTACTAAATCAATGACAATTCGTTTACATGACATTGTCATAGTATTAAATTTCCGTTTGTGCTTGTGGCTAGTTTTAATTCATTGTATACATTAGTTCATAATAAATACATATCAAGGAGAGGAAAAATACAATTCTTTACCATATACCTTATATCTTATCATCACTGTTTTTCTAGGAACTTCATTTTGTTTATTTATTTATTTTTATTAATTATACTGCTATATATATATATATATATATATATATATATATATATATATATATATATACACACGCACACATATATCACTAAAACAAAGGTTACAGGGTTACAGGGACGTTATAGTTAGGTAAGATTGGGAATAGTAAAGCACAGATTTTACACGCACAAAACCATAGAAATTCAACAGTTATAGAAACTATAACTTGTGCCCTAAGGTAACTATAACTCGCCCTCTGCCGTGCACAGTTTTCTCATAAATTTTATTGCAATAGTTGCAGTGATATTATCAATGATGTCATGGAAGATGTCAGGATTGATGTAATATGTGGAGTCATTAGCAGTGCATGGCGAGGGTTATAGTATAGTGAGTTATAGTTACCTTAGGGCACGAGTTTTAGTTTCTATAACTGTTGAATTTCTATGATTTTGTGCTTGTAAAATCTGTACTGTACTATTCCCCATAGTTACAGTTTTTTGAGATAAGTATAACTATAACTGTTGAATTTCTATGTTTTTTTTGCAAGTAAAATCTGATCCTAACTATAACGTCCCTGAAACCTTTGGTTTTTTTTTGTGAATTTCTAAGTTTTAAAAAAATTCTATTTCCTGACTATAACGTCCCTTTAACCTTTGTTTTTTTTCAGTGAATTTTTCTAGGGCTTTTAACGCTAAGTAATATTACATTACATTATTTTAATCTAACCCGCAGAAACGCGTTGACGTTTTTTACCTCTGCCTAGGATGCAATACAAGATATTGTGTATACAGTGCACTGCTTCAGAGTGCTGCATCTTTTCTGTATTTGGAGAGAGCAAATTTCATTGTTACAGGTGCTGGGCATAGCACTTTTCACATGCACCACTGTCATTCAGGAGCCAGCCGTCAAAAACTGAATTTCGATTTGGATAAAAGGCCGGCAGGTCCCCTGCACAGAAATCCTTCCCCATGGGTGAGAGGGGAGCCGAAGGGCCTGTGGGCACATGCAATGCCAAGATACCTTAGTGGGAATGAATGCATTACATCTATCCGATCGGAGGAGTTGGGGCTGACTATGAGCAGAGTCCTGCTCAGGCAGCCAACAACAGTGTGTTACACTGAGATCACCTAGGCAGTGTAAACGCCAAAAATAATGAGATTTACTGGTGCAAGTAAAGAGCATTCACATTATGAAGCTGTAGAGATGGAGAGCAAGATGGTGGTCATGTGTGGAAGGCTGTTTTTTGCCCTACTCCCTACCGAGTCTATTGTTAGTTTAATCACTCCCCAGCAAGTCCTACCAGGTGATAAGAGCAGCGATCAGCTTCGCTAGTGTTTTGCTAGCTGTTTGGCTGTTTACGGTGAAAGGTTCATCCCTTCTTCATTCGGTTGGAGATGGCTGGCATTCCATGAAGCTCGCTGGGTGTCCCCAGCTACAAGGCATCAGATAGAAGAGGAGCTGGCAATGCCTCCGAAAGTGGCAAGAGGTGCAAAACTCTGAGGCGGCGGTGGAGAAATCCTCTGTAAAAGCATCGGAGAGGTGGAGAGGCAGAGCCTGGAGATGGGGAAGCAGTACTCGGCATGCAAGGTGAGAGTTGGAGCTAGCCTGTGCCTGCAGGCCAAGATGGCGTCTTGCAGCTTCCTTCCTGGAGAAAGTCCCTGGCCTCGGGGCTCCCTAATTGTTGGATAAGTGTGCTGCTTTCAAGACCAAGGGCTAGGAACAGGACAGAAGGGCTGCGTTGGGTCCCAACGAGCAGCTAAGTGTACTGGCAGTGTGCTTGCCACGTACTGTGTACCTGTCTGTCTGTGAATTTGTGCTTTTAGCAGAACGCATTTCAGATATCTGTGGTCTATGTTTATTTCAGTATATTCATGAGGCTGTTTGACATTTCGTAGTGTTTTGGACAGCGCTTCAGTGATATTGGAGTGCCAAGGATTACTCCATATTGTTCTTGCACATATGCAATGAGAAGGATCATTGTTTTCTTGTACTTTGATATTGGAGTGCCAAGGATTAACTCCTAATTGTTCTTGCATACACACAATGAGAAGGATAATTGCTATTTCAAACTTTGACATGAGTGTCAAGTATTTACTCCTCATTGTATCTGCCTTTCAGTGTTAAAGCCTTCACTGTGCATGTGAGTGACTTTCACGCTGAATGCTTACATGTTTACTGTGTGAGTGGCCAGGGAAACACTTAGTTAATTTGTTCTACTATCTATCACTACAGGTTTTGCATGCACCTGTTGGCTTCTTGCAGACACGTCCCTCATACAGACCCCTGACGAACCAGCAAGAGCAATTCCAAGCAGACAAAGAGGCATTCAGTTGTTGTTCATTATTTTAGCCACTCCCCCATTCCCTTGGGTGCACATATTGGAGAGTTTACAATTCTTGGTCGCCGACCGAACACTAAAGGGAGTGGTCGTACTCTCTTCGCACCATTGTTTCTGCCAGCATGTCAAAGCAAGATTAGTTTATCTAGCTATTTCCTTGTTAACCTGCTTTGACAGATTGTGACACTCTGTTGGCGCCGGTCGGCATGGCCAATCCTGAGCCTTCACAGTAGATATGGGATCTTCCTTTGCTCCTGAAGAATACATTTAGCCATTATGCATCTTTACTTAACTGATTTGTTGGTTTTTAAAGAGGTGGTGGAAATGCTGCTTTTATGTAAAGTTATTTATGCCTTTATGATCTTGTACTTTATAAACAGTTTTATGCACATTTTTTGATCTGGTTTAAGAACATACTATTGACTCTTGGTGTATTATTGTCATATGGCCGTTGGGGTCATTGTTGACATAGCTAAGTAAGCATGAGCTCTGCTGCCATGATGCTGCTTTTGCGCACGTTACTACATGGCTATATTTTGCAAGACTCTGATTGTGCCTTTCACATGAGAACCGTCTGCTTTCTGCTTTCTCTGCCTGTTCCTGGAGTTTAGTCTGAACACGGAGTGCAAGGTCGATAAACAATGCCCCTTGTTATTCTGTTCTGGTCAGTCCCTAGCACTTAGACAAAACATGCTACACAGCTGCGGCTGCTGGAAACTCATGCTTTGATATTATGGGGATGCATGTTGGTTTAACACACACTTGGAGAGGGACCTTTCCAGGGAGAAGAGCTATGCTGTTCCTATGATGTAAAACTACCATCTAAGCAATAAGGTATGGGGTCTGCTGACAAAGCCCAGATATCTTCCTTTATATAATAAAACTTCTTCTTTCCAAGGGGAGGGGGGTTAGGCCTTATAGTCCTTTATCCACTGTCTGTATACGATGACATCCTCTTTCATAGTCTATGGACTTGCTACAAATCTAACTGTTTATGCGTTTTGCTGTGGTAGTGGCTCGTATACTGCATTATAGAGCACTATAGTTAAAAAAAACATTTTGAACTATAAAAGTGACTCTGTCAATTCTTATTGTGGACAAGTATGAGTGAGTGAGCGAAAGGGTACGTCTTGCTACCGCGATTCCTGAGAGAGTCAGGAGTGTTGTGTTCTGGGTTGTCTAATCATTTGTAACTTCGTGATTATGAATGAGACACTATAGCTAGTCGGCTCTGGAATTTTGGGTACTGAGGCGGTAGGAAGGCTTAGCCACTACACACCGAGGTCGTGTTTTCATGCGCATAGTTCTGTGTATGTGCAGAAACACCGCAACATGGCGCCGCCAAGGTTTGGTCTGGTACTTATCTGCGAGACTCCTGAGTAGCAGTCGCAGCTCCTAGTGGGAGTGCTGCGGGCGGTGAGGCGGGGTGGGGGAGGGGCAGGGTGGGGGTTAGTAAACTCCGGCATACGGCCGACCGGAGTTAAGTACATAAATAAATAAATAAAACAAATTACATTGTGCGCGCTGCAACGCAAATGGCGTTGCAGCGCTCGCAATGTAATTCGTAATTCTCAGCACACCCACTAGGAGCTGCGACTGCTGAGTAGTGCTTGTGCTTGTCCACAATCCCCTCACTTCTGTTTCCGGAGACGGATGTGACGGTTTAGCCCCCTATTGTTGAAATATTATAGGTTTTTCAAGCTTGAATTTTAAAAGGTGTTTCTCTTTTTCTAGCCCAGTGTTGCGCTGCCGCTTGTAGGTTGTTATAATATTCTTTGAATATGGCGGTCGCCATAACGGCTCCTAACCGCGCTCCAGTCACAGCTTATTTGACTCAGCATGGAGTCCCTAATGCTGGTACTGCTCTTATTTTTGTTGTTGAAGCGGATGCAGCTCACCGCTTCGAGGTATTTTATTCTTGGGTCACCTTTCTGGCAGTGGTTGGAAATGATAATTTCTTTCACGAATATACTGCCACCGCACTTCCGCGGGTTATCGACCTTATAGATCTCTTGAAGTTTCGTTAACGGCTCAGCAACATACCATTTGGTTTAATGGCGCCCTTCCACACCCTGTAACAGCGGTCCGTTTAGGCCCCTTGTCAATTGATGGGGCCACATGGCCTGTTTTGGCTGGGTATACCCCGCATCCAAATTATCTAAATGTTCCAGTCGCAGAGCAACACGTATTACATACTTCATTAATACGTGTACATAGACCTGTTATACAGTTCATGTGGCGTAACATGCAGGTCGGACCACCTGGAGTTGCTGCACAACCACCGGGACCCGGTGGTGTAATTATCAGTCCTGTCATGATTAATTCAGTGATGGGCAAGAATCCACAAAATAAGGACGAACTTTCTTATTGGCTTGCTGAAAAATTTGGACAACTCAAAGCTGTTTTTCCAAATACCACACCTGTGGAGAAACCCAGGATTCTGACCATGAGTTTACCTAAAGGCCTTGTTCCCGAGTTAGCTGATTGTAACACTTGGGGTAGAGTGTTTGCAGCGGTATATTCGATGTGTTTTGGCACTCCCTCCATGACCGTTCTCCCTTCCGTGATAAAACGTGTTCAGGATGAACATGGGGCCGAGGCGGCCCTGGAGTTGTGGATGAGACTGGTGGGAGTGTTCGATATTGTTTGCGATACGATCCTTGCTAATGTAAAGGGAGATGCAGTAAGCTTGCAAGTGGCACAACGCTTGGAGGCTGTTGCAGACGCAGTCAAACAGCACAAATTGCAATAGTCTGGGAATTAAGCCTTTTACTCAACCTCAAACTCAACAAAAAGCCCAAACCGAAAAGGATGGGCAACCATTCTTTCCTATAAAGAACTGGAAAAATAAAAAACAGGGGCAGCAACAACAGAAGCAGGGTTTGCGTGCTGGTTCACCGACACCTGAATCTTCTGAGCGAACTTATGATTTGCGAGATCGCACGAAAATTAAGTATCCTGATTGATTTCAAGTCCCTGATCAGCGCTCTCCTCGTTCTTTACAGGTCACACACGGGCCCTCGAGTCGGTGGTGGGGAGCGCCAGGATCGCGGCAAAGTTGCGACCACTCAACAGGGACGGGATCAACCATGCCAGTTTGACGTGAAGGCCAAACAAGAGGGACTGCCTCGTTTTGGACCCCCGCATCAAAAGAAGAAAATTGCCGCTTTAATAGGGAAATATGTCTCAGACGGTGAGGACGCTACTCCTAGCTTGGCGATGGGCAGTGACTCTGCTCGACAGCGCAGTAGAGGTTACCATAGTGCGGGAGGCACTACGTCCCTGTCTGGGGGCGAGTGCAGCTGATGCATTTATTACAGTAGAAACGGCAGATACTCGAGTTGCTCCCCCGGATAGACTCTATGAAATAGTCCTCAAAATTGAGGGTGATATACAGCGTACAATTACGGCGGTTTTCTGGGAAAATCTCACTTCTTCATATGACATTTTGTTGGCGGAGGCAGATTGACCTTCACCATTTGTTTTGGCCACTTCTAGAGGGGAAGACGTGATACGTCCGAGTTTTTCACATACGTCCCTGAGGAGGCTAAACAGGCATACGCATCAGAGTAGGCTTTGGCCCTTGCCCCGGCAGTGTACCGTAATCAAGTGTGCTGGGATAGAGATTCGCCGGCACACGAGATTCCATTACGGTCTATGCCGCAGCCACAACCGCAATATCCAATCAGGCGGGAGGCTAAAGCTCCTGTTTGTGACATTTTGACTCAATTGGAATATCCAGGTGTAATTGAATCCTGTGTATCACCGATAAATAATCCTCTTTTTCTGGTATCGAAACCGGACGGTTCGTATCGCATTGTATTAGATTGTATTAGATTATCGAAAGTTGTTCGTAAAAAATATAAGACAACACTAGATATATCCAATGGTTTCTACAGTCACAACTTGGCTCCTGAAAGCCGTGACTTGACAGCATTTACCGCAGTCGGAAATCAGAAAAAATTTACACGTTTGCCTATGGGGTATAAGAACAGCCCTGGGGCTTTTGCTGCACGTGTTGTGTCTTTGTTGCACAGCATAGACTCAGATGGGTTCTCATACGTAGATGATATTTATCTGACGGACGACGAACTGATACCGCATCTTATCCGAGCCGACCAAATAATTCTGTTGTTTGCCAACTACAGATGCAAATTTAATTTTGCTAAATTACACATTGCTTGCTTTGCGGTGCTCTTTTTGGACTACGAGCTCAATAATGAAGGTAGGGGGTTTCGGGAGGACATACATTCCCAATTATGCCCAGCGTATCAAACTGCTTTATGCGTTGATACAACCTACTTTTACTTCTGCCTGCTGGTTACCAGAACATACCTCTATTCTGCGATCTTTGCAGTCTGATCTGCTAGAGACTAACTTTTTGTTGACGCGCGATAATTCTACGAACCTGGTCATATGTATTGTACCGGGGACGGTGGGTTTCACGTACTTAACGTTCAATGAAGGTGACACAGTACCTATTGCATACAAATCACATTTGTACACAGCAGCGGAAATGCACTTTTCGTATGTTGAAAAGATTTTGACTGCGATCCAAATGGCGATTCTGAAGGAACGCTCGCTGGCACAGGGAAAATGCATTCTGGTGGTTTCGCCTAACCCTGCTTTAGAAGCAGTGACTAAGGCAAGTGTACCAAACTCTAAAGCTTTGCATCCCCTTTGGATACAATGGGCTACTTCTTTGACATCAGCTGATGTCACTTTTATCTTTGATCCTGCTCTTCAGACACAGGAGTTTCTACAGTATGAACATGTTCATCCTCCTCCGTTGTCGTTGCTTCCTTTGGATGAGTACAAATGTATCATTTACACTGACCTCTCGGCTCGACTAGCCATCGGGTCTAAACATGCTTATTAGGCGGCTTGCGCTATTGTTGCTGGTTCAATTGTAAATGGTGAATTTAAGTCTTCAATTGTGCATACGCAAGCACTTGGAGACTGTACGGCACAATTGGCGGAGCTGCGTGCTCTTGTTCTAGTTTGTTCGAGTTTTCAGATCCTGATGTAAATACTCTTATTGTGTGCGATTCTTACTACCGTGTCCAGTCTTTTAATGACAACTTATTCTTTTGGTCTCAAATTGATTATCGGGACTCTAAGGGCCACGCAATAAAGCATAAAATGCTCTGGGTTTGAATGGCAGAGCTTAAAAAACATCTGCTGCTCACACAGGTTATTCATACTCTTGGCCATCAGCGTGTGGGAGCACATGCTGTTGGTAATTCTTTGGCTGACGAAGCAGCCAAATCTGCAGTAGCCACGTGTTCCATTGCAGCAGTTACAAGGTCCATGACTCAGATAGATAATGAAATTCTGGCAGCTATTGCTGCTACGAAGGATGGAACTGCTTACCCGCAGGGTTTCCCTTCTAAATATTCTTATCATTTATCTCCCGAACAAGTTCCTTATGCTACAATTCCGTCAGTTGGGGATCGGCTTATTCCCAACATGGACCGCAGACTTCCTATGATCATAGCAGCACATGAGGGCATGGCTTCTGCACATGCAGGAGTGTCTGCGACTGTGTCTATTTTACAGCAACGTTATTGGTGACATGGTTTATATAAACAAACCCGTAGTTATGTGCTTTCTTGTGACATTTGTCAACAAATCACACCTTCTACGGTTTCGCGTCTACCACCGACAAAGCTGTGTATATCAAATCAGCCGTTCGGCTGTATATATCTTGATCACTGCAGTCCATTGACTTCTGATACTGCATATAAATATATTTTTGTTCCAGTTGATTTGTGCACTAGATTCCTATGGGTTTGGCCACAACACAGTGCTGACGCTTGAAATGTCATTAGAGATTTGCATGTCTTTGTCGGGACTTTTGCCTGTGGCACCTTCCATTCGGACCAAGGTCCAGTGTTCGCCTCTAAGGCGTACAAGGATGCGATGAAGTCTTTGGGGGTGCTGGTGCAGTTTTCATCTCCATACAGGCCTGGGGGCAATTCTATAGTGGAGCGAATGAGCCGTGACTTAAAGCAATCTTTGACAGCTGAAGTCTTAGGTACTGGTAGGAACTGGCTGGCCCATTTGTATGGGGTTCAATGTGCACTTAATAATCTCCCAAGAAGATCTCTGGGTGGGCGGACCCCATACGAAATGCTCTTTGGCATTAAAATGTTTGTGCCTGACCTTGATGGTCTAGATGTTGTGGTGGCGGCTGCAACGTTTGACATAAATAACCATTCTACTATGTAACAGGACCTACAACAGACCTGTGACAGCTACGCTACTGAACACATACCCTCTTCCAATGACACGGCCATGCTGATTCCTGTCACCGGCTGGCTTCCTAAGATTGGAAATCTAGTACGAGAAAAGCTGGAGAACAAAAAATAATTTGGTCCCTCTTATCGTGCACCAGTCCCAGTTCTTGGATTGAAGGGTACTCGTACAGTGATACTGCCACCAGTGGCGGCTCCTCAAGGGAGTGCTGCGGGGCGGTGGGGCGGGGCGGGGCGAGGGAGGGGCTGGGTGGGGGGTAGTAAACTCCGGCATACAGCCGACCGGAGTTAAGTACATAAATAAATAAATAAAACGAATTACATTGCGCGCGCTTCAACGCCATTTGCGTTGCAGCGCGTGCAATGTAATTCGTTTTATTTATTTAGTTATGTACTTAACTCCGGTCGGCAGTATGCAGGAGTTTACTACCCCCTACCCAGCCCCTCCCCCGTCCTGCAGCACTTTCTCGAGGAGCCGCCACTTACTGCCACCTCTGCCTGGTTGCAAAGAAAACAGATACATTTCGATTGACCATGTCAAACTACACCATCTGGCCAATTCTGAATAGTGTGACTCCGAGTGCTTCATGTAACGTTATTTCTTTGAATCTGGTAACGCCTGCATCTTCAACTAATTCCTGTGTCGTTGAGGGTGAAATGGAGACTACCGCTAGCCTTTTGCCTGCTGTGCCTTCATCCACTGTGCCTTCCAACGTGGAAGTTGATTATACTTATCCTGCAGATGAGTTCCATGTTTAACTACCGGACAGTCCTTTACATCATGATGCTGATGCTGCGCTGCCGCCGTTAATGAATGTGGGTGCAAGGGGCTATTTTGAGGACCGTACAAGCTTCTCTTATGACTCCTCCTCGTCCTCCTCTGTGGCACCTCCACCGACAAAAACAAGCATTTTCATCTCTTGGTTCAAAAAGACTTACCTAGTCCCACCCTGGACCTACATTTGGTTGGTGCTTATCCTGATTTTCCTCTTCATGTCGATTGGGTTTGTAACAGTATTCTTCTTGTTCATCAATGGTCATTATCAGGCCTGGGCGTAGTTCGTGGAGTTTTGCTACGCGGAACTCCACGAAGTTACAAAAAAACTCTGCGAAGTTCCACGAGTGGCAGAGTGCAGTGCGAACTGTAGTTTGTGCTGGTGTTCCTGCCGCTCGGGTAGAAATTCTACCCGAGCGGCAGCTCGCGCTCGCGAACTTACCGTTTGCGATCGCGAGCGGGGAAAAAACTCCGCTACACATCGTGAAGCGGAGTTTTCTGCACTCCGCAAGCTCCGCGGAGTGCAGAAAACTCCGCAAACCTAGCGAACGGAGCGAAGTTCACCGCCCAGACCTAGTCATTATTTGCTAGAACGCTCTGCTGTAAAGTTGGTCGATGGTATACTGGCTCCCCATACATCGTCCCACATCATGAAACGTGATCAAGCCCTTGTGAACATTTCGGCTTTCCCAGTTGAAGATGGCATCGTTTGTGATAAAGTTGCATTCGAAATCCATGGTCCGACGGAGGTCCTCAAAATACCATACATGTTTCGCGTTTCCTTAGGAGATGTGGTAACACAGGACATACATTCTGATGATTGGGATGTACAAGCAGTACATTCATTGTTTTCTGATTTGAAGTATTATGCTGCTTTTGATGCTGAAGATTTGTATTTAAATACTGCCAATTATTCTAATTTATACTGTTATCAACATTATGGCCACCATTTCTTGCACAAAACAAACACGTTAAGATTTACTTTTAATTACACGCAGTGGGAACATTGTCCAACTCCCTTACAGGGAAGTTCAAAAACACTTAGGAATAAGTTCACCTATTTCACTGATTACAACACATCCAATCCAGACTCCTATTTCTTTAAATTGAAACTGCCGTCTCAATCTAAATTTATTTTGACACACACGAAGTTAATATATTCAAATTATTTTAGAACTGAATTGGCCCTACAGGGTTATGATCACTGGAAAGATACCATTGATTTGAAATTGATTTGGGGCACTAAGGTTTGGCAGGTCCAAGGAACGGAGGCTTTGCATCGTGCCTGTTTAATTCCGACTCAAATATTATTTTTAAATGACACAGTGCACCAAACTACTTGTTTTGGCCTGGCTACTGCCAAAATATTGAATATTCCTTCTATTACGTCATTGGCTGAGTATGATAATTTGCATAAACACACCAATTATACAATAGATATCCTACAAGCTCTGCTTCAAAATGACAGTTTCAATATCTCTGATGTTGACCCTTCAGGATGGTTGTTGTGGCAAACCAATTCTATTGCTTGTCAACTGCATTTTTATAATGCGACGACCGGTTTCACACAAACTAGACCTGATCCCCGATACCCACATTCACACTCGGTCATCACATATTCAGTAGGAAAATTGTGTCAACAATGGTTGGAACACTCCACTCTGTCGTCAGTGAAACAACACCTGTCACTCTTGTCAAGCGACATCAATTTGGCTGATTTTCTCTTGGGTCCTAAAGCCCCCAGATCAAAAAGATTCATCTATGCTGCTTATAATGAAATATGGAAATTATCTCAGATGGAGGTAGCATTCCGTCTGCGCCAAATTGACAAAGCAAATTTGGAGAAGGTTCTTGTAGTAGTCGACAATAGCATAAATACACTGTCTTCCCGCATTTATACTTTGGATAATATTGTTTCATCTGTTATTGATATTGTTCAAAGTGATGTATCTGTGTTATATATTGGTCAAAATAAATTATGATCTGTGATGCAATTTGCATGGACGTTACAGACTCTCAAAATGGGAAAAGTACCATGGGATTATTAGAATGCTTCTGCTTTGTTTTTACCATTTAATCTAACTGATAAACAGAGATTCATGTCCATGAAAGACGCTACATACACGCTGTTACACATTGAACAATTAGAACACTTGCCATTTTCTGTAGCGGAGACCGAATCGGCTGTATGGTTAATTCATGGCGTCATCTCTCTGTCATTTTCGCTGTTTCAATTTAAATCTTGCATGAAACATTTCCCAATCGGCTGCTTTGAACCCTTGGGTAGTGCCTTTCTCCATGAATTATGGTCCCTACCTTTCACCTACAGATGTCAACGGGAGGGTACAGAAGTTTTCCTAACAGGGGAGGACTGCATTTCCACAGTAGGGCACTCTCTGGTTTGCAAACAAGTTAAGTTGCACGGCGCTTGTAATGTGTCCGTACCTGATCTGGCTTGTTTTTTTAAAGGAACGGCTGTACCGGCAAAAATTCCCGCTCTCACATTGCTTTCTAACGGCAGTTATCTTATTTTGAATAACAACGACTGCTGTGGCTTACGGTCAGGAATCCCTTATATAGTAACAGTTTCACAACAGGTTACTTGTTGTAGCAATGTGCTTTTTCCACCCCCGCATGGGAATGTAGATAGTTCCATTTGGCCTTCCATTCCAACTTTGAAAACAGATTTCAATAAATTAAGCAGACTCAAAGCGCTATTGTTTCAACAAGAAGTGGCTCTCACTTCGGCTCGAGAGACTTTCGAATTACAGGTGGCAAGAGCATCTAGTGAAATTCAGCCACTGCTGAACACGAATCTCCCCTTCATTTTGGGGAACTGATACATAGAATATTTAATGCGTCTGATAAAGATGGCCTTGCTCAATTTTTTAAACTTGTGGGATCCGGCCTTGTGACTTCTTTTCAGATGACTTTTGGAGTAATACCGGCCTTTATACATTCTATTTTTTCCTGCGCCTTCGGAGGGTTACCCTTAATAATAGCGCTGGGGGCTGTCGTGCTGATACTTCTGCTCCTGTTACGCAATGGCTGCCCATCTTGTGTACTGCACAGACCCGGCCAATTGCAACTGTACTGTGACCGAATGCAACACTTTTTTGGATGCTTGCCATTAGCGACGCTTAGCGTGAGTTATGGACTAACTTTTCGCTTTGCCTACTTCACTTGCGTGCAACCTGTGTTCTACTGCCAGCGGTGCCCTTTCTATTGGGCTTTGGATTTATGCCTCTCCAATACGTCATGTACGGATCCGAATTATGACCTGTTAATGGGTCCATTAGTGGCCCATGACCAGGCCTGTTCTCGGGATGACCGTATGGCCCGTGCGGCTGCACTTGGAGTATTGGCAGAATGGAATATCTGTGCGGCTGCACAGTACCTCTTGCAACGGAGTTTCATCGAATATCACGCAAGTTGCCCGGATATGCTCTTGGAGGCATCGGATTATGAGGAACACGCCTTTCCTTTCGAGCTACTTGATTGGATGGCGTCCCTTTTTGCTACAAACGATAGGGATGACCTCTTGGAACGGACTGCATTCTTAGGTTCACGTACTTCGATGGATTTTCCAACTTCAAATCAATCCCATTCTCAATGAACGACAAAATTTTTAAAAATGACGAAACTTTTTTTTGTTGAATTTTCCAAATTTGTTTTTTTCGAGCGCTTCTTGACTTTGCTTGTCTTTGAACTCTGTTTGGGTCTTTTTATCTATATGCTAAGACCTGGCCAAGGGGATGGTGTCATATGGATGTTGGGGTCATTGTCGACATTACTAAGTTAGCATGAGCTCTGCTGCCATGATGCTGCTTTTGCGCACGTTACTACATGACTATATTTTGCAAGACTCTGTATGTGCCTTTCACATGAGAACCGTCTGCTTTCTGCGTTCTCTGCCTGTTCCTGGAGTTTAGTCTGAACACGGAGTGCAAGGTCGATAAACAATCCGCCCCTTGTTATTCTGTTCTGGTCAGTCCCTAGCACTTAGACAAAACATACTACACAGCTGCGGCTGCTGGAAACTAGTGCTTTGATATTATGGGGATGCATGTTGGTTTAACACACACTTGGAGAGGGACCTTTCCAGGGAGAAGAGCTATGCTGTTCCTATGATGTAAAACTACCATCTAGGCACTAAGGTATGGGGTCTGCTGACAAATCCCAGAGATCTTCCTTTATATAATAAAACTTCTTCTTTCCAAAGGAGAGGGTGGTTAGGCCTTATAGTCCTTTATCCACTGTCTGTATACAAGAACATCCCCTTTCATAGTCTATGGACTTGCTACAATGCTAACTGTTTTAGTTTATGAGTTTTGCTGCTGGTTGTGGCTCATATACTGCATTATAGAGCACTATAGTTAAAATAAACATTTTGAACTATAACAGTGACTCTGTCAATTCTTGTTGTGGATAAGTACGAGTGAGTGAGCGAAAGGGTACGTCTTGCTACCGCGATTCCTGAGAGAGTCAGGAGTGTTGTGTTCTGGGTTGTCTAATCATTTGTAGTTTCGTGATTATGTAGGAGAACAAATGAGACACTATAGCTAGTCGGTTCTGGGATTTTAGGTACTGAGGCGGTAGGAAGGCTTAGCCCCTACACACCGAGGTCCTGTTTTCCTGCGCATAGTTCTGTGTATGTGCAGAATCCCTGCAACATTATGATCATGAATTTTAATCCAACGCTGGAGTTAATGTGAAAGATGATGATGGAAGAAATGGTTTGTATTTCTGCTGCTGCTTGTGAATTATATACTAATAATATGAATTGACATCTTATGATATTATCTCTATGTTTGCTGCTAATAATTCTTTGTCAGACTGGTCATGAATTTGAATTTTATGTCGATATGGGTATTAAGGATCTGTTTTTTAGATAATTTAGTTAATGAACCATGTTTTATTTACTGAAACATCTGCTGGGTGTATATTGATATTGATAACTGATGAAATGTATGATTAAAAGCAATAAAAAGATTCTAAAAAATAAAAAGATTAGCCAGGCAGTGTAAACACCAAAATCAATGACATATGCTACCATGAATTGTATATTTACCTTTATGTGGACTAAGTTGCAATTTTAAAATCATTGGATAAACATGTTGGGATGCAGCCGTTGTTTCTCCTACCTTACAAGTCTTTATTGGTTGCTAAGTATCCAATGAGGTTGCCCACGTGGGCTTTATTAGTCAGTGTTGGAAAGTGCTTGTCTCGTGAAGTATTACCATCAATTTGGAAGGGTTCATATTGAATGTACTTGAAATGTACATAATTACTATTATGATTTTGTGCTTGTTATAATGGCGCCACCGAGAAACATACCAGGATGGTCAGTTTTCTATGTTGTTACTTCTGCTGTACAATGTATATAAGTAATTTGAAAATGGCGGTCCATGTCGTGACCAAGGCAATGTATTCTGAAATGCATTGATGTTTTTTACCTTTGCCGAGGATGCAATAAAATATATTGTGTATCTAGTACACTGCCTTGGAGTGCCATGTCTTTTCTGTATATGGAGGGAGCAATTGGCAAATATATATATATATATATATATTCACTGAAAAAACCATAAGGTTTTAGGGACAGTTATAGTTAGTTGGACATTGCACTCGTACAAAACCCGTGAAATTCCCCCGTTATAGTTAGTTCAGGTAACTATAACTCGCGCCCCCGCAATGCACTGCTGATGACGTCACATATTACATCACTCATGACATGGTCAGTGACATCACTGATGACATCACTGATGACATCTCAAATGACATCACTGATGACATCACTGCCCCCCTCCATATAAAAAATATGGAGGGGGGCTGCGTGGCCCCCCTCCTCAGGCCATTTAAGGCCCCGGGGACCCCATCCCCGGGGCCGGCCTTGCCCTTATTTTTTTATTTGGGGAGGGGGCTGCGTGGCCCCCTTCCGGGCCACTTATGGCCCCGGGACCCCATCCCCCGGGGCCTGGTCTCTGGTTGGGGACTGTGGGGGTCCCCAATCCCCACAGTCCCGCCGGCTCCCCGCGTCCTATGGGAGCCGGCATTGCTTCCACATGGGGAGCAGCTAAGATGCTGCTCCCCATGTGGAAAGCAATTGGTTTGCATTTTGAAAGAGAGAGCAGGTTTCCTGCTCTCTCTTTCAAAATGCAAACCAAGTTTGCTATGACAGGGCGGGAGCCGCGAGGCTCCCGTCCTGTCATAGCAAACAGCAGTGTCCCGGGGGTAGGCACCCCGGGACACTGCAGGAGCCGGCCCTGGGGGTGGCGGTCCCCAGGGCCATCAAGGGCTCCAGGAGGGGGCCGCGCGGCCCCCTCCCTACATTTTGAAAGCCCCGGGAGGTGGTGGTCCCTGGGCGTGTGGGGGCTGGAGCCCCCCACACAGGTTTAAAAAAAAAAAGCCCCGGGAGGTGGCGGCCCCGGGGCTGCGGGAGGGCTCAGAGCCCTCCCACACCATTTATGATAAAGCCCCGGGGGTGGTGGTCCCCGGGGCTTGGGGGCCCTTAGAGGCCCCCATACATAAAATAAACCCCTCAGCATGCCCCCGGGACTTGGCCCACCCGGGGCAAATTAACATCAAAGCGCGGGAGACCACGCTCGATTTTTTTTTTATCGGCAGGATCCGCACACCCTGAGCGCATTTTGCCGATTTTTTTTTTTTTTTTTAAATGCTTTTTTTTGCCCAGGGGGTCCTTGTGGGACCCCCTGAGCAGACCTAGGGGGTCAGGGTGTTTCTACCCTGCCCCTTTGTGCGTTTTGCGCACTTTTTTTACTGCTTTCTTGTTCCTCGGTTCTACCGAGGAACAAGATGGCTGCCAACACTTCCTGGTTTGGAGTGTTGACAGCCAATTAGCAGACAGCTCGTGATCGGGAGGGTGCGCGGATCCTCCGTGCCCATAGATATATATGTACTTTTACTTTTGATTTTCTCAGCAACTACTGAACGGATTTACACCATTTAACAAAAGGGTTCTTTCTGAACCAAGAACTACCTCTTTGCCAAATTTGGTGTAATTCCGTTCAGCAGTTCGGGCTGTAGCCGTGTCTAAAGTTTCCTATGGAAAAATGAATGGGGAAAACACGTTTTGGGACCCCCCTTTTTTCTCGGCCACCGCTTAACGAATCACCCCGAGACTTTCAGAATAGGAGCGGACCGGAGCGCCCCACAAAGTTTGAAAATTTCGCGAAGATACGTCAACCGGCAAGAGAGTTATTTCAAATAGAATGTCGCGGATTTCCTATGGAAAATAGGTCCTAACTATAACTATCTACTGGCGACCGCCAGTAGATAATATATATATATATATATATATATATATATATATATATATATATATATATATATATATATATATATATATATATATATATATTATAGTTAGGTGTCTTAAAAGATCTGTTTCTGTTTTTAAAAAACCTTAGAAATTCACTGAAAAAAACAAAGGTTAAAGTGACGTGTCAGTCATATTATAAAAATTTTGAATAAAAAAACTGAAATTCACAGAGCTAACTACAAACTGCGCCCGCCATTCACTGCTTATGACCTCACATATTACATCTCTCATGACATGTTGATGACATCATTTATGACATCACTGACGACATCTCAAATGGCATCATTGATGACATCATCAAAGCTTCTTTTGTACACATTGCTCTATAAACAGGTATGGCATTAGAGTTGCGAAACTAAGTGCAAAGTATTCAGAATAATATGAAGCATTATCACTGCTATCAGACATATGCCCCCATAGGTGAAGCAAGCTTGTGTTATGAGCAGCATTGACCCAATACCATACAATTTAAGGGTAGCCAAGTTCATGTTGACTATCAACCAGAGATAAATGGGTAACCTGTACTGCACATGGTATTCAATCTGTATACAAGTGTTCAGGGAAAACGAAGCTCCTCCAGATACTCAAGCCCTGTTACATAACTAATGCCCTACTAAGGACAGCCTTTATCTGTATCAAACCCCTCACAGTCACTGAACCTACATTGAGAAATGAAGTGAATATGAGTAGAAAGGTGGGTACTGTGGTGTATTTCTTATGAGAGTTTCACTGTCTGTAAACAGTTTGTTTCAGAATAAACTCTCTCCAAAGAGTAAACACTGTTTACAGTACCCACTTTTTTTACTCATATCCACTTCATTGGATATGTGGAGGAATGAAAAAAAGATGGCATGACTGGAAGCTTAGGAATATGGAGGAGCTGGCTCAGAAACTGAGGCCTGTAGGGGCTACTGGTGGGGGTCCAGACATACAGTAAGATTTGACACCCATGGAGAAGCAGGTTCAGTAGTTATAAGCCCTGGATGAGTGGTGGGATTTAGGGAACTAACGCCTCGACCTAAAGAACACCACCATATGTCAAGGTAACTTAACTAAATAATCCAAAATTGTCTGCTATGTACCCATCTTTTGTTAGCTGTTTTTCACATGAGGAATAAGCACATTTGTTTTCTTTCTAACTTTGTCAGAACCTGTTTGTAATGACATGGGGCAGGCACAACCATGGATGTTGTGGATCTCTGCCTCTGATGTCCTGTGGTTGATCTTACTATGACTCTGCTAAAAAGACCAAGTACACATCCTTCATCTATTTACTATCCTTGGTATTAATGAGAATATTTGTCTGCCTTCTTAGGGGCATATTAACTACAAACAGCGATAAACATCGCAAAGCGCGCTTAGCGCTATTACATTTATCGCCGTCTATCGATGGAATTTATCGCCCGGATAGCGTGTTATTAACAACGCGTTTCTCCAAGGCAATAAATATTCCAGCAATAGCGGTGAAATGCAGGAATATCGCTGAAAATCCAGCGATATTCCTGCAGCGATAGGGAAAACCTTGATGATAGCGAGATGTGAATTCAGCCATAGAATCCACCTCCCATTATATGTATAGCTAAGTCTGGATTTTTGCAGACGTTAGCTTACGGCGATATCCGCGGTTAGCGCAGATTTTCATGTTGGTATTGGTATCCTGGGCCAGCTTGATAATAGGGAAAAGTGCAGTTGGCGATGATTCCCGTGTTGTTTTGGGAGGAAACGCCTTCTTTGCATCTCATTAGAGATGTGAAGCGAGGCGTCGGGAAAACGGCTGCTAACATGCGCTAATGCATGTTAGCACCGCCTTGTAAATAAGGCGAAACTTTTATCCTTTTAAAGCCAAAAAAGTGGAGATAAGGCACTTGATGATATGCCCCTTAGTGAGTTATTTTAGGGGTACTGTAGTTCAGTGAACTTTGTCCAGCTTAGTGTCATGTTTCTCATCTTACCCTTTAGCTCCCTTCTGAGAGATGCAGTATTAATAAACAACTTGTGATATATATATTTATGTTGTTGGACTGTCTGCTTGCCTTCTTTTAGTGCAATATCCAGAGCACTTGCATGTGTCTAACAAATGAGTGTTGCATTCCCATGTGCATGCATGATCTCCATTTAAACAAGTTATTTCAGTAATACCATACTATATTGTCCAGGTGCATTTACAATCTTGCAAACATATTTTGACTCATCACACCAAGCTGTAGAGCAGTGTTCCCTGGTGTCGGAACTATGCCCATTAATATTTCTTGTTGTTAATACGGCCATATACAGGCCAATATTTAACTGAGGATTATAGCCTGGAATGGGCCTTAGTGACTACAATCACTGTAGCTGTAGATCTCCGTGTTGCTTCTGGCCGCGGGGGAGGACTGCAGAGACCAGGCTGAATTGCGGCAGGAGCCGCGTCAACATCCCGCGCCAGCCGGCGCTTTAAATACCTGACTTGCCTCCCGCAGCGCGGGAGCTGTAGATCACCGTGTTGCTTCTGGCCGCGGGGGAGGACTGCAGAGACCAGGCTGAATCGCGGCAGGAGCCGCGTCAACATCCCGCGCCAGCCGGCGCTTTAAATACCTGACTTGCCTCCCGCAGCGCGGGACGCGCGCGGGCACCCCCGGTCGAAGCCCAGGCCAAGGGCAGGCCCGTCTGCGCCCGTCCGAGACCGGTCGAGGCTGGGCTGGGCCAGCCCTCTAACTTTGAAACCTGCGGTGAGACTTTTCCTCCTATTACTGCTTAAGATTTGAACGCTTTGGGGGTTGCAAGTGGCAATAGCTGCCTGACACCGTCCTTCAGGAGAGCACGTGCACAATGAGCAAGGCCAAACATCTAACTGGGAAGGGTGTGGTGGGAACACTAGATGCTTTCCTGCAGAGAGCAGAATCTACGCTGATGCACGAAATAGCATTAACCGAGCGGAGATTGTCTCTAGAACCCCTGGCGAGGTCTCCTCAAACGTCTCGGTTACGTGCAACGCTCCACGACCCTATCCCCACTGACGTACTGCCGGTGGAAACATGATCACCGGCATCTTTGGCTCCGGTGCCTCTGGTGGGGAATGACCATGTCTGTAGCCCAGGACAACAACTCCCTATTGTGGAAAATCCCATAACTGCAAGGACTCGGGGGCAGAAGTAAAAAATCAGCCATAGCGATACGAACCGCAGAAACCACACTAACATAGGTCTGCATCCCGCGACAATAACAAACGCCTCTGCCGGTCCATCTTATCAGGGAACGGGGAAAGACAGGATGGCAGAGAATAGGAAGGGGTGTCTACCGCACCCACAGATAGAGCCCTCGGGGCAAGCTCATCAAGGTCGTCAAACAGATAGAGGGGACAAAGGAGCTAAAAAGGAAAATCATACCTTTTTATATCCGCAAACACCATCGCAAACACGACCCCCTAAGACTCTACACTTACCACCAGATGCGACTCCAATAACTGTGGTGTTGGTCAAGGTCCCGCCTCTCCCATTTGGAGAAATAGAACATTGGCAGGCACTAAGAAATAAGGCCCTAAACTTTTTGTCGGAGAAAACAGGAATTAATAGCAGACTTTTTTCCGAATTTAAAATGGCTCGGCAAATCGCTTGGGTGGGGAATTCTGCGAAAACCCTGACTGGTGACTGCATAGTGTTATCTTTTGCTTCACGACAACTGGTACGAATGATTATGGAAAGTGTGGGGAATTGGCCAGTAAGGAGCACTGGGATTAGTGTGGTCCCGCTGGGTTTCTTTTATCGCCCCCCTAAATTAGCATGGCCCAGCAGAGAGGATGGTCTCTCAACCGGTCCCCTGGCGTATGTTTACACGGTACCTACTTCCAACCATTTTCAGGCGTTAAACAACCTGGAGGAGATAGACTGACTCTGTAATACATCCACGTTGAGATCAGGGGAAATAGCAGCTTGTGATAACATCTCTACAGGGCAGTCGAACAGGGGGAATGACGCATCTTTTCCTCTAACTCTAGGCCAAGCAGCGACTTCACCCAAAATACTGGTCCTAGCAACTCCTACCGCTGAACAGGCGGTGGCGAGTGACCGCAGTATTGATATAGGGGGTTCGGATATCAATAATCTTAATTATGCATTGTGCCCAGGTAAGGAAAGCTGTGTAACTTCCCCTCTCCCATAACTTGGAACATTTGTGCATGGAATATAGCAGGGCTGCGCCCCAAGATCGATAATAAAGAGTGGGTTGAGTTCATACAAGATCTGGACATCATAAGCCTCCAGGAAACGTGGTGCTTAGAACCGATACATATCAATGGCTTTAAAACGTATAATAGTCAGGCCATGAAGGGTAGGGGGGGGAGACCTAAAGGAGGGCTGTGTACTTATGACTCCAACCGCCTTAGTGTGGACAAAATTATATTCCATCAAGGAGATTGCCATTTCCATATTATTGAAATTGTTTGCAGAAGAACCCACTCCTTGATTGTGACAAATTTCTATAATAATGCCCCGATAGAAAATCTTAGCAGTGTGATCAAAGAGTTAAGTGGGAATCTAAGTACCATTCTTGAAACAGGCACCAGAGACAGTATGATTATAGTTCAGGGAGATTTAAACTGTCCACCCTGCCCAAACAGGGATCCTAAGATGTGTGGTCTGGCCCAGATTGGAGATGAATCTTGTACTCATTTTAGTCACTCAAGGGCAGGAGACTGCTTCAACGAATTCCTGCACATGTTTGATCTCAGCATAGTAAATGATCTTTTAACTCCTTTTTACCTTTGTCATACACCTTCAACGGTCGAGGCTACCGTTCTATAATAGATTACATGCTAGTCTCTCACCCCCATTCATCAAGGCTCAAAACCTTTAAGGTAGGGGACATAGCAATAAGTGATCATTTTCCCCTTTGTTTATCACTTACGCCCCCTGATCACTCACGATGAGCATAAGAATAACAGAGGCATTATTTTGCCAGGAGATCTAGTATTAAATCAAATAAACGGATATTCTATTCGATGGTCTAAGGTGGACCCCGTGGCGTTGACTAAACAACTGATCTCCACTAGTAAACACGCTATGGATATCTGTCTGAATGAGCATGCTCCCTGCGATCAGATAGTACAATCATATTTAGAATTATCTAAAGAGGTGAAGAACCTCTTGTGGGTTCAATTAAAAAATAAACAGAATACTGTGGGTTGGTTTGACAAAATTTGCTCGCAAGCTCATTCCAAGCTAAAGACGGCGTTGCATAAAAACCCGAGGTCTATCCCTGAAGTCAAAGCAGCTAGGTTTGATTACAAGAGAGCAGTTAAGGCAAGAAAGAGATGCCTAAGGGAAGAGGCATGGGAAGCACTCCAAACAGCTGCACTGCAGAAAAACAATGTGGCTTTTTGGCGTATAGTTAGATCCCCTTGTTTGACCCCGGCTGAGGGACCCTCTATATCGATCGCAGAAGAGGATTGGGTAACTTTTTTCTCTAATGTATATAATGATAACTTGGATGATGACCCTAAAAGGTGTGGGAATAATGGCTTTCAAGAGGCCATTCACCTAGAAGCAATGCAGGTGACATTAGAGGAAGTCATTACGGCTCTGTCACGGAGTAAGGTAGGTGATGTCCCCAGGACCCGACGGGGTCCCAGTCAATTTGTTTAAAGATAATGTCAATCTGTGGGGTCCCGTAGTTACTCAGGTAATTAACGCTAGCCTTAGGTCAAAACCGCCCAACTCCTGGGCAGAATCGACCATAATTCCGATATTCAAGAAGGGGGAGAGAACTGATCCGGGGTGTTATAGACCTATTCCCTCCTTGATTCAATGGTGAAAGTGGTAGGGCGGATTATATTAGAGCGATTGGAAACATGGGCAGATGAAGCCGGTATCCTCTCGGACCTACAATACGGTTTCAGAGAAGGACTGGGCACGATTGAGCAAAGCCTGAACTTATCAATGCTAGTAGGGAAGTACACAAGGGCAAAAAAGGGCCGTCTGTTTATGGCCTTTGTGGATTTAACGGCCGCATTTGACTCAGTGAGACACTGTAAGTTATGGAAGATCTTAGTCTAACTGGGTGTGGATCAGAACATAGTAAATTTTTTACAGCAATTGTATAGTGATGCGGCAGCTAGGGTCCGATATGGTAAGGGAGGTGAATGCACTAAAGCCTTTCCAATTAGGAGGGGGGTCAGGCAGGGTTGTGTCCTGGCCCCCTTCCTTTTTAATTTGTATATTAATGAACTAGGTAATGAACTTCTCAAGAGCGGGCTAGATTTTCCTCAGGTGGGAGGTCGTTCGATACCTACCATACTATATGCGGACGATGCAGTATTGATGGCTCGCACGCAGAATGGTCTCCAAAGGGTTTTAGTTAGTTTTAACGATTTTATGAAGAATCTGGGTTTAAATATTAATATTACTAAAACTTTTATAATGAGTTCTGGTCATAAGAAATTTAGACTATCATAGGGCGGTAGTGGTGGTTTAAAAGTAGCACATCAAATTCTCAAAAGTAGTTTTAATTTTGTTTATCTATCTAAATATGTCAGTATATAGAGATTACGGTGCCCTTCAAGATAGCAGAAGCATCCCACTACCACGGATGCCAAGTCAACGGGTATAAAATACCCGTTGTTTCAAATCATAAACAACAATTGTATCTCGGCACTCTGATATTTAACTGGAATTTTTTTATTTTTATTTTTTTATAGTAAAGTCATAGGATTTAACTAAATGATCTATACTGAAAGTCCCATAAACGTAATTACTCAATCGATATGTTATATCGAAAACAACTATTCCAAATCGCTCAAGGAACAATAGAAGAGAACATCAAAGAGTGGATATTTTCTTATATAATTTAATATTATTAAATCCAATGTAAAATATTTGACAATTGGTAATAACTCCAAGTATGAAACACCAAAATTGTCTGAAAAGTCACAAAAGAAACCATATATATAAAATACACATTATGTACATAAATTAAAGATTGGTTAAGCACTACATATAAGAGCAATATTAACAGCCAAACTGGAGGTCCTAGTCCTAGGGCCTTCCAGGTAGTGAAAGTTGATAAACAGCCGATGACAGCCGACACGTGTTTCGTTACATATGCGTAACTTTTTCAAGGCTGTAAACGAAAGTGAATAAGGATATGACGCATCATATGTTATTGTTACTTCCATTTCAAATTTGGCCATTACGAAAAAAAGAAAGAATTAAAAAGCATGCAATGATGTTCTCTTATACAATTTAGAAAGAAGAATATATTTATCAATTCGTGTCATATAGGTGAAAGTAACACGTACACAGAAAGCAGCTTTAGGAAAGCCATGATATCCCAGATAGTGACCTAAGAAGATAATAAGTCCAAAAAGTGTTTTTTGAGAAAGATGAAAACACGTGAAAAGAGCACGTGAAAGAATCAGGTTCAGAAACCACCATGATGTAAAAGAAAGATAGATCATGCTTCAAATCTCTAAGTTTACAAACAATGTAAGTAAAAGCAAGAGCTTTAAAAGTACCTTGCTCTCTGTTATTTTTATAGATGTTTGTAGTAAAGAGAAATTTCCGATTGACCTTAGCACAATCTGTAGTTTTATAAAATCAGTTCTAAAGAACAAAAGAAAATAATTTTTTTGTAAGTATTTGCATCTATGTAACCGATTAGATTTTTTACTACTTGTTGGGGGTCTGAAAATCTAGAACCACTCTGTAGAACATGATTTATACCTGATCCATTGAATGAAAAGAGGTTGCCCCGTTCGGATTCCCCGTCCGTCTGTAAGTGACTCCCAAATAATATATACGAAAAACCCTCTATAAACCAAATGAGTGAGAAAAAGAAGAAACATATATCAGAGAACCTAGTGAAAGTTTAAAAATTCTATACTGCCCTAATTAATTATATCTCTAAAAGTATATGTGATGAACCTTCTATACAAAGGGCGAGTGAAAAAGAATCAGAAATCGAAACGCCCGAAATTGTTTTAAAAATTCCATATTATAATGGAACTATATTCTCATGATTCCATTTGTCATTTAAATTCGAGATACCCCAGTGGGCCTACCTATTCGGATCGCTTAATGCCAAAAGTTGAATTTTCCTGGTTGGATATTACGAATTAAACGATAGAGAGATGTGTCCCATTCATAATATTAATTCCATACATTGTTTAAAACCAAAGTGACTCTCTCTATATATTGGATCTAAATTAAACAAAAAATATATGTTTCCCATCCTAAAGTACAAAAACTAATGCTATGCCCGTAACACAGGCAGCGAAAGTGGATGAAAGAAGTGTGCACCTTTTCACGAAGACACGCTAGATTTCCGTTGATTACTCATGTAAGTGACATCCTGAATATTTACGAAGGGTACGGATTTCACGTAGCAAAGAAAAGGGCTTTGATAGGTCCCTAAAATGCGGAAAGTAAACAAATACATAAAAAGTTATACTTGAAAGTGACTTCAAAGTCTATTGTGGACAGAGTTATGAAATCTATCGGTTTTCTTCTTATTCTATATTGCTTACTGTTTAGCAATGCTGATGTGGTCCGAAGTGCGAGGCAATCCTGTCGTGTATGCGGGAACGGCCATTTTCTGCTCCTTTTTCGCTTTTTATGCTTAAAAGATCATGGTGATAGAAAGTGGAAAAAACCACCACCCATCAAAGCCCTGTCTGAGTCATTGAAAGGAGAGAAGGACTATTTAGTACAGTGCATCATCAATCGTTCGCCATGTTGGAATGGAGAAATGAAAGCTTGAATGAGTGAACAAATGTAGGAGAGATCAGAGTTTTTTCATCAATTTATAAAAAAGCCTGACTAATGCCCAAAACTACATATAAGGATCCACATTGTGGTGTATTTTGTGGTTCAATGTGCTAGACATAATGCAGATGGCGAAAAATACAACATAGCATTACTGTTATGTAAATGCTAATTATTTTAACCAAAAACGGTATTATTTGAGACTGACCACTAGAAAATCCGTATTGTGGTGTATTTTGTAATTCAATGTGTTACACATAATGCAGATGGCAAAAAGTGCGCATAGCATTACTGTATATGTAAATGCTAATACTTTTACCCAAGACCTGAGTTTGATGTTATTAACGAAAAAACAGTATTGTTTGAGATTGACTAGTAAAGAATCCTAAGCAGATATGAGTGATGTTTAAAAAAACAAAGTCCCACGGATTTAGTAATGTTACTCCCATGCTGTTAGTAAAGGGTTGTCCATGTGGACAGAGGAGTACCGAAAGAGCAAGTGAAGTAAGAAACAAATTTACACATGATTCCACCATTTCAAGACATCAAAGAGTCAAAAGAATCCTAAATTTGTCATATTGGCCTGGCATATATATCATCAATGATTGGATATACTGCATTACAGTAACAAGACATTCTTACTAATGCAATTCCTACTTGTTACGACATCTCACAATAGATTAGAATTAATGGGACATAGATGGAAAAATTTAAAGCTACATTTCTGCGGCATATTTAGTGTCCTAAGATTCATGTTGCGAACAGAGTACAGTGCATTATTGTAAATCATATTAGGTAATTGTCCATCATAGATATCAAATAGAGATGTCACATAAAACAAAATGTATATTTAAATCTGCATGTAACTTGCCTCATCTTTTTAGCTGATAGACCAATTTAATCCCTGATGATCATGATATCAATCCCTTAAAAACACATGTAGCTCTTTGTCATAAATAATACCCCGTTCAACCGCCCGAAGGCGTATTATCCATTGTGCTTCCATTCTTCTTAATGCGGAGGTGCGATCACCCCCCCTCGGGTCATTGTAGGCCTGAGCTATCCCATGAAACCTAATATTTGAAATGGACATATTGGGATGATCTTTGTTGAAATGAACTGCCATTGGGTAGCTACTGTCATTGTTCCGTATCGCCCTTACATGTTCTTGAATTCTCTCTTTTAATGCACGTATAGTGCTCCCGATGTAGATCAAATTACAGGGGCATTTTATACAGTAAACTATATATTTGGACTCACAATTAATGAAGTCCTTAATATAGTATTTGGTAGAGGTGTTGTAGCAGAATTCTTTGATGCCATTGATAGCCAAAGGGCACATATTACAATGTGCACATTTGAAAAAACCTTTTGGTTTTGTAGGTAACCAGGTGTTGGTACTAATTCTGACTGGTAAATAGCTAGTACAGATAATATCTCTAAGTGTCTTGCTTCTCCTGTGTATTATTCTGGGTTTCTTTGTCAAATGTTCTGACAGGGATTTATCTAATGTTAGAAGATGCCAATGTTTAGATATGACTTTGAAGATGTCATTACTTTCAACATGGAAATCCATGATCAGGCCAAGTTTGTTTCTGTTTATTCTTTTCCCTTGTTTCTTTTTCTGTGTTAGTAAATTATGTCTTGGTGTTTTCAAGATACGTTTTCTTGCCTGTTTTATCATATCCGGGGAATATCCCCTACATGTAAAACGTTCCTGCAGGTTGTCAAGTTCTTGAAAGAAAACCTCATCTTCACTGCAGTTCCTGCGTGTGCGGGTCATTTCACCTAAGGGTATCGCTTTGATTTGGGCTTTGGGATGGGCACTCATTGCATGTAAAACAGAATTACATGCTGTCTTCTTCCTAAATAGTTTAGATAAAACTTTGGAGCCTTTTATATAGACCGTGATGTCTAAAAAATCCATTTCCTTGGAGTTGTAATTCGAGGTAAATTTCAAGTTATAACTATTGCTGTTTAGGTAGTCAGTCAATGCTGTAAATTCCAACTCGCTACCTGCCCAAATAACAAAGATATCATCTATGTAGAGACCCCAATAGACAATATGTGTTGTTAAGTTAGAGGGGCCGTCTGTCCATAGATGTCTGTTCTCAAATTTACCCATGTATAGATTCGCTACAGATGGTGAAAATTTAGAGCCCATCGCTACACCCATTGCTTGCTGGTACCATGTGCCTTGATGTAAAAACACGTTGTTTTCTAAGACAATTCGTGTCATTTCAATAACCATCTCTGTGTGTTTATAGAAAGTAGCATCTCTTTGATATAGAGTGTCAGTTAGAGCTTGTAGACCCTGCTCCCAGGGAATACTGGTATATAAGGCACATACATCTAATGTGGCAAAGGATAATTCATTTGTCCATTCTATGTCTTCCAGCTTGTTCAGGAGATCCCCAGTATCTCTAAGATATGATGGAAGATTTAATACAAAAGGTTGCAAAAAAATATCAATATATTCAGAAAGATGCTCAGTGGGCGATCCGATACCCGAAACTATCGGTCTACCTGGGGGAAATGTAGCTGACTTATGGATTTTGGGCAGAGTATATATACATGGTGCTTTTGGTGATGGTATGTGTAAATATCTAACTTCACCATCAGAAAGGAGACCCTGTTCCTGCCACTCCATGAGCTTAGATTTAATGAGGCATAAGAATAACAGAGGCATTATTTTGCCAGGAGATCTAGTATTAAATCAAATAAACGGATATTCTATTCGATGGTCTAAGGTGGACCCCGTGGCGTTGACTAAACAACTGATCTCCACTAGTAAACACGCTATGGATATCTGTCTGAATGAGCATGCTCCCTGCGATCAGATAGTACAATCATATTTAGAATTATCTAAAGAGGTGAAGAACCTCTTGTGGGTTCAATTAAAAAATAAACAGAATACTGTGGGTTGGTTTGACAAAATTTGCTCGCAAGCTCATTCCAAGCTAAAGACGGCGTTGCATAAAAACCCGAGGTCTATCCCTGAAGTCAAAGCAGCTAGGTTTGATTACAAGAGAGCAGTTAAGGCAAGAAAGAGATGCCTAAGGGAAGAGGCATGGGAAGCACTCCAAACAGCTGCACTGCAGAAAAACAATGTGGCTTTTTGGCGTATAGTTAGATCCCCTTGTTTGACCCCGGCTGAGGGACCCTCTATAGAGATAGCGATCGCAGAAGAGGATTGGGTAACTTTTTTCTCTAATGTATATAATGATAACTTGGATGATGACCCTAAAAGGTGTGGGAATAATGGCTTTCAAGAGGCCATTCACCTAGAAGCAATGCAGGTGACATTAGAGGAAGTCATTACGGCTCTGTCACGGAGTAAGGTAGGTGATGTCCCCAGGACCCGACGGGGTCCCAGTCAATTTGTTTAAAGATAATGTCAATCTGTGGGGTCCCGTAGTTACTCAGGTAATTAACGCTAGCCTTAGGTCAAAACCGCCCAACTCCTGGGCAGAATCGACCATAATTCCGATATTCAAGAAGGGGGAGAGAACTGATCCGGGGTGTTATAGACCTATCTCCCTCCTTGATTCAATGGTGAAAGTGGTAGGGCGGATTATATTAGAGCGATTGGAAACATGGGCAGATGAAGCCGGTATCCTCTCGGACCTACAATACGGTTTCAGAGAAGGACTGGGCACGATTGAGCAAAGCCTGAACTTATCAATGCTAGTAGGGAAGTACACAAGGGCAAAAAAGGGCCGTCTGTTTATGGCCTTTGTGGATTTAACGGCCGCATTTGACTCAGTGAGACACTGTAAGTTATGGAAGATCTTAGTCTCACTGAGTGTGGATCAGAACATAGTAAATTTTTTACAGCAATTGTATAGTGATGCGGCAGCTAGGGTCCGATATGGTAAGGGAGGTGAATGCACTAAAGCCTTTCCAATTAGGAGGGGGGTCAGGCAGGGTTGTGTCCTGGCCCCCTTCCTTTTTAATTTGTATATTAATGAACTAGGTAATGAACTTCTCAAGAGCGGGCTAGATTTTCCTCAGGTGGGAGGTCGTTCGATACCTACCATACTTTATGCGGACGATGCAGTATTGATGGCTCGCACGCAGAATGGTCTCCAAAGGGTTTTAGTTAGTTTTAACGATTTTATGAAGAATCTGGGTTTAAATATTAATATTACTAAAACTTTTATAATGAGTTCTGGTCATAAGAAATTTAGAGGTAGAGGCAGGGAAATATACCTGGAGGGTAAAAGGGTATCTCAGACTCTAAGTTTCTCATATTTGGGTATATTATTCAATGACGATGATACTTGGGCAAAAACTGTAACTGCAAAAAAATTAGCCTTCACGAGAACCACTAGTGCACTCGTCACTTTTTGTAGGAATCTGGGACGCAGGCCACCAGCTGAAATCATACAAATTTACAAGTCAAAATGTCTCTCGGTGGCTATGTATGGAGCAGGGGTTTGGGGTTTTACGAACACACACGAGTTGCAACTAGTGGAAAATGCTTTTCTACGTTTTCTGTTATCGGCCCCGCAAAGTACTTCCACTTTTGTGTGCCATGAGGAATTGGGTCTTATGCATGTCTCGGATCAAATTAAATTGGAACCCATACTCCTCTGGCACAGAATATGGACTAGGGAGCAGACTGTGTTAAATAGAACCATTATGCAGGACATAATGAGACTGGAGGGGGTTCATTTGAAACCGTGGGTGAAGTACGTGGAAACATTTTTATTAACATTAGGCAACCCAGAGTTTTATACAAACCCCGCCCTAATGTCCAGACTCTCTAGAAAAGATTTGAAATTAATGGGCTTAGCATATTTGGGTGAAATAAGATCGGCAGGAGAGCTATCCAAACCTAGTGCCCTGCAACACCAGCTAATACGCACTTCAGAGGGGTTGGAGCCCTATCTGTCATTTGTTTCCAGCTGGTTTGATAGAATGATATTATTTAGATTTAGGATGGGTACTATCCACAGACTCCTGTCTTTCCCGAAAATGAATGACTGGTCCCGCACTTTACCTCTCTGTCCGTGTGATTTGCAATCAACTCAATCTACATCACACGTGATGTTCTTCTGTAAATTTTATATGAAGCAAAGAAAAGAGTTACTGATCCCAGTTTTAAAAGCTTACGGCCTTAAACAGTGTCGCCCAGCACTAATCCGCCTGCAATTACTGGAAAATGTTCATACTGCATGGAGGATTGCATTATATATTAAAAGAGTCCTACGGCTCAGAAAAACTATGATCTGGGATAGCAATGAGATGATGGGTCAGGATCGAGATTGTTGACTAGGACTTTGGACATACATTCTTAAATGTATTAACCGCTATGATTGTATCCAATAAGTGCTATGAATTTGTTTTTATGTGATCTTTTATGCTTCGGGTGACAAGTACATTGGATACATATCTTTTTTAACGTATTAGTATTTATGATTGTATGTAATCAGTGACATGAATTTGATTTGATGTGCTTTTTATGCTTTTATGATTGTCTTTGTAACAGTCGAATAAAGCTTATTATTGATTGATTGATTGATTGACTACAATCTCAGTACCTTTGCTTCTTGACCATATGGAAATATTGTATAACCCACAAACACCAGGGTCCACAGTTTACTCTCCCAGACGTTTTTGTTTGGATGTCTAACATCTGTCTGGAGAATGGTAAATAAGATATTGAACAAATACAAATGTATATGCAAAGTATACATTTGATAGTGTTACAAAAATACAACTCTATATTAAATATTACTATTTAATATGTACTATAAAATGGATTATAAAAATAAGATAAATGTTCTATGCACATATAAAAAAATAAGTACCATTTGTGTATAAATATTGAAAAATATTTTTTTAAAGCGAGTCAAAAATATATTCATGTGAATCAATACAAAAAATATAATTAAAAGTATATGAAAATATTGTACCACTGTAACATGTGAAAATTATGTATAATTTTCTTTGTAAAAAAATTAGATAGCAAAAATAGAAATTTAAACTGCATATGAAATAAAATAAATAAAATAATAAAATTATTTAATATTCTAAATCAAAACCCACACAAGAACAAACTAAATACCATTTTGGAGAAGGTGTTCAACACACAAAGGGTAACATTTACTGTTCCCAATCCAATCTAAACCGTTTTGGGGAAGTGTTGGACACTAAGGGCCTGATTATGATCTCGTTAGGAAGGCCTCCAGGCGGGTACCGGAACGTGCGAATCCGATTCGGAGCCTATGTTTCCGACCGAGTGGTCACCCGTTCCGAACGACCAAGTACGATGCGAAGATCACGTCTGCGTCGACCAAATCATTTCCGGAACCCAATCATGTCCAACCGACTCGTTCGCAGACGAATTGGGCCGCGCAATGCAGCGGGATTCCTAGCGAGTACGATGCACGATTTGGACAGCTGTACCGGCTCGGTCTCAGCGAGATGAAACGGCTGTCGGAATCGGACTATGGGGGGCCGTAGCAGGCCCCCTTCACCCGGAGTCCTTCGAATTGGTCGCGGGTGGGTACACATGGGTCACCCTGATCCAAGCATGCACAGTGTGCTGAGCAAAATGGGGTGTCCCCCAAAGGGTGTATGCTTTTCCCCACCCACCCCTTTTTGCTATGGGAGCCTGTGTATGCGTTGGTACACAGGCTCCCATAGAGTTCAATGGGAGTTCAAGCGAACCGAGTCCGTCAGCATATGGCTGCATCTTACACGTTCTATCGGACTCGCACAGCGCAAGTTACTTGGAAAGCCCTCCGGATCCGAGTCATATGGAGGGATTTCCTAGCGAGATCATAATCGGAACCTAAAAGTGTAAGATTTACTATTTCCACTTCAATTAAAATCATTTTCAGGAAGGTGTTGGACTCTAAAGGGGTAAGGTTTACTATGCCCAATCAAATCTAAACCGTTTTGGGAAAATGATGAACATTAAAGGGGTAGGATTTACTATTACCACTCCAATCTAAACCATTGTATGGAAGATTTTGGGCACTAATGGAGTAAGAGTTACTCTTCTGACTCCATATAAACCATTTTGGGGAAGGTGTTGATTAATAAAAGGGAACGGTTTACTATTCCCTGTCCAATCAAAACCATTTTGGGGAAGATATTTGACACTAAAGGGGAAAGATTTACTACTTCCAAGCCCATCAAAAACATTTGGAGGAAGGAGTTAGACACTAAGGGGTCTATTACGATGGCGGTCGGATGTCCACCGCTGGGCCGGCAGTGGTGCCCACCGTACCGGCGGTGGACATCTGCCCGTGATCGCAAGCCAGAAATCCGCCGGTCAAATTAGGATGGCAGTGGTGACCGCGGAGGTGGGAAAATACGACTGCCGCTTTTCCGCCGGTTGCCATCCGCACTCCTGCCTGGCGGACGGAGCAGGACCGGGATAATGGTGGCGGTGCAGAGCAGGCTCCGCCGGCAGGATTATGATGCCGGCGGTAGTCAGCCTTTCCTCAGCGGTCAGTCCGCCATTGAAAGCCATGCGGAGATTGTCTTCCGGGGGCCCGTTGCGGGCCCCCAATGTTTTGGGGGGTGTGGGTGCACTGGGGGGGTACCCATGGTCCCCCCCTACATTTCCCTGTACCAGGTGGCAGGCACTGTGCAGTGCCTGCCACGCAGTGCAGGAAAATGCAGGACAAGCTCCTTTTGACATCGCGGCGGTGCTGCGTGCATCAGCAACCGCCGCAATGTTATAGCCCGCGATCCAACCGCAGCGGTCGGATTTCGAGCAAGGAACATCGTAATACGACCGGCGGTTATGTCGCGGGCCTTGCGGGCGGTCTTTTCCCATTACCATGGCGGTCGGGGAGGTTTCACGACCGCCATCGTAATAGGCCCCTAAATTGGTAGGTTGCACTATTCTCACTCCATTCTAAACCATTGTGGGGAAGGTGTTAGACAATAAAGAAATAAGATTTACTATTCCCACTCCAATCGAAGTGATTTTGTGGAAGGTGGTGGACACTTATGGGATGGGATGTATTATTACTTCGGGATTAGCATTTAAAAAACCTTAGAAGTTCATTGAAAAAAACCCGGGTTTCAGGGACGTTATAGTTAGGCTGACATTTCACTCGTACAACAACAGAGGAATTTGGCTGTTATAGTTAGCTGACCTAACTATAAATCGCACCCCTGCAATGCACTGCTGATGACATCACATATTACATCACTGATGACATGGTCAGTGACATCACTGATGACATCACTGATGACATCTCAAATGACATCACTGATGACATCATCCAGTGACTGAGTGTTTCTAAAAAGTTTATGAATGTTAAATTATATATATATATATATATGACGCGGCACTCCAAAGCAGGATACTTGTGAAATTGGTTTATTCACAACACCACTCAACCAACGCGTTTCAGCCTTCACACGGCTTTCTTCACGGTTAGTGAGTCCTTCTTTCATTACGCCTTAAATACCCATATCTGCCATAATGATGCATCATGGGATTCGTAGTGCGTATATTTCAAAAAGAAAAAAACTTTATACATATATACAAAAAGGACAATTGTGCATGTGTCAGATTCTTTACAGATTATGGTGACTTTGACATTACTACGTAAGCGCTTTACTTTTTCGCAAAATATTGGATATAGTATCCTTGCCTTTATCGCAAGCAATAGATTTATAACACGACATTTTTTGTGCATTAAGATAAATTTATCGGTATAGTACCCTTAGCTGGTGATATATTCTATTATGTGATTTTTAAAATGTGTTCATTTAATACAACTATCTAAATTGTTTTCACAGGGTCGGGTACTATACGACCCTGTATAGTACCCGACTATTACGTCGGGTACTACGTAGTAATGTCAAAGTCACCATAATCTGTAAAGAATCTGACACATGCACAATTGTCCTTTTTGTATATATGTATAAAGTTTTTTTCTTTTTGAAATATACGCACTACTGAATCCCATGATGCATCATTATGGCAGATATGGGTATTTAAGGCGTAATGAAAGAAGGACTCACTAACCGTGAAGAAAGCCGTGTGAAGGCTGAAACGCGTTGGTTGAGTGGTGTTGTGAATAAACCAATTTCACAAGTATCCTGCTTTGGAGTGCCGCGTCATTTGTTGTTTTGAAATTGAATTTGGGCCAGGATCCGGCCCATACGCTGAGCACCCGCTGGTTGTGCGCTCTGAACCGTTAGGATCACATTGTGGAGAATATATATATATATATATATATATATATATATATATATATATATACGCCAAGGTGTATTCGAAGAATGAGTGGGTGTATGAGTGTCTGTATGGATGATTTAGTGGGTGTGTGACTGACTGTATAAGTGAGTGATTAAATGTATCTTAGTGAATGTATGGGTGAGTGACTAATCTGTGTCAATGTCTGTATCAGTCTGTCAGTTGGTGTGTAAGTGGCTGCATGGGTTGGTGAGTAGCTACATGAGTGTCTATATGGGTTAATGATTGGTTTTCTGAGTACCTGTATGGGTGCCTGAGTGTCTGTGTGGGTTGGTGGGGGTGTGTGTGACTCCCTGCATGGATGTGTGAGTGGGTGATTCACTGGGTGTATGGGTTCATGAGTGCATCTGCGAGGGGCTGTATGGGTGAGTGAGTGTGCATATGGCTGTGTTGGTGAGTGATTGGATGTCTCAGAGGTATATGTGTGAGTAACTACTTATGTGAAAGGCTGTATATATGAGTGCTGGAGTATATAAGTGACTATATGTGAGAATGAGTGATTGTGAGAGTGGCTGTATAGATGAGTGTGTGCTTGTGTCAGTGATTGTATAAGAGAGTAAGTATGTGTTAGTATCTGTATGAATAAGTGAGGTGGTGTGTGTATAACTGTATAGGTGAGTAAATGGCTGTGTGATTGATTCTTTGCATGACTGACTAGGTGTGTGAGTAACTCTATGGGTGAGTGGCGGTGTGTGAGTGTCTGTATGGGTATATGAGTGCATATATCAGTGGCTGTATTGATGAGTGACTGCGTGAATGAGTGACCGTATGGGTGAGTGAGTGGATGTGTGTGTAGACGTATGAATCAGTGAGCGAGTATGTACTAACTGGTATTGGTGTGTCTATGGTTTTGAGAATGGTAGTCTGTATTTTAGAGTGGGTGTATGAAAGGTTATATTAGGGTGTGAGGAGGTGCATCAGATATTAAGTGGATGATGTCATCAGTGATGTCATCAAGGATGTCATTTGAGTTGTCATCAGTGATGTCACTGACCATGTCATGAGTGATGCAATATGTGACGTCATCAGCAGTGCATTGAGGGGGCACGAGTTATAGTGCCGCATTTCTCTGTTTTTGTACGAGTGAAATGTCAGCCTAACTATAATGTCCCTGAAACCTGTGGTTTTTCCAATGAATTTACAAGGTTTTTACATGCTAATCCCTAACTATAACATCCCTAAAACCTGTGATTTTTTCAGTGAATTTCTAAGGTTTTTTAAATGCTAATTTCTAACTATGCCTACATTGGTATAACATGTACAGAAATAGGAAGAAAGGCGCAGAAAGACGCAAGAAAAATGCAGAAAGAGGCAACAGAAGTCCAGAAAGGGGAAGAAAGGTGGAGAAAGAAGCAAGAGAAGTGCAGAAAGAAGCAACAGAGGTGCAGAAAGAGGCCTACTTTGACTGTACCTTTCCACAGACTCAAACAAAGTAGCCTAATCACTAATCCTTCTCCCAAGATGTCTTCAACCTCACTTTTATCTGGAAGGTTTACTATTCATTGACTGCTCAGAATGTTAGGCCTACCAAATGTAAAACAGCAATCCTAACCATTATCACTGTTGTAAGTCTCACCAAGTTTGTGAAGGTATGAATGCATGTGTCTGTGCTTTTACCTAGTGACATGTTACAAAAAAATAAACATACAAATACTTGAATTCCTGTGTTTCAAACAGCATACTCTGTAAATTTGTGTACAAAAAGGAGTATGTATTTATTTCTGCTCATAATACAGGGCACATGAGAATCCAATAGTATATTTGATGGGCTCTATAACAACTATATACATAAGACATGTCTGCCTGTGCAACCGAGTGACAGTGCAGAACTAAGAAGTTTTAACCACTTATAAGAGAGCTACCCACTTTTAAGCTACCATCTTCAGATGCATAACACGTGAGAATACATGTATGAGTAGACATATACCTCAGTCACGAGAGTACGCAGACCTTTAAACTTGACAGCTTGCACCTCCCATTTGAATACAGAAACAGGGAAGAGAAGTACAGAAAGAAGCAAGAGAATTGCAGAAAAAAATAAGAGAGGTGCAGAAAGAGTAAGAAATGTGCAGAAAGATGCAAGAGAGGTGCAGGAACAGGCAGGAGAAGTACAGAAAGAGGGAACAGGGGTGCAGAAAGAGGCAAGAGAGGAACAGAAAGAGGGAAGAGGGGTGAAGAAAGAGGCAAGAGGGGTGCAGAAAGAAGCAAGTGAGGTGCAGAAAGAGGTAAGAGAGGTACAGAAAGAGGCAAGAGAGGTGCAGAAAGAGGCAGGATAATTGGTGAAAGAAGCAACAGAGGTGTAGAAAGAGGCAGGATAATTGCAGAAAGAGGCAAGAGAGGTGCAGAAAGAGGCAAGAGAACTGCAGAAAGAGGCAATACAGGTGCAGAAAGAGGCAAGTGAGGTACAGAACCAGGCAAGAGGGGTGCAGAAAGAGGCAACAGAAGTGCAGAAAGAAACAACAGAGGTGCAGAACGAGGCAAGAGAACTGCAGAAAGAGGTAAGAGAGGTGCAGAAAGAACCAACGGAGGTGCAGAAAGAGGCGAGACGGGTGCAGAAAGAGGCAAGAGAAGTGCACAAAGAAGCAACAGAGGTGCAGAAAGAGGCAAGAGAACTGTAGAAAGAGGCAAGGCACTTTCAGAAACCGGCAAAAGAGGTGCAGAAAGAGGGAACAGGGGTTCAGACAGAGGCAAGAGAGGAGCAGAAAGAGGGAAGTGGGGTCCAGAAAGAGGCAAGAGTGGTGCAGAAATTTGCAAGAGAGGTGCAGAAAGAAGCAAGAGCAGTGCAGAAAGAACCAACAGAGGTGCAGAAAGAGGCAAGAGAGGTGTAAAAGAGGCAACAAAAGTGCTGAAAGAGGGAAGAGGGTTACAGAATAGGGAAGAGGGGTGCAGAAAGAAGCAAGAGAGGTGCAGAAAGAATCAAGAGAAGTGCAGAAAGAAGCAAAAGAGGTGCAGAAACAGGCAAGAGAAGTGCAGAAACAGGCAAGAGAGGTTCAGAAACAGGAAACAGAGGTGTAGAAAGAAGCAAGAGAAGTGCAGAAAGGGGCAAGTGAGGTGCAGAAAGAGGCAAGAGAGGTGCAGAAAGAGGCAAGAGAGGTACAGAAAGAGGGAAGGGAGGTACAGAAACAGGCAGGAGTGGTGCAGAAAGAGGCAAGAGAAGTGCTTAAAGAAGAAACAAAGGTGCAGAACGAGGCAAGAGAACTGCAAAAAGAGGCAAGAGAGGTGCAGAAAGAAGAAAGAAGGGTGCAGTAAAAAGAGGCAAGAGGGGTACAGAGAGAAGCAAGAGAAGTGTAGAAAAAAGCAACAGAAGTGCAGAAAGAACCAACGGAGGTGCAGAAAGAGGCAAGAGCAGTGCAGAAAGAGGCAAGAGAAGTGCACAAAGAAGCAACAGAGGTGCAGAAAGAGGCAAGAGAACTGCAGAAAGAGGCAAGACAGTTGCAGAAACAGGCAAAAGAGGTGCAGAAAGAGGGAACAGGGGTAAAGACGGAGGCAAGAGAGGAACAGAAAGAGGGAAGAAGGGTGCAGAAAGAGGCAAGTGGGATACAGAAATTTACAAGAGAGGTGCAGAAAGAAGCAAGAGCAGTGCAGAAAGATCCAACAGAGGTGCAGAAAGAAGCAAGAGAGGTGCAGAAAGAAGCAAGAGAAGTGCAGAAAGAAGCAAAAGAGGTGCAGAAAGAGGCCAAAGAAGTGCAGAAAGAGGCAAGAAAGGTGCAGAAACAGGCAACAGATGTGCAGAAAGAGGGAAGAGGGGTGCAGAAAGAAGCAAGAGAGGTGTAGAAAGAAGCAAGAGAAGTGCAGAAAGAAGCAAAAGAGGTGCATAAAGAGGCAAGAGAAGTTCAGAAAGAGGCAAGAGAGGTGCAGAAACAGGCAACAGATGTGCAGAAAGAGGGAAGAGGGGTGCAGAAAGAGGGAAGACGGGTGCAGAAAGAAGCAAGAGAGGTGCAGAAAGAAGCAAGAGAAGTGCAGAAGGAAGCAACAGACCTGCATAAAGAGGCAAAAGGGGTACAGAAAGAAGCAAGAGGGGTGTAGAAAGCAGCAAGGGAAGTAAAGAAAGAAGCAAGTGAGGTGCAGAGCGACGCAAGATAAGTGCAGAAAGAGGCAAGAGAGATGCAGAAAGAGGCAAGAGAAGTGCAGAAAGAAGCAAGAGAGGTGCATAAAGAGGCAAGAGAGGTGCAGAAAGAAGGAAGAGGGGTGCAGAAAGAGGGAAGATGGTACAGAAAGAGATAAGAGAAGTGCAGAAAGAAGCAAGAGAGGTGCAGAAAGAGGCAAGAGCGGTGTAGAAAGAAGGAAGAGGGGTGCAGAAAGAGGCAAGAGGGGTGCAGAAAGAAGCAAGAGAGGTACAGAAAGAAGCAAGAGAAGTGCAAAAAGAAGCAACTGGGGTGCAGAAAGAGGCTAGAGGGGTGCAGAAAGAAGCAAGAGAGGTGCAGAAAGAGGCAAGAGCGGTGTAGAAAGAAGGAAGAGGGGTGCAGAAAGAGGCAAGAGGGGTGCAGAAAGAAGCAAGAGAGGTACAGAAAGAAGCAAGAGAAGTGCAAAAAGAAGCAACTGGGGTGCAGAAAGATGCTAGAGGGGTGCAGAAAGAGGCAATAGAAGTGCAGAAAAAAGCAACAAAGGTGCAGAAGGAGGGAAGAGAACTGCATAAAGAGGCAAGAGAGTTGCAGAAACATGCAAAAGAGGTGCAGGAAGAGGGAACAGTGGTGCAGACAGAGGCAAGAGAGGTGCAGAAAGAAGGAAGAGCGGTACAGAAAGAGGCAGGAGGGGTACAGAAAGAAGCAACAGGGGTGCAGAAAGAGGCTAGAGGGGTGCAGAAAGAGGCAATAGAAGTGCAGAAAAAAGCAACAAAGGTGCAGAAGGAGGCAAGAGAATTGCAGAAAGAGGCAAGGCACTTGCAGAAACAGGCAAAAGAGGTACAGAAAGAGGGAACAGGGGTTCAGACAGAGGCAAGAGAGGAGCAGAAAGAGGGAAGTGGGGTGCAGAAAGAGGCAAGAGGGGTACAGAAATGTGCAAGAGAGGTGCAGAAAGAAGCAAGAGCAGTGCAGAAAGAACCAACAGAGGTTACAGAATAGGGAAGAGGGGAGCAGAAAGAAGCAAGAGAGGTGCGGAACGAAGAAAGAGAAGTGCAGAAAGAAGCAAAAGAGGTGCAGAAACAGGCAAGAGAAGTGCAGAAATAGGCAAGAGAGGTGCAGAAACAGGAAACAGAGGTGTAGAAAGAAGCAAGAGAAGTGCAGAAAGGGGCAAGTGAGGTACAGAAAGAGGCAAGAGAGGTGCAGAAAGAGGCAAGAGAACTGCAGAAAGAGGCAAGAGAGGTGCAGAAAGAGGCAATGGAGGTACAGAAACAGGCAGGAGGGATGCAGAAAGAGGCAAGAGAAATGCATAAAGAAGAAACAAAGGTGCAGAACGAGGCAAGAGAACTGCAGAATGAGGCAAGAGAGGTGTAGAAAGAGGAAAGAGGGATGCAGAAAGAGGCAAGAGGGGTGCAGAAAGAAGCAAGAGAGGCACGGAAAAAAGCAACAGAAGTGCAGAAAGAATCAACGGAGGTGAGGAAAAAGGCAAGAGGAGTGGAGAAAGAGGAAAGAGAAGTACACAAAGAAGCAACAGAGGTGCAGAAAGAGGCAAAAGAACTGCAGAAAGAGGCAAGATAGTTGCAGAAACAGACAAAAGAGGTGCAGAAAGAGGGAACAGGGGTAAAGATGGAGGCAAGAGAGGAACAGAAAGAGGGAAGAGGGGTGCAGAAAGAGGCAAGTGGGATACAGAAATTTACAAGAGAGGTGCAGAAAGAAGCAAGAGCAGTGCAGAAAGATCAAACAGAGGTGCAGAAAGAAGCAAGAGAGGTGCAGAAAGAAGCAAGAGAAGTGCAGAAAGAAGCAAAAGAGGTGCAGAAAGAGGCCAAAGAAGTGCAGAAAGAGGCAAGAAAGGTGCAGAAACAGGCAACAGATGTGCAGAAAGAGGGAAGAGGGGTGCAGAAAGAAGCAAGAGAGGTGCAGAAAGAAGAAAGAGAAGTGCAGAAGGAAGCAACAGAAGTGCATAAAGAGGCAAAAGGGGTACAGAAAGAAGCAAGAGGCAAGAAAGAAGCAAGGGAAGTACAGAAAGAAGCAAGTGAGGTGCAGAGAGAGGCAAGATAAGTGCAGAAAGAGGCAATAGAGGTACAGAAAGAGGCAAGAGAGTTGCAGAAACATGCAAAAGAGGTGCAGGAAGAGGGAACAGTGATGCAGACAGAGGCAAGAGAGGTGCAGAAAGAGGGAAGAGCGGTGCAGAAAGAGGCAGGAGGGGTACAGAAAGAAGCAATAGAAGTGCAGAAAAAAGCAACAAAGGTGCAAAAGGAGGCAATAGAATTGCAGAAACAGGCAAAAGAGGTGCAGAAAGAAGAAACAGGGGTTCAGACAGAGGCAAGAGAGGAGCAGAAAGAGGGAAGTCGGGTGCAGAAAGAGGCAAGAGGGGTACAGAAATTTGCAAGAGAGGTGCAGAAAGAAGCAAGAGCAGTGCATAAAGAACCAACAGAGGTGCAGAAAGAGGCAAGAGGGGTGTAAAAGAGGCAACAGAAGTGCTGAAAGAGGGAAGAGGGTTACAGAATAAGGAAGAGGGGTGCAGAAAGAAGCAAGAGAGGTGCGGAAAGAAGAAAGAGAAGTGCAGAAAGAAGCAAAAGAGGTACAGAAACAGGGAAGAGAAGTGCAGAAATAGGCAAGAGAGGTGCAGAAACAGGAAACAGAGGTGTATAAAGAAGCAAGAGAAGTGCAGAAAGGGGCAAGTGAGGTGCAAAAAGAGGCAAGAGAGGTGCAGAAATAGGCAAGAGACCTGCAGAAAGAGGCAATACAGGTGCAGAAAGAGGCAAGTGAGGTACAGAAACAGGCAGGAGGTGTGCAGAAAGAGGCAAGAGAAATGCATAAAGAAGAAACAATGGTGTAGAACGAGGCAGGAGAACTTCAGAAAGAGGCAAGAGAGGTGCAGAAAGAGGAAAGAGGGATGCAGAAAGAGGCAAGAGGGGTGCAGAAAGAAGCAAGAGAGACGCAGAAAAAAGCAACAGAAGGACAGAAAGAACCAACAGAGGTGCAGAAAGAGCAAGAGGAGTGCAGAAAGAGGCAAGAGAAGTGCACAAAGAAGCAACAGAGGTGCAGAAAGAGGCAAGAGAACTGCAGAAAGAGGCAAGACAGTTGCAGAAACAGGTAAAAGAGGTGCAGAAAGAGGGAACAGGGGTAAAGACAGAGGCAAGAGAGGAACAGAAAGAGGGAAGAGGGGTGCAGAAAGAGGCAAGTGGGGTACAGAAATTTACAAGCTAGGTGCAGAAAGAAGCAGGAGCAGTGCAGAAAGATCCAACAGAGGTGCAGAAAGAAGCAAGAGAGGTGCAGAAAGAAGCAATAGAAATGCAGAAAGAAGCAAAAGAGGTGCAGAAAGAGGCAAAAGAAGTGCAGAAAGAGGCAAGAGAGGTACAGAAACAGGCAACAGATGTGCAGAAAGAGGAAAGAGGGGTGCAGAAAGAGGGAAGAAGGGTGCAGAAAGAAGCAAGAGAGGTGCAGAAAGAAGCAAGAAAAGTGTAGAAGGAAGCAACAGACGCGCATAAAGAGGCAAATGGGGTACAGAAAGAAGCAAGTGGGGTACAGAAAGAAGCAAGGGAAGTACAGAAAGAAGCAAGTGAGGTGCAGAGAGAGGCAAGATAAGTGCAGAAAGAGGCAATAGAGGTGCAGAAAGAGGCAAGAGAAGTGCAGAAAGAAGCAAGAGAGGTGCAGAAAGAGGCATGAGAGGTACAGAAAGAGGCAAGAGAGGTGCAGAAAGAAGGAAGAGGGGTGCAGAAACAGGGAAGAGGGTGCAGAAAGAGATAAGAGAAGTGCAGAAAAAAGCAACAGAGGTGCAGAAAGAGGCAAGAGAGGTGCAGAAGGAAAGAAGAGGGGTACAGAAAGAGGCAAGAGGGGTGCAGAAAGAAGCAAGAGAGGTACAGAATAAAGCAAGAGAAGTGCAAAAAGAAGCAACAGGGGTGCAGAAAGGCTAGAGGGGTGCAGAGAGAGGCAATAGAAGTGCAGAAAGAGGGAAGAGGGGTGCAGAAAGAGGCAAGAGAGGTGAACAAAGAGGGAAGAAAGGTGCAGAAAGAAGCAAGAGGGGTGCAGAAAGAAGCAAAAGAAGTGCAGAAAGAAGTAACATAGGTGCAGAAAGAGGCAAGAGAAGTGCAGAAAGAGGCAAGAGAGGTGCAGAAACAGGCAAGAGAGATGCAGAAAGAGAGTACAGGGGTGCAGAAAGAGGCAAGAGAGGTACAGAAAGAGGAAAGAGGGGTGCAGAAAGAGGCAAGAGGTGTGCAGAAAGAAGCAAGTGAGGTGAAGAAAGAGGCAAGAGAGCTGCAGAAAGAGGCAAGCGTTGTGCAGAAACAGACAAGAAAAGTGCAGAAAGAGGCAAGAGAATTGCTGAAATAAGCAACAGAGGTGTAAAAAGCAGCAAAAGAAGTGCAGAAAGAGGCAAGTGAGGTGCAGAAAGAGGCAAGAGAGGTGCAGGAAGAGGCAATAGAGCTGCAGAAAGAGGCAAGAGATATGCAGAAAGAGGCAAGTAAGGTGCAGAAACAGGAAACAGAGGTGTAGAAAGAAGCAAGAGAAGTGCAGAAAGGGGCAAGTGAGGTACAGAAAGAGGCAAGAGAGGTGCAGAAAGAGGCAAGAGAACCGCAGAAAGAGGCAAGAGAGGTGCAGAAAGAGGCAAGGGAGGTACAGAAACAGGCAGGAGGAATGCAGAAAGAGGCAAGAGAAATGCATAAAGAAGAAACAAAGGTGCAGAACGAGGCAAGAGAACTGCAGAATGAGGCAAGAGAGGTGCAGAAAGAAGCAAGAGAGGCACGGAAAAAAGCAACAGAAGTGCAGAAAGAATCAACGGAGGTGCAGAAAAAGGCAAGAGGAGTGGAGAAAGAGGAAAGAGAAGTACACAAAGAAGCAACAGAGGTGCAGAAAGAGGCAAAAGAACTGCAGAAAGAGGCAAGATAGTTGCAGAAACAGACAAAAGAGGTGCAGAAAGAGGGAACAGGGGTAAAGATGGAGGCAAAAGAGGAACAGAAAGAGGGAAGAGGGGTGCAGAAAGAGGCAAGTGGGATACAGAAATTTACAAGAGAGGTGCAGAAAGAAGCAAGAGCAGTGCAGAAAGATCCAACAGAGGTGCAGAAAGAAGCAAGAGAGGTGCAGAAAGAAGCAAGAGAAGTGCAGAAAGAAGCAAAAGAGGTGCAGAAAGAGGCCAAAGAAGTGCAGAAAGAGGCAAGAAAGGTGCAGAAACAGGCAACAGATGTGCAGAAAGAGGGAAGAGGGGTGCAGAAAGAAGCAAGAGAGGTGCAGAAAGAAGAAAGAGAAGTGCAGAAGGAAGCAACAGACGTGCATAAAGAGGCAAAAGGGGTACAGAAAGAAGCAAGAGGTGTGCAGAAAGAAGCAAGGGAAGTACAGAAAGAAGCAAGTGAGGTGCAGAGAGAGGCAAGATAAGTGCAGAAAGAGGCAATAGAGGTACAGAAAGAGGCAAGAGAGTTGCAGAAACATGCAAAAGAGGTGCAGGAAGAGGGAACAGTGGTGCAGACAGAGGCAAGAGAGGTGCAGAAAGAGGGAAGAGCGGTGCAGAAAGAGGCAGGAGGGGTACAGAAAGAAGCAATAGAAGTGCAGAAAAAAGCAACAAAGGTGCAAAAGGAGGCAATAGAATTGCAGAAACAGGCAAAATAGGTGCAGAAAGAAGAAACAGGGGTTCAGACAGAGGCAAGAGAGGAGCAGAAAGAGGGAAGTCGGGTGCCGAAAGAGGCAAGAGGGGTACAGAAATTTGCAAGAGAGGTGCAGAAAGAAGCAAGTGCAGTGCATAAAGAACCAACAGAGGTGCAGAAAGAGGCAAGAGGGGTGTAAAAGAGGCAACAGAAGTGCTGAAAGAGGGAAGAGGGTTACAGAATAAGGAAGAGGGGTGCAGAAAGAAGCAAGAGAGGTGCGGAAAGAAGAAAGAGAAGTGCAGAAAGAAGCAAAAGAGGTACAGAAACAGGGAAGAGAAGTGCAGAAATAGGCAAGAGAGGTGCAGAAACAGGAAACAGAGGTGTATAAAGAAGCAAGAGAAGTGCAGAAAGGGGCAAGTGAGGTGCAAAAAGAGGCAAGAGAGGTGCAGAAAGAGGCAAGAGAACTGCAGAAAGAGGCAAGACAGGTGCAGAAAGAGGCAAGTGAGGTACAGAAACAGGCAGGAGGGGTGCAGAAAGAGGCAAGAGAAATGCATAAAGAAGAAACAAAGGTGTAGAACGAGGCAGGAGAACTTCAGAAAGAGGCAAGAGAGGTGCAGAAAGAGGAAAGAGGGATGCAGAAAGAGGCAAGAGGGGTGCAGAAAGAAGCAAGAGAGGCGCAGAAAAAAGCAACAGAAGGACAGAAAGAACCAACGGAGGTGCAGAAAGAGCAAGAGGAGTGCAGAAAGAGGCAAGAGAAGTGCACAAAGAAGCAACAGAGGTGCAGAAAGAGGCAAGAGAACTGCAGAAAGAGGCAAGACAGTTGCAGAAACAGGTAAAAGAGGTGCAGAAAGAGGGAACAGGGGTAAAGACAGAGGCAAGAGAGGAACAGAAAGAGGGAAGAGGGGTGCAGAAAGAGGCAAGTGGGGTACAGAAATTTACAAGAGAGGTGCAGAAAGAAGCAGGAGCAGTGCAGAAAGATCCAACAGAGGTGCAGAAAGAAGCAAGAGAGGTGCAGAAAGAAGCAATAGAAATGCAGAAAGAAGCAAAAGAGGTGCAGAAAGAGGAAAAAGAAGTGCAGAAAGAGGCAAGAGAGGTACAGAAACAGGCAACAGATGTGCAGAAAGAGGAAAGAGGGGTGCAGAAAGAGGGAAGAAAGGTGCAGAAAGAAGCAAGAGAGGAGCAGAAAAAAGCAAGAAAAGTGCAGAAGGAAGCAACAGACGCGCATAAAGAGGCAAATGGGGTACAGAAAGAAGCAAGTGGGGTACAGAAAGAAGCAAGGGAAGTACAGAAAGAAGCAAGTGAGGTGCAGAGAGAGGCAAGATAAGTGCAGAAAGAGGCAATAGAGGTGCAGAAAGAGGCAAGAGAAGTGCAGAAAGAAGCAAGAGAGGTGCAGAAAGAGGCATGAGAGGTACAGAAAGAGGCAAGAGAGGTGCAGAAAGAAGGAAGAGGGGTGCAGAAACAGGGAAGAGGGTGCAGAAAGAGATAAGAGAAGTGCAGAAAAAAGCAACAGAGGTGCAGAAAGAGGCAAGAGAGGTGCAGAAAGAGGCACGAGAGGTGCAGAAGGAAGGAAGAGGGGTACAGAAAGAGGCAAGAGGGGTGCAGAAAGAAGAAAGAGAGATACAGAATAAAGCAAGAGAAGTGCAAAAAGAAGCAACAGGGGTGCAGAAAGAGGCTAGAGGGGTGCAGAGAGAGAGGCAATAGAAGTGCAGAAAAAAGCAACAAAGGTGCAGACGGAGGCAAGAGAACTGCAGAAAGATGCAAGAGAGTTGCAGAAACATACAAAAGAGGTGCAGGAAGAGGGAACAGTGGTGCAGACAGAGGCAAGAGAGTTGCAGAAAGAGGGAAGAGGGGTGCAGAAAGAGGCAAGAGAGGTGCACAAAGAGGGAAGAAAGGTGCAGAAAGATGCAAGAGAGTTGCAGAAACATACAAAAGAGGTGCAGGAAGAGGGAACAGTGGTGCAGACAGAGGCAAGAGAGTTGCAGAAAGAGGGAAGAGGGGTGCAGAAAGAGGCAAGAGAGGTGCACAAAGAGGGAAGAAAGGTGCAGAAAGAAGCAAGAGGGGTGCAGAAAGAAGCAAAAGAAGTGCAGAAAGAAGTAACATAGGTGCAGAAAGAGGCAAGAGAAGTGCAGAAAGAGGCAAGAGAGGTGCAGAAACAGGCAAGAGAGATGCAGAAAGAGAGTACAGGGGTGCAGAAAGAGGCAAGAGAGGTACAGAAAGAGGAAAGAGGGGTGCAGAAAGAGGCAAGAGGTGTGCAGAAAGAAGCAAGTGAGGTGAAGAAAGAGGCAAGAGAGCTGCAGAAAGAGGCAAGCGTTGTGCAGAAACAGACAAGAAAAGTGCAGAAAGAAGCAAGAGAATTGCTGAAATAAGCAACAGAGGTGTAAAAAGCAGAAAAAGAAGTGCAGAAAGAGGCAAGTGAGGTGCAGAAAGAGGCAAGAGAGGTGCAGAAAGAGGCAATAAAGCTGCAGAAAGAGGCAAGAGATATGCAGAAAGAGGTAAGTGAGGTGCAGAAACAGAAAAGAGGGGTGCAGAAAGAGGCAAGAGAAGTGCATGAAAGAAGCAACAGAGGTGCAGAAGGAGGCAAAAGAACTGCAGAAAGAGGCAAGAGAGGTGCAGAAAGAGGAATGAGGCGTGCAGACAGAGGCAAGAGGGGAGCAGAAAGAAGCAACTTAGCTGCGTAAAAAAGCAAGAGAAGTGCAGAAAGAACCAACAGAGGTGCAGAAAGAGGCAAGAGGGGTGCAGAAACAGGCAGGAGAGATGTAGAAAGAGGGAACAGGGGTGTAGAAAGAGGCAAGCGAGGTACAGAAAGAGGGAAGAGGGGTGCAGAAAGAAGCAAGTGATGTTCAGAAAGAGGCTAAAGAGGTACAGAAAGAGGGAATAGGGTTGCAGAAAGAGTCAAGAGGGGTGCAGAAAGAGGCAAGAGAAATGCAGAAAGAAGCAAGAGCAGTGCAGAAAGAACCAATGGTGGTGCAGAAAGAGGCAAGAGAAGTGCAGAAAGAAGCAACAGAGGTACATAAAGAGGCAAGAGAACTGCAGAAAGAGGCAAGAGAGTTGCAGAAACAGGCAACAGAGGTGCAGAAAGAAAGAACAGGCGTGCAGACAGAGGCAAAAGGTGCAGAAACAGGCAAGAGGGGTGCAGAAACAGGCAGGGGAGGTGCAGAAAGAGGGAACAGGGGTGTAGAAAGAGGCAAGAGAGGTACAGAAAGAGGGAAGAGGGGTGGGTGCAGAAAGAGACAATAGGGGTGCAGAAAGAAGCTAGTGATGTGCAGAAAGAGGCAAAAGAGGTGCAGAAAGAGGGAATAGGGGTGCAGAAAGAGGCAAGAGGGGTGCAGAAATTTACAAGAGAGATGCAGAAAGAAGCAAGAGCAGTGCAGAAAGAACCAACGGAGGTGCAGAAAGAGGCAAGAGGGGTGTAGAAAGATGCAAGACAAGTGCAGAAAGAAGCAACAGAGGTACAGAAAGAGGCAAGAGAACTGCAGAAAGAGGCAAGAGAGTTGCAGAAAGAGGCAACAGAGGTGCAGAAAGAAGGAACAGGCATGCAGACAGAGGCAAGAGAGGTACAGAAAGATGGAAGACGGGTGCAGAAAGAGGGAAGAGGGATGCAGAAATGTGTAAGAGAGGTGCAGAAAGAAGCAACAGAGGTGCAGAAAGAGGCAAGAGAGGTGCAGAAAGAGGCGAGAGGAGCAGAAAGAATGACGAGGGGTGCAGAAAGAGGCAAGAGAGGTGCAGAAAGAAGCAAGAGAGGAACAGAAAGAAGCAAGAGAAGTACAAAAAGAAGCAATCTAGAGGGGTGCAGAAAGAGGCAATAGAAGTGCAGAAAAAAGCAACAAAGGTGCAGAAGGAGGCAAGAGAACTGCAGAAAGAGGAAAGAGAGTTGCAGAAACATGCAAAAGAGGTGCCGGAAGAGGGAACAGTAGTGCAGATAGAGGCAAGAGAGGTGCAGAAAGAGGGAAGAGGGGTGCAGAAAGAGGCAGGAGGGGTACAGAAATGTGCAAGAGAGGTGCAGAAAGAAGCAAGAGCAGTGCAGAAAGAACACACAGATGTGCAGATAGAGGCAAGAGGGGTGCAGAAAGAGGCAAGAGAAGTGCAGAAAGAAGCAAAAGAGGTACAGAAAGAGGCAAGAGAACTGCAGAAAGAGGCAAGAGAGGTGCATAAAGAGGCAAGAGAGGTGCAGAAAGAGGGAAGAGAGGTGCAGATAGAAGCAAGAGGGGTGCAGAAAGAAGCAAAAGAAGTGCAGACAGAAGTAACAGAGGTGCAGAAAGAGGCAAGAGAAGTGCAGAAAGAAGCAACAGAGGTGTAGAAACAGGCAAGAGAGGTGCAGAAAGAGAGAACAGGGGTGCAGAAAGAGGCAAGAGGTGTGCAGAAAGAAGCAAGTGAGGTGCAGAAAAAGGCAATAGAGCTGCAGAAAGAGGCAAGCGTGGTGCAGAAACAGACAAGAAAAGTGCAGAAAGAGGCATGAGAATTGCTGAAATAAGCAACAGAGGTGTAGAAAGCAGCAAAAGAATTGCAGTAAGAGGCAAGTGAGGTGCAGAAAGAGGCAAGAGAGGTGCAGAGAGAGGCAATGGAACTGCAGAAAGAGGCAAGAGCTATGCAGAAAGAGGCAAGTAAGGTGCAGAAACAGACAAGGGGGTGCAGAAAGAGGCAAGAGAAGGGCAGAAAGAAGCAACAGAGGTGCAGAAGGAGACAAGAGAACTGCAGAAAGAGGCAAGAGAGGTGCAGAAAGAGGAAATAGGCGTGCAGACAGAGGCAAGAGGGGTGCAGAAAGAACCAACGGAGGTGCAGAAAGAGGCAAGAGGGGTGCAGAAAGAGGCAAGAGAAGTGCAGAAAGAAGCAACAGAGGTACAGAAAATGGCAAGAGAACTGCAGAAAAAGGCAAGAGAGTTGCAGAAACAGGCAACAGAGGTGCAGAAAGAAGGAACAGGCACGCAGACAGAGGCAAGAAAGAGGGTAGATGAGTGCAGGAAGAGGGGTGCAGAAATGTGCAAGAGAGGTGGAGAAAGTAGCAAGAGCAGTGCAGAAAGAACCAACAGAGGTGCAGAAAGAAGCAAGAGGGGTGCAGAAAGAGGCAACAGAAGTGCAGAAAGTAGCAAAAGAGGTGTAGAAAGAGGCAAGAGAACTGCAGATGGAGGCAAGGGAGGTGCAAAAACAGGCAACAGAGGTGCAGAAAGAGGCAAGAGAAGTACAGAAAGAGGCAAGAGAGGTTCAGAAACAGGCAGGAGAGGAGCAGAAAGAGGCAAAAGAGGTGCAGAAAGAGGGAATAGGGGTGCAGAAAGAGGCAAGAGGGGTGCAGAAATTTACAAGAGAAATGCAGAAAGAAGCAAGAGCAGTGCAGAAAGAACCAATGGATGTGCAGAAAGAGGCAAGAGGGGTGCAGAAAGAACCAAAGGAGGTGCAGAAAGAGGCAAGAGGGTGTGAGAAGTTGGCCTGGTATATGCTGTCCACTAATTATAGTGGGCACCTTGCACCAGTCCAAACAACCCCTTATTGGAGATAGGTTAAAGACAACCTTTATTGAAAGCTATCCTAGTGGTAGCTATGGAGAGCAGCCTTCAGGCTAAGTCTTGAAGGAATGTAAAGCAGCTTGTTTTACCAGTCTATAATCTCTTGAATGACAAATAAAAGAGGACCACACCAGGTATATATTTAAAATATATGTATTTAGTCTTAAACACACCCCTCTAGTCTCTTTATGAGGCTAGAGTTCGAAGTACATAAGTTACAAGTCAGTTATCAACAGTAATAGCACAAATACACGTTTGAGCCCTAGGGGCGTACCAAACCATATACCAATAAAGTGGTATAAGAACCACGACTGAGCTAGACACAAGGCCTAGAGCCTGTAGAAGTGCTTGGCCCTCAAGGAACCACCCAAGGTAGTGACACAGGGGACCCACGGGGGACGCGTGCAGTGTGAGAACACAGCCGCGAGCCGCCGTTGACTTCTATGGGGAATGTCGCGGTTGGAGTTTTAAAGAAAAAGGACACTTAGAGGAGGACTTGGAGCAAACCCCTTTGGAACTAGGTTGTTCTAGAGTCTATACCCACGGGAGAACCGGAGTACTCAAGTTACCTCACCCAGGGAAGCCGGGTGCATAGGTGTCTTTTGGGGTCGGGTTTCGTCGTCGTTTTCAATGGCGATATGCTGCAAAGTGCTGCTGGCGACCAAGTCGAAAGTGTTCGGGTGGATCCAAAGGTGGATCGAAGATCTGAAGAACCTGAAAGCGGAGGGGACAGAGTCTGGGTCACTAGCCAGTGACCAGGAAGGCGATGAGCAGATGCCCACCGATGTCGGGTGCTTCAGGTAGGTTGACCGTTGTCTTGACTCTTCAGCCACGAGGTCCAGGAGGTGTCGACGACAACCAGGAGCTGGATTCGAGCTGTACTAAGACGTCTGTCGATCACAGGGGTGTCGGCGACCGGATTGGTCCCAACAAGCCTTGGCAACGGCAAGTCACGTGGAAATAGAAGAAGGACGGTGGTACAGACCAGCAAGGTCTGGGGCACTCACCCAGCAAGGGTAAGTCAAGGCACGTCTGGAGCAACCAGGAAAGCCCAAGCAGAAGAAGAGTTGCCTTCGGGAGGGCCCACTAGTTAACGGACTAGCTACCGCAAAGGAGCTTTGAGTGGACGCACTTGGAGCTGGCTCACAGGACACTCGTGGAGTGGAGGCCAGTGATCTTTGATGCAGTTGGTGCTGGAGGCTGGGGCTACTCGGAGCCCAAAGCACAACTTTGTGGAAGACCAGGAAGAGGATGCACTTACAAAAGTACTCAGTGTCCAGGGGTCACGGTTCCACATTATCCACAACAGCTACGGGCCTCAGCTTTGCTGGGGACTCAGGGCAGCCTCGGGGAAGTCTGGAAATCCACCTCTGGTGATGCAAAGACTTTGGCGTCCGGCGGGAGCTTCAGCAATGCAGACTGGACAATTGCTTCTTAAGTGCCTGCCAAGCAGGGGAGTCACTCCTTGACCCCAAGGGAGATTCTTCAGTCCTCTAGTCTTTAAGTAGAGCGTCGAAGGTCCAGGATTCAGTGTCAGAGTTTCGTCCAGGTTAATCTAAAGTCCTAAGGACAGGGGTCCCATACTTATACAAAGTTAGGGGGTTGGACATACTCTGGGGACCCACCTATGGGAGGGTCAGGGAAGAGGGGTGGTTACACCCATTTCCCTTTGTCCAGTTTCACGCCAGAGCAGGGGCAGGTAGCCCCTGCAACCGGTTTGAACTGGCATATGCACAGGGACACCAAATGTGCCCCCAGTGCAGGACTTCAAAGCACCAGAGGGTGCTCCCGCCCAGCCCCAATACACATTATCCTGTCTGGGGAGATGGTTACACTTCCTTGGGACAGGAAACCTATTGTCCAGGCCTCCCCTGCCGGAGTTTCAGTCAGCAGCAGGAGGCCAGACCCGTGTCTGTGGCAGCGGCATCCATTTTGTGATGCCAGGGCTCTGGAAAGAAGTTACCGGGTAGCCCGGTGTGTACATGTCTCTCCCTCTAGAAGGGTGGAATGCTACCCCCGCCGCCAGGACTGGTGGGGGGGTAGTATTCCAAGATGTTTGACACCAAACACGACATGTTTTGGTGCAGCCAGTCCAAAGTTAGCATTGTACCGCGAGGATATAATGCACTTAAGAGTATATGGTCAGGCTGTACCACAAACAGCATCAGAGGAGGGACTCCGAACGCTGTAGAGGGGCTCTGCTTATGCAGGGGCACCCTCTCACATAAAAACCAAGCACTCTGCCTTCAGGATTGGTAAGGCCTGCCATAGGAGTGACTTATAGGTTTATATGTGTGTGCAATGGTAGGGATATAGGTAGCCTATACCACTGTAAGGGGTGCATGCACCACCTTACCCAGGCTGCAGTAGCAAACCTGTGGTGTCATTTTGGATGGCCTTCCAGGGGTGGCACAATACATGCTGCAGCCCCTGGTAGGCCTCTGAGGTACCTATGCCCTGGGTATATAGTATACCATATACTAGGGACTTATAAGGGCACTCCAGATTCCAATCAGAGATGTGCCTAAGGCACATGGAAACCATTTTAGAGAGGAAGCAGGTAGGCTGGGGTTCTGATTAGCAGGGCCCCAGCCAGACTAAAGTCGAAAACCAGTGAAGCATCAGCAAAAAGTGGGGGTACCCATGTGAAGCAGATCCTACTCTCCTACACAACCCCCCAAACGCAGGGACATTAAACTAACCTTGACCAGTTGAGTCTTCATGTTCTAAGTGGAAATACCTAGAGAGTCCATCTGCATTGGCATGGTTACTCCCAGGTCTATGTTCCACTGTAAAGTCCATCCCCTGTAGGGAAATGGACCACCTAAGCAGTTTGGGGTTTTCACCCTTCATTTGTTTTAGCCATAGGAGGGGCTTGTGGTCTGTTTGAACAAGGAAGTGAGTACCAAACAAGTATGGCCTCAACTTCTTCAGAGCCCAAACCACAGCAAAGGCCTCCCTCTCTATGGCTGACCAACGTTTCTCTCTAGGGGTCAGCCTTCTGCTAATAAAAGCTACTGGCTGATCCTGACCTTCATCATTCAATTGTGACAGTACAGCCCCTACCCCCAATTCAGATGCATCTGTTTGGACAATGAACTTCTTGGAGTAATCAGGACTCTGGAGAATGGGAGCAGTGCACATGGCCTGCTTCAGGTCATCAAATGCCTTTTGACAGCTAGCTGTCCACTGAACCTTTTTGGGTATTTTCTTGGAAGTTAAGTCATTCAGGGGTGTCACTATTGATCCATACCCCTTGACAAATCTCCTATAGTACCCAGTCAGGCCTAAGAAGGCTCTCACCTGAGTCTGGGTAGTTGGAACAACCCAGTCCATGATGGTCTGGATTTTGCTCTGCAATGGTTGAACCTGGCCTCCACCCACAAGGTGGCCCAGGTACACAACCTGACTCTGCCCTATCTGGCACTTGGTGGCCTTGATAGTGAGACCTGCCTTTTGCAGGGCCTCTAAAACATTTCTGAGGTGGACCAGGTGATCCTCCCAGGTGGAGCTAAAGACAGCAATATCATCTAGATATGCTGCACTGTAGGCCTCCAGACCTGTAAGGACGGTATTCACCAACCTCTGAAAAGTGGCAGGTGCATTCTTCAGACCAAAGGGCATTACCACAAATTGATAATGTCCAATAGGGGTTGAGAATGCTGTTTTTGGCTTTGCATCATCAGCTAGTCTGATCTGCCAGTAGCCAGCTGTCAGGTCAAATGTGCTTAGATACTTGGCTGAGGCCAAAGTGTCTATTAGCTCAGCTGCCCTAGGTATTGGATGGGCATCAGTCCTAGTGACTGCATTGAGACCCCTGTAGTCCACACAAAACCTCATCTCTCGTTTCCCACCACTGGTGTGAGGTTTTGGCACAAGGACCACTGGACTAGCCCAAGGGCTATCTGAGGGTTCAATAACTCCCAAATCCAACAGTTTCTGGACTTCTGTCCTGATACAGTCCCTGACATGGTCAGGTTGCCTATAAATCTTATTTTTAATAGGCAGACTGTCCCCAGTGTCCACTTCATGAGTGCACCAGGTGGTCTGACTTGGAGTCAGAGAGAACATATGTCTGTACTGATTGAGCACTTGTCTACAATCTGTTTGCTGCTGAGCAGTGAGGCTGCCTGCCAAGGCTACACCATCCACTGACCCATCATCAGGGTTCTGTGAGAGCAGGTCAGGGAGTGGGTCACTCTCTTCCTCCTGTCCCTCATCAGTAGCCATGAGCAAGCCCATGTCTGCCCTGTCCACATATGGTTTCAATCTGTTGACATGGAGAACCCTGTGGGGACTCCTGGGTGTTCCTAGGTTTACTAAATAGGTAACCTCACCCTTCTGTTCAACAATGGTATGGGGTCCACTCCACTTGTCTTGGAGAGCTGCTGGGGCCACTGGCTCCAGCACCCACACCTTCTGTCCTGGCTGGTAAACAGTCAGTACAGCCTTTTGGTCATGCCAGGCTTTTTGCAGTTCCTGGCTAGCTTCAAGGTTTTTAGTTGCCTTTTTCATGTATTCAGCCATCCTGGAGCGGAGACCAAGGGGCATATTAGCAAAACCGGCTATAAAATTATCGCCGTTTTAGCGGCAGGAAACTGCCGCTAAAACGGCGATAATGGACTTGCTAATATGCGTTATAGAATTCAATAGAAGCCCATGTTAGATGTGCAGGACATCTAACCTGGGCTTCTATTGGAATTCTATAACGCATATTAGCAAGCCCATTATCGCCGTTTTAGCGGCAGTTTCCTGCCGCTAAAACGGCGATAATTTTATCGCCGGTCTTGCTAATATGCCCCCAAGTACGTAGTCCACGATGTCTTGCTTTGGGGGCTTGAGAGGTAACTCCCATCCTTCCTTCACCAAGCACAATGGACCCCTGACAGGGTGACCAAACAAAAGTTCAAAAGGGCTGTAGCCAACCCCTTTTGAGGCACCTCCCTGTATGCAAATAAAAGGCAGGGCAAAAGTATGTCCCATCTTCGCCTAAGCTTCTCTGGGAGCCCTTTAATCATGCCCTTCAAGGTTTTGTTGAATCTCTCAACTAAACCATTGCATTGTGGGTGATAGGGTGTGGTGAACTTGTAAGTCACTCCACACTCCTTCCACATTGCTTTCAAGTATCCAGACATAAAGTTTGCATCCCTGTCTGATACAACCTCCTTAGGGAAGCCCACTCTTGAGAAAATTCCCAGGAGGGCCCTTGCCACCACAGGTGCTGTAGTGGTCCTAAGGGGAATAGCCTCTGGGTACCTGGTGGCATGATCCACTACCACCAGGATAAACCTGTGCCCAGATGCTGTTTGGGGATCCATGGGACCAACAATGTCAATCCCCACCCTTTCAAAGGGAACCCCCACCACAGGCATTGGTATCAGGGGGCCTTTGTAGTGCCACCTGCCTTGCCACTGGCCTGGCAGGTTACACAGGAGCGACAAAACTCCTTGGTGTCTTCAGACATGTGGGGCCAGTGAAAGTGAGGGACAATTCTGTCCCAAGTCTTGTTCTGGCCCAGGTGACCTGCTAAAGGAATGTCATGGGCTAGGGTCAATAGGAAGCCCCTGAACTTCAGAGGTATAACCAACCTCCTGGTGGTACCAGGCTTGGGGTCTCTACACTCTGAGTACAAGAGTCCATCATCCCAATACACTTTATGGGGACCACTAGCATTCCCAGCAGCCTCAGCAGCAGCTTGCTGTCTGAGGGGTTCAAGAGAGGGGCAGCTCTGCTGCTCCTGGCTCAGATCTGCCCTGGAAGGGCCCCCTGTCCCCAAGAACTCAACCTGGTCAGGTTCAAGCTCCTCTGGGACAGTTCCTTCCTCAGGACTGAGATCATCCCCCTCAAGAGACTGATCTTCCATCTGAGCCAAGGGGGAAGGCACTGCCTTAACCCTACTACTCCTCCTCTTGGATGGCACTTGGTCCCTTTTTCCAGGATCCAAGGCCTGTTCAGTGTTAGACATTTTGCTCTGTGACCTGGTCACAGCAAACACATCTGCAGGGATCCCCAGCATTTCTGCATGGGTCCTGAGCTCCACTTCTGCCCAAGCTGAAGTTTCAAGATCATTGCCAAGCAAACATTCAACTGGTAGGTCTGCACTTACCACAACCTTCTTAAGGCCAGTTACCCCTCCCCAGGAGAAGTTAACAACTGCCAGAGTATGGTCTGTCCTGACATTGCTAGCATTGGTCACTTGGTACATTTCACCAAGTATAATCTGCCCAGGATCCACAAGGTCTTGTGTCACCATGGTGACACTTGCCCCTGTGTCCCTGAATGCCAAAGCCTCTTTTCCATTGATTAAGGGCTGTTGCCTGTACTTGCCCAGATTACTGGGACTCACAGAGGAGGTCACATCCATGCCTCCATCACAGACTAGGACAGCCTGAGTGAGTTCTCTGACTAGGCCAGAGCTCATCTCATTACCCAGGGTCAACCCTACTAAACCCTTGGCCTGTGTACTCCCACCACCAATTGTAACTGCACTAGGGGGAACAGGTGCCTTAGGGGCATTGGTGGGGGCTGGAATAGAGTCTTTGGACTTGGTGCAATCACTGGTCCAGTGTGTCTTTTGCTTACAGACTTTGCACCATGGTTTCTTTTGGCTTTTCCCTTGTTAGACTGTGAATCCCCACCTGAAGAAGATTTTTGGGGGCCTTGTGAAGACTTCTGGTCTTTACCCTTCTCCCCACCCTTATCAGAGTTTTTAGAATCTTGCTTCTTAGGGTCACCACCTTGGTTCTGTACTTTCTGCCTCACCCTGGTTCTGACCCATTTGTCTGCCTTCTTTCCCAATTCTTGGGGAGAGGTCAAATCAGAGTCCACCAGGTACTGATGCAACAGCTGATTTTGACAGTTATTAAGAATCTGCTCCCTCATGATAAGATTGTACAATCCTGTGAAGTCACATACCTTACTGCCCATCAACCAACCTTCCAGAGCCTTAGCAGGACAATCAACAAAGTCCACCCAGTCTTGAGTCTGTGCTTTTTGGATATCTCTGAACTTTAACCTGTATTGTTCAGTGGTTAGGCCAAACCCATCAATTAATGCACTCTTCAAGACTTTGTAATTGTCAGCCTCCTCTTCTCTAACAGAGAGGAGCTTATCTCTACCTTTGTCTGCAAAGGAGAGCCACAAGATTGCTGCCCACTGCTCCTGAGGGACCCTCTGTACTTTACAGGCCCTCTCCAGTGCAGAAATCCATTTGTGGATGTCATCCCCACTCTGGTAGGGAGGGACAATCTTGCTCAGGTTTCTATGGTCATAGGACTTTTCCCTATCTCTGGGGAAATTGCTGCCACCATGGGACTCTAGTCCCAACTTTTTTCTTTGCCTTTCAAGCTCTAGGGACTCCCTGTCTATAGCCAACTGCTCTCTTCTGAGTCTCAGCTGAGCCTCTCCATATTTGAGCAGTCTCTCTTTCCTCTCACTGGAGGATTCCCTCCTATGAGAGGAAACAGAGGTCCCTACTGAGGTGTCAGAGTGGTTAGACTCCTGAGAAGGAGATCTAACCCTTCTTGGCACACTCTCAACTCTTCCTGGGGGACAAAGGGAGGTCATTCTGATCCTCCTCCTCCTCCTCAGGAGTAGCTGGATTATCCAGGTCAAGTTCATTGTCACCTTCCTGGCCAGTTTCAGAGGTTGGGTCCTTGTTATTTTCATCCCTGGCCCCTTCCTCATCTTCTGCCCCACCCTGTCTGCCTACCCCTTCGGACCCTGGTAGTCTTCTGAGATCATCCAGCAGGAGTACCTCTATGAGGCGTTGGGTGTTGGCACTTTTGCCTGTCTTCAGTTTCCTAGCAGTGCTTAATGCTCTCAATTCCAAGAATGGGAGACTATCATACTTGGAGGGAAGAAGCCCATTGGCTTCTGGCTGGGACCCACTGGTTCCTGGCCCTGAAGACATTACTAGTGTGGTGTATGCACTACCTACTCTAGTGTGGCCTACTAAACTCTCTTGAGTTGTAGAAAGGGTGTGCTATCCCTTAACACACAACTCTAAGTTCAGTAGAACTTACTGTATCCTAAGCTTGTTTTATATGTACCTAAGGTACCCTTAGTGGTTTTCAGTTGATCAATTCAATTGAGATTATCTGGTAAAACAATAGCAAGCTGGAATCCCACACGCTGCACACCAATGTGAGAAGTTGGCCTGGTATATGCTGTCCACTAATTATAGTGGGCACCTTGCACCAGTCCAAACAACTCCTTATTGGAGATAGGTTAAAGACAACCTTTATTGAAAGCTATCCTAGTGGTAGCTATGGAGAGCAGCCTTCAGGCTAGGTCTTGAAGGAATGTAAAGCAGCTTGTTTTACCAGTCTATAATCTCTTGAGTGACCAAATGAAAGAGGACCACACCAGGTATATATTTAAAATATATGTATTTAGTCTTAAACACACCCCTCTAGTCTCTTTATGAGGCTAGAGTTCGAAGTACATAAGTTACAAGTCAGTTATCAACAGTAATAGCACAAATACACGTTTGAGCCCTAGGGGCGTACCAAACCATATACCCATAAAGTGGTATAAGAACCACGACTGAGCTAGACACAAGGCCTAGAGCCTGTAGAAGTGCTTGGCCCTCAAGGAACCACCCAAGGTAGTGACACAGGGGACCCACGGGGGACGCCTGCAGTGTGAGAACACAGCCGCGAGCCGCCGTTGACTTCTATGGGGAATGTCGCGGTTGGAGTTTTAAAGAAAAAGGACACTTAGAGGAGGACTTGGAGCAAACCCCTTTTGAACTAGGTTGTTCTAGAGTCTATACCCACGGGAGCACCGGAGTACTCGAGTTACCTCACCCAGGGAAACCGGGTGCATAGGTGTCTTTCGGGGTCGGGTTTGGTCATCGTTTTCAATGGCGATCTGCTGCAAAGTGACTGCTGGCGACCAAGTCGAAAGTGTTCGGGTGGATCCAAAGGTGGATCGAAGATCTGAAGAACCTGAGAGCAGAGGGGACAGAGTCTGGGTCACTAGCCAGTGACCAGGAAGGCGATGAGCAAATGCCCACCGATGTCGGGTGCTTCAGGTAGGTTGATGGTCGTCTTGACTCTTCAGCCACGAGGTCCAGGAGGTGTCGATGACAACCAGGAGCTGGATTCGAGCTGTCCCACAACGTTTGTCGATTGCAGGGGTGTCGGCGACCGGATTGGACCCAACAAGCCTTGGCAACGGCAAGTCACGTGGAAATAGAAGAAGGACGGTGGTACAGACCAGCAAGGTCTGGGGGACTCACCCAGCAAGGGTAAGTCAGGGCACTTCTGGAGCAACCAGGAAAGCCCAAGCAGAAGAAGAGTTGCCTTCGGGAGGGCCCACTAGCCGACAGACTAGAGACCGCAAAGGAGCCTCAAGTGGACGCACTTGGAGCTGGCTCACAGGACACTCGTGGAGTGGAGGCCAGTAATCTTCAGTGCAGTCAGTGCTGGAAGCGGGGGCTACTCGGAGTCCAAAGCACAACTTCGTGGGAGACCAGGAAGAGGATGCACTTACAAAAGTACTCGGTGTCCAGGGGTCACGGTTCCATGTTACCCACGACAGCTACAGGCCTCAGCTTTGCTGGAGACTCAGGGCAGCCTCGGGAAAGTCTGGAAATCCACCTCTGGTGATGCAAAGACTTCGGCGTCTGGCGGGAGCTTCAGCGATGCAGACTGGACAATTGCTTCTTAAGTGCCTGCCAAGCAGGGGAGTCACTCTTTGACCCCAAGGGAGATTCTTCAGTCCTCTAGTCTTTAAGTAGAGCATCGAAGGTCCAGGATTCAGTGTCAGAGTTTCGTCCAGGTTAATCTAAAGTCCTAAGGACAGGGGTCCCATACTTATACAAAGTTAGGGGGTTGGACATACTCTGGGGACCCACCTATGGGAGGGTCAGGGAAGAGGGGTGGTTACACCCATTTCCCTTTGCCCAGTTTCACACCAGAGCAGGGGCAGGTAGCCCCTGCAACCGGTTTGAACTGGCATATGCACAGGGACACCAAATGTGCCCCCAGTGCAGGACTTCAAAGCACCAGAGGGTGCTCCCGCCCAGCCCCAATATACATTATCCTGTCTGGGGAGATGGTTACACCTCCTTGGGACAGGAAACCTATTGTCCAGGCCTCCCCTGCCGGAGTTTCAGTCAGCAGCAGGAGGCCAGACCCGTCTCTGTGGCAGCGGCATCCATTTTGTGATGCCAGGGCTCTGGAAAGAAGTTACCGGGTAGCCCGGTGTGTACATGTCTCTCCCTCTAGAAGGGTGGAAGGCTACCCCCGCCGCCAGGACTGGCGGGGGGGTAGTATTCCAAGATGTTTGACACCAAACACAACATGTTTTGGTGCAGCCAGTCCAAAGTTAGCATTGTACCGCGAGGATATAATGCACTTAAGAGTATATGGTCAGGCTGTACCACAAACAGCATCAGAGGAGGGACTCTGAACGTTGTAGAGGGGCTCTGCTTATGCAGGGGCACCCTCTCACATAAAAACCAAGCACTCTGCCTTCAGGATTGGTAAGGCCTGCCATAGGAGTGACTTATAGGTTTATATGTGTGTGCAATGGTAGGGATATAGGTAGCCTATACCACTGTAAGGGGTGCATGCACCACCTTACCCAGGCTGCAGTAGCAGACCTGTGGTGTCATTTTGGATGGCCTTCCAGGGGTGGCACAATACATGCTGCAGCCCCTGGTAGGCCTCTGAGGTACCTATGCCCTGGGTATATAGTATACCATATACTAGGGACTTATAAGGGCACTCCAGATTCCAATCAGAGATGTGCCTAAGGCACATGGAAACCATTTTAGAGAGGAAGCAGCTAGGCTGGGGTTCTGATTAGCAGGGCCCCAGCCAGACTAAAGTCGAAAAACAGTGAAGCATCAGCAAAAAGTGGGGGTACCCATGTGAAGCAGATCCTACTCTCCTACAGAGGGGTGCAGAAAGAAGCAAGAGAAGTGCAGAAAGAAGCAACAGAGGTACAGAAAGAGGCAAGAGAACTGCAGAAAGAGGCAAGAGAGTTGCAGAAACAGGCAACAGAGGTGCAGAAAGAAGGAACAGGCGTGCAGACAGAGGCAAGAAAGAGGGAAGACGGGTGCAGGAAGAGGGGTGCAGAAATGTGCAAGAGAGGTTGAGAAAGAGGCAAGAGCAGTGCAGAAAGAACAAACAGAGGTGCAGAAAGAAGCAAGAGGGGTGCAGAAAGAGGCAACAGAAGTGCAGAAAGCAGCAAAAGAGGCGTAGAAAGAGGCAAGAGAACTGCAGATAGAGGCACGAGAGGTGCAAAAACAGGCAACAGAGGTGCAGAAAGAGGCAAGAGAAGTACAGAAAGAGGCAAGAGAGGTTCAGAAACAGGCAGGAGAGGAGCAGAAAGAGGGAACATGGGTGTAGAAAGAGGCAAGAGAGGTACAGAAACAGGCAGGAGAGGTGCAGAAAGAGGCAAGATGGGTGCAGAAACAAGCAAGTGATGTGCAGAAAGAGCCAAAAGAGGTGCAGAAAGAGGGAATAGGGGTGCAGAAAGAGGCAAGAGGGGTGCAGAAATTTACAAGAGAAATGCAGAAAGAAGTAAGAGCAGTGCAGAAAGAACCAACGGATGTGCAGAAAGAGGCAAGAGGGGTGCAGAAAGAGGCAACAGAAGTGCAGAAAGAAGCAAGAGAGGTGCAGAAACAGGCAACAGAGGTGCAGAAAGAGGCAAGAGAAGTACAGAAAATGGCAAGAGAGGTGCAGAAACCGGCAGGAGAGGTGCAGAAAGAGGGAACAGTGGTGTAGAAAGAGGCAGAGAGGTACAGAAAGAGGGAAGAAGCGTGCAGAAAGAGGCAAGAGGGGTGCAGAAAGAAGCAAGTGATGTGCAGAAAGAGGCAGAAGAGGTGCAGAAAGAGGCAAGAGAGGTGCATAAAGAGGCAAGAGAGGTGCGCAAAGAGTGAATAAAGGTGCAGAAAGAAGCAAGAGGGGTGCAGAAAGAAGTAAAAGAAGTGCAGAAAGAAGTAACAGAGGTGCAGAAAGAGGCAAGAGAAGTGCAGAAAGAGGCAACAGAGGTGCAGAAACAGGCATGAGAGGTGCAGAAAGAGACAGCAGGGTTGCAGAAAAAGGCAAGAGCAGTGCAAAAAGAACCAACAGATGTGCAGAAAGAGGCAAGAGGGGTGCAGAAAGAGGCAAGAGAAGTGCAGAAAGAAGCATAAGAGGTGCAGAAAGAGGCAAGAGAACTGCAGAAAGAGGCAAGAGAGGTGCATAAAGAGGCTAGAGAGGTGCACAAAGAGGGAAGAAAGGTGCAGAAAGAAGCAAGGGGGTGCAGAAAGAAGCAAAAGAAGTGCAGAAAGAAGTAACAGAGGTGCAGAAAGAGGCAATAGAAGTACAGAAAGAGGCAACAGAGGTGCAGAAACAGGCAAGAGAGGAACAGAAAGAGAGAACAGGGGTGCAGAAAGAAGCAAGAGATGTACAGAAAGAGGGAAGAGGGGTGCAGAAAGAGGCAAGAGGTGTGCAGAAAGAAGCAAGAGAGGTGCAGAAAGAGTCAAGAGAGCTGCAGAAAGAGGCAAGAGCTATGCAGAAAGAGGCAAGTTAGGTGCAGAAACAGACAAGAAGGGTGCAGAAAGAGGCAAGAGAAGTGCAGAAAGAAGCAACAGAGGTGTAGAAGGAGGAAAGAGAACTGCAGAAAGAGGCAAGAGAGGCGCAGAAACAAGGAAGAGGGGTGCAGAAAGAGGGAAGAGAGTGCAGAAAGAGGCAAGAGAGGTGCAGAAACAGGCAACAGATGTGCAGAAAGAGGCAAGAGAAGTACAGAAAGAGGCAAGAGAGGTGCAGAAACAGGCAGGAGAGGTGCAGAAAGAGGGAACGGGGTGTAGAACGAGGCAAGAGAGGTACAGAGAGAGGGATGAGGGGTGCAGATAGAGGCAAGAGGGGAGCAGAAAGAAGCAAGTGATGTGCAGAAAGAGGCAAAAGAGGTGCAGAAAGAGGGAATAGGGGTACAGAAAGAGGCAAGAGGGGTACAGAAATGTATAAGAGAGATGCAGAAAGAAGCAACAGCAGTGCAGAAAGAACCAACGGAGGTGCAGAAAGAGGCAAGAGGGGTGCAGAAAGAGGGAAGAGAAGAGCAGAAAGAGGCAAGAGAGTTGCAGAAACAGGCAACAGAGGTACAGAAAGAAGGAACAGGCAAGCAGACAGAGGCAAGAGAGGTGCAGAGAGAGGGAAGATGGGTGTAGAATGAGGGAAGAGGGGTGCAGAAATATGCAAGAGAGGTGCAGAAAGAAGCAAGAGCAGTGCAGAAAGAACCAACAGAAGTGCAGAAAGGGGCAAGAGGGGTGCAGAAAGAGGCAACAGAAGTGCAGAAAGAAGCAAGTGAGGTACAGAAACAGGCAACAGAGGTGCAGAAAGAGGCAAGAGAAGTACAGAAAGAGGCAAGAGAGGTGCAGAAACCCTCAAGAGAGGTACAGAAAGAGGGAAGAAGTGTGCAGAAAGAGGCAAGAGGGGTGCAGAAAGAGGAAACAGAAGTGCAGAAAGAAGCAAGAGAAGAACAGAAAGAGGCAAGAGAGGTGCAGAAACCGGCAGGAGAGGTGCAGAGAGAGGGAACAGGGGTGTAGAAAGAGGCAAGAGAGGTACAGAAAGAGGGAAGAAGGGTGCAGAAAGAGGCAAGAGGGGTGCAGAAAGAAGAAAGTGATATGCAGAAAGAGGCAGAAGAGGGGCAGAAAGAGGGAATAGGGTACAGAAAGAGGCAAGAGGGGTGCAGACATTTACAAGAGAGATGCAAAAGAAGCAAGAGCAGTGCAGAAAGAACCAATGGAGGTGCAGAATGAGGCAAGAGGGGTGCAGAAAGAAGCAACAGAGGTTCAGAAAGAGGCACGAGAACTGCAGAAAGAGGCAAGAGAGTTGCAGAAACAGGCAACAGAGGTGCAGAAAGAAGGCACAGGCGTGCAGACAGAGGCAACAGAGGTGTAGAAAGAGGGAATACAGGTGCAGAAAGAGGGAAGAGGGGTGCAGAAATGTGCAAGAGAGGTGCAGAAAGAAGCAACAGAGGTGCAGAAAGAGGCAAGAGAGGTGCATAAAGAGGCAAGAGAGGAACAGAAAGAAGGAAGAGGGGTGCAGAAAGAGGGAAGAGAAGTGCAGAAACATGCAAAATAGGTGCAGGAAGAGGGAACAGTGGTGCAGACAGCGGCAAGAGAGGTGCAGAAAGAGGGACGAGGGGTGCAGTAAGAGGCAGGAGGGGTACAGAAATGTGCAAGAGAGGTGCAGAAAGAAGCAAGAGCAGTGCAGAAAGAACACACAGATGTGCAGATAGAGGCAAGAGGGGTGCAGAAAGAGGCAAGAGAAGTACAGAAAGAGGCAAGAGAAGTTCAGAAACAGGCAGAAGAGGTGCAGAAAGAGGGAACATGGGGGTAGAAAGAAGCAAGGGAGGTACAGAAAGAGGGAAGAGGGTGCAGAAAGAGGCAAGAGAGGTGCAGAAAGAAGCAAGTGATGTGCAGAAAGATGCAAAAGAGGTGGAGAAAGAGGAATAGGGGTGCAGAAAGAGGCAGCAGGGGTACAGAAATGTGCAAGTAAGGTGCAGGAAGAAGCAAGAGCAGTGCAGAAAGAGGCAAGAGAAGTGCAGAGAGAAGCAAAAGAGGTACAGAAAGAGGCAAGAGTACTGCAGAAAGAGTCAAGAGAGGTACAGAAAGAGGCAAGAGACGTGCACAAGAGGGATGAAAGGTGCAGAAAGAAGCAAGAGGGGTGAAGAAAGAAGCAAAAGAAGTGCAGAAAGAAGTAACAGAGGTGCAGAAAGAGGCAAGAGTAGTGCAGAAATAGGCAAGAGAGGTGCAGAAACAGGCAAGAGTGGTGCAGAAATAAGGAACAGGGAGGCAGGAGAGGTACAGAAAGAGGGAAGAGGGGTGCGAGAGAGGCAAGTGGTGTGCAGAAAGAAGCAAGTGAGGTGCAGAAAGAGGCAAGAGAGCTGCAGAAAGAGGCAAGCGTGGTGCAGAAACAGACAAGAAAAGTGCAGAAAGAGGCAAGAGAATTGCTAAAATAAGCAACAGAGGTGTAGAAAGCAGCAAAAGAAGTGCAGAAAGAGGCAAGAGATATGCAGAAAGAGGCAAGTGAGGTGCAGAAACAGACAAGAGGGGTGCAGAAAGAGGCAAGAGAAGTGCAGAAAGAAGAAACAGAGGTGCAGAAGGAGGCAAGAGAACTGCAGAAAGAGGCAAGAGAGTTGCAGAAACAGGCAACAGAGGTGCAGAAAGAAGGCACAGGCGTGCAGACAGAGGCAACAGAGGTGTAGAAAGAGGGAATACAGGTGCAGAAAGAGGGAAGAGGGGTGCAGAAATGTGCAAGAGAGGTGCAGAAAGAAGCAACAGAGGTGCAGAAAGAGGCAAGAGAGGTGCATAAAGAGGCAAGAGAGGAACAGAAAGAAGGAAGAGGGGTGCAGAAAGAGGGAAGAGAAGTGCAGAAACATGCAAAATAGGTGCAGGAAGAGGGAACAGTGGTGCAGACAGCGGCAAGAGAGGTGCAGAAAGAGGGACGAGGGGTGCAGTAAGAGGCAGGAGGGGTACAGAAATGTGCAAGAGAGGTGCAGAAAGAAGCAAGAGCAGTGCAGAAAGAACACACAGATGTGCAGATAGAGGCAAGAGGGGTGCAGAAAGAGGCAAGAGAAGTACAGAAAGAGGCAAGAGAAGTTCAGAAACAGGCAGAAGAGGTGCAGAAAGAGGGAACATGGGGGTAGAAAGAAGCAAGGGAGGTACAGAAAGAGGGAAGAGGGGTGCAGAAAGAGGCAAGAGAGGTGCAGAAAGAAGCAAGTGATGTGCAGAAAGATGCAAAAGAGGTGGAGAAAGAGGAATAGGGGTGCAGAAAGAGGCAGCAGGGGTACAGAAATGTGCAAGTAAGGTGCAGGAAGAAGCAAGAGCAGTGCAGAAAGAGGCAAGAGAAGTGCAGAGAGAAGCAAAAGAGGTACAGAAAGAGGCAAGAGTACTGCAGAAAGAGTCAAGAGAGGTACAGAAAGAGGCAAGAGACGTGCACAAGAGGGATGAAAGGTGCAGAAAGAAGCAAGAGGGGTGAAGAAAGAAGCAAAAGAAGTGCAGAAAGAAGTAACAGAGGTACAGAAAGAGGCAAGAGTAGTGCAGAAATAGGCAAGAGAGGTGCAGAAACAGGCAAGAGTGGTGCAGAAATAAGGAACAGGGAGGCAGGAGAGGTACAGAAAGAGGGAAGAGGGGTGCGAGAGAGGCAAGTGGTGTGCAGAAAGAAGCAAGTGAGGTGCAGAAAGAGGCAAGAGAGCTGCAGAAAGAGGCAAGCGTGGTGCAGAAACAGACAAGAAAAGTGCAGAAAGAGGCAAGAGAATTGCTAAAATAAGCAACAGAGGTGTAGAAAGCAGCAAAAGAAGTGCAGAAAGAGGCAAGAGATATGCAGAAAGAAGCAAGTGAGGTGCAGAAACAGACAAGAGGGGTGCAGAAAGAGGCAAGAGAAGTGCAGAAAGAAGAAACAGAGGTGCAGAAGGAGGCAAGAGAACTGCAGAAAGAGGCAAGAGAGGTGCAGAAAGAGGAAAGAGGCGTGCAGACAGAGGCAAGAGGGATGCAGAAAAAAGCAGAAGAGGTGCATAAAAAAGCAAGAGAAGTGCAGAGAGAACCAATGGAGGTGCAGAAAGAGGCAAGAGGGGTGCAGAAAGAGGCAAGAGAAGTGCAGAAAGAAGCAACAGAGGTACAGAAAGAGGCAAGAGAATTGCAGAAAGAGGCAAGAGAGTTGCAGAAACAGGCAACAGAGGTGCAGAAAGAAGGAACAGGCATGAAGACAGAGGCAAGAGAGGTACAGAAAGAGGGAAGACGGGTGCAGAAAGAGGGAAGTGGGTTCAGAAATGTGCAAGAGAGGTGCAGAAAGAAGCAAGAGCAGTGTAGAAAGCTCCAACAGAGGTGCAGAAAGAGGCAAGAGGGGTGCAGAAAGAGGCAAGAGAAGTGCAGAAAGAAGCAACAGAGGTACAGAAAGAGGCAAGAGAATTGCAGAAAGAGGAAAGAGAGTTGCAGAAACAGGCAACAGAGGTGCAGAAAGAAGGAACAGGCATGAAGACAGAGGCAAGAGAGGTGCAGAAAGAGGGAAGACGGGTGCAGAAAGAGGGAAGAGGGTTCAGAAATGTGCAAGAGAGGTACAGAAAGAAGCAAGAGCAGTGCAGAAAGCTCCAACAGAGGTGCAGAAAGAGGCAAGAGGGGTGCAGAAAGAGGCAACAGAAGTGTAGAAAGAAGCAAAAGAGGTGTAGAAAGAGGCAAGAGAACTGTAGAAAGAGGCAAGAGAGATGCATAGACAGGCAACAGAGGTGCAGAAAGAGACAAGATTAGTACAGAAAGAGGCAAGAGAGGTGCAGAAACCGGCAGGAGAGGTGCAGAAAGAGGGAACAGGGGTGTAGAAAGAGGCAAGAGAGGTACAGAAAGAGGGAAGAATGGTGCAGAAAGAAGCAAGAGGGGTGCAGAAAGAAGCAAAAGAAGTGCAGAAAGAAGTAACAGAGGTGCAGAAAGAGGCAAGAGTAGTGCAGAAATAGGCAAAGGAGGTGCAGAAACAGGCAAGAGTGGTGCAGAAATAGAAAACAGGGGTGCAGAAAGAGGCAGGAGAGGTACAGAAAAAGGGAAGACGGGTGCAGAGAGAGGCAAGTGGTGTGCAGAAAGAAGCAAGTGAAGTGCAGAAAGAAGCAAGAGAGGTGCAGAAACAGGCAACAGATGTGCAGAAAGAGGCAAGAGAAGTACAGAAAGAGGCAAGAGAGGTACAGAAACAGGCAGGAGAGGTGCAGAAAGATGATCAGGGGTGTAGAAAGAGGCAAGAGAGATACAGAAAGAGGGAAGAAGGGTGCAGAAAGAGGCAAGAGGGGTGCAGAAAGAAGCAAGTGATGTGCAGAAAGAGGCAGAAGAGGGACAGAAAGAGGGAATAGGGTACAGAAAGAGGCAAGAGGGGTGCAGACATTTACAAGAGAGATGCAAAAGAAGCAAGAGCAGTGCAGAAAGAACCAATGGAGGTGCAGAAAGAGGCAAGAGGGGTGCAGAAAGAAGCAACAGAGGTACAGAAAGAGGCAAGAGAACTGCAGAAAGAGGCAAGAGAGTTGCAGAAACAGGCAACAGAGGTGCAGAAAGAAGGCACAGGCGTGCAGTCAGAGGCAAGAGAGGTGTAGAAAGAGGGAAGATGGGTGCAGAAAGAGGGAAGAGGGCTGCAGAAATGTGCCAGAGAGGTGCAGAAAGAAGCAAGAGAGGTGCAGAAAGAGGCAAGAGAGGTGCAGAAACAAGGAAGAGGTGTGCAGAAAGAGGGAGGAGAGTACAGAAAGAGGTAAGAGAAGTACAGAAACATGCAAAAGAGGTGCAGGAAGAGGGAACAGTGGTACAGACAGCAGCAAAGAGAGGTACAGAAAGAGGGAAGAGGGGTGCAGAAAGAGGTAGGAGGGGTACAGAAATGTGCAAGAGAGGTACAGAAAGAAGCAAAAGCAGTGCAGAAAGAACCAGCAGATGTGCAGAAAGAGGCAAGAGTGGTGCAGAAAGAGGCAAGAGAAGTGCATAAAGAAGCAAAAGAGGTGCAGAAAGAGGCAAGAGAACTGTGGAAAGAGGCAAGAGAGGTGCAGAAAGAGGCAATAGAGGTGCACAAAGAGGTAAGAAAGGTGCTGAAAGAAGCAAGAGGGGTGCAGAAAGAAGCAAAAGTAGTGCAGAAAGAAGTAACAGATGTGCAGAAAGAGGCAAGAGAAGTGCAGAAAGTGGCAAGAAAGGTTCAGAAACAGGCACGAGAGGTGCAGAAATAGAGAACAGGGGTGCAGAAAGAGGCAAGAGAGGTACAGAAAGAGGTAAGAGGGGTGCAGAAAGAGGCAAGAGGTGTGCAGAAAGAAGCAAGTGAGGTGCAGAAAGAGGCAAGAGAATTGCTAAAATAAGCAACAGAGGTGTAGAAAGCAGCAAAAGAAGTGCAGAAAGAGGCAAGAGAAGTGCAGAAAGAAGCAACAGAGGTGCAGAAGGAGGCAAATGAACTGCAGAAAGAGGCAAGAGAGGTGCAGAAAGAGGCAAGTGAGGTGCAGAAACAGACAAGAGGGATGCAGAAAAAAGCAAAAGAGGTGTATAAAAAAAGCAAGAGAAGTGCGCAGAAAGAACCAATGAAGGTGCAGAAAGAGGCAAGAGGGGTGCAGAAAGAGGCAAGAAAAGTGCAGAAAGATTCAACAGAGGTACAGAAAGAGGCAAAAGAACTACAGAAAGAGGCAAGAGAGTTGCAGAAACAGGCAACAGAGGTGCAGAAAGAAGGAACAGGCATGTAGACAGAGGCAAGAGAGGTGCAGAAAGAGGGAAGAGGGGTGCAGAGAGAGGGAAGAGGGTTCAGAAATGTGCAAGAGAGGTGCAGAAAGAAGCAAGAGCAGTGCAGAAAGAACCAACAGAGTTGCAGAAAGAGGCAAGAGGGGTGCAGAAAGAGGCAACAGAAGTGCAGAAAGAAGCAAAAGAGGTGTAGAAAGAGGCAAGACAACTGTAGAAAGAGGCAAGAGAGGTGCAGAGACAGGCAACAGATGTGCAGAAAGAGGCAAGAGAAGTACAGAAAGAGGCAAGAGAGGTGCAGAAACAGGCAGGAGAGAAGCAGAAAGAGGGAACGGGGTCTAGAACGAGGCAAGAGAGGTACAGAGAGAGGGAAGAGGGGTGCAGAAAGAGGCAAGAGGGGAGCAGAAAGAAGCAAGTGATGTGCAGAAAGAGGCAAAAGAGGTGCAGAAAGAGGGAATAGGGGTGCAGAAAGAGGCAAGAGGGGTGCAGAAATTTACAAGAGAGATGCAGAAAGAAGCAACAGCAGTGCAGAAAGAACCAACGGAGGTGCAGAAAGAGGCAAGAGGGGTGCAGAAAGAGGGAAGATGGGTGCAGAATGAGGGAAGAGGGGTGCAGAAATATGCAAGAGAGGTGCAGAAAGAAGCAGGAGCAGTGCAGAAAGAACCAACAGAAGTGCAGAAAGGGGCAAGAGGGGTGCAGAAAGAGACAACAGAAGTGCAGAAAGAAGCAAGTGATGTGCAGAAAGAGGCAGAAGAGGGGCAGAAAGAGGGAATAGGGTGCAGAAAGAGGCAAGAGGGGTGCAGACATTTACAAGAGAGATGCAAAAGAAGCCAGAGCAGTGAAGAAATAACCAATGGAGGTGCAGAAAGAGGCAAGAGGGGTGCAGAAAGAAGCAACAGAGGTACAGAAAGAGGCAAGAGAACTGCAGAAAGAGGCAAGAGAGTTGCAGAAACAGGCAACAGAGGTGCAGAAAGAAGGCACAGGCATGCAGACAGAGGCAACAGAGGTGTAGAAAGAGGGAATACAGGTGCAGAAAGAGGGAAGAGGGGTGCAGAAATGTGCAAGAGAGGTGCAGAAAGAAGGAACAGAGGTGCAGAAAGAGTCAAGAGAGGTGCAGAAAGAGGCAAGAGAGAAGCAGAAAGAAGGAAGAGGGGTGCAGAAAGAGGCAAGAGGTGTGTAGGAAGAAGCAAGTGAGGTGCAGAAAGAGGCAAGAGAGCTGCAGAAAGAAGCAAGCGTGGTGCAGAAACAGACAAGAAAAGTGCAGAAAGAGGCAAGAGAATTGCTAAAATAAGCAACAGAGGTGTAGAAAGCAGCAAAAGAAGAGCAGAAAGACGCAAGAGAAGTGCAGAAAGAAGCAACAGAGGTGCAGAAGGAGTCCAATGAACTGCAGAAAGAGGCAAGAGAGGTGCAAAAAAAGCAAAAGAGGTGCATAAAAAAAGCAAGAGAAGTGCGCAGAAAGAACCAATGGAGGTGCAGAAAGAGGCAAGAGGGGTGCAGAAAGAGGCAAGAGAAGTGCAGAAAGAAGCAACAGAGGTACAGAAAGAGGCAAGAGAACTGCAGAAAGAGGCAAGAGACTTGCAGAAACAGGCAACAGAGGTGCAGAAAGAAGGAACAGGCGTGCAGACAGAGGCAAGAGAGGTGCAGAAAGAGGGAAGACGGGTGCAGAAAGAGGGAAGAGGGTTCAGAAATGTGCAAGAGAGGTGCAGAAAGAAGCAAGAGCAGTGCAGAAAGAACCAACAGAGGTGCAGAAAGAGGCAAGAGGGGTGCAGAAAGAGGCAACAAAAGTGCAGAAAGAAGCAAAAGAGGTGTAGAAAGAGGCAAGAGAACTATAGAAAGAGGCAAGATGGGAGCAGAAAGAAGCAAGTGATGTGCAGAAAGAGGCAAATGAGGTGCAGAAAGAGAGAATAGGGGTGCAGAAAGAGGCAAGAGGGGTGCAGAAATTTACAAGAGAGATGCAGAAAGAAGCAACAGCAGTGCAGAAAGAACCAACGGAGGTGCAGAAAGAGGCAAGAGGGGTGCAGAAAGAGGGAAGAGAAGAGCAGAAAGAGGCAAGAGAGTTGCAGAAAAAGGCAACAGAGGTGCAGAAAGAAGGAACAGGCAAGCAGACAGAGGCAAGAGAGGTGAAGAGAGAGGGAAGATGGGTGCAGAATGAGGGAAGAGGGGTGCAGAAATATGCAAGAGAGGTGCAGAAAGAAGCAAGAGCAGTGCTGAAAGAACCAACAGAAGTGCAGAAAGGGGCAAGAGGGGTGCAGAAAGAGGCAACAGAAGTGCAGAAAGAAGCAAGTGAGGTTCAGAAACAGGCAACAGAGGTGCAGAAAGAGGCAAGAGAAGTACAGAAAGAGGCAAGAGAGGTGCAGAAACCCTCAAAAGAGGTACAGAAAGAGGGAAGAAGTGTGCAGAAAGAGGCAAGAGGGGTGCAGAAAGAAGCAAGTGATGTGCAGAAAGAGGCAGAAGAGGGGCAGAAAGAGGGAATAGGGTACAGAAAGAGGCAAGAGGGGTGCAGACATTTACAAGAGAGATGCAAAAGAAACCAGAGCAGTGCAGAAAGAACCAATGGAGGTGCAGAAAGAGGCAAGAGGGGTGCAGAAAGAAGCAACAGAGGTACATAAAGAGGCAAGAGAACTGCAGAAAGAGGCAAGAGAGTTGCAGAAACAGGCAACAGAGGTGCAGAAAGAAGGCACAGGCGTGCAGACAGAGGCAACAGAGGTGTAGAAAGAGGGAATACAGGTGCAGAAAGAGGGGTGCAGAAATGTGCAAGAGAGGTGCAGAAAGAAGCAACAGAGGTGCAGAAAGAGGCAAGAGAGGTGCAGAAAGAGGCATGAGAGGAGCAGAAAGAAGGAAGAGGGGTGCATAAAGAGGGAAGAGGGTGCAGAAAGAGGTAAGAAAAGTGCAGAAACATGCAAAATAGGTGCAGAAAGAGGCAAGAGAATTGGGGAAAGAGGCAAGAGAGGTGCACAAAGAGTGAAAAAAGGTGCAGAAAAAAGCAAGAGGGGTGCAGAAAGAAGCAAAAGAAGTGCAGAAAGAAGTAACAGAGATGCAGAAAAAGGCAAAAGAAGTGCAGAAAGTGGCAAGAAAGGTACAGAAACAGGCAAGAGAGGTGCAGAAATAGAGAACAGGGGTGCAGAAAGAGGCAAGAGAGGTACAGAAAGATGGCAGAGGGGTGCAGAAAGAGGCAAGAGGTGTGCAGAAAGAAGCAAGTGAGGTTTAGAAAGAGGCAATAGAGCTGCAGAAAGAGGCAAGCATGGTGCAGAAACAGACAAGGAAAGTGCAGAAAGAGGCATGAGAATTGCTGAAATAAGCAACAGAGGTGTAGAAAGCAGCAAAAGAAGTGCAGAAAGAGGCAAGTGAGGTGCAGAAACTGACAAGAGGGGTGCAGAAAAAGGCAAGAGAAGTGCAGAAAGAAGCAACAGAGGTGGATAAGGAGGCAAGAGAACTGCAGAAAGAAGCAAGAGAGGTGCAAAAAGAAGAAAGAGGCGTGCAGACAGAGGCAACAGAGGTGTAGAAAGAGGGAATACAGGTGCAGAAAGAGGGAAGAGGGGTGCAGAAATGTGCAAGAGAGGTGCAGAAAGAAGCAACAGAGGTGCGGAAAGAGGCAAGAGGTGTGTAGGAAGAAGCAAGTGAGGTGCAGAAAGAGGCAAGAGAGCTGCAGAAAGAAGCAAGCGTGGTGCAGAAACAGACAAGAAAAGTGCAGAAAGAGGCAAGAGAATTGCTAAAATAAGCAACAGAGGTGTAGAAAGCAGCAAAAGAAGTGCAGAAAGAGGCAAGAGAAGTGCAGAAAGAAGCAACAGAGGTGCAGAAGGAGGCCAATGAACTGCAGAAAGAGGCAAGAGAGGTGCAGAAAGAGGCAAGTGAGGAGCAGAAACAGACAAGAGGGATGCAGAAAAAAGCAAATGAGGTGCAGAAAAAAAGCAAGAGAAGTGCGCAGAAAGAACCAATGGAGGTGCAGAAAGAGGCAAGAGGGGTGCAGAAAGAGGCAAGAGAAGTGCAGAAAGAAGCAACAGAGGTACGGAAAGAGGCAAGAGAACTGCAGAAAGAGGCAAGAAAGTTGCAGAAACAGGCAACAGAGGTGCAGAAAGAAGGAACAGGCATGCAGACAGAGGCAAGAGAGGTGCAGAAAGAGGGAAGACGGGTGCAGAAAGAGGGAAGAGGGTTCAGAAATGTGCTAGAGAGGTGCAGAAAGAAGCAAGAGCAGTGCAGAAAAAACCAACAGAGGTGCAGAAAGAGGCAAGAGTGGTGCAGAAAGAGGCAACAGAAGTGCAGAAAGAAGCGAAAGAGGTGTAGAAAGAGGCAAGAGAACTGTAGAAAGAGGCAAGAGTGGTGCAGAAAGAGGCAAGAGAAGTACAGAAAGAGGCAAGAGTGGTGCAAAAACAGGCAGGAGAGGTGCAGAAAGAGGGAACGGGGTGTAGAACGAGGCAAGAGAGGTACAGAGAGAGGGAAGAGGGGTGCAAAAAGAGGCAAGAGGGGAGCAGAAAGAAGCAAGTGATGTGCAGAAAGATGCAAAAGAGGTGCAGAAAGAGGGAATGGGGTGCAGAAAGAGGCAAGAGGGGTGCAGAAATTTACAAGAGAGATGCAGAAAGAAGCAACAGCAGTGCAGAAAGAACCAACGGAGGTGCAGAAAGAGGCAAGAGGGGTGCAGAAAGAGGGAAGAGAAGAGCAGAAAGAGGCAAGAGAGTTGCAGAAACAGGCAACAGAGGTGCAGAAAGAAGGAACAGGCAAGCAGACAGAGGCAAGAGAGGTGAAGAGAGAGGGAAGATGGGTGCAGAATGAGGGAAGAGGGGTGCAGAAATATGCAAGAGGGTTCAGAAATGTGCTAGAGAGGTGCAGAAAGAAGCAAGAGCAGTGCAGAAAAACCAACAGAGGTGCAGAAAGAGGCAAGAGTGGTGCAGAAAGAGGCAACAGAAGTGCAGAAAGAAGCGAAAGAGGTGTAGAAAGAGGCAAGAGAACTGTAGAAAGAGGCAAGAGTGGTGCAGAAAGAGGCAAGAGAAGTACAGAAAGAGGCAAGAGTGGTGCAAAAACAGGCAGGAGAGGTGCAGAAAGAGGGAACGGGTGTAGAACGAGGCAAGAGAGGTACAGAGAGAGGGAAGAGGGGTGCAAAAAGAGGCAAGAGGGGAGCAGAAAGAAGCAAGTGATGTGCAGAAAGAGGGAATGGGGTGCAGAAAGAGGCAAGAGGGGTGCAGAAATTTACAAGAGAGATGCAGAAAGAAGCAAGAGCAGTGCAGAAAGAACCAACAGAAGTGCAGAAAGGGGCAAGAGGGGTGCAGAAAGAGGCAACAGAAGTGCAGAAAGAAGCAAGTGAGGTACAGAAACAGGCAACAGAGGTGCAGAAAGAGGCAAGAGAAGTACAGAAAGAGGCAAGAGAGGTGCAGAAACCCTCAAGAGAGGTACAGAAAGAGGGAAGAAGTGTGCAGAAAGAGGCAAGAGGGCTGCAGAAAGAAGCAAGTGATGTGCAGAAAGAGGCAGAAGAGGGGCAGAAAGAGGGAATAGGGTACAGAAAGAGGCAAGAGGGGTGCAGACATTTACAAGAGAGATGCAAAAGAAGCCAGAGCAGTGCAGAAAGGACCAATGGAGGTGCAGAAAGAGGCAAGAGGGGTGCAGAAAGAAGCAACAGAGGTACAGAAAGAGGCAAGAGAACTGCCGAAAGAGTCAAGAGAGTTGCAGAAACAGGCAACAGAGGTGCAGAAAGAAGGCACAGGCGTGCAGACAGAGGCAACAGAGGTGTAGAAAGAGGGTATACAGGTGCAGGAAGAGGGGTGCAGAAATGTGCAAGAGAGGTGCAGAAAGAAGCAACAGAGGTGCAGAAAGAGGCAAGAGAGGTGCAGAAAGAGGCATGAGAGGAGCAGAAAGAAGGAAGAGGGGTGCAGAAAGAGGTAAGAGAAGTGCAGAAACATGCAAAATAGGTGCAGAAAGAGGCAAGAGAACTGGGGAAAGAGGCAAGAGAGGTGCAGAAAGAGGCAAGAGAGGTGCACAAAGAGGCAAGAGAGGTGCACAAAGAGTGAAAAAAGGTGCAGAAAGAAGCAAGAGGGGTGCAGAAATAAGCAAAAGAAGTGCAGAAAGAAGTAACAGAGGTGCAGAAAAAGGCAAAAGAAGTGCAGAAAGTGGCAAGAAAGGTGCAGAAACAGGCAAGAGAGGTGCAGAAATAGAGAACAGGGGTGCAGAAAGAGGCAAGAGAGGTACAGAAAGATGGCAGAGGGGTGCAGAAAGAGGCAAGAGGTGTGCAGAAAGAAGCAAGTGAGGTTTAGAAAGAGGCAATAGAGCTGCAGAAAGAGGCAAGCGTGGTGCAGAAACAGACAAGGAAAGTGCAGAAAGAGGCATGAGAATTACTGAAATAAGCAACAGAGGTGTAGAAAGCAGCAAAAGAAGTGCAGAAAGAGGCAAGTGAGGTGCAGAAAGAGGCAAGAGAGGTGCAGATAGAGGCAATAGAACTGCAGAAAGAGGCAAGAGCTATGCAGAAAGAGGCAAGTGAGGTGCAGAAACTGACAAGAGGGGTGCAGAAAGAGGCAAGAGAAGTGCAGAAAGAAGCAACAGAGGTGGATAAGGAGGCAAGAGAACTGCAGAAAGAAGCAAGAGAGGTGCAAAAAGAAGAAAGAGGCTTGCAGACAGAGGCAATAGAGGTGCAGAAAGAGGGAAGACGGGTACAGAAAGAGGGAAGAGGGGTGCAGAAATGTGCAAAAGAGGTGCAGAAAGAAGCAAGAGCAGTGCAGAAAGAACCAACAGAGGTGCAGAAAGAGGCAAGAGGGGTGCAGAAAGAGGCAACAGAAGTGCAGAAAGAAGCAAAGAGGTGTAGAAAGAGGCAAGAGAACTGCAGAAAGAGGCAAGAGAGGTGCAGAAACAGGCAACAGAGGAGCAGAAAGAGGCAAGAGAAGAACAGAAAGAGGCAAGAGAGGTTCAGAAACAGGCAGAAGAGGTGCAGAAAGAGGGAACATGGGGGTAGAAAGAGGCAAGAGATGTACAGAAAGAGGGAAGAAGGGTGCAGAAAGAGGCAAGAAAGGTGCAGAAAGAAGCAAGTGATGTGCAGAAAGAGGCCAAAGAGGTGGAGAAAGAGGGAATAGGGGTGCAGAAAGAGGCAGGAGGGGGTACAGAAATGTACAAGAAAGGTGCAGGAAGAAGCAAGACCAGTGCAGAAAGAGGCAAGAGAAGTGCAGAAAGAAGCAAAAGAGGTACAGAAAGAGGCAAGAGAACTGAAGAAAGAGTCAAGAGAGGTACATAAAGAGGCAAGAGACGTGCACAAAGAGGGATGAAAGGTGCAGAAAGAAGCAAGAGGGGTGCAGAAAGAAGCAAAAGAAGTGCAGAAAGAAGTAACAGAGGTGCAGAAAGAGGCAAGAGTAGTGCAGAAATAGGCAAGGGAGGTGCAGAAACAGGCAAGAGTGGTGCAGAAATAGAAAACAGGGGTGCAGAAAGAGGCAGGAGAGGTACAGAAAGAGGGAAGAGGGGTGCAGAGAGAGGCAAGTGGTGTGCAGAAAGAAGCAAGTGAAGTGCAGAAAGAAGCAAGAGAGGTGCAGAAACAGGCAACAGATGTGCAGAAAGAGGCAAGAGAAGTACAGAAAGAGGCAAGAGAGGTACAGAAACAGGCAGGAGAGGTGCAGAAAGATGATCAGGGGTGTAGAAAGAGGCAAGAGAGGTACAGAAAGAGGGAAGAAGGGTGCAGAAAGAGGCAAGAGGGGTGCAGAAAGAAGCAAGTGATGTACAGAAAGAGGCAGAAGAGCTGCAGAAAGAGGGAATAGGGGTGCAGAAAGAGGCAAGAGGGGTGCAGAAATTTACAAGAGAGATGCAGAAAGAAGCAAGAGCAGTGCAGAAAGAACCAACGGAGGTGCAAAAAGAGGCAAAAGGGGTGCAGAAAAAGGCAAGAGAAGTGCAGAAAGAAGCAACAGAGGTACAGAAAGAGGCAAGAGAACTGCAGAAAGAGGCAAGAGAGTTGCAGAAACAGGCAACAGAGGTGCAGAAAGAAGGCACAGGCGTGCAGTCAGAGGCAAGAGAGGTGTAGAAAGAGGGAAGATGGGTGCAGAAAGAGGGAAGAGGGGTGCAGAAATGTGCAAGAGAGGTGCAGAAAGAAGCAAGAGAGGTGCAGAAAGAGGTAAGAGAGGTGCAGAAACAAGGAAGAGGGGTGCAGAAAGAGGGAAGAGGGTGCAGAAAGAGGTAAGAGAAGTGCAGAAACATGCAAAAGAGGTGCAGGAAGAGGGAACAGTGGTACAGACAGCGGCAAGAGAGGTACAGAAAGAGGAAAGAGGGGTGCAGAAAGAGGCAGGAGGGGTACAGAAATGTGCAAGAGAGGTGCAAAAAGAAGCAAAAGCAGTGCAGAAAGAACCAGCAGATGTGCAGAAAGAGGCAAGAGGTGTGCAGAAAGATGCAAAAGAGGTGCACAAAGAGGTAAGAAAGGTGCAGGAAGAAGCAAGAGGGGTGCAGAAAGAAGCAAAAGAAGTGCAGAAAGAAGTAACAGAGGTGCAGAAAGAGGCAAGAGAAGTGCAGAAAGTGGCAAGAAAGGTTCAGAAACAGGCAAGAGAGGTGCAGAAATAGAGAACAGGGGTACAGAAAGAGGCAAGAGAGGTACAGAATGAGGTAAGAGGGGTGCAGAAAGAGGCAAGAGGTGTGCAGAAAGAAGTAAGCGAGGTGCAGAAAGAGGCAAGAGAGCTGCAGAAAGAGGCAAGCGTGGTGCAGAAACAGACAAGAAAAGTGCAGAAAGAGGCAAGAGAATTGCTAAAATAAGCAACAGAGGTGTAGAAAGCAGCAAAAGAAGTGCAGAAAGAGGCAAGAGATATGCAGAAAGAGGCAAGTGAGGTGCAGAAACAGACAAGAGGGGTGCAGAAAGAGGCAAGAGAAGTGCAGAAAGAAGCAACAGTGGTGCAGAAGGAAGCAAGAGAACTGCAGAAAGAGGAAAGAGGCGGGCAGACAGAGGCAAGAGGGATGCATAAAAAAGCAAAAGAGGTGCATAAAAAAGCAAGAGAAGTGCAGAAAGAACCAATGGAGGTGCAGAAAGAAGCAAGAGGGGTGCAGAAAGAGGCAAGAGAAGTGCAGAAAGAAGCAACAGAGGTATAGAAAGAGGCAAGAGAATTGCAGAAAGAGGCAAGAGAGTTGCAGAAACAGGCAACAGAGGTGCAGAAAGAAGGAACAGGCATGAAGACAGAGGCAAGAGAGGTGCAGAAAGAGGGAAGACGGGTGCAGAAAGAGGGAAGAGGGTTCAGAAATCTGCAAGAGAGGTGCAGAAAGAAGCAAGAGCAGTGCAGAAAGCTCCAACAGAGGTGCAGAAAGAAGCAAGAGGGGTGCAGAAAGAGGCAACAGAAGTGTAGAAAGAAGCAAAAGAGGTGTAGAAAGAGGCAAGAGAACTGGAGAAAGAGGCAAGAGAGGTGCAGAAACAGGCAACAGATGTGCAGATAGAGGCAAGAGAAGTACAGAAAGAGGCAAGAGAGGTGCAGAAACAGGCAGGAGAGAAGCAGAAAGAGGGAACGGGGTATAGAACGAGACAAGAGAGGTACAGAGAGAGGGAAGAGGGGTGCAGAAAGAGGCAAGAGGGAGCAGAAAGAAGCAAGTGATGTGCAGAAAGAGGCAAAAAGAGGTACAGAAAGAGGGAATAGGGGTGCAGAAAGAGGCAAGAGGGTGCAGAAATTTACAAGAGAGATGCCGAAAGAAGCAACAGCAGTGCAGAAAGAACCAACGGAGGTGCAGAAAGAGGCAAGAGGGGTGCAGAAAGAGGGAAGAGAAGTGCAGAAAGAGGCAAGAGAGTTGCAGAAACAGGCAATAGAGGTGCAGAAAGAAGGAACAGGCGAGCAGAAAGAGGCAAGAGAGGTGCAGAGAGAGGGAAGATGGGTGCAGAAAGAGGGAAGAGGGGTGCAGAAATATGCAAGAGATTTCCATAAAGAAGCAAGAGCAGTGCAGAAAGAACCAACAGAGGTGCAGAAAGAGGCAAGAGGGGTGCAGAAAGAGGCAACAAAAGTGCAGAAAGAAGCAAGAGAGGTGCAGAAACAGGCAACAGAGGTGCAGAAAGAGGCAAGAGAAGTACAGAAAATGGCAAGAGAGGTGCAGAAACTGGCAGGAGAGGTGCAGAAAGAGGGAACAGTGGTGTAGAAAGAGGCAAGAGAGGTACAGAAAGAGGGAAGAAGGGTGCAGAAAGAGGCAAGAGGGGTGCAGAAAGAAGCAAGTGATGTGCAGAAAGAGGCAGAAGAGGTGCAGAAAGAGGGAATAGGGTACAGAAAGAGGCAAGAAGGGTGCAGACATTTACAAGAGAGATGCAAAAGAAGCAACAGCAGTGCAGAAAGAACCAATGGAGGTGCAGAAAGAGGCAAGAGGGGTGCAGAAAGAAGCAACAGAGGTACAGAAAGAGGCAAAGGAACTGCAGAAAGAGGCAAGAGAGTTGCAGAAACAGGTTACAGAGGTGCAGAAAGAAGGCACAGGCGTGCAGACAGAGGCAAGAGAGGTGTAGATAGAGGGAAGACGGGTGCAGAAAGAGGGAAGAGGGGTGCAGAAATGTGCAAGAGAGGTGCAGAAAGAAGCTACGGAGGTGCAGAAAGAGGCAAGAGAGGAGCAGAAAGCAGGAAGAGGGGTGCAGAAAGAGGGAAGAGGGTGCAGAAAGAGGTAAGAGAAGTGCAGAAACATGCAAAATAGGTGCAGGAAGAGGGAACAGTGGGGCAGACAGTGGAAAGAGAGGTGCATCAAGAGGGAAGAGGGGTGCAGTAAGAGGCAGGAGGGGTACAGAAATGTGCAAGAGAGGTGCAGGAAGAAGCAAGAGTAGTGCAGAAAGAACCAACAGATGTGCAGAAAGAGGCAAGAGGGGTGCAGAAAGAGGCAAGAGAAGTGCAGAAAGAAGCAAAAGAGGTGCAGAAAGAGGCAAGAGAACTGGGGAAAGAGGCAAGAGAGGTGCAGAAAGAGGCAAGAGAGGTGCACAAAGAGGAAAGAAAGGTGCCGAAAGAAGCAAGAGGGGTGCAGAAAGAAGCAAAAGAAGTGCAGAAAGAAGTAACAGAGGTGCAGAAAAGGCAAGAGAAGTGCAGAAAGTGGCAAGAAAGGTGCAGAAACAGGCAAGTGAGGTGCAGAAACAGACAAGAGGGGTGCAGAAAGAGGCAAGAGAAGTGCAGAAAGAAGCAACAGAGGTGTAGAATGAGGCAAGAGAACTGCAGAAAGAGGCAAGAGAGGTGCAGAAAGAGGAAAGAGGCATGCAGACAGAGGCAAGAGGGATGCAGAAAGAAGCAAAAGAGGTGCGTAAAAAAGCAAGAGAAGTGCAGAAAGAACCAATGAAGTTGCAGAAAGAGGCAAGAGGGGTTCAGAAAGAGGCAAGAGAAGTGCAGAAAGAAGCAACAGAGGTACAGAAAGAGGCGAGAGAACTGCAGAAAGAGGCAAGAGAGTTGCAGAAACAGGCAACAGAGGTGCAGAAAGAAGGAACAGGCGTGCAGACAGAGGCAAGAGAGGTGCAGAAAGAGGGAAGACGGGTGCAGAAAGAGGGAAGAGGGGTGCAGAAATGTGCAAGAGAGGTGTGTAAAGAAGCAAGAGCAGTGCAAAAAGAACCAACAGAGGTGCAGAAAGAGGCAAGAGGGGTGCAGAAAGAGGCAACAGAAGTGCAGAAAGAGGTGTAGAAAGAGGCAAGAGAACTGTAGAAAGAGGCAAGAGAGGTGCAAAAACAGGCAACAGAGGTGCAGAAAGAAGCAAGAGAAGTACAGAAAGAGGCAAGAAGGTGCAGAAACAGGCAAGAAAGGTGCAGAAATAGGGAACAGGGCTGTAGAAAGAGGCAAGAGAAGTACTGAAAAGGGAACAGGGGTGCAGAAAGAGGCAGGAGGGGTGCAGAAAGAAGCAAGTGATGTGCAGAAAGAAGCAAAAGAGGTGCAGAAAGAGGGAATAGGGGTGCAGAAAGAGGCAAAAGGGGTGCAGAAATTTACAAGAGAGATGCAGAAAGAAGCAAGAGCAGTGCAGAAAGAACCAACGGAGGTGCAGAAAGAGGCAAGAGGGGTGCAGAAAGAGGGAAGAGAAGTGTAGAAAGAAGCAACAGAGGTACAGAAAGAGGCAAGAGAACTGCAGAAAGAGGCAAGAGAGTTGCAGAAACAGGCAACAGAGGTGCAGAAAGAAGGAACAGGCATGCAGACATAGGCCAGAGAGGTGCAGAAAGAGGGAAGATGGGTGCAGAAAGAGGGAAGAGTGGTGCATAAATGTGCAAGAGAGGTGCAGAAAGAAGCAAGGGCAGTGCAGAAAGAACCAACAGAGGTGCAGAAAGAGGTCAGAGAACTACAGAAAGAGGCAACAGAGGTGCAGAAACAGGCAGGAGAGGTGCAGAAAGAGGTGCAGAAAGAGGGAAGAAGGGTGCAGAAAGAGCCAAGATGGGTGCAGAAAGAAGCAAGAGACGTGCAGAAAGAAGCAAGAGAAGTGCAGAAAGAAGCAACAGAGGTGCTGAAAGTAGCAAGAGGGGTGGAGAAAGAGGCAAGAGAAGTGCAGAAAGAAGCAACAGAGGTGCAGAAAGAGGCAAGAGGGGTGCAGAAACAGGCAAGAGAGGTGCAGAAACAGGCAACAGAGGTACAGAAAGAGGAGTGCAGAAAGAGTGAAGTGGTGCAGAGAAAGAAGCAAGAGAGGTGCAGAAAGAGGGAAGAAGGATGCAGAAAGAGGCAAGTGAGGTGCAGAAACAGGCAAGAGGGGTGCAGAAAGAGGCAAAATAAGTGCAGAAAGAAGCAACAGAGGTCTAGAAGGAGACAAGAGAACTGCAGAAAGAGGCAAGAGAGTTGCAGAAACGTGCAAGAGAGGTGCAGAAAGAGGGAAGAGGGGTGCAGAAAGAGGCAAGAGAAGTGCAGAAAGAACCAACAGAGGTGCAGAAACATGCAAGAGGGGTGCAGAAAGAGGCTAGAGAGGTGCAGAAACAGGCAACAGAGGTACAGAAAGAGGAGTGCAGAAAGAGTGAAGTGGTGCAGAGAAAGAAGCAAGAGAGGTGTAGAAAGAAGGAAGAGAAGTGCAAAAAGATGCAACAGAGGTGCAGAAAGAGGCAAAAGGGGTATAGAAAGAAGCAAGAGAGGTGCAGAAAAAAGCAAGGGAAGTGAAGAAAGAAGTAAGGGAGGTGCAGAAACAGGCAAGAGGGGTGCAGAAAGAAGCAACAGAGGTGCACAAAGATGCAAGAGAGGTACAGAAGATAGAAGCAAGAGAGGTGCAGAAAGCAGAAGAGATGTGCAGAAAGAGGCAAGAGAAGTGCAGAAAGAGGAAGAAAGTTGCAGGAAGAAAGAAGAGAAATGCAGAAAGAGCCAAGAGAGGCACAGAACGAAGCATGAGTGGTTTGCGCACCATTAGTGCCAATTTAACACCCACATTAAGCAATAAGTAACAGGTGACCATTCCAGCTTTGCAAAGGGCCTTTGATCACGCTGTACCACTTGTCGCTGCATTTTTGGTGACGTTTGAGTAGTTTGAGCTAGAAACAAGGATTTTTTTGTTCAAATCTGCAGATTATGCGGCGGATGATGGATTATGTGGCAAATGCGGAAAATGTATAATTATGCAAAAATCGCTGCGGCCGACCAGTCGCATAATTCCAGTGGCCCTGCTCATACCTCTGACTAGGTCCAGAAGTGCTCCTCAGTGGTTCCTTCTTTTTTTGTGTCTCATTGAGTTTATAGTTTAGCTTCTATGGAAATGAGGAAGACTAAACCTGAGGTTACAACTCCACAACACAGACTATCATACCACACAATTACTCTCCAAAACACATTATCCCACTTTACATAATTCATAGACACTAAATACCACATACTTTTTATCCACATAATTTCACTACACAACATACCACATAATTCCATTACACACAACGTACATCCATTCCACTCCCAAAAACATTAGTAAAAAACTTTTACACTTACAACGCCAATAGCTCTACTCTCACAAATGTGAGCCCTATTGCATTGCAATTTCTTCTTTAACTAGTAGTTGTGTTTCCAGAGTGGTGGAGAAAGGGGGTTGGGCCTCTGACCAGCGCTCAGGATTTTTGCTGTGTAGGACTTACAGGAGGTACCAGGATGCCTTCTTGGCCCTCAAAGTCCCTCAGGAGTAAAGTGGACTTCATCCCCAACCAGTAGTGTGCCAGGAGGCGCGTTTGCAGAGTGGTGGACAAACAGGGGCATGGCCTCCGAAGATCTTTTGGCAATCCCACTGTGTGTGACTTACTGGAGGTAACAGATGGGGTAGTTGGCCCCCAAGGAAATCCTTGAGGGCCAACTACCCTTCCTATTACCTCCACTAAGTCTCACATAGCAGGATTGCTAAATTCTGATAGCAGGCCACGCCCCCTTTGCCCACCACTCTGCAAACGCACTTCCTGGCACGCTCTGGGTTGGGGGATGAAGTCCCCTTGCCTCTTGAGGGTCCGTGGGGGCCAACTAGCCCTCCTGTTACCTCCAGTAAGCCCAACATAGCTGGATTGCTGAGAGGTAGTCAGAGGCCACACACCCTTTTTACACCACTCTGCAATTGCGCCTCCTGGCACACTGCTGCTTGGGCGATGAAGTCCACTTTATTCCTAAAGCCCTCAGGACGCAAGGGGACCTCATCGCCCCACCAGCAGTGCGCCAAGGGGTGCGTTTGCATACTGGTGGGAAAAGGGGAGCGGCCTCCAACCACCTCTTGGCAATCCCACTTCAGTGGGATTGCCAAGAGGTGGTTGGAGGCCGCTCCCCTTACTGGGCTTACTGGAGGTAAGAGGTGGGCTAGTTGGCCCCTAAGGGCCCTCAGTAGGGAAGGGGACTTCATCTCCCAACCTAGAACGTGCCAGGAGATGCGTTTGCAGAGTAGTGGTGAAAGGGGGAGGGGCTTCCTGCGCGTTGCGGGGCTTCCTTTTTATTTATTTTTATTTTCAGAAGGGGAGCTGTGTGGCCCCCCTTCCCCTGACCCTTTTGGGCCCCAGGGACCCCATCCCCCGTGGCTGGACCCACTTTTCATTTTTTTTTAAAAATAGAAATGAAGGGTGGCACGGCTTCCCCTCCCAAGGCCGATTCTCGCTAGGCTTTGCTTATATCATTTTTTTAAAGGGGAGGGGGCCATGCTGCCCCCCTCTCCAGGCCGATTTCAGCCCTGGGGTCCCCATCCCCGGGGCCAGACAATTTTTTTTTATTTTTTATTTTTTTAGTTTTAAGGGAGGGGGGCCGAGCGGCCCCCCTCCCAGGCCATTTTTGGCCCTGGGGACCCCATTTCACAGGGCTTGGCCATTTAAAAAAAACATGTTATTTAATTTTCACGGAGGGGGACCGTGTGGCCCCCCTCCCCTGGCCCATTGCGACCACAGGGACCCCATCCCCCGCGGCTTGGCCATTTTAAAAAATATATATATTTTCAGGGAGGGGGCCGAGTGGCCCCCCTCCTGGGCCATTTCTGGCCCTGGGGACCCCATCCCCATGGACATGGCCATCTTTATAGGGACCGCAGGGTGAGCCTGAAGGCCCCCGTGGTCCGGGCCGCCTCCCGCCTTCTGCAGGGCCGGCATTGCTTTTTACCCCCAGGGAGCTACGAACATGCAGCTCCCTGGGGGTAAAAAGCAAAGTGAACTCGCTTTGAACAAGCGAGAGCAAAGTGCTCTTGCTTGTTCAAAGTGAGTACACTGCTTGCTATGGCAGAGCGGGAGCAGTACTGGAGCCAGTCCTGGGGGGTGGCGGTCCCCAGGGCCATGAAGGCCTCCTGGGGGGGGGCTGCGCGGCCCCCCTCCCTTCATATGTAAAGCCCTGGGGAGGTGGTGGTCCACAACGGACCCCCATCTTTTCTAAATTAGTGCCTGTGGGACCCCCTGAGCAGGCCTAGGGTGTCAGGGTGTTTCTACCCTGCCCTCTTTTCTTCTTTTTTCACCCATTATCTTGTGACTCAGGTCAACCGAGTCACAAGATGGCTGCCAACACTTCCTGGTTTGAAGTGTTGACAGCTAATCAGAGTCAAGCTCATCCTCGGGAGGGTTCTCGGATCTACCGCGGTCACCAGATATCCATATTTTTTTAAATAAGAATTTCTCAGGAACTACTGAATGGATTTACACCATTTAAAGCAAAGAGTGCACTCTGGACCAAGAGCTACCTCTCTGCCAAATGTGGTTTAATTCCGTTCGCTGCGACAAAAGTTTCCTATGGAAATGAACATGGAGAAAACACGTTTTGGGACACCCCTTTTTTCTCAGCCCCTGCTTGACGAATCACCCCGAACCTTTTAAGACAGGAGCTGATCAGAACGGGCCATTAGTTTTGAAAATTTCGTGAAGATTCGTCAACCGGCGCCAAAGATATTGGCAAAAGAAAAAAACGCTTTTGAATAGAAACAAGGGGGCCGATTCACAAAAGTAATCTGAGACAAAATCCTAACTTTACGACTTTCGGTATTCACAAAAGGCATTTAGTAGTAGTAAAGTTAGGATTTCTAACTTTATTACTACTAAACTGAGACAAAATCCTAACTTTATGACTTTCGGTATTCACAAAAGGCATTTAGTAGTACTAAAGTTAGAATTCCTAACTTTACTACTACTAAACTGAGAAAAATCCTGGGGCATATTAGCAAGACCGGCGATAAAATTATCGCCGCTTTAGCGGCAGGAAACTGCCGCTAAAACGGCGATAATGGGCTTGCTAATATGCGATATAATTCCAATAGAGCCCAGGTTAGATGTGCAGGACATCTAACCTGGGCTTCTATTGAATTCTATAACGCATATTAGCAAGCCCATTATCGCCGTTTTAGCGGCAGTTTCTCAGCCGCTAAAACGGCGATAATTTTATCGCCGGTCTTGCTAATATGCCTCCCTACCTTACGACTTTCGGTATTCACAAAAGGCATTTAGTAGTAGTAAAGTTAGGATTCCTAACTTTACTACTACTAAACTGAGAAAAATCCTAACTTTACGACTGTCGGTATTCACAAAAGGCATTTAGTAGTAGTAAAGTTAGGATTTCTAACTCTACTATTACTAAACTGAGAAAAATACTAACTTTACGACTTTCAGTATTCACAAAAGGCATTTAGTAGTAGTAAAGTTAGGAATCCTAACTTAAGACCAAAATTTAAGATTGACTGAGACAAAATCCTAACTTTAGTACTCCTAAATGCCTTCTGTGAATACCGAAAGTCGTAAAGTTAGGATTTTGTCTCAGATTACTCTTGTGAGTTGGGCTCAAGGTCCTAACTATAACTACCTACTTGTGACGCCAGTAGGTAATATATGCACAATAACTACAGATATCCACAGCAGCGTAATATATATTAAATACATCCAAAATGTAAAAAATACATTTAATATTATAAATATTTAATAATGTATATAAATATTAACTACAATTGTAATAAGTATAAAATACAAAATAAATATAATACATTATAATAAATTCAAAATTTCTAAATGGAGCATTTTTAAACAAACAATTTACAAATTCAATATTCAAAATATAAAACATTGAATAAAATATAAATTGAATAATAAGTATGTCAAATATCTTCCCACCCTATGCCCTTATAAACCTAACATCACACTAAAAAAGATATTATGAATCTTTATTTATTTAAAAAAAACAAAATTAAAATCACATAAAATAAAACCAAGATAAGGGTTCCGTGCTCACTTTGCCACTGGAACCTATCTATACCTGGCCTATAAGCATTGATAAGGGTGGAAATAGTCCTGGGTTGCTTGTGTTCCTAATCAGCAAGAACAGGGCCTAGCAGCTCGGGCTGGACTGTTCCCATTGGAGCAGGGTCAAGACTAATTTGCATGTGGCTCAGTCCAAATTGTGGTGGCACGGTGGGTGAAAAACAAGGGATTGGGATGCAGCCTGAGTGATTGCAGAGGCTGAGATCAGTTCAAGCAGTCCATCCATCACTTTGTTTTGATGCCCCAAGTGTGACGGTATGCCCAGATGTGGGTCCAGTGCTCACTGTGCCACTGGAACCAAGCTATACCTGGCTGATGGGCCCTAATAAGGGCGAAATTGGTCCTCGGTTGCTTTTGTTCAAGTTCAGGGAGGACCTGGCCTGCCCTGGCAGTTCAGGCTGGACTGTTCCAGTTAGAGCAGGGTCAATATTGATTTGCACATGGCTGAGATCAATTTAAGCATTTTATTCATCACTTTGTTTTTAATGCCCTGAAAATAATCTGATGCAAAAACTGCCAAGAGTTTCACATGAGATAGTATGGCAGGTGAGCAGGCAGGGTTGGGCTTCAATGTGAGTCCAGTTTTATCCAAAAGAGCCATTAACTTCTCTCTGTTAAGGCTGTAATATTTCTAGATTTCTTAACTTCTTTAGCCAATAAGTGTGGCCCTCTGAAAGAAAATCCTCTCTTTGTCATTGTCGTTTGTTTAGTTGACATAATATCGCCATGATGGCATGAGCAAAGTGTGGTCGGTTGTATCATGCTCATTTATATACTGGTGATGTTAATGCTGATTTTTCCACCAACCCGACCATGCATTTTGTTTTCTGCGCAATATGACATTTTCAGTAGATAGTGTTGCCTTTGCATGTTTACACCCACCTTGCATACAATTAAAAACGTCTTCATGTAGCATGGTGCAACACAGTTTTTTGCACCATGCAAGGGGTAAAAAGCATGCAATTCCTACATTTCACTAGTTAGGGCCTGATTATGAGTTTGGCGGTGTGGGAGCAGGCCGCCACTCCTCACTCCCACACCGCCAAATTAAACTTCGGCCCACCCGCCAGATTAGGAGCTTTCTCCTGGACTGGCGAGCGATGCTTTGGCGGTCCCACGGCAGTGCTGTAATAAGGCTATGTGAGACTTTGCACGTCACGGCATGAACTGTGAAATCCATGCCGTGCAGGAACAGGGGTGAATACAGACAGGGGGGCTCAACATGTAAATTTTGTGCAAAATCAACATAGTTTAGTGTTATTAAGTTTATTTAGTGCCTCATTAATAGGGAATTGGTGTAGGGCAGTGCCGTAAGTCATCTTGCTGCTATGCCCTACGCCAATGTGAAAGGGCAGGAATGCATCGTATTTATGAAATATGGTGAATACCTGTCCTTTCCCCCTGCGCTAGCGCACAATATGCTGCCTAATGTCAATGTAGGCACCCTTGCACCATGGTGCAATTGTGTCTGCGTAGCATGCAGGACTGGTTTTGTGCAGGAAGGGAAAACTTCCAGCACAAAAACAATTCAGAGAGGCGTTTTACTCTTTAGTCATCATAAGCATTTAATGTTCTTTACAGACCAATATATTTTCAGTCCAGGGCATCTGCATACCGCAGCACTTGTAAGTGTTGGCCAACGAGTTTGAGGGAAAGGGCCTTAAATGTTGTGATTGAAAGTCTAAATCTGCTGTGTACAGGCTAAAGAGTAGGGGTTCTGAAACACACCCCTGCTTTAGTCCGCTGTTGCTATAGAAGCACGCGGAAAGAAAGAAACTAGTGCCACAATTTATTTTAACCCATGGTTAACTGTAGAAGAGCAGAATAACCTCTAACCAGGGATGGTCAATGCCCGAAGCCAGCAGACTGCTCCATAACAGACCTACACCAATGCCATCAAAAGCCTTACTGTAGTCTATAAAACTTACATGACGTGGAAATAATGATCAGGAAATGGGAAGAAAATAAGTAAATTTTCACAAAATCAGTTTGATAAAATGAGAGCAATACTATTATTATTCGACCACTTTTCAAGAGCCGTCAGAAGGAGTTTGGCATATGCCTTTGCATCAACATCTGTAAGAATGATTAAGTGGAAGTTACTCTGATCCTCCATTCCTCCTTTCTTAACTATGGGTGCAAGATCGAGCACTTCCCGGACTTCAATATCAAGCTAGTTTAAAACACAGCACTAAACAAAGGGGCAAACCATTTTGACAATTTGTGCCTGTTGGCCCCTCCTGAAATTTATCCAGCACAGGATGAGCGCACAATGCTACTGTGTGATTTCTCCATTCCTCAAGGATGGCATTACTTGCTCCATTACTGATCTTGATTTTATTTAATTTAATAAAAAGTTAAAAATTTTGTTGATCTTTGCCTTTAAAATAAACATTACTTTGTGCCACTGTTTCTGAATGAACTTTTGCTTTGCAGCCCAAATGTCTTTTTTATAGAATAATTTTTTGAGTAAGGCGTTCAGTAGACAATGGGGTTTATAATAAAAACCACATTCCCTTGTGCACCATCAACCTATTCTCACTGAGCTCAGCAGAGAATCAGCCATTTTTTACTTACAGACTCCCTCCTTATTTAATCTATTGGATGTCAGTATAAAGGTTATTAATGAAACTAAAAGCATTGTCCATGTAAGAGTTCCCGCCTGTCGAATGTTCCATCATAGTAAGTTCCTGAAATATATCTATTTTGATGTATTTGTGTATCGGTCTAACAACCACCTTAGACAGATATTCAATTATTGTATGGTGTGCTAATTCACTCAAATCCCCCCTCCCACAATAGCTTGACCCTGTTCAATCTTGCATGAGTCTGCATAACTAAGAAAAGTCACTGTCTTCTCTTGGGAGATCAGACATTTCCTTTTCTTGACACAGTAGTGAGGCAGAAAGATATATATATATATATATATATATATATATATATATATATATATATATATATATATATATATATATATATATATCGCCACACTCCGCCTCAACGTTCCTGCGGGAACAAACGGAAGACGAACCCAGATTTGGTGTAACTTTTCGTTTATTTGCAGTGAGCCACCATTACTGCCATGACGCGTTTCGGCCAGACTCGGCCTTGATCACATGACGCGCGTTTAGATATATTCACCAAACTCCTTCACAGCGTGTCAGTTTCACCAGGCACAAAGAAAGAGTGCGGACCTCATCAGCCTTCAATTTGCAATGTTTATTTGGGCTCCCCAAACAATGCTGCTGCCATGACGCGTTTCGTCCCTCTAGGGGACTTGATCACATGACGCGCTGGTAGTTTAGGCAGTTATTTAAATACTCTTTACAATTGTGTCACGTGACAACCTTCTTAAAGTGCACAGTGCTCATAAATAAATAAATAAATAAAGATGACATATCCGAACAATCAAAATTGACAATATAGCTCCTGCATAAATGCTGTTTACACCGATTTGTTTCTAAAATACATATATGTATAAATATATAAATACATATAAAATTTCTATAAATATATAAATATTACATTGAAAATCAGTTCTAATACATTTCTTAGTCATGGCTCAAATGCTTTTTTTTGGAATTTGGTACCATTTATTAGTACCCTCTTCCCCCTCATGTATATAATATATATTGTCATTATCTATGTTTGGTTTCAAAAAATGAATAAAAAGTGTTTGCACCTCTATCGTGATGTCTGCCTTAAACTATCTATTATAACCAGAGAAAAAAAGAGAGAATAAAAAAAGTGAATGAAAAAGTTTAAAACCTAAATATTCTAAAAATTCTATTTAAGCGGTCTAGAAAAATGTTAACTTAAAATGTTGAGGGGCAAACTGGTTGATTTAATCTATAGTTACTTCAAAGTTATTTACTAGTATACTTTATTTAGACACATCATATAAAAAGAGAGAAAGAGAGAACCCGAGTATCTATGTGTGATTCACGTGCTCAACAGATGTTCACAGATGGTTGCTGTATTTTAGAATTCTTTTAGAATTTAAATTTAAGTTTAAATTTGTACTAGGAGAAGTTTGGCTAAATCTGACTACACTCCATGCCTCGTTTGTCTAAACTTGTGAATTCAGAAAATTAGACTGACATGAAGTTCCTTAGTGGCATTCAATCCATTTGGCTGTTTAGTGTCGAGATTTAAGATGTATTGCATCTCTAATTTGCGGAGGGCTTTCTCACGATCACCCCCTCTTTTGTTGACTGGAATACAGTCAATCAAATAATATTTAAGGTCTTTGGGATTGCCTTCATGTTTTTCACTAAAATGGCGAGCCACTGGGTATGTGGTGTCTTTATTTTTAATTGCTCGTATGTGCTGGAGTACCCTTTTGTGACCCTGTAAAATAGTGCTACCAACATATTTTAATTTACATGGGCACTCCAGCACATACACCACATATATATATATATCTAGTGAAGCTCCACATGTCGATGAATAGAAGTGTGGGTATAGTTACTTAGGAAGTCTGATAAAGTCTGATTAATATGTCATTGGAATTCTGTTAAATTGAGTGTGTACAGAGAGTCCAGGACGCAGCAGGCTGACGGTAGGACCGCTAAGGTCATAATCAGGCCCTAATTGTAGAATATGCTACAAACAGCCAATTCACCTTTCAAATGAAACAAATGATAGTACCAGCCTATTTCCCTGTCACAGAGGTAGCTAACCACTAGAATTTACTAATAAAAAACATTTTCTACCAACAAAAGGAAGACAAACAAAGCCCCCTAATGGATATTACAAATACTATGGTGGAATGCCTATGACAGCATCATGGCACAGTAAGCCAAAACTAACAATGCAGTGGAAGGATGGCACAATGCCTTCCAATTCACACTAGGCACCCAACCTATATACTATACATTTATAGTAGCATTGCAAAAAGAGAAAAGCTTCAGACAACTATGAATGGAGCAACCTGTTAGCTGAATTACACCTAAACTTAGCAAACAAATAAAAAGAATATATGATATGCTGCAATATAAAGTCAAACTCTCCATAAACAATAAAGCAGTAGATTACTTAGAAGAAATAGCCAAAAACATATAATAAAATAAATAATAACCTATAAAAGTCCCCAAAAACTGTCACAAAATCTAAACCAAGATGACAAACCATTTTTTATATAAACAATAAACATAATAATTTAATATTTTATTACATCAGTCTAAACATTAACTAAAACGCCAATATTCAATAAAACTGAAGTAATAAAATAATATATACATTATTTACATTAAAATGTAGGATTGAGCAACCAAAATGCTCAAAGAACAAACTCAAACCATCACGTAAAATGAATGCAACACACAAACCATACATTTCCAAATAACAATATCATAATATTTGCACAAACAATAAAATATAGCATTTGCCAACCCCCCCAAAACAATATATATAGCTCCCTGTTGAGTACCAGCAGAACGTCTTCTGTATCCATGTAGTCAAAATTAATAATCCACCAAAATATGAAAAATATTTTCAAAAAAGCCCCCCCAAAAATGCAAAAATTAAACAATTCCAATAGACATCCCTCAAAACAAACAAGTATGTAGGAACCATTAAAAACCCGAAAAGGTGTTTAAAAAAAGAAACGCTCCTGGAAACCCAAAAAAAATAAATCAAAGCCAAATATATTGGTTTATTATAAACTAAAAGTAATTTCCTTAAAAAAAAAACGGTAACTCCCAACGCCCATAGGACAAGTTTATTGACAAAAACCTGTAAAGTAAACATTAAGCCCACCGGCAAACTACAGAGCATTCCCAAAAATACATATGCATTACACTTAATCATCATAAAACACATTAAATAGGAGAATATAACATAAAGTAAAAAAAATTACAAAAACAGTGTACTAAAACCCCAATCTTTAAACTAGTAAAAAACACTACCATTAACACAACTATGGGACTCACTACGATGTCGGGTGGAAAGCCTCCACCTGACAGTCGGAATGTCCTAGACTGCGTCGGAACCCTTCCGTCTGATTCGGTCAGTTTACAATCCGCCCGACGGATTACGATGTTCGCTGTCGGATTGTAAACCTTGTTGTCCTTCCAAATCGGTTCCGACTGGCTCTCGGAGAAGTCGTGTCAGTCGGAACCGCATCGTGCAGCTCTACGGACAGCGTTTTTGACCGACCGATTACGATGTCTATTTTCAACAGCCTTTCTGACACGAAAAGGCTGCCGGAAAGTGACTTTGGGGGCCCCTAGCAGGGCCCCCTTATTCTGGCAGCCTCCAATTGGGTGCTGAGTGGGTACCCAAGGGACCCCCCTGTAAAACCCTGTTCTGAGTGGCTGGCACTGTGGGGTGCCTGCCACAGGGTGCAGGGTTTTACACACACACCCTATTTCCCCATAGGAGCCTGGGTTGTTGGTCGGAACATGGGCTCCCATAGGGAACAACGGGACTCCGACCGAACAGTGTTTGATTGCATCGTAATCGGTCGGGCAGAACTGCAGACCGCGAGTCGGTTGGTTCCCGAGTCCGAGACGGTGTCAGGTTGAAACTTTCCGCCCAACATCGTAATGACGCCTTAAATGTACAAAAACCTCACAAACAACACTATAACTAACCTGTAGACCTACACCCCCCACCCTCAATACCATTATAAAACATTTATAAAGAACTTACTTGTTCTGACGAACAGCAGTATCATACTGTGACCTCGATCCCAGAAAATAGACTTAAAATGACGCAAGTAGACTACAAAATATAAGGTAGCTACCTCCCCATTGAAGTGAATGGGGAAAACATTCAAAAATGTTAAAGAAATGTATTAAAAATGTTTAAAAACATTATTAAACATGTAAAACTTGTCAAAAATGGTTATAAAAATTTAGAAAAATGGTAAAGTATAAATTAAATGATAGTGAAAAATATATACAATTATTTAATATATACTAAAAAAACAGGCTAAAATGATGTTCAAAATATGTGTATAAAATAATGTAGAAAAAGCTAAAAAATGTTAAACAGTGGTAAAAGTGGACAATGTAAAACATGCAGTACAATTTAAATATGTTTTGCATTTTTATGTAATAATAAAATGTTTTATTTCTTTTTCTATATATAAATGTTTATTTTTCTTTTGAAATAAAAATGTTTCTAACTGTAAAAATAAAAAATAAACTACATTTTGAAAACATAAATAAATTAGCAGAAATGTTTTACGTCTTTATTAGATAAAAAATATATAATTGATAATATTTATTACAAACATACGACTAATTTTTATAATATTGCTAAACGCCAACAATACTAATTAAATAACGCAAACTATTTCTACTACATACAAATTCAATTTAAATAAAGTATTGCACGCTAAATTTATAAAATTAACTAATGACAATCCAACATAAACCATTTTAACAAAGTGTTGGAGACTAATGGGGTGACATTTACTATTCCCACTCCAATCTATACTAATTTCCAGAAGGTATTTGACACTAAAGGGGTGACATATACTATTCCCACTCCAATCTATACCAATGTGAGAAAAGTGTTGGGCACTAAAGGGGTGACATTTACTTTTCCTACTCCAATCTATACCAATTTGTGAGTGTGTGGGACACTAAGGGGATGAGATTAACTATTCCCACTACAATCGAAAGCAATTTGGAAAACATTTTGGACACTAAAGGGGCAGCATTTACTATTTCCACTTCAATCTAAAACAATTTGGGGAAAGTGTTAAACACTAAAGGTATGACATTTACTACTCCCATTCAAATATGTGCCAATTTGAAGGAGGTGTTGGGCACTAAAGGGGTCACGTTTAATATTCATACTCCATTCTATACTAATTTGGGGAAGGTGTTGGATACTAAAAGAATGACATTTACTATTCACACTGTAATCTATACCAATTTGTGGAAGGTGTTGGGCACTAAAGCGGTGACTTTTACAATTCCCAATCCAATCTATATCAATTTGTAAAGGTGTTGGACACTAAAGGGGTGAAATTTTGTTATTCCCACCTCAATCTATACCAAATTGGGGAAGGTGTTGGACACAAAAGATGTGAGATTTACTATTTCCACTCCAAAGGGATGGCATTTAGAATTCCCACTCCAATCTAGCACAATTTCAGAAAAGTGTTGACATGTTGCTTCTGCCCGACACCGACTCGGTCCTGGAACTGACCAACACCCTGTCGGTGGTCCCAACTGCCTAATTAGGATGCGACTGAACACTGTTTGGTCGCATTCCTACATTTCCCTATGGAAGCATGCATTACAGCCATACACCGGCCGTAATACATGCTCCCATAGGAGCATACCATTTTCCCTTAAAAACACAATATCTTGCAGGTAAAAACAATTATAAATCCATTATTTTTACACATTAATACAACTAAAAACACAAATTTCAACAATTTCATTATTAATATATGATCTAACTAAGAACACACGGTAAAAAAATATAATATACATATAGAAAAAAACAATATTTTCTAAATTGATATTTTGTACAATTATGTTAAAAACAGCACTTAAAATTATATTTTTACCTTCGATATTCCTGTTGCTGATTTTTTTGACATCCCAATATTCTTGACACAACATTTTTGTACCAAAATATTTTTTTTCCTGATACTTTGTCGAAACACCACCTTTTGTGCACACCTCAACATTTACTTATTCTGATCTACAAGAGATGTTGAAGAGCTACTTGAGGGCTTTGATCTGAGACCATTTCCTAAATTGGGCTAGAAGTTGTGGGGATTAAAGCAGCCGGGTGGAGACCAAGAGCAACTTTCGCTACTTTAGTCTAACAAGAAAAAATCAACCTTTGTGAACTCCAAGCAAAAGTCACTGCCTTCACTGAGCCCTACATATCTTCAGTCTTTGAGTTAGCATCCATTTTCTGGAAGTTAATAGTAATAATAGAGTGGGCATAAATCAGGGACTGTGAAAGCATTTCCTTGCTGTTAACTTTTTTAAAGGGAGGCCATTCTTTATTATGTTAGGTGGTTTAAGTGAGCGGTGGTAGAGTGCATGTTGACATTCCAAACCCCAGCCTTAATCAAAAATGGATAAGGGATAAGTACAGGAGAAGGTTTCTGGCTAATAACCTGACCAGCTACGTAAGATGTAACCATTTTATTTTTGAGAAGTTTCTTTAGTCTTTTTGTTGTATTTTCTCACTGGAGTGAAAGGAGGCTCCTGACTTTCTTCAGCCAACCCAGACCCCAAGCTTTCTTCAAAGCTGGTATTTCATTCTGTTTGTATTAGGTCCTGCTGGACCTTAGATTTTGAACAAAGCCTTCATCTTGTTTCAAGCACTTGGGACATGGACACATGTTATTACGAGATAAATGCATGACAATGTTTTCCTTTTTTGATTGTGATGTTAAATTGTCCTCCGTATTTAAACCCATGTACTTGCTAAAGAAACTAGTTTGGGCTTTGGATTGAAATCCTTCTATGAAGTCTGGCACCATAGATAACAAAACCACTGGCAAGTGAGTAAGTCTGTCGATTAAAGGGAAAAATGACAAGATAGAGCCATCATTTTTTACTCTTTCCTTAATAAGTACATTGGGGTGCTCAGTGAACCTTGCAACAATAAATGGATGAAATATAGGATGGCTAAATTTGTAGTTGCTCAACTTGCAAGTCAAATGTGTCTGAGTGCCAAGTCTGTATTTGTTGCATCCAGAGTAGAAATAGAAACAGCTACCACCTTGTGAGAGGTATTAGTACTATTTTTTTCAATGCCATGACAAATACTGTTTGATGTATCATTTTGTACTGGGCTTTAAATCTAGTTGTGATCATTCAGTGTTTAACCATGCTATCTAGGTGATCAGTATGAGTTATGGGGGATGCGCAGGCTGATTCACCAATGTCCCGTTCTGGCACCACTAAACCTGAACACTGCCCGCCCCCCAGATTATGATACAAATCGTGGTCTGGCAGGCGGACAGTGTGGCAGTCCCACGGTGGTGCAGTAGAAAGCTGTTAACACTGCCCCGCCATGGGACTGCCACAGCATGTTCCAGCACGGCATTGACTGTAAAGTCCATGCCGTGCAGGAATTGGGGAGTGCTTGCACACAGGGGGGCAAAAATGCGCACAAAATGTGCCCCCCTGCATGCACCTACCTGCATGGAGCAAGGGGGGCCCTGTAGGGCCCCTTTTGTTTCCCCACTGCCAGCTTTTACACGGCGGTGCTGACTGCTAATTTAGGCTGGCAGTCAGGAAACTCAAAATATGCATGGCGGTGCCCCAGCAGCACCGCCAGCATATTCTGAGCCCCTGACCGCCACGTCACCACCAGGGAATGCGGTTCCCTGACGGTTGCAGCGGTTAAATGGTGGTCCGACTGCCAAACATATAATATGCCGGTTGGACCACCAGTGCGGTGGTGACTGGACCGCCGCAGCCCCATGAGTCTGGCGGTCCATGGACCGCCAGACTCGTAATAAGACCCTAAGAAAGACTCTTGTATACAAGATGGAAAACTGTCGCTTGAAATACCTATATTATGTATTAGGTGTCTTATGCATGCCTACCTTTAGATCAACCCAATTATTCTAGGTATACTGGGTGGTTGTGTTAATGCTATAAGCAAAAGCAGAAGCATGATCTATCTACTGCTGGTGGTAGTTGCAAGAAATAGGATTAATAGTTGAGAGGGGTGGGTACCCAACTGTAAGAAATTGGGTTATTGGTTGATGGGGGTGAAACCCTACATTAGCAGGAACCACAGTCCTTGACAGGTTAAACTTCCAAGCAAACTCTAAATTATTCTCTGCTCAACTCTCTGGTAGCTTGACATAGAGCAGTCAGGCTTAACTCAGAGGCAATGTGTAAAATATGTATGCAGCATTTCAATTTTTCAAACAGTATTAAAGTGAAAGCACAACATAAGAAAAATCCAACACCAATTTAGAGAAATAGAGCAATTTTTAATTAATCAAACAAGACTAAAATGACAGAAATCCAATCAATAGAACAGGAGATATGCAATTTTAAACATTTAAGTGAAACTAGCACCAAAAAGCACAAAGCATCAACTGTGGGTACCTGGTCACCCTAGATCGGGACAAAGTCACAAGTGTCACAAGTTCAGGCTGACTGTGATGGAGCGTGGCGAGGTTACAGAGACCCAGTTAGGCCTGCTGGACAAGAGTACCTTAAATTTTGATTGTTGAGCCCCTCATTGAGGATGCGTCGGTCAGCTGAGGCAATGCGAGGTCCTGTTCGGAGATGCATCTTGGAGCGTCGGTTCTGAAGAGCTGCGAAGCTGCTATGTGAAGTTCTGCACCATGGTCGAGGAGGCCGTCAATGAAGGGGCTTGCAATGTGAAACCCTGCATCGTTCTCGAGGCTGCTGTTGCCAAGTGGCTTGCGATGCAAGTTCTTGGCACTGGGAAAGTCCACGCAGCAGAGGCGATGTGTTCGTTCTGCTAGTGGCTGAGCCGCACAGCAGAAGAGGTGTGTCAGTTCTGCTGGGTCCACAGATGGGCTGGCAGAGCACCTTCAGGCCCACTTCCAAGGGTCCAGGACTGGGGTGACCCTGCTTGACTGTGTAGCACTCACACATGGAATAGTCCTATTGTTGGGATCAAGGTTGTTGGAAGACTGTTATGTCCCTGAAGCTTCTAATCAGGAGGCCAGCCAACTAGCACTTGGAGTCACTATGGGGTCCTGAGTTAGAGATGATGGTCCAGTCCTTCTCACCCAGGCAAGAGGCCAGCAGGTCAGTAAAGTGAAATCCTTTCAGCAGCACAGCTGTCTTTCTTCCTGGCAGAGTCCACAGGTCCAGAAGTGTACTGAAGAGTTGGGTGTAAGGTGCAATATTTATACCTGGTGCCCACTTTGAAGAGGAGGCGGTTTCTAGGGGTTTCCACCCCTGAGATTCCAGGCACCCCCTTCCTCCCTGCCCTGGCCACAGTTTATCAGGGTTCACAACAGACTAGTGACAAACCAATTTTGAGTGTGCTCAGGAAGAGCCTTTGGGCCAGATGTAGGTGGCCAAATACCGAGCGCTAACGCTGAAATTTGCAGAATTTCAGCGTTTGCGACCGGTAAATAGCCATGTACAATGTAGGTAATGCCAAACGCTATTGCAAAATAAGGAATCGCTAAAAATAAGGGAAACCAGTTAGCGATTCCTTAATTTGCGATTAGCACACACCGAATCCCTAAATAGCGAATCGCTAAATAAGAAATCCTTAAAATAAATCGCAAAATAAGGAATCGCTAAAAATAAGGGAAACCAGTTAGCGATTCCTTAATTTGCGATTAGCACACACCGAATCCCTAAATAGCGAATCGCTAAATAAGAAATCCTTAAAATAAATCGCAAATCGATGTACCAAAAATCGCTATTACCGATTTTTCAAATATTCGTTATTTAGGAATCGCAAATTACCACTGACTCAAAGCAGGTGGTAATCAGGTGCACTGCATTTAAACAGCCCCAAAATGCAACAGTGTGAACACAATGGCGGCCCTCTATGTCATTGCAAGGTGGCTTCGGATGCAAGCAGCAAGACTGAGGATCTGGAGACAGGAGGAACGCGTGTACAGACTGTGCTTTAAATTATTCCAACTGACTGAGGCTGAAATCCATGAGAGGTACAGGCTTCACCCCCAAACCATCCTAGACCTGATACGGGACCTGTACCCACTCCTGGAGCATCAGACACCAAGGGCGCACGCTATACCACCACATGTCATGGTGCTTTGTAGCCTGCACCTACTTGCATCAGGTAGTTACCAGGGGGTGATAGCTGTGGCAGGTGGTGTGTCACAGAGTTGCCTGTCCCGTTTTTTCAACACTTTCCTGGATGCCATGATGCAAAGAATGCACCACTACATACGGTTCCCCAGCGCACAGGCGGAACTGCAGAAAACCAAGATGGATTTTTATCAAAAGGCACAGTTTCCACATGTAATAGGGTGCATTGATGGGACACACATACCAATCTGCCCACCTGCAGCTACAGAGTACATATATCGGAACCGCAAATCTACACATTCTATCAACGTGCAGGTAATTTGTGATGCGGACCACATCATCATCAACATTGTAGCCAAATTTCCAGGGAGCACCCATGACTCCTACATATTCAGGAACAGTGGGATCTACACATGTCTGGCTGGTGGCGAATTTGGGGAAGGATACCTGCTAGGTAAATCAATGTGACACACCCTGATGTATACCTTGGATGAATGTGTTGGTGACTGTTATTAATGACTCTTCCTTTCTCACTCAGGTGATAGTGCATATGCCGTGCGGGCATTTATCCTGACTCCATATCTCAACCCATCTTCCCCATGTGAGAGGAGATTCAATGTGGCACATAGATCTACGCGCAATGTTGTGGAGCGCACATTTGGGCTCCTAAAAAGCAGGTTCCGCTGCCTCCACAAAGTGGTGGTGCACGGCAGTACCGCCCTATCATCTGCTGTAAAATAATAGCAACATGTGCCATGCTGCATAACCTTGCCATAAAGAAAGGAACAGCAGTGGAACTAACTGACTCAGAGGATGAGGGTGAGGATTGTCCACAGCCAGAGCACAGCGCAGCAGGTGTGGCAGCAGCACCAGATGGGAGACACAGACGGGCTGAGATCACACGCAACTATTTCTGAGTAAGTAATGAGACAAAGCCAGTAACTGTAATTGCGTGACGGTGTTTTATTAACCTTAACTCAGGCAATAGCACAGCACACCGCCACACCATGAAGGCCTCAACATGCCATGCCAATATTCACTAAACATTCAAAAGGTGAAATGGGTTACATCACCCATCTCACAATGCCAGGTGATGGCTGTCATTATGTTCTGCGCCCACGCGCAGCACTGCCGCGTTCCCTGGGCACACTGTCCTCCCTGGCGGTCTGTCCTGTGGCAGCTCCGAGCCTTTCACTGTGCCTCCTGGACTCAGTTATCGGGGGGGTGATGCTGCTGCGGCTAGTTGCCTCCTCACTGTGCCCCCCATCCCCTGCACCTGTTGCGGCTATTTGGGTGGTCTGGAGCACTTCCAGGGCACTGGTAACTGTGACCAGCCCCCTTACAACGTCATGGCTGCAGTGGGTCATCTCTTCCTGCATGGCCACCGAGCGCCTGCTGAGAACAGAGGTGGCAGTGGAGAGGCGGTTCACCGCCTTAGTGTAGCCGTCCAATTTCTGTCGGTCCCTGCGCCTCGCCACACGATCTTCATCCAGTTTGCTGCACAGCAGCCTCACAGCCTCTGACATGTCCCGCATGCCCTCAGCCACAGTGTTGTTCATGCTGTTTATGCCCTCCTTAATTTCAAGCATGTGTCTGTTCATGTACACCATCTGGCGTTGAACTGATTTGATGGCTACCCTCGATCTGCGGCGTCTGACACCTGTGTGGGCGCGCTCGGTGGGGGACTGTGTCCCTGCACTGTTCTCATCCTCTACCAGCGTGGAATGTTGGCCTCCCATGCTATCCTCCTCTGACCCCTCCATCTCCTGGAGGCTAGCCACTGTATGCCTCCTGGCTCTCGGTAGTGGTGGCGGTGGTGATGGTGGTGTTGGTGATGGTGGTGGTGGTGATGGTGGTGGTGGTGACGGTGGTGGTGGTGGTGGTGGTGTGTGCTCAGCAGGCGACAAGACCTCCTCATCCTGTGTGTTGGCTCTCCTGGGTGCCTTTCCTGTGTCCCCTTCAGCAGACTTGCGCGCTGCCTCGCCTGTGGAGACTGAATGTACATTTACTCACTTGTCTGGCAGCATTGGCGTAATAATAAATTTCATGACTGCCAATCAAACTGACTGTCCTCCGCTTGCTAATTACTGATGTGTGTCACATGCCTTTGGGTTCAGTGGACTGACTGTTATGATATGTGTTACTTCTGACTACATCTCCCATAATGCATTGCTGGTTTTTTGGAAAACATGTACTGGAGTGGGAATGATACTGGCTCATTGGGGATTGTGGATTGGGGTTGGGGAGTGGGGGGCACAGCATGCTGTGCATGCATCTTACCTTGCCTGTTGCCAGCTCTGGCTGAGCTGTCTGCATCTCCAATCCCACTCACGCTCTCCGGCTGGAGGGTGGACTCCACCAATAGTTCCAGGGCAGTTGGTACAGGCGCTGTAGATGTCCCACCACCTGTCAGCGTGGCTTGCTTGAGCCTTTCAGCCACCCTCTCTTTGGCACATTTTCTGAGGTCATACCAGCGCTTATTTAGTTCATCTGTTGAGCGCTGTGTTACGCCAATTGCATTTATCCTCTCCTGGATCACCAGCCATATTTTCCTCTTTTGGGATTCTGGGACGTGCAGGGAATGTTTGCCGAAGAGCTTGTCGTGGTCCTTTGCCACCTCCTCTATCAGCACCTCCAGCTCCCTCTCGCTGAATTTGTGCTTTCTTTTCGCTCTCCTGCCTCCTTTTCCTTCTCCTGGTTGTCCATTTTTGGTTTGGTGTGTCTGCAAGATGCTTGCAAAGCAGCTCCTGTGTTGTAAGGTCTGCTCCCTGCCTCTCCCACAGCTTCAGCCACAGTGTAGCAGCAGTTGTCAGGCCACTTCCTGCTTGTGATGTCATCAGAATGCACCGGAATGGCAGTTTAAATAGTTAGCGATTTCTTAAAATACCGATTCGTTAATACCGATTCGGTAATACATAATCGCTATTTGCTAATCGGTAAATCGGAATCGGTATTTCATTTCACCGATTTTTACCGATTCGCTATTTTTTAACGAATTATTACCTACATCGGACTTTGCGAGTTCTTAATAGCGATTCGGTAAATATCGCTATTAAGAACTCGCAAATTGAGTTTTACCTACATATGGCCCCTAGTGATGTGCAAGTATGGTAGGTGACAGCTCCTCTCCCTCATTGACCCATCCACTCAATACATGGGTACAGGGAGTACCACTTTACTAGGGACTTACAGGTAAATTAAATGTGCCAATTGGATGCAGACCAATTCAACTATGTTTTAAGGAGCGCGTACAAGCACTTTGGCACTGGTTGGCAGTGGTAATGGGCACAGAGTCCTAAAGCCAGCAAAAACAAATTAGGGTAGAAGCATGACAAGGATGCCAGGTCTAACACCCACTCAAATAATAAACATAATCCTTGTCGGGGTAAACAACAAAAGGCACTAAATATACCTGTGCTTAATCCTTTGGTACCTTGGTACAAAACCAGTCAAGCTTAACTCAGAGGCAATGTGTAAAGTATATATGTAGCATTCAAGGAGTAAAGAAGTGAAAAGTAAGAAAAATCCCAAGCCAACTTATAAAAATAGAGCTAATTGTAATAAATAAAATGACACCAAAACAACAAAAATCCTATTGCGCGAGGGTTGGATACATCGGCCAGATTCATCCCACTGACAATTTTGCCTTCTCTGAGTCCAACTACTGCAGCAGAGCTTTGAGTTGGTGGCTGAGGTGAGGAGACTGTTGTTGGCACGAGAAGGAGGTCGGGCATCGTAGACCGTCACTGTTTGGTTGGTCATCACTGGAGCTTTGCGTTGATGGTTGATGCAGAATTCCACTGTTGACGTTGGATCTCGTAACTGACGCAAAGAGTCGGTCGTCGCTGGAGATTCATGTAGATTCACGTAGGCAGGCATTGTGGATGGTTGTCAGTGATGCAAGGGGTCCATTTGCGGCCCTAAAGAGCCCAAGAACTGCTGGCTCTTCATCTGGAGCTCAGGATTGGTGATTTTAAGGCAGGAGGGTTACACTCTAATGCCAGCTAAGGGTCTTGAACCTTGGAGGGGCAACTCATGGGGATCAGGACGCACTCCAGCAGAGGCCAGCAGCAGGGCTCTGGCAGGTCCAGATGGTGCTGCTCAGCTGGGAAGTTGCAGGGAGGCCTTTTAGGCTTCTTGTGTCCCTGTAGCTCAAAGAGGAGGTCAGTCAACTGACCCTTGGAATCACTTCAGAGGAGCCTGGGCTCAAGGCAAGCAGAATCAGTTTTCCATCTGCAGACAGCAGGGATGTTCTTGTTCTGAATCTTTCACAGGTCCAAGAGTGTTCTGTGAGGTTCTGAAGGTGCCACTTTTATCCCCACTGCCAATCAGTAGGTGTGAGATGCCCCCATGTCTAATCTTACCTCTTTTATGCATTTGGCATCTGGAGTAACAAAGGGCAGGCAGGCCTTGGTATGAGCTGCATTTGTCAGTGGTAGGACAGGCAGTCCTTAGAAGGTAGGAGGAGGGTGAACAGGCCCTTAGGCTAACCTTTGAAGCTCAGAAAGGGCTGAGTACAACCCCCCAAGATATCATGCTCAGCAGAGCAACACTGTGGTGATCTCATGTTAATTACACTCCAGCATGACATCACTGGAATGTAGAATGCCCATCGTGGATTCTGGGTTGTGTGATTCCATGTTAGTCAGTTACCTGGACACTGCTGGAGCTGTGGCTAATAAACATACCAGTTGAAGTATTTCCGTCTGCTGACCTTCATAACATGATTACTTCACTACAATTTGGCGACGATTTAGTCACAGCAAAGGACCCACGCATCAAGAAAGACAATCCAAAGAAGAGAAGTGAGAAGAGCACATCGCTATGAGGAAAACATCATAAGGAAAGTATGATGCCTGCATATTGTGGTTGAATGCTCTGAGTTTGCGTTGGACTGGCAGTTTATAAAAAAAAAAAAGAAAGTGTAAGGAAGCATGCAGTGTTCAAAGAGAGAAACATAACCATTATGTTTGGTTCGGGCTGCGTTTCCAAGTGACTACAGCGTCAGGAGCAGTAAACCAAAACTTTAGTGCGTTTGTAGAAAGGCCCCCACTTTAAAAGAATCGTCGGATACATGGCGCTAAGCAGTAAATAGATCAAAAAAAAGATTTGTACATGGTGTGCGCGCATAAGAAGCAATAGTATACAAAGGAAACGATGGAAAGTGTGCGGGGTGAAACGCGAGGAGAAAAGTGACATTGACAAGAAAATTTTAAAAAAAGGAAGCGTAGTGTGAGGAGACACTCTGCGGTCAATTTTCGGTAGACTTTTGGAAACAACGAAGACATTCTCCGTTAAAAGATTTAGCGAGCAGTTGACATTTTTAAACAAGGCATGCTGTGCGCGTGAGCAAAAGCGCGAGGCTGTACACAGTGTCAACTCGATTGACAATTGAGACACTCACGCGTCAACCTAGCGCGAGGCAGTGGCTCTTATATCCAAGACTGTTGTGTGCGTGTGATGTCTAGCGCCAGACTCGCACTACTGTCACACCCACAAGAGCCGGAAGCGCTGTTGTGTGCGCGTGGTGTGTAGTACCCAACACACATTACTGTCACTGCCGGTTGCGTAAGTTTTAACTAAAAAAAAAAACACAGCGTGATGCCAGAACTTACCTCACTACACCGTCCTCAGTCCTGGAGTAAGAGTGTAAAGGAGTTGGAAACGATCAGAACCCCACCACATCGTCCTCAGTCCTGGAGCAAGAGTGAAAAGGAGTGGGAAACGATTAGAAGTAGGACTACAGGAAATGGCTTCATGAGTAGAACAACTAGAGAGCTGACTTTAGCAATACCAGGAAGTTGATTTTTTTTACAGTTTCTAACAGAGGGAAAATACTTTTCCACACACAGTCTGAACATACATTTTTTTTTTTTTTAAAAGGGGAAAATACTAGGTACTAAAAGAAGCAAAACAAGGACAAATATTAAGTATAAAAAGAGGAAAATATTTTGGAAGGAGAAATACTTACTCTGCACAACCGTGATGTGCACACGCAAACCAAGGTAACTGGACAAACAGTGGGAGCTGATGTATAAGGAGAAACTACTTATTTACAACGCACATCCGTGATGTGCACACGTGAAGAGACGCAATATTTGGAAAATAATTGACGTTTCAACTAGTGATTGATTTTGAATACTTTGTATTTGCAATTTAAACTTAATATGCATTAGTTTAAGAGGAGACATGGCCACTATGCAGAATGTTAATGCTCCTCCCCCATTTCTACAAACTCCTGGAGACCCTCCAGTGGCTTGGAGAAATTGGTACAGAGCTTTCACAAAGTATTTAGGAGCAATTGGAGGAAACAGGTATCGCCCTGAACGCAAAAGGTTTTTATTAGAGCACAATCTAGGCTTTGAAGGTCAATCCATATATGAGCATCTACCACCTTATATTATCCCACATGATCAGGAGGATTTAGATGAATATGAAATAGCTGTAAAAAATTAGAGAAACAGTTTGATGTTCAACCAAGTTTTATAGTTAACAGACATAAGTTTTTACTAGAGAACAATTACAAGATGAGTCCATAGATACTTACGTTGCTGTGTTACGAATGTTAGCGGCAGAATGTGAATTTGAAAACTTCACAGATCAACTCATACGCGATCAGATAGTAGTACGTTGTTGGGATAAGAAAGTACAAGAAAAACTCCTCACTATGAGGAATCCAAATTTAATAGAAACAATTGACATAGTAAAAGGGATTGAAGTGTCACGCAAAGCATTAAAAGAGCTCACTCGCAAGGACACTAGTGGTGTATCAGTTGTGAACGAAAAAACGAGCACTAGACAACACAATAGTTATAAACAAAATCCTAAAAAGAAAGAGTACAAAAGTGGGTTTTTCACACAGAAAAATATTTGTTTTAGGTGTGGGTATTCCTATCATGGACCCAATGGACGTCCGTGCCCTGCTAAAAATGTGAAATGTAAATTGTGTAATAAGATTGGACACTTTGCAAAAGTTTGTCAGTCACCTAAAGACAAGATAAATTCGGTTCCAGATGGAGATTTATGTTACAGTTCAGATGAAGAGGAGATCTGTGCAAGGGGAGTGAGAGATATGATTGTAGTTGTACAAGATGATGAATCTAACTGTGTAGATCCATATGAAGACATTGAGGTAGATGGGAAAACTTGAGGCTCCTTATTGATTCGGGAGCAAGAATGACAATGGTGACCGATGAATTGTTTGCTGAAATCTGGGGAACACGAGAGTTATTGCCTCCAGACAGGAATCCTGTAACGTACGATGGAAGGAAAATAGAATTGTCTGGATATTTTGAATGCCAACTCAAGTTTAAAGATCGCAGCATTTTTGGGAAAGTGTATGTTGCCAAAAAGGTCTAAACATACTTGGGTGGTATCACCAAGGTCTTTTTGGGATGACCCTCAGACCTGGTAGAGACGTGCAAGTATCTTTAGTAACTGAGTGTGAAGGAAACAAAGAGACATCTGAAAAGGTAGAAAGCAGTAGCAAATGGATTGAGAGTTTTCCAGCAGTTTTTGAAGACAAACTGGGGAAAATCAAATTTTTCAAGCACAAAATTAAAGTAAGAGACGATGTCACTCCTGTGAAACATAAGTTGAGGAATGTACCTTTCAGTGTGCGTGAAGACTTAGAGATGATTCTTAAAAAATGTGTGATGAGGGTGTGATAGAACCAATAGAATCATCTTTATGGTTAAGTCCGTTGGTTATCGCAAGGAAGAAGAACGGCCAACTGAGAGTCTGTGTGGACTTGAGAAGTCTAAACAAAGTTATCTGGATTGATTCCCACCCCTTACCCAAGATAGATGATATCATAAGTACATTCTCGGGTGCTAAGTTTTTTTCAAAAATAGACTTAGCATCTGCATATCATCAGGTTGTACTGGAGGAGTCGTCACGACATTTAACGGCTTTTGTTTCTCTCATGGGCTCCTATCAATTCAAAAGGATGCCTTTCGGTCTTGCGTCGGCAGCTGCTGTATTTCAACGTGTGTTAGAGAATGTACTAGAAGGTATTGAAGGTGTGGTAACATTCCAAGATGATATTTTAATAGCGGGTGAAAATATGTCAATCCATGATAAACGAATGCGTACAGTTTTGGAGAGATTACAAAGGTATGGAATTGTGGCTAATCGTGGAAGTGTGAGTTTGCAAAGAATACTATAGAGTATTTAGGACATGTAATTTCTGAGAAGGGAGTTGAACCAAGACCTGGATTAGTCGATGCTATTGTGAAATCTCCGACCCCCAAGAGTAAAGAAAATGTGGCCTCATTCTTGGGAATATGTGAATTTTACTCCAAATTCATTCAAAATTTCTCAGCCAAAACTGTGGGGTTAAGAGAGTTGCTAAAAAAAGAGAAAAGTTTTGCATGGGAGAAAAAATGTCAAGAAGAATTTGAGAGTCTTAAAAAGAAATTGTCTCAGCGGGTGTCCTAGCCCCTTTGATCCTATAAAACAATGTATTATCACTGTAGATGCAAGCAACGATGGTTTGGGTGCCACTATCGCACAGATGAAAGGGAAAATAGAAGTGACCATCGGTTTTGTTTCCAGATCATTGAGGACAAATGAAAAAGTATTCTCTGTTATAGAAAAAGAACTTTTGGCTTGTTGTTGGGCTGTGGAAAGGTTCAAATGTTTTGTTTGGGGAAGGAAATTTGTTCTAAAAACTGACCACAAACCGTTAGTCAGCATTTTGAGTGGGTGTACCATTAAAGATCACACTCCAAGAATAGCAAGGTTAAGTTCAAAGCTTCTACAATATAATTTCGATGTGGAATACATCCCGGGTGGTAAGAATGTAAGGGCAGATTACTTCTCTCGCTCACCATTAAGCTTTACTGAGTATCCAGAAAATAATGATGAAAATGACGAAGAATGTTTGATTGCTAGTATCGATGTTTGCCACGACACTACTTTCACTGAACAAGAATGGACCTTGGAATCTTCAAGGGATGTCGTGTTGAAAAGTGTAAGAGAGTTTGTAATGAATGGGTGGCCAAAAGAAAAAGTTTTACCCCAGGATTTACAACCTTATTTTAAAGTTTCAGATGAATTGTCAATAGAAGAAAATGGTATGTTAGTACGGGGAGAGAAATTTATTCCACCAGTTTCTTTGAGAGATAGAATCATTCTGTACGGTCATGAAGGTCACCTAGGCCAAACCATAACAAAAAGAAAAATCAGAGACAGCTATTGGTGGCCTGGAATGGATTCTGCCATTATTGCTAGTGTTCGTGCATGTGTTATTTGTGCCACTAGTGATAAGAGTCTCAAAACTGAGGCTGTTCCTCTTCAACCTGTGAAATTACCAGAATCTGTATGGTCCAAACTTGCCATAGACTTTATTGGTCCTTTTGGTGTCCTTCCTCGTAAGTTGAGATTCGCCATTGTGGTCGTCGACTACTATAGTAAATGGTGGGAGGTGAGATTCGTTGAAGAGGCAAACACTACCAGTGTCATAAAGTTTTTGAAAAATTTATTTTTGAGGGAAGGTTTTCCAAAAGAAATTGTATCAGACAACGGTGTGCAATTTATTTCGAAAGAAATGAAAAGCTTTCTTGACTCTAATGCCATAACACATAAATGTATCGCTTTATATCATCCTCAAGCAAACGGTCTAGTAGAAAAAATGAACCGCACACTGTCAGAGTGTATACAGTGGGCAATTCAAAACAAGTTTGATGTGCCCAAAGCTGTTGAAGAAATGCTGTGGTCTCATAGGTCATGTCCTAATGCTGTTTCTGGCCTTTCGCCATTTGAAATTCTAAGAGGGCGTCCGCCTGCGTCTAGGTTGTGCCCTGCTTGGTTACGAGAGTGTCAGAACAAAAATGTACATATGTTAAATGTGGACAAAGTTGTGAGACCCAATGTGGAAAAATTTCAGGTTAAAATGAAAGACCACTATGACACTTTGCACAGAGTGAAGTCTCTTGAGAGAGATTTGCGCGTAGGAGATTGGGTTCGGGTGAAAGACCCCAACCATGTACTTAAGGGGATGTCTAAGTTTAAACCACCTGTCAGAATTGAAGTTGTGACCAGGAATGCAGTGAGAACCAGCAGAAATGAGTGGTGGAATAAGGGAAGAGTGGTGAAGGTGCATTGTCATGATGTTCCTTCCCATGATCCTGCTTCTCCATCCACCTCGTTTTTGCGTGCTCGTGTTGTTCCTTCTCCCTCTTCTTCTGACACTGATGTTTATGAACCCAGACCATCGGTTCATTTTCTGTCTGAACGAAGGAGTGATAGACGGAACATTGTTAAACCATTGAGATTTCGTGAATGAACTAAATTCAAACCGGTTGTATATATCTAACACTGTGTTTATGGATTGATAATTCTTTGTATTGCATTATTGTATAGAAGGGAGATATTGTGGTGATCTCATGTTAATTACACTCCAGCATGACATCACTGGAATGTAGAATGCCCATCGTGGATTCTGGGTTGTGTGATTCCATGTTAGTCAGTTACCTGGACACTGCTGGAGCTGTGGCTAATAAACATACCAGTTGAAGTATTTCCATCTGCTGACCTTCATTACATGATTACTTCACTACAAACACCCTGCCCTGTCCCAAGACGCCTTTTCCCTATGTCTGGAAGGAATAAACTAAACACCTGGGGAGAGCCGTCCATAGTCATGTGACCCTAGAAACTGGCAGAAAGGTACGTGTGGTTTGAGCAGAAAAATTCCAATTTTCTGAAAGTGGCATTTTTTGAAGAGGAACATAAAATCTGACTTTGCCATTGAAGAGGATTTTAATTATAATTAATTTGAGTGGAAGAAACATTTCTCTATGTGGTCCCAAACAGAAGTTATCATGTATTAAGTGTAATAAGGTAACTCGTTGTTCTGCAGTCTATGGAAGAGATAGCCTTAGGAGTTTTTCACTGCCAGGACATGTAAAACTTAAATACATGTCCTATTTTTTAATACCACGCACCCTGCTTTAGGAGTAGTTCTGACCTACCTAAGGGGTGACATAAGTAACAAGCATTTGCAATGCAATAGGTCTCGCAATTGCGAGATATTGAGCTATTGGCATTCGAAATGACAATGCCTTTTATTTATGTTTAAAAAACCTGCAGTAATAAAAGGCATTGTCGTTTACAATACCAATATGTCAAAGTTTCGAAAATGCGAGACCTATTGCATTGCAAATGCTTGTTTACCAAAAACCTCGAGGTCCTTAGATACAGTTGCGTTTTGTACCAAAAGGTGCGGGGAAGGCATGTTGTGCTGATCGATACTGTCCATTTGAACCACTGACTGTGTTTTATCTATAATAGATGAATAAGGCCGGCCCACTGTGTTTGGTTTGATTACCTACGTAAATTACACAGTATTGTGAGCAACACCCTACTGGTGCACAGTTGCTTGACTCCCTGCCAGGACAGTGGTGTGGTGCAGCTTTGGCAGTTTTCATTTTCTTCACTCTTGGCCTAACTCTTCCCAGATCTTTGAGCAGTGCAAGAACATTTTTATATATGTCTTTTACGGGCTTCTCCTATCTTACTGAAGGTTTAATTCCCTCCCCTAAAATATTTCAAAGTGTTGAGACCCTCCCAGGCCCTGGGTGTAGTGAACAAGGTATGCAGGACTGCACTGTATCCTACTGCTTACACGTCGATAAGACTGTGGGTATTTATGCGCTTGATGCAAAAGGCGCCCTCTTCTAGGTGCTAACAAGGCGCAGCCACTCTGCACTAACCATCATGATACGGGGGAGTGATTCTGATCTCCGAGCCGAGTGCTGGCATTACTACCCGCCGCTTCCACAGACACACGGCTCGAGGCAATTACATGATTCCATGTAATCCTCTTGCAGCAAAATGGCAGCTGTGGCCGATGCTGATGACACTTAAGGGAAGCCGTCAGTATCTGAGCTTCACAGGCAGATCACAGTTCACTATAAAATCCACAGGACAGCTGCATTCTGCCCTCCCTGGAGGGGCGCACAGACCCTGTCATGGAACCGAACCCTCACTGCGAGGGCGACATCCTTCGCGGTACAATATGCTTGCTATATTGTGTTGTGATTGTATTTATCTAGCGCATACTACCCCTGACGAGGCGCTGTGCCCTCCAGGGATGGCCTTCCTTAAAAACATTAAAGGAAGGTGCCGAGAGGCACCACGGCCAGGGGCGCCAAGGCACTTGTCAATCCCCAAAGGAGCAAGCTGCCGCGCTGCCAAAAAAAACAAGTGGTACGCGCACGCGCGCCACAGCTAAGCATGTGATTTCAATTATCACGCCCGTGTCTGGGCACGATAATTGAAACCACATGGCCTATTGGTGTCTATTACGCGCACCAAGCGCGTAATAGACACCAAAAGGCCATGGGAGGAGCAATGCGCCCGCCTTTGGCCAATTGCGTGCAGTCTTTTATAAAAAGACGCACGAAAAGGCCAATGGGGTAGCACAAAAGGAATCGCACACGCACGAGCATGTGCGATTCCTAGGTCAGTGCTGAATACCCGTTTTTCACCTACTAAATGTCTCGCGCTGCGCGAGCACTGCTCTGCAGTGCAACGCTAGGCGCGAGACCTAAAAAGGAATGTTTAGGCCTGGCCAAGATTGTAATTTAAAACTGCACTGCAGGCTGCAGTGGCAGTTTTGAGACATGTTTTACAGAGCTACTTTATTGGGTGGCAAAATAAGTGCTGCAGCCCACTAGCAGAATTTAATTTACAGGCCCTGGATACATGTGGCACCCTTACTAGGGACTTGTAAGCACATTAAAAAGGCCAATTGGGTGTAAGCCACACTTACCATGTTTGAAGGAGATAGCATAAGCTCTTTACCACTGGTTAGCGGAAGTAAAGTGCACAAAGTCCTAATGCCAACAAAAGCGAATTCAGCAACAATAGAGGGGAAGGCAAAAAGTCTATAAGAATAGCACAGCATGGATGTCAGGTCTAACAGTAGTACACATGGTGGTAGGGATGCTCGAGCTATATGGTTTTTAAAGATCTCCATTATACCCTTCTAATCCTCAATGCTACCGAAAGGATGACGAGCAGGTGAACTGCAAGTTAGTTTATTGATCCTTCAGCACCGAGCATTAGGCAGCAACTGCCCATTTCAGAACACCACACTACATTCCATGATCACCCAGCATTCCAATCGTCAAGACATGAGGACTGGAAGGAGAGCAGACAAATCCCCAACTTATCCCCTCTCCCTTCCAAAACACACACATGAAATAATATGTAAAACTCTTATCTGCAACTAGGTACAGAAATGCGCACCCAAACATTATATACAAAATGTAACTCTTACAAAATAAGCACACATTCGTTACTACATGCCCTATAAGAAACACGATACTGTAGGACACTAAAAGAAAGGTTACAATACGCAAAACGTATTGGAAAAATGGTAAATGAAAATGCACTGAAATAGAACAGGCAAACAATCTTTATTTTGGAAAAATCTACATTACAAAAGTCTTTGAACTCAAAAGTTATAAAATGCAAACATATCATTGGAAAAATGGTGAATGAAAAGGCAATGTTGACAGTGGGCAAACAATAATTTTCAGGAGCTCTTTACATTACAAAATCTTTGAACTTCTGATGCAAACATCTGTTCCGTATAGAACCAGGACGAAACCCTGGAATATTTGCGATTTCTCTGACCCCTTCGGTGGCTCAGCACCCATTTTCTCACATATAAATTCAGCCTTGGCTTTAGGTATCACAACCACTTTGCTTTTGTTCCAAACATTGCCATTCTCCAGAACCACGACCTGATCCCTCACTTCCTTAACCAAATGCAGTGAAGAAAACCCAGAATGACCTTTGCAAATATGCAGGGGAATACAGATCCTTTCAAGGTCGTTGTCTTGAACCTTACACTCCTTGCCTCCATCCCCTTTAGAACCGTACCTCTCCTGTACAAATATTTGCACATCAAAAACACTTTTCATCTTCTCACCATCCAGGCTCTTCCTATTCACCCACTCCTTGTTCAAATGCGTACTGGTAACTCTGCCTCGTAACAAGGAAAAAGGAGATACCCCTGTGCTAGCATGTGGAGTGATTCTCATGGCCCAAAACATGTCCTTGTCAACTTTCTCCCAATTTAGACCATTAACCAGGGCCAACTGAAGTTGGTCTTTTGCTACACGAATGACCCTTTCAATAAGGCCAGTGCTGCGGGGATGATACATTGACGTTCTTAAGTGTTTGATTCCACATGATTTAAGGAAATCACACATTTTATTCAATAGCAATTGGCATCTGTTGCCTGTTACCAATTCTTCCGGAAAGCCTTCTCTCGCAAAGACATCATGGAAAAAATCAATGACTATTTTCGAATTTGCACAGTTGACAAACTTTATTTTGGTCCACATGGACATGCAGTCGACTAATACCAAAGCACATTTAGGCCAACTGCTTAAAACCCCAAAAGGACCAGACAGATTTAACACTAATTTGTGCCAAGGCACCCCATTGCTGACTACAGGAGCGACAGGAGATGGTATGGTGACATGCGACTTAACACTCAAAATGCATGCACTACACTCCCTTACACAGTGCTCAACTGCTCTGTCTATTCCAGGCCATCAAAAAATCCTCTCTGACCCGGTGTTTCATGGCACGCATACCCACATGTCCCTCCCTTGCCAACTCTAGGACCTTCGATCTAATTTCCACAGGAACCACCAAACGTTCACATCTTAATAAAATGCCATTCATAATGGACAGCCTGTTGGCAGCTGGAGCAGTGCAAATTTGTCCACTCTTTACACATCACAAATTACGACAGAAAATGTTAATAGATATGTGACATGAACATGCACATGTTTCTTACTTAATTACTTAAAATAGTTGATTTTACTATTAAAGAGTGCATTTATTATAGAAATAGAGAATTTACTTGCAAGTGTTTAACCATGCTAATTAAGATGTTTTAATGAAATTTTAATGAATATAAAACCATCCCCGTTTAATAATGTACTTACTCTGAAGAAGAAACCTGACTTTCCTAAAGATGTGATATATCGTATGATTAACACATAATGACTTGTAACTGTGATCAAAACCATCCTCATATAGGTAGTATGTGATGTTACTTGAAACGACAAAGTTTATGTAATGTGTGAATTAATGTTACATGTATATGCATTTAAATGTAGTGTTAGTCATACTTACACTTGACTACAATAAAGATTTGCTGTATGCCACATATATTATGAATTTAATAAAATGTACTAGAAACTTATATTCAGTTATGTTTAAAGGTGCACAAGCATATTAAATGTGCACCATTGGATTAATGTCCTGACAGTTTAGGCCTATATTTCACCATGCTGAATTTCCTAAATTACTATTTTCCATTTTCTGCTAACACAGCATTTCTTGCAGGTATTCACATGCATTGTTAGTTTAGAATAGATACATTACTGTACTAGAGATAGGGGGAAGAGCCTGAGAAGAAGACCTCGACGAAGGTACAGGGAGAAATAGAGCATCAACTGAAAGGCCCATTAAGAAAATATTTAGATTCATATGTGTTTGTGAAAGAGATGTCGTTCCCATGTCCAGTGTGGGATAATCTATCAATGCAACAGTCTTCAACCTTTGCACTTGATGAGGACAATGGACCCCTGATGGTGTGGTCATGGGGGTGGTACCTAGTGGACTTTGCATGTTATATTATACTGTTCACCATGGACTATTTTTCATATCCTTTCCTGGCTTCAGATCCTTCCAGAACCCTTTTGAGAGTCCTTACTGGCTTTTGCCGGACTGCCTATCTGAACCCCTTCTGCAGACTCTATGTAGATCTCTCATGTGGATTTCTTGCAGACACCTTCCCAGATTCCCTACTACCTGAGAGGATTTAATGAGGTTTAGACCTCAATGTTTCCCTTTGATTCTTGCTTAAGCGTGGCTCAGGCTAATAATTATTCCTGGCCCATAGTAAATTCTTGACCGAGCTTCTGAGATGCTAACATTTTCTTGCCTGATTTCCTTTTGTCCATTCCTGATTTCATCATGGAATTTTCTTGATTTGTGAGTTCTCTTTGTACCAAAATACCCTCTGGACTTTGAATTTCTGGATTACCAATGTATAGGCGAGAGAGTCTTAGGCTATTTTCCGAGCATGAAATATTGATGTTGTTATTTTGCATGGCAATAACTGAACTGATTGTTTGTCTAATACTAGTCCTCCTCAACTTCTTCAGGCGGCTGGGGCTTCCAGTTGTTTTTCTGTACATTTACAGCATGGTTTTAGGAGCAGTGTATTTGAACTTGATTATTAATTTGTGCTAAAGTTTTTTAACTTGGCAACCGATTCCTGGTCCTCATTCTGTAGCCAAATAGCTTGCACTGCTGATTGATATTTAATTGAATTCAAAGACTAACTCCCATCACCTCTCAATTGGATCTAAAAGGTCCATCAGAGGCCCAATGGTAAGCATGTGGTCCCAGAAAAACACTGTATCACAGATCTCCAAAACAGAACCAGCTCCTCATTCATATCTTGTGCGCTAGGCCAATGATAAGTCACATACTTCATCACTTCCTTTAATACCCTATCCTTGCAGCCAGCCGCCCGTCACTCTTCCTCAGTGAAGTCAAAAATAACTTTATTTCGGTTCCATGAACCGTAAAAGTTTGACAAATAAAAACATTACAGTTTAAGAAATTTGTAACACCTTTGTAAAACATCACCGGAAATAGAATAAGAAAAAAAGAATTCATAAAATTCCGTGGTTTAAAATTTCAATACATAAAGTAAAAAAGTTTAGGACAACATAGTATTACACAGATCGTAAAAAAAGGCAAATTCCAGCTGTTTAAATATGGACAATGAACAATTCCAACAATCTTATTCAGTCTCTAAAGCTCGTAACGCTTTCTGATAGCCATAGTAACTTTAATATAATTGGATACCGCAGTGCAAATAACAGGAGTGGCCAAAGTATGCAGAAAGTTAAAACCATCAATATATGTACAGGGACGTATTTCCCTTAAAAGTGGTGCTAAAAAGAAATTTCTCGCCTCTTTGTATAGGGGGCAGAATAAGATCAAGTGCATAGTGCTCTTCCTCAGTCAACAACCCAGATGTAACCTCATTCACAGCAGATACAAAATTTCCATCATCACCTTCTTCTTTCTCTCTGTTTTCAGCCTCCGCTATGGGTGATCAGGAAAGACAGCCGCAAAATTATAGACTCCTGGAACATCCTGCAACCTATATTGGTACTCTTGCATGCAATATTGTCACTTCGCAATACGCGCAGTGGTCCTTCCACCATTGACAGTATTAAATAATTCTATTAAAGGTTTATGATCGGTGCCAAGGATGAATTGGCTCCCCCAAATAAACCCCTAAAATACTGCACATCCCACCATAAAGCAAGAGCCTCTTTTTCAATGGTGGAATAGGTCGGTTCTGCCCCGTGAAGAGCTCTGGACACAAATGCAATGATTTCTTCCTTTCCGTCCTCCCTCTTTTGCATCAAAACTGCCCCAAGACCATGGTTGCTGGCTTCGGTCGAGACAATGCATTGATCATGCGTGATGAATGATTTGAGGGGTTTGGCCACTACAATCTCCATTTCAATCGACTCAAACACTGTGTCACACTCGTCACTCCACATGTACTTCACACTTTGTTTAATAAATCTTGTAAACATGCTGTTTTGATAGCAACATTTCTTACAAATTTGGCATAGTACTCAGCCAGTCCCTGAAAAGATTTGAGGTGATCATTGATGCTGAGCACAGGTGCCTCCTCAATAGTTTTCGGGATTTTCTTTTTTGGTTTGACCGCTTAACACGACACATGGTGTCCCAAATAGTCCACACCCTCACAATGAAACCTGCACTTCCCTTTCATCAAAGTCAAACCTGACCTTTCAAAAATTTCGAACACTCCCTCGAATTGCTTGTTATGTTCACACCAATTCCTCCCATAAATCAACACATCATCCTGGAAACATAACACACCGGGAACTTCCTTAAACAAATTACCCATCAGTCTTTGGAAAGCTGAGGAAGCAGAAGCTAGCCCAAATGGCATGGGTTTATAGTGGAAAACTCCCTCAGGGGTTACAAATGAAGTTAAGTGCCTCAACTCTTCACACAGCTCACTTTGATGGTACGCCGCTGACATGTTGAGTGTGGTGAAAACATCAGCTCCCTCCAAGGTGGATAATAACTCATTGATGTTAGGGAGTGGTTGTCGGTCAACTAAAATGTTAGAATTAAGGTCACGCAAATCGACACATAGACGTAGGAACTTGTCTGACTTGCACGCCAACACAATTGGAGTCAACCACTCTGAACTTTCAATGTGTTCGATGATACCCAGCTTACACAATTTTTCTAGCTTTAACTTAAGTTTCTTTATTTAAGTTCATGGGGACACATCATACCTTATGTACCCTCGGCATTGTCTTTTAAAATTATGCAATGTTTGAAACCCTTCACCCTCCCAAGACAATCAGTAAAGACTTCAGGGTATCTGCTAACCCATTTGTTCTCAACCACGTTGCACACCTCGCCCTGGTATGTCTCTAAGAGGCGTTGTCTGGATAATACGAGCTAAGGATGATTTGGATCGAGAATTATGTCAAACTCTCCTTTCTCGTTCTACCCTAATAGCTTCAACCCACCTTTAGCTACATACACGGTACCTCTAGACGTTTTGTAATCAAAACCCAGAATGTCACTGAATTTCCCTAGCACTTCCACCCTTTTTCCACCATAAGCTAAAATTTTGATATGTGACTCATGGAGATGGGGAATGACCAATTTGGCAAATTCTGATTCACCAATCAACGTGAAAGGCAATCCAGAGTCCGCCATGACCTCCGCCTTAGCATTGTATAAAGTAGTGTCACACAAAGGAGGTTTCCTTTTCCTAATATCGCAAATAGATGCTACATGGTCGTTACGCTCATCCATGTTTGGTGCTGACAACATTAATATTACACTTTTATCATCATCAGATGTGCCTTCGTCAATGGATTTTGCAACAGGGTAATTATGACTTTTTGACCTTTGTATGATTTGCATATTCTGGAAAAATGACCCTTCTTTCCATATTTAAAACATTTTTGGTTGATGGAAGGACAATTCTTGTTTGAGCTTACATGTAACCTACTTCCACACCTAAAACACAACATGATTGTTCTGTCGCCCTTCTCTTTAATACTGGCACAATTTTTAATTTCATGTGTTTTGTCAACAGAAGGTTTAATAACCTTTTTTTCTACTCTTTTGTCTACTTGTTTAGTAATGGACTTGACCTTCTGGGCAGTAGCACGCATAATCCTTTCCTTAATGCAGTGCTCGGAATGTTCTATACTTCTTGCAATTGTTAATGCTGTTTCTAAACTTGAATCTTCCATAGCAACCTTTCCCGGATTTTCCCATTATTGTTTTTTTCAATCTATTGATCCCTGCTAATTTCATCCTTTAGATGGCGATAATTGCTTATAACAGCTAACGTACGTAATGCAGCTACAAAATCCTCTATAGGTTCTCTTGGTGCTGGAGACTATTGAAGGAACTTATGTCATTCTAGCACTGCATTCCACTTCGGATCTAATCGCTTTTGTAACGTATTAATTACAGACATATACTCAACCACAACTTCAGGATCTCCATCTTCCCCAATGCCTACCCGTACCATTAGTTTCCACGGGAAGCGCTTTTAGTATGCTTCTGCCCTCAGAACCAAGGATCTGTCCCACTACCAGCTACCAGCCGGGATAACCACAGCAGTGGGGACATGTGGAGACAATCATTTCATTCTCAGCCTATTTGTTTGAAATAGCAGCAACAGCTCAGGCCTCCAGGGAAGTCCTCGTTAGTGTCACAAGCAATCCGAGTGGGATACTAGAGGTCCCCCGCCTGACCCTATTATCTCGTCCGTCTCTCCCCATGGCAGCTATAACGCAGAAATACTCTCCTCCTCGGGAGGCAAGCGGACACTGACTCCAGCCTCAAGCTGCTCCTATGCACAACAAACCCCCCCTTGAGCGAAAGTCTAAAATGGGTAACTCCAAGGTCAGAATCCCTTGCCTAACCCCATGATGGCAGCCACAATGTTCCCTACCACGTCGTGCTACTCCTCTGAGAAAAAACAGGACTTCGACCAGACCTCGAACACATCCCCCATCCGGCCTAAATGGCAGCCCCAGCTCCTTCTCTGGTTTGTTTTTTACTCCCCCCCCCTTCTTTTACCTCTATCCTCTAGTGGGGACATGCTCTTCCACTACCTGACTATGCTACTGTAGCCTATGTATCTATTCAAAACTGTTTTTCCTGAACGGTGAGACCTGAGCAACATGGCTGATGCCCGGTGGAGCTGCTAGACAGCTATTGAGGAAATTGGCCCTGGTTTCCCCCTCGACCGTCACCTACCCAGCCGGACATTGGGCATAGTTCTTCCTCGTCTCCCTGCTATGGCTCCTTTCTCCCCTCCTTTCCACGAATTCTCTCAACTTCGTTTTTTGTTTACTGTACCTTACTACGCTATTGTAACTGATGTAACTTGTAACGCAATGTTCCTCTGGTAAAGCGCTCTGATACCTCCGGGTCTAGCCAGCGCTATATAAAACTTTTTAGATGTACCTTGTAATGCAGCGATCCTCTGGTAAAGCGCTCTGATACCTCCGGGTCTAGCCAGCGCTATATAAACTTCTCAAATCAAATCAACTCAAAACTAGTTTTCCTGAACGCTGAGACCTGAGCAACATGGCTGATGCCTGGTGGAGCTGCTAGACAGCTATTGAGAAGATTGGCCCTCGTTTCCCCCTCGACCGTCACCTACCCAGCCGGACATTGGGCACAGTTCCTCCTCGTCTCCCCGCTATGACTCCTTCCTCCCCTCCCTCCTACGAATTCTCGCAACATTGTTTTTGTGTACTGTACCTTACTATGCTCCTGTAACTGATGTAACTTTTAATGCAACGATCCTAAATGTAAATTGCTCTGATACCCTCTTGGGTCAAGTTCGCGCTATATAAAACTTTATAAATAAATAAATAAAAATAGTACCAACAAAGACTGCAGATGTCAGGATGCACCAACTGACTACAGGTTAAAGAAGCTCTCACAGTGGATGCGGTGAAATCTTTGACAGCACATACAAGGTTAGGCACAGGATGACTAAACAAAATGGCCGCAGATGTGCAAAAATGTACTGAAATAGTCCCAAACTTAAATGCCTACAGTTGCTGTGCTCTCTCTATATGAAATGCCCACTTATTGCTGAATAAATGCTAAAATACGGGGTGCCCACACCCAAAATGGCTGCCAATCTGGGCGCGCTGTGTGTGAAGATGCACAAGTTAAAAGTTTATGCACGGGCTGCCCACACTTAAAAAGGCTGCTGAGGATTACACAATGGGTGCCGGAGAACAGGGTGTACGGTGCAGACTCCAAAATGTAATGGCTGCCATGATGCCGTGCACACAATAATGATGAGTCGCTACCTTCATTATGGCTGTCAAAGTAACAAGTGCCAGGCTTCCTGTTTAATTACATTCCTGCGCTGTAGGACAGCATGCACATCAGATGTACACAAGCAGAGGGGAGATGCACACCAAGCATTTGTGACGATGATCAAGCTGTGGGGAAGTGCGCACCAGGTGCTTGCGATGATGATCGCGTGCCGGGAGATAGTGGCCCCAATTTCCTCAGAGGCTGAGAGGAACCTGGCCAGGGATCCACTGCACTCGCCCAGAGACTACTGCACTCCCCACAGTACCTGATAGATGATCACATTTCTGCCCTTGTACAGTTCAGTGATGAAGCTCTGAAACACCCAGTGCTTTAAATGGAAAAAAATAAGTGCAGGTACTCATTGAAATGAGCTACAGGTGTAGTGAGGGGGCGGGGCAAGGGGCGGGGCTAAGGGCAAGACATGATGATACTTGACTTCTAATTAGTTGCAGCACATACCAAAACACGAGACATGTGTTTATATAAACAAAGCAGGTTAACTCATTACACAAAACGAAAGAGAAGTGCAATAATATGTTAACATTTCCTATTTTTGCAATAATTGCACCTTCTTAATGCCATACTGTTAATTGCTGTTTGGCACAATTGTACATATTTTTGAGCATGTGAGTAGGAAGAAATTGAAAATACCCCACTTCGATCCAAAGCTCTTATGGCACCAAGCAAATGAAGCAAATCATCATGACTCTCCCCAGACGATATCTCTCGTCTCTTCCATCGATCTATCCATTCATCCTACCATTTGCCTGCTGATGTCCACCATTTAACCTTTATACTCTGTCGTCTATTCAGTCTTTCATCCATCATTCAGCCTTTCACCACCATTCTGTCTGTCCACCCTTCATATCCAACCATCTCCAAACCTATCCATTCATCCTTTCACTCATCCATCTCTTTATACACCCTTTCGCTCATCCATCAATCCTTTTGCTCATCTATCCATCAACCTTTTCACTCCTTTATTACATCCACCCTTTCATTCCATCCACCCTTTCACTCAATACCTCCTTTCACTCATCCATCATCCACCCTTTCATCCATCCTCCCTCCCTTTCATTCATCCATCCAATCTTTCACTTATCCACCCATCATCCGCCCTTTTATCCAATCATCCACCCTCTTTCACCCACCCATCCATGCTTTCACTCATCCATCCATCTATACATCCACCCTTGCTCACTCATCCATCCACTCACCCACCCACCAACCTTCCCTACTACGTTAGGTATGAATCTTTGTCGCAGAGCAGACAGGTACAAAGTGCCACCCATTTTCTTTAAAAACCTCCTGAGAGTGTCTTGATTCTCTCTCTCGTTCTCTCACTTTTTTCTTACAAAAAACAGGCATACACACAAACATAGCAGACACACAAAAGACTTAGGTATGATAAAAGCCATGTTATACCTTTCACCTACCATGGCTTTTTTAATTGCCACCAGGGCCGGACTGGCCGTAGCCTGATTGTCACTGCCAGGGGACTGACATGATTCCTGTGCTTGCACGAACGCACACGATAATGTGACTGTGATTGACAGCACAGGCCTGAATGGACCCTGCTCTGTCAAACACAGCGTGATGGTGAGCACCGGACATTATTCAAATGAGCCCAGCTGAATAGCTCAGCTGGGGCTCAGATCGGGGATGCAGAAGTGGCGCCTTGGCTGCCAGAAACACGTTCCACTCCTGCTCACCAGCACTCACAGCCTACCTTTTCATGAGTACCGGTACTCTCCTCGGCAGTAGAGAAGTGCCGGTACTCGGAGTGATAAATTCAAGAAGTGCCGGTACTCAGTACCGGTGAGTACCGGCCCATTTAAAGCACTGGAAACACCGGAATACTGCGTCACAACATGCGCCGAAACACTGCAGCTTAGGCTGAGGATGAGAATGGCCAGGCCTCACGCTTGGTACCTCGGTGCTGAATTATCGCCACTGAAAGGATGACGAGACGGTGTACTGCAAGGTAGGTTTATTGATCCTTCAGCACCGAGCATAAGGCAGCACCTGCCCATCTTGGAACACCACACTACATTCCATGATCGCCCAGCATTCCAATCCCCATGAGGAGTGGAATGAGAGCAGACAAATCCCCAACAGCTACCTTACACACCAGATCGAGTTTTTTGGACCAATGTTCTTTCAAAATAGAGGGGCACCCAAGTTGAAGTAATTCATACAGTGTGGCCGGCCTCAGTCTTATGGCCAGACGTCACAATGGAAATGCATTTTGCAGACGTTGCATCGCACCGGATGTCGTGCTGCTAATGAGTAATACAAGAGCCAATCACAGTGCAAGAGCCAATCACGGTGCTCTCTTTGAACCAGACTCTGCCTCTTCTACCAGGCGTCATCACCCTCTTGGTCATGTAATTGTCAGGTGCGTTCAAGCTGTAGTTTGTACTGACAGCTTTGGAAATTATATGTGAGGCAAGTGCACTGTGCTGTTGAAAAGTCAAATTCGCCAGTCCGGCTCTTGTGCTACTAATCAGGGATACAGCAGGCAATCCCAGCGCTCTCTTTCCTCCACAATCTTTGTCACTATAATCACACTCCACCATTCTGTAAGTCGCCGATTTTGCTGTGTCACAGTTCGAGCAGTAGCTTGTACTGAGCATGGTAGAGATTTTAGGTGAGGAAGGATCAATGTGCTGCTGAAAGATGAAAAGTCAATATCCAAACAGTATGCTTGAAGTGGAAGTTTACAATTGCAGAAATAATACTTGCTACAAATCTCAGGTTTAAATAGCGGGAATTCTTTCCTAAAGTTGCAGTTCTGCAAGCCATTACTAGAGGTACCTCTTTGAGTGAAGCACAATTTATTGTGGCTTCTTTCACAAACGTGTTGTACAGCAAGCAGTTATTAGATGTCCCTCTTAAGTAAAGTGCCTCTCCTAGAATTCTTGCTACTACATTCTTACTACATTTTTCTTGAGTTAGCCTCCAATCCGTGAAGATTCATTCACAAAGGCAAAGTATCTAAAGCAATTACTAGAAGGTCCTCTTGAGTCATGTACAAGTCCTTGCTGATTCTACCAGAAAGACGCAATAATACAAGCTTTTACAAGATGTTGCTCCTGAGTCAGACATAAGACCTTGCTGTACCTGGCTGCAATATATCAGGACATTAGTAGATGTTCCCACCCTCTCCCCAGTTAAAACTAACACCACAGCAACCTCAGGTTCAGGATTCAGGAGAATATGAACAGAACAGACCCTGTGAAGTTCTCCTTTTATTTAAAGTGCAGGGGAACACTGGAAAAAAAACTTTCATATTTTTAAGCATGGCATATCACAGACAGTGTGTGGCTTCAATACATACATTGAAATATTGTGAAATATTCATGTTTGCAAATAAAATGATTGTTACATTATTTATCTGAGTAAGTAAATAAGGCAATGCTGGGTTATGACGGTGCTAGTGATGGAGCACGATGGTGCTCTTTCATTGTAGGGGTGCATTATAATCACGGATAGTCCGCATCCACATATATATTCATTTGTGGTGATAGCAATTTGTCATTAGGTTGTATTTAGCAATAACATGTGAAAGTGTAATAGTAGGAAAATTATTGTGCCATGCAAAGAAACAATGTGGCATTTGTGTTCTAATTTCGTAATTCAGAGTATTTGATGTCATTTGCTTAGTGAAGTTGCTCACATGTGATGTAACGCATTTGATTTAAACGTGCATGATATTAAAGTTGCACGTAGATGTCATTAATTATGTTTAACATGTAGGATTTCATAAGTTGCTTGCAATGATTATAAATTTGATGTGCTTTTGCAATGTAATGATGCAGAAAGGCCTAAATGAGATGTTCACCTATGTGTGTATTTGAAAGGCCTATGTGTTTCACTCTTATGTTGGCCGATTTCTGTAGGCCTGAAATATATTTTCCCTGGAGGCTCTCAAGTAGGGCTTGTTAGTGGAATTCATGTGTATGCTGAATTTGGTCTGTTCTCACGTTTCTGTTGCAGATGGAAAAAGTCGTCTTTGTTAGTTAGAATAATGGGGCCTATTAGCAATAACCGGCGATAATTATCGCTAAGCGCAGTTAGCGCTAGGATAATTATCGCTGGCTATCGCAGGTTTCTATCGCGGAGAAAGCGTGCTATCAGCAACGCTTATCTCCAAAGCGATAGAAACCCTGGAGAACATTGTGAATATCGCTTGAAAACAAGCGATATTCACACTGTGACCAGTGTTAGCTTGGCGATAGGGCGAGGGGGATGTAGCCATGTAATCCCCCTCCCATTGGATTACATGGCTAAGTCAGGTCTGGACCAGGCGTTAACAAACCAGGGCTAAACGTGTTTAGCGCTGGTTCGTTAATCACCTCCCCTGCCTCGCTAATAGGCGATAGCGAGCTTAGCGACTGTTTCCAGTCGCTTTTAGGTTGGGAACGCCTACTTTGCATGCCATTAGCAATAAATATCGCTGGCATGCAAAACGGCACCCAACCCGGTCGCTACCGCCTAGAAGCTGTCGCTAACAGCAGTTAGCGACAGCTTGCTAATAGGGCGTTAGAATTATCGCCGCTTTAGCGGGAAAAAGTCCCGCTAAAGCGGCGATAGAGCCCCTGATAATATGCCCTAATGTCTTTTGTTTAGGAGAGTTAGGCTCGGGAGGATGTGATACAAATGTGCAAGGAGCGTTGATAATTGGGAGACGGTGTTCTTTCTCATTCAGGGAGCCCTGGGAATCAAGGTCATCGTGCCAGGAGCTGGGAGTCCGACACCACATGGAAAATCACCTATGAGAAGTGTCCAGCGGGATGAGGTGATCTGTGGGCGTGTTTTACGTTTTGTGTTTTTGTATTAGGGATAGTGCCCCGGGGTGGAGTCAGGGGAGATGAGGTGAGGAGATTGAAGGAGTGAGAAGGAGCATCTTAGAACGAGCTCTGTAGCTTCGGCTATTGACCCATACAACGTGAGTGTAGTTCTCAGGAAGTCTTCACGCGCGGACACCTTTTCCTGATCTTGCCTGGGGAATGCTAAGTAGGGATGTCACTATAGTATTAGTGTAGGGATAGACTAATGCTCTTTATTCATTCACTGCAGATGAAGAAGGATCTTGATGTGGGGGCAATTATTGCCTGCGTTCTGCTTCTGGAAATTGTTATTCTGTTTATGATTGATCGCACAAGATTGGCTCGTAGGTTTGGATTTGGATTAGTTTCCATGTATTTCTACAACCTCGTAATGAGGTGCTTGTACTTCCAATTGTTTTTGGCTTTGTAATAAACCCACTAACTTGGAATTCGGAGTCAGTGATTCTTCAGAATCATGTTCTTATAAATTGTAGTCTGCTTTAATGAGTTATTTCTCCCCTCTACACTTCTCAGAAGGTAACAAAGGTCCAACGGCCAAGAGTTTCACAGTAAATTGGTAGGAAGGAACTCGGCCTGTCAGATGGTAGCAGAAGGACGGTTACCTCTGCAGTGAGGGGAGAAGCTAGGAATATTAGGGAAAGTTTAGTCATAGAGCCCCAAAAAGCCCAGAGGATGAAAGCTCAGAGGATTGAAGGCGGAGGACGACGAACTTTGGCGGAAACCGATGGAGAGTGACGGTGCAGCAGGAACAGCAGTTCACGGTGGAGTGAGTATGAATAGGGATGCGTGTATTAAATTGCGGTGATGATTTGATAGTGTGATGTCTTGCGGAGTTGGGTTGAGAGTCGAGTGATTGTGGTTTCGGCCCGAACTCGCGCGGTCCATGTGATACGATTTGTTTGATGTCAGGCTCGACAAGTAGTCTAAGATCCCGGGATAGATTTGCGGTTTAGAAGACACCAGAGCTGTAATTGTCTGGCCAGTGATTGTGGGAGTCGTGAGGTTTCATCGACAAACCCACTGGAAGATAGGGAACGTGTGTGAGAGAGCTTGAGAGAGTCGTGTGGGAAGCTAGTGCACAAGGGCGGACCACAGCAATTCGAGTGACCGACGCAGGTTATGGGTCACTGTGTGTGAATGATCTTGAGCGATTGGATCCTATCGATTCGTTTATATGACTGTCCAGCCGTTCGTGGGCAGATGGTCTGAGGTGACTGTCTGGTCGTTTCACGGACAGACGAATGCCAGAGGTGAGGCAGACAATTACTTGTGAGAGTGTCCGGTCGTTTCGTGGACAGGCAGTCGGATGTGACTGTCCGGTCGTTTGGTGGACAGACAGTTACTTGTTCCTATGAATGAAGTGCGTGAATGCGTAAGGAAGAGATTGCAAAGGAGGGTGAACTGCTGAGCTGAGTGAGGAGGAAGAGTGACGTCGGAGTGTGGCGTGCTGTGATAGGTCGGTTGGTGTAAAAGCCGTGCTGGGATTGGTGGATTGTCATCAGGAAGTAAGAACGAAAACATCTTGTCGGGGAAAGGAGTTGGTTCAAACATGCAATGTTTTAGGGTGTTGAGTGACCTTTGTAGGGGAGATAGAGGAGTAGTAACTCGAGTGGGTGAAGAGGCACCACCCGAGGACACACCAGCACATTATATAGCCACGAATGTAGGACTCCATACCATAATTTGGCTTCAAAATTGGCATAAGGTTACAGAGAAGGATGGAGATTTGGCTTTTCCACTTTATGGTTCATTTAGATTAGACGTATTGTATCAGTTGAGGGTAGTGATGGCTTCATTGTGACCCCCACCCAGACCAACACAGTTTGAGGCATTGGATGCATGGATAAGAGCAGCACATGCGAGGAAAAGGGACCGAAGTCAGGAAAGAGTGAAAAAGTCGATAAGGTCGTTTCAAGATGCACGATGGGATGCATTAGCAAAGAGATGGAGAGTAGATACCATTGAGGGTGAAAGGCTATTCCCAATGTTAGTGAAGGTAGGAGACGCCCAGAAGAGGAAGGAAGAAGAAGATGACAGTGACACAGATGATAGTTTGCTGCATAGGTTGCTAGCAGAGCGTCCACCGCCGTATAACCCAAAGTCGGAGGAGGGGAGACAAGCTCTTACGGAAGGGACATGAGAATTGCAGACGAGTTCTAGTGCAAGAGTAGTGGGAAAGATTTCAACAGGAACGGAGGAAATAGAAATGCAACACTCGAGGAGTGCAGAGATGAGCAGAGCTAATGTTGTTACCCGGTTACCGGATGCCCTTACGGTGCTGGTCACCATTGATCCCATAGTATCAGTGTACGATCCAGGTCAAGTAGAAAACAGTAGTCAAACACAGTTACCAGCAGCAGGAGAAGGTATCAGTTCTGGAGGATATGGTACAGTGAGCGGAAATGGTCCTCTTTTGCGACCTGTAGAGGCTAGTACTCCATTGCCAGCCACTGCAGACTCTTCTAGAGGGCACACTGAGTCTAGGGCGGTAAGATCAGTGTCGTTGGCAGACTCACGTTCTGATTTGAGGATGTGGGAACCCCCAGTTAGAGGTCCCATGGGGAGAATGGCAGGAGGAGGAATAGATCAAGGAATTTTGGAGAGTCAAAATGTCCCATGGACTATGGTTGAAGGGAGTCACTGAGGAAATCAGAGCAGTGAAAGTGGATAGCTAAACAGTACATCGAGTCAGGGAACAATTAAGGCTGCTATAAGGGCCAAAGTGCTAGATGTGGTGAGGTTGAAGGCAGAAGCGGATGAAATTATAAGTGGGAATTTACCTTTGGAAAGGATGGAACTTTATGAACAAGATGAGCTGTTGTTTGTGGCGAAGGATGTGACCCGTAAGGCAAGGAAGGCTCATGAGAAACTGACAGAATTAGCACGGAGGTATGACGTAGATTTGTCCAAAACGAAGATGTTGCAGGGAAGTCATAGGCTAAATTACAGTGATCAGGAATTGGAAGAGAAAAGAGTCATAGGGTTAAAAACGCACATTCGAGAATTGATTGTAGGAATACGTGCATGGAGCATGCTTGACAAGTGGGAAGAGAGGTGGTCCAAGAAGAAGAGTGTCAGGAAGGGTATAGGCAATACGCCGCCTCCGGGAGGAGGAACAGCAGGAGTAGAGGCTTACCCATTGTGAGCGGTACCGAGCGGTGGGTATGTGCATGTGCCTTGGAGCAGAGGTGATCTGGCAGCATTCACAAATTATTTTCCTCAACTGAGGGAAAAACCTGTTGAGTGGTACAAGCAAGTCGATCGCTTTGTCAAGATTTCAAAGGTATTGTGGATTGATTTGAATACGTTGTTCGACATTGTAGTACCAAGTGATTTAAGGTCAGCTTGTAAAATTGCTGTTGAATGGCCAACGTCAGAACCAGCGCGAGATCCTGTTACGCATGGTCCTTCACCTATGGTGATGAAAAAGTTCGAGCAGGTAATCACATGGTTACAGTCTAAAATTTCACCACAAGATATTGATTGGGTTAAGATCGATCAAACTACACAAGAGCCCAAGAAATCAGTCCATGCTTATTACGAAAGGCTCTTACAAGCCTTCAAGAAGTACAGTGGATTAGACACCCTAGATTCCAAAGACATGGTACAGTTCGTCTCCAAATTCGTCTTAGGGTTAAGACCAGAGGTTAGCTTCATGATCCAACAGCACTTGATCTGTTTGCAGAACAAGTCCGTGGATGAGATTCTGCGGTACGCCAGGTACTGTAGTGATGAAGTAGACTCAAAGCATTAGAAGCTCAAGGATAAACTGATGCTGGTCCAGATGAGGTATGCAGAAAGGGTGGATCAGGCACAGCCGAGCGGAGGAACATTGGACCAAAGGCAGGGGAACGGCCAAAGAGGGGCCCAAAACGCGTCAGGTCAAGGGAGGGGGAAATCTGTAGACCCCAAGACAGGGATGGATGTTAGTACTCTGAAGAAGACTACTGCATGCCATTATTGTCACAAAATCGAGCATTGGAAGAGCGAGTGCAGGTTAAATCCCGGTAATCAGACCCAAGATGAGGAGATAGTGCAGGTATCTGAGACGGTAAATACAGCAGTAAAACCCAGATCTGTACAAGGGGGGAGTTTGGGACCACAAGTGCAAGTTCCCCAACCACCGAGAATCCCACAAGCAAGCAGAGAGTACCAGCAGATGCCATTCATTGAGACTTTCGATGAGTTCGCTTCAGATCCATTACAGATTCTGCCGCAATTGCGGTCGCAAAACACTCGCAAATTACCACCTACTTCAAGTAGGTGGTAATGCAATCGCTAATGGAAAGGGGTTCCCCTTTGCAAATGCATGCGAAAATATTTTTAAGGGCAGGCAGTGGTCCATGGGACCACTGCCTGCCCTAAAAAAGTAAACAAAAACGCTTAGTTTTTATTTTTTTAAATGCATCCCGTTTTCCTTTAAGGAAAACGGGCTACAATTAAAAAAAAAACAGCTGCTTTATTTAAAAGCAGTCCCAGACATGGTGGTCTGCTGAACCCAGCAGGCCACCATCCCTGGGAGGGCCAGCCATACCCAATGTGGTCGCAAAATGCGAGTGCGTCATTAATATTAATGAGCCGCGCATTTTACAACCCCATTGGGAATCACAATCAGTGTCTCTGACACTGTTGTACATAGTAAATTGCAACTCGCAATATGCGACTCGCAATCGAGCGCAAATGGCGAGTCGCAATTTACTAGGGTCGTACATCTGGCCCTTTGTGCTAATCCTCTTGCTGTGCCAAACCAACAATTGAAAATGGAGTCTGGAAATTCGAATCGTAGGTCTAAATGTGTGATAGGTACACTCACAGTAGGAGTGATAATAGTAATAGCAGTAGTTATTATTGTGTCTGTAAAAATTTCACATTATGCAGAAGTTGAAGGGGTGGAAGTGAAGGGGACAACCACACCTGTTACTCCGAGCACAAAAGAGGGTATTGTAGGAGCTGAAAAGGCTATGCTAGATCAGACTAGTCGTATGTTACACATATATTTGTCTAAAGGTGATTACACGCTTAACGCTTACGCCAAGCTGCTCTATGAATATGTGAACACAATGGATGTGAGAGAGTGCTATGTGTGCATGCAATTGCCAGCGTCTGTGGAGGAAGGTATTCGTTATCACTATCTTCCTTTGACATATGGTATCACGTGTAGTCTGTTGCTTAGTATGTCCTAGGGTAAGGGTCATTATGAGTATTATTTTTCAAACTATGATGTGGTGCTTTCAGAGGTTCCAGCTTATAAGCACCTGAATAAGTATGATTACTACAAGCAGGAAGATAGAGTGGGAAAGTACTTCATACCTACTGTCACATTAGATACAGCTTATGCACATCGTCACAATTTGACGTGTATGTTAACTGACATAGAAAATACATGTGTAGATCAAGTAGAAGATAGACATAGACAGCTATCAGTAAAACCTAACAGTATATAGGGGAAAATTGCTTGGACCAAGGAGGAACTAGCACACAAGGCGAGAGGGAGCTCTGGTCCAATAGCTTTAGATTTTGAACAGAGTGGGAAGCTTTGCATTAGACAGGTACAAACATACTATGATAATATCTATGTAGGACAGAGTGTGTGTGATCACATTTTTACGATCGAAGCAACTGCAAAGAAGTTCTTGCAGGAGACGGTGCAAGTGGTACCAAATGTGCATTTTGTGTGTGGGAAAAGTGCTTATGTGCGATTGCCACTGAATTGGTATGGTACATGTTATGTGGCTGTGGTGTTTCCCAAAATGTATCATGTTGAGGATTTAGGACCCTTGGAAGGTGGAGTGCATGATAGAGAGAAACGAGGTACAAGCACAGGAGAGATAGTTGGAGATGTATTTGGTTCAATGATACCAAGTCTGGAAGTAATTCTGAATGACATTAAGATTAGGAGGTTGTCAACAATTGTGGATAAGTTGTCAGCGAATACAGCCCAGTTTTTGTTGCTTATAGGTGGAGAGATGGTGTCGATAAGAGCTATGGTGATGCAGAACTGCCTTGCTTTAGATGTCTTGCTAGTAAAAGAGGGAGGAGTCTGTAAAATGCTGAGGGTCCAACAGTGCTGTACTTATATACCTGATAACAGCAAAGATCCGAAGAAGTATATAAGTAACATCACTGAGATTCATCATGAAGTGTATGATTTGGCCACAGAGGGTGTTTGGGACAAGGTTGGAAAGGGCTTTAGAAAAGTTGGAAGTTGGTTTGCAAACCTTGGAAAGGGAATACTTGGTTACATCTTGAAGCCCATCATTATAGTTGTGGTTTGTGTGATCATCTTGTTGGGATTGGTGAAAGCCTACAAATGGCATAAGGCAAGCCAGGCTGAGAGGTCTCTTAGGGAGCGAGAAAGGAGAATGGAGAGACTGCAGGACAGTCACTATGAGAATCTCCCAAGCCTAGAGAAGTTTCGACAGGGAAGACTAGCTACAACTTCTGTTTAGGTCGGTTCTTTCTCCAGGGAGTTGTGATTTGTTTTGATGACACTTGACTAATGGAGCGCGATGGTGCTCTTTCATTGTAGGGGTGCATTATAATCATGGATAGTCCGCATCCACATATATATTCATTCGTCATGATAACAATTTGTCATTATGTTGTATTTAGCAATAACATGTGAAAGTGTAATAGTAGGAAAAGTATCGTGCCATGCAAAGAAACAACGTGGCATTTGTGTTCTAATATCGTAATTCATAGTATTTGATGTCATTTGCTTAATGAAGTTGCTCACATGTGATTTAACGCATTTCATTTAAACGTGCACCATATTAAAGTTGCACGTAGATGTCATTAATTATGTTTAACGTGTAGGATTTCATAAGTTGCTTGCAATGAAATATGAATTTGATGTGCTTTTGCAATGTAATGATGTAGAAAGGCCTAAATGAGATGTTCACCTATGTGTGTATTTGAAAGGCCTATGTGTTTCACTCTTATGTTGGTCGATTTCTGTAGGCCTGAAATGTATTTTCCCTGGAGGCTCTTGAGTAGGGCTTGTTAGTGGAATTCATGTGTATGCTGAATTTGTTCTGTTCTCACATTTCTGTTGCAGGTGGAGAAAGTCGTCTTTGTTAGTTAGAATAATGTCTTTTGTTTAGGAGAGTTAGGCTCGGGAGGATGTGATACAAATGTGCAAGGAGCGTTGATAATTGGGAGACGGTGTTCTTTCTCATTCAGGGAGGCCTGCGAATCAAGGTCATCGTGCCAGGAGCTGGGAGTCCGACATCGCATGGAAAATCACCTATGAGAAGTGTCCAGCGAAGTGAGGTGATTTGTGGGCGTGTTTTACGCTTTGTGTTTTTGTATTAGGGACAGTGCCCCGGGGTGGAGTCAGGGGAGATGAGGTGAGGAGATCGAAGGAGAGAGAAGGAGCATCTTAGAACAAGCTCTGTAGCTTCGGCTATTGACCCATACGACGTGAGTGTACTTCTTAGGAAGTCTTCACACGCTGACACCTTTTCCTGATCTTGCCTGGGGAATGCTAAGTAGGGATGTCACGATAGTATTAGTGTAGGGATAGAGTAATGCTCTTTATTCATTCACCGCAGATGAAGAAGGATCTTTACGTGGGGCAATTATTGCCTGAGTTTTCTTCTGGAAATTGTTATTCTGTTTATGATTCATCGCACAAGATTGGCTCGTAGGTTTGAATTTGTATTAGTTCCCATGTATTTCTACAACCTATTAATGAGGTGCTTGTACATCCAATTGTTTTTGGCTTTGTTATAAACCCACTAACTTGGAATTCAGAGTCAGTGATTCGTCAGAGTCATGTTCTTATAAATTGTAGTCTGCTTTGATGAGTTATTTCTCCCCTCTACACTTCTCAGCAGGTAACAAAGGTCCATCGGCCAAGAGTTCCACAGTAAATTGGTAGGAAGGAACTCTGCCCCGTCGGGGGCGCTAGAGAGCCTGATACAAGATGGCTGCCTCCTAGCGCTGCTCTGACGGCCGGAGCGGCAACTTGGTTAAAATCGGCAGATATACCAACCAAAAAAGCATCGAGGCAGGAGATTCAGCATTCGGAAGATATGTGGAGCACATCGCTGTAACTGTGACCGGCTGGCGCCTCGCCGATCAGGAGATCACCCGGTAGTTTGATCCGCGGCGCGCCGGACTCAGCAAATGGCGCCGGACGTGGACATGAAGCGGCGATAAAACCCTGCCTGTAATACAGCTGTCCTGTGCTTGGGCGTCGCTTGCCCTGCTTACTGTGAATGTGGATTGCTGTGCGAGGTGGACTGCGCAGGATGAACGGAACCGTGAGTGGACTCTGAAAATACTGACAAACAACGAGGCGGTCAACATGGCGGCTCACGAAGCGCAGTCTATCTGAACAGCGCCTCAGCTCTGCACGCATTCAGCCGTGGGGGGAATCGTCGCGCTACCCCTGTCGGACCTGCATTCCCCAGATCTGTTCAACGCTGCTGCCTGAGGGTACTGCCCACACAAGCTCCGCTGAATGTCACAAGAAGGCACTAGCCAGAAGGTGGGTGACTGAGGGGTACCTGCGCGCAGAGGGCTCACCGGGGGACAAGCGCAACATCGACGCGCAGTTATAGTGAGCGGGCACTAACACAAGTACAGGACTCTGATCAACGTGTAGCATACAATGGCGAATGGTGGTAATAACTAACTGACCCTTTAGCTACGCCGCAACGCACGATACCTGGCTGATGAAGTTTGCGCGCTGAGTTAGCTCATAACTACGGCATGCCACATGAAAAATAATCAGGCGATAAGGAGGTACTAGCGAGCGCGGATCATAAAAATGTCAAGATAGCAGTGCGATGCACCACGCCATGCCCCATGTGTGAACGTCAAAGCCTCGACAGTCCTGCACTGATGGGAACATCCAGCGCTTCCTGCACTTATTAGCGATAATCTATATATTCGACCGCAACATAACAAGTGATCAACAGAAAAATTTCAGATCCTGCTGCTCTGGGAAGCCTCACTCGTAGCGTCGAAGTGCGTGTTTTAAAAATGGGAAAAACTAACAAACAGCAAACTAAAATACCATTTGAACCTCGACGCACACCCAGACTCCCGGGCGCTACGGCGGAAGAAGAACTGGAGACTGGCCTCGACCAGAACACCAAAATGGAAGCAGCTCTTCAAGCCATTCAGCAAAGTCTTCAAGCAATAGATGGCAAAATAGATGCCCTCACGATAAGGATGGACCACGTCTCTGCCCGGCTCGATAAACAGGGGAACGGCTAGAAGAAGCCAAACAGAGAATATCGGCGGTCGAAGATGTATCACAAGCCACCACATCTAAATGCGATGATATGGCCAAGCTACTGGAGATCATAAAAGCGAAGAACAAATATTTAGAATCTAGATCCCGCCGCAACAACCTACAAGTCGCTGGTGTGCCGGAGAGTACAACTCTGGTAAGCTTGAAGACTACATGGAAAAAATGCTAAAAGAAATGTTCGGGGCAGACCACTTCTCATCGATGCTGATTGTAGAAAGGGCGCATAGCTCTCTCGCGCCAAAACCACCTCCGGGAGCCCCGCCACGTCCGATAATAGCCCGTATTTTAAACTACAGAGACCGGGACACTGCGCTCAGACTAGCACGGGAGAAACAACCATTGATGTATAATGGCTGTGAGGTGGCCTTTTACCCTGACTTTACACTAACGGTCCAATTGGCACGTAAGGAGTTTGCCCCGGTCAAAAGAAAACTGCGGGACCTGAATGTCCCCTACGCCATGCTCTTCCCAGCCAGGCTCCGCGTGACTCATGTGGGAAAAACACGTATCTTTCCAACACCCCAAGCGGTGCAAGAATTTATCAAGCACATCCGACAACAAACTGTGAGGGATAAGGGTAACTCTGCACAGCAGGACTCAGATTGATGCTATGTCTGGGTGTATTCTGATATGCGGCTCACTTCACTGATGGGTATCTGCGCCTGGTATCCACATTAACCACAAGGAAGGGGTAAGCTGCCACGTTCCTCATAAAGTCTGCGGCTGTGTGAATCAACATGTTGGGACTATTAAACTGTTATAGACACTGAATCGATGTGCCCACTTAAAATATGCGAAAATTGACATTTAACTACTGTCCCTACCTCTATATATCAGTAGACAATTGTCAGGTATATCACTAATGCATAACAACTAAGTAACCTTCTTTTCACCATCCTATTAATGATGCATATTTGTCGCTCCGGCCCCATCTCCACCTGGATGGTTCGTCGAGCGCCTAGTCGCCCCCTATTGGGTAAACCCCACTGAAAGTTTGTTGGCACGTCTGTTGCAGTTTGGGAAATGTCTTTGGCATAATTGGGGTGCTAAAGTGGGTGGGGGGGAAGTTGGGTTTGGTGTTATTTCTCTGCCAGCCATATACACTGGTTTCAGCATGCAGCACAATTGCGCGGAAACGCACTACGCACTACTTTGTGACCCTGTTGTCGATACCCTATGCAGACACTCCGGATACGGTCATACACTACATAAGTGCCCGAATACACCCCCATGATGAACTCGCCTGGTAATCCCACACCCTTGAAATTAATCACATGGAACGTTCGCGGCCTGAACAACCCCCGTAAGATCAGACAGGTATTCTCCTATTTAGACAGACATCATATAAATATCGCTCTTCTACAAGAAACACATCTTGTTAAACACAAGGCTGACACACTAGGGAAAAAATGGGCGGAGTTGGTGGCAGCTTCCACATATTCATCATATGCCAGAGGGGTGATAACATTAATCCGCAAAGGGACACACTTTATACAGGAGCGAACGCTAATAGATGATCATGGGCGCTATGTCATAGTCACAGGCGTTTTGCGCGGCTCCAGAGTGGCCATCATTAATACCTACGGTCCAAATGTTGATGACCCTGTTTTCTTTACTAATTTATGGAACATAATACGCACCCTCCCGGCTATGGAACTTATATGGGGAGGTGACTTGAATGTTGCCCTAAACGACGCCTATGAGAGATCACACAACACTACAGAGCAACATCAGCGGGCTATCACTACTATTTTAAATGGGATAGTGGAATTTCATATAAACGACATCTGGCGTCTGCGCAATCCGCTGCTGCTAGAGAGCACCCACTCCTCCACCGTGCATAACAGCTGGGCCCGGCTTGATTACTGGCTGCTCACCGAAACAGCCTGCACCTGGACACAAAACATACAGCACTTGCCGAAAACGTTGTCGGACCACAAGCCAGTAGTAATCGAGCTCCAAGTACCGACATATACCCCACCCCCATTCATATGGCGATTCAATGCAGCGTCCCTTCTAGATCCTCTATATAAAGAAACCATACACAACGCCATAGAAGACTTCTTCACTCTAAACACAAAATCAGTGGATAGTGCAGGCACTATCTGGGAAGCCTTCAAGGCGAACTTGCGAGGTATCTGTATCAGTACAACGGCTGGTATACTACGAGATATTCGAACACAATTGAGCAAGAGCGAAGCCCATGTAAAACAGCTAGAAACAGAGTACGAAACTACACACAATGCATCACTACTAGGGGAAATCAGAGACGAAGTGACGAATTATAACAAACTGGCTGAGGACGAAATGAAATATATTTCCCGTAGACATACTGCTCGTAGAATGGGTGAAGGAGGCAGACCTGGTAGACATCTGGCGCAAAAAATATGTGTAGAACACAACCAGCACATTGTACTAAAAATGCAGGATAAGGCAGGCACACTATACTATGACAACAAAGGTATACTGGACACTTTCGTAGAAACATATGGTGAACTGTATGCAGCACGAGACACAGCTGGTACACAAGAAATTAATGCCTATCTGGAGGACACAGAGCTAGTTTGGCTCACTGAAGGGCAGCGTGAAATACTGGCTCAACCCATTGCGTTGGAAGAGTTACAGGCTGCCATCAAGTCCCTTCCTAATGGCAAAACCCCGGGGCCGGACGGCTTTACTGGGGAGTTTTATAAAACATATGCGGAATTGCTCATCCCCCATATTGTGGAAATGTACGATGAAGCATATAATAATCAGACTCTTCCTCCGACACTGAGAGAGGCGCTGATCGTGGCGTTATTAAAACCAGAGAAACGGCCGGATCGCGGAGAATCCTACAGACCACTATCCCTAATAAACACCGACACTAAGATATTAGCCAGGATTATTGCCACCAGATTACAGCCCTTATTGCAGGTCATGGTCCTACCGGACCAATCGGGCTTTAGCCCCAATCGCTCAACCTCACATAATTTACGCACTATATTCGCGCTATTACACCAACTGAATCCAGGGATGGAAGCGGCGGCGGTCCTACTGGATGCAGCCAAAGCTTTTGCCTCAATTGCATGGACATATCTATTTACAATTCTACAAAGGATGGGGTTACCACCTATGCTGATGAACTGGATCAAACTGTTATACACCAAACCGACTGCACGTATAAAGGTAAATGGACACATCTCGGAAGTACTTAATATACAGAGGGGCACGAGACAGGGATGCCCATGATCGCCTTTATTGTTCTCCATTGCAATAGAACCCTTGGCCTGTAAGATCCGACAGCGCTACGCACACACTGCATTGAAATTCCGGCTTCGTCCTATAAACATCTCCATGTACGCGGACGACATGGTGCTTTATGTCCGTGACCCGCACACAAATCTAGCCCCTATCCTAAGGGAATACATTAAATTTGGTAGACATTCCGGCCTGCAAATAAATTGGGATAAATCTGCCATACTGCCACTAACAGTTACCACCCGCCCTCAACCACTGGAATTTCCACTAGTGTGGCACACGGACCCCATTAAATATCTGGGCATCTGGATTCACCGCGACCCAGATATTGTTCTCAGAGCCAATTACGGCACTGCTGTTGATATAATTGAAACACAAATAAACAGATGGATCACACTCCCTCTCTCGCTGGCGGACCGAATATCCCTGATCAAAATGGTAATTCTCCTCTAATTGCTATATCTGTTTTCAAATATTCCAATAACTCCCCCTACTCCCATATTCAACAGGCTAAGGGCACTTCTAACAAAATTAAAATGGGCAGGCAAACAGGCATGCATAAGCTTACACACATTAACTTTACCATACGCATCAGGTGGATTTGCGGTTCCTAACTTATACTTATATTATTTATGTGCGCAGGCCCAATACGCCCACTATTGGTATCATCCAATTAAGTATATGCCGCACATAGCAATGGAAGATGGCGATGCCAACCCTATTAACCTCACTGCTGTCCTAACACATACTCGACCACACCTAGCAAGGCAGGAAATTAACACAATTCGCACTACAACACACGCATGGCAAAAACTTGGCCAAAGGGCTAACAAACTTCCACTCTATGCCCCAAGTATGAGTTTAGCACAACACCCCTCTCTGTCAGTCACTCAGAACAGAGGAAGCATGGAAATGTTGGAACAAGTGGGTATTACTCTGATGGGTGACCTTAATGTTAATGAAACATTCATAACCCCTGCAGATCTAGCATATGTCAATAACCAATCCATGTTATTTAAATTCACCTATCATAGATTGCGAGAAGCAGTGAAGAAGTTGTACCCTCCACACCCTGCAGAGCCCCCTGCACTTGCCTCACTACAATTACTCATAACCAGTCCAACAATACACCATATGGTGACTAAACTCTACAGAGCTATGCAATCAGAGATAGGGGACGGTACAGTAAAGGCTCATGACAAATGGAACGCACTGCTAGATACTCCACTCACTGTAGAGGACTGGCAAGCATGCTGTACACTAATTGAATTACTCACTCCCAACGGGAATTTACGTCTTATACATTACAAATACCTACATCAAGCCTATCACACCCTGGTAAAATTGTACAAATATGGTCTACGAGATAACGCAATTTGTAAGCGATGCAAACAGGACCAGGCTGACTTTGCGCACCTGGCCTGGGGATGTGCACAGGTACAAACATATTGGGCACAGGTAGTGGACCTGCTGAGTAAGATTTTGAATTGTAAACTAGTATGTACACCACAATTGTGCCTGCTGAGTTATGTATTACCACTGAAATACGCTAAAAATCAATTTGCTCCTTGCAAAGCGCAGAGTGGCGATGCATTGGGACAGTAAAACGTCACCTACTCTGAAACAATGGATAATGGACTTTGTATACTGTAGAGCAAATTTTCTATTGTACGCAGAAGAACTACCCACATCCTCGAGACTGTCTAACTTCTGGGAACCTCTCACGACATATCTCAATAGTCACCCTGGTTTGTTAGCAGCTGAAGTATAAGCTGCACCTGTGGTTTGCCTTCGCAACATGGTTATATGATATTGGAGATTGAGATGTAAAATATAATGTGCTGCACAAGGAAACACGTAATGCACAATGATGTATATGCTGGTAATGTTTGTTATTACTGTATTGTAATACTTAATGAAAAACTTAATAAAAAAATTAAAAAAACCTTCTAAGGTACTTTAGGAGGACTCAAATCTGTTACCAGATGTTATAATCACGTGTTTCTGCACTACCTTGCGAGTATTGGTGCGTATTTAATATTATTACCTATTTGCCACATGTGCTTTAACCCTCTAAGCTCTGTTAATATGCCTGCTTTTGTAACAAATTAAATAAGCCAGTTCAGGTATAAAAAAATAAATTAAAAAAAAGGAACTCGGCCCCGTCACTAGTTACTGTCACAGCGTTGAATGCACTGTTTATGCTGTATGCTCTGGAAGTGAGAGAGCTTAATTCTGCAGGTATCACAAGTCACTGGAAATGTTTCATATTGAATGCAGAGGGCATGAAGGATTGCAGTGGGGGATAAAACAAATTCCTTGTCATCCATCGTGAAGTATTAATCTAAAGCAATGCACAGCATGAAGAGACACAGTATGGAAAGCTGGCTCCTTGGCAGCAGTGATCTTGAGACACTCCTTTTTCAATTACCACTACAACCTGTAAAACTCCAAATTTTTCCTGAGGGCTGATCCAAGATGTGAAAGATTCTTTTAAAAAAACGTGGATGAAGGGTGCTGATCCAAGCAAGCTAATAGCTGAAGGGGCTGGCTGCTTTCTGTATATTATTTGTGTGTTAATGACATGAGCTCAAGCAGGTCGCTAAGAAGTCTGTACCCCAACCTACAAAGGACTTCATTACATAAAATCAATAGCATCTTACATGATGAGTTTGGATCAAATACAGAGGTCTGTTATGCAAACACAGCAAACCCATTTTTCTATTTATCAAGTAATTATGGTAACAGTAAGAAGAGGCAGCATTAAATTAAATGTGGTGATTATGGGTCCGAATACCAGGAGGGTACATTTGGCTGAGTAACTACTGAAATTACACTTCAAAGTTTTAAACCCTGGCAGTTTTACCTCTGGCATTGTTTTACCTTACCGTGTTACACAGTTTGTAATGAGCAACGACCTGTGGTTTACATTTCACCACATTTGAAATCGGCATGTTTTACGTTGTTCCGACTTCTTTTCACTGCATAGCCGAACTGTATCTATCTCAAGCGTAGGCTATTAAGGAAAATCACAGGAAAACAGAAGAGAATAGACCTGAACTCAACAATATGTGAGTATCCTAGTCACAGGAGGAAACAAATGCACCCCAGACCATATCATAAACCTCCAACATATTTTTCAGTTCATAAGTAATGCGCTCATGAAGTATACTACATGTGCAGTTCTATTAGCCATTTCTGATCCCTTGGGGTCGTGGGTTGGGGCCAGAGACAGAGAATGCACATTTTGGCAACCACCAAAGCAGTGGCTATCCAACAATGGGTGTGAGAATCAACTTCAAGAATATCAGTCATGACTTGAAGAAGCGTTAGAATGGACAATGAGGCCAGTATCGGAGAGCAGTAATGGCATAGGTTGGTCTACACAAAAGCCCAGTAGGGTTGTATAACTCTACAGGACTATAAAATATGGTAAAAGTCACAATGAGGGTCTCTGCAAGTCCTGCACCGATCATTTGGTAACAGATGTGCCCCATGGGGACCGATACCAATCATTCAGTACACTGAAATAAAGGAACGGGAGCCAGAAGTTTCTCAGTACCCTATTGTGGTCTAGGAGCAAAGCTGTCCAATCCCTCAGGAAAATATTCCTGAATGAATAATGTCGGCCACTGCAGTCTAGTCACCATGAGTGAGAGGTTAAAGTGAAAGGCTTTTTGTAAGATCCCATAGAGACCCAAGCCCACACCTTTAAAACGGATCCACAGCCTCAGTTATAGGAAGATGGGAGGCACAGGCATATCAATCAGCGAAGACCCCAAAGTACAGCTGAGGCAGTGTGCCAGCTCTCTGCACTTTCGATAATCAGTGGCTGAGAGGGCAAACTCATCCCCCAGCGTCACAAAGGATTTCACAATGCCATCTTGTATTATTTGATTGACAATTCTTACCCCCTTTGTATGCCAAAACATACAATGAAATGGCTTTGCCACAATGCCAAAGCCTGCATTGTACCACAGTGGTGCTCTGGAGTGAAGAAAAGGGGATACTGCCAAGACTTTGTGTGCCGAGCACAAGGCAGAGGGCTGCGTTAAATATCTGATTCTCCACCATAAGGCAGTGTGTAGTAGACAGATATGCCAGCAACAATGCATAGGGACATCCTATGTGATGTTCCAATTGAACCCATATTGGGGCATCCTTGAGCTCATTCAGGTAGCAATATAGTTGTGACAAATGGAATAGCAGACTGTACAAAGTCATATGTGGGAGGCGTAGAGCCCCTGCTGCTGTATCCTATCACAGCTGTGAAGTTTGAAATCAAGGCTGGTTCCCACTCCAGATGTAAGAGCGTATATACATCTCTATGCCCAAAAGCATAGCCGGGAGTATCAGAAGAGGCAGCATCCAGAGCACCTAATTTTATCGGGGGATATTGTCATCTCATGTATCTGTACCCTCCCACAGAGCAAGAGGTTGAGGTGTTTCCATTTGAGAAAGTCACTTTAGACGTTTCCACCAGTGACAGTGATTGTCCTCAACCATTCCAGCGAGTCCCCTATTTATGTGAATACCTAGGTATTTGAGGCCCTTAGGGATCCATTGCATATCATACTAATGCATACAAGTGGTGGTCATCACCTTCGACATAGGGAGTGCTCAACACTTTGTTCAATTTATCCTGTACCTTAACAAATGGGAGAACCGGTAACTGATGGGCATGACCGCTGGAACTGATGCCTCCGGAAGCAACAAAAGTAGTAAGATGTCATCAGTGTATAGTAGCACCTTGATTCACTATCACCCAACCAGACACCCTCCACTACAGGCGCACAATGGTTGGCAATGGAGAGTGGTTCAAGGACCAGCAGGAAGAGGGGCTGGGATGGACTGGGAGTGCCTCGATGGACTGGGAATGAGAGTGGCAGGAAGCTTCCACAGTTTACGTCTGCAGCAGGGGAGTCATAGAGAAGTCGAACCTTGCCTATATATAAAGTCCGCTCCGACTCCCATCTGGTACAATACCTCAAAAAGATAAGGTAATTTCACCCGGTCAAATGTCTTCTCAGTGTCAAAAAAGAGTGCCAAGCTGCTATCAACACCATTCCTCTAATGTCATAATAGATGTGCTAGTATTCTAAGGTGATTATGCAAACAAACAAAGCCTACCTAGGATTTATAGATGAGCTGTGGAATCACCTTACGCAATCTACTTGTGAGTATTTTAGCCAAGATTTTCATGTCAACATTAGTTTGCAAGATAGGGTACTAGCTGGCGAAGTTCAGAGGGTCCTTGTTCTCCTTGAAAAGGAGGGCAATGGTAGCCTTATTAGATATCATTCCCAAGGAACCCACTGTCACAGCTTTCTGGATTGCCTTTGTCAAGAGTGGTGCCAGAATAGGTTTACCTGTTTTGCAAAATTCTGCCTGAAAACTGTCCTCTCCAGGCGATATGTAAGTAACTAAGGTTAATATGGCCTCAACCACTTAATCCTCTCTGAAATCCCCCTGAAGATATGACCACCCCTTGTCATTGAAGACGAGGAGGTGCAAGGGGGCAAGAAAGGTATCAATTTGCAACATCGAGGTCTGAAACTCAGAAGAGTAGAGAGAAGCATAGAAGTAAGGAAATCAGTTAGTGATGTCAAGAGGGATGTGTTTGTATCGTATTGAAGACATCCTTAATTGCTGAAACGGGTATTTGGGATTTACGTTGCTGCAGTTGCGCTGCCAACAGGCAACCTGCTTTTTCGCCATGATCATACCTCCGCCACTGCGACATAACCAGCATATTTTCCGTGAAATTTGCTTCAACATTTTCATTTGCCAATGTAGCACAGGTGTGGGGATCTGAGTGACCTACAGCAATCATTGACCTCCTTTTCCAGATGCTGAATGTCTACTAGAGCTTTATGCTTCGCCCAAGCTGAGTCTCACATCATTATACCCAACAGAATCACCTTTCTGATGGCTCATAAGGTCCTATGCGATCCCACTGACCCCTCTTTATCTGTGAGATAGGAGCTGGTATAAGATCTGAGGTGTACTTTTTGAACAGGTTGCCTGTATGCAAATGCCCTCATCCACCAGCCTTTTGGCGGAGGAGATGCCATCCCCACATCCAGATCCAACCTCACAGGACTGTGATCTGATAAGCCAGCTTTCTGGATTTCACACCCCACTACTGTCAGCGTAGAAAAGCGGGAAAGCTTTTTTATTTACTGAAAGCGGGGGTCGGACCCACCAAGCAAATACCACCTGTTTGTAGGTGCAATTGGAGTTGAGAGACCCCGGCACATATGACTGCTGCACTCCTACATCCCAAACATGGCAGTGAGACGAGACAGTCATGGGAAGCAGGATGTAGACTGCAAGGGAAGAAGTACAGTCTGATGAGAGGGCGCGACCTTCTGAGGAGGAGGGAGGGGTTTGGGTTAGAAGGCCGTTTACGATGCATTCCTTTACCACAAAACTACTAGACACCGCATTGTTTAGGTAGTCGTTGTTGAGGAACTCGTTGTTCCAACAGACAACCACATGGTGGACATGAAAATACAAAACACCACAAAAAAGAGTAAGTCAGTTTACAATCACTAAATTAACACCCACGCCTTATCAAGCACAAGTAGAACATCAGCCCATACAGGCTTAAATCTACTTCAGGCAAGTCTTGGACTACTTCACACACGACTCATGGCCACTCACAGGTACTGCAAGGGAATCACATAGAAATCAATGAAGGCAGGGAATAACACTACCAGCACAAATGGAAAGAGGCAGAAAAAATAAGTGACAACTGAGCACAGAGTCCCAAACACAGCATGTGAATTAGATGCATACATCCACAGATATGCAAAATTTATTTGAAAATACAATTTCAGAAACACACACGTCAAATTCTAACTCATAAAGTACTTACAAAGTAACTCACATCAGCACAACCAGGGGCATATTTATCAAAGGTTTTTGCATCACCTATATGCCATGCAAGGAGATGCAGGGCGACACAAAACCTAGATTGAGATTTACCAAGCCACGCAATGCCACCTTGTGTGGCTTGGTAAACCTGGAGTAATGCAAGGCAGCGCATGTCACTGCCTTACATTACTCTGCCCCTGAGGTGCATTCCATGGGTGGAACATGAATGGTATAATTGAGAATGCATCACAATCCTACGTCTTCCCAGGGGATGCGTAACGAGGAAAAATATCTTTATTTCTCCATGTTGTTTTCTCTTTTCACAAGTGCTGCATGCAGCACATATTGAATGAGTAAAAAGCCTCAAATGATTGCTTTTGTGCAATACGGTGTCCTTTCTGGCACAAAACAATCCTGCCAGCAATGCAGGTACCCTTGCACCATGGTGCAAGGGTGTGCAAGGGTGCCTGCGTTGACTCTAGGCAGCACATAGTGCGCCAGTGCAAGGAGAGGACTGGAGTGCACCATATAATGTTAAATATGTCACATTCCTGCCCTCGACCTTTCATGCAGCGCAGCACAGCAAAGTGTCTTGCTGCATTGTTTTGTGAAAAAATTATAAATATGGGTCCTGAGTTTTAAAACAATGTGAACGAACACACACACACAAACACACACAGCATGCAGCACAAAATATACATTACCAAGACAAAACAAAGTATTTTTCTAAGAAAAATCTCGTAAAATGTAAGCAGGATTGTTTTGTGCAGGAAAGGATACCTTCCTGCACAACAATAATCCTCTGAGGCATTTTCCTCTTTCTATGTGTCCTGAAGAATGCAGCACATGTAGAAAGAGAAAATACGAGGAGAAATAAAAATATTTCTCCTCATTAAGCCTCCTCTAGGAAGGCGTAGCATTTATGTGCATTCCCATGTCTACTAGTAATGGTAAATCTGGGAATGCGTCAGAGTTCGTGGGTGTTGCATGGGATTACCCATGCACCACCCATTGAATGCCTCCCTGGGGCAGAGTAACGCAATGCCGCAATTTAACCATTCCCTCAAATTGTTGTCTTCCTTCCTGTACTCAGAAAAATTTTATTTAGGTATTTCCATCCTCAAAGAAATTTTTGATCCATCCCTAACCACATATTTCCAGACCACAGGCTCCTTGATATACAAAATTATAATTGTAATTATAAAAATAAAATGTTAAGAACCCAACTTGAGTGTGTTTTCATTGTTCACATTCTTTGCAAGCAAGCATATTGATAGATGTGTGTGTGATGACCTTAGCGTACTTAGCACATGAACAAGTTTGCCCCCACATTTACTGTAAGGAAGTAGATTATTCGTTACGAAGGATGTGGGTCCTTCAAAAGTACCCTTTTGTAGCATTGACTCTCTTAGGGTAGAAAGGCAGAGCTGCCCAAGGCCATATAATGGGAGGTGGTGTGGCCAGTCCAGAGGCAAGCAACCAACAACATCCCATAAATCCCATAAATCATTGTCTAGTCAGTGCTTTCACTTATAAAAAATAAAAGCACTTTATTATGCACACGCTACTCAATACTATGCATTAATCCACAGATATATATATAAAAGATGGCAGGTGAAAAAACCTATGGTGAGAGCCTCTGAGCAGTTAGTATTCAATTGAGCCCTGAACAATAAAACCGCAATACCCCCATACATAATGGACACAATATAATGGGGTGTAGTTATCCAAAGGCAGGCCTACATTGTTTGTCAGGATGTCATCACATTACTAAAAGAAGAACTATGTCCTAGCAAACCAATGTAGCATGAGTAAAATCATTCAGGATGATACAATCTTACAATGACATTCATTAATACAAGTAATGATTCAGTGTCTCATCATCAATAATGCATTACAATTCCTTATAATTTTTGTGTGTGTCTTTTTTAATACGTTTACACATGTTGCAGAGCAGTCTTAAGTTCCACCAATAGGGGCCTCTACATCCCAGGACACTCATACTAAGAGACCCAGCTCCAGAAATGCTTCCCATAGCTTAGAAACCTCTCACAAGGCCACTAATGCAAACCCCTGAGAGACTTAGGGTGAAACTCTTGTCTTGGGGAAAAGGTCCATTCGGTTTTCAGGAGTCCCCAGTGTTGTCCTGGGACAGCCCCCCAACACTTCAAATCTGATGCTGTGGTGCACCTGCCCTCCTGGGCACCGTGTGCTCAATATTCAAATTAGGTGGCCCCAGTGCTTTCTGCAGCATGCTTTTGTCTTTGGCAATTTTTGTTTGTAAGTTATCAGTAATGTTCGCCTTTGTGCATCAGGAGCCAGTGGAGCTCCCTGAGGTGTGGTGTGGTGTGATGTGAGTTTTGCGTGAGAGGTTGAGGATGAGTGTGGTTGCTGACTTCTGATTGAGCTGTTTGGTGATCCCAGTGTGGCGAGTGTTCCCGTAGTCCAACTTGCTGGTGACTAGGATGTGAGTGACAGTTTTTCTCATGTTGCATGGGAGCCATTTGTAGATCTTCCTCAGCATTTCAGCATCTTCAGGGTCTGGAAGCAGGATGCAGTGATGGAGTTCACTTGTGTGCTCATATCCAGTTTGTTGTCAATGATTATCCTGATGCTCCTGGCAAGGGAGCTGAGTGTGGGCCCGAATTCGGCTGGGCACATTAGTTGCACTTCAAAAGATGATAACTTTTATCCCAAAATACCACTTCTTAATGAATTGAATGCTTGAATGTCATAGTTTTTCTAACAAATAAAAAGCCACTTTTAAAATCATCATATGTGATAGGTATGCCATGAATAATTACAATCACCAAATTTGCAAAGGTCATAATACCATGAAAAAAGCAAATGGTATGTAAAAAGTATTCGATTATTCGTAGCTCTGGCTGAAATAAATTTGCCAGTTAATCAGCTGGCAGGTTGGTTTTTGAGCATGTATCGTACTAATATGGAGAACATTCATGTTGACTGCAGTTGTATCATGAGTTTGCTTACGGCTCTCTGCTTCTGACAGTTTGTTTCAGAATGATGTTTTATTTCTTCCATATAGCTTTCTAACTATGAACAGAGCATTAAACAGAAGAATCAATTACAATTGATGCTGTGACATAACCAGCAAAACAAATCATTCTATGGTTACAGAGAACAAATCCTTTTATCAAAAATGTAAACCTTAGGGAATTATTTAGAGTTTAGCGGATGGGATAGCCGGTCAATGTAAGAAGGATATTCTGTCCCCCATATTACATGTGTCACAGGCTATAAAAAATGAGTGATATAGCAATATTTTCAACATAGGTCACCTTTTGCCAAACTCAAAGTAAGGCCCTTAGTGCTGTTGATGGTCTCAGTGCGTGCTGCTGTGCATTGTTAGAGTGAAGCTGGAAGTAGGAGTGCAGGGAGTTCCACAGCACCATCAACCTCACAGACAATGAGGATTGAAATTGTTGACCTACATTTTAAATTTAAAATTACAGTTTCGCCATCCCTCTCTGAAGACAGCTCAAGGAACACTCAACATCTACAAGGAGGATTGGATTTGGAGTAGCAGTGTATGGCACATTTAGGTCTATAGTGCATGCTGCTGCAGCTACTTCAGTTGTGCCTAAAAAGAATTCCCATCATTGTTTTGATATGAAGGTCCTGCCAATGTATTCTATGCAGACTTCCATGTACAGTCAGAATGCAGGTCGATGGGATAAGGAGGCCTAGGACATGGATACAGAGATGCAAGACTGCAAAATAAGACAATTCAAAGTCTCCATTTTCAAGCCAATGGCCTGAGTCATTGCTGTTACATGGCAACACATTGCTCAGGGGACAAGGGAAGGATATATTCTCTCAGTTCTCACACAGACTGTAAGAAATTTGGTTATTAGTTGAGAGGGATGGAACCCTTCTCAAGTAACAACCACATTTTGTGTGAGGATGCACCACGAAAGTCACTAAAGTAAACTGTACTTAACCCTCTGGTAGCTTAGCGCAAAAACACTCAGGCTTAACTTAGAGGTAAAGTGTAAAGTATGTATGTACCACACAAACAGTATAAAGTAAAATCACAACACAAAAAAAATCCCAAACCAATTTAGATAAATTGAGTACATTTTAAGAAATACAATGAGGCAAAAAAAACAAGATTCCAATCAGTAGAACCAGAGGAATGCAATTTCAAAGTTTTGGGTGACTATAGCTCATAAAGTGTAGTGCACAAAGCGCCACTCCCGTTCATCTGATCGTGCCACACCAAGGAAAAGTCAGAAGTTTAGAAACGACCGAGATGGAGCACGGGCGAGATACAGGGACCAGGTTAGTCCCGCTGAAAAAGTTACCTTCTCAAAGTTCGGCGTGAAGAGTCCATTTCGTGGTGGAGGAGGCCGCTCTCAAACAGCTGTGCAGCTCTCTGGGAAACTAGGCAGATAAAGAGGTCTTTCTTCTGGAATGTTCAGGATTGTACTGAAGAGTAGCTTGGGAGGTATAATATTTATGCCTGCTGCCATCCTTTGATGTGGGGGAATTCCCTATGCTACCCAGACTCTGGTTCTGGAAAAAGCTTCCCTTCAAAGGCTCCAAGACGTCCAGCCACCAGCTATTACCACTTTGACTAACTGTCTAAGAAGAATACATAAAACCCAACAGCAGGGCCATTCGCAGTCATGTGCCCCAGGACACTGGCAGCAGACACCAAATGGTTAGGGCAGGAAAATGACAAGTTTCATAAAGTGGGATTTTCGGAATTGTGACTTAAAATATGACTTTCCCATTAAAGAGCTTTTAAAATTATAATTAATATGAGTCTAAACATGACAACTCTACCTGCTCTCAATCCAAAGTTATAACTTAATAAATGAAATAATGTTATGCAAATGGAGAGATATGCCTTACAGTAGTGAAAAATGAATTTAGGAGTTTTTGAATACCAGAATATGTGAAACCTAAACTCGCATGTCCTACTTTTTAAATACACTGCACCTTATCATATGGCCTTAAAGGCCTACCTTAGGGGTTGTTTATATGTTTTAAAAAAGAAGGTTTAGGCCCACAAAAGGTTTATTTTGTAAGGTTGAAATGGCTATTTAAAACTGCACTACAGACTGCAATGGCAGGCCTGAGACATGTTTGAAAGGGCTACTTTAGAGGATGGCACAATGAGCGCTGCAGGCCCACTAGCAGCATTTAATTGACAGGCCGTGGGTACAGGTCGTACCATTTATTAGTGACTTACAAGTAAATTAAATGTACCAATCAGGTGTAAGCCAATTGTACTATGTTTTAGGAAGAGAGCACAGGCACTTAAGCACTAGTTAACAGTGGTGAAGTGTACAGTGTCCTAAAAGAAAACAAAAATGGGTTCAGAAAAGGTAGGGAGTGAAGGCAAAAACATTTGGTGGTGACCCTGCAGAGACAGACAATTCCAACGCAGACTATTCTGCAGATGACGCCTGTTGCTTCTATTATTGTCATTAATATGTAAAAATTGTCAATTGTGAGCAAAAGGGTGCTCTGATGACAACACAGATATAAAGATGTTACATTGATAAGCAAAAATTAAGTTACACACATGTGCTGCACATAAAGTATTCTTGGGACTGGTTCTTAAAGCTAGATATGCATCTTAGTTTCACTTAGGAGCAGAAATAGCTTGAAAAAGGACAAAAAAATTATATTTAAAGGCAGATTTCTTAAAATATAGCACAAAGCAGAGCAGCAACAAAAGCTGCTGTGCTGCATTGTGCAAGGGGGAGAGAGCAGCAAAGAACCATATTTAATAAATACATCCTATTGTAGTTCTCTTCCCTTGCCCTGGCGTCCAAACAGGTCTCTAGTGCCACACACACCTTTGTTCCATAGTTCAAATGTGTGCCTGATTTGTGGGCTGACCCCCGGATGAACAACCGACCCTGTGGGAGCTGGTGCCATGCACCCTCCTCTGGTGGAGGCCTCTGGACACACGCGAAGCCGCACGGGCGAGAGGGGGCACGCAGCCATATTTGGGGGACGGGGTGGTGAGGTGGAGTGAGGAATGGCTGGCTGGCGGGTGGCCCCTGGGCACGGATATGCCTGGCTAATGTCTCGACGGGGATCAGTCGCGCTGGCTGCGGAGAGGAGCGGTGGGAGACCTGGGCTGCTCAACTGCTGGAGCGGTGAGAAGAGGAACCCTGGGTTGCCATGGGGCGCCACAGTCTGGGCAAACCCGCCTGGCCTAGCTGTGTCGTGTGGGTCGCCTGCGGCTGCATCGACCCCAAGGTGCTAGGAGACCGTGGACCTTTGGGTTGACCTCTGGAGGAACTGCCGACCTTGGGTGCTGATGTTCCTCCGCCCACGGTAAGAGCCTCTGTATACCCAGGAAACCATGTTGGCAAGAGGGGCCACGCGGCAGAGGCTAGAAACGGGAGACGGGGTAGCAGGGTGTTGTGGAGGCGACTGTTGGACTGGGGGAGACACCCCGAGGCCCGTTGAGGCGGATCGCTGTGGAGGAGAAAAGTTGAGAAAGCCCCGGGCCGCCTGTCGGGTGGAGCCATACGGGAGGGTGCCTTGAGTCGTGGCAGTGTGCTGTGAGCCTGAGCTTGCATTGCTGGGCCCTGGAAACAACCTACGAGTGCTCCAGAAGCTGGAAGAGCGGTTGACTTCTGAAAAGAGGGACACAATGCTTTGGACCACACACAGAGGGAAAAACTGGGCCAGGGCCTGACTCTGGGTCCAGCAGGCCACAGGCTGAATATTCGACGCTGGAGTACCGATCTACCCCCCCACCAGGCACGAATATATTAATGACCCCACAGATGACACACACAAAACTGACACTTTCAATACCCAAACTGATGGCGATGTCCCCCACGAGGCTGTGGTGAAGAGTACGGTGGGGTCCAGAAATGAGCAGTTGAGGACCAATACTTCAGAGACAACCCTAGTGACGGCATGCATTGGACTGCGTGGTGATGCCGAACGTCCCTATCAGAGTGTTCTGAGTTGCCTGCTGACTTCTGGCTGGTCCTGGCAATCGGCTGGCCTGCACCTTTCCTCTCTCCTCATGGCAACGGGGGAGGGACCCGGAGGCCCCGCCTTGCCCATACTCTGTAACTATTGCAGTTGCTGACCAACTACAATGATGGTGAAAGACAAAGACCCTAAACCCCCTAGACGGGAAGATGGGTCGATGTAAAGTGACAGAGGCAGAGACTTGAGTCTCAGAGTTAAAAGATGCGGTGAGAGATCTTCAAAAGGGGATGACGGAACTCTGCAGCACCAACAAAGATATACTATGGCATCTGGAGGATGCAGAAAACAGAGCGCGTAGGAGCAATCTTCACTTTGTGGGTTTTTTGGAGGGAGTGGTGGGACAGAACGTACCTGTGTTTCTGGCAATTTGTCTACAAGACGCTATTTCACACAGACACTTTTCTACTTGCTTCATAACTGAACAGGTGCACGGGTACTGAATGCGAGGCCACAACCCGGGGCTCCGCCTAGACCAATTATAGCAAAGTTTCTTAACTTCCGCGACAGAGATATGATCCTACGGGAAGTAAGCAGCAAAGGGGAAGTCAGGCATTAATATGATATTTCCAGATTATAGCCGTGAGGACCAACTCCAGAGACAGACCTTCGACTCAGTCAAAGTGAAACTTAGGACCCTCCAAATCCAATACATATTATTTCCTGAAAAGCTGAAAGTCATTTACATGGGCAACGGCGCGCTTCTTTCAAACACTGGAAGACGCATTAGCCTGGATAGAGGAGAGGGCAGTCCTGGATCCACGAAGAGAACTGAACTCGAACGATAGCTGTCTCAATGCACGGAAGCCAGACCCCGAGATACAGTGCAGAGGAAAAAAGAGGACTGATCGCAGGCTGAGGAGTGTTGGTGGAGGGACTCCCTATACATTGCAAAAGGTGGGTCAGTGAAAGGGGTGCCATGTGGACACAGACGGGGCACATGCCACAGTAAAGAACAGGGCCATTGACGGATTCAGATTGCAGAACACTCATTCAGAATTGGAGGAGATGGGGTGTCCTCAGGAGATGAAAGCTTACACCCCCTGGCCGCCGAAATCTCAGCTCTTGAACGAGACACAGAAACTGGACAACAGCCACTGCAGGAAGAACCTCCAGACTCAGAGCACATAGACATATGAACAGGCACCAATATACCGGCTGATGGAGCTTTAGCTGCACAACTGCCGCCCCAGACACCCCTAGCCTAGGGCTTGGGACTTGCATTAATAACTTTCTTGGTTTGTTTTCATGTTATAAGTGATACAGTGCCAGGCACTGAGTAGTTTCTTGGGGGTGGACGACAGACCTCTCCTTCTTTCCCTACACACTGCTGTTTCTCTTGGCTGTAGTGATACTGTGGTGCGGAATGGTTGTAGCTGGTGGGCTGGAGGGTTGTTTGGGGGAGGAAGGCTAAATTTCAGTTTTTGTTTTTTCTTCTTGTTTGTTGTGTGGATCAAAGGAGGGCAGATACATCAAAGGGCACAGGATGGCTTCACGAGTTCCCCAAGTACTGGTGGGACGCTTTGTAACCATACAGCATGTCTATGTCGACCCCCACAGTGATCTCAGACCTTACGGTGATGACGTGGAATGTCAATGGGCTGGGAGACAAAATAAAAAGGGGACTGGTGACGCAACATATTAAGTGACTAAACCCTGACATAGTGATGCTCCAGGAGACGCACTTGCAGGGCACACATTGCAGATTTCATGGCCAGGTTCCATACGCTGTGCTAGCGCATGCTGGCTGTACCTCTGGGTCTCGAGGTGTGGCTATCATAATGAAGAAATCCCCCCTTTGAAATGACATGCACATGGACAGACCCCCTGGGATGGTACGCAGGAGTTTCAGGGCAGTGGAGCAGACGTGAGGTTACACTCATATGCCTGTATGCATCACCTCGACTACAAGCCCCTATGTTGAGCAAGATAGTTGACATTCTACTAGAGATGCCCTCATCTCTCCACGTGATAGGGGGTGAGTTTAATGATGTAATGCACCCGTTACTTGACAGCTCCGGGCCTAGTGGGTGTATGGTGGGCTCCACCCGCTGTCACGATTTACTAGTAATCTGGGGCTTATTGACCTGTATCGCCACCGACACCCTCAAGATAGACACTACTCCTATTTTCCTGGCGCTCATAGAGTATACTCCAGGTTAGATTACCTATTTGTACCAGGGGGAGGAACTGGGCGAGGTGGGGCAGGCAAACTACTTAGCAAGAGGCCTCTCCGACCACTCCCTCCTCCTGGTGAGAGTGGGAACAAGGTGTGGTGACCAACGCATAGGATGGCAGCTTAACACCTAGGACCTGCGAGAAGGCAAGGTCTTGCGAGGAATACAGGCGGACACAGAAATATATTTTCTAGAAAACGAGAACACCGTCTCTTCTGGGGTCACACTGTGGGAAGCCTACAAAATAGTGCTGCGCCAGAATCGAATTGCATGGAAGAAGAAGAAAGGGTTGAAACACTGGAACGACTAAAAAAACTGATATTCCTGCTCGAAAGACGGGTCAACAATGAGGCAGACCCCATGAGTGCCCGACAATTAGAAACACTAAGACAAGAATACAGGAACCTGGTCATGGATAACGCCAAGAAACAGAGACTGGTGGCTCTACATCGACTCTATGAAGTCGGAGATAAGGCTGGGAAACTCCTGGCCTAGCTTAGTAAAAAAGAAAAGCAGGCCAGATGGGTGAGGGAAATTGTGGGTGACCTAGGTGTGACACACACGGCAGATGCGCAAATCGCTGGTGCATTTGCAGAATACTACAAGAAGTTCTATGAGGCACACCCACATAGTAGTACTTCGGAGATAGAGGATTCCCTGGCAGCTAATTCAACCCCGGTGCTGGGGAACGAAGTAGCAAAGGGCTAGAGGTAGACCTGACATTGACAGAGATACAGGAGGCAGTAAATAAGCTACGACATGGGAAAACCCCAGGTCCAAATGGGATACCTGCTGAACTGTACAACGGTGCATAGACATACTGGGCCCCTATCTAATGGGTCTTTACCAGGATGCATATAAGGATGGTATTCTCCCCCCTGATCTATGGACTGCCACGACTGTGGTTTTACATAAAGACGGCAAAGTCCAAAACAGATGCGACTCCTACCGCCCCATCTCCCTATTAAACACAGAGGTCAAGATATGGCCACAGGCCTGGCAACCCGCCTCTTGAAACATATTACATCTCTCATCCATTACGACCAGTCCAGATTAATGCCGGGCTCTGCTACCCGGCTGAATCTTCGCAGGACACATAACTGGCTAATGATGGTTAGGGGTAGCGATGCCCCACACATATTCTTGTCATCCGACACAGAAAAATGTTTCGAAGCAGTGCACTGCCCATTCCTGGACTGTACGCTAGTTAAATTTGGATTCGGACCAAAATTTAGGAGCTGGGTAGCCCTATTATACAACATGTCAACTGCTGCCATAAGGGTAAATGGTAAACTGTCCTCGGACTTCCCCATTGGTCGGGGAATGAGACAGGCGTGTCCACTTTCTCCACTCCTTTTTGGATTTACACTGGAGTCCTTGGCATGTGTTATCCGGAGCCACCTGGAGATTTGAGGTTTCAAGATCACTTCCGATGATGATACGAAAGAAAAGATCTCTCTCTATGTCGATAATAATCTTCTTTATGTTACAGACCCAGTGGCGACCATCCATGTCCTAGAAGAATATGGGAGACATTCCGAATATGAAATCAACTGGAATAAGTCCACGTTGTATTGTCCCGGCTTGACCCCAACATAGCCGCTTCTGCCCGGGGATTTAAAGGTAGCTGTTGAAGGCTTTTAATAGCTGGGTATTTTTATCACTCCACATAGAGCGGTATGTAGACACCGTAAACTCATAAAGTTTAAGGAAGATGGAGAGAGATCTCGCCCTCTCCCTGCTCAGGTGGGCAGCCATTTTTAAATTGATTGCCCTACCGCAACTTCTTTATGACCTGAAAAATACCTATCATCCACTCCCTAGGACGGTGTTTGTTGGCTTGGCGGGAGACATCCGGTCATTACTATGGCAGGGAGGTCATCCCAGAATAGCGCTAAAGACACTACAACAGAACCCTTATAATGGAGGGATATCGCTGCAAGATGTAGAGGCTTATTACTGGGCCACACATTTGATTCCTATTAATGAATGGGCACACATGCCGCTGGATCATCCCGCATATAGGCTAGAGAGGGAACTACTGGAACTCCACACTCACCTGCATTACCTCTACGGAGGAAAAGGAGTCACAAGTCACCATGGAAGTGTGGGAAAGGGCGACGAGATCCAGGAAATGGAAACACAGGGTTACCAAGGCCACACTATTGTGGAAAGGGGGATGGTTCAAAGAATCTAATAAACAACGAGGTTTTGGGGCCCAGGGACTTGCTGGGTATATCAACGATAGGCAACATTGTTGCCAGAGGGGAACTTAAGTCTTGGTCGTCCCAAGTCCCAATTCATCAAGTACGCACAACTGTGCCATGCATGGCTAGCTGAGGGCATCATATATGCAGATTTGTCCGAATATACCCCACTGTAGGGGAGGTTACTACTGGAGGAATTTACAAGCAAAGCAGTTTCTCTTACCTATAAAACGATAAATAACAACATGCCATATAATCTAGGGAGCTGTTGGAGAAATGGGAGCGGGAATTGGGAGTCCTCGAGAATGTGGACTGGGTGGCGGCCCTAATGCAGCGTAGGGAGGTAGCTATTAAAGCTAGACTGTGCCTCATTCAATACAAAATCTTGCACAGAATATACTATGACAGAGAGAAATTACATAAGATGGGTAGGGCAGAGACGCCAAAATGCCTTAAATGTAGAGACGTCAAAGGAGATTCTTTCATACATTATAGGTCTGCCCCGCTATCCATGCATACTGGAGGGAAATTATTGAGGAGCTGGGTGTGATAATGGAAGTGTCCTTATCTGCCAACCTTAGATTTGTTCCCTTGGGAATTCCAAATTATGTTGATGTCACTAGGGCACAGCTTCTCTTCAGCTCCTTAGGTCTAGTATTGGCTAAGCACGATGTGGCTAGACGATGGGGTGTAGACGAGGTCCCTACCGTCCACGAGTGGAAGAGGGGATGGAGCTCTACATGGCCGCTGAACGTACTACGTATAACAGCGGGGGCTGCTTCCGAACATTTCTTATGTATGGGGTCCCTGGAGGCGCTACTATGGGTTGGACCATGTGATCTGTAAATGTATATGCTATTTTCATCCCATAGCGAAGTGGCCATTAGACCTGAACTTAACAAGCTGTCACTGAACTTATGCTGGGTATGAAAGTGGAAACCACTGTGCTTTTCCATTGTTTATTGATTTTATTTGGATTTATCGAAGCTAAATGTAATACCGTTCTTGATGAATGTACATTACGCGACCAATGTTATTGTTGTGATGGCCGTATGTCTACATTACTTACCAAAAATAAATAAAAAGATATTTAATAAAAAAAGAACTAACAGGTCGACAGAAGCTCTCAAATGTAATCCTTCGTCCTACTAGGAGCCAATTAAACACCAGTAGAAAGGGGGTGACCTTGTAGGTTCTTTTGAGTCCAATGATGAGACAAGTGGCACAGTGAGGTACTCTCTACAGTTAGTGATGCTTGTAATAGACAAGCTAGCAAAAATACAATTGCAGTAGCTAATCATCAAGAACACCTCTGCAGGGAAAAATATCAGCAATAGAAAAACTAGAGGCAGGTTATGTTGTAGGACAGATATGTGATTAAAGTTAATTTTACTCAGGTTGATGACTTGAGGGAACATCGACAAGTTTGCATCAAATACAATACCTAGTTGGGATTATTTTGAAAGGCATGGAGGCGAGGGGCATGGAAGGAGAACAGTCAGATTGAAATGAGTGTTGATCGGCTGGGCCAATTATTAATATGTCTGTCTTACAGAATGTGTGAGTGTCTGCTTTGGTGCATCTAGATTCACACTCTTTCAAGACATTCCATGTGATCCAACCAATTACCTATATCGTTATGTGACGAGAGATTGAGTGTTGTCCCATTTACTATGGTAGATCAAGTTCAAGCTGGTCCTTGCCTTATTAATCTTATTTCAGCTTCAAAAATAAAATAGTGCAGTACAAAGTGAATATTACAACTGCCTCACCTATCATCATGTCATAAACATGTACTGCAGATGTGCACAAGCGCATAACACATCTGTATGCCCATTTTTTAATGAAATCCTCCTGTTTCCAGCTCATGTACTAACTTCGGGCCTTGGCATATAGTGAGAGTTTGGTGGATGGAATGCTCCGTCAATAATGATGGATATCCTGTCTGCCGCATTACTAGTGTCATATTCTATAAAGCACCTGTAACACGGTGGACGAAACATCTGCCATATTTGTGATGCAGTATCCCCCGCCAAACTGTAATGAAGCCCTAAGACTGTGAGTTGGAACATGAGATACAGTCAGAGACATTTTAAGGCATGGGCAGAGTGGGCTCTGGCCCAGGGCCTCAGCCTTTCAGGGGGCCCCTGATAGAGCCAGCTCTGTTCTGCAGAGTCTTGCCCTGATTACCTTGAATAATTCTTAAACAGATTGTTTAAAAAAAGTTTCCCTTTAATTTATTTTAAATGTGTGCGATGTGTGAGAGTCTTTTACAGACAATTTACAGAGAAATGCTGTGTTTATGTTTCATGCAACATCCATAATAAAAATTTCTTATAGATCAAAACAGGACCTCGCATATGAGGAATGGGAAGATGTCACAGAGATTATTTGCAGTAATATTAGTGAGCTTCTGCTGTGTTACAGTAGTGAAAACATGTCACTATCCCTGAGATGTAAACACATTTAGAATGTGGACTAGCGTGCACGTGCACTGTCAGTGACGTGGCCAAAGAGGGCATGAAAGAGCTGAAACTGGATCATATTTTCGAAGCTGTTCCGAACAGGGGCCCCCAAAATTCGTTTGGCCCAGGGCCCCCAAAATCCTTAATCTGTCCCTGGATACAGTGAGCAAAGCCCAGAAACACAGAGATCGACTACTGCCCTATATTTTCGACATGTACTGTATGCTGCTCAGGTCTACTAGTACGCGCACAACGTAACACTCACTCTTCCCCCACTTCTGACACCTTTCCGCCCCCGCTGGGCCGAAGAACTTTCGGAATCAGGTTATGTTGTCCAAGGCGTAGACTTTTATTCACATCAAATCATATAATTCACCACAAACCTCTACCAGAGTAAAAGTATTGTACTTGGATATATATCATTATTCACAGCATCAGACTTCAGCACCATCCACATGTCAAAGGCAGTAAGGAAATTAGGCCCGACATTACACTTGAACTTCAGCTTGGCCTTACACTTGAATTTGAATTTGGCCGACTTGGCCGACCCACTCAGCTGCGCATATTGTGCCAGCAGGCCCCAACGCGCTAGAGCAAACAGTTCGTTACTCGAAATCCAGGGCACCGCATAGCTTGAATTTGGCCAACTCGGCCAACCCACTCAGCTGCGCACATTGTGCCAGCAGGCCCCAACGCGCTACAGCAAACAGTTCATTACTTGAAATCCAGGGCACCGCATAGCGCACCGGCCCACCGGGGTACCTGAACAGAGGCAGCCTCCCCAAGATTCTACTCAGTCCATACATTGCGGATTAGGGCAGTAGAGTCCAGGACCACCAGCAGGTCAGTCCCCTCCCCGCCTACCCTCTGCACACTTCCATCCTACCCCCTCCGGGGGTCCATCCAGTCGCTGAACCTCCATTGCTGTGCATGTCCTTTTGCTGTTATCTGTCAGCGCTCCGCCGCCTTGCTCTTCTGCCGGGTGGGTGGGTGGTTTACGACGCTCCTGCGGCTTCCCTGGGGTCCAAGAAGACAAAGAGGACAAGACCCCTGGGACTCCGCCTCAAATAACTTAAAACGAAGTTTCGTTTTCTTGACGTATGCCGGAGATGTCACCAATGATTCCCCTCCTCCACCAGCCACTGGAAGAGGCTCGGTTCCGTGGCGCGACTAAGGGCGCCCCTCCCCTAGGCGCGGGGGTGCCTACTCATAGTACGCGCACAATGTAACACTCACTCTTCCCCCACCTCTGACACCTTTCCGCCCCCGCTGGGCCCAAGAACTTTCGGAATCAGGTTATGTTGTCCAATAGACTTTTATTCACATCAAATCATATAATTCACCACAAACCTCTACCAGAGTAAAAGTATTGTACTTGGATATATATAATTATTCACAGCATCAGACTTCAGCACCATCCACATGTCAAAGGCAGTAAGGAAATTAGGCCCGACATTACACTTGAACTTCAGCTTGGCCTTACACTTGAATTTGAATTTGGCCGACTCGGCCGACCCACTCAGCTGCGCACATTGTGCCAGCAGGCCCCAACGCGCTACAGCAAACAGTTCATTACTTGAAATCCAGGGCACCGCATAGCTTGAATTTGGCCAACTCGGCCGACCCACTCAGCTGCGCACATTGTGCCAGCAGGCCCCAACGCGCTACAGCAAACAGTTCATTACTTGAAATCCATCCTACCCCCTCCGGGGGTCCATCCAGTAGCTGAACCTCCATTGCTGTGCATGTCCTTTTGCTGTTATCTGTCAGCGCTCCGCCACAGGGTGAGAAGCTCCCTGGCGCACTCGCCCTCCCCCCCCTGGCGCTGACTGTACCCCACAATAGCCCAGTATAGTTTGGATAAAGATTTCCTGCCCTTTTGCCGACTAGATGCACCCCATCCAGATGGAACAACTCCCTTTTCCCTGGCTGTAGTCAGTTGTGCCGAATTGTGCCCATTGTGGCACTGGTTAATGACCTTCACCAGATCCCCCCGAACTCATACCACCTGCGGTATGACTTCCGACCACCATATTGATGTTGGTAAGTATTGTTTAATCCCAGACATGGCTGCGAACAAGGCCTCACTCACCCGTCGCCTGCCCAGCGGTGTAATATCGCTCCCGCCAGGGTGAATGACTAAAATGACCGGGCGGGGAACTGCTTTGCTTCTAGTGCTTGCTCAAGCCGACCAAATAGACCCTGCATTGTTAGACCCCCCACCCTAATCCCATGGTGTGCAAACTTAGCGGCCTCCTGAGTTGCCTCCATATTGGACTCCCGGAAATGCTGCTACGCAATGCGAATAAAGGAACGGCATACTTAACACAGGGCACCGCATTGCAGGCTTAGCCCACTGGGATACCTGAGCATAGGTGTGATCCCTAAAGGTTCCCAAAAAACCTGGCTTTATGGGGTATGGTAGGAGAGTCCAGGGACCACCAGCAGGACAGCCCCTCCCCCGCCTTTCACCTTGCTGCTACGTACACAAATCCTCCCCAGTTAAGGGGGCAGTCCAGTCCCGTATTTAGTCCTTTTAAAACCTGTTTTATTATCTGCCGTGAGGAACTTACCAGCTCTGTCGTCCTCTCCCGCACGCCACTGACCGATGCCCGCCACAGACACCAGAAGACTGAACATATCTCTGGATTATGTGATAGGCCCATTATTTTATTCACTAGAAACCCCACGGGGAGAGCTGCTTGGCCCCCCAGTTGCAGCCTGACAACCCCCCAAAATATCAATGTTCCTGTAGGCCTGATTGACTATTTTACTAAGGATGATGCGAATTATCCTCTCCGTTAGTGCCTGCCTTTTATACGGAGGACTGGAGATTAACCCTTTATTCCACATTTCCCTTTTGAACTGTTGGTCATGAAGCAGTAGCCTAAAGAAGAATTGTCGTAACGTCAAGTGATAAATTACCTGGGGCAAGAACGCTCCCCTAAATACGTTTTAGGCAGCAAAGCTTAGGAAATGATAAGTTGTCCTGGACTCCAACTCCAATGCTCTCTATCCCAATCTAGAATCCATGCCAACCTGACCCAAACCAGAGACAAGACAGCATCCGTATGACCACCCTCTGTATTGCCAGTACCCTCCATCTTGGAGGAAAACGACCAAACCAGGGTTTCGAATAACGCATTGTCCCAGCCAGGTTGCATGGAGCCCAGTGCAACACCCAAAGAACATCCCCCGAGCATCTCGGGTGAGGCCAGAAAAACCCCCCTCTTTAGCCCGCCTGGAGCCGAACCAGCTTATTACAGGCTGATGACAGCCATGGGCACCGTACCGATGCATTGAGGGAGCCACACCAGGTGTCCCATCTGCCGGGATGTCTGGGTTCTGACCAACCCCCGGCAGTTCCTATCGAAGAAGAACCCCAGGCGACCACGGGTAGGGTTGAAAAATGAATGTGTCCATCTGTAACACAACTGGTGCTCATGTAAAGCACTCCAATACGTTAGGGCCATAGTCTGTGCAGTATAAAACTCCCCCAAAAAAATAAATAGATTAATTAGATATATAGCTATAGTAGGCAGGTTGCTTAGCACGGTAATTAACTAATGCAAGGTATCTCCTCATTTGCTATCCTGTCTGCTGAATTTTATCTGTTTTGTATGATTTGTTTTAATCAACTGACGTTGGCTATACTCCCTTTCCCATGCAGCCGAAAACACATGGTACGGTCCTGCATATTGAACCAACTCAGCGATACTGCAAATTCAATTTCCATGAATAGACCCTTATCAGCAGTAGCCCAGGACCGCTGCTGGACGCTCTGTTTTGTTTTTTTTTTTTGACTCTGCCCTGGCAACCGAAAACCAACCTATAGTGCAGAGAAGCCTATCCCCCCCTTATCTGGACAGCTACCCGGAAATGGTAGTATCACATCAGTAGTCCATACCACGCCACCTATTGCTGGACGTACAATCGGATTGGGATTCCTTGATATGTGCCCTCCTTCCGGCAACCCATTGGTGTAGGATAGTCTGCCCACGGCTGTCCACCATAATGCATAGTACCCAACCAGGCAGAACTATGACAGTGGCCTTACTGTTCCCAATGATAAGGAGCCATCAGGTCCAATCGCCCCACCTTCAGCTCACAATCGGCTCACAATGTGAGCCCAAATTGCATGCTCCTCTACTAATAAATGTTACCGACCAGCCCTTGCTCACGCTTTGCCATCTTGTATTCTGCGTGAGTTGAAGATAATTCCTTTGATCTACAGCTTCCCCCTGCTGACTGATGTTGGTCCCTAAATGGGGTTGGTGCTTGTCCATACACAGTTAAGACCCATGGCGAAATGTACCCACGACGGTATAAATGGCTGATCAACTTAAGATAATATAATATAATTTTTTTTTAATATAACCGCCCTTTACGAAAGGAATAATTTCTGTTCAGCATGGTCACAGACTGATTGTCCCAACTTTGGATGGAAGGCGGTCCTCGCCTTCTGATGTATCCCGCACTGGCTGTTGAGACTTATTAACAGGACCATGAAAACCCAATGAGAGCCTACCCATTATTGCCGGGAATTAGTTCACCCCCTTTGCTATCACCCCAGCCATGTTGTTAGCCGTAAGCATAGGTATGTAAGGTATGTAGGCTGGTACTGACTGACCAAGACGACTCTAGCCAGACCTTTTTTTCTGGAGTCAATCAGCCACCATTGCCCCTGGCAGGAATATTGGGACAGAACATACTGAAAACGCCAGTGACAAACGGCTGATCGTAGTACTGCCAAGGCGCTAAGCCCTGCAAGTTATATTAATTCTGTAAGCAAGTCTCCGCTGGATCTACCTCCCCGGCATTGTCCGATCGCGAGTTACTTAAAGTGGTAGACCATACAACCCAGACCTGCTCCTGCCCATGTGAACAGGAACTTAAGTAAATGAAAAAGAATGCCTGTTGTGTTTCCGCCTCATTAGTATGTAAGGAGAGGGACTGCATGGCTCCGCACCGGCCAGGCATAATAACAAATTCCCCACTAAAACCAAGCAAAACCGAGAGTTGAATTCGCTTCCCTCGCTCCCCAGTAGGCAGCTGTAGCCTTTACTCCACCACCCCCTCTATATTATGACCCAACCGCACAATGCAGAAAACCGACCCCGCTAGGCCATTTGCCGAGTTGCGAGGGAGGCTCTGTATTGCATTTGTGCTATGTTACTCCACAACGACGCTGGCTATGTGGCTGCCCGCCGCCCCCAACGGGGGCCCCCCTAAAAGGGCGGCCCTTTAGTGCCATTGCGGCACAAGCCTACCCCTCGTCCTAGCTGCAGAGGGCTTCCGCCTGGAGCCCGCGGTTCGGGGGGTGTGGGCGTCACTTCCGGTACGCCCGGGGGGGGAGGGAGGGTATGTATACCCCTCTGAGCCTGCCAGCGGCCTCTTTGCCGCCAGCCTCGCCGTCTGGGAAGGGACTCCGGGTCCTGTCGGCTTCAGCAGTCGTCGTCTGCATTGCGTTTCGGATCTTGCGGCGGAGTAGTGCAAGGCTAGTCGGGACCCCTTCCCACACGCCCTGGGGCCTTTATGAATCCCCCCTCCCCTTCCCGTAAGAGGGATGGCCTGAAACACGCAGCGCACGGCCTGCATGTATCCGACTAACCGCCGACTCGCCTGTGCCATATGGCGAAGCGACTGGCGGTGAACGGCAATGTGGGGCAGGGAGCGTGGTTTGTTAGAAGGGGGGAACTTTGTTGGTTCTCTGTCCCTCTGTTGCGCCGGGCACGCCGCTGCCCTCGACGCCGTTTGGTCGGGTCCGGGAGCTCGGGTCTGGCGTTGGTTTCTGTTCGGGGGAGTGGATGGATATTACCAGCCCCCGCCCCTCACCCAAAGTTTCACCTCTGTAGACTGGCTCCAACATAGTAGTTGGAATCCGGTGCTCCCGATGATAGATAGCGTGGGCCCTGTAGGTTTCACGGGCGCATGGGGGTGAAGGATCCCCAGCGGTGGTGGTGGACAGGGGATGGTCCCGTCCAACTGCTGACATCCGGGCACCGTCCCACTGCCCAGAGTGGAGTGGGAGCTCGCTTCGGCTGAACTGCCTGGTGGAGGGGCTCAGGCTCCCGCTGCCCCGCAAGGAGGGGATTAGTGTTACAAATTATAGAAATAAAATTCAGAGGTTGGCACGTTGTGTCAGTGTGTCCCTGCTTTTCCGAGTGCAGCGGCAATCAGGGGCAGCCTCACACGTGGGTCCCTGCAATCCAGCCGGGGCCCATCGGGAGGGGACAATGCTCGCAACAGATGCTTGTAGCAGATGGCTGAGAGCAGCAAGGGTGTTTTCATGGGTGTTGAGAGGGGCAGCGCTGGGTCACCACATCGCTCACTTCGCCCCGTCAGCTCCAATGAGCCCCGGGTATTAAGTTTCCTCCGGCTTGAGTACTGAATCCTAATGTATGCTGGAATGCAAGTGAGGACAGCACAACCATTAGTTCATTTACGAAAGTAAATGCAGTGCATAAGAAAAATCATAATAAAACAGGGATTATTTCTAGAGTATATAATCGGAAATTCATGTTGCAGATGTGGGAGTTAAATATATTGCTTCCTCTGCCAATTTTCGGACATGTAAATCGGGATGTTACTTTTGTGGAAAACGACAGACTCTAGTGAAGAGGATGGAGTTTTGATTGTAAAGAGGATGTGAAAGTCCTGGACCACGGAAAGGGAATGATGGAACCATACAATCCACCGAAACGGTGTGTTTCGATTCATCGAGTGGATGTGTTGATGTGATCCGTCTCCTGTTGTCCTACGATAAATGACTGGAACACATGGAGACTGTTAATAGGCGTGAAATTAAACCGGATGTTAACCCTGTTGGGTTTTTGGGGTGAAGTTAACACTAATAGGTTGTTTTCCTCCGATCTGTCATATATGTGGAGGTAATCCTAATACAAGAATGGGGGCGTTATTCTTATATGGCCTCAATATTGGAGGTACGGAGGAGTCCGGGACGGTGCGCATGAAGTTATCTGCTACGGGCTGCAGAGGTTTCACGCCACAGAAATTAGCATCTCAATTAGAAACTCAAATAAATTAATTTGAATGCCCAGCAGGTGGCAGGCAAATGCTATAGGTGAAATATGTTGTTGGACGTAAGGATCGCCAAAAGCTGTTGTAAGTTTCTAAAGCTAGGGCTGTAAACCAACATGCCGGTTTACATGGCAGCAATCTCTACAGCCGTCTTGCACAGTATGAGTTCACATGCACTGTCAAATAGTCGCTCCCTAAACGTTTAGAGAAAAACGTGTAATAACGCTTTCTGCAGGAAATCTAAAGCTGTTGAAAACAGCACACAGCTGTATAAAGTAAAACCTACTTAATAAGAAAGTATAATTTTGCAGTTTCGTGTGGGCGATTTTCTTTGCTCTTTGTTGTATACATGTACAGGTGCTTTCTTTGCCCTACCGTAGGACCGCTAGACACGGCAATGAATTGTAAAGTGAGATTGATGTGGCATGAAAGGACATTGAGTTCACGGAGTGCATTTCAAGTGAGGTATTTCCGTAAATAGCTTCAAAAGCTCTTTCATAATGAAAACTTCCATCACTACGACGGTAATAAGAAACCTGATTAGGGGTGCCCCGGTGAGATAGCCAGGATGCCGTTCTCGCTTTGTTTAATTGAGGGATATCCAGTTGCGGGGTAGACGGCGCTGACTCTGGGCCCTAGGGGGCATATGTTTTGCTCCGGGCGGTGCCCTGTTGGCCTAATTGCTCATGCCCTTCGGGCCTTTGGTTAGTCTACACGTTCCCTCATGTGTGGGGGCAGACACCGGGGCCGGAAGGTACATTACAGCTTGCAAATAGCTGGGAGCTGGTAGAGAGCGTATGCTTGTTGGGTGGCTTTGCAGCTCGACGGGGGCCCAGGCACCAACTAGTATTTTAAGGAGAGGATGTGAGCCAGGCAGGTGAGCCGGGCCGGGTGGAGGTCAGGTGCAGGCGGAACTTCTCTCATCACCGACTCCTGAATGACCGGCCATGGCATGGCGAGTGCACCATAGATCGGGCAGCCCAACAGCAGCGCCGGTGAGATGGCACACCAGTGTAGGTCTCTGAGTGCCTTTCTTGTTTGCTACCGGAGACGGGCCTCTCGTTTTGGGTATTTGGAGCAGTAGAGCAGAGTTGGAGCTGAGTTGCTGGGGCCCTGGCGTCTAGGGCGCATTATGAGCTGATGGGGGCATGGTGGCGCCATGGTCGCCTTCACGCATGCGGGCTTAGGCCAGCATCGCCGCCGGTGCCAAGGTACACTTAGGGGAGGGGCGCCATCTGTGAGGCTCGTTTTCAGCAGTGCATATTGGATGCAGGTTTTCATTCGCGGTTGAGAACCATTCCCCTGGTTCTCCTACTTTCCATTCTAGGAGCCTTTAGGTGATATGGCGTGTGGGTGTTTGAAAGTGGTGCATTCTTGGGGAACAACACTTATTCTAGACTGACAATGGTTTGATGTAAAGTACAGTCCGTAAAGCTGGTTGCTCCATAGAGGTTGATGGTGTGCCATCGTCAAGAATGAGACCTCTCAGGAGGGTGTAAGTGGCCCGCGGTTCGAGCTGTAATGATGTGTGGGGACCATGCTCGAGTCCCTGCGCCGGTTAGCCACTTTTAGGGCACACAAATGCAGGTTCCTTCGCCCAAAGTCAGTCTGGCCTTGAGCCCTGTTGATGCATGCGTTGGTTCGTTGCATCACAGGTTGTGTTGCGGCGTCGGGCGCGGCAGTTTGTCCTCGCTGGCTTCGCCATGCTAGAAAGGAATGCCAGACACAAGGTTACAGTTTTAATTCAGTAAAGAATGAGGTAGGCTGAGTTCGGTTTGGTGAATGTGGCTGGGGTAGGGACGGAGTACCAGGGTTTTCCTTCCGTTCCATCAAGATAGTGGGAAACCACAATACCCCTAGGGGTTGCTCTTCCTGATAATTTCCGGCCGGTGGTCCGGGGTAAGAACTGTGTGGCAGCAACCAGACACGGAGGGAAGTCTGGTCATTATTAAGCCATGAGCCAGATAGGGTGCTGTGACCACTCAGCCCATGATTCCGTACATGCTGCAAAACATTGCAATTAGGAGGGACGCTCCTGGATTGGTGAGCGTAGCACATTTCCACTGAAGGCCATGCTTTTCATTCGCTGTGAGCACAAGGATAGTTGTGCTGAATATGTAATGTAACTGGCGCTCATGTATGACGTTTTATACCTTGGCGTTGCTTCATTGCCCAACAGTTTAAAGGAGTGTGGTGCCAAACCTGTGCAAGGATCTTGCGCTGGTTGATTGTCTACAGACTCTTCTAAATAGAGGGGCCCATACCCCCACTGTTTTGTTAAGTGTAAAGGATTTCAAGGGCCCGCCCATGATCAGCATCAGCGTGCTGCTCCTCAAACCGGGTTAGCAAGATGTTTGTCCCTGATGGAAGCGTTGTTAACTGTGCCCACTACACTATCCCTCTCCCAGTTTGAGAGCAGGGGCTTAATTTAAAAAGCAGTATGTTGCACAAGAGTAATTCATACTCGGGTGTCTAGTCTGCTCTTCTATGTATGTACGGAGCAGGGAGTGCACTGCAGTTTGCTAGTTCCCCTATGGTGAACCCCCCTCGATGATTGTCATTGCGGCCTTGTAGATTGTGTAATAATTGGCAGGGCCTACTGCCACATAGATCTAGCTGTGCCTGTAATGTGGCTAAGTCATGGTAGAACGTGACGGGTGCTCATGTAAGGCGCCTCGATACCTTCAGCTTGAGTATGTGCTAGATAGAACTGCGAAGAGACGACCAAAGTTGATTACAGGAGCCATTCCTTTTGTGGGATGGTGCACATGTGGCAGGGTTAGTGAAGCATGAGCTGTAGCGCAGAGGCACATTGTAGATGCGCGTGCTGTGCACTTTGCCTTTTAAGTTGAGTACAGGAGCCATTCCTTTTGCGGGATGGTGCACATGCGGCAGGGTTAGTGAAGCATGAGCGGTAGCGCAGAGGCGCATTGAGCAAATACTTCGCTGGGTGGCCAACAAGGTTGCAATCAACAAGCATTTCATCCTTCTGAGGTCGATAAAACGAGTACCATGGAGCTGAGTAACAATAAACATGTTATGCAGCGCCAAGATACCATGGGATGAACGTGTTACCAAGTACAGGCAGAAGCGGAAATTGTTAATGAATCTGGTGAATACAGTGGGCTCACTCAGCAGGGTAGTAAGCGAGAGCCCAGCGCAATTTCCATGGGGCTGAAGGGTGGCACAGGCAGCAAAGTTGACAGCCAAATCGACAACGTTTCATTAGTGCCGCAAGTGCAGTGGCATTGGGGCCCCAGGAGATTAACTAGCCCACTGCATCCTGATTATGTACGGTGTAACCCAAATTGATAGGAAAGGGGGTATTTTACTTGTGCATTAGCGAACATGTAGCCAGGTATACATCGCGGGGCTCTGCTCACACTATAGTGGGCCAAGATCACACAGAGCATAGGATGAGAGAAGGCGGTGCCAGTCAGGGCTATTTATGAAATTATGCCAGATGTTGCGATTGACATCAGACTTTGATCGGTGATAATATCATGGTTCAGCTTGGTCCCAATATAGACAATAGTCACGGACAGGCCCTTAAACCGCTTTATACTGATAGGGTGCCACAAAGTGGGAAGACCACTTGGGGGCAGGGTCCCCCACTTTGGTGTACATGAATGAATAATGCCTTCATTCACTAATACCGATAATGGGCATTGCTGGTCATACCATATTGGTGGCCAGTCACACGTATAAACCGTCGGTTGGCCATGTTAGAAGGACTTTTCTCACACCTGAGATTATCTGGAGCCCCCATAGCTGAGAAATTCGGAGGAGAGCTGGACAGACCACTGCCTTCAGGGGGGTGGCTGCCCACTGTAGCAACAGGTGGCTAGGGCATGGGTGCATGTAGCACATTTGTTAATGGTGCAGGAGATTTATTGTTTTACTCTAGGAAACTGGGATCTCACGACCAGGTTCTGTCTTGTTGGCCGTCGGTTACCAGCCCAATGGTGGGAAAGTTCAATTTTACATTAACCCTGTGCTATGTTATGCTAAGTACAGTTCCTACCAACAACTACGGGGTTGTGCTACCTGAGCTGTAGGACGGTGGCCCGAATGACCTAGTGAGTTATGTAATCCCTGTGATGTCATGATGAGATTTGGTAGCACAGGGTAATGGGGGCAGATGGTACTAAGTCTCTCTTGGGTGGACGATACGAAGGGTAATTAAATTAACCTGGTATGGAGTCTCTGCTGTAGTGTGCCACTGTTGGAATGGCACTCTTAATGGACCAGGGGTTCAATGTGACACTAGGACATTGCCGCGTTGCGGCCAGAGCACGGGCATTGTGTGGTTCCCAGGGGGCAGCAAGTGTAGGCAAGGTGCTTTCCAAACCTGGCGCCAGAAAACAAGGTAGTCAGGGCCATCTTGCCTGTTGGGTGACTTGTGCAGACACCTGGGTAGTTGTCACTCCAAGAAGAGGTGAGTTGTCTCCAATAGTGGGCACAACATATGTGTGTATCTCTTGCCTCACAGCGGTGTGGAGCCTGTCTCATTTAGAGGGACGCACAGGCGAAAATTGTGTACTTAAGGTTCACATTACCAATGTGGTCGTGGTATCCCCTAGCCTACCCACTGTAGGTGTACTTCAGCTAATCAGGGAACTGGGAACCTTGGTTTCCGCTATTTTGGCAGGTTAGGTAGGACTTAGACAATCCTCAATGTTAGGCACCATATCGCTCAGTGCGCACTGTATTGAATCAGACAGATCCTCCTTGCGGGTTTGCCTAGGGGGTTTCACCTCAGAGGGAGCTGAGGTGGCGGAATTCCCATAAGGAACAAAGGATGCATGGCATGGGCAGGTGGGCCCCCCCCTTGCTCATTTTCACATACCACTAGTTATGACATTCCTGTGCGTCATGATTTAGAAAGCAATGGGACTGCAAGGTCAAGCATAATCCTCCCCGCCCGAATAGCCAAGGCAGGTAGGCGGGAGTGGGAGCGGTTACATAACAAGGGGGCTGCGGTCCCATAGATGGGGGACACAGAGGTTCAGGCACACACAGTGCTAGAAGGACGGCAGCTAGGTGGGATCAGCAAATAGATGGGGCAATGTGATCCTTGGTGTTGGAAATTGCCCCGCCCAAAGTTGGCACGGGGCTAGGTCAGGTGAGGCAGAGGAACTTTCCCGCAGGAGGGTTAATAGTTCCTGGCACAGGTTTACAGGACAGAAGAGTCTCTGGTTTCTGCAGACACTAGCTGACCCGGGCGAAAGTCAAAGGCTATCGTGATAGAGATGGAGTTCATCTATCACCAGTAGGGAGTGATCTCTTCCCTTAGATTTGCAGGAGGCCTGGAAATGAGCGGTCGCATGTTGTAATGCGCTGTTTGGTGATTTCAGCAACTACATGGGTCAATGTGAAGCTCTGATGGGCGGAGATGATCCCCGCCAAGGTGGCATGGAGCTAAGTCAGGGAGGCCGTTGAACATCCCTGTAAGAGGGAACTGTTCATGGCGTAAGCTCGCAGACCAGTGGGGTCTGGGTTTCATCAGACACAAGCTCATCCAGGCAAATGTTAAAGGTACTTTGAGGAGGACGGGGTCCACTGTTCCCGGTGGGGATGGACTTGTTTCTCCTTGATGTAAAGGAATGTTTGGAAAGGGCATGTTGCAGGTAATAGGAGGTGCAGTGGTGGGGGGCCCTGGCTGCGACGGTGGCCGCCCCCAGGGCTGTGGCGGAGTTACAGGGCGATCTGGAAGCAGTCCGGTACAGTAAGGGTACCACTGCGTCAGACGGGTACAGTAAGGGTACCTCTGCGCGGCACAATAGGGGTGCCAGAGCCAAAGACCAGGATCCTCAGGGCAGGGTCCTGGAGAACGGCGACGGCACCCCGTTAGTCCTTCGGGCGGTTGGGGGCCTGACCAACCGGGGGTTTGCCCTGATACGCTCCGCCCTGAAAGGGGCGTGAGTAGGATGGTAACAAGGGACACGTGATCCAGTGGTGGATCAACAAAGGTGTAGCACTGACCGGGCATACATCCCACAGTGCTGGCTCATCAGGCGGGCAGGGGCAGCATAGGTTGGACGGCTGCCTGCCCATGGATCGCCCGTAAGATAACCCACCTTATTGCATACTCTTGTATGGAATAAACCTGCGACAGTTTTTCCCATAAACAAAGTGTATTTTGGTTTATTTATGCACGTTCGCCTATGGGAAAGTGGGGGATGTTGCCGGTATTGGGACTATGTGGCTGCCCGCCGCCCCCAACGGGGGCCCCTAAAGAGGCGGCCCTTTAGTGCCATTGCGGCACAAGCCTACCCCTCGCCCTAGCTGCAGAGGGCTTCCGCCTGGAGCCCGCGGTTCAGGGGGTGTGGGCGTCACTTCCGGTACGGCCAGGGGGGAGGAGGGTATGTATACCCCTCTGACCCTCCCAGCGGCCTCTTTGCCGCCAGCCTCGCCGTCTCCCTCCCTTCCTCTTACCCTTCGGCTGAGGTGGTGGGCAAAGTATACTGAATGTTTTAATGTTTACTTTTGTGTTGCAGGCGGAGTTACAGGGCGATCTGGAAGCAGTCCGGTACAGTAAGGGTACCACTGCGGCAGACGGGTACAGTAAGGGTACCTCTCTGCGGCACAATAGGGGTGCCAGAGCCAAAGACCAGGATCCTCAGGGCAGGGTCCTGGAGAACCGCGACGGCGCCCCGTTAGTCCTTCGGGCGGTTGGGGGCCTGACCAACCGGGGGTTTGCCCTGATACGCTACGCCCTGAAAGGGGCGTGAGTAGGATGGTAACAAGGGACACGTGATCCAGTGGTGGATCAACAAAGGTGTAGCACTGACCGGGCATACATCCCACAGTGCTGGCTCATCAGGCGGGCAGGGGCAGCATAGGTTGGACGGCTGCCTGCCCATGGATCGCCCGTAAGATAACCCACCTTATTGCATACTCTTGTATGGAATAAACCTGCGACAGTTTTTCCCATAAACAAAGTGTCTTGTGGTTTATTTATGCACGTTCGCCTATGGGAAAGTGGGGGGATGTTGCCGGTATTGGGACTATTTCCAACCCTGAGCCCATTTGCAGATATCATACGAACCAGTTACCACACGGGACACGGAATCCTCCCCATGCCTGCTGGTACCGATATGAGGGCCATCCTGAAGTTCCTACTAGTCGCCGTCTGAAGAGCATGTTGCTGCCATGTTCGCGGGGTGCGCCTCCCACGATCATATAAGGGAAGAGAATAACAAGCCATGAATGTATTGTGCGCTTCCGCCTTTATTACACAAAATCAGATGCATTTATTTACCCGCGACTGAGGAGGCTCGCCCTTAATATTGCATGTATACAATATATACACTAAGCCTCAGAAATGTTGCTCGACATCACTTAAGCGAATACAACATATATTAAAATACGAACTATGAAAGGCGTTGTACAGTGTGTAAACTAAACATATCGCCGCAGGGTCCTCTCAAAGGCACCAGACTAAACTGTGCAATAAGGCAGTCCTTCTTCATTGCAACTGACCTCATCCGAAAGCAAACTGAGAAATAAATAAATGACGCTGCGCACGTAGAATGTCCATTTAAATGTTAACTTGTTCTACCCGACTCACGCCACAAGCTGCCTCTCTCCTTTATGCAGGCGCGGCCTCCTATCAGCTCGGCCTACATCACCGCCGCCCCTACGCGGAGTTATCACTCTAAGCTAGGCCTGGGCGGTAAATTCCGTTCCGCTCGCGGAATTTGGGTAATTTCGCGTTCCGTGAAGAACGCGGAATTACCCAAAATTCCGCGATCCGTGGCTTCGCGGAATTTTTTGCTTGTTCGCGCTTTCAAAATGCGTGTTCGCGAGATATTTCTCCCCGAGCACGCAAACAGCGTTCGCGAACAGGAAAAAAGCATTGCGAACGGGCGGAACAAGCAATTCCGCGTGTTCGCGGAACTTTTGCGTGCTCGCGGAGATTTTTTTACCATTTCGCGGAGTTTTGCGTAGCGCGACTACGCACATTCCGCCCACCCCTAGTCTAAGCACGACCCAGGGATATGAGGAGCTAATGCACCGTATTATAGCAGGTTTTTTTACCCCCCAAACCGGTAGAAGAGGTGGGTGTTTCATTCTTGCATTACGGCCAATAGCAGCCTGGCTACAATTACTCTGGTTCTGCGCCTGTGTCCAGGCTCATGATACGCCCCCTGCACCGAATCTGATTTAGTCATCTTCCGTACCTTTAATAAATTATGCGACAAAAGTTTCACTCTCACCAAAAAAGGTTTGTAATATGTTAGATATGGTTGTCGACGCCGCTTCGAGACAGTTTCATGCATGAGATAGGCGCTATCTAGGAAGCAGACAGACAGTAAATTAAAAATGACACCTTTTTCCCTCCGATTAACCCCAATCATTAATCAACCTGACACTCAGCCTGCCGGGTTTCACTGTCTGAAATCGAATACGGAACATGTATATGAATATCTATAGTAGTTTCATTAGTTTGGAACGGAAGGCCATCTTTGCTCATCTGAATGTAGACAACGAGTTGTGGACAGCTTGACAACGAGCTATTTCACTCAAAGTCAGCCTGTTTCGAATACTGCACAAAGAGAATTTGGAATATGGGGTGATAGATCACGTTTGTGTTTCGCTCAGATCTATTTTTAATCAAAGACAGTGACACGAAAAGGCGTTTTTTTCATTGCGATTTAGAGTGCCTTTAAAGACTATTTTCGAGAAAACACTTTTTTATCACATTCATCGTGATACTAATCCACATGCTGTTGCTCTGTCTCTTTCTTTAAAATGGTAATTCGAAAGAAAGCGAACATCTCCCCGAAAATGGCATTGAAAGAGTCATTTTCATTCAGTAGCACATGCGAAATATTTATGCTTGACACAATGAGGGCTTGTTGAGTGAGATACGGTATTACAGTCATAAAATATTTATTGCCTTTTTAAATGAGGCTGATTTAAATTAATACAGGCTCATTTTTGTGCTTCACGGAAATGTATTCCTGCAACATCGGCAGCACTTTTGACAGGACAGCATAGTTTGCTGTTTAACCCAGTTGTAAACACTGCCATTTTTGACAATAAAAGAGAAGCAGATGTGAATAAAAACACAAAAACGATGTGATAGAAACAATAAAAGCAATTGATTTGGTCTTCATACAATGCGCTGTGTTTATTTTTATATTAATGCGGTAGTAATATTGGGCAGACATAGAACAGTGTAGTGAGCCACCCGGCCCCAACACTATTTTGTAGCACTCAACTCCCTGGGCCGGGCGCGGACCAGGGAGTATAAATAAAGCGTGACGTCAGTGCTCGTGACTGACGGCACAGACCCAGCTCCCGAGTGGTTGTCCCCCTTATTGTCTGTGTCCACATTGTGTAGGCCTCACCTGCAGTTTGTTCCCCCGGCGTTTCCCCATAGCCCCTAGGTCCCCGTCAGGGTCCCTCTGGTCTGGCCCCCATCACATTGGCGACGAGGGTGGCGATCATCCCGCGCGCACGCCTCTCGCAACGCGGATCGGCGTTGGTTGCGCGTGCTGGTGCGGGCCGCATACGGAGCGGTGGCGCCGGAAGATTGGAGCGGGCGCGTGGCCCGAAATCAGCAAGGTGAAAGCGGCGAACACGGAAGGCTGCGGTAAGGCGTCTGCAGCGGGGCGGAGGGTCCCGTGCGTGTGCGGCCGGCGGGGAACGAGTATCCTGTGGGGCGAGGACGGCCCAGAAGAGAGCGCGACCTACCGCGACAGGCGCGCATGCGCAGGAGCTCGTGCACTGTTCCCGGCCATACTGCGTGTGCAGGGCCGGACTGGCTACTGGGCGTTTTGGTGTGCTGACAAGCTGGGGGCTGATTTCGTTGATGGGGACCTGCGTGTGCTTAAAACCATTCGTTTTGCAATGTTTATTTAAAAGCACACGCAGGTCCCCATCAACGAAATAAGCCCCCACCGCAGTGAAATCAGCCCCCAGCTTGTCAGCACACCAAAACACCCGGTAGCCAGTCCGGCCCTGCGCGTGTGCAAGGAAGGACTGCGCGGTGGCAGGGGTTCCAGCGGGACACAGGAGTGGAGCTGTCTGACCCGTGCAGCATACGGGGAACCAGGGAGGAGCAGTCAGGCCCGTGCAAATCACGGAATAGGGCCTGATCAGCAGGATTCAACAACGTGCCCCCTGACTGACTGGAGCAGTGTGGTAGTCAGTGCAGCGCAGACGTGAGGTGACAGGGGTGCTGAAGGTGGGGCTCCCAAGGGCGCAGGAACGCGCAGGAGGGCATTTAGTCCTTACTGGTGGACAGCAGGGCGTGTAGGAGAGACAGCCCATTCCGAAAATGAGCAACTCACTGGCGCAGGCAGCTGCACAGGAGGCTGGTGCAGCAGGGAGCATGGCAAGCTCACGAATGGCAGTGAAGGCACTTCCCCCTTTCAGCCAGTTGGCAGACCCGGCCACGGCTGCGCCCAGGTGGCGGAAATGGATTGGCCAGTTAGAAAATTATTTCGTGACCACCAGGGAGACAGACAATGCAGTAAAGTGCTCCACTATGTTGCTCATGGGGGGAGATGAGCTCTACGACCTGTTCCAGGATCTTCCATACACAGGGGACGGCAACGACTATGACAAAGCAGTGAGGGTGCTTGATCGGCATTTTGACCCACAGGTCAATCCGGATTTTGAACATTTTAAACTGCGCCAGGCGAAACAGAGGGAGGAGGAATCCATTGACATGTTCTTCGCGCGCCTGCGGAAGTTGGCAAGTTCCTGCGTGGGGATTGACCGATTATTTGAAACCAGAGCGCAGCTGATCGTGGGGTGCAAGTCATTGGAACTGCGCAAGATGATATTGCGACAACCAGGAATATCGCTGGATGACATCCTCATCTTAGGGAGATCTCACGGGCTGGCTGATGTAAGGGCAGGGGAGATGGAGTCGGCGTTGGCACGTCATCCCGCCAATCCGCAACCGCTGTACCCGAGCCCTATCAAGGAGGAGCGTGTGGATGCCATAAAGAAGACATACAGTCGAGGAGGTGGCGGCCCCGGGGACGCGAGTGATCGCCAAGGAAAACAGGGCTGCCGAAACTGTGGTTTAGTGAACCATTCCCAGAGAGGGTGTCCCGCACAAGGAAAGCAGTGTCTGCGATGCAACAAATTTGGACACTTTGCGAAGATGTGCAGGAGCACAGCCTGCACAGGGGCTGGCCGCAACCGAGGAACGAGACCACAGCAGAGTGTGAAGGCCGTGCAGGAGGTTGAGGACATGGACAGTCGATGCCAGAAGATGCACATCACAGAGGAAGAGGAAGACGACGAAGTATTCGTAGTGTCAAACATACGAGGCGTCAACACAAGCAGGCGACCGCCGCCTGTGTGTCAGATATGGATTGGGGACAACAGCGTAAAGGCTCTCATTGATACAGGTGCTTCTGTGAACATTATTGATGCAGATCAGTACAAAGTGCTCGTACCCAAGCCACTACTGCGACCCACGAAGGCCAAGATCTTCACCTACGGCGGGGACGTGCCCATACTGCTTCAGGGGGTGATAGAGGTGGAAGTCAGACACGGAACCCGTTCAACGTGCACCCGATTTCATGTAACCTGTGACCGAGCGGGATCAATACTGGGCTGTCATTCTGCGGAAGATTTGGAGCTTGTGATGTTTGCACGGCATATCCATCAGTCGCAAGCAGAGGTAATCCTGGCGGAGTTCCCCGAGCTGTTTCGTGGTTTGGGATGCCTGAAAGGCGTAGAAGTACAACTCCATATTGATGACACAGTCAAGCCTGTGGCCCTACAGCACCGGAGGGTGCCATTTCATCTGCATCCACTGGTAGAGGCAGAGTTGGAGCGCCTGGGAAAGGACGGAGTGATAGAGAAAGTGTCAGGGCCCACTCCGTGGGTGTCGCCATTGGTGATCGCACCAAAGCCCAAGCAACCAGGGGCGATCCGCCTCTGTGTGGACATGAGACTGCCGAATAAAGCAATCCGGAGGGAAAGGCACATCACGCCGACTATTGATGAGATCATGGCTGATATTAACGGAGCCCAATGGTTCTCGAAAGTGGACCTAAATTCAGGATATCATCAGCTGGTGCTGGCGGAGAAAAGTCGATATATAACTACCTTTTCAATGCATGTGGGACTCCGACGGTTCAAACGTCTCAGTTTTGGGGTCTCCTCAGCAGCCGAGGTGTTTCAAGATGCGGTGAGGGAGGCCCTGTCAGGACTGGTGGGGGTGTTAAATGTCAGCGATAACATTCTAATCTTCTCCAACTCACTGGAAGATCACCACACTCGGCTCAGGGTGACACTGAGGAGGTTGGTGGAGCAAGGGCTGACCCTACATAAAGCCAAATGTGAATTTTATGCCAGTGAAGTTGAATTCTTCGGGTACAGATTCTCTGCGAAGGGATTGCAAGTGGATCCAGCCAAAGTGGAAGCTATCAGAACTGCGGCCATACCTCAGACCGAATCAGAAGTCCGGAGTTTTCTAGGGATGGCGAACTACTGCGGCAGGTTTATACCTCACCTCGCCACGCTGTCGGAGCCACTTAGAAACCTCACGAAGAAAGACGTTCGATGGCAATGGTCCAGCGAGGAGGCCAGGGCGTTCAATGAGATCAAGAGAACGTTGCTGCAAGGGGCCACGGTGGCCTATTTCAAGCCAGGGCAGGCGACGGAGCTCGTTGTGGATGCCAGTCCGGTGGGACTGGGGGCTGTACTCCTTCAGAGTGATCAACGAGAAGAGTGGGTGCCGATCGCCTATGCCAGTCGGGCACTAACTGCGGTGGAGATCAGGTACGCTCAGATTGAACGAGAAGCATTCGCAATTTGATGGGCCTGTCAGCATTTCGACATTTATCTGTGCGGTCACAACTTCACTGTGGTCACCGATCACAAGCCACTGGTACCGTTGTTCGCGGGCACTGCTCGAAATGAACCGCCCCGGATCGAACGCTGGGCGGTGCAAATCCAACATTACAAATTCGACGTCGTGTATCGTCCAGGTGTCAACAACCCGGCGGACTATTTGTCAAGGCACCCTTTGGCTATCGGTCCTGGAACCCGGGGAGAGGTTGACGAAGGCGCGGAGTCGTCTGTGAAGCAAATTGTGGAGGACGCTTGCCCGCGAGCGCTGTCGGTGGAGGAGATCCAGGGAGATACAAAAGAAGACGTCTGCCTACAGGCCGTCAAACAGACGCTACACAACCATCAGTGGAAGCTGTTCCTTCAAGGATCCAGTGGTCTTACAGAAGAAGAGAGAGAATACCGGCTGGGGCTGTGGAGATGTCGGGAGGAGCTGAGCGAAGTCTGTGAGGGGGTGATCCTCAGAGGCACGCGAATGGTGATACCTGCCAAGTTATGGAAAAGAACAGTGGATCTGGCCCACCAAGGACATCAAGGGGTCGAGAAGACCAAAGCGAGGCTGAGAGCCAAGGTATGGTTCCCGGGGGTGGACCGCATGGTGGAAGAGAAAGTCAGAGGGTGCCATGCATGTCTGATAATAGGAGCGGAATCCCCCACATTGCCGGTCATTACCGAAGCACCCAGCAACACACCCTGGACCAATGTAAGCATGGATTTTGGCAGTTTCCCGGATGGGAGACACACCGTGGTCATGGTGGACAGTCACTCCAAGTTCCCGGTGGTGGAAGTGGTGACCTCGACAGCGTTTGAAAGCATCAAACCAGTACTGGAGAAAACATTTGCACTCGTCGGAATGCCGGCAGAAGTACGCACCGACAATGGCCCGCCATTCCAGGGACAAAAATTCCATGAATACCTGAACCTGCACAACATCCGACACCGCCGAATAACCCCCCAGTGGCCGCAAGCAAACAGGGATGTGGAAAGGTTCATGAGAACTCTCAACAAAGCACTAAGAATTGGAGTGGACCAGGGCGAAGATTTGGAAGGGTGTCTACATTGGTTTTTAAGAGCCTATCGCCAGACACCGCACTGTACCACCCGGTACGCACCCAGTGACCTTCTAATGCAGCAGGCCGTGAGAGACGTGATCCCCACAAGTGAAAAATGGTCGCCAGCCGTGCTGGACCCGGTGCGCACTCAGGCAACGAGACAACGCACCAACGACAGGGCCAGTCAGCGAAGGAGAGCCAAGCCAACTGAAATCTGCAGAGGAGACTACGTGGTCGTCAAAGATAGACACCCTGGATCAAAGTTTCGGACACCATTCGAGCGAGAGCTGTGGGAGGTGGTACAAGTAAAAGGATCTATGGTCACCGTGAGAAGAGGCACCCATCAGCTAGTGCGGAATGCATCATGGTTCAAGAAAGCCACCGTGCCGGCGGTTGCTCAGGAAGAAGAAGAGGTTGGTGAACCGGTGGGAATCAGGAGCCAGCAGCGTCCGGCAGCACCGGAGGATCCCAAGTCATCGCCGCTTGGGGAGAGTGGTGAAGAACAAGAGGCCCCAGCCCTGGGGGCCGCTGAAGGAGCGGGAGGTGGACCGGAGGAGGTCCCTACTCCCAGAGGAGGCCAAAGGTACCAGCTCCGAAATAACCCACAACCCAGCACTCGACTGAAAGACTTTGTGTGTTAATCTGAAAAGGAACTGTGAGCTGCATCGTGAACACTTTGGACTTTGTCCTGTTTGTTGTGTTAGTTTGTTACGTTGGGTTTTTATTTTAGTTTGTTGTTTGACTACCCATTGGTTAGATGGGATGTAGTGAGCCACCCGGCCCCAACACTATTTTGTAGCACTCAACTCCATGGGCCGGGCGCGGACCAGGGAGTATAAATAAAGTGTGACGTCAGTGCTAGTGACTGACGGCACAGACCCAGCTCACTAGTGGTTGTCCCCCTTATTGTCTGTGTCCGCATTGTGTAGGCCTCACCTGCAGTTTGTTCCCCCGGCGTTTCCCCATAGCCCCTAGGTCCCCGTCAGGGTCCCTCTGGTCTGGCCCCCATCACAAACAGGGGCTGTTGGGCGCCTTTCGTTGAACACAAATAAGTTCAATCAAAGGCAAATACATAAACGGAGAAAAAAGGAAAAATACGTTACAAAAATAATATGGAGACAAAAAAGGAGAATTATTAATGTTGGGGAGGGTGGGGGAGTGATGAAGATTGGGAGAAGAGGAAGCCTCATCATTCTTAAGTGAAAGTCAGGAATCAAGCTTACATTCTGAAATGAAAGAGAAATCATTTGAGGGTTTATGGGCATGAAAGAGGTCTGTCTGCTTATTTTTAACCCCCTTCTTTTCAGTGTTTTATGAAGCAGGTGTTACTGATAGTGAGGGCGTGGCCAGTGAGGGGTGGATTTTTAGCTAGATGGTCTGGGTTAATGGTGTCATTGAAGATCTCAAAAGGCGGGGGTAACTGGGATCAAACATGCGTTTGCCGGGAGTGAGACTTGCACGACTCTGAAACACAATCTTCGAGATGTGTGATGTCTATAACTATAATTTTGTTGTTTTTTGGTCTGTAAAGGTTTGGTTTGACCTTATTTCAACACTTAACTATAACATCACTTTAACGTTTATTTTTGTAGTAAATTTCACTGAAAACCAAAGGTTAAAGTCATGTTATAGTTAGGCTTTGAAATAAGGTAAAAACGAACATTTAAAAAACAAAAAAAACTCTGAAATTCACCAGTTATAGTTTACTGAGCTAAGTGTAACGACATGTTAAATGGCATCATTGATGGAAGTACTGATGACATCTCAAATGAAATCATTGAAGACAACCTACCATAGGCAGGTCTAGGTACACACACCTGCTCAGCGCCAGGATACCCTCGCTGGAGATAGTGCGCTTTACAAATACACATAACATCACTGATGGCATCAGTGATAGCACCACAGTGATATGCATCATAGAGTTACTGAGTGTACACATGTGATCTATAGCATGGAAATAGAGCAATTGAGCAATTGTGCATTTTAAAAGTATATGATGCACTGTTAAAAAATCATTAAAGTATGGGGTGGCAGAAGTACTCCATGTTAAACATGGTAAACGCTGAGCACACCTAATGTGGGTTGCAGAGGTATTTTTGAAAGTAGGTTGTGGCTTAAAGTCAAAGCATGTTGTAAGAAATCTAGTAGAAAGGCCAAAGCTGCTGTTGACAATACATTAACTGCTAGTAAATATCGAGGCATGTGCCCATGTTAATAGTTTTTTTTACAGAGGTATAGAACATTTTTATAAGGTGTGCATGATTATCTCCAGAACGTCACTAAAGATTTTAAGGCATTGCAGATTACAGAGTAATGTAAAATGTCAGGGTGTGACTTAAGTGTGATTTATCTTATTCTGGTGTTGTAAGCATGGCTCTAAGGTTGAACTTCCACACTACTATTCTCAAAACCATTGACACATCCATACCAGTACTTACCCACTCACTTACTGATTCATAGGTCTACACACACACATACACTCAGTCACCCATACAGTCACTGATAATCCAGCTCACTAACTAATACAGCCATTGATATATTCACTCATAGACCCATACAGCCACTCACACACTGTCAGTCACCCATAGAGATGCTCACACACCTACTCATTCACCCATAGAGTAAATCACACAGCCACTTACACACCTATACAGTTATACAAACACCCACTTACTTATTCATACAGATACTAACACATACTCACTCACCTAAACAGTCACTGACACCAGCACACACTCACCTATACAGCCACTCTGTCTATACATATATATATATATATATATATATCTTGTCTTGGCGCTGTTCAGGGAACACCAGACGTTTTGTGGCTTTCCCTTCGGACCGCAAGTTGTTTGGAGGAGTACTGGAGTACTATTGGGAAAGCCCCCAACTTGGCAGCCAGGACGAGGATTGAGGATGACAGCGGTGGAGGGCCCAGGTTCCGTAGCGGGGCGGTTTGAGCGACTGCCAGCACGGAGTCCTTGTTTTCCTAAGCAAGAAATGCCTTACCCAGGAGACTGTTGCCTGTTGGTGTCTGGGCACTGCGAAAGCCTATGCCGGAGCGGTGAGGTCAGTTCTGGCGTACTTATCTTTAAGCATCGGTCCCCTTCAACCCCGGTTTATGTGCCTGATAAAACTATATTTCTTACTGCCTGCCATATCAGACATTGACATTATTGCCTTCGGCCTTGCTCACTCTCTTTTTCACTTTTGACCTTTGCATTAACATTTTAACAGTGTGGGCACTTCGCTCTTTATGAGACAATCCAGGGGTTTTGTGGGATATGTAGTCCTGGTGGATTTTCCGTGCATGCCCGGAGGCTGACATTTAAGTCGGAATGCTGACACTATGTGTATTATTTAGCCCCGGATTTGCCAATGACATTATTTAGATTTACTGACTCTGGAGTGTCTTAATAGCTTCGGTGGCTCTGGCAACTCGGCAAGAGTTCGCAGGACCTTGTAGCAGAGGTCACATGGAGATGGAAGAAAGGTGAATTCACCATCAGCTCGAGGGAGCAATTTTTTGGACGTTTGTCTGTTTTTTATTGGACAATCAGGTGAAGGGGCAGCAGCTGTAAATATGTAACATTTGTGTTTTTTTATTGTGTTTTTTTTAATATGGCGATTAGTGAAGAGACTTTGGCTGCACATTTCTAAATGCTCACATTATTCCCATTCTAGATGAGAGGCATTGTTTTTAATCATGCACTTATGCATGCTGTAAACGGTAAAGGCTAACTTTGTAAATAGTTTCGCACTGTGCAACTGATATAGTATAATATGTTTTTAACAATACTATTGCTTAGCTTTACTGAAAATAGAGCATGTATTCATTATATAGAATGTACACAACAAAAGCGTGGTGATTAGCAGTATGTTGTTTATATTTATTGATGCCTCAAATGGGAAGGGCTATTTATACTGTGAAAATAATGGCGCCAAATTAGATTGACAAAGGATTCTTGTAATCCAAAACGCGTCTCTCTTACCTCTGGGGTTGAGGGTGGACCTGAGCAATAAATATTTGCTTCATCTTTACTACCTCGTGTCCGTGCCTTCGTCCATGGAGGTGTCTGTGTAAGCTGGATTGTTTGGTCATATATATATATATATATATCCAACAAAGTCTCCAATTCCAAGGAGCCCCCGACCCTTCAGGGTGGCCTCGCGAAACAGTGAGCATGGAGCAGCTCACCAACACAAACCAAACAAAGATGCGAGGCCCATCTCGGAGATAAAAGCATTTATTTCGAAGACAGCAGCACTAATCTTCTATCACCTTACGCGTTTCGGCTGTCGCCTTGCTCACAGGTAAGAAGTTAACAGATGCAAAGTGCGTTGTGCTTGCTTTTTAAACATAATGTCACATGACCATTCTTTCGAAATACTACTCCCATAATGCATTGTACTATTCGTAAGTTCGTATCACATGGAATCAAATTGATCCTCATTCAGCATTATTTGTGCATTTTTTTCCCATGGTACCTGCATCATTTTATTGGAAATAAAGTCCCGTAGACATGTGTTTTTCTTTCTTTCCAGTTTTATGCAAATGTTCTCATTCAGCATAGGTCTCCGAATCAGCATGTCTCTCCGAGCGGTCAGAACACGGGATGTTCTCCCATCCGACTCCCTTCCACACAGTCAGCTCTTTTTGCACTCGTGGCGTTTCCTAAGTAGGTAGGGCGACTGCAGTGGGTCATGCTCCCGATTTAAATGTCCAACAAAGTCTCCAATTCCAAGGAGCCCCCGACCTTTCAGGGTGGCCTCGCGAAACAGTGAGCATGGAGCAGCTCACCAACACAAACCAAACAAAGATGCGAGGCCCATCTCGGAGATAAAAGCATTTATTTCGAAGACAGCAGCACTAATCTTCTATCACCTTACGCGTTTCGGCTGTCGCCTTGCTCACAGGTGAGAAGTTAACAGATGCAAAGTGCGTTGTGCTTGCTTTTTAAACATAATGTCACATGACCATTCTTTCGAAATACTACTCCCATAATGCATTGTACTATTCGTAAGTTCGTATCACATGGAATCAAATTGATCCTCATTCAGCATTATTTGTGCATTTTTTTCCCATGGTACCTGCATCATTTTATTGGAAATAAAGTCCCGTAGACATGTGTTTTTTCTTTCTTTCCAGTTTTATGCAAATGTTCTCATTCAGCATAGGTCTCCGAATCAGCATGTCTCTCCGAGCGGTCAGAACACGGGATGTTCTCCCATCCGACTCCCTTCCACACAGTCAGCTCTTTTTGCACTCGTGGCGTTTCCTAAGTAGGTAGGGCGACTGCAGTGGGTCATGCTCCCGATTTAAATGTCCAACAAAGTCTCCAATTCCAAGAAGCCCCCGACCCTTCAGGGTGGCCTCGCGAAACAGTGAGCATGGAGCAGCTCACCAACACAAACCAAACAAAGATGCGAGGCCCATCTCGGAGATAAAAGCATTTATTTCGAAGACAGCAGCACTAATCTTCTATCACCTTACGTGTTTCGGCTGTCGCCTTGCTCACAGGTAAGAAGTTAACAGATGCAAAGTGCGTTGTGCTTGCTTTTTAAACATAATGTCACATGACCATTCTTTCGAAATACTACTCCCATAATGCATTGTACTATTCGTAAGTTCGTATCACATGGAATGAAATTGATCCTCATTCAGCATTATTTGTGCATTTTTTTCCCATGGTACCTGCATAATTTTATTGGAAATAAAGTCCCGTAGACATGTGTTTTTTCTTTCTTTCCAGTTTTATGCAAATGTTCTCATTCAGCATAGGTCTCCGAATCAGCATGTCTCTCCGAGCGGTCAGAACACGGGATGTTCTCCCATCCGACTCCCTTCCACACAGTCAGCTCTTTTTGCACTCGTGGCGTTTCCTAAGTAGGTAGGGCGACTGCAGTGGGTCATGCTCCCGATTTAAATGTCCAACAAAGTCTCCAATTCCAAGGAGCCCCCGACCCTTCAGGGTGGCCTCGCGAAACAGTGAGCATGGAGCAGCTCACCAACACAAACCAAACAGTATTTCGAAAGAATGGTCATGTGACATTATGTTTAAAAAGCAAGCACAACGCACTTTGCATCTGTTAACTTCTTACCTGTGAGCAAGGCGACAGCCGAAACGCGTAAGGTGATAGAAGATTAGTGCTGCTGTCTTCGAAATAAATGCTTTTATCTCCGAGATGGGCCTCGCATCTTTGTTTGGTTTGTGTTGGTGAGCTGCTCCATGCTCACTGTTTCGCGAAGGTTATATTAGGGTGTGAGGAGGTATGAGGAGGTGCATCAGATTATCACGTGGATGATGTCATCAGTGATGTCATCAGTGATGTCATTTGAGATGTCATCAGTGATGTCACTGACCATGTCATGAGTGATGTAATATGTGACGTCATCAGCAGTGCATTGCGGGGGCGTGAGTTATAGTTAGCTGAACTAACTATAACGGGGGAATTTCACGGGTTTTGTACGAGTGAAATGTCCAACTAACTATAACTGTCCCTAAAACCTATGGTTTTTTCAGTGAATATATATATACACACACACTGAAAAAAACAAAGGTTACAGGGACATTATAGTTAGGCTCAGATTTCACTTGTACAAAACCATAGAAATCCAGCAGTTATAGTTAGCTGAGCTAACTATAACGTATGCCCCCACAATCCACAGCTTATGACTACACATAATACTTGGCCTATGGCATGGTCAGTGACATCACTGATGACATCGTCAAGTGAGTGTAAGTGTATTTAAGAGTTTATGGGTGCTGAACATATATACTAACCTACTACAAAAGTTAGATTAATATGCTAGTTGTACTACTAATGAGTGATACTATCTCTAACTTGTGTGATCTGAGTGGGTGTGTGACAGTCTGTATCAGTGTGTGAGTGGGTGTGTGAGTGGCTCTCTGGATGTATGAGTGCATGCATGAGTGACTGTATGGGTGAGTGAGTGGATTTCTAACTAGGTCTGTATGTGTGCGAGTGGTTGTGTCAGTGGCTGTATGGGTGTGTGAGTGGGTATCTGAGTGGTTGTATGGGTGTGTGAGTGATTTTGTGGGTGTGTGAGTGGCTGTATGGGTGTGAGTGGCTGTATGGGTGTATAAGTAGATATATGAGTAGCTGTGTGGGTGAGTGTGTGATTGTGTGAGTGACTATGTTGCTGAGTGAGTGGGTGTGTCAGTGGCTGTATGGTTGAGTGAGTGGCTGTTTGAATGACTGCATGGGTGAGTGAATGGGTGTCTAAATGACTGTATGAGTGAGTGACTGGGTCTCTAAGTGGCTGTATGGGTGAGTGAGTGGCTGTTTCTGTGAATGTTTGGTTAAGTGAGTTGGTGTGTGAATGGTTGTATTGGAGAGTGAGTATCTGTGTCAATTACTACATAGGTGAGTGAGCAGATATGAGAGTGCTTGTATGGGTGTGTGAATGGGTATGTAAGTGGTTGTGTGGGTGTGTGAATGGGTGTGTGAGTGGCTGTATAGGTGAATAAGTCTGTGTGTGAGAAGCTGTATGGGTGAGTGTATGGCTGTGTGAGTGGCTGTGAGAGTGAGTGACTTGTTGTATGAGTGGCTCTATGGAGAAGTGAGTAGGTGTGTGAGTACTGGTAGGGGTCTGTGAATGGGTATGTGAGTGGTTGTGTAGATGTGTGAGTAAATGTACAAGAGGTTGTATGGGAGTGTGAGTGGGTGTGTGAGTGGTTCTGTAGATGATGTCATCAGTGATGTCAATTGAGATGTCATCAGTGATGTCAAGAGTGATGTCACTGACCAAGTCAAGAGTGATGTAATATGTGAGGTCATAAGAAGTGCATTGCGGGGTCGTAAGTTATAGTTAGCTCAGGTAACTATAACTACTGAATTTCTATGGTTTTGTATGAGTGTAATCTGAGCCTAACTATAACGTCCTCGTAACCTTTGGTGTTTTCAATGAATTTCTATGTTTTTTAAAATTCTATTTCCTAAGTATAGCTTCCTTGAAACCTTTGGTTTTTAAAGTGAATTTCTAAGGTCTTTTGAATTCTATCTCCTAATTATAATGCCTCTGTAACATTTGTTTTTTTATGTGAATTTCTTTGGTGTTTTTTTACTTGTAGTCATGTTTGCAGAGTGGTGGAGAAAGGGGGCGGCGGCCTCTGACCAGTTCACAGCAATCCCACTGTTTGCAACTTACTGGAGGTAACAGGATGGGTTCTTGGCTCCCAAGGACCCTCAGCATCCAAGGGGACTTCATTCCACAACCAGTAGTGAGGCAGGAGGCACCTATGCAGAGTGGTTGTCATAGGTAGCATCTCGCTTGCTACTGCTCAGCTACAATAACCTTGATGTTGATTGGTAATGACGGCACTATGTTGATGTGTCTATGGCGTTAATATGGCACGAATATAAGTTTACTCATGAGTATCATTGCAATAACCTGTTGGCAGTGGTATGTGTGTTGCGTTAGCTAATGCTTACTGTACATGATTATGTCACTAAGTATTAGTATTACCGATGCTGAGGTAGCCAAAGCTTGTTTGTACATGAACTGGGTGAGCAACGTGTGGACCTCATGCCAACTGTCAATGTGAGAAACATGCAGCATCTCAACTGTCACTGTGAGAAATGTGTTGCACCTCATTATCCTAATTGATCAAACATGCCACCATGAAAAGAACCAAAAACACCTGAACAACATGTGGCATGTCACTTGATAATTGCTCGTTTCCCCAACGTGTGGCTCTTACCGACAGCAAGACACGTGTTCCATGTAAATCTTGTGCCTATTTAAACTGCGCTGCGCTTGCAGTCATCAATTGGCTTCGTTGGTTTCTGGCCCCCACTTACCTGACTCCTGCAGAGTTCCTGCATCTTCCAGGCTGAGATGAGGTTTAGGTTTCCCGATCGTGATCGGCTTGGCTCTCTGGCTACCGCTGTGCTGTCTGCAATCCCCGTATTTCCTGAAAAGAAAGAGCACACCAATACCAATATTTTGTAATGATTTACAATTTAATTAACTTCTCAGCTCGTGCTCCTATAAACTCAAAAAACCAGCTACTAAATTATAACTTACTATTAATAACAAAACAAGAATAAAAATTCAAAATATAAATTTTAAATTCAAAATATAACATAACATGGCCCAATTACGAGTTTGGTGGTGCGGTGCCTGGTCTGCCGCGGCAGTCCTGCTAAGCACATGGATGCCTCCTGACCGCCGCAACACTGGGAATAGCTGTTTCCTTGTGGTTGTGGCGGAGCTGTGGCAGTCCCACCGCCCATCTCATAATAGGGCGGTGGGGAGGCTGCCACAGCGGTGCCCCTGTGAGTCTGGCAGTCTGTTGCCTGTCAGACTTGTCATCAGCCCCTTAGACATGTTTCATAATTATTAATCAATCAGAAAATTAATTAACAATAAAAAACAGATTACCATTACATTAAAATGTATCTAATTTAAATAAAGTCCCACCATATCCCCCTACATAACCATCAACCTGCTAAAACATTACAAGTTACTATCATCTAAAAAAAATCACTTAAAATTACAAGCTATATATATATACATATATATATATACATACACACACACATATATATATATATACATATATATATATATTCCAAATGAGATTGCTCGCAATTGAAGATACCTCTCACAATGTTCGTTTTCACCTTTCTTTATTTGGGAGGCAGCAGCAAGCGGGGACAGGCCCTCTCAACGTAATTGGCGCAGTTTCATGCCATACGCGTTTTCGGAAACCTTTCCTTTGTCTGTGGCTTGGCGTTTGTGGGGGAAAGGATGGCGCACTTGATTATATCCAGGTGGTACTCAGTTCTTAGTCCCACCCCACTGGGCGTGTGCTCGCTATGCACTCTGGTTAATGTAGTCTTCAGCGATGTAAATCCATAGTGGCTGGCACTAGCTCTTCCCCTCCGCACTTACATCCCGTTGGGTCATTGTTTGGACCAGTCCAGCTGGCTGCTCTCCTTGCGCCACCCCAAACAGGTACGTTGTTCCGCTTGCGTGCCCTGGATTCTAGGCACACGGACCTGCTTAACCGGCAGTGGGGTAATCTTCGTGACCAGAGCAGGCCACAACATATTCCAAATGAGATTGCTCGCAATTGAAGAACCTCTCAAAACGTTAGTTTTCACCTTTCTTTATTTGGGAGGCAGCAGCAAGCGGTGACTGGCCCTCTCAACGTAATTGGCGCCGTTTCATGCCATACGCGTTTTGGAAACCTTTCCTTTGTCTGTGGCTTGGCATTTGTGGGGGAAAGGGATGGCGCACTTGATTATATCCAGGTGGGACTCAGTTCTTAGTCCCGCCCCACTGGGCGTGCGCTCGCTATGCACTCTGGTTAATGTAGTCTTCAGCGATGTAAATCCATAGTGGCTGGCGCTAGCTCTTCCCCTCCGCACTTACATCCCGTTGGGTCGTTGTTTGGACCAGTCCAGCTGGCTGCTCACCTTGCGCCACCCCAAACAGGTACGTTGTTCCGCTTGCGTGCCCTGGATTCTAGGCACACGGACCTGCTTAACCGGCAGTGGGGTAATCTTCGTGACCAGAGCAGGCCACAACATATTCCAAATGAGATTGCTCGCAATTGAAGATACCTCTCACAACGTTCGTTTTCACCTTTCTTTATTTGGGAGGCAGCAGCAAGCGGTGACAGGCCCTCTCAATCTAATTGGCGCCGTTTCATGCCATACGCATTTCGGAAACCTTTCTTTTGTCTGTGGCTTGGCGTTTGTGGGGGAAAGGGATGGCGCACTTGATTATATCCAGGTGGTACTCAGTTCTTAGTCCCGCCCCACTGGGCGTGCGCTTGCTATGCACTCTGGTTAATGTAGTCTTCAGCGATGTAAATCCATAGTGACTGGCGCTAGCTCTTCCCCTCCGCACTTACATCCCGTTGGGTCGTTGTTTGGACCAGTCCAGCTGGCTGCTCTCCTTGCGCCACCCCAAACAGGTACGTTGTTCCGCTTGCGTGCCCTGGATTCTAGGCACATGGACCTGCTTAACCGGCAGTGGGGTAATCTTCGTGACCAGAGCAGGCCACAACATATTCCAAATGAGATTGCTCGCAATTGAAGATACCTCTCACAACGTTCGTTTTCACCTTTCTTTATTTGGGAGGCAGCAGCAAGCGGTGACAGGCCCTCTCAACGTAATTGGCGCCGTTTCATGCCATACGCGTTTCGGAAACCTTTCCTTTGTCTGTGGCTTGGCGTTTGTGGGGGAAAGGGATGGCGCACTTGATTATATCCAGAATAAAGAAAGGTGAAAACGAACTTTGTGAGAGGTATCTTCAATTGCGAGCAATCTCATTTGGAATACATATATATATATATATATATATATATATATATATATATATATATATATTCACTTAAAAAACCATAGGTTTTAGGGACAGTTATAGTTAGTTGGACATTTCACTCGTATAAAACCATAGAAATTCCCCCGTTATAGTTAGTTCAGCTAACTATAACTCGCGCCCCGCAATGCACTGCTGATGACGTCACATATTACATCACTCATGACATGGTCAGTGACATCACTGATGACATCACTGATGACATCTCAAATGACATCACTGATGACATCATCCAGTGACTGTGTGTTTCTTTAAAGTTTAAATATGTTTAATATATATAGGGAAAGGCGTATTGAAGAATGAGTGGGTGTATAAGTGTCTGTATGGATGATTTAGTAGGTGCGTGACTAACTCTATAAGTGAGTGATTAAACGTATCTTACTGAATGCATGGGTTAGTGACTAAACTGGGTGAATGTCTGTATCCGTCTGTCTATTGCTGTGTAAGTGGCTGCATGGGTTTGTGAATAGCTACATGAGTGTCTATATGAGTTATTGATTAGTTGTCTGAGTATCTGTATGGGTGCCTGAGTGTTTGTGTGGGTGGGGTGTGTGCGACTCTGTGCATAGATGTGTGAGTGGGTGATTCACTGGGTGGATGGTTTCAAGAGTGCATCTGTGATAGACTGTATGGGTGGGTAAGTGTGTGTAAGAGTGTGTTTGTGAGTGAATGTATGTCCCAGTGGTACATGTGTGAGTAACTACATATGTGAAAGGCAGTATATATGTGTGTTGGAGTATATAAATAGCTATAAGCAAGAGTGTGTGATTGTGAGAGTGACTGTATGGATGAGTGTGTGCTTGTATCAGTGATTGTATAAGAGCGTAAGAATGTGCTAGTATTTGTATGAGTAAGTGAGCTGGTGTGTGTATAACTGTATAGGTGAGTAAATGGCAGTGTGTTTAATTATTTGCATGACTGACTAGGTGTGTGAGTACCTCTATGGATGAGTGGCGGTGTTTGAGTGTCTATATAGGAGTATGAGTGCATATGATAGTCGTGTACTGAGTGACCGTAAGTATGAGTGACTGTACGGGTGAGTGAGTGGATGTGTGTGTAGACCTAAGAATCAGTGAGTGGGTATGTAGTTATTGGTGTTGGAGTGTCTATGGTTTTGCGAATGGCAGTCTGTAATTTAGAGTGGGTGTATCAAAGGTTATATCAGGGTGTGAGGAGGCGCATCAGATTATCACGTGGATGATGTCATCAGTGATGTCATCAGTGATGTCATTTGAGATGTCATCAGTGATGTCATCAGTGATGTCACTGACCATGTCATGAGTGATGTAATATGTGACGTCATCAGCAGTGCATTGCGGGCGCGCGAGTTATAGTTAGCTGAACTAACTATAACGGGGAATTTCTATGGTTTTGTACGAGTGAAATGTCCAACTAACTATAACTGTCCCTAAAACCTATGGTTTTTTAAGTGAATTTCAAAGGTTTTTTAAATGCTAATTTCTAACTATAACGTGTCTGAAACCTATGGTTTTTTCAGTGAATTTCAAAGGTTTTTTAAATGCTAATTCCAAACTATAACATGTCTGAAACCTATGGTTTTTTTCAGTGAATTTCAAAGGTTTTGTAAATGACAATTTTTAAATGTATTAATTGTTATATTTATTTTTTTGATACTGATTTACTACATTTTTTAAACTATTTATTTTTAGGTATTTTATTTTTTAAATTACATTGTAATTACATTATACATTACTTTACAAAATATACTTTCTCAGAATGAATTACTTTAGTTTAAATACTTTGCAAATAGGCAATAGACTTTTAAGTATAGTAGTTACAGTTGTTGCAATGGGCAACACAATTTCAAACACAATGCAACATTGAGCTCAATGTGAATTTCTAGTTAAATGCAATTAGTTACTTTATGGATTACTTTTCTAACCACAGGACTGGATCCTAGATTCAGTCCTGGGACATCTCCTGTAAAAAATTGAGTAAAAGCGTTTTGGTTACAGTAGTGATTTTTAAGGAATATTATTGTATTTTAAAAGTTGACACAGAAACTTTTTCACATAGAATCACCAATGTTATCATATGGGAGGAAATTCACTTAGCAGGTAAGTAGTGTTATCGTTACTTTTTCTTACTCAGTGGTGGATCCTGTATCCAGCACTGGTGCATCTCCTGTAAACAGTTGAAAGAATGCGTTTAAGTCATACAGGCGATTTTAAGGAATATTTGTAGTTTGTGAAAATCAACACTTTGAAACTTTTCTGCTGAAAACCAGACAATGGATTCCTATGGAAGGAAATATAAGTTACTGGTAAGTACGGTTAAAATTACTTTTCAGGATCAGTACTGGGCTGAAAGATGCAGCACTGAGGTCTCTCCTGATAACAGGTGAGTAAATCGGAATTCGTATTTTGGCTGATTTTAGAGAAATATTTGTATGTTTCAAAAATCGACACTTAGAAACTTTTTCAGCAAAAAGCAGGCAATGATATCCTATGGAAGGAAATTCAAGTTACTGGTAAGTACGGTTAAAATTACTTTTCAGGATCAGTACTGGGCTGAAAGATGCAGCACTGAGGTCTCTCCTGATAACAGGTGAGTAAATCGGAATTCGTATTTCGGCTGATTTTAGAGGAATATTATAAAGTTCCAAAACTCCATACTTAGAAGAATTTCCAAGTGAAACCAGTCAATGATATCCTATGGAAGGAAATTCAAGTTACTGGTAAGTATGGTTAAAATTACTTTTCAGGATCAGTACTGGGCTGAAAGATGCAGCACTGAGGTCTCTCCTGATAACAGGTGAGTAAATCGGAATTCGTAGTTCGGCTGATTTTAGAGGAATATTTGTATGTTTCAAAAATCGACACTTAGAAACTTTTTCAGCAAAAAGCAGTCAATGATATCCTATGGAAGGAAATTCAAGTTACTGGTAAGTATGGTTAAAATTACTTTTCAGGATCAGTACTGGGCTGAAAGATGCAGCACTGAGGTCTCTCCTGATAACAGGTGAGTAAATCGGAATTTGTATTTCGGCTGATTTTAGAGGAATATTATAAAGTTCCAAAACTCCATACTTAGAAGAATTTCCAAGTGAAACCAGTCAATGATATCCTATGGAAGGAAATTCAAGTTACTGGTAAGTATGGTTAAAATTACTTTTCAGGATCAGTACTGGGCTGAAAGATGCAGCACTGAGGTCTCTCCTGATAACAGGTGAGTAAATCGGAATTCGTAGTTCGGCTGATTTTAGAGCAATATTTGTATGTTTCAAAAATCGACACTTAGAAACTTTTTCAGCAAAAAGCAGTCAATGATATCCTATGGAAGGAAATTCAAGTTACTGGTAAGTATGGTTAAAATTACTTTTCAGGATCAGTACTGGGCTGAAAGATGCAGCACTGAGGTCTCTCCTGATAACAGGTGAGTAAATCGGAATTCGTAGTTCGGCTGATTTTAGAGGAATATTTGTATGTTTCAAAAATCGACAGAAACTTTTTCAGCAAAAAGCAGTCAATGATATCCTATGGAAGGAAATTCAAGTTACTGGTAAATATGGTTAAAATTACTTTTCAGGATCAGTACTGGGCTGAAAGATGCAGCACTGAGGTCTCTCCTGATAACAGGTGAGTAAATCGGAATTCGTAGTTCGGCTGATTTTAGAGGAATATTTGTATGTTTCAAAAATCGACACTTAGAAACTTTTTCAGCAAAAAGCAGTCAATGATATCCTATGGAAGGAAATTCAAGTTACTGGTAAGTATGGTTAAAATTACTTTTCAGGATCAGTACTGGGCTGAAAGATGCAGCACTGAGGTCTCTCCTGATAACAGGTGAGTAAATCGGAATTTGTATTTCGGCTGATTTTAGAGGAATATTATAAAGTTCCAAAACTCCATACTTAGAAGAATTTCCAAGTGAAACCAGTCAATGATATCCTATGGAAGGAAATTCAAGTTACTGGTAAGTATGGTTAAAATTACTTTTCAGGATCAGTACTGGGCTGAAAGATGCAGCACTGAGGTCTCTCCTGATAACAGGTGAGTAAATCGGAATTCGTAGTTCGGCTGATTTTAGAGGAATATTTGTATGTTTCAAAAATCGACACTTAGAAACTTTTTCAGCAAAAAGCAGTCAATGATATCCTATGGAAGGAAATTCAAGTTACTGGTAAGTATGGTTAAAATTACTTTTCAGGATCAGTACTGGGCTGAAAGATGCAGCACTGAGGTCTCTCCTGATAACAGGTGAGTAAATCGGAATTCGTAGTTCGGCTGATTTTAGAGGAATATTATAAAGTTCCAAAACTCCATACTTAGAAGAATTTCCAAGTGAAACCAGTCAATGATATCCTATGGAAGGAAATTCAAGTTACTGGTAAGTATGGTTAAAATTACTTTTCAGGATCAGTACTGGGCTGAAAGATGCAGCACTGAGGTCTCTCCTGATAACAGGTGAGTAAATCGGAATTCGTAGTTCGGCTGATTTTAGAGCAATATTTGTATGTTTCAAAAATCGACACTTAGAAACTTTTTCAGCAAAAAGCAGTCAATGATATCCTATGGAAGGAAATTCAAGTTACTGGTAAGTATGGTTAAAATTACTTTTCAGGATCAGTACTGGGCTGAAAGATGCAGCACTGAGGTCTCTCCTGATAACAGGTGAGTAAATCGGAATTCGTAGTTCGGCTGATTTTAGAGGAATATTTGTATGTTTCAAAAATCGACAGAAACTTTTTCAGCAAAAAGCAGTCAATGATATCCTATGGAAGGAAATTCAAGTTACTGGTAAATATGGTTAAAATTACTTTTCAGGATCAGTACTGGGCTGAAAGATGCAGCACTGAGGTCTCTCCTGATAACAGGTGAGTAAATCGGAATTCGTAGTTCGGCTGATTTTAGAGGAATATTTGTATGTTTCAAAAATCGACAGAAACTTTTTCAGCAAAAAGCAGTCAATGATATCCTATGGAAGGAAATTCAAGTTACTGGTAAGTACGGTTAAAATTACTTTTCAGGATCAGTACTGGGCTGAAAGATGCAGCACTGAGGTCTCTCCTGATAACAGGTGAGTAAATCGGAATTTGTATTTCGGCTGATTTTAGAGGAATATTATAAAGTTCCAAAACTCCATACTTAGAAGAATTTCCAAGTGAAACCAGTCAATGATATCCTAAGGAAGGAAATTCAAGTTACTGGTAAGTATGGTTAAAATTACTTTTCAGGATCAGTACTGGGCTGAAAGATGCAGCACTGAGGTCTCTCCTGATAACAGGTGAGTAAATCGGAATTTGTATTTCGGCTGATTTTAGAGGAATATTATAAAGTTCTAAAACTCCACACTTAGAAGAATTTCCAAGTGAAACCAGTCAATGTTAGCCTATGGAAGGAAATTCAAGTTACTGGTAAGTACGGTTAAAATTACTTTTCAGGATCAGTACTGGGCTGAAAGATGCAGCACTGAGGTCTCTCCTGATAACAGGTGAGTAAATAGGAATTCGTAGTTCGGCTGATTTTAGAGGAATATTTGCACAATGGTGAAGGGAGGGGCGGGGCCTGAGGTGACATCTGTGCAAACGCGCCCCGTGGCGCGTTTTAAGTTGGGGATTAAGTCCCCTTGAATCATGAGGGTCCCTGGGGTCCAACTAGCCCACCCTGTACCTCCAGTATGCGCCAGGGAGCTGCGTTGCAGAGAGGTGTTCAGAGGCCACGCCCCTTTTGCACCTCTCTGCAATGCAGCTCTGTGGCGCTTTCTGGACGTACCTGTTGGGCTAGTTGGCCCTCAGGGACCCTCAGGATTGAAGGGATTTAATTCCACATCTTAAAACGCGCCACGGGGCCTGTTTGCATACATGTCACCTGAAGCCCCGCCCTCCCTTCACCACTGTGCAAACGCGCCCCGTGGCGCGTTTTAAGTTGGGGGATTAAGTCCCCTTGAATCCTGAGGGTCCCTGGAGTCCAACTAGCCCACCATGTACTTCTAAAAGCGCCACAGAGCTGCGTTGCAGAGAGGTGTAAAGGGCGTGGCCTCTGTACACCTCTCTGCAACGCAGCCCCTGGCGCATACTGGAGGTTCCTGGTGGGCTAGTTGGTCTCAGGGACCCCCAGTATTCAAGGGGAATTACTTCCCTTCTTAAAACGCGCCAGGGGGCGCGTTTGCAGAGTACTGCAGGGAGGGCGGGGCCTCCGGCACGATGCCGGTCGTTTTTTTTTTTTAATGGGAGGGGGCTGCGTGGCCCCCTTCCCTTGGCCACTTTGGCCCCGGCGACCCCATCCCCGGGGCCTGTGCATTTTTTTTTTTTTTAAATTCCCCAAAAAACGGGAAGGGGGCCGCGTGGCCCCCCTTCCCTGGGCCTGTATTGGCCCCAAGGACCCCATCCCCCGGGACATGCCCTCGATTTTTTTTAAAAATTATTTTGGAGGGGGCTGCGTGGCCCCTCTCCTCAGGCCATTTAAGGCCCCGGGGACCCCATCCCCGGGGCCGGCCTTGCCCTTTTAAAAAAAAAAAAAATTATTTGGGGAGGGGGCTGCGTGGTCCCTCCCTGGCCACTTATGGCCCCGGGGACCCCATCCCCCGGGGCCTGGCCTCTGGTTGGGGACTGTGGGGGTCCCCAATCCCCCACAGTCCCAGCCGGCTCCCCGCCTCCTGCGCTGAGCCGGCATTGCTTTCCACATGGGGAGCAGCTAACATGCTGCTCCCCATGTGGAAAGCTAATTGAGTTGCATTTTGAAAGAGAGAGCAGGTTTCCTGCTCTCTCTTTCAAAATGCAAACCAAGTTTAGCTATGACAGGACGGGAGCCGTGAGGCTCCGTCCTGTCATAGCAAACTACAGTGTCCAGGGGTAGGCACCCGGGACACTGCAGGAGCCGGCCCTGGGGGGTGGCGGTCCCCAGGGCCATCAAGGGCTCCAGGAGGGGCCGCGCGGCCCCCTCCCATCCAGTGCACAGCCCCGGGAGGTGGTGGTCCCCGGGGCTTTGGGGGTCCGTAACGGACCCCCATATTCAAATCTTTAGTGCCCGGGGAGGTGGCGGTCCCCGGGCGTGTAGGGGGCTGGAGCCCCCCCACACAGGTTAAATTTTTTTTTTTTAAAAGAAGCCCCGGGGGGTGGCGGTCCCCGGGGCTGCGGGAGGGCAAAGAGCCCTCCCGCACCATTATTTTCTAAAGCCCGGGGGTGGCGGTCCCCGGGGCCACATTAAATCTAAACCCCCCCACCATGCCCCCAGGACTTGGCCCACCCGGGGGCAAATAAACATCGAAGCGCGGGAGACCGCGCTTCGATTTTTTTTCTTTTTTTGGCAGGATCCGCGCACCCTGAGCGCATCCTGCCGTTTTTTAAAATAAAAAAATGCTTTTTCTGCCCAGGGGGTCCTTGTGGGACCCCTGAGCAGACCTAGGGGTCAGGGTGTTTCTACCCTGCCCCCTTTGTGCGTTTGCACACTTGCGATTTTTTTTTTCTCGGCGGGATTCAAGCACCCTAAGCGCATCCCGCCGATTTTTAAAAAAATGCTTTTTTCTGCCCAGGGGTCCTTGTGGGACCCCCTGAGCAGACCTAGGGGTCAGGGTGTTTCTACCCTGCCCCCTTTGCGCTTTGCGCACTTGTTTCTGTCCCTCGGTTATACCGAGGGACAAAATGGCTGCCAACACTTCCTGATTTGGAGTGTTGACAGCCAATTAGCATCCAGCTCGTGATCGGGAGGGTGCGCGAATCCGACGCGGCCATAGATATATATGTGATTTTCATTTTGATTCTCACAGGAACTACTGAACGGATTTACACCATTTAACAAAAGGGTTCTTTCTGAACCAAGAACTACCTCTTTGCCAAATTTGGTGTAATTCCGTTCAGCAGTTCGGGCTGTAGCCGTGTCTAAAGTTTCCTATGGGAAAATGAATGGGGGAAACACGTTTTGGGACCCCCTTTTTCTCGGCCCCGCTTGATGAATCACCCTGAGACTTTCAGGGTAGGAGCGGACCGGAGCGGGCCATAAAGTTTGAAAATTTCACGAAGATTCGTCAACCGACGCAAGAGTTATTTCAAATAGAATGTCGCGGATTTCCTATGGAAAATAGGTCCTAACTATAACTATCTACTGGCGACCGCCAGTAGATAATATATATATATTGAACTCGTTGCTTGCTTACTCCCGTCGCGGCTCCAAATCAGAGGGCGCGTCATCGGTTGCGGACCAACCAAGCTAGGTCCGATTGTTATTCAAAAATCACCTCGCAAACAAGGAATGACGACGCCGTGCTCTGGCCACATTCAAAATTTATTGTCGGCTGATGGATAAGACGCGTTTCGCCTGCCCAGCAGGCTTGCTCACCAACAAGAATTCATAAAGTTACAACCATTTTAAATCATGTGCTTGTGAAAGTGTCACGTGCTAAACTACTAGTATAGTGCGTTAGAAGACAGACTTGTAGTTTTTACTTTTGCAAGTCGTTTTTTTGACTTTCATTATACGGTTTCAAAACCAAATTAATATACTTAAATATTGGCTTAAAACATTCAAAATGTATTCCATTTTAAAACCCCTTCAGCACAGAGTTGATCACTTAAATTACAAATTCAGCCCCTGTGGGCATATTTATTATCATGTACAAATATTATTTCATCCGTTTGTTGCCTTTCTTCTCAAAGGTCATCGAGAAGTATGTAAATTCAGTGCTTACGGCCTTTATAGAAGGAAACCATGTGCTCCACGACGGGAAGTCAGGCTTTAGAGCCTCCCTTAGCACTGAAACAGCCCTACTGGAGGTCTCTGAAACTATCAAAACTCAGATGGATAAAGGGGGCAGTGCTGTGGTGATATTGCTGGATTTGTCCGCAGCCTTTGACACCGTGCCCCATGATCGGCTCTTGCGAAGGTTGGCAGAGTGTGGTATTGGGGGCATGGTGTATAAATGGTTTGCCTCCTTTCTGAGTGAGCGGCAGCAGGAAATTTGGTCCCCCCCCATAGCAGCCGCAATCCCTCCAATGCAGGTGGGCGTCCCGCAGGGTGCCATATTGAGTCCAACGCTCTTTAATATTTACATGGCCCCACTTGCACGCCTAGCAGAGTCACACGGAGCGAAGATTATTTCTTACGCCGACGATACTCAATTGCTGTTCACGTGTGACAAAGGGGCGGACTTCCGAGGGATTGAGATTAAAAGATGTCTAACGGAGGATTTTTCTTGGATGCAACCTAACCAACTAAAGTGCAACCCAGAAAAATCTGAGATTATCTTTTTTGGCTGCCCCCCTTGTGAGGATTGGAGGCTTTGATGGCCTCGAGACATGTCTCCTCCTTCTGCTCCAGTCAGCACGGTAAAGAACCTAGGAGTTAAGTTGGGCGCGAGTTTAGCGATGAAGTCCCAAATCCAAACTGTTGCCGCTACATGTTTTGGATTGATAAGAATGGTGAAAAATGTCCTCCCTCTTTTACCGGTGGAATATCGTAAGATCGTTGTGCAAGCCCTAATTACATCCAGGTTAGATTATGTAAATATCCTGTATCTCGGGTTACCAGAATATCTGCTCAATCGTCTGCAGGTCGTCCAGAACGCCGCAGCTAGAGCTATTCTTATGGTAAATCCCAGAATGCATATGTCGCCCCTCCTGAAGGCTTTGCACTGGCTCCCGGTTAGAAAAAGGATCCAGTTTAAGGCTTTAGTGCTGGCCTATCGAGCTTTCCATGATACGGGTGCCGTGTACCTGAGAAGGAGGATCCAACGTTATCATCCTCAACGGGTCCTAAGGTCCTCTGGACATTCCCTCGTGCTGATTCTCAAGTTTGCCCGCTCTCGGATAGGGGGACGTTCCTTTCAGGTTTTAGCAGCACGCCTGTGGAACGGCCTGCCTTTGCATCTTAGACAGGCCCAGGATCTGCTGTTTTTCAGAAGACAATTAAAAACATGGTTGTTCCAGCAATAGCACCCGGGTTACAGGGGTTGAGCCTCTTTCTGTTACAGCTTTTGGTGGTTTTAGCACCGGGACACTCCTTGTGAGTAGCCGCGCGCTTTATAAATACCTATTTTCATTTCATTTCATTTCATTTCATCTAGCCCTAGTGGGGTTTTTGTGCTAACATTCCTTAGCCGCTGTTGTTGTGCCAATCAAAAACAATTTTATGATATCAAGTCCAAGTGGACAATAATATATTGACATTCTTTTACCTAATCAAAAACAATTTTATGGTATCAAGTCCAAGTGGACAATAATATATTGACATTCTTTTGCCCAAACCACGAATTTCATGATCTAACTCTTTGTCTTTACACTGTTTCAACACTGTGCTGACAATGATTCAACATGTCGACCTTCTAAAGTGCAATGTATTACCTAGTGAAAAACCAATAAAATTAAATCAAATAATACTTAAATGGTTAAAAACAGAGATTTCGGAGGAACTTAATTCTGAAAAGCATTGATCAAACTACTTCTGATTTTTACAGATGTGTACGCAAATCCTCTTCCATATTTGAACCTGCAGGCGTTCTTGTGTCGAGTTCTAGTATATAACATGATTCCATTTTTCTCAACTTCTTTTCACGATTACCTCCTCTAATATTAGGAGGAACGGAATCAATTACAAAATATGTTAGACCTTGCACTCTTTTGTTATGATGCAACTCAAAATGGCGAGGTACCGGATATGCTTTATCGCCATTTTTAATGGCTCGCAGATGCTGTAGCATTCGTTTGTGTACAGGAAGGATAGTGCTGCCTACGCACCTCAGGCCACATGTGCATTGAAGTACGTAGACTGCAAAATCAGTTTTGCATGTAAAGTGCCCTTTAATTTTCTTCTCTCTTTTAGAGAGACCTGGTTTGTACATTGTCGTGTTTTTTCCGTGAAGGCATGCTTTACACTTTATACTTTTTATGGAGCCCTCTTTTTTAATGAGCCAAGAAGAAGTTGTAACTCTTGACTGATTTCTAGGGGCCATATTGCTTACTAGCATCTGTTTCATTGATTTACCACGCCTAAACGTAATAGCTGGTTTCTTCTGAACTAGTTTACCTAGAACTGGATCGTTTTTTATCAAATGTCAATGTTTAGATAAAATCTTCCTTACTTTCATATGTTGTTTATTATATGAAGTAATCATTCTGCACTGATTAATTAGAACATTTTCTCTTTTTTCTTTGGACTTGCTTTTGGTAAACAGGATTTCTTCTCTAGTTTTTTTCTTGGCTTTATATATGGCTGATTGTACGCAATTCTCTGAATACCCTCTTACTTTGAACCGAGTTTTTAAACAGTCAAGTTCTTTATCAAGGGTTTCTTGCTCGCTACAATTTCTCATTGTCCGAAGACATTCCCCATAGGGTATACTTCTAATCAGGTTGTTAGGGTGGAAAATTGTTGCATGGAGCAACGTGTTTCCCGCTGTTGATTTTCGATATAACTTCGTGTGTAACTTTGCATTTTTCACATAAATTGTCAAATCAAAAAAATTCACAGAGGTGGAACTCACTGTGCTGGTATATTTTAAGTTTAAGTTATTAGTCCGAAGTTTCTTAATGAAATCCTTGACTGATTTCTCTGAGCCCTTCCATAAGACAAACAAGTCGTCGATGAAGCGACTCCAATGTAGGATGTTATTTTGCCATTCTTCCTGGTACAGCATCCGGACCACCTGCTCCTCCCACCAGCCCATATGCAAATTAGCATAGCTGGGGGCGAAGCAGGTGCCCATGGCTGTACCGCAAATTTGATGGAACAACTCGCCATTAAACAGGAAGTAATTGTTTTTTAAGCATTTTGAAGTCATTGCTATCAGCATCTGTGTATGGGCCCATAGTTTGATTGGCCTACTCCCAAGATAGTGTTTAATGGCATTCAGCCCGTCTTCATGTTTTATGCTGGTATACAATGTTGTAACATCAATTGTTACCAATAAGAGATCTTCTTCCCAGGAAACATCGTAAATTCTTTTGAGAAAATCCCCCGTATCCTGAATATAGGAGGGGAGGGTTTTCACTATAGAATTTAGGAAAGAGTCTACAAATTTAGAAGTATTTTCCAAGGCACTACCTATTGCAGAAATTATTGGACGACCCGGAGGATTTTCAAGATCTTTGTGTACTTTTGGTATCAAGTGCAATACTGGCACTACAGGGTTGTTGATTTTTAAAAACAATAGCTCTTCCTGTGTTAATAGGCATTGACTATACCACTCCTGCAGTTGAGCATTGTACACATGGTGACTTGTGGTCATTACATCAGCAGAGACTTTTACATAATTTGTACGATTGTTAAGTTGTTTATATGCCTCATTTAAATAAAGTTTCTTATCCCACAAGACTACATTTCCACCTTTATCGGCATTACGCACAATACAATTGGCATTTGATGACAATTTCATAACTAATGCGTTGTACTCTCTTTGCTGCTGCGATAGAATTATATTTTTTCTGCTAGTGCTTCTTTCTAGATTTTTAAAATCATTAATCACCAATTCATTATAGATGTCTATTGTGTCTTTCGTTGTCAATGGTGTAAATCTGGAACACGGTCTAAAATTTGTTTGTGCACTTGCTGAAATGTCTAGACTTTGCTCACTTGCCAACTCCATTGCTTGATTCATCGATGTTCGGGTATCTGTTAGTTCATTTCCAATAATTAATTCATTTTCTTCTTCGAGTTGCCTTAACTCCAGCATCAGATTCATATCATTCACCATTAAATTATCAGGTTGATTATCATTTGAGGTTAAAGGGCTGGCTGTTGATGGCATCCTTGGTCTTTGATTTACAGAGAAAAACTTTTCAGTTTTAATGAGCTTATAAACTTAAAAATGTCCACTCGGGTTTTTACATAATCAAAGTCTGCTTCAGGACAAAATGATAGGCCGAGTTTCAGAATATTCTTTTCCTTATCTGATAGTGAGATGTTGGTAAGGTTTACAATAGAGGCTTCACTTTCTCTATTAACTACTTCATTGGTTTGCTCTTGGCTTTCTCTGCGGCGCCTTTGCGTCTGTTGCCTCTGCCTCTTCCTCTTGGTGGACCTGCGCTTGTTAGTGGTGCTCTCGGGCGGAGGTTGAACCTCCGCTCTTGCTGTAAAAAACCAAACTCGTCAATTACTGTAGGAAAAGGTTCTACCCTTTGCGCATTAGGTCCTTCATCTGCTTCTGTTTCAACATCTGAGCTTTGAATACTGCTCAGTTCCAACTGCATTTCAGATGTTGGTCTGCTACCTGTGTTCATTTTCTGTCGTCGCAAGTTCTCAAATTTCTTTACGAAAGTATAAATCTGACCTCGGTCATAATTCAATTTTGTCAAGCAGAAATTTTTGTGCCTTTCTTTCTTTTATTGTATCCTCGAGTTTACGTAAACGGTCTTTCATCTCTTTCTTGAATTTTTCAATAGATTCTTGTTCCGCTTCTTTATCTAACATTTCCATGATTTGATTAATTTCCTCCAATATTTTCTGCCGATCGATTTTGGCATATTTAATTAATATAGCCAGCATTCTTCTTGAAGATTCTTGGTTGTTCTCCGCCCATTCGCGGAGCATATTTGGGTTTGGGTCTTCATATGTCGGGGCCACCAAGATCGTCAGGCCTCTAGGAATGCGTTTAACTTCCAGATATCGTTGGAGGGATTTTGCCTCCCACCACTTTGAAAGTTCACTTCGTTTTAGTTTTTCAAGTCGTCTTAGCCATGCCATTACGTCTGATACTTTTTCACTATTGGTTACGTTCACAGATTTTTTCACTGCTGTTACTGTATCGGTGAATATAGACAATGCTGCCTCCTCTCTCTCTTTCATCTCTGCAGCCGACATGTTATTTCAATTAGTGGAAATTTTCCACTTGCCAAAGACCGCCTGCGTCTACTTAGCCCACTGGCTGTAGAATACTGTTGCACGCTGGCTTTCCCTCTTCCCCCACTCGCTGCGAGAAGATGCCTCTTACCTGAGTGTCTGTGGTGTTCTCCGCGGGTCCTCCGACTTGTCGGGTCCCGTCACGCACTGCAGGTTGGCTTTCTCCCAATTCCGAGGGTGCGATCCGCTCTCCTTTCTTTGCGGTGGGGGGGCGACGGTGGAAATCCACTGAACTCGTTACTTGCTTACTCCCGTCACGGCTCCAAATCAGAGGGCGCGTCATCGGTTGCGGACCAACCAAACCAGGTCCGATTGTTATTCAAAAATCACCTCGCAAACAAGGAATGACGACGCCGTGCTTTGGCCACAGTCAAAATTTATTGTTGGCTGATGGATAGGACGCGTTTCGCCTGCCCAGCAGGTTTGCTCACCAACAAGAATTCATAAAGTTACAACCATTTTAAATCATGTGCTTGTGAAAGTGTCACATGCTAAACTACTAGTATAGTGTGTTAGAAGACAAACTTGTAGTTTTTACTTTTGCATGTCGTTTTTTTGACTTTCATTATACGGTTTCAAAACCAAATTAATATACTTAAATATTGGCTTAAAACATTCAAAATGTATTCCATTTTAAAACCCCTTCAGCACAGAGTCGATCACTTAAATTATAAATTCACTCAGATAAGAGGCATCTTCTTGTAGCGAGTGGGGGAAGAGGGAAAGCCAGCGTGCAACAGTATTCTACAGCCAGTGGGCTAAGTAGACACAGGCGGTCTTTGGCAAGTGGAAAATTTCTACTAATTGAAATAACATGTCGGCTGCAGAGATGAAAGAGAGAGAGGAGGCAGCATTGTCTATATTCACCGATACAGTAACAGCTGTGAAAAAATCAGTGAACGTAACCAATAGTGAAAACGTATCAGATGTAATGGCACGGCTAAGACGACTTGAAAAACTAAAACGAAGTGAACTTTCAAAGTGGTGGGAGGCAAAATCCCTCCAACGATATCTGGAAGTTAAACGCATTCCTAGAGGCCTGAGGATCTTGGTGGCCCCGACATATGAAGACCCAAACCCAAATATGCTCCGCGAATGGGCGGAGAACAACCAAGAATCTTCAAGAAGAATGCTGGCTATATTAATTAAATATGCAGAAATCGATCGGCAGAAAATATTGGAGGGAATTAATCAAATCATGGAAATGTTAGATAAAGAAGCGGAACAAGAATCTATTGAAAAATTCAAGAAAGAGATGAAAGACCGTTTACGTAAACTCAAGGATACAATAAAAGAAAGAAAGGCACAAAACTTTCTGCGTGACAAAATTGATTATGACCGAGGTCAGATTTATACTTTCGCAATGAAATTTGAGAACTTGCGACGACAGAAAATGAACACAGGTAGCAGACCAACATCTGAAATGCAGTCGGAACTGAGCAGTATTCAAAGCTCAGATGTTGAAACAGAAGCAGATGAAGGACCTAATGCGCAAAGGGTAGAAGCTTTTCCTACAGTAATTGACGAGTTTGGTTTTTTACAACAAGAGCGGAGGTTCAACCTCCGCCCGAGAGCACCACTAACAAGTGCAGGTCCACCAAGAGGAAGAGGCAGAGGCAACAGAGGCGCAAAGGCGCAAAGCAATACAGGCGCCGGAGAGAAAGCCAAGAGCAAACCAATGAAGTAGTTAATAGAGAAAGTGAAGCCTCGATTGTAAACCTTACCAAAATCTCGCTATCAGATAAGGAAAGGAACATTCTGAAACTCAGCCTATCATTTTGTCCTGAAGCAGACTTTGATTATGTAAAAACCCGAGTGGACATTTTTAAGTTTATAAGATCATTAAAACTGAAAAAGTTTTTCTCTGTAAATCAAAGACCTAGGATGCCATCAACAGCCAGCCCTTTAACCTCAAATGATAATCAACCTGATAATTTAATGTTGAATGATATGAATCTGATGCTGGAGTTAAGGCAACTCGAAGAAGAAAATGAATTAATTATTGGAAATGAACTAACAGATACCCGAACATCGATGAATCAAGCAATGGAGTTGGCAAGTGAGCAAAGTCTAGACATTTCAGCAAGTGCACAAACAAATTTTAGACCGTGTTCCAGATTTACACCATTGACAACGAAAGACTCAATAGACATCTATAATGAATTGTTGATTAATGATTTAAAAATCGAGAAAAAGCACTAGCACAAAAAATAAAATTCTATCGCAGCAGCAAAGAGAGTATAACGCATTAGTTATGAAATTGTCATCAAATGCCAATTGTATGGTGCGTAATGCCGATAAAGGTAGAAATGTAGTCTTGTGGGATAAGCAACTTTATTTAAATGATGCATATAAACAACTTAACAATCGTACAAATTATGTAAAAGTCTCTGCTGATGTAATGACCACAAGTCACCATGTGTACAATGCTGTACTGCAGGAGTGGTATAGTCAATGCCTATTAACACAGGAAGAGCTATTGTTTTTAAAAAACAACAACCCTGTAGTGCCAGTATTGTACTTGATACCAAAAGTACACAAAGATCTTGAAAATCCTCCAGGTCGTCCAATAATTTCTGCTATAGGTAGTGCCTTGGAAAATACTTCTAAATTTGTAGACTCTTTCCTAAATTCTATAGAGAAAACCCTCCCCTCCTATATTCAGGATACGGGGATTTTCTCAAAAGAATTTACGATGTTTCCTGGGAAGAAGATCTCTTATTGGTAACAATTGATGTTACAAAATTGTATACCAGCATAAAACATGAAGACGGACTGAATGCCATTAAACACTATCTTGGGAGTAGGCCAATCAAACTATGGGCCCATACACAGATGCTGATAGCAATGACTTCAAAATGCTTAAAAAACAATTACTTCCTGTTTAATGGCGAGTTGTTCCATCAAATGTGCGGTACAGCCATGGGCACCTGCTTCGCCCCCAGCTATGCTAATTTGCATATGGGCTGGTGGGAGGAGCAGGTGGTCCGGACGCTGTACCAGGAAGAATGGCAAAATAACATCCTACATTGGAGTCGCTTCATCGACGACTTGTTTGTCGTATTAAAGGGCTCAGAGAAATCAGTCAAGGATTTCATTAAGAAACTTCAGGCAAATAACTTAAACTTAAAATTTACCAGCACAGTGAGTTCCACCTCTGTGAATTTTCTTGATTTGACAATTTATGTGAAAAATGCAAAGTTACACACAAAGTTATATCGAAAATCAACAGCGGGAAACACGTTGCTCCATGCAACAAGTTTCCACCCTATTAACCTGATCAGAAGTTTACCCTATGGGGAATGTCTTCGGACAATGAGAAATTGTAGCGAGCAGGAAACCCTTGATAAAGAACTTGGCTGTTTAAAAACTTGGTTCAAAGTAAGAGGGTATTCAGAGAATTGCGTACAATCAGCCATATATAAAGCCAAGAAAAAAACTAGAGAAGAAATCCTGTTTACCAAAAGCAAGTCCAAAGAAAAAGAGAAAATGTTCAAATTAATCAGTGCAGAATGATTACTTCATATAATAAACAACATATGAAAGTAAGGAAGATTTTATCTAAACATTGGCATTTGATAAAAAATGATCCAGTTCTAGGTAAACTAGTTCAGAAGAAACCAGCTATTACATTTAGGCGTGCTAAATCGATGAAACAGATGCTAGCAAGCAATATGGCCCCTAGAAATCAGTCAAGAGTTACAACTTCTTCTTGGCTCATTAAAAAAGAGGGCTTCATAAAATGTATAAAGTGTAAAGCATGCCTTCACGGAAAAAACACGACAATGTACAAACCAGGTCTCTCTAAAAGAGAGAAGAAAATTAAAGGGCACTTTACATGCAAAACTGATTTTGCAGTCTAACTACTTCAGTGCCCATGTGGCCTGAGGTACGTAGGCAGCACTATCCTTCCTGTACACAAATGAGTGCTACAGCATCTGCGAGCCATTAAAAATGGCGATAAAGCATATCCGGTAGCTCGCCATTTTGAGTTGCATCATAACAAAAGAGTGCAAGGTCTAACATATTTTGTAATTGATTCTGTTCCTCCTAATATTAGGGAGGTAATCGTGAAAAGATGTTGAGAAAAATGGAATCATGTTATATACTAGAACTCGACACACGAACGCCTGCAGGTTTAAATATGGAAGAGGATTTGCATACACATCTGTAAAAATCACAAGTAGTTTGATCAATGCTCTTCAGAATTAAGTTCCTCCGAAATCTCTGTTTTTAACCATTTAAGTATTATTTGATTTAATTTTATTGGTTTTTAACTAGGTAATACATTGCACTTTAGAAGATCAACATGTTGTATCATTGTCAGCACAGTGTTGAAACAGTGTAAAGACGAACAGTTAGATCATGAAACTCGTGGTTTGGGCAAAAGAATGTCAATATATTATTGTCCACTTGGACTTGATACCATAAAATTGTTTTTGATTAGGCAAAAGAATGTCAATATATTATTGTCTACTTGGACTTGATATCATAAAATTGTTTTTGATTGGCACAACAACAGCGGCTAAGGAATGTTAGCACAAAAAGCCCACTAGGGCTAGATTAAATCAAACGCCACCCAAACGGATGAAATAATATTTGTACATGATAATAACTATGCCCACAGGGGCTGAATTTGTAATTTAAGTGATCGACTCTGTGCTGAAGGGGTTTTAAAATGATATACATTTTGAATGTTTTAAGCCAATATTTAAGTATATTAATTTGGTTTTGAAACTGTATAATGAAAGTCAAAAAAATGACATGCAAAAGTAAAAACTACAAGTCTGTCTTCTAACACACTATACTAGTAGTTTAGCACGTGACACTTTCACAAGAACATAATTTAAAATGGTTGTAACTTTTTGAATTCTTGTTGGTGAGCAAGCCTGCTGGGCAGGCGAAACGCGTCCTATCCATCAGCTGACAATAAATTTTGAATGAGGCCAGAGCACGGCGTCGTCATTCCTTGTTTGCGAGGTGATTTTTGAATATATATATATATATATTATCTACTGGCGGTCGCCAGTAGATAGTTATAGTTAGGACCTATTTTCCATAGGAAATCCGCGACATTCTATTTGAAATAACTCCCTTGCCGGTTGACGAATCTTCGCGAAATTTTCAAACTTTATGGCCCGCTCCGGTCCGCTCCTACCCTGAAAGTTTCGGGGTGATTCGTCAAGCGGGGGCCGAGAAAAAAGGGGAGTCCCAAAACGTGTTTTCCCTATTCATTTTCCCATAGGAAACTTTAGACACGGCTACAGCCCGAAGTGCTGAACGGAATTACTCCAAATTTGGCAAAGAGGTAGTTCTTGGTTCAGAAAGAACCCTTTTTGTTAAATGGTGTAAATCCGTTCAGTAGTTCCAGAGAAAATCAAAAGGAAAATCACATATATATCTATGGCCGCGTCGGATTCGCGCACCCTCCCGATCACGAGCTGCATGCTAATTGGCTGTCAAGTGGCTGTCAACACTCCAAATCAGGAAGTGTTGGCAGCCATTTTGTCCCTCGGTAGAACCGAGGGACAGAAACAAGTGCGCAAAGCGCAAAAGGGGGCAGGGTAGAAACACCCTGACCCCTAGGTCTGCTCAGGGGTCCCACAAGGACCCCTGGGCAGAAAAAGCATTTTTTTTTTAAATCAGCAGGATGCGCTCAGGGTGCACGGATCCAGCCGATTAGAAAAAAACACAGAAGAAACAAGTGCGCAAAACGCACAAAGGGGGCAGGGTAGAAACACCCTGACCCCTAGGTCTGCTCAGGGGTCCCTCAAGGACCCCCTGGGCAGAAAAAGCATTTTTAAAAAAGAAATCGGCGGGATGCGCTCAGGGTGCGCGGATCCCGCCGATAAAAAAAAAAAACGAAGCGCGGTCTCCTGCGCTTCGTTGTTAATTGGCCCCCGGGTGGGCCAAGTCCCGGGGGCATGCAGGGTTTCATTTTAATATGTGGGGGGGCCTCTAAGGCCCCCCCAAGACCCGGGGACCATCACCCCCCTGGGGCTTAAAAAAAATAATGGTGCGGGAGGGCTCTGCCCTCCCGCTGCCCCGGGGACCGCCACCTCCCCGGGGCTTCTTTTTTTTAATTTTTTGACCTGTGTGGGGGGGCTCCAGCCCCCCCCACACGCCCCGGGGACCGCCACCTCCCCGGGGCACTAAAGATTTGAATATGGGGGTCCGTTACGGACCCCAAAGCCCCGGGGACCACCACCTCCCCGGGGCTGTGCACTGGATGGGAGGGGGCCGCGCGGCCCCCTCCTGGAGCCCTTGATGGCCCTGGGGACCACCACCCCCAGGGCCGGCTCCTGCAGTGTCCCGGGGTGCCTACCCCGGGACACTGTAGTTTGCTATGACAGGACGGGAGCCTCGCGGCTCCCGTCCTGTCATAGCAAACTTGGTTTGCATTTTGAAAGAGAGAGCAGGAAACCTGCTCTCTCTTTCAAAATGCAAACCCAATTGCTTTTCACATGGGGAGCAGCATGTTAGCTGCTCCCCATGTGGAAAAGCAATGCCGGCTCGCGCAGGAGGCGGGGAGCCGGCTGGGACTGTGGGGGGATTGGGACCCCCACAGTCCCCAACCAGAGGCCAGGCCTCGGGGGATGGGGTCCCCGGGGCCATAAGTGGCCAGGGAGGGGGGCCCCCAAATAAAAAAAATATATAAAAAAATAAAAAAAGGGCAAGACAGGCCCCGGGGGATGGGGTCCCTGGGGCCTTAAATGGCCTGAGGAGGGGGGCCACGCAGCCCCCCTCCAAATTTAAAAAATAAAAATCGAGGGCATGCCTTGGGGGATGGGGTCCCCGGGGCCAATACAGGCCCAGGGAAGGGGGGCCACGCGGCCCCCTTCCCGTTTTTTTTTTTTTTTTAAATAAAAAAAAAAAAAAATGCTCAGGCCCCGGGGGATGGGGTCCCAGGGGCCAAAAGTGGCCAAGGAAAGGGGGCCACGCAGCCCCCTCCCATAAAAAAAAAAAAACGACCGGCATCGTGCCGGAGGCCCCGCCCCTCCCAGCAGTACTCTGCAAACACGCCCCCTGGCGCGTTTAAGAAGGGGAAGTAATTCCCCTTGAATACTGGGGGTCCCTGGGGCAAACTACCCCACCAGGAACCTCCAGTATGCGCCAGAGGCTGCGTTGCAGAGAGGTGTACAGAGGCCACGCCCCTTTTACACCTCTCTGCAACGCAGCTCTGTGGCGCTTTTGGAAGTACATGGTGGGCTAGTTGGACTCCAGGGACCCTCAGGATTCAAGGGGACTTAATCCCCCAACTTAAAACGCGCCACGGGGCGCGTTTGCACAGTGGTGAAGGGAGGGCGGGGCTTCAGGTGACATGTGTGTAAACGGGCCCCGTGGCGTGTTTTAAGATGGGGAATTAAATCCCCTTCAATCCTGAGGGTCCCTGGGGGCCAACTAGCCCAACAGGTACGTCCAGTAAGCGCCACAGAGCTGCGTTGCAGAGAGGTGCAAAAAGGGGTGTGGCCTCTGTACAGTCTCTGCAACGCAGCCCCCTGGCGCATACTGGAGGTTCCTGGTGGGCTAGTTGGCCCCCAGGGACCCTCATGATTCAAGGGGACTTAATCCCCCAACCTAAAACGCGCCACGGGGCGCGTTTGCACAGATGTCACCTCAGGCCCCGCCCCCTCCCTTCACCATTGTGCAAATATTCCTCTAAAATAAGCCGAACTACAAATTCCGATTTACTCACCTGTTATCAGGAGAGAACCCAGTGCTGCATCTTTTAGCCCAACACTGATCCTGAAAAGTAATTTTAACCGTACTTACCAATAACTTGAATTTCCTTCCATAGGATATCATTGCCTGCTTTTTGCTGAAAAAGTTTCTAAGTGTCGATTTTTGAAACATACAAATATTCCTCTAAAATCAGCCCAACTACGAATTCCGATTTACTCACCTGTTATCAGGAGAGACCTCAGTGCTGCATCTTTCAGCCCAGTACTGATCCTGAAAAGTAATTTTAACCGTACTTACCAGTAACTTGAATTTCCTTCCATAGGATATCATTGACTGGTTTCACTTGGAAATTCTTCTAAGTGTCGATTTTTGAAACACACAAATATTCCTCTAAAATCAGCCGAACTACGAATTCCAATTTACTCACCTGTTATCAGGAGAGACCTCAGTGCTGCATCTTTCAGCCCAGTACTGGTCCTGAAAAGTAATTCTAACCGTACTTACCAGTAACTTGAATTTCCTTCCATAGGCTAACATTGACTGGTTTCACTTGGAAATTCTTCTAAGTGTGCAGTTTTGGAACTTTATAATATTCCTCTAAAATCAGCTGAAATACGAATTCCGATTTACTCACCTGTTATCAGGAGAGACCTCCGTGCTGCATCTTTCAGCCCAGTACTGGTCCTGAAAAGTAATTCTAACCGTACTTACCAGTACCTTGAATTTCCTTCCATAGGCTAACATTGACTGGTTTCACTTGGAAATTCTTCTAAGTGTGCAGTTTTGGAACTTTATAATATTCCTCTAAAATCAGCCGAAATATGGATTCCGATTTATTCACCTGTTATCAGGAGAGACCTCAGTGCTGCATCTTTCAGCCCAGTACTGATCCTGAAAAGTAATTTTAACCGTACTTACCAGTAACTTGAATTTCCTTCCATAGGCTAACATTGACTGGTTTCACTTGGAAATTCTTCTAAGTGTGCAGTTTTGGAACTTTATAATATTCCTCTAAAATCAGCCGAAATACGGATTCCGATTTACTCACCTGTTATCAGGAGAGACCTCAGTGCTGCATCTTTCAGCCCAGTACTGATCCTGAAAAGTAATTTTAACCGTACTTACCAGCAACTTGAATTTCCTTCCATAGGCTAACATTGACTGGTTTCACTTGGAAATTCTTCTAAGTGTGCAGTTTTGGAACTTTATAATATTCCTCTAAAATCAGCTGAAATACGAATTCCGATTTACTCACCTGTTATCAGGAGAGACCTCCGTGCTGCATCTTTCAGCCCAGTACTGGTCCTGAAAAGTAATTCTAACCGTACTTACCAGTACCTTGAATTTCCTTCCATAGGCTAACATTGACTGGTTTCACTTGGAAATTCTTCTAAGTGTGCAGTTTTGGAACTTTATAATATTCCTCTAAAATCAGCCGAAATATGGATTCCGATTTATTCACCTGTTATCAGGAGAGACCTCAGTGCTGCATCTTTCAGCCCAGTACTGATCCTGAAAAGTAATTTTAACCGTACTTACCAGTAACTTATATTTCCTTCCATAGGAATCCATTGTCTGGTTTTCAGCAGAAAAGTTTCAAAGTGTCGATTTTCACAAATTACAAATATTCCTTAAAAATCGCCTGTATGACTTAAACGCATTCTTTCAACTGTTTACAGGAGATGCACCAGTGCTGGATCCAGGATCCAACACTGAGTAAGAAAAAGTAACGATAACACTACTTACCTGCTAAGTGAATTTCCTCCCATAGGATAACATTGGTGATTCTATGTGAAAAAGTTTCTGTGTCAACTTTTAAAATACAATAATATTCCTTAAAAATCACTACTGTAACCAAAACGCTTTTACTCAACTGTTTACAGGAGATGTCCCAGGACTAAATCTAGGATCCAGTCCTGTGGTTAGAAAAGTAATCCATAAAGTAACTAATTGCATGTAACTAGAAATTCACATTCAGCTCAATGTTGCATTGTGTTTGAAATTGTGTTGCCCATTGCAATAACTGTAACTACTGTACATAAAACTCTATTGCCTATTTGCAAACTATTTAAACTAAAGTAATTCATTCAGAGAAAGTATATTTTGTATTGTAATGTATAATGTAATTACAATGTAATTTAATAAATAAAATATCTAAAAATAAATAGTTTTTAAAAATGTAGTAAATTAGTATCAAAAAAATAAATATAACAATTAATACATTTAAAAATTGTCATTTACAAAACCTTTGAAATTCACTGAAAAAACCATAGGTTTTAGGGGCGTTATAGTTAGAAATTAGCATTTAAAAAACCTTTGAAATTCACTGAAAAAACCATAGGTTTCAGGCACGTTATAGTTAGAAATTAGCATTTAAAAAACCTTTGAAATTCACTGAAAAAACCATAGGTTTCAGACACGTTATAGTTAGAAATTAGCATTTAAAAAACCTTTGAAATTCACTGAAAAAAACCATAGGTTTTAGGGACAGTTATAGTTAGTTGGACATTTCACTCGTACAAAACCCATGAAATTCCCCCGTTATAGTTAGTTCAGCTAACTATAACTCGCGCCCCAATGCACTGCTGATGACGTCACATATTACATCACTCATGACATGGTCAGTGACATCACTGATGACATCACTGATGACATCTCAAATGACATCACTGATGACATCACTGATGACATCATCCACTTGATAATCTGATGCACCTCCTCACACCCTAATATAACCTTTGATACACCCACTCTAAATTACAGACTGCCATTCGCAAAACCATAGACACTCCAACACCAATAACTACATACCCACTCACTGATTCTTAGGTCTACACACACACATCCACTCACTCACCCGTACAGTCACTCATACTTATGGTCACTCAGTACAGGACTATCATATTCACTCTTACTCCTATATAGACAGTCAAACACCGCCACTCATCCATAGAGGTACTCACACACCTAGTCAGTCATGCAAATAATTAAACACACTGCCATTTACTCACCTATACAGTTATACACACACCAGCTCACTTAATCATACAAATACTAGCACATTGTTATGCTCTTATACAATCACTGATACAAGCACACACTCATCCATACAGCCACTATCACAATTACTCACTCTCGCTAATAGCTATTTATATACTCCAACACACATATATACTGCCTTTCACATATGTAGTTACTCACACATGTACCACTGGGACATACATTCACTCACTAACACACTCTTACACACACTTACCCACCCATACAGTCTATCACAGATGCACTCTTGAAACCATCCACCCAGTGAATCACCCACTCACACATCTATGCACAGAGTCGCACACACCCCTCCCACACAAACACTCAGGCACCCATACAGATACTCAGACAACCATTCAATAACTCATATATACACTCATGTAGCTATTCACAAACACATGCAGCCACTTACACAGCAACAGACAGACGGATACAGACATTCACCCAGTTTAGTCACTAACCCATGCATTCAGTAAGATACGTTAAATCACTCACTTATAGAGTCAGTCACGCACCTACTAAATCATCCATACAGACACTTATACACCCACTCATTCTTCAATACGTCTTTTCCTATATATATTAAAAATATTTAAACTTTACAGAAACACACAGTCACTGCATGATGTCAACAGTGATGTCATTTGAGATGTCATCAGTGATGTCATCAGTGATGTCACTGACCATGTCATGAGTGATGTAATATGTGACGTCATCAGCAGTGCATTGCGGGGCGCGAGTTATAGTTAGCTGAACTAACTATAACGGGGAATTTCATGGGTTTTGTACGAGTGAAATGTCCAACTAACTATAACTGTCCCTAAAACCTATGGTTTTTTCAGTGAATATATATATATATATATATATATACATACATACATCCATACATATATATTATCTACTGGCAGTCGCCAGTAGATAGTTATAGTTAGGACCTATTTTCCATAGGAAATCTGCAACATTCTATTTGAAATAACTTTGGCGCCGGTTGACGAATTTTCGTGGAATTCTCAAAACTCGTGGGGCGGTCCGGTCCGCTCCTATCCTGAAAGTTTCGGGGTGATTCGGCAAGTGGGGGCCGAGAAAAAAGGGGGGTCCCAAAACGTGTTTTCTCCATGTTAATTCCCATAGGAAATTTTACACACGCGCTTGGTTCAGAAAGCGACCTTTTTTTTAAATGGTGTAAATCCGTTCAGTAGTTGCGGAGAAATTGAAAAAATAAGAGTCAAAAAATCAATTTCCCATAGGAAACTTTATGCAAGGCTACAGCCAAAACTGCTGAACCGAATTACACCAAATTTGGCAAAAAGGTAGTGCTTAGTTCAGAAAGCACCCTTTTTAAAAATGGTGTAAATCCGTTCAGTAGTTGCAGAGAAAATCAAAAGTAAAATCACATATATATCTATGGCCGCTTAGGGTCCGCGTACCCTCCCGATCACGAGCTGCATGCTAATTGGCTGACAAGTGGCTGTCAACACTCCAAACCAGGAAGTGTAGGCAGCCATCTTGTTCCTCGGTAGAACCGAGGCACAAGAAAACAGGAAAAAAAACGCGCAAAACGCAAAAAGGGGGCAGGGTAGAAACACCCTGAACTTCTAGGCCTGCTTAGGGGGGTCCCACAAGGACCCCCAGGGCCGAAAAAAGCATTTAAAAAAAAAAAAAAAATTGGCGGGATGCAAATCCCGCCGAAAAAAAAAAAAAACGAAGTGCGATCTCCCGCGCTTCGATGGGATTTGGCCCCCGGGTGGGCCAAGTCTTGGGGGCATGTGGGGGGTTAATAAAAATGTGTGGGGGGCCTCTAAGGCCCCCCTAAGCCCCGGGGACCACCACCCCCGGGGCTTTGAAATAAAAATGGAGCGGGAGGGCACTCGGCACTCCCGCAGCCCCGGGGACCGCCACCCCCCGGGGCTTCTTTTTTTTATAATTAAATTACCTGTGCACCACTGTGCAAACGTGCCCCGTGGCGCATTTTAAGTAGGGGGATTAAGTCCCCTTGAATCATGAGGGTCCCTGGGGTCCAACTAGCCCACCAGGAACCTCCAGTATGCGCCAGGGAGCTGCGTTGCAGAAAGGTGTTCAGAGGCCACACCCCTTTTTACACCTCTCTGCAACGCAGCTCTGTGGTGCTTTTCCCCCAACTTAAAATGCGCCACGGGTGTGTTTGCACAGTGGTGAAGGGAGGGGGCGGGGCTTCAGGTGACATGTGTGCAAACAGGCCCCGTGGCGCGTTTTAAGATGGGGAATTAAATCCCCTTCAATCCTGAGGGTCCCTGGGGGCCAACTAGCCCACCAGGTACGTCCAGAAAGCGCCACAGAGGTGCGTTGCAGAGAGGTGTAAAAAGGGGCGTGGCCTCTGAACTCTTCTCTGCACGCAGCTCCCTGGCGTATACTGGAGGTACAGGGTGGGCTAGTTGGACCCCAGGGACCCTCATGATTCAAGGGGACTTAATCCCCCAACTTAAAACGCGCCACGGGGCGCGTTTGCACAGTGGTGAAGGGAGGGGGCGGGGCACGTTATAGTTAGAAATTAGCATTTAAAAAACCTTTGAAATTCACTTAAAAAACCATAGGTTTCAGGCACGTTATAGTTAGAAATTAGCATTTAAAAAACCTTTGAAATTCACTGAAAAAACCATAGGTTTCAGACACGTTATAGTTAGAAATTAGCATTAGCTGAACTAACTATAACGGGGGAATTTCACGGGTTTTGTACGAGTGCAATGTCCAACTAACTATAGCTGTCCCTAAAACCTATGGTTTTTTCAGTGAATTTCAAAGGTTTTTTAAATGCTAACTTCTAACTATAACGTGTCTGAAACCTATGGTTTTTTCAGTGAATATATATATATATATATATATATATATATATATATATAAAAAAATATATATATATATATATATATATATATATATATATGTATATATGTATATATAATTTGATATTAATTTGTATTTAAATTTTATAAAGTGCATTATGCCCATGGGTGTCAAAGTGCTACCACCAGAGAAAAAGAATGCTGAGAGACACCACAGTGCTACAATCATGGAAGAGAGAAAAGCCAAGTTTTCAGTTGCTTGTGGAAGGCCATATGGGAGTTTAAGCTAGCAATGTGGAAAGGCAGCGTGTTCCACAGTTTAGCCGCTGCTGTGGAATAGGAGCGACTGCCCTATCTGGCCTTCCGGTAACTTGGAGTGTTCACCTTCCAAATAGACGAAGATCTAAGCGGTCTCTTAGGGGAGTACCATTGAGATACTCACCTCAGGGGAAATGGCCCCTGGAGGTGCAGAGCATGAGGGACCATACAGAGCACTTTAAATGTCACACGCATCCTGACAGGCATCCATTGCAGGGAACGTATGCCTTCCCTGATGAAAGGCGTTTAGGTACATCTAATACTAGGCAGGCTGCCACATTTTGAATGACCTGAAATTTGTTGAGCGATGCCTTATTAATGTTTAAGTATAGTGCATTACAGTAGTCAAGGTGTGATGTAATGAGCGCAATACCCACTGCTACTCTGAGTTCAACAGATGTAAGATGGAAAATCTTTTTCAGAATTTTTGTTTAGTTTAAAGAGCTTTATTGAAGCAAGTATGAACATAGGTACAGCATTACAACAACAATTATAGAAGAATTTGCAAAAAATGGCAAGCATTAGGTATAAACAAGGTAATATGAAAACTTAGAACAACTACCATAGTCGGGAGCTGGGACCAAAGATAAAGAACTCACAGTCCTATTGACCTGGGTGTCAAAGTTAAGGGTATTATCAAAGATGACTTCTAGGTTTTTTGCAGAGACAACTGGTATAGGTGAAGGGCCACAGGTATCTGGCCACCACCGCTCTAACCACACTGAGTGTTGTGCACCAAAGACCAAGATATCTGTCTTTTTGGCATTTCATTTTAAACAGTTCTCTTTCATCCAGATGCTGCGATCCATCATACAGAGTTTGAATTTTTATGCAATTGATGAAATATCCTCAGATATAGAAATGATGATCCGAGTGTCGCCGACATAGGGCACCACCTGAAAGCCGAATGATCGCACCAATTTTGCCAAGGGGCCCAGCATAAAGATTAAACAGGGTGGGGCTGAGGGAAGACCCCTGAGGAACCCCACAAGGGAGCTGAAATGGTTCCACCCTGAAGTCCCAACAGTTGACAGTTTGGGTCCTATTAGTCAGAAAGGAACCCAAAAGGTCCAAAGCGGTATCCCTCAACCCTGCTTAGTGCAGTCTTTACACCAAGCAGGATGGGGGATATCGTTTCAACACTGCACTGCACTTAATGACAATTCCAATAACAACACTAATGCCTAAAATTAATATGGAAACTGAAACGCATCAAAATCATTAAAAACAATACTTTTTTTACAACTGTATTACAGAAAACAATATTAATACCAATGATATGCTTGAAAACAATATTTAGCAAAAACCAATATTGTTGACAAAGATGTTTTATACCATGATCTATTTGAATGTTTATGTTCGCCAATATTTAACATTTTATATTTTGTCCAAACGCCGTGGTAGGCTTCATCATATATCATGAATAAAATTGAGTTTGAATTTGTTTTGATCAGATTTGACCATATAGAAGAGCCAAAACAAATAGGCAGATGCAGCAGTTGGGTCCTGTTAGTAAAAGCCCCTAATATGCTTGGAAAACAGTTTCCTCTGTGCTTGGCCTATGTTGTCATCATTCATAAAGCACAAAGTTTAAGCCTGGATGCAGCCGTAATAAATACTGCTCAAATAGTTTTCAAAGAGGGTATGTCTTATGCTGCAGTATCACGTGTTATGTCACTTTCATGTGTTAGAGACTACAATTTACTGAGACTTCTGCATGCTCCTCATCTGGATCTATAACCAATCATAGAAAAATGTGCCTGTAGCGAGCGTCCCTTTGATAAAATATCTGAAGACAGGAATGTCAAAAAAGTTGGAAAGGTGAAGCAGGAGGCACAGAAAAAGTAAAAAGTAGAAAAGAAAGATATGGTAGGGTGTCAATTTTTTAAACCCTCCTGAAGTTATCTGAAATGTTGTTGTAAATTTTATTTTTCAGTTACCTTCGCTAATTCAGAACATTCAACAAAACAAAGACAAACAATTATACAGAGCACTCTCAACTCTATTGAGTTCAGTGCAAGCTTCAAAGCATGTGCATCATACTACAACGGGTATATGTGATACGGTTGAGTTCTGTACTGGTGTAACACACATTGCTTTGAATTTCTAACAAGATGGCCTGGAATTTTTTAGGATAGTTTTACGTACCCTACAGAGTGAGATTATTCCAGTCAATCGATTGTTTGGAATTAGCGATTCCTGGGAACATGACTGTGTGAATTGTGGCCAGTCACCAAGAACTGACATTGAATTAGAGTGATTTGTATATGTCACCATACAAGATTGCAAATCAGTGTAATTTGACAAATTACTAAACAAAACTGTGCAAAATAACTCATAACCCGACTGTAGAGCAGAAGTACTAAATACTTTGGTACCTAGGGAGGATAGAAAGTATGCCATTCTTATACTACAACAGTGAAGAGCATATGGCACTAAAATAAATACTGATATCACCAACTGTAAAGCCGGTCCGATACCAATATATAGAAAAACAAACACTGCTGTTGCCATTGATATTGATGAAGGACACACCGTTAGTTCAAGCCATTACACAGTGTATTTGAAGAATAGGTCCAGGTAGACTGAATGTAAAGACACTTGTCTTACATTCAAACAGAGAGTACCGTGAAAGTTACCAAACTCATATCTCTTATTTATGGTTCCAAAGTTCTAGAAATTGTGAGGTAATTGCAGTACATGTAGCTTTACACTTAAAGATATTGTAAAAATTGTGCATCTATGTCATCATGCGGCCTAGCAAGAGTGACAACCGCTTTAGGTCTTAAATGTTTATGGAGTAACTTCTCCATTATCGTTAAGTGTAATTTTAGGAAACAATTCCCAAAAAGAGGTTTTATCCTGAGTTCTCTCCTCTTCCTGTTTATGAATACCTTTATATCAATAGAGAGGGAGCCTACCTATACATTTGAAAAAGCCTCCCTATGCGGTCTAGTGGGAGCAGCCCTATTTGTTTGAAAAGACCTTCACCCATTAGGGTGATTAGTGACATGTTTCATCGTGTAACCACCCAGGTTACATTTTGTACGTAGATGGGCTCAAAGTTAATGGCTAACGAAGCACCTGATGTATTACTTGGTGTGGGATCTAGGTTTAAATTTGCCTTTAAGTATCCAGTGTAGTCTAATACTTTATTTTTTGGATCCTTTGCAAGATGTTTTTTACTTTTAGCAAACTACATATGTAAATGATTAAGACAAGATTGCCTTTTAGCAAGTTAGAAATGAAACAAACTCATAGTGAAAATGATGTGTGACTGATTATGATATGCAGACTGTTGGACTTGGCCCTTTTTGGCTAAAGTCCCCTAAACTTTTTGCCTTCCCCCTAGACCTTTTTTCTGACATGGTGTTGCCAACTTAGATGCTTTGGGCACTTTGCCACTGCTGATCAGTGTCAAAGTGCAAGTGCTCCCTGTGTAAAGTTTAATGGTAATTGGTTGTCCATAATTGGCATGTTTGTCTTACTAGTAAAGTCCCTAATAAGTGCACTATGTGTGCCAGGGCTAGTAATACAAAGGTTACTCGTGGGCCTGCAGCACTAATTGTGCCACCCACATAAGTAGCCCCCAAAGAGAGAACTCAGGCCTGCCACTGCAGTGCCTGCGCGCAGTTTGCTAAACTGCCATGTTGTCCTGACAAGTGCACCCACTTGCCAGGCCCTACCCTTCCCTTTCCATGCACATCAGACACCCCTATAGTAGGCCCAATGTACCCCCCTGGGCAGGGTGCAGTGTCTGTGAAAGGTAGGACATGTACTGAGGTGTGTACCATGTCGTAACAGTGAAATACTCTCCATTTCGTTTTTTACTGTTGCAAGGCCATCTTGCCCATAGGACAGAATGGGGGAGGCTGTGTAATATGTTTCCAGCCTATCTTCCCATAGGTTTAAGATGGAGAGGTGAAGTTTAGTGTGCCTGAGCTCACAATTTAATAACACATCTTTTTGTGAAGGTGGTTTTTGAATTGTGTGTTTAGAAACCACGCTTTAGAAGTGGCTGGTTTTCTTGTTCTAACAATTCTGTGTGTCTCTGCCTGGTTGTGGATTGACTGTCTGGATTTGAATGTGATAGGGTCTGGGAAATGTCTTGACCCAGGGAGGGGAGGTGAGACAGCAACAGGCTGACCTGCATCTCGAGTGTAGGGGGGAGGAGTAGCCCCTGAAGGTGAAGAGGCCTGGGCTTCTGCCATAAAACAAAGGCTCCATCTCCTGCTGAGTGATTGAAGATCCAGACCACCACTATCAAAGGAAGAAGGTGTCACTGGCAGGGAGACACCCAGAACTGGTTTGGACAGGAGTCAGTGCCCCCTGAACACAAAGACTTCAAAGACATTTAGGGGTATAACTATGAGAGCTGAAACCCCTGGACTTTAGACTGAAATCCCTATTGAAAAAGGATTGAACCTACTTGGTGCTCAAGAGGAAACTCTGCCAAAGAAGAACAGCTGAGGAGACTGAAGAGAAGGACTGACCCTTGCTGTGTGTTCTGGGGCTGGCCTGCAGTTTGCTGGTTTGACTAAGGAGAGGACAAGGGACTTTGCTGTGTGCTGTGTCCCCCTGCTTGTGAGGACTTTGCTGTGTGCTGTGTCCTGAAGTAGCGTGTCTCCAAGGGCCCGAGGAGAGCTTGCTCCCTGTTGTGGAAACTCAGGAACATAAAAGTTTCCAAGTGTGTCTCAGCGACGCTGTGTGCGTGTGCTTCGTGCAGCCTGAGACCTTCGGGAGGATTGCCCTGTGATCGTGTGCACCCGGAGCTCAAGTGAGTCTCAGCGACGCTGTGTGCGTGTGCCCTGTGGCAGCCTGAGACCTTCGTGAGAAATTGCCCCGTGACTGTGTGTCCCGGAGCAGTCTTGTTCTCTGCTTTGATCGACAGCGTGGCCAGAACTGCTGTGATCGTCATTGCCATCGGCCCGGACCGGCATCCCCAGAGGAGCTGTGGGAATTCACCGCCGCCGGCCCGAGCCTGCCTTTGCCAAGGAGAGACCTCGAACCATCACCGTCAGGGGGTCCGAGTTCCACTGCCCAAGATCAACGAAGTCGCACCGGAGGCCGGAGCCGCGAGGAGAGGAGAGTGAGATCGCACCCCCCAGGTAACGCTCTGCGAGTGTGAGTGTGTCGCCGCCTGGGGCAGGGTGCGGGCTACGAGAGAAACGCTCTCGGCCTTTCCCATCTTTTCAGCGCGAGCCCCCGCTCAAGTCCGTATCGCAGCCCGTACATGCCGAGGAGTGGCAGTACCGGGGCCGGAGTGTGGAGCTGCACTTTGTTTTTTTCATCATAACAGTGTTGGGGGCATATTTTGGCAGTAGCTGACCGCGAGTCAGTAAGAGTGGCATAGAGCCCGTCCAGAGCACCGCGATTGGTGCCGAGGTACATTATTTTTGCATTACGAACTGCCTGATTGTTGCATTACGCATTGCATTATTTTTGCATTACGAACTGCCTGATCGTTGCATTACGAATTGCCTTATTTTTGCATTACGAATTGCCTGATTGTTGCATTGCGCATTGCATTATTTTTGCATTACGAACTGCCTGATTGTTGCATTGCGCATTGCATTATTTTTGCATTACGAACTGCCTGGTTGTTGCATTACGAAGTGCATTATTTTTACATTACAAAGTGCTTGATTCTTGCATTACGAACTGCATAGCATTGCATTAGGACTGCATTGGATCATCAGGAATTGCTCATTAATACTGCAAGAAACTACCAGTGCGTGCTGGCCTAATAACCGGCAAGGTAAAATATTACAAATACGCATATGTTGGATTTTTATCGTGTGGTCTCATCGTATATCTTTTTTTTTATAAACATATAATTGTTTTTTTTATGAAACTCGTGTGGAGTCCATTTGTGGTGTCATCACTGTGTCACTGAGAGTGTGGTTGCAAATACTTTACACATTTGCCTTGGAGATAAGCCTGGATGCTCGTGCCAAGCTACCAGGGGGTGAGCAGGGGTTATCTAAAGGTGTGTGCCTCCTTACCCTGACTAGAAGCAAGGGTCCCTATTTGGACAAAGGTACATACCTCAGCCAACTAGAGACCCCCGGTTCTAACACAGACCTGTTATTTACAATGTATAGTCTGACATGGACGGTTGTTATGGTGTTTTTTTCAAAACCAAAATTATGTTTTTCCCTTAGTTAACTGGTGACAAACATGTTATTGAAATGTTGCCAGTGTCGAGCACATTTGGGTTCTTATGATTAGTAAAATAATCCTGTGTGTAATAGTCTGAGAACACAAAAAACATATTTAAGTAATGCCAATGTATAAAATTAATGCTTATTGCTAATTATGTTAACCATAATGATTGTAACTGTGCTTAATTATTGAAGTTATTTCTTAATAGTCTATTCATTTCTCCATGTTCGAGCTAATTGCAACCAAGGTGATTACAAAATCATACTGAAAACTCATTAGGTGATGATCGGTAACAACGTACATACAATGCTTTGTATAGAGCTGTTCATGTAGACACAATTCCACAGTTTACCCTAGCTTTATTATACGTGTCAGCCCTTATATATAGCCTTCGCTCTCTGCAGACATCTTCACAGAGATGTTAGACCTTTAACATAGCCAATCCCATTTTCTGTGTAATTCCCTTGAACAAACAGTGTTTCTGTTGTATAGAGTTCTTTGTGCTTAAATTAGTACGTCACCAGACGCAAATTATATTACACACAGAACTCCTATTTATGGACATTGTTTTACTTGTAGGCTAACATTTATGCATAGATTACTGGCACACTATACATGTCAGAGCTTATGTTATGATATCCCTTCACATTGCCCAGAGATCTACATATTATTTCACAGTACAGTCCCTCGTCACACTCAAGCTACATTAGGTGAGCAATCTCCTATTTAATTCTCACTACACTCTCTATAGGGCTACTCATAAGAAGAGGAGTCTATCACTACATATAAGAGCCATTATGTAAGTAAGTTGGTACAATGTACAATATTTGGATTATACAGAGCTCGCTAGAGACAATGGTACCTTAGACTCACTAAAATGCAGATTATTGTGCTTATTACTTTAGAAAGAGAATATATGTGAATATTAGACTAACCTGCAGTCCGCTACTCTAGTCCTTTGATAATTGAGGTGCTCTACTTCATCTTGCAAAACAATGTTTGCAATACTTTTTAAGCCAGTTTGAATTCACACACATCTCAGAGGCCTACAAGGCTAAAAATGGTTTACCTAGCAGATAGTTCAAAGTTCCATACACTTCTACAACTGTGGCACCTTGCAAGTGAAGTTTACCCCATCCTTCAACTGTGAAGTTTATTAGAGACACATTGACCACTGTTTTAACTTTTAGTTTCTTCATACACCCCTGATAGAGTGGTATGGACAATGTAGTTATGATGACCCAATGAAAAATATATGAATATTTAAAAGTGAAAATTAATATTTATGCACTAGGGTATTAAACACAGAGGGCCTAATCACGATGTGGGTGGGCCCACCACTGACAGGCCATTGGTGGCTGGCCTACCAACATCCAGCATAGTGGTCCGACTGTCGCATTATGATGAGGTCGGTCGGACCGCAGCCGACGGAGATACCGACTTACGCCCCCGACAGGCTCAAGGAGCCCATCAGAGCGTCGGTCCCACCGTAATCCCTATAATGGGGGTAGTGCCTGCGGAGGCACCGCCGTAGGGATTACGATGACCCTCTTCCCTCTGCCTTTACATGGCGGTACAACTAACAAAATTAAGTGTAACAGATGAAATATGTGTGAAAACATATATGTTGAAATTAATGGTGATAATATAACAGCTGAAAGTATTGCAATTCTGTAAAATTTCTCTTTTTTAGATTACTTAGAAACTGGAATTTGTAGAGAAAGGAAAAGAATATTAGTGGGATTGTAATAATTATGCTCTATTTTAATTATGTTGCTTTTGGTTTAGTGATGAATGATATAAGCTGTGTAACACTAATAGAATGCTTTACTATGATATAGCAATGCACAATAACACCTACTATGCACAGTCTTTACACTGTGCAGAGTTCTTTGCAGAGAAACCCTCCGTCAACACACATCTAAGACTGATTAAATGGGCAAGTTATCACTATAAACAGTGGTTCCCTGTAAACAGATGCTTAGAGAATTCCATTGCATGATTAACAGTTATTCTATGCACAGATTTAGACCAGCACAGAGGACTTTACATAGAAGCTAGAATATGATCAGAGGTAAGCCTTATTGTATTCTCCTACATGAAGCCTTCCCCATGCTTCCTGCCATTGCTCACAGTATCTCTGCAGTTTAGGATGGATGGATTGGAAAATTATAATCAGCTTCTATCTCTACTTGCAATCCCTAAGGAGAAAGGCTCTGACTGACTCACTTTCACAGACCTTGCTATGTTTGTTTGAAAAACGCATAGACACATGGCAAAACATGCGAAATGGTAAAAATTAGTGTAGTTTCAAAAAGTTGAAAATCCCCTATGCCTTCTGAGATTCTGGTTAATAATATTAGAACTGTTTGCCCTTATGGAGCAGAATGTTTTAACAGGGTTATATCCTACAATAGAGACCTTTAACAGCCATTTAAAAACAGTTCCTTCATTATAGGGCCTTACATTAGGTTTGAGCCTATAATGCTGGAGGTAGGCCTTAATATGGCCTTATAGCCCGCTGTAGCAGACTATATTGGTTGTTAATGACCTGTATAAGCAATATAGTCCCAAGACAAAGGCAAGGGCCTATTACAAAGTAGCTGGCTGCTATGACGGGCTATAAGACTATTAGAACATTTTGACCCATTAAGGTAGGATAGACTAGTTGAAAAAATATCCTTGCCGGAGAATCAAGACGTTTACAACTCCTTGCTTCACCAAGACTTCAGAGCCTTTCACAGCTTTAGCTCTATGTACCAGTGTAGGAGAGTAGGATCTGCCTCTTATGTTGCCCCCACTTTTTTTCTGATGTTAGCACTGGTTTCTGGCTATAGTCTGGCTGGGTCCCTGCCAATCAGGGCCCCAGCCTCTCTGTTCTCTCTAAACGACATGGAGTGCACTCTAGGTGCACTAGTGATTGGATACTGTGGTGCCTTATGAGTCCCTAGTATATGGTACCTTAGGTGCCAAGGGCATAGGTACTTCACAGGCCTACCAGGGGCTGCAGCATGTATTATGCCACCCCTGGGAAGCAGACTAAATCTGACACCACAGGCCTGCTACTGCAGCCTGGGTGAGGTGGTGCTAGCACCCCTCACTGAGATATAGGTTTCCTATATCTCTCCTGCACACACATATAAACCTATCAGTCACCCCTAAGGCAGGCCCTATCAATCCTGAGGGCAGGGTGCTTGGCTTCTATGTGAGGGGGTGCCTCTGCCTGAGCAGGGCCCCTCTGCAGCTCTCAGAGTCTATTCCCTGGGGCTGTTTGTGGATGCGGTTAAACCATATACTCTTAAGTGCATTATATCCTCGCGGTAAATGCTAACTTTGGAATGGCTGCATCAAAACATGTCGTGTTTGGTGTCAAACATCTTGGAATACTACCCCCCCGCCAATCTTGGCGGCGGGGGTAGCATTCCACCCTTCTAGAGGGATAAGACATGTACCTGCTGTGGAAACGCGGTAGAATCCTAAAGAGCCCTGGCATCACAAAATGGATGCCACCAGTCACAGACACTGGGCTGCCCTCCTGCTGATGACCGAAACTCACAGTGGAGGAAGCCCAACAATAGGCATCCTGTCACAGGGAGGTGTAACCACCTTCCAGACAGGGTTTAGTGTATTGGGGCTGGGTGGGTGCACTCCTAGAGTGCTTTGAAGTCCTGCACTGGGGGAGCAGAAGGCTCCTCTGTGCATATGCCAGTTCAAACCAGCTCAGGGGCTACCTGCCCCTGCTCTGGCACGAAACTGGACAAAGGGAAGTGGGTGTAGCCACCCCCTCCCTTGACCCTCCCATAGGTGGGGTCATAGAGCTAGTCCATCCCCTCTTTTTAGTATAAGAGGGGGAACCTTGCCATTGCAAAGCAGATAACCCCTGGACGACACTCTACAGAAGAATCCTGGCCCTTCGACGTTCCACTACCTTTGGAAGACAGAAGAATCTCCCTTGGAGTCAAGGAGTGACTCCCCTGCTTGGCAGGCACCAAAAACGACAACGACGGTCGCAAACTACGCCGCTCCCGCCGGAGTCCGAAGTCCCTGCAGCCCAGAAAGTAGATTTCCTGACCTCTCCCAGGCCATCGTGAGTCCCCAGCGAAGCTGAGGCAAGTGGACCCCACGAGTAACGAGGAACCGCGACCCCTGGGTACCGTGCACTATTGTCGAGTGCAACCCCTTCACAACGTTCTACGAACTTGTGCTTTAGACCACGTGTGGGCCCGACCTCCAGCAAGAATCCCTCCGACGATCAGAGGCCTACACCGTCCCGAGTGACCGTGGGCCCCTGTTGAGTGATTCCGCCCGAGGTGTCTTTGCGATCCCTTGCCCACTGGCTTGTGGGTCCCCAGAAGACTTCTTAAAGAAACCAAAGGGCTCCCCTGGTTGCTCCAGGCCTGCCCTGACTTACCCTTGCTGGGTGAGTTCCACAGACCTTGCTGGTTTGCGCCATTGACTTTTCTTCATCTCCCCGAGACTTGCGGCTGCCAAGGCTTGTTGGCTCCGATCGAGTTGCCGACACCGCAGTCAGCTGCAGACGCCGAGGACACACCGAATCCAGCTCCTGGTCATCGTCGACCCCTCCTGGACCACGTGGCTGAAGAGTCAAGGCACCCGCAACCGACCTGAATCAACCGACGACGGTGGGCATCCATCTTCCTTGCCCCGGGTCACTGCCAAGTGACTTTGAACACTGTCCCCTCTGCTTTCAGGTCATCCTTCTTCAGAATCCAGGCTTGGATTCCACCGGACACTTCTTCAGCTCCCGCAAGCAGCAAGTCTTCTTTGTTCGCCATTGAAAACGACGCCGCGACCCGACACCAAAGGACACCTGTGCACCCGGCTTCCCTGGGTGAGGTAACTCCAGCACTACGGTGCTCCTGTGGGTGTGGGCCCCAGAACTACTTACCCTGTAAGTGACTTGCTTGTAGGTTCTCCCGAAGTATCCTAAAACTCTTTATTTCCAACCGCGACTTGCCCCATTGAAGTTAACGGCGATTCGCGCCTGTGTATCCACACTGCACGCGTCCCCCGTGGGTCCTTTACTTACCTGCCTTGGGTGGTTTCGTGAGGCCCCAGCCCTTCTGAAGGCCCTAGGCCTTGTCTCCTTGCAAGTCATTGTTTCTAAGTCTCTTACTTAGTATATGGTCTGGTACGCCCTAGGGCCCCAGCCATATTTTGTGCTTAACTTATTGTGAAACGTTGATTTGTGCATATGTTTGTCTTCTAATCTCATAAAGAGATTAGTAGAGAGTTATTTAGAAATAAATACATATATATTTGATATATATACCTGTGTGGTGTCTTTTCATTTGGTGATTCAAGAGATTATATGGTAAAACAAGCTGCTTTACATTCCTCCGAGACTTAGCCTGAAGGCTGCTCTCCACAGCTACCACTAGGATAGCTTTCTTTAAAAGGTTGTCTTAAACCTATCTACCATAAGAGTCGATTTGCCCTGGTGCAAGGTGTCCACTTTAATTAGTGAACAGCATATACCAGGCCAACTTCTCACAACCAGACATTAGTATTGCATGCACACACAGCAAAAGCTGTGAAAATGGGCAACAGTCAGGGCCTGTATCCTTGGGCTCCGCCAAACTGTCATCCTTTGATGGAGACGAAAGATGAGCAGAAATCTCCCCTTTTTTCTTCTGAGGCTTTAGTGGCACTGTGAGCAACAGGATGAGGGAGGGGAAGGATTGTTGTGTGCTGTCCAACAAAGGCTCTTCCTCTTGCTTTCGCATGCCTAATCCTCATATTCAGGAGAGCTGTGATGCACCTGCATGTGTCTTGTGAAATTTGATCACATTTTTTGCTTTCAAAATCCACCAGCGAGGCAATGCTAGTAGCTGTAGAGAGCATGGCTCCAGGAGTCGGCATACCTTTACCTCTGAACAAGTTTTTGGTGAGGCAAAACTCTCAGTCAGGATAACCTGGTTTCAGTGTCCACCTAGGCTATACTTTCCCTAGGGAAGCCTCATCACTTTCTTCCAGCCCCAAAGAGGAGGAAAGAAGAACAGAGTCCCCCATTTTTCAACTGCTAGATACACTCCTCATGATAACTCTTGGTACCCTGTAGCCGTCCGGGCTCGGCTCTAGGTACCAGGTCTCTACAGCCAGGGTTTTGGCTGGGTCAGTTCTCAGTGGTCAGCTGGGCCTTCTTGGGGTAAGGAGTATTTTTGCTTTTCTTATTCTTATAGCAGGTATGGAAGGTCAACCAGTTGATCCTTAGAAAGCAGTTCTAGTCCCTGGCTGCCAGTAGAAAGACTGATTTTTGCAAGATGCTTCATATCCAGGTCCTGGAATGTTCTGAGGAAGGATGGTAAAGTACCAGTCATATTCTGTATATTAGTGAGCCCTTTCTCACAGAATCTTCACTTCTTTTTGAGGCACTTCTTGTCTTGGATTACTGCAAACATTCCTAGAGCCCCTCAACCAAATGGCTCCAGCCATCCTCCACTCTCTCTGGTCTTTCGCCTAGCCATCTCCTAAAGAGATGAGGTCTCCTCACCTATGTCAGTATTTGCATTACTATCTCTACCTCCCGGTGGGAGTGTTTCAGTAAATAGAGGATCTGCAAATCAATGGTTGCAGTTCCTGTCAGAACCATTAGGCATTTCCCCAGTCACAGCAGGAGGGGGCTTATTTACAAGCCCCTTGCGCTGCCGGTGCGTCACTTTTTGCGAGGAGGAATGTTTTAATTTCTCCTTGTTTTTTTCCTCTGTCTATGCGGGCTGCATTCTGCAGCACACATAGAATGAGGAAATCTCTTCTTCTGATTGTTTATGTGCAGGAGGGTGTCCCTTCCTGCATATAAACAATCATTGAAAAAAATTACATTTTTCAACTTGTATGTGTGCTGCATTAAACAGCACACATAGGAGTTTCAAAACACCATTTCAGATTGTTTATGTGCAGGAAGGGACTCCTTCCTGCACATAAACAATCATTCCCCTCAACGCAGGCACCCTTGCACTATGGTGCAAGGGTGCCTGCATCTGCGCATGACAGCAAATTGTGCATCAGCACAGGGGAGAGCAAAGGGATCCATCATATCATTTTAGAGATGACGCATCCCTTTGCTTCGGAATTAACGCAGTACGGCGCAGCCAAATGGCTTGCGGCACCGCGCTGTGTTAATTCCTTGAAAATGAAACCCAAGGTATTTAAAAGGCCCTCTGTTCTGCCAGCTGGCCTGTTTACCTCCCAGATGTACAATTCTAGCAAGTGGCAACTTGACAACACTATTGCCTTCCTGTTGACCGAGGCTAGGCCATTGTCTTCCAAGAAAGGTGGGGGGACATTAGTAAGTCTGCCAAGAATGCATATTGTGCCTCTGGAGCAGTGCTAAGAGACAAACTAGTTCTAAACCAGCTTATTCTCAGACACTTTCCTAAAGCCATTTTGCAATAAAGTCATCAAAAATCTACTTTCTTCATTTAATTTAAACTAAGGGAAATAACTTGTAATCATTCCTCTAGCATTTTCCAAAGCTTGGATATGAAATAGGAGTCTTTATTAAAAGCTAGGCTTCTTCCTGGAAAATGCAGCTGTACCTACATAGTGAAAAGAGCTTTTAGTAATAATTCAAAGTGAGGGCTTACTATTCCCCATGTGTTGTAGGGCACTTTTTTAACTATGCTACATTAAACACCCAGCCAAGTGGGCTTCGAAGGTACACTTTAGAGGTGACTGAGCTTATATATATAAAATGGTTTTTTCTATATGGCACAGAGATCTTTCTTTGCCAAGTTTTATATCAGTGCTTTAAAACTGCAGATCAGCTACTGCAGAATGGTGCTATCTGGAGCCCTATATTTGTGTCCAATCTGTGGGTGGTATAAATATACATTACAGCACCTGGATATCTAGCTTGCCACTTGCCTATAGCCTCCAGTTTCTGCTTGTTCCAGGATGATCCAGTGACACCGCAGCTGCCTGGGTTTTCCTGCTGGGGTTTTCCCGACTAGGTTTTCCCACTCACCATTCTTCCTGCCAAAAGAAGCCCTGCCCACCCCAGGACCTACTTAATGCAGGCCGCAGCACAACCACCAAAGGCAAGCCTCTCTGTGCCTGTCCGCGCCAGGACCACATCCAGCGCCATGACCCCAGGCCCTCCCGCCCCCGAAGATACGCCATCTCCGAGCTCTGCACCCTTAACCCCACAACAAGCACTGCCACTGCGCTGACCCAAGCTCCATGGTAGGAGCTTTCACCTGCACCCACTGCCATTTCACCATGCACTGCACACACACTAGCCCACTGACCAGCCACACCCCGAACACTCCACAGACACCACCTGAACAAAAACACCAACTTGCATGTGCCCTTATCAACACACACTCACTATGCCAGCGTTCCACATTAGTGCCACCCTCGCACCTGACATCGTCTTCCTCAGTGAGACCTGGTTCAACCTCACATCTGCCCCACACATTGCCACAGTGATCCCCAAAGGATATAAAATCACTCACCAGGACCGCACCAACAAGCCGGCAGGAGGAACAGCCATCATCCACAAACAGACCATACAGTGTACCACCACCACCGACAACACCACCACCCTCATGGAACATCTCGACTTCAGGCTCCACATGGATGACAAGACAACCATCAGAGGCACCCTTGGTGGCTGTCACAGACAACATCAGGCTGTTCCTGGACAGCGGTCAATCCACTTTACTCGTGCTGCTCAGCCTCTCAGCCGCATTCAACACGGGCTCCCAGCAGATCTTGCTCAGGAGACTGGAGGAAATTGGACTCAGAGGACTAGCCCTTCAGTGGATGACGAGCTTCCTTTCCACATGTTCCCAGACCGTTAACCTAGGTCCATTTCGATCTAAGACTACGGAGCTGACCAAGGGAGTGCCTCAGGGCTCTTGTCTGAGCCCTACTTTGTTCATCATTTACGTCGCTCCCCTGGCCGACCTTCTTAGGACATTAGGTTTCACTCCCATCTCATATGCTGACGACACTCAGCTTCTTTTCTCATTTAACAAATCCACTCTTGCCGCCCAGTCCACTTTCTCCACAGGTATGATAGCCATTTCCAATTGGATGAGGAGCAATTTCCTTCAACTTAACGCAGGGAAGACCGAGATCATGCTCTTTGGAGATGCACCCCTGTTGTGGTCACCGGACTGGTGGCCGGTGATTCTTGGTGATCCCCCTGCACCCAAGACCGTTGTCAAGAATCTGGGCATATGCCTAGATCAGGCACTGATCATGAAAGAACATGTGGCCTTTACTGCCGGCTCCTGTTTCCTTGTGCTCGGTCTGTTACGGCGAGTCTTTCCTTTTCTCCCAGAATCCACTCGAAAAACCCTCGTTCAGACACTGGTACTCAGCCGACTTGACTACTGCAACGCTCTCCTGATCTCAGCTAATGAGTCTTCGCTGAGCAGGTTGCAGATAGTCCAGAACACCGCGGCGCGCCTTGTCTCGAATGCTCCATGCAGAACGGCATCCCTTCCCCTTCTTCAACAGCTTCACTGGCTCCCGGTGCGCAAATGAATTAGGTTTAAAATCTGCTGCACTGTGCATAAGGCTGTATATGGCAAGGGCCCCATTTACCTCGCCAAGAAGCTCAATCATTATATCTTTGCAAGGGCACTTCACTCCGGAACCAAATCCCTTCTCTTGGTCCCCCGGTTTAAGAAATCAAGGATGGGTGGGAAAGCTTTCTCTCACCTTGGCCCTCTCTATTGGAACCAGCTCCCCTCCCATCTGAGACAATGCCCTCACCATCTCCAGTTTAGAATGCTCCTTAAAACTGTTCTGTTCTAACCCATTCCCTCCGTCAGTCTTCCGTTGCATGTCCGCAGCGCAGAGATACCCCTACGGGGGTGATTCAGGCGCTCTACAAAACACATAAATAAATAAATACCGACTTCCAGGCCCGCACTCCAGCTTCTGCAACACATCACAGACTTCATTGCACCCCTAGCCTTAGACTCCAAGGACTACATTTTCCTCAGAGACCTAAATTTCCACATCGACTACCCCAACAACAAAAACACTGCACACTTCCTCAACAGTAGGAGCAGCCTTGGATTGACCTAGATCATCCACAACCCTACACACACCGCAGGACACATGCTGGATGTAATTTTCCGCTCCAGAAATTGCATCAAATATAGCCATGTCACAGAACTCCCATCCAACATTCCATCGTCCACTTCAGCATCTCCAGCCCCCGCACCGTCACCCCCAAGATGACCAATGCTCCCCACCGGAGGTGGAACAAAATCTCAGAAACAAACTGGGCGAAACCACTCAACACTTCCCACCCTGCTACCACCACCAACCTCGAACAGGGAGTGAAAAACGTCACCACCTGGATAACAAATTGCGCAGACAACATCGTCCCCATCAAGAGCAACAGCCAAAGAAAATCCTCCTAAAAGGCCAGCTGGTGCACCCAAGAACTCAGAACAGTGAAACGAGACAGCAAACAGTTGAAGAGGAGATGGCGCACCAGCTAGGACACCTCTCACAGGGCAGCCTTCAAGACCTCCCTCAACCTCTACCACTGCCTGCTGAGGGCAACAAAGAAGACAGCCCTTGTGGCATGCATTGAAATCATCACCAACAAGATCAGGGAACTTTCCAACATCGTTAAGGAGCTGTGCGACAACCTTGCCCACTTCTTCCATAACAAGATCACAACCATGTACAGAAACTTTGAACCCCAACCCACACCTACAGACTTCCTTGACAGATACCCCACCACCGTAACTGACATGAACCACACACTGACCACCTGGAATATCTTCTCCACCAAGGACATCACCTCCACCATGAAATCCATACACTGGGGACCTCCCACAGACCCACGCCTGCACCACATCTTCAACCTTTGAAATCGAAGGATCAGCCAAGAACCCGTTGCCTTACTCAACACCTCTATCACCACCCCAACATTTCCCGAAGCCTGGAAACACGCCAAAGTCAGACCACTACTCAAAAAACCCTCTGCCGACCCCAGCAAACTCAAAAACTCCCAATCTCCTTGCTCCCATTCCCAGCAAAGGTACTGGAAAAGATCATCAACAATCTACTTATGACACACCTGGAGCAGAACCAGCTACTCGACTCCTCTCAATTCGGCTTCTGCATCAATCACAGCACTGAAACAGCCCTGATTGCAGCCACAGATGACATCCAAACCCTCCTCGGCTGAGGAAAAACAGCAGCTTTGATCATCCTCGACTCTAGGCAGCCTTCAACACCGTATCCCACCACACACTGATCGAAAGACTCCACCACATCTGCATCCAAGGGGTCGCGCTCAGATGGATCAACTCCTTCCTCACCGGAAGAACCCAGAGGATCCACATCCCATCTTTCACCTCTGAACCCAAGAAGATCACCTGCGGCATCCCCCAGGGTTTATCCCTCAGCCCCACGCTCTTCAATGCATATGTGACCCCGCTGGCCAACATCATCAGATCCCACAGTATCAACATAATTTCCAACTCAGAAGACATTCAAATCATCCTCTCGCTCACCGGCGACCCCACCACCACCAGAAACAACTTCCACAGATTCATAACAAACATTGCTGACTGGATGAAGAACAACTGCCTGCAGCTGAGCACAGACAAGACGGAAGTACTGATTTTTGGCAACTGCAGCAACACATGGAACGACTTCTGGTGGCCATCAAACCTAGGACCTGCACCCACTCCCTCCATACATGCCAGAAACCTCGGAATCATCATTGACAACAAGCGCACCATGACATCTTGCACCGTGACACAAGCCCTCATTACCAGCTGACTGGACTATGCCAATGCCCTCTACTTAGGAATCGCCGCACACTTCCTACAGAGATTTCAGACCATACAGAACGCTGCACCCAGACTCATCTTCAGCCTTCCCCGATAACCCCACATCACACCCCACCTCAGGAAACTCCACTGGCTCCCCATACAGAAGAGATGCCAATTCAAGCTGCTGACCCACACACACAAGGCTCACACAACCAAGTGCCTGCCCACATTAACAACCGCCTGAACTTCCACCAACCGTCAGGAAGACTATGCTCCCCCATCCCTTTCACTTGCCCATACTTCCTGTATTTACCGAAGCAGAAGTGGAGGACGCACCTTCTCCCACATCGCAATAATGACCTGGATTAGCCTCCCCACACGCCTTCGGACCATCACCTCACTTCCAGAATTCCGAATGGCCCTCAAGACCTGGCTGTTCGAACAAGCCTCCGGGTCCTGCAAGTGCCTGGATACGCTATCAGGTGATTAGTCAGGCTTTATAAATTCTGATTGATTGATTGAGTGATATGATATTTAAACTTCATGCCACTGGTGCATTTGTTCTGCCATCTACCGTGGCCCTACAAGAAAGTTAAATAAGCAAATTAGGTGAACCCAATATATAATCTAAGAGAGAGCACAAGCACTGTGCCACTATATAGCAGCTGGATAGTGCAAAGATCCCTAAAGCCAGCAAAACCAGGCAGCAAAATTCGGGGACCATGACAAAAAATATATATTTTTTAACACTCAGATACACCTGCACATGGTTGCTCTGGTAGGAAACTAAGTGGATTCTTTCCAGAAAAAGCAGGATATGAAGAATAACATGTATAAGAAATGGGACATTGGGGTTGTCGTCTGTAAGGATCACTAATCCTGCAACTCACAAACATCATTTTTCCTCAAAGGGAAATGTTTGTGAAGAGTTAGAGGTAACCCCACCCACATGTGTACTCGTAATGTTCACATCGCCTTAGCTCATTCATTCTAACTTTGAAACAGTTGTGCCAGCACTGTCTATAGTCATTAGAAAAATTACTTTCTAAAAACTAAATATACAAGCATTTGCAATGCAATCGGTCTCGCATTTGGGGCCTTATAAGTATTTATCCATGCAGCACATTATCCTGGGTGCTGAAACATCTACTGTTTTTTAACATAGAGGCTTTGACACTAATAGGCACATTATCGGACTATTCATTATCGCACATTACTGCAGCGTAGCCTTGCTCACATGTATCTTCAGCACAATGACATCCCCAGCTCATGGTAATCAACACAACACAGGGAAGACCCTACTCCACTACAGCAGCTCGCCAGAGCATCGCATGCGCGCTGACTCAGGCTCGACCTAAAAAAAGGAAACCTTGTTAAACCTGTGTGGTTGATATTTTGCAGAAAAGTAGTTCCTCAAACTATAAAAACCCTGGGTCCTGAACAATTTGGTGAATTTGAATTATATCTAAAACTAAAAATTGCTCGTCAATTGGTCACAATTCTTAAACTTCAAGTAGGCGACTTTCAACATGGCATTTTGTTTAAGTTTCTTTTAAAAGAAAAACATATGGCATAAAAAGCTCTCTGAGGGGGAAAAGGCTTGACTCCAATGGACAGTGCATTAAAACTAGCCCTTAACGTCATTGTTACATCGAAAGACATCATGCCAATAAGGCTTAAAAGAGTAAGGAACATTGTTCAAAAGGATTATGTCACTTTATATGTCCTAAAACAACAAATTTTTAAAACAAAAAGTACAGTTATTGTATGAATGAAAAACATCTTACAAGTTATTATGGCACTGGGACCAAGGAACCAGCTTTACAGTGTGATGTCCTTGTGACCAGGGTCTTAAGTGGCATGAAAAAACTAAGGGGTCTTTCGAAGGGGCGTGGCTGATATAATTAAGGGCGTGGGTTAAATATACGCAAGCTAAAAATCTGTGCTTAGAATGGTGTGCCGCCCAACTAGTATTTTGCTGCTTCTGTCATTGCATACAGATATATAATACTGATACAACAAGTAACATTACACCTACAACAAGCCAGGGCTATTGGCTTTGCCAATGTTTTTTTGTTTGTGTAAGATAAATCAGCAACAACTACGGCTTCATTGTTAGAATATTGACAGTGCGTCAGTTCTGAAATGATGAGACTGTGAAGGTACTATAGCGAGTGTATTTCAATTTACCTCAAAAGCAGTTAAGGGTGGTACTGCTGCATAGGTAAGATTATTTTTTTCCACCCTGAGGGCAAAAATTGAGAGCCTGATAGAGACCCGGTTCGGCACCTGCTTTATAGAACTGCTGGTGCTGAGCATCGGCAAGACCCGGCCCACTTAAAGCGCTGCTTGTGACCATGCAAAATAAGAACCATCTGGAGCAAAGGCAATGGTCCAATTTTTGCGCCCATACTTTTGGTCAAAAGGAGCCGTTTGGTTTTATAAGTTCTCCTATGGTGTGTGATCTCACTAAAATAAAAAAACAAAAGTTATTTCAGCACAGTTTATTAAGTAGGATAAGAAAACAGCATCGTTCACCAATAGTGAAAGGCAAATAAAATCAAGGAGTTTACCGCTGGGAAAAAAAAAATTGCAAACAGTATTTGCATGAGAATTCACTTAACATGTTGGCAAAATGCATTCACAACGCAGGGAGGACACGGGGATCAAGTGGAGAGGATGTGGGGAGGGGTATGGGGGGGTCAATACGCACTTCTGCCACAGCTTTACCTGGTGCATATTCGCACGATCCAGTGTTTTCAAACCTAGAGTTACCGGTACAGAATTTGTGGAACGGAAATGCTGGGCCAGTTCATTAGCATTAAGGCTTGAGATGGAGAATTAATCCAGTTTATAAACGTATCTACCGTGTCAGTACAAGCATATAAATGGTTGAAAAATGCATCATTCGAGTTTTAACAATACTGACGCGATCATATAATGTCGAAGCTATACTCGACAGTTATAGACAGGCGCAGCATTCAATTTTTTTTTTCGAAAACTGTGCCAGGTATAGTCTTCAGTGGCAAATAACCGAATCCACCACTGTGGTACCCCAATGCTCAAAATGTAAAAGGATGCATGCATGGTCACCTTCTACTGAACACTAAGGGGGATATTCTCAAGAACGTGTGATAATTATCTCAAAATCAGCCTAACGCAACTTTGCACATTGCAGTCTATCGCGGGAAAATAACCCCATGATAACGTTGTATTCTCAACCCGGCGGCACCATGCGATAGTCTCATGACAACGCGCCAAATGACCTCGTTAAAATTAACGCGACGCCGAAAAAACGCGAAATACGAACGCAAAAAAAGTTGCGATGTGGCCAACCGCGATAAAAAAATCAGCGATAACCAGCGACAGGCCTGCAATTCCCACGCATCATGCGGGAAAATGCACTATAAAAGCACCGATAAACACAAACAAAATAATTAAAACTGCGTAGCACCATGGAGTAAGCACAGAGGACGACCAGAACCACACAAGCCCCCAGGAGGACCAGCCTGGGACCTCGGGGTCATGGAAAGGCAAGGAGAAGAGGAAGAGGAAGACGCGGTTCAGTCCGCAGGAAAACAGGATCATCGTCACGGAGGTGATAGAACACTACCAACAACTGTTCGTCACCTCCACTGTGTCATTGTCAACACAAACGGAAATATGGCAGTCGATCGTGAACAACGTGAATGCAGTCGGAGGGTTGCGGAGGTCAATGGAGGAGGTCAAGAGGCGCTGGCATGATGTCAGTAGCCAAACCAAGCAGAAACTCGCTGCCAACCAAGACTGATTTGCATATAGCTGTGTCTGAACTGGGGTGACAAAGTGAGCTAAAGAATGATGATGGATTCAACCCTGATCTGTGACTGGGGGTGAGTGTTTGAAAAGTTTCAGCACTCCGTCCATCATCTCCTTGTGTTTGCAAACCGGAAGGCAGCAACGGCGACTGGAGGTGGGAGTCCTGCGCCACAGGAGGAGCTGAATGAGCTGGAGGAAATGGTGGCCACAGTCATCAGTGTGGCGACGGGGCAAGGAGTTGGTGGTCCGGACACAGCCCGACATGACCTGACCCAACAGCAACAGGGTGAGTAACGACCAGGGACTGGGGGGACCGGTGGAGATGGGCACAATGGCACAGATGCACAATTATGTGTAGCACACTGCACACCCACAATGATTGTGGAACATGTCCCTGATACCCTTGGCACACTGCAGCACACATAGAAACACCAAGTAGGCCCCCGTCCACTATGTGCACAAAGGGGCCCCCCTCCCTATCACCAATATCACAACCTACCCATGCACATGTGCTGGATCCAGCAAAGCAGCGGCTCTGTGAGCCACACCAACAATGCAAGTGACACTGCATGACCAATAGCATGGCTGCAGTCAAAATACATGACATGGTGCGCGACACGACACTGAGGTGGCCCAGTGTGGATCACATCCTCAAAGGAGCAGGTCACACTGACACATCCACGTGCACATACAACCCCTGACGTCAACAACACATCTGCAGACAAACAATGCACAAGAGTACAAAAACCGTCCAAGAGCACCAATGACCCAAGTCGCCAACATCTCAGTCCCTCAAAAGCACACATGTCAAAGGCACACCGCCCCAAAGGGATAAGGGGCCGCTAACTCAGAGCTGCAGGGGCGACTCTCCCACAATGCAGCACCCACACATAGCAATCACAGCACATCAACATTGACGACAATGTGGTACAGAGTGCAACACTTTCACTACAGAACAGAGGACACAACTGGTGCCGCTTGTGCGTAGAAACTGGCCAATCACATCTGGCATAGCAGGAAACTGTGAGATGATACTGTACAAGTACAACCTCACAACCGTCATGTAGTCGAAATGTCCACTGTACCCCATCAAATACCCAGCTCATTCAAAACAGTCACAATGTACATTGCCATGCAGTCTGTATGTAAACATGTACAATGCGTCAACATACATGGAACACTGTGTTAACCTGCATCTCTCCATTACATTGCAGAGGGACAATCAACACCTCCTGCAGAGCAGACCAGACATCTCTTCAGTGATGATGAGGAGGAACCCCTGGCCATCTGCTCAGACACCCTCCAACAGCTCGAGGACAGCCTCCACAGCCCACACAGCAGGAAGCACCCACCACCACGGCTGGCTCTCAGCACCTCACGGAAAGACACATGGCATTCCAAAGCCGTGTGTCGGACTGCCAGAGGGGGCTGGCTGAACAGGTGCGAGTGGGTTTCGACCTCATGGCAGCCAAACTTGATGCCATACGTGGGTTTATGAGTCCCATCAGGGACCACTTACAGTCCCTAACGGACACCCACAGTCCGTTCCGTGCTCTACAGCAATCCCTGGCTGACCTCACTGTAGCCCTTACTCGGATACAAGAACTGTCTAGTCAGACAGGCCCCAGCGATGGCAGCACAGAGTTGGCACAGATGCGGAGGACAATGGAGAACATGGAGCGGATGCAGACTGGAAGGATGGCTGCCACGGCTGTAACCAGCGAGATGTAGCTGGGATCTTCCATGCCCTGCAGAACATCATCTCGCCATTGCTGCTACAGAGCCTGTCCCAGATGACTGCTGCAGGAACTTCGACACACACATCTCCGCCCCCTGATGTATCAGTGGCACACAGTGATGCAGCCATACCACCTCCACCCCTGATGTGTCAGTGGCACACAGTGATGCAGCCATACCACCTCCGCCCCCCGATGTGTCAGTGACACACAGTGATGCAGCCATACCACCTCCGCCCCCTGATGTGTCAGTGGCACACTGTGATGCAGCCATACCACCTCCGCCCCCTGATGCGTCAGTGGCACACAGTGATGCAGCCATTACACCACCACATACACCTGACACACCTGACACAGAAGACATATCAGAGGACTGAGATGTGGATGGCAATGACTCTGTGTGAGTAAGGAGGTTGTAGCATTCATCCCCGCCATATGGCCTGTTCCTGCTTGGTTCAGCCCTCTGCATCATGCCCGGAAACAACACCTTCCACTGTCCCCCGAAACACTCTGCGACATTCACCTGGACCCCGACATGGACTGCCATATCTGCACTGGTTACCAATGACACAGCAATCAGGCTGCGGACTGAACTCTTCCTATTCCGATTAAATTGTCATTCCACAAAGGACTCTGGTTGGCCCTCCACTGGGCAACCATGTAATGTGGGCTTTGCATGGCCATGTACTGCTCCAGATCCGACACTCCACAGAATGTGAATAAAACATTCAAAATCACACAGATGTGTCATGTCTATGTTCAATCAAGTATAAAAGTATGGATGAATGTAGGGACATTGATTGCACAAGAAGGTACACCCTTGGAAATGACATCAATGCGCATGTTTGACCCTGACCCACATGGCCAATTAGATGACTGTGAAGGTGTGAACTAGCTGTGGCCTCATTGCCCATGAACAACAATCTTGCAACCCCCCAACGTACCCCCACGTCCATGTATTAAATGGGGCTGTGTGTGAAAATGTCTTTATCGGCAGCAGGCCTAGAGTAGTGTCCCCCATCACATGTGACAACAGAACATCTCATCGCATAACTACTCACACTCAACTGTGTGGACACAGCCTGTTTTGATGGATCACATTGAGCCACATGGCAAGAAGTTGGACACCATACTCACATTGCTGGAGCCACGCAAGTGCACCGGTCCACCAGCAACTATCCCAGCCACAATGTCTGGCTTACAGAGGTGGAGCTGGCGATAGGGACTCACCCCTAAGTGAAATGCGTCAGTCAGTCCCTCCCTGTGTACGGACAATGCTCATGGAGGCACACGATTTGTCATTCTAATCAACACTCATCACAGTTGGACACTAGTGAAGTGGCGTAGACTTTATTCGCATGTGCGTGTCAGTACGGGCAAGACAAGGGCCACAACATGCAGAGCAATGCTTCAGACACTAACAGGCAGCATGGGAACCTGTAGAGGTGCAAGAACTGTGGAGGCAAAAATGTACACCAATCATTACGGATGGCAATGGTCTCAGCCCACCTTGCCTTGCTGTAATAGTCATGTGATGTTTGGCGTATGCTCATTGCCCCGTGTCAGGGGACACGACTCACAGCCCATGGGATCTGCATAGTGCTGTACCACCGGACTGCGCAGACTGTCTGCTCTGCTGACAGTGAGCAGGTGAAAGGGTCCGGCAAGGTCACATGTAGTACTACATTGCCATGTGTGTACACTCCCTCCAGCAGTATGTCAGAGTAAGGAACCTTGCCAAGCGACGCTGTGCAGCTCCGCCCATGGGACTGCCTCACCTTGCACAGGTGTGTGTCGATACGTGTAGGTGCACGCACATGCATTCTGAGTCCAGGAGAATGCAGCCATGTCCACTGTTGTGGTGGGATATGTGACCCTTTCTCCAAGATGCAACAAGGTGTTGGGACCTGTGCTCTGGGTTACAAGCAGTTGTGGCTGCAGGAACGTAGTTACTCGTCCATGAATGCGAGCGCAGCTTCCTGGGCAATCTGTTCCAGGAGTACGTCATTGTCAGACTCAACGAACACGGGGGCGAGCCAATCCATTAACTGGTCCGGACAGATGTGCTCCGTCAACGCCGTTTCACCAATCCGCAACACAGACCAATGGGGGAGCGCTTCGATGTGGTCACTGCACATGAGGACTTGTGCAATCTCCCATGCACAACTGCCAGCACATACACCACATATCAAGGCATCCCATGAATGGGTATCACGGTTACACTCCTGGTCGTGGGCCAACAGGGGGCGCACACACAAGTCATAATCCAGTTCAGCTACCGTTGTGTTGGATAGGCAGACATCCTTGGGCCACTCGAATATGCATGATCGGTAGTGGAACCAGGGCTGGACGCAGGTGACGTACGCAAGACGAAAGCTCAGACGGTAACTGATGCGCAACACTGCCAGTGGCAGTGCCCCCAACAAATGCAGCATACGTGCACGGTACAGTTCCACATGACCGGGGTCGTGCATGTGCACGGGATGTTCTGCCATTGCGTTGGTGGCTCTGGTTGAAGCGGCACTGTTCTGACCTGCGCCAGTTCTGTGGATGAAATGCCACAGCTCGGAGCAATGAGTTGTTTTAGTGTGCAACAGTTGTACGCCTGGGTTAATGTGGGAGTAGGTGTGAAGGCCATTCCATGCAAGATAACTTCGGGCAAGGACTTCTGTGTGTGGGGTGTGTATACGTTGGTCTTTCGTCGCGCTGTGCGTAGTGTGGGAGTCGTCATCATCTGCTGTGGTATCTCTCTCAGGGGGTGCCTGCCGCATGCAAGACCAAGGTCGGAGGTGCAGATGTCCTTCCGCCTTATGTATTTAGACAAAGGGGCTTTCATCCCTAATGTTAGTCTGACTACTGCTTGCATTCTGGAAATATGATGTGGCTTTTGCGCTGCGTTTGGGGCTAGGCCTTAGGCTTATGGTGCACCAATAGCGAGACACACACAACAGTTGGCATGTATGTGCCAAGGGCCTTCCTTTCACTGTCTCTCTCTCTCCCTCTCTTCCTCTCTCTTTCTCTCTCTTTCTCTCTCTCTCCCTCTCTTCATTTCACTGTCTCTCTCTCTCCCTTTCTTTCTTTCTCTCTCTCTTTCTCTCTCTCTCTGTCCTTTGATGGGCGCATGACACACCTTCTTATCTTGAATTTTGTCTTGCAGGCTGTGTCTTACAGATTGTCCAGAGAAGACCCGCCATGTCTCTTCCGAATAGTTGTTTTGAGTTGAATTTGAATAGAATCATTTGTTTGGAAATTCTAAGATGGATGGATGATTCTCCTTTTTCTGGCCACACATGATTGTTAATTGTTGTACTTGTGCGACATCAGGCGAATTGTTTTGGTCATGATTTCGTAGAGTTGATGTTAAATATCTTTGTCCGTGGTAGAGTCCCGGGGGGGGGGGGGTGTCCTGGGTGGGGTGCCGGTGGGTGTTGTGGCCCTCTTGGGGCTCTGAGCTGCATGATCAGTAGCTCCATGGCATCTGTTGTTCTTCAGGTGTGGCTCTGGTCTGGGCACCCTTTTGTGGTGCAGGTTGTCGTCCGACTTAACACCAGGTAAGAGCAGGTGTTAAATCCCTGCTGCTAACATGCCTTATCGCCTGTTTTGTGATCTTATCGCCGATCTGGCTGGTCGTAGAGAATATTGCGAAGTGGTGTTTTCGTGGCTTTTTGCACAGGAACGCCCACTCTGCATCTCATTTGTGTTAGTTGCCGGTGTCATCCGTGGCGATGTTTTTTGCGGCTGCTATCGCAGGTAAACTGGCGATTTCGGCTGTTAGCACCAGCTTGTGAATGGTGCGATAAATCTATCGTCACTTTGGCTGCGATAAAGTGCCACTGACTCGGCGATAAGTCCTTGAGAATATGCCCATCAGTTACTTACTGTTTGGGTGCTTTTAAACGCAATCAGCTATTAAAATACATAAAACGAATTGGGAAGGGACTACAATTAAGTATGCAGGTTTCACGTAAAGCGCAAGGACGTGTTTCTCAGCTGAGTAGTTAGTTATATTTTAACTTGCACAGTCTCAGTGCCACGTGAATAACTAAGGTGCTACTTTCCGCAAACCAAGGTTGTGCGATGTCTATGTGCTGTACGTACAGCTTTATCGTTAAAAGCTCCCGTCACTAAATCATCAGCTGTCGGGAGCAGTACTGTGATACCAGTGCCCTCCCTCCTCCAGCTTCCACCAACCACGGTCAGACTCCCTACAAGGATGCTAACAGCGGGGGGTCGGTGACGAGCTGGAGAGATGGGGAGGAGGCGCCCGGGAGACGAAGCCAACAAGGAAGGGGCGTACATGAGAAACTAGACACGCACAATGGCAGCCCTCCTGAAATATCCCAATGGTTCAGCTTGTAGTAGTGCGAGGCACAGCCATTCAACCCGTCAAACATAAGCGATTTACAAATGAAGTGCGCACCAGGTTTTCTTCTCTCTATTTCATACTAAGCCGAAACATGAAATGTGTGCCAGTGGATCCTAACCCGTGAAGCAACGAGTGGAAAAAGCATACTCTGAATATTGAGGTATGCATCTCTATTCTGAATAAATGCACAATGCAAAGAACGCCAATTGGTCCTTCAACCGCCGCAATTGAATACAGCAAAAAAGGCACGCAATTTTCCTGTGCGCCACCCTGCCGAAGTAAAACAAGCATTTGCAATGCAATAGGACTCGCATTTACGCGAGACCTATTGCATTGCACACGGGACTGAGGGCGGGAGAGAAGGCAAGAACAACGGAGTGCGGGGGGCAGGGGCGCGAGAACGCACGGACTAGAAGTAAAGGGGTCAGTAGCCATGGAAGGATACAAATGACGGCATGGCCGTCATAAGGAGGGACTAACAAGCCTAAAACCAATCGGAAGGCAGCATTTTGGACCGACAAAGACACACGCTAATGAAAAAGATGGGCGGAGAGTGGGTGGAGCTTTTACGGAGCTTCCACTCCATACTGAATACTGCATGCCTCGCAAAGCGAACAGCACATGCACGCTACCGCTATAGGCTCAACCTAAAAATAAATACTAAAGGATTCCAAATTTCCCCATAACTGCCCCACGCCAGGGAGTCCAGTAGACAGTTCCATTTGTGGGAACCTAGGCATTCCCAAAACTATAATTGGGCACAAACATCCAGAGTTGTGCAAAGAGAATCAAGGAGGGCTATCCCTTGAGGTAATAAAGGAGGGCCTAAATTGGGTTATTCCTATAATAAGGGCTCAGCAAGGGTTTTCCTCGATGAGAAGTGCCAGATCAGTAGTTTGATTGATCCCTGAGAATTAGGGGCTCCACAAACTCCACCACAAAGCAAACGTTCAGGGGAACATCTAGCAACAAAGGTGAAATGACAGAGATGGCAAAGAGCTTCTGCTGATCTTAGTGGCTTTCTTGAAAATTGTGATCAATATTTTCCACTGTGAGTCAGAAGCATCACAGGCACACATCTCATTATTTTCTTTTTCTGTGTCTGCTTGTGCAAAATGAACACTGTGGACTCAAGTGACATGATGTCTATTTGAGTTCATAAAAACATAAGGGCCAGTTTTAGTAAACTTTCACGCAGCGCAGTGCAGCAGGTCAACATGAAAGGGAAAGAGCTTAAATGCACCCTATCTAACCTGGCTCTTCACACAGACTTTAGCTTGAGCATCTTATTCGGTTGAACGTTAGTCCTCTGCAGTGCCTTGATGCCCTTGGGCTAAGTTAGCGCTTTATAAATTTAATATTCATTCATTCATTCATTCATTCATCTAGTAAGATATGGTGCATTTCTGCTTTCTTATAGCACTTGTGCACTTCAGGCATCCTAGCGCCAATGCAGGCACACTTGCTTAACGGCGTAAGGATGCCTACGTTAAAAGGAGAACTGTTTTTGTGCAAGAAGGGATACCTTCCAGCACAAAAACAATCCCTCAAGGCATTTTCCTCTTCCTATGTGTGCTGCAGAATGCAGCAGACACAGAAAGAGGAAATAACAATGAGAAACAACGGTTTTTCTCCTCATTGCACCATCCTCTGGGGAGGGTGTAGCAATTTCATGCAATCCCAAGGTATACAAACCTTTGCAAATCGAGGATTACGAGAAATCCATGGTTGGATGTATGGAAACGCCCATGCTTAGCCCATGGAACGCCTCCAAAAACAAAATGTAAAGCAATACAGTTCAGGCCCCTGTGTTGCATTACATTTCTTTACAAAGCCACGGAAGGTGACGCAAACCGCCCCTTGTGTGGATTTGTAAATATCTACTAGGATTTTGCATCGTGGCTGCACACAAAAGTGGTGCAAACTCGATGCAAAATGTTAGTAAATCTGTCACTAAATGTCTTTGATTTATATATTGAAACACACTGAAAAGTAACTTTCTTCTCCTCACCTCATTTTTTCTTTCACCCGTATTCAAGCATGTTGGAGATATTTGTTATTTATGCCAGCTTTTGATCACATGAGAAAGAGCAACGATCATGGCTGGCTGGAAGACAAAATCAATTCGAGTCTATAGCTATTAGGCACTGTGACACTAAAAGTTACATTTAAACTACTGACAGTAGTTCAATCAAGGAACAATGTATGTAATTCTCGTAGTTTCTTTGTAAACCACGACAGCATTATTAATGGCCTTAGTACTAAAAACACTGCATCTCAGTTATCCTTCAACTAACCTTCTACTTAAAATAGTAAGATGAAAAACACGTTGCAAAAGATATGAAATACACCCAATATTTCGGATTTTGAATAGCAATGTTACACAAGCAGGAGGATGTTCCGAGGTACTGATTAATCCCGGGCCACATCTGGCTTGCTTGGAAGGACGTTCCTTGCACAGTAAAGGGTGTGTTTGATGAGAGTCTGATTTTATGTGAAACTGGTATCCTGACTTTGCATTTTGGCCCTGGAATCATGCTAATTTGCTGCGTGTCAGAGGTCTATGGCTGTTTATGCTAATGTGAGGTACAGAACTTGTTCTGTGACCTGGAGGGAGCACTTAAAGTGTCTCCTCATAATGGCGTAGGAATACTGTTTATGCCCTGGGTGAATCATGTAGAGCACTAGCGACAGCTTACCGGGATTTTGTGAATCAATTATGTGACCATACCTTTTTACTCTCAGTAAGATGAGAATCAACTCACTTTTCTCATGTAAAGGTCCGCTGATATGTGAACCTCAGAAACCTGTGCTGACATTTAAAAAAAAAAAAAATGTATGCAGATTTATATAGCGCGAACTCGACCCGAAGGTATTGGAGCGCTTTACATGAGCACCGGTTACGTTACACAAGGACACATTTAGGCACGGGGAGATTAAGTGATTTGCCCAGAATCACAGGATATGGTCGCGACCCCGAGGCTCGAACCTTGGTTTCCAGCACCAAAGTCGGCAGTCTAGCCGACGGACCACATCCTCTGTGTGCATGTTCAATGCATGTATGTGCAGTGACTACATAGACATGTATGGCAGCATGACTGTGCGTACTGGGACCAATAGGATCCATTTTGAATGGCCCCTGATTTAGAATGTCACAAGATTGAGGATGACACAGCTTTCCAATACAGTGGAGGTTTATTTACTGTATTCTGCACCTGAGGAGTGGAGGTCCAGACACTGAAGAGAGGGAGGATGGGGACAAGACTGCCTTTGGAAATGCAACGAGGACATTGTTAGCAAAAGGCTTTTGATTGGCTCTTCTTGAGCACTACCAAATGGTGGATAGTAATTTTGAAGGGTGAGACTGCAGTTTGTTTTAGTCAAGGTGAGGATGTTTATCCTGGAATACCGCTCCTTGAGATGGAAGTCAACCAGGTGCCCAGATCTCACACATCATTGTGCCGTTCTTTTTTACTCTCTTTCTTGGAGCGAGCCCATTGCTCTCTTGATATGAGCACAGTCACCTGAACAAATGCTGTCTCTGAGGAACAACAAGAAAATTACAATTGAAAAAAACTGCCTCAAATCTTAAACACTGGATCCACATGCACTCCCTGGAAAATGTGCATACAATAGGCACCCAAACAAATCAACTTTCTTCCAGTTCCAAGTTCCTCACGACCAAGGAACTGAGGGGCAGATTTACAAGCCCCTTGCGCCAACTTTACGCAGCCATTGCGTCACTTCTGAGACGCAGCGGCGTCGAAAACAATGCGCCACGATGCGACATATGTACAACCTGACGCATCTAGGGAGATGCGTCACGTTGTAAAGCCCTGCGCTACATTATACCTGCGTCAGGTATAATGTATGCAGGGTGGGCGTTCCGTCGCAAGGAAGCCTCGTAAAAGTGACTCAGTGAAATCTTCATGATTTCACTGAGTGACTTTTACGACGCCACTGCGTCAAAAGCTTGAAGCAGGCGTAAGGAGTGACGCAGCATGGTCGGAAAAGGCATTCCTGACCATTGCTGGAGTTGCGTCGTGCTTACGACACGACTCCAGCAATACGTTGCCTTTCCGACAGAAGATGCGTCACGCATCTGTCTGTCCTTGCGCCACGGTGCGCCGCATTGTAAATGCGGCGCATCCATGGTGGCGCAAGGCTATTTTTCCGTCACGCAAATTAACTGGCGCATCTCTGCAAATATGCAGAGATGCGCCAGTTCTTGTAAATCTGCCCCTAAGTGTTCTACAGAGTTCTCGAAGGACTGTTGTATGACCAGGGCTGGTGTTGATATGACAGCTACTCTCTGAGAGGTGAGGTGACATCACCTGAAGCCTGCCCATCTTGCTAGAGATGCTGAAGGTCTGTCTACCACCTGGAAGCCAGCCTGCCTGTTCAGAGAGGGAAGGATAATGCCTGGCTTTCAGGAGGAAAGTCTGTCCAGGACGAGATGCCAGTGGTGTTCCTAGTGTGTTGAACACCCAGAGGATCACTAATTGCCCTTGGTAATGAGGCTGGAGCCAACCTATATCATGAAAGATCTCCCAGTCTCCCATTATGACCCTCATACTTGTACAGAAATCATGACAAGAAGTAACCGCATGTTGTTTGGCACCTCTGTAATGCTCAAGGGCCACATATCGCTGTTACTGGATTCCAAGTGAATCCAGTGGAGAAGATGCTGTTGCCGGTGAAGAGGAAGCCTGATCCCGGACTAGAGGCCACATGTTCCAGATGAGCACCCTGTGTCATCCCTGCTCAGCAGCTGCAACTGCATGCAACAAGCACCCATCAGATCTCCATTCGAAGGCCTCAGCAGCCCATGTGGGTACCTGTAGAGCATGCCAGCTGTGCAGCTCACTCACCGCAGCCCAAGTTGTGAGTGAAGCAGCTGCTGTAGTCCTGTGTCAGCAGAGGCACCTTTACAATAGCCGGTTAGAACACCTGCCGGGACTGCATCAAAGTAAGCAGCACAGATGAATAAAGACTTGTTGTTGTGTTCTGAGATATTGTCCTAAACTACCTCCTTGAGAAGACTTAGACTGCTCACCCTCGTTACCCTGCGAGTCAAAGGCAGAATGGGTGTATTCGGCCCAGTTTGGAGAGCCATGATAGGAAGGTCAACAGGACATCTGTGGCAAATTACTTCAACCACCAAGGTTGGGGGCCTAATATTTACTGTCTGTCCTGTGGACCCCTAAACAGGGTTTGACAGGGCTTTTATTGTTCCTATATGTGTCCTTATGACCTGAAACTGAATGGAAGTGTCCACTTCCCAGCGTAATATTGCATATTTGCTGGGTCACTGTTATTATGCAGCAGAATTGACAAAATTATGTGGCAAAAAAAGTCAAATTATACAGTACACAGTGATCCTTTCTGGCATATTCTGTGGCAGCTTTATTATTTCGCTATTTTGTCATTTTCATAAATATTATTGGTGTATGGACAAAGGTTTCTTCTCATCAGTAGTAGTTTAACACCTGTACACATCATTTGCAACTGAAAGGTGACTATTGCAAATGGTCTGCCACTGCATGGCAAAACATGTTTTAAGTACCTTTTGATCTGTATTAACTAAAACTACCATTTTTTGTTGAAATCTGCAAATTATGCAAAAGATGGTGGATTATGGGACAAGTCTGGTAAATCCATATATATATATATATATATATACAATGGGGTGGACACCTAGCATTTAAAAAGATCATGGCGGACATTATTCTTTATGTGTGAACAAGGGCACAGGGTGCTCGAAACGCGTCACAAGTGAGAGGAGAATAAAACAACTTGCCTGCCACTATTCCTTGGGTCTGTGTCTCTCTGTTCGCCTGTGTGGAGGTTCGGAGAGTGCTTTTTGGAAGAAATATATATATATATATATATATATATATAAAATGCTCCAAAAACTCTGCACTTCCATCCAACTGGCGAACAGAGTCACGAACCCAACGATGTGAGGCTAGATGTTATTTAATATATACAACCTCGAACCTGACGCGTTTCGGATACCTAGTACCCTTGCTCACAAGTCAAGTAAGAAACTGCCTTCGCCATTTTAAATGCAATGCTGTGTTAGAGTGTTGTCACCACGTGGTTAATAAACATAGAAAAAACACCCTGGCAATTTTATATAACACTTATGACAAGTCTGTTTTCTAAATTATTTCATAATACAGCCATCAATGGGAACCTTATTTTTCAAGCATGAGTCACAATCATTGCTGCATAAATGCACGCATATGAGATATAAATACATAGAAATTGCACTGTAAAATTCAAGGTAATAGTTTTACACAGTGAATAAATAATTAAATAATTAAAAATATTCATTCACTTATCTACTTGAAATATTACATATTAAATTCATAACACATATAATTAACGTTTTGTTAAAAACATGAAAATCATAGTAATGATAAAAAACTATGGGGCATATTAGCAAGAACATGCGATAAATATCGCAAACCTTGCTTAGCGCGCCTTTTTTTATCGCCGGCTATCGCTGGATATTACCGCGGAAATAACATGCTATTAGCAAGGTTTATCTCCATTGCGATAAAATATCCAGCGATAGCGGCGAAACCCAGCTTTAACGCGAGAAATCCAGCGATAAAATCCTATCGCTAATTCTGGGGACTTAACCTTACAATCCACCTCCCATTGACTTTCATTGCTAAGTCATGTTTTTATCAGTTCTTAAAAACAAGCGATAATCGGGGTTAGCGCGCGTTTTTATCGCTCGCGGGTATTGCTAATAGGCGATAGGTATGTAAGCGACTGTTTACCGTCGCTTTTAGTTGGGAACGCCTACCTTGCATGTCATTAGCGATAAATATCGCTGACATGCAAGGCGATGTAATTCCCGTCCTCTAACGCCTGAAAGCTGTCGCTAACGCCTGTTAGCGACAGCTTGCTAATAGGGCGTTAAAAATATCGCCGCTTTAGCGGCAGTGCAGCGCTAAAGCGGCGATAAAGCCCTTGATAATATGCCCCTTTGTCTGTGCAAAATCGCTATAATTGTTTGTAAACATTATAAATTAGTAGCTCATGACTGTATTTGGTACAGTGCCTATCTTTTTTCAACTTCCTGCTTAAATGCTGGAAAATACCCATACTTAATATTCAGGCTGAAATGTGCAAAATCGCAAAAGAAAGTGCCAGTGTAACTATAAAGTGCTATACAAGATCCAAAATAGACCCTGTGTAAAGTACTAGTGCTAATGATATTTAAAATCAATATACAACAACTATAACCATTAGGTAATAAGGTAATACTCTTACTTAACACAGATATATTATCCACAGAATATATATATATTTATTTATTTATTTTTTTTTTTTTCTTGGAAATATATATATATATATATATATATAAAAACGTAGTAGCAGCAGAATTTCAGTGGCCGTGCTTATATGCTGCACAGCATGACAAATGTAATGTGGTAGCTGGTGGTGCATCACATACAGTATAAGGTGTGAAAATTAAATTGTATCCGTTATCTTTGCTTGTGCATTATTCTATGTAAGTTAGCATTCGCGGCAACATTTTATGTTTGACTGCCATTTTGAATTATGTTCAAAACTACTCCTTTTGTATTTTTTTCAGAGAAACGGGTTGTGGTAAGATAAGTTTCTCCAAGGTTGGGCTTTGCTTTGCTAATGAATACACTGTTCTTATTAACGCTTACCTTTCCCACTAGATAGAGGCCTTCTCCCACTAGTCTAGTGGCGGGCACGGACAGAGCGACCTTGGGTAGGAGATAGTGTGTGCCCGGCTTCAGAATCGAAACCTATCCTTCTGTACTTCTTTGTTTAGCTGCATCTGCCTGGAAAATTCCATTGTGGGCGCGTCTCCATTAGTTCTGAATTGTACATAATGTATCTCCATGTTTGCTGATGTCAGTCCCTCTGCAGCAATCTTAAGAGACTGGGCAGACTGGGCTCCGCTCGAGTGTATCTGAATAAATATATTGGTTTGTATTCTCTACTGTCTGACGGACTCTTCATTTGTATGGAAGGCTGAGAGGTGGTGACCCGGGTGACCCTAATGGGGTCACTTCCTTCAGTTGGCGCCCGAACAGGGACTTCATCGGGTGACTGAACCATCCCCTCCTGAGGACGGGTGGGGAGGTCGAGGCCATCGTCCGGTCGGACGGATCAGGGATCCCTGCACGAGAGAGTTCCTGTACTTGCAGCTGCCCCTTCTGTCCCGCCGGACAGTGCCTCGCCCAGCGGTCATCCCGACTGGGGTCCTGAACGGCGAAACACTTGGATCTGACCGTTTGGTCTGAAGAGTCGGCAGTGGAGAATAAATTCATTTGACCTGCATACATCAGGTGAGTTTGTTTTGGTTCTTTGTGGATATGGTACCATTTTGGTTTATATTTGGTACGGTCTGAGGACCGATTTTGGTTGAAAAGTGTTTGCAAATACTTTGTCAGGCATAAGTAGTGAATTTGTTTTCTTTTGAGAATGCCTGGAATAAGTAAACTGGTTTCTTTGTGCTGTTGTTGTTGTTCTGCTGATGCTCGGCTGGAGGAAAGTCAGCCAGCGCCTCCAGAAGGCACTCCGAATTTCTATATGTATGTGAAGCATGGCCTTGGCCCTATTATGTTTAGTACGCTATGGCACAAATATACGAGGGACAATGCTGAGTTACAGTGGCCTTTGACGGGCACTTTTGATGAGCAAAAGATTGAGGGGCATATTTACAAGCCCCTTGCGCCACTTTTGCGCCGCCGTTGCATCACGCATGTGACGCAGCGGTGACACAAACCATGCGCTGCGTTGCGCTATATTTACAACGTGACGCATCTAGGGAGATGCGTCACGTAGTAAACCCCTGCGCCACATGAAACCTGCGTCAGGTTTGATGTGGGCGTACCGGCGCAGGGGGGACGTTCCGGCGCAGGACCGCCTCGGAAAAGTGACGTAGTGAAATCTACAAGATTTCACGCAGTCACTTTTCCGACGCTGGTGCGTCAAATCCTTACGCCTGCTTCAAGCAGGCGTAAGGATTGACGCACCATGTTAGGGATAGGGAAGGTTGGAACAGTGCTGGAGTTGCGTCGTGCTTGCGACACAACTTCAGCACTGCGCCAACCTTCCGCCGGCAGATGCGTCACGCATCTGCTTATCCTTGCGCCACGATGCGCCGCATTGTAAATGCGGCGCATCGGACGTGGCGCAAGGCTAAACTTGCGTGACGCATTTTCCCTGGCGCATCCCTGCTGATATGCAGGGATGCGCCAGGGAACGTAAATATGCCCCTGAGTATTTACAAGAACAGTTGTTTAAGAAAAGAAGTAGACAGTCTATGGTTGATTCCCTTAGAACGTGGCAAAAAGCAGCTAAACAGAGGCGAATGAAAGCAGAGAAAGAGGCCCGGAAAGGGAGAATGCAGATGTTGACTCAGAAAGACGTAGCATATGACAAGGAAAAGCAGGAGAAGGGTATTGAATGTGAAGATAGAAGGTTTCTATTCCAGATTGATAAATCTTATGTGGCCCAAGAAGAAAATGATACTTTTGTGGAAGAATTTTTAGATACTCGACCCCCACCTCCATATGCCCCCCAGAGGATATATCCACTATTCCCTCACAGTCCAGGCCACCAGTTCCTTCTGTCTCTGCTGTTTCTGCTCCTGCTACTGTTGATCAGACTGTTTTGGCCACGGCACCTCCTGCCCTTTCTTTGTCCTCGCCATCTGTGGCAACTATGACTGTTAGTACTTCTGCCACACCTATTGTTTCAGCGTCCTTTTCACCAGCTCTTACAACTGCGACGCAGCCAGCAGCGACGTTAGTGCCTGTTACTTCCGTTGCTACTCCCACTCTGTTTTTTCATCCCCCGACTTTACTGAGGAGTGGGACACCAGTACGTGGTTTTGAGGATACAGACGACGAAATTTAAGGAACGTATGGTGCCGTTAGAACGATCTGATGTGGGAGATGAAGAGAAAAGGGTAATAGCTAATCAGGCTGCCCAGTGGGCTCGTAATCCCATTTACAGTGTGGAGGAAGTTTGGGGAACAATGCAAGATTTGGAGCCCTTTATACAGGAGCATGCTCTTAAGCACATGTCGGCGACTTTGATTGGTCTTTGGCAGCAGTGTTTTGAATCAGAAGCGCCTACAATTTTACATGATATTAGAGATTGTGTGTATGTTAGTGACTTGAGCCCAGAACAAGTTTTCAGTAATGTCACGATAATAACAGCCTATAGGGAAAGATTGCATGAGAACAGACCCAAGACGGTGACTCAGTTTCCGATGCTGGAGGTTCATCCTATATATCACCCAGAATTAACAGAAGTGCAAGATGGCCGCGGTAATGTTATAAGGGCCAGAGAAGCGGCTCGTTTTCAGGAACAATGGGTTTACACTCCGTGGAAACAGAGTGAAGTTTTGTCTCTTAAGACTCATTTGCCTGATCCAAGGAAGAATCCAACTGCCTATTACAAATAATTGACTGAAGCTGCCTCCTCCACTGTGATGACTCTGGCTGATATTGAAATGTTCTTTGGTCTTCTTGTTCTTGTTGATATTTGGAGACAGGTGCATGCTCAAGACCATGTTGCAGAGTTGGGGGGTATGTGGGACCAAATTAAAGTATGGGATCAGGAACGGAAGCCAGGTGATAAGCCTAGAGCAGAGACACTTGTTTGCCAGGCCGTATCATTATGTGCATACATTCTCTTATTCCACCGAGGAAGGTTGATTGAGACAAGTTAACGGCTTGTCGACAAAAGAAAGATGAGTGTGTCTGATTTTTTCACTTGGTTTGAAGATATAGTCCTGGATTACAGTGGGCAGGATCTGTCTGTTGAGGGAGGTGTTCGGTTGTTTGTTAATAGATATGTTTCTAATTTGCTTCATGAGATTGCGACTCAATTGCAGGCTTCCAAAAGCACCTGGTCCACCTCTTCCCCTTCTGTTATTTTGAATATGGCACAGTATTATGAGCATAGGGATAATGAGGAAAAGGAGAGAACAGAGAAAAAGCATAAGGATTTGAAGACAAAGGTGTTGTTGCAACAGGCTTTTAGAGGGAATGGCAGAGGATGTGGTGGTTTGGCCCAACAGCTTCCACGCACTAGTAGGCAGCCAAACGCTACGCCCCTGGGTGCAAATCAGTGTGTGTATTGTAAAGAGGAGGGACATTGGCGTAGCGAGTGTCCTGTGCTTTTGCAGAAGGTGGTGGTCCCTAGAGGACGAGGTTCTCGTGGAAGAGGTTGTGGAGCTGGTGGGGCAGGCAGGGCTCAGAGCTCTGCAGCCTCGAAGGGTCGTTCTGATAATAATTACTTTGATGACCCTCGGTATGGACAGTACTACCACGATGATTATGATGTGGATGAAGTGATAGGAATGTCTTACAGCTAGGACAGCTAGGGACAGAGTGGGGGACCAGTTCAGATACCTGTGGACATGCAGAACTGCAAGGTTCGACTAAGGAATTTTTGGTGGACACAGGTGCGACAAAAAGTTCTGTTTCTCGAAATATGGTCCCTGTTTTGGTAGGTTCTTCTGGTGTACCGGTTGTAAGCCCCATTTCAAGACCACTTGCATTGACCATTGGTCCTTTCACTGTGGATTTGCCATTTTTGGTGACATCTAACTGTGGTGAGAATTTGATGGGTTTGGATTTGTTAAAAAAACTGCATGCTACGATTTATTGTTCCCCAGCAGGTGTCTATATGACAATGGGTCCAGATGTGGTGTGCGCTAAGCAGTGTCTATCCAAAGATGCGCCCCTTCCTGGTGAATTTAAAGATGTGCCACCCATTCTGTGGGTAACAGGCAACACAGACGTGGGATTGTTGCAGATATCGCCTGTTTCGATACGCATTAAGGATGGTGCTATTTTACCTCGCATCCCTCAATATAAAATCCTGCAGGCAGGAGTGCCAGCCTTATTGCAAATTGTGCAGGATTTGATTAAGAAGGGAGTGGTTGAGGAGACAACAGCTAATATTTGTAATAGCCCTATCCTTCCCATTCTTAAGCAGTCACCCTCAGATTCTTTTGATGACCATGAAGATGTTTATCATTTTGTGATTGACTTGCGTGAAGTTAATAAAATAGTGATTCCCCAGTTTCCGGTGGTTCCAGATATTACCACTCTTTTGAGGACGGTTCCTTCTACTGCTAAATTCTTTTCTGTTATCGACTTGAAAAATGGATTCTTTAGTGTTCCATTTCATCTGGATAGCAGGTATTTGTTTGGTTTTACCCTAGCTGGCAGTAGCTTTAGATTCTGTCAAGCTCCTCTAGGCTCTACGGAAAGTCCGAGCATTTATAGTCAAGCATTAAAGAGCCAATTGGATTCTCTTTCACTTCCCCCAGGTAATGTATTGGTGCAGTACGTTGATGACTTGCTCATCGCTTCTAACACAGAACAAGGTTGTAGGGACAGTACAGTTAAGTTGTTGTTACATTTGGCACACCACGGTCATAAAAATTCCCTTTCTAAATTTCAGTATTGTCGACAGGAGGTCACCTATTTAGGTCACCTACTGTCGAAGGAGGGTAGGAGATTAACCCCAGAGCGTATCAGTACCATTGTTAAAATGCCCATCCCTCAGACTCAGAAAGATGTGCGCGCTTTTATAGGTATCACTTCTTATTGCCGGCAGTGGATACCTAGCTACTCGCTATTAATCTAACCCCTGCTTGCTCTAACGTTAAAAGATGTGCATGAATCCCTGCCTTGGACGCCTGAATGTCAGCAGTCTTTGAAAACTGCGCTTTGTTCGGCTCCAGCTGGTTGCACGCTTTCTGTTTTAACACAAAAATGTGGAGATAATTAACGGCTGTGTGCTTATTTCTCTGCTGTGCTTGACTCTGTCGCACGAGCCCTCCCAAGCTGTCTAAAAGCGGTCGCGGCTGTGGCTGTCTCAATAAGGCAATTGGCTGGACTTGTACTTGATGCTGATCTCCGAGTCATGGTACCCCATGCTGTGGATACACTTTTGAATAAAACAAAGACACAGCACCTCACCAGTGCACGTCTGACAGGCTATGAATTAACATTGTTCGCAAAACACATCATGATCAAAAGATGTGCCACTCTGAATCCAGCCACGTTACTGCCCCTCCCTTCTGATAATGATGAACTTGATAAGCATGACTGTATCTTCCAGATGGAAGAAGAGATGAAAGGACGGGTAGACTTGACTGATGTCCCCTTATCTGACCCACAAGGGGAACTATATGTCGATGGCTCTTGTTTTAAATTACCAGATGGCACTGCAACTGCTGCATATGCTATTACTACGCTGCGTACAGTAGTTGAGACATCACGAGTTCCCTATCAGTCGGCCCAAGCTGCAGAGCTCGTTGCCCTAATGCGAGCTTGCGAGTTGAGTGAGGGATTGGTTGTCAATATTTATACTGACAGCCAATATGCCTTCGGAGTCGCGCATAATTTTGGGCGACTCTGGGCGAAGAGAGGGTTTCTTACTTCCCATGGCACCAAAATCCAGCACGGGCACCTCATATTGCGGCTTCTGTCTGCTTTGACACTCCCTAAGAAATTAGCAATAGTGAAGTGTAGTGCTCACCGGAAAGTCACTGATGATGTAGGTAGGGAAAATGCTTTTGCAGATCAGACAGCTAAGGAAACGGCCCAGACTAAAATGAAAAGAATGTTTGTAGCAGGTCCCGCTAGGTGGGTGCCTGAAGTCACCATGTTTGAAGATACACTTGAGAATGTGAAGGAAATACAAAGTGAGGCCACAACAGAAGAGTTAGAAGTGTGGCAAGAAAGTACAGCCCAATTAAATGATGAAGGATGTTGGATTGACAAGTCAGGGAAGCAGAGATGGATGTTGCAAGATGCATATGTTCTCCTGGTAGTTACAATGGCCCATGGTCCAGCCCATATTAGTGCTAAGGGTATTTGCAAGTTGTTAGATCCTGTATGGCCAAATGATAACATTTCGAAGACTGCTGCACATTTAGTGAAGTATTGTATGGTGTGCATGATGCACAATCCAGGAAAAGGTACTCCTACCCCACCCGGCCATTTTATACCACCCACTTTCCCTTTTGAAGTCCTTCAGATGGACTATATTGAGTTAGATAGGGACAATAACTTTGCGTTCTATACACCAACAGGTCCGCGAGTCCCTGCCAGCTACACCCGAGGGACCCGGACACAACAACCAGCCCGGGGACTATGTGTTAATTAAGAACTTTCAGCAGAAAAAGAGTTTGGAGCAGCACTGGAAGGGACCGGAACTGGTCCTTCTGGCTACACGTACTGCTATCAAGGTCACTGGCCGAAAGAATTGGGTGCATGGCACTCATTGCAAAAGGGTGCCTCTGCCTCTGCCTTATGGCCAATGGATCAAGGATGGTGTAGGGGACTCAGAGTGCGAGAAAGTACCTCAGTTTGTCCCCTTTAGTGATGCCAGGCTGACCTAGACCCAAACAGATGCAGAAAACGATGAAGTGCTGAATGCAGTAGTTCCACCGGAGATACGAGCTATTCAGGAACCCCTTTTACTGATCCCTCTGTGCCTAGAGTCACTAGGTACAAACTGCGTCCTCGGCTGAGGAATAGTGCACAAAAGGGGAAGTCAGATTAGACAGGGATGGACTGTGAAAGTTAGGATGTACTTTGCTGTAGTACCAACGGAGTTAGTTTAGGGTGAAGTGAGATTTGTGCACTGTTTTGACATTGGACAGGATAGATTGAACGTACTCCCTTAGGGCCCGATTCACAGAACTAACTTAAGACAAAATCCTAAACTTACTACCATTTTGGTATTCACAGAAGGCACTTACCCATTTTGGTATTCACAGAAGGCACTTACTTACTCATTTCTAAGTAGTCTCCCTCTCTGTCTCTTGTTCCCTCTCTCTTTATTCCATATCACCAGTGTTAGAAATTGGGTTTCTGGTTGGCACTGGTCCTAGAAGGAACCATAATCCTAGTGTGGGTAAGTATCCTCACATCCTAAATTATCCCGTGCTCAACCTCCGGTAGCTTGGCACAGAGCAGTCAGGCTATACTTAAGAGGTAATGTGTAAAGTATTTGTGTAACACTTCAAACAGTAACACACCGAAAACTCCACAAAAAGACTCCACACCAGGTTAGAACAATAGAACTTAATGTTACAAATAAAACAAGACCAAAATGACAAAAATACAATAAGTAGAACTTGAGATATGAATTTCTAAAAAATAAACTGTAAAATAATGCTTAGAAGCACTGAGGCCCACATGCATCAAAGAAAAAAATTGCGACTCTAAAATAGCGAAAATTAAGGATTCGCTATTTCAGATTCGCTAAACGGAATGCACCAAATAATTTGGTAAATATTTGCGATTCCTTAAAAATCGCTAAAATATTTACCGATTATTATTTACCGATTCCGTATTTGCGAATTCGCAAATACCGATTCGGTATCTGCGACTCGCAAATACCGAATCGGTATTTGCGAAAGCGCCAATCGTCTCATGGAGATGACATCATACCAGGAAGTGAATCCCAGATACCACACACCTGTGCAGAGTTAGAGACTGAGGAGGAGGAAGACTGTTGGTGCACAGCCTGGAAAACACATTTTCTAGCAGAATCTGAGACCAACAATTACAATGGACCCAGGAAACAAAAAGCAGAAAGGAGAAGGCAGGAAGAGGAAGAACAAATTCAGTGAGAGGGAACTGGAAATACTCACTGAGGAAGTCGTCCAAAAAAATGACCAGCTGTTTGGGAAACAATCCCTGCATGTTGCAGAGTCAGTCAAGCGGAAGATCTGGCTTGGGATACAAGCCCGGGTCAATTCTGTGGGGGTCACACACCGTGACATCAGCAACTTACAGAAGCGATGGTATGACCTTCGCAGCCGGGCAAAAGAGAGAGTGGCTGAAAGGCTGGCATCTGCAAGAAAAACAGGAGGGGGAACATCCACTCAGCCTGCAAACACCCCAATGGACGACTTGGTGGAATCCACTCTGCAGCCCGAGGCAGTTGTCGGGGTCACGCAGATTGACACCTCAGGACATGCGGGGACCACCCAAGGTAAGAGCACATCCAAACATATTGCAAAATAATTGTAAGCCAAAGTGCAACAAATGCATACCCTGCGTAGTGTAGCAGGCATGAGTCCAGTCCACCTCTTACTTGCAACCCCTAATGCATTGTGGGAGTTGTATGCAAACATATGTAATGGCAAAGCATGGGGGAGTAGCACAGTTCAAATGCAACAGCGTACAGCAAGGCAGTGACAACAGTAGACTTCCTACATCACAGAAGTTAATTTATTACAGCTCTGTGAGCGCAATGTCACAAACATGTGCAAAAAATAGATTTTTACATTTTACAAAACAAAATGATCTTGCACTATTTCCCTCACAGATGCATCACAGGAGAGTGACGTGGCAGACATCCACGATTCACAGGGACATACAGACCAGCAAGATGAGGGACAAGAGATGCCGGCATCCTCGCCCCTACCTGTTCCCACTCAACGCAGGAGAAGAGTACTGCCACTGCCCGATTTGGATAGTGAGGAGGACACACAAACAGGAGCAGACCCACAGGGCACTGCCCATACACCCCCACCCCCACCACCAGAGGTAACAATACCACCACGTCACAGTCCGTTCCGCAGGCGAAGGCCAAGTCCATTTCTGAGGTCTGCTGTGGACGATGGTGAAGCTGCCTGCAGTGTGCTTGAGACCAAGATGTTGAGGGTCCAGCGCCTGCAACAGAAGAACATGCGACTCATGCAGGAGCAATTGGGAACAATGGCCACACACATGGGTGGGATTCGTGACTGCATGAAGGAGCAGACGACTGCACTCGTTGAGGGGTTCAGGGCACACGGTGACAAACTTGACCGTGTTGCAACAGCCATTGAACAGATGTGCAGTGTCATGCAGGCTGAGCATATCTCCAATACCAGGAGGCAACAACATTCTATGGGGCGCATGCGCGGATACACCAGGGCCATCAACAGGCTGAGTTCTACGACAGCTCAGCTATACAGGCGTGCAGTCGCCATGCAGGTCGAGATGACCCACTGCTGTGGGGATGTGGCCAGGGGCCTAATCCAGGTCACCACTGCTGTGGAAGGGCTGCAGACAGCAGCAGCCAGTGGGAACCTCATGCATGGAGGGGGGGAGAGTGAGGAGGCCTCCAGCCTTAGCAGCCTACTGGTGCCTGTGGCACATAGCAGGAGGCGCAGTAGCAGGAGTCAGGCAGTCACAGAAGACACCATGTCAGATGCAGCTGGGCCTACTACAAGGGCCACAGGGGGGCGTCACAGGAAGCGTTAGACATTTGGACATACAAACAATCTGGTGATTAACCAGATATGTGTTACCTATACACACTGCCGTTGCAGTCCCAAGGCAATGAAATGTAATTGCCTGTACATGGTATGTGTGCATTAACACATATACACAACTGTCACATTAAACCTTTAACCAAATTCTGTGTTGTCATGTGCTTACTCACCTTAGAAGTAATGTTGCGTGATTTCTGCTCTTCTACGTCTGCCCTCTGCTGCATGTGGTCCGCCTGCTGCATGGGGTGGTTGTATCGGCTGTATGTCCTGTTCTGGCTCGCTGTCAGAGTCCACCAAGGGGATGCCTCTATTGGTGGCTATGTTGTGCAACATAGCGCACGTTACCACAATCTTACAGCATTTCTCAGGACTGTACTGTAATGCCCCACCGCTCTTGTGTATGATGCGGAATCGTGATTTGAGTACCCCAAATGTCCTTTCAATAACATTGCGCGTCGCAATGTGCGCACGATTGTAACGTCGCTCCCTTTGAGTGGCAGGATTCAGGTATGGGGTGAGGATGTAAGACCTCACAGGGTATGCGCTATCACCTACAGGATGTGAGACACCAACATACATTAGTCACTGCAATGTGTCACCATAGTGTACATTTTTAAATTACAGTATTACATTGATTTACCCAGTAGATATCCTTCTCCGAACTCCCCGCAAGTAGACGTCTGTGTATTCCACTGTGCCGGAAGATGTATGCGTCATGGGCACTGCCAGGGTAACTTGCCACAATGTCAGTGATTAGTGTTTTTGAGTTGCATGTTACCTGTATGTTCAGTGAGTGGTAAGATTTCCGGTTGCGGTAGACATACTCATTCACTGCAGGGGGACATATGGGTACATGCGTCCCATCGATACAACCAATCACATGCGGGAACTGTGCAACCTGATAGAAATCTAATTTGGTTTGCATCAACTCCTGTGGTGTGGTGGGGAACCTGATGTGGTTGTGTATCCTCTGCAACATGGCATTTAAGAAACTGTTAAAAAAACGGGATATGGCACTTTGGGAGACCCCGCCAGCTGCTGCAATTACTCCCTGGAAGGACCCTGAAGCTAGGAGATGCAGGGAACACAGGACCTGCACATGGGTGGGTTTGGCATGTGTCCTGCGGGTCTGCCGCTGCAGTATAGGGTCTAACTCAGCAATTAGAGCCAAGATAGCTGCAGCATTCAGCCTATATTTATCATAGATCTCCTCCTCCGTCTGCCCTAGCAATGTGACGCGCACTCTAAAGATTCTCTCCTGGATCCTCCTTCTCCTCTGTGCTGCTGCTCTCAGCCTCATCCTCCTCGCCACAACGTAGAGCGCTGCCATGGTGGGTCTGTGGGATGCATTCTGGGACTGTTTAAGTAGTTTGCTGATGATTTACTCCTGTTTTTGATTATGTGTGATTTTTACCACCTGATGTGATGTCTTCTAGTTTAAGGAATGCAAATTGCGAATTTAGGCTGGTTCTGTATTAGCGAAAACTTGATGCATCGCATTTTGCGATTTTTAATTGCGCTTCCTAAAATACAGATTCGGTATTACCGATTCTGTATTTTATGAAGCGCTAAAATTGCGAGTACTACTATTTCTTGCGGTTTCGCTTAATGCATCTGAACTAGCTAATTTGCGATCAATAAAGGCTTTTTTTACCGATTCGCAATTTTTCCGGGCGCAAATTAGCTTGATGCATGTGGGCCTAAGTGCCTATTTGGGACATCTGGTTGCGCTGGAATGGGGCAAAGTCAAAAGTAGTTCAGGTCAGCCGTGATGGAGCATGGGCCTAATGCAGCGTCCCACTTAGGTCAGCTGATAAAAAGTACCTTGATCTTGGTTGATTCGACGAAGGTGCAGGGTGCAGCCCAGTGATCTGTTGGTGTTCCTTTCACAATAGGGGTGATGCGTTGAATTTCTCCACGTGGCAGTGATGTGCAGGTTCCATAGCTGCAGTTCTGAAGGCAATGTGCGCCAGTCCTGTTCCTAATGCGTCGACTCTGCTCTCAAAGAGGAGGATGTGTAGGTTTCGCTGGCGCTAACACCTTAGGCCCACTTCCAAGAGCCCAGTACTGGTGTGGTACCACTTGGCAGGGCAGACTCACAAATAGCAGAGTGCGGGTGTAGGAGCAGGATGGATGGAAGTTCTTCTTTGTCCCTGAGACTTCAAATCATGAGGCAAGCCGGCAAGCCCTTGGAGTCAGTCTGGGTTCAAGTGATGCAGGTCCAGTCCTTCTCACTCAGGCAGGGGAACAGCAGGTAGCAGGGCAGCACAGCAAGGCAGGATTCCAGCAAAGCAGCAGTTCAGCAGAGAGGCAGTCCTTTAGCAGCACAGTGGTCCTTCTTCCTGGCAGAGTCTTCACAGGTCCAGAAGTGTACTGAAGTTGTGGTGTCAGAGGTCCAGTACTTCTACCCAATTGGTTGTGCTGTTGAAGTGGTGGAAACTTCAAAGAAAGGCCTTGAAGTGCACAGAGGTCCTCCCTTCCTGCCCTGACTTAAGACTCACTACTGAGGGGTATGCAGCCCTTTGTGTGGAACCAGGACATAGTCTATTCAAGTGCAAGCGTGAGGCTTTGCCCAGCTCCTCCCACCCATCCTTCCCAGGATGGCCCATCAGGATGTGGATGCCCCATCATGTCACACCTAGGCTCCCTTTGTGTGTGGCTGTCTAGAGGGAGTGCACAAAGCCCAGATGTCACCCACCCCAAAGGTGTATTCAGAGACAGGCAGCAGGCACAAAATGGCTAAAGTGGTATTTTCAAAACTGCATTTTAAAATCTGACTTCACCATAAGTTGTGATTATAAACAGTGAGTCCAGAGACATCAAACTTGAAAAGTCTATCTCTTCACAATTGGGCATTACACTTAAAAGTTGTAATAAGGTAATCCCGATGTTATGCTATCGGAGAGATAGGCCGTGCAGTAGTATAAATTGAATGTCGGATTTCCTCACTACAAGGACATGTAAAACATGGCCTGCCTTTTAGATACATTGCACCCTGCCCTCTGGGTACCCAGGGCCTATCTTAAGGGTGACTTATGTGTATAAAGAGGGAAGGGTTAGGCTGGCAAGAGGTTTATCTTGCGAGGTCGAAATGATATTGTAAATTGGACAGACAGGCTCTGCAATGGCAGGCCTGAGCTGTGGTTAGAGGGCTACTTAAGTGGGTGGCACAATGAGTGCTGCAGGCCCACTTGTGCAAAAAGAACAAATGATGGATGGAATGCTGAACAATGTCAAACATTCACCCCTAGTACAGAGATCTGGGCCTAAATCCATCGTTTTTTTGCACACCATGTCATTTCAGTTTAGACCCAGCCATATGCAAACCAGTCTTGACCTTGCTCCTCATGGGAACAGTCTAGCCGGAACTGCCAAGACAGTTCCTCCCTGGACCAGAAACAAGCATCCTGGGACCGGTGTCGGGTATCACCCCTCATTAGCCAGGCTAGCTTGACTCCAGTGGCAAGGTGAGGAAGGGACCCACGTCTGGGCACCCTTCCCACTTAGGGTGACAAATGCAAAAAGAGAAAATGATGGACGGAATGCTGAACAATGTCAAACATTCACCCCCAGTACAGAGATCTGGGCCTAAATCAATTTTTTTTGCACACCATGCCATTTCAGTTTAGACCCAGCCAAATGCAAATCAGTCTTGACCCTGCTCCCCATTGGAACAGTCCAGCCCGAACCCCTCTCCCTGCCTGCCCCATCCAGCGGCCAATGGCGGAGCACCGGTGGCTCCCGAAATAGGGGCAAGGACACCGACAGGGGTATGCTCCCAGGGCAAGAGGAACCAAGCCCTTCAGGCAGTGGCTGCACTCAAGCAGGAACAGGACAGGCACAAGTCACGCTATCCCCTGAAACCCACCTCTGCCACAGAGTGAGCGCCCTGAGGACTGCCAAGCTATGTCGAGCACGGTGCAGTGGAGGCTCTGCGAAAGGATCACCAAGACCACCAGAAGATGGATGGCTGTGAGTCGCCATGCGTATTTCATTGCCTGTTTATTCCATTATTTCATTATTTCACTATATCATTGTTTGTTGCCATGTATGTGACCATGGTGTGCTATGTGCGCTGCAAACCACCCTCCCCAACTCCCCAGTGGGCTGCTTTTCGGCCCTCCATGTGCACCGTTGAGTTGGCCCCAAGGGTAGGGACGGCTTAGTGATGCCATTCGCCTCTCCACCTCCCACTCCCCTGCGTGCTCAGTTGCTTTGATGCTGTTGCTACCCCGAGTGGCATTGTTGCTTGGCTCCCGGGGATGTGATGTGCTGGTCTGCCTTCCCCTGCCTGCTGTTTCACTGCCCCGTGACTGTATGGAGTATGAGTGTCACCCGCCCCCCTCACCCCGCCATCTGGGACAGCACCCCCAGCAAGCTTGCAGCACCATTACCCCTCTGGTGGGCCCGCCGCCACTCTGGCTGAGGCCGCCCGTTGTCATGCTGCCGCCGGGGGCCGATTCCCTGCCCATGCCTACACTTCATAGCCCCTGCCTACTACATCGCTATGGGCGCTGTGTCCTGCTGGTGGGGGGTAGCGGACCCTCGCCCCACACCTCACCAGCGGCACTATGGGACCTTGGCTGCCAACCCCCCAACGCTGAAGAAGCCAGATGCACTTCTACTCACCCCACACCTCCAATAGACCCCAAAGACTGCTCATTGCCCCTGCACAATCGCAACCACGCCCTTATGCTCCTCAGACTGCCCTGCCTCCTCAAAGGTGCTCTCTCTGTGGCTTATTTCCACAAGTCTAGACCAGCGGCACACTGTTTGGTGCTCCCTGCACTGTATTTATCCCATGCAGCCTACCTCTCCTCCTTCCCCCTCGCTCCCCATCTCCCTCTCTCCTCATAGATACGTCTCTTGGTACCCCCTGGTAACCAGCGTCCCATATGAGCTGGTGTTCATCGGAAGGCACCCTTCCTGCATGTTCGGACCCTCATTCGCCTGCCCTCCCTTTCCCCTTTCCTTGTCTCTCCCTCTCTACCCTACCTTCTCCGCCCCCACTTCCCCCCTGCCATTCTCTGTGCCCGCTCCCTATCTACTCCTGCCCTGCCATCTTGTCTGTTCTTGCTCTCCCCCTTTCCCCCCACTCCCCCGGTCCTTTGACTGACAGCAGCAACTCGCCGCCCACATAACTCTTTTGTCCCGGAATATCTCCCTGCCTTGCCCCCTCCCCCTCCCCACTCCCCACACCTAGCCCTCATTGCCTGCTCCCCCCACACTACTCAGCACTACTGCAGGCCCCCCGATTTCCCATGTCCACACCCGCCCCACGCTACCCCCATCCTCTGCTTGTTCTCTCTTGTGAACGTTAATGGCCTTATGCACTACATCAAATGGAAAAGGGTCCTCACCTACCTCCAGGCAAAGTGGGCGGATGTGGATTTCCTAGAGGAGACACACCTGGATGGACTAGAATCTGACAAGCTGCGCCGCGACTGGGTGGGCAGGGTGATACATAGTAGTATTTCAGTACTAACCCCGCAAGTGCAGAGTGGTAATACTCCTCCGTAAATCACTGCCCGTCACGGTGGTAAAAACATGGTCAGACCAGGACGGCAGATACACGTTTGCCATATTGCAGCTGGGGGACAGACCCCTATACGTGGGCTCGGTTTATGCCCCGACGGGGGCTAAACGCCCTTTCTTTTTCCAGCTGAACCTCCTGCTCGTGGAGATCGGAGTGTCTCAGTACATCATTAAGGGGGATTGGAACCTTGCCTGGGACACAGTACTGGGCAGGACTGGCCCCCTGGACAAAGGGAACGAGGCGGACAGGGTGCTGCTATGAGACATCGCCTCGGACCACGGTCAGGTAGACCATTGGCGACTCTGCCATCCGACGGACAAGGAATATACCTTCCTATCCTCGGTCCACGGCACACAATCCAGACTGGATTACTTCCTCATCTCCCAATCAATGGTGGCAATTGTTGGAGACTCCTGCATCCTGGAAGCCACCCTATCTGAACACTCTCCGTCCTACTATCCCTTGACGTGGGCCTGGCCACACCAGGCTGCAAACCATGGCGCCTGAACGTGCAAAGATACCGCACCCCCAGGGCAAGTCTCCACTGAAAGCCCACGTTTCCGCATACTTGCCGGACCAAAAAAAGTTTAGTAGACTCCCAGAGGGTGCTTTGGGCGGCCGCAAAAGCGACTATAAGGGGTCAATTCATGAGGGACACTGTTGTATCCAACAGACAGGCGTCTCTCCGCTGGACTGAATTAGAAGGTGAGATAGCCTCCCTTACCCGCCTCTACTCCTCCCATCCCACTGTGCCCAATCGCCGCTGCTTAGAACAGGTCCGAATGGCTCTTAATGGCCTCTTTATCTCCGAGTTGAATATGCCCTCCATTGCCTAAAGGGGAGACACTATGAACAGGGGAAGAAGGCAGGTCACCTACTGGCGGCCCAACTGAGGCAACGGGAGACTGCTATGGCCATCCCTGCCATACACTCAGCGAGCTGGGAGGTCCTCACCCACCCACAGGACATCGTCAACAAGTTTGCGTTGTTCTACAAGACACTGTACACCCCGGAGTCACCGGCCAGCGCAGGACGGGAGGCCACATTCCTGGAGAGGGTAGACCTCCCACGCTTATCGGACAAGGGCAGGGAGCTCGTAACGGGCCTGATCAGCAAGGAGGAGATAGCATTGGCCATCTCTGAATTGCCCTACCACAAGTCCCCGGGACAGGATGGCTTCCCCACAGAATTCTACAGGTGGTCGGGGGAGGAGGCCATCAATTCTTTACTTCCCGCCTTCCAGGATGCGAAGTGGATGGCCTGCCTGGGACCCCTCTCCAACAAGGCAGTGATCGCAGTCATACCCTAACCCGGGAGGGACCCTTTACTGCGCAGCAGTTACAGACCCATCACCCTCTTGAATGGCGATATTAAAATCCTTGCCAGCATACTGCTGGCACGCCCGGGGAAGGACATCCCCTCCCTGATTCACCACATGCAGGTCGGCTTCATACTGGATTGATCCTCCAGGAACCATCTCCACACTCTGGCCCACACCCTCTGGACGGCCAAGGACCTCCTGGCCAATGTGAGGGCCTTCTCCCTAGATGCCAAAAAGGCATTCAACCGCATTGATTGGGGATACCTTTTCGCCACCATGAAAAGGTTCGGTCTAGGAGACCAATTCATCGCCAAGGTGCGGCTGATGTTCGATTGCTTGACAGCTCATATTAACTGCAGGGGTTCCTCTCCGATCCCTTCCAGATCTGGAGGGGTACCCAGCAGGGCTGCTCACTCTCCCCCCTCCTATTCCTCCTGGCCATGGAACCCCTGGCCTCTGTCATCTGCCACTCGCCAAATATAGCAGGCATGCCCATTGTGGGCGGCCTCTCCAAAGTATACCTCTATGCTGACGATGTCTTGCTCACACTCACGGATCTCCACCGCTCCTTGCCCACACTACTGGAAGTCATTAATGACTTTGCTGCCCTGTCCGGATACAAAGTGAACTGGGACAAGAGCGAGGCCCTCCCCCTCTCTATTGGTACCACAAATGCAGCAAACCACAGTTATCCTTTCCGCTGGAAGCCCTCCCAACTTAAATACCTGGGCATACTTGTCAACAGAGGCCTAGACGGGATGGTCATGGACAACCTGAACCCCCTGATGACTCAGATGAAACTGGACTTTGAGAAATGGTCCCTCTTGGGATTTTCTATGTGGGGCAGGGTGCAGGTGGTGAGGATGGTCATGTTGCCGTGCATTACCTATGCGTCAGGCATGCTGCCTGTCATGGTGCCTCTATCCATCTTATGCCTAATTGACTCCTGGATTCAGACCTTCGTATGGTGCTCCACGTGACCTCGCCTGGCTGCGTCCAGACTCATGGCAGGCCGCTACTGTGGAGACCTGGATCTCCCATCTGTGGATCACTATAGCCTAACCCTCCATCTCTCCCAACTGGCATATCTGCTCCCGGACACCCCGGACCCTCCACAGTGGGCCCACACAGAACTATTGCTATTTCGGGTGGCGATGGTCTTAGCTTCCTTTATGGGGACCACACCCCCAATTGCACCTCCCACATCCTGTGCTGCAGGCCCCACACAAGGCCTGTCAATGCGCTCATCGTCTACTTGGGGTAGACCACCGACTGCAAGACAAGGCACCACTGTGGGGCAATGATAGTGTCCGCATCGATGGCCTGGTCCTCCTCTGGACACGCTGGATGTAGGCAGGCATAAATACCCTAGACCAGGTACTGCTTGACGTTGGACTGAAACCCTTCGACCGTCTGAGGGAGGAGTTTGACCTACACCCACGGCAGGCCTGGTGGTATCTGCAGTTACAGCACTGCCTGAGGCACTGTTCTGACCCTCGCCCCTGGTCCTTACAAGCCTCTGCGGTGGTGGACTACTTGACCACATGGGGCCGGTACAGGGGCGGGATGTTGGGCCTCTTTACGGCACGCTCATAAGCCATCTTTTCACTCAACCCTCTCACGCAGCCTCCGTACCAAGTGGCAAGACTGCCTGCAGATTACCATTGAAGAAGAAGATTGGGCTGACATCCTGGAAGCCCTGGACAGGGGCACCCAGGAAGCCCAGTTTAAATTCTGACTCTTTAAATCACTCCACGAGTAGCACTGGACTCTGACGAAACTGAACAGGGCTGGTCTCCTCCCCCCTACAAACTGCTGGAGATGCCTAGACTCCCACTACGATCTCACTCATATCCTTTGCGAATGTCCTTCGGTCCAGCCCTTCAAGTCCCATGTTGGAGACACTTTGGGAGCATCCATGCCACTTCAACTCCCCCGGTCATTCTCCTAGATGACGTTAGAGACTCCCTCTCTCGCTCACAACGCCGCCTCCTTCACACAGCCCTGGCCACAGCCAAGATTTGTATCCTTCGCCAAATGAGGTAGCCCGTGCCTCCCTCGCAGGAGGACTGGACAGTGGTGATTATACAGACAGCGTCACATAAGCGTGTTATTTACGGTCTGCAGGACCAAGCGGAGGTGTTTACGCAAACATGGGTGCCCTTCCTACGGGACACCCCCTGAAGTGGGGGATGCCACTATTGCCCCCCTCCTGTTACTCATCTGGAATGCCATGGCTGCTATGCTAGAAATACAGCTAGACAATCCTTTGTGATTCCTTCAGTGGCCTCCAGCTAGGGCGCTCTGGTCAAGGCATCCACGTGCTGCAGTGCTCCACTCCTAGCCACAACCCTGGCCTTCCCTACCGATTCCTGCCTCCTCCTCCCTGCCCCCTCCACTGACATCCACCCCTCTCTCTTTCTCCCCCTTGCCCCCTTCAGCCCCCCAACCTCCTCTTATACCCTCCCCGCATGCTCGGCATCTCCCCTCTCTTTCGTCATGCTCCCTCCCCATCTAGACCATGGCCCACTTCTTCCCTTCCCCTTCTCTCACCGCACCCTCCCGCAGCAGACATGCAGGCATGCGGACCCCCCTCTGCATTGGCAGCCATCACCATGACCCGCAGCTCCTAGCACAGCCCCCGACGGGATCCTATCCATCCCTCACTGCCGGTGGGCCATGGCCCTCCCTGGTCTGACTCTGCAGGAGTCCCCCACACCACTGACATGCACCCCATCTTACATAATAAACAGGAGAACAGGACCCGAGGCCCACCCCACCCTACAACATGGGTGGTGACCTCCCTCCTCCTACCCCCATGCAACAGATTGCTTGGATTCTCACCCTCTCCCACCCCTCTGCAAGGCGCCATGTCCCACAGTCCCCACGCCCACAACTGCATGGGGGTTGCCCAGCGTAGAGCACCCCACTGCCTGGCTAGCCCTACTGACTCTACATGTGATGTGTGTCCCTTTTCTGGTGCCCTCCCTTCTCCCCCTTCTCCCTTTCCCACCCTCCACCACTGTAGTGTATAGTAGTAATTGTTCCCTTCTATACTATACTGTACACATGTTGTGTATTTTGTTGCAATAAAAAATGACGACAAAAAAAAAACTGGGGTGGCCTGGTAAGCAAAAGAACAATGGATAAAACCCAGATTATTGTGACTGGGGGTGAATGTTTGCATTGTTCAGCATTCCGTCCATCATTTGTTCCTTTTGGTTTTGTCTACCCCAAGTGGGAAGGGGATGCCCAGACGTGGGTCGCGTCCTCACTGCGCCACTGAATTCAAGCTAGTAAGGCTGATGAGGGGTGATGGCCCGAAACCAGTCCCAGGATGATTGTTTCCGGTCCAGGGAGGACCTGGCTTGGCAGTTCGGGCCGGACTGTTCCCATGAGGAGCAGGGTCAATACTGATTTGCATATGGCTGGGTCCAAACTGGGGTGGCGTGGTGAGCAAAAGAATGATGGATTAAACCCAGATCTTTGTGACTGGGGGTGAATGTTTGCATTGTTCAGCATTCCGTCCATCATTTGTTCCTTTTGCTTTTGTCACCCTAAGTGGGAAGGGTATGCCCAGACGTAGGTCCCATGCTCACTGCACCACTGTGTTCAAGCTAGCCTGGCTGATGAGGGGTGATTCCCTGAAACCAGTCCCAGGATGCTTGTTTCTGGTCCAGGGAGGACCTGGCTTGGCAGTTCAGGCTGGACAGTTCCCATGAGGAGCAGGGTCAAGACTGATTCACATACGGCTGGGTCCAAACTGGGGTGGTGTGGTGAGCAAAAGGACGATGGATTAAACCCAGCTCTTTGTAACTGGGGGTAAATGTTTGCATTGTTCAGCATTCGGTTCATCATTTGTTCCTGGCGCAGGCCTAGTAGTAGCATTAGATTTACAGGCCCTGGGCACATGTAGTGCACTTTAGTAGGGACTTATAAGCAAATTAAATATGCAAATTGGGGATGAGCCAATATTACCATGTTTAGGCGAGAGAGCACAAGCACTTTAGCACTGATTAGCAGTGGTAAAGTGCACAGAATCCTAAAGCCAGCAAAAACAAGGTCAGAAAAATGGAGTAGATAGGAAAAAGGTTGGGGGGAAGACCGCCCTAAGGCTGTCAGGTCTAACATCCAGAGATAAAAATTTCCAGTCCTGTGCTTTCTTTTATTATCTTCTCTAATATGATTACATATTTCATCAGTAAAACTGATCACTTTATTCGACCTTCACTTAAAATTAATTAATTTTATTTACCATTAATTCAGCAACAAATTAATTCTAACGTTCCATTGCTGTTGCTTTTACTGCTATTACTTGACTGCATCTAAGTCAACCTTTTCATGTGGATTTTATTTTCAAATGTAAGCAGAAACACATTTTGGAAAATAAGTTTGAACTTGTATTCTAATTTAATATATTTTAAATAGGGTTAGGGTTTACAATAGGTCTAGGATTAGAGTCAGGGCTGAATTTAAAGATTCTTCTCAGTGCTTTAAGATTATGGTTCGCCTTCCTTTTTAAATACACCAATTACAATTTAAGGCTGCCGTTAAAGTTAAGCTTAGTGCAAATTTTAAAGTTAGCTTATGCAACTATTTTCAGGAGTTTGAATTTAACATCAGTTTTTTATTAACCTAGTTTATTCATATTTAACAGATTAAGGCTTAGGAACTGGATTGTTTATTTTTCTTAATCACTTTTACTGTACTATGACCCTTTTTGTTTTACTTAGTTTACATTTAATTTAATCTACAGAGTTAAAATAGAGGCTGAATACAGAGTTAAGGGTATCAGTGGGAATAGGGTTATGGGTCTATGGTTACAGTTGAATGAGAAACAGGGTTAAGTTTCATTTTATAGGTGATACTGAGGTAAAGGTTAAAGTGACAAGGTCGAATTTAGGGGCACTTTAATGTTAAAAATTAAGGGCCTCATTTTGAAAAAGTGTCACATCACTTGGGAAAAACAGCGATGCAACACTTTTCATAGTGCCATCCTTACGACACCATGGATGCACCATATTTACACTACAGCACTCCATGTCGAAAGGACTGCAAAGATACATCAGGAATCCTTATGTACCTGGTGGCCCAGTAATGACGCATTGCTGAAGTGTGTTGGTAAATTGACGCAACTCCAGCAATGTGTTATTACAAATGGGGCGAGTCACATGTAAAAGGCCCTGTGTCACTCCTTACACCTGCTTGAAGCTGTCGCGTAGTTCCTATATTACCTATATAGGATCTGCGCGTTTGGATAACATAAACTGTGGGTTTGGTGGCAGACTGATTCTGTGCACCCCCACCGGATACGTTAGCCTATCTGTATTAGCTAGCTCACAGTGCCACTATAATCTCCTCTTATCACAGAGAGAATAGATTCTGGCAACCTCAGAACATGACAACCCTGATCCCCCAGGATCGTGGAAACAATATAGTACCTTTTGCTCAGTCACTCGTGCACACTTAGTTTGTCTCAGAGAGATACACAGAATAAACAGTCTGGGCGTTTCAATAAGTATTTATTGAACAGTTGTTATTCTAGTGTAGAATATATGAGCTGAACAACCATTAGACAGTAGCAGAGATATATGATTAGCAATACTACGAAAGTAAAGGGATGGTATAGTTCTACCATCTTGCAGAAATCATGAATATATACAAGTACATAAAACACATGATAAAAGTGCATACTCCTACGATGCCTCCCTAACTAGATGTACCTAAATGTACCTCGCATCTATGTAGGTGTTATGCCAAGAATCCCTCTAGGATCTAGTCAACCCCATTACCTTAGAATGAGAGAATATGGGACCCCGTCCTGGTCTCGAGTTGGACACCCCGCGAGGGATGTTAGACCACTGCGAGCTGGAGCGTCTGCATGCAGGAACCTCAGCGTCTCTGGTCAGTGTGTCAGCCGGGACGTCACGGTCTCCTCTATCTTCCTAAGCAAGATGTGCTGTATATATACCCATAGGTCTCCCCAGGGGTCCTACCTTGCTGTGTTACTGTGTCGGCCTAAAGGATGACGTTGGGCCTGAACTTTATACAGAGGTATTATACAGGAGATGGTAATCCTACTGTTAGTCCTGCTGTGCTAAGCCTCATGCATAATGTATGAGAATCAAACCAGGGAAAATCCCGCGTTCTGAATGCAGTGTCATATCTAGGTAAAAGGTCAGTGCCTAAGAACCGTTATGTATGTAATGTAGGGAAGAATATAGGTGAAAGGTTGCAATGTTACCTGCGCCTATATAGGGTACCTATATGGAATATAACAAAGTAGGATTGTGACAGAGTCAAGTCGTAGGAGTGGCGCAGTGAAATCTTACAGATTTCACTGTGCCACTTCTACGAGGCTTCTTTACGGGGGAATGCCCACCCTGCATACATTATACCAGATGCAGGTATAAGGTAGCACAGGGTTTTCAAAGTGACACATCTGCTAGATGTGTCACTTTGTAAACAGGGTGCAGTGTGGCGCATTTTTCACACCGCCGCAGTGTCACAAAAAAGTGATGCAACGGCGGTGCAAGCCCTCATAAATAAGGCCCTAAGGGTAAGAAGTGATGATGAGCAAAATACAGGGGTATAAAATAATATTAAGTTGAAGTGATGGTGGTGAAATTAGTGCTATATATCAAAGATCACACTTTTAAAAATGCAATAAGTTATATAATGAAATGCCACGACTTGAAAAATGTCCCTTAACATCTTCCTTCCATTCCTCTGGCCACTTTATTTCCTACTGTCAACATGTCTTTGTGCCTCCCTTAGCTGCATAGTGTAATATACATTTTCCAATAGTATATTCCATTATTGTAAATAAATGTCCAGGGTGCACAGGACATAAAATGAGTATGTCTGTACATTGGCATTATTTCAAATACCATTGCTTCAGAATGGGTGCTAGTCCTGTGACAAAGATTAATTGAGTGAAACTTTTAGAAATCATCCTGCTATCAGAATGGGTGTCCTGGTGCTGAAAGACTGGCATTACTGGGTCAGGCTCTGGAACCTATGCAACTGAAATGTTACTAAGGTTGTAAGAGTAAATCACATATTATATTTGTTTAGTCTTTTCTTGTTACTTAGCTCACAAAAATTATTTTTTTTTTGCCGTAAGGGCATCTTTCTGAGAAATCCCCTTTCTTTTTTAAATTGTTTTTGATGTTATTTTTTACTCTGTGCACTGTGCCACTGCCCCCCACATACCATATTTAGGGCCTCATTTACAAGAAAGTGCCACTGCACCACGCTGCTGCACTTTCAAAGCACAGGGAATGCGACATATTTACATTATTATGTCGCATCCCTGTGCTTTCCCCTGCGCTGGCGCACAATTGGCTGCCAAGCGCCGACGCAGGCACCGGTGCATCATGGTGCAAGGATGCCTGCGGCTTGGGGATGATTCTTTATGTGCAGGAAGGTGTTCCTTCCTGCACATAAACAATCTGAAATGGCGTTTGTCAGCTTCTATGTGTGCTGCATTGGCACACATAGAAGTTAAAAAACATCATTTTTTAAATGATTGTTTATGTGCAGGAAGGGACACCTTCCTGCACATAAACATTCATAAGAGGTGATTTCCTCATTCTATGTGTGCTGCAGAATGCAGCACGCATAGAAAGAGGAAAAAAATACGAGGAGAAATTAATACATTTCTCCTCTTTGCGCCTCCCTAAGCTGCCCCTGGGGAGGCGTAGCATTCAGACGAATTTCCAGGTATATGATTTCTCGACAATCTGAAAATGTGTCAGATTCCATGGGTGTTGCGCGGGCACAGCCACAGCAAAACCTATGGAACGCCCCTTTCATGCAAAGTGCTGCGTGTAAAGGGGACGTATTTACACGGACAGGAAAAGCCACGCAGGGTGGCTTTTCCTGTCCTTGTAAATATGGGGCAGAAAAATGCGCCACCGGTTCCTCACAAAAAGTGCAAGGGGCTTGTAAATAAGCCCCTAAGTTGGGAGGCAATTGTTGCCTTTCTTGTATCAAAATACATTGGCCATACCAGATATTTAAATAAGCCAATTGAATAAAACGAACATGAAAACACATGAGTAGGGAAGAGCACAGACACTATGACACCAGTTACCAGCGTCATGGTGCACTGAGTTTAATGCTAGCAAAAACAAAACAGGAAAGAGTGGAGGAATACTACTAAATGAAGTTAATTCTTACATTTAATGTCTCCCATGTTGTAGGTGTAGAAACTTTTGTATACACTTGCTGGTGCTCCAGATAAGACCACTTCCTCCTCAGAATACCCATGGACCTGGGAAGAAAGCATCTCCAAGTTAGATAGAATATTATCCTGACCAGTAGGAAAAGAAGAGTGAAGGTCTACTGATTCCTGCCATAAAAGAAGGAATCAAGCTTTTCTTTATATGTCAAATGGCTGGCTTTTTGTTGCTGCTTCAGGGACAAAAGAGGCAATGGGCACCTTGTTCCAAACAAGAGTAACTTTCCAAGCAGATAGAACTTTCTGGGACTTACTCTTCCAGCAGACCGGGACAAGGCACCGTGGCTACCTCATCAAGGGTGCACCATTTGCTGGGCAAGACTTCCCGGTTCCTCTTGCTCAGAGCTTTCTGCAGTGAAGTAAAAGGTTGCAGTGCTACTTCATGATAAATGGAACCAGTCTTGTGCAGCCCTGTCCAACAACATCAAGCCTTACCCCCTTGGATGATTCTAAAAATGAAAAAAGAGATTACATACGAAAATAAAACCTGGGGTCAGGAACATAGGTAGCAAAGCCACCTTGCCAGCTATGAAATACAACTGTGACCCACTCGTAACTTTTTGAGGTAAAAGTGAAGTGACCCCTGGCCTCAGAGGAGACAAATGCTTTGCCACCCCTGAGGCCAGGGGTCGCAAAAGAAGTGCCAGGAGTAACAGGGAGGAAGGTAGATGTCACAGCTGCAACCCCTGACTACCTCCAAATTATGTCCATGGGCCTGATAGTGGAGATAGAGCCCAACCAATCATTGTGTGTTTTCTTTTTAAAAATTATTTTTATTGGGATTTATAGTACAAAAAACATTCAGAGGCATCAGCCTCATAGCAATAATGAGAAACATACAAATAAGGGGAGAGGGGGAGAAGAGGGGCGATAAAGAAGGGGAAGGAGGGGAGCGCATCCATCACATAATGACATCACATTAGCCGGCATTACAGGCTACATAGCAATCTTATGGTATCAACAGCAAGTTTTGATGGAGAGTCCTGGTAAGGGCAGGAATAAGTTTCAAGGATTCGTAGTAGTACGTTGAAACGCTCCATATGAAACATACCAACATATACAGGAGGGCTGTTAACTTCTCTCCTAATCATTGCGTTTGTTTGGGGCTTCCCCCAGGAACATCCAAAATGTGAATAGGCCTATGCTAGCATCAAGTGGCGCGTCTTCAGGGTAGAGGTGTATTTCGTGAGCGCATGTAGGTCAGAAGTGGTTCCCAGATATCTTTGGAGTGGGAGATTGGGGGCATGAATTCCCGTTAAGTGGCTAATTGGTCCTGACAGTACACCATATCCTACAACCAGGATGTGACCCCAAGCACAGACTTCCTCCCCTAGTGTCTGGCAACTTGGCGTTTGGCAAGGAGCAGAAGCATGGCAGTCAAGTGTCTGTGTGCAAGTGGCACATCTTTGACTTAGCCTAGAAGACTGACTGTCACCGTTTGTGGTGTAGAATAACCCGTAATCTGTTGTATAGTGTAATGGACTGAGGCCCAATAATCTGCTATTTTAGGGCAGTCCCAGGCCAGGTGTAGAAACGCTGCCTGAGCGGATGAGCACCTCTCACAGCCTGCCTCCTCCCTCAGGCCCATACATTGCATTTGTACCAGTGTGCGATATAATCGATGGAGGAAGCTGAAATGAATGAGTCGCAGTCTATATTTGGGGGAGAGGGCTGCAGTCTGCTCACAGCAATATTTCCATTGGTCAGTAGTGAGGGGAGGATCAGTATCCTGTGCCCACTAGGCATGAGCCATAGGGGTGCAGATTGGCAACTCAGCTTGCATGACTGCCTAAAGACACATGACTAGCCTTTGCCCAGAGGCGTTCATCAGGATATGTTCAAGAGCGTGGAATGGGGATAGGGGTTCAGGGAAGGTGTTGTGTTGCGCCCAAAAAGTGGCAAGTATCTGATGATATAGCAGGATGTCCAGTGCAAGGGGGCAAGGAGAGATGTTTGGTTCAAATGGGGGTAGGAACTGACCTTCGGGGTATAAGTCAGTGTAAGTAAATAGGTTCCTCCTGTATGCTCGCGACCTCCCACCTTCGCCTTGTTGCACCGGCATCACTGGGTTGCGTGTGATGGGGATAGTTGGGGCATACATGCACTGCAGTTTGGCCCGACATCGCAGGCCGTCCCATGCCCATCTGATGCCTTCCACCGTATAAGTGCCGGAGCGTGTGGGTTTGCATGTTTGGTAAAGCACAGTGGATAGCAGGACAGGGGAGGCTGCTGCATGTTGCTGGAATTTACTGGGGTATAGCCAGTAATGCAAGTATTGAGCCTGGGCGTCCATCAATTGTGTGTCTTTTGCTTTCTCGCCCTAAGTGTGCTGGGTATGCCCAGACGTGGGTCCCGGGCTCACTGTGCCACTTGGATTCAAGCTTTCCTGGCTGATGAGGGGTGAAACCCCGAATCCGGTCCTAGGGTGCTTGATTCTGGTCCAGGGAGGACCTGGCTTGGCAGTTCAGGCTGGACTGTTCCCATGAGGCACAGGGTCAAGACTGATTTGCATATGGCCTGGTATAAACTGGGGTGGCATGGTGAGCAAAAGAATGAAGGATTTAACCCATATCTCTTGACTGGGGGTGAATGTTTTGATTTGTTCTGCGTTCCATCCATCAATTGTGTGTCTTTTGCTTTCTCGCCCTAAGTGCGCCGGGTATGCCCAGACGTGGGTCCTGGGCTCACTGTGCTACTGGATTCAAGCTATCCTGGCTGATAAGGGGTGAAACCCTGAAACCGGTCCTAAGATGCTGGTTTCCGGTCCAGGGAGAACCTGGCTTGGCAGTTCAGGCTGGATTGTTCCCATGAGGCACAGGGTCAAGACTGATTTGCATATGGCCCAGGTGTCTGGTGCGTTAAGGCCGCCTTGGTCAAATGGGAGCATGAGAATCTCCCATGTGATTCTGGGTTGCTTGCCAGCCCATGCCAGTTGGACCATGTTCGATCTCAGTCGATGGAGAAATTGAGTAGTGAGTGGCAGAGGGAGGTTAAGGAATATGTATAAAAATGTGGGCATCACCACCATTTTGGCAATGGCCAGACGGCCGGCCCGTCATTAACAGGGGGAATCTAATCCATATTGGGTTCCTGTCTTCTAACCAAGACATTGCTCTAGCGTAGTTGGCCTGCCATAGTTCATCCATGTCTCGGCAAAGCCATATGCCGAGGTAGTGCACTGTCGCTCTGGCCCATTCCATCTGGAATTCAGGGTCAAATTGTGGTGTGTTGTTGGTTAAAGGGAATAGAGCTGATTCGGACCAGTTAATGGTGACACCCAACAAACCACCGTAGTGAATGACTTCTCTGACTATGGGATCTAAGTTTTCTTGGGGATTGCGAACGTAGTGGGCAACGTCGCCTGCGTACATGGAGATTAAAATCTTCCTTGATGTAAAGTTCAACCGCCTATGGGCATGATGCTGCCTTAGCCTACCTGTGAGGGGCTCCATAGCTATGGTGAATAAAAATAGGGATAGGGGGCATCCCTGCAGACTACCGCATGTGATCAGGAACGGTTCAGGCGTCTTTTCTAAAGCAAGAGCAAGCCTGCCAGGTCTTGACGGCGGCCCTTATACATTGACCCTATAATTATGAAGTACACAAGATCCGCATATCGGACGACTTCTCAAGAGGGACAAATGAGAAACGGAAGGCCTTTCTTTCACTTCTGCCAATGCTGTCAAAATAGGACATAAAATACGGGCTTTTCAAAACTGCACAGATGTGTGTCACACTTGACAGCAAATCCAAGGACTTTATAGAGCCAGGGGATCTTTGAACCTTCCTTGACAGCCTGCAAGATTCTGATGTAAACACGACACCTATCCCTTCAGCTAAGGGTGCCCCCCCAGGTACAAAGAGAATTCCTGCCAAATGGGCAGGCTGCAGGATAGAGGATTCCTATCCCAAAGCGTGAAGGACAGAGAGATCAGAGCAGTGGGGGAAATTACACTGGACTCAGGGTGGAATAAGTCTTGCTCACCGTTAAAGACTGGTCTAGACTCAGATTTTGTGGCAAAAATTACCAATAAGTTCCCTGTGGCCTGCTACCTAACCCAGTGGATGAGTAGTACGTGTCTGCATTTACATTTTCTTTTTGTATCTTGTACTGCTTATAATGTTATAACGTTTGACCTATTTGATTGCTGCGGGTCCTGATCCCTCCGGTATATGGTCCACTTGCTGATTGGCTTCATCACGGGTGTGACCCTAGCCCATCTTAGTGAGCCCCCACTGCCCTTACTTATTCTCGTGTTCCAGGAATTGGGCCCGGGACTCACCCCCTCAATAAGGCTTTCGCTGATACTGGTACTGGCTTCTTTTCTCCCCCTACCCCGGGGGTCTTGGCAACTTCCAGAATACTGACATGTCTGAGGTTTAGACCTGCTGATCAAAGTTCTCCTCCTACGCCCTAGAGGAAACTCTGGCTTCTCTTCCCTTCTCATCCCCTACCTCCACTTTCCCTTCGCCCCTCTTATATAACCCACTCCAACTTCCTCACTGCCACTGCCTAACGAGCCCTTCTTTTTTTGCACCTCTTTTCCCTACCATTTCACACCAAATAGGTTCACGTGCTCCCTCTCAATCACAAATGATTGGGCTTTCATGCCTCCTGTTGGTGGGACTCGAAGCCCCGCTGCCACTGACACTTAAGACACACACTTACTCTTTACCTTTCCTCCTTGCCTCATCACTGTGCTCTCCACACCTCCTGCCACTGTGCTTAGCCTACCGGGTGACACCTCCTATCACCACCTCTTTTCCCCAGATATACACATTTTCTCTACATTATGGCGATGCAGTCTTTGACTATCCTGTTGTGGAACGTACACGGACTCATACAGTATATCAAGCATAAGAAATCGCTTGTATACCTGAATTCCAAGCATGTGGGCATCGCTCTATGGCAGGAAATCCAGATTCATTCAAAAGTAGTGGCCCGCTGGTTTAGCAGGTCATGCGGGTTGCACAGCCGTATACGCATTGGTATCCCAAAGTAATACTCATCCACCATAGTAATCAAATTTTGTTCAATTTTATTATCTCATTGTTTGTCCTCATTATTCCACATTTTATCCATCACGTCAAAAGATATAAAATTCGTTGATTTTTTAGCATTTAATTGTTCGATGTATTGCCCATCCAGGCCTATGCATGAACATATAGCGAATTTCAAGTCCTCCACAAGATTCGATTGTCCACAGGAAAAGTAGTGGCTTGGGCCTCCCCTTGGTAGAACAATATAGTTGTGCACTACACCTCACACAACTCACCTATATGCAGCAATACACACTGGACCCCACCCCCTGGATTCTGATCGAAATAAACCTCTCCCATAGCCCTCCTGGAATGCATTCTCTCTATAAACATGGAGCGTCCATGATATGGACCGTCAAGCCTATGATTCAGGCAATGGTATGCCCTTGGGAGCGTGCCCACAATCTGCTCTCAACTTATATCATGACAAGAACACCCCTTTTTCAGAAGGGCAGCATCCAAACAGGAGGAGAAATGCTCAACTGGGCAATATGGCAACAAGCGAGCATAATGTCCCTGTCCCAGTGTCGTGGCCGAAACTCCTCAGGATCGTACGTTGCAAAATTTGGTCCACCTCTCGACACCACCACGGTCTGACTATGTGTACACAGACTCCATGGAGTGGTCAAGCGGGGGAAGGAAGGAAGGGGACAGCGTGGAGGGAGACCTGTGAAGAAAACAACAATAGGTGTAACTAGTGATATAACCTATAGCAGCTTCCGTCTTAGTCTAACTCTCAGAAATAGTAGTGATGAACCTGAAGAGTATACCTGTAAAGAAAGATAAAGCCTCCTCTTCAATTCTGCGATTCAATAAGTTCAGACATTGGATTTCAGCTAAATCTGGAGGTGACACATAATGATCAACATTATACCTTTAGTCGACAGAAATGCATCGCTACTGAGGGCTCACAGAACCTAAAACGACATACCCCTTAGTTACTCCTTTTCGCAGAGACAGGGGTGTGGAAGAGCCGTCCTCCTGCTCACTCTCTATACCCCTGTTTTTAGACACATAAAGAAACAGGCGTAACTAATAAGACATAGTAGGAAGCACACCAATATGTTCAGGGCTTGAAGACTTGTCCTCTGTTCAATACGTCTTGAGCAGAGGAGTAAGGTCGTCGGTAAGGGCACTGTACCGTCACACACTCACACTCGAGAACATGCACCCTCTTCTAGGAAAGCGTGACCCCCACTTGGAAGAAACGACTTGAACACAAAAAATGCAAAGCCCACAGCTCCGGGCAGGAAACCAAAGTTAAAGTAATGCGATTTGTAAATCAATCGCCAGTTCAGGGCTAGGAACTAGGTTGGTTTTCCCCGCATGAACCGAATGGTTCGCCAACGCGAGAAAACCTCCTGTTTTAGTTTTTTCCCCAACGGGAATATTTCCAGAAAGTACAACACCCGACAAGAGGGAGGGCTTGGCTGCAAGGTTGCTCTGCAAGGAACTTGAAGTGAGTTCCACCAACAGAGCAACTGACCGAAGCAGCAGGATTACCCCCACAGTCGCCACCACAAGGAAAGGAGCCCACTGTTTTGAGGAGAATAAGTCAAGGTTGTTTGGTGCTCGAAGCACCCTTACCCGCCTCCTTCTTCACAGCAGCTTGAAGAATAAAGTAATCGGCGTCTCACCGAGGCTCAGCGTGTCCTTTGAAGGGAACGCCTCAGACCCGCGCTGATGTCATTGACGTCAGAACCGCGGAGGCTCATGGGTTTTGTAGTTCCCAATCCTAATGTCGCTTTCTAGGATGTAGCTGCAGTGTTCTTCTGCTCCCCTTTGCGTGAGACGCAACACCCAGGTCCTTGCTCACAGTACTCTCAGATCCTTCAAGGAACTAAGGGAGGAATTCCACCTCCTGCCAAATCAGAAGTGGAGATACCTACAAATCCACCACTGCCTTTTCAGCAAATTGGGCACATCGCCGTGGATGAAACTGTCCTACGTGGTGGTCTTCTAACTTCTCTGCTGGGGCAGTTTTAATGGTTAATGTCTGGTGTTTATAACATGCTGGATCCAGCATTTTTACTCCATGCTCCAAAGTTATTGCGAGGCACTTGGCGGGAGAGACTTCAAACAGTTTATACAGAGGAAGAGGAAGACTGCGCGGAGATCTTGGAGAACTTAAACATTGGGGTGCAGGAGTCTAGTATGAAATTTTGTCTCTTTAAGTCTATTCAGCATTGGAACAGGACCCCGGCAAAACTAAAGTGTGCAGGCTTCCTGCATCACTCACTGTGCTGGTGATGTGAGCAATCTCATCACGACTTGGTGCACGTCTTATGTGATTGTATTGTCATCCATGACCTATTGGTTGCAGTGGGAGACACGCTAAGAAGATCAATCTGCAGCCCTTCACCAATGCCTTGGCACATGATAATGCTTCATGACACCACTGACATCACCACGCTGACCAACCACAAGTGCTGCTTTCTCTCCACGGCATTTACTACAGCTACTAGGGGCATATTCTCAAGGACTCATCTCCGAGTTAGCGGCACTTTATCGCAGCTAAAGTGGCGATAAATCCATCGCACCATTCGCAAGCTGGTGTTAACAGCCCAGAACACCATTTTACCCACGATAGCATCCGCAAAAAACATCGGCACAGATGACCCCCGCAACTATCGCTAATGAGATGCAGAGTAGGCGTTCCCGAGCAAAAACCCGCGACACCACACCTCAACATTCTCAACGACCAGCCCGATCAGCGATAAAACCACAAAACAGGCGATAAGGCGCGTTAGCAGCAGGAAACTAACACCTGCCCTGACCTGGTGCAAAGTCGGAGCACAGCCTGCACCACAAAATGGAGCCCAGCCCAGAGCCACACCTGAAGGGCAACAGATGCCATGGAGCCACTGAACATGCGTGCCGGACACCCAAGAGGGCCACAACATCCACCTCCACCACCCCCAGGACCACACCCCCCCAGCCCCACCATGGGCACCCCCCACCTCCCCCGAACCAAGGCACAGCACATCAACTGCACGGAAACATGACCACAAGCACCCGCCTGATGTTCCACAATTGCAACAATCAACATACATGTGCGCACTGAGATCCTGATTCATACATACACCATTGACAGACCAAACAAAATGTCACATTCTAATTCGTCACCAAACAACTATCCTTAGGAGTCATGGCAGGGCATCCCTGGACAAACTGTGACTCACAGCCTGCAAGACAATACCCAAGATAAGAAGCTGTGTCAGGCACCCATCAAAGGACAGGGAGAGAGAGAAAGAGAGAGAGAGAGAAACAAACAGACAGAAAGAGAGAGACTGAACAAGGAGCGCAAGGCCAATCGGGCCCTTGGCTCATGCAAACATGCCAACAGCTGCGTGTGTCTCGAACTCTGCGCACCACAAATCACAGGCCTGGCATCAAAGTCAGCGTGAACTCCACATCACAATTAAGACATGCAAGCAGTAGTCAGACAAAAATCAGGAATGAAAGCACCTTTGTCTCAACACACAAGGCCCAAGGCCAACCAAACCCCCGACCTTGGTCCTGAATGCGGCTGGCACACCCTGCGTGAGATACCATACCAGCCTCCGACGACTCCCACACCACGAACTGCGCTAATGAAACACCAACGTGCCTACACCCCACACACATTTGTCCCTGCACGACCGACACCTGCAAGGGATGCCCTTGACACATTGTCAAGAACTACCCATACGTACAAACGTCGCACACACATACAACTCATTGCCCAGAGCTGTCGCATATCGTCCACCGAACACCCGCTGGTCAGACGAGTGCCAGTGCCATGAGACCAACAAACGCAATGGCCGGCATTCCCGGGCACATGCACAACCCCTGTCACGTGGAACTGTACCGTGCCCGAATGCTGCATCTGTTGGGATCCCTGCCAATGGCAGTGTTGCGAATCAGTTTCTGTCTGAGTTTACGTCTTGCCTACGTCACCTGCGTCCAGCCCTGGTTCCACTGTCGATCATGCACATTCGAGTGGCCCATGGAGGTCTGCCTATCCAACGCAACGGTAGCTGAATTGGATTATGATCTGACAGTGCGCCCCCTGTTTGCCCACCAACAGGAGTGTCACCTGGATAGCTATGCATGGGATGCACTGATCCTTGGTGTATGTGCTGGCAGTTGCGCATGGGAGAATGCACAACTCCTCGTGTGCAGTGACCACATCGAGACGCTCCCCTATTGGGCTGTGTTGCGGATTGGGGAAACTCCGTGGACTGAGCACATCTGCCCGGAACAGTTAATGGATTGGCTCACCCTGGTGTTCCTTGAACCTGACAACGACGTACTATTGGAACACATTGCCCATGAAGCTGCGCTGGCATTCATGGACGAGTAACTACGTCCCTGCAGCCACATCAGATTGTCACCCACAGCACTGCTCCCAACACCTTGTAGCATCGTGTGGAATGTACCCATTTCCCAACACAACAGAGGACATGTCTGCCTTCGTCTGACTCTGTATGCATGTGCGTGGAACTACGCGTGTGTACACACACCTGTGCAAGGTGATGCAGTTCCATGGTCGGAGCAGCACAGCGTCGTCTGGCAACGTTACCAAGTCGGACACACTGCTGGGGGGAGAGTACACACATGGCAATGTAGCACAACATGTGAACTTGTCGGACCCCTCCACCTGATCACTGTCAGCAGAGCAGACAGTCGGCGCAGTCGGGTGGCAGAGCCCTATGCAGACCCCATGGGCTGTAAGATGTGCCCCCTCACACGGGGCAATGTGCATATGCCAAACAACACATGACTCGTCCAGCAAGGCAAGGTGGGCTTAGACCGTTGCCATCCGTGATGATTGGGGTTCATTTTTCCACCCCCATTTCCTGCACCTCGACATGTACCCATGCTGCATGTAAGTGTCTTAAGCATGTTCCTGCCTGTTGTGGCTGTTGCCTTGTCCGTACTGACACGCACATGCCAATAAAGTCTACGCAACACCACTGGTGTCTAACTGTGATGAGTGTTGATTAGATTGACCACTCGTGTGCCACAATGAGCATTGTCCCTACACATGGAGGAACTGACTGACGCATGTACAATGGGGGTGGGTCCCTTCTGACAGCTCCACCTCTGTGAGCCCGTCATTGTTTTGGGAGAGTTGCTGGTAGACCTGTGCTCTTACGTGTCTTCAGCAATGTGAGTATGGTGTCCAACCTCTGACCATGTTGAGCAATGTCATGAATCATTACAGAATGTGTCCACACAGATGTGTGTGAGTAGGTATGAGACGTGAAGTTCTGTCGTCACATGTGATGTAGGACGCCACTTCTGGCCTGCTACCGATTTGGTCATTCCAACACACAGCCCTATTCAAGACATGGACCTGTGCCTACGTTGGGGGGTTGTGAGTTTGTTGCTAATGTGCAATGGGGACACAGCCAGTACCCACCTTCACAGTCATCCAATTGGCCATGTGTCTCAGGGACATTTACCAGGGTGTACCTTCTTGTGCAATCATTGTCCCTACATCCAGTCATACTTCTATATGTGAGTGAACATAGTCATGACACATCTGCATGATTTCGAATGTTTTATTCACATTCTGGCGAATGACGGAGAGGGAGCTGTACATGGCCATCCAAGCCCACATAACATGGAAGCCCAGTGGTGGGCCAACCAGAGTCCTTTGGGCATTGAAAATTGATTTGGAAGAGGGGGAGTGGAGTTCGCAGCAGGATTTCTGTGTAATTTTTAAGCAATGGAGATATGGCAGTCCGTGTCGGGGCCCGGGTGAATGTCGCAGAGTGTTCCGGGGGTCAGTGGAAGGGGTTGTCCAAGGGCATGATGCATGGGGCAGAGCCAGGCAGGGCAAGCCATATGGAGGTGATGGATGCTACTGCCTCCTTCCTCACTCAGTATTTACCATCCACATCTTACTCCTCTGATTCTTCTTCTGTGTCAGGTGTGTCTGGTGTGTGTGGCGGTGTAATGGCTGCATCACTGTGTGCCACTGACACATCAGGGTGCGAAGGCGATGGGGCTGCAACACTGTGTGCCACTGACACATCAGGGGTCGGAGATGTGTGTGTCGAGGATCCTGCAGCAGTCATCTGGTACAGGCTCATTCGCAACAGTGGCAAGATGAGGATCTGCAAGGCATGGAAGATCGCAGCTACATCTCGCTGGTGTTCAGCAGTGGCAGCCATACTTCCAGCCTGCATCGGATCCATGGTCTCCATTGTCCTCCGCATCTGTGCCAACTCTGTCCTGTCATCGCTGGAGCCTGTCTGCCTAGACAGTTCTTGTCTCTGAGTAATGGAACCAGCGATGTCAGCCAAGGATTGTTGGTGGGCATGGTGCGGACAGTGGGTATCCGTTAGGGACTGTAGGTGCTCCCTGATGGGACTGAGACACCCACGTATGGCATCGAGTTTGGCTGCCATGAGGTAGAAACCCAGCCGCAGCTGATCTGCCATCTTCTCCTGGCACCCTAACACACGGTGTTTGAAATCCATGTGTTGGTCGTGGGTGTCCTGGGAGGCAGCCGTGGTGGTGTATGCTTCCTGCTGCGTGGTCTGTGCAGGGTGTGGGCTCACCGCGATGCTGCTGGGCTGCCCTGCTCCTGGAGGTGGGGTGAGGAGGCTGTCCACGAGCCGTTGGAGTGTGTCTGGGCAAATGGGCAGGGTGTCCTCTTCATCATCACTGAAGAGATGTGTGGTCTGCTCTGCAGGAGGTGTTGGTTGTCCCTCTGCAATGTAAGGGGAGATGCAGGTTAACAGTGTGTTCCATGTATGTTGACGCATTGTGGATGTTTACATCAGGCTGCATGACGGTGTACATTGTGACTGTTTTGGTGTAGCTGGCTATTTGATGGGAGTCAGTGGACATTTTGACTACATGACGAATGTGTGGTTGTACTGTGACATTATCATCTCACAGTGTCATGCATTGCCAGATGTGATTGGCCAGTTTCTATGCACGAGAGGCACAAGTTGTGTCCTCTGTCCTGTGGTGTAGGGGTTGCACTCTGTCCCACATTGTCGTCAATGTTGATGTACTGTAATTGCTAGTGTGTGTGCTGCATTGTTGGCGATCTGCGCCCCTGCAGCTCTGCATTGGCGGACCCTTATCCCTTTGAGTCGGTCTGCATTCGACTTTGTGTGCTTTTCGGGCTGGGATGTTTGCGACTTGGGTCATTTGTGCTACTGGAGATATTTGGTACTCTTGTGCATTGTTTGTCTGCAGATGTGTTCTTGCCGTCATGGGTCGTAGGTGCACGTGGATGTGTCAGAGTGTGACATGCTCCTTTACGGATGTGGTCCACACTCAGCCACCTCAGTGTCGTCTCGTGCACCATGTCATGTATTGTGACTTCAGCCATGCCATCTGTCATGCAATGTCACTTGCATTGTCAGTGTGGCTCACAGAGCCGCTGCTTTTCTGGATTCAGTACATGTGCATGGGTAGGTTGTGGCATTGGTGATATGGAGGGGGGCCCATTTGTGCACATTGTGGACGGGGCCTACTTGGTGTTTCTATGTGTGCTGCAGTGTGCCAAGGGTATTAGGGACATGTTCCACACTCATTGCGGGTGTGCAGTGTGCTGCACATGATTGTGCATGTGTGCCATTGTGCCCATCTGCCCCTGTCCCCCCAGTCCCTGGTCGTTACTCACCCTGTTGCTGTTGGGTCAGGTCATTTCGGGCTGTGTCCAGGCCCCCAACTCCTTGCACCGTCTCCACACTGATGACTGTGGCCACCATTTCCTCCTGCTCATCCAGCTGCTCCTGTGGCGCAGGACTCCCACCTCCAGTCGCCTTTGCTGCCTTCATGTTGGCAGCGAGTTTCTGTTTGGTTCGGCTGTGCACTTCATGCCAGCGCCTCTTGACATCCTCCATTGACCTCCTCGACACTCCGACTGCATTCACTTTGGTGACGATGTCCTGCCATATTTCCGGTTGTGTTGCCAATGACACAGTGGAGGTGACGAACAGTTGTTGGTGGTGTTCTATCACCTCCGTGACGGTGATCTGGTCTTCCTGCGGACTGAACCCCGTCTTCCTCTTCTCCTTGCCCTCCCCGAACAGGGGGTTCCATGCTGGTCCTCCGTGGGGCTTTGTGGAGTTCGGCTTGTCCTCTGCACTAGGTCCGGGTGCATCCATGGAATGCTACGCAGTTTGGATTGGTTTTGGGGTTGGTTTTTTGTTTGCTTTTATAGTGCATTTTCACGCATGACGCGGCGGGTATTGCAGGCCTGTCGCTTGGTTTTCGCAGATTTTGGTATCGCGCTTTGTGGCGTCGCAACCTTTTGGGCGGTCGTGTGCCGCATTTTTTGTTTTTCGCGTTGGTTTTTATGCGGGCATTTGGCGGTTTGTCATGCTGCTATCGCATGGTGCCGAGGGGTTGGGAATTGGACGTTAGGATGGTGTTATTTTCTTGCGATGGACTGCGATATGCAAGGTTGCGTTAAGCTACATTTGCGATGATTATCACACGTTCTTGTGAATATCCCCCCTAAACTTTTCACTCTTCACCACTGGCGCTCCCCATACCACACTTGAGGAAATGTTGACATAAATGTTTAAAACAGCCTTGTGTGAGAGGCTCATCTATGAGCTGTTATACAAACTTGAGACCTTCCTACAGGTCTGGGCCCATTCCCGAACAATGACAGTTGACCATGCTCGGTCCCGTTTGACTGAGACTCCTATATGTGTCACAATGCGCAGCCTTGCCACTATGGATACTGCATGAGAACCTCCGACTGGACATGAGCGCTGACTAAGGCATTGTTTAGCACCTGATAGGGAGGAAACCAGGCATTCACACCCACATAGGATTGTTTGTAGCACCCATGGTGGACCCCATAACATGCAGCTGAGCCCTTGACATCACGGATCCCTGTTACATATCGACTATTTCTACCTTTTATCCCTCTCTCTTTCCCTGATACCTCCCTCCTCTCTCCTCCCCAAAAAATTAGTTATCTTCCAACTTATATTGCTGTTAGTGTGGGACTACTACAGCTTTGACTGTCTGGCTGTTGATCTAAAATGCATTGTTGCACTGTATCTGTATTTTCTAAAATGTAAATGAAGAAATAAAAAATAAAAAACTGCCTGCACCACTTATAGAACAAAACCTCAGGTGCCGACCAAGATTCAAGAAACGCTTGATTGCTCCATCTCGAACCCCACACCTTCAAGCACAAGCTATATGTGAACCAATTCTTCTCCGGAAGTGTCACAAGGATCTGGAACTCCCTCCTACCGAGCCCCCACCTGACCACATGTTATGTCACCTTCAAAAAAGACCTCAAAGCTCCTCTCTTTGTACAGTACCTGGCCTAATCCACTTCTATCTCTTCTCGCTCCCTCCAATTGCATACCAACTCCAACCTGAATGAACTATTGATGATTCTCATGGAGTACTGTTCCGCCTGCTTTTCTTTGCTATGTTTTGCTGTGAATATGTGTGAAGCGCTCTACCTCCCAGAAGAGACTAACCCGGCGTTCACTCCGCCTTTAATGTACTTGTATATTGTATATTTGTTAATGATATGTTCTGTCTTTATTGTGAAGAAGTCTGATGCCTCCAGGGCATGTCTGTGTTATATAAAAAAACAAAAATAAATAATGAATAAATAAATGTTGGCTATCATTGTTTCCCTACAAAGATGTAACTAGCCAACTGCATATGAGCCAAAGTTTGCTTGTTTCTGACTGGCTTCCTCGTTGCAATGTCCCTATTGGATTTAAATTCAAAAATTGAAATTATGAATCAGACTACTCGAATTGAGTGTGTGAAAATAAAAAGAGGTAGTGAAGGGCCTAAGAACTTCCTCTGTATATCTTCACTGTTTTTCAAACTTACTGACATTTGGTCGGCTGCCAGTAGCTCTCAAGATCAAATGAGGGCTCCCAGATGACTGGCAAGGCCACCCTCCTCAAGCCCAGGGATAATAATTCCCTTGACTAACTGCTTTATCTACAGACGATACTAAGCTGCATTTCAAAATGACATTGTGAGAAAAATACTACCAGCTCACATTAATTGCAGCAAATTCATTATTGGAAGATGACTTACTGGTTGCCCCTTAATTGTGATGCATAGCAGATGCTGATATGCGCTGTATCTGTACACAACCTTTCCCTCACCGAAGCCATCACCATGAATTTCCCTCTATTACAAGGGTGGCTGTTACTCAGAGGAAAATTTGTGTTGGGCATGGACTTCAACATGGCAGAGTAAGCACGATGATTCTGATATCCATGTTTTGCCAAGCTTCCCTACAAGACTGACTAGCAGAAACAACACCTAACAGAGATTCCTGGGCCCTGGGGGATACCTGCCAATTCTCCACACACAGTGTGGCATCCGTTAAAGAGAGCAATGGATCCTGGGGGCCCAGGGGTACAAAGGCACAATGGAGGTCCCTAGGATTGCCTTCCCCATGGTACCAATGCAACTTCCAAATAAAAGAGAGTTCCAGCTATTGCCCTGTCAGTATTAAAAATGTGAGCAATATTGGTAATGTTTTTATTTGAGGGTCATGCAAGCCCCATGGAATATAATCCTTGAGAATGCATTTGTGCCTTGGCGGAGTGGCTGACTAGGAGCTGTCTCAACCTCTGAGCTGGAGGAATCCCCAGGGATTCCTTCAGTTCTGGGGATATAGAGACAGGGGTTACCACCTTGTTTGATCTGAAGGATTTCACCTTCATCGTTTCTTCCCACCAGTCCATATAGCAATCGAGTAGCAAACAACAATGCATGATCCTTACACGGCCATGAACGTGCAGGCCACTGTTGTTGGCTTGGATGGTATACTGCAATCTGAGTGGCACTATCCTGCCTCCTGCACCTCCTTATTATTGGTGGCTGTGTGGTTGGTACCTAAACGTGCCAAGGTCAAAATCACAGAGGTCGAAACATACGTATATAGTCAAGAGAAGACATATGTAGTAATATTAGGTGGATGGAATCCTTGCATTTTATTTCATATTTAAAAAAAAAAACAGACCATGAGTCCTCACATAGCAATGATGTTTACTCAAGACTTTAAGGGCAGCATTTACAATATTTTGATGCAGGGCAGCATATCTTCCTGCTGCGTTGCCGTGCGTCAAAAGAAAAGGGCAGGAAAGTGCCATATCTACAAGATGCGGGACATTCCTGTTCTTTTCCCGTGCGCCGGCGCACAATGAGCTTCCATGCACCAATGCAGGCTCCGTTGTGCCATGGTGCAAGGGGGTCTGCGTTGTAGGGGTGATTTTCTTGTGCAGGAAGGAATACCTTCCTGTACAAAAACAATCACAAGATGTGTTTTCCTCTTTCTATGTGTGCTGCAGAATGCAGCACACATAGAAAAAGGAAAAACAAGGTATTTCTCCTCGTTGCACCTCCCATTCGCCTCCCCCGGGAAGGCGTAGGAATCTGACACATTCCCAGGTTTACGAAACATTGTAAATCTGGGACTATGTCAGATTCCATGGATGTTACGTGGGAACACCCACAGCAACATCCATGGAACACCCCTTTCACGCAGAGTAATGCCAGAAATGGCACCATATTTACAAGGCCATAAAAAGCCGCACAGGGTGGCTTTCTGTTGCCTTGCAAATATTGGCAAATGCAAAAAGATCAATTGATGGACTGAATGCAGAACAATGTCATACATTGTCATACATTCATACAGAGATCTGGGCCTAAATCCATCGTTTTTTTGCTCCCCATTTCATTCCAGTTTGAACCCAGCCATATGCACATCAGTCTTGACCCTGCGCCCAATGGGAACACTCCAGCCCGATCTGCCAGGCCAGGTCCTCCCTGGACTGGAAACAAGCGGTCCCAGGATGCTTGTTTCCAGTCCAGGGAGGACCTGGCTTGGCAGTTCGGGCCGGACTGTGCCCATGATTCGAGAAAAGGACAAGGGAACCCAACTCACTAAGGAACCTGGGTGGGTAAATTATTGTCAGAAACAGTGGTTCCTGTGGAATAGTAGAATCATATATAGATAATAAGATGCACAATCGCAATGGAAAGGTTAAAATGATGTCAGAGGGCGAAGGAACCACATACACCTATGGTTTTGGTTTGATACAATCGTATTTTATATTTCACAAACAAAATATTCTATATACAATGAAAAAGAAAAATGTGCGTAGTGTCCCCAGTGAGAAACAGGAACCTAAAATATTGGTGACATAATTGTGACAGTATTTTACAAGGTTTCCAAGGTATTCAAAAAAGTCGACCATTTAGCAGCTCAATACACAATATACAGCAGCTATATACAATAATATGCGCTGTTAATGGTTTGTTTCTTTTGTTGCCGACGACGTTTCGACCCGATACGTTATCTAGGGTCTCATCAGGACCTATGGATTTAGGGACATCTAGGAAAAGAAAAAAATAATGAAATAAGCATATGGCCCAGGTACCGGCACAAATGCGACCAATTGGATAAAAGGTCATAAAATTCAAGAGTACCTGATGGGTAGAATGCGCAGCCGCGTGAGGTGTACGTGCCAACAGTGGGTGATGGAGAAAAAGGAAAACAAGATACTCACAAGGACACCCAGCCGGGTACTGATTATGTGAGAAGAAAAACAAAGAGAAGAATATTAAGTATAGGGACGGCAGGCAAGATGGTAGAGGTGCTGTAAGGGCTATCTGTACTCATGATAATACATACTAAGGAAACCTTACCCCAAGTGAGAGTGAAGGCTGGCACTCTGTGGGTAGCTGAGCACTGTTACTGTGTTGATGATACACAGAGATGTGTATGAAGACGGTGATGAGGAACTCTGTTAAGAATGGGAAGCAATTAGGTGTGGTTCTATAAAATGTGTCCCTATGGGGACTGATTTTACCTGGAGTTGGTGTTAATCACAAGCGGTGCTGTCGCGCTGACCTGTGAATCACGAATGTTCAATATGGTGGTCTGTACCTGAGAATAGCAGGGGGACAGAGGTACACTTGGTTTTACTGCATAACGGCATTGCGCAGTGGAGCAATGGCGCGCAAGGCCAAGGGTTCTTACCTACGGATCACTGACAGAATATCGATAACAAGAATATCGACCTACAACAATATCGAAGTAAAAATATCGAATGCCAAAATTTCGACTCCCTATCTACAAACAGGTAAGTACAAAAATATCGACTCCAAAATATAGTTGTAAAAAATATAGTCAGTCAAAATATCGAATTTTTTAAATGTATTAAAAGTAATGTAAAATTAATGAAATAATATATATAATTAACTAAAACATACTTAAAAATACTTAAATAACTTTAAAATTAATAAATAATTAATGTAACTTAAAAAAATAAACATACATTTTAATTTTTTAATACATAAATATATTAACGTAATATTTATAAAAAATATTCAATATTTTTAGCGTAGGATAGCGGGACGGTAAAATTTACTATTACCACTTCAGTCAGTGCAACAGTAGGGAAAGCGTTGGATAGCGTAGGGGTAAAAATTACTATTCCCACTCCAGACAGTGCAACAGTAGGGAAAGCGTTGGATAGCGTAGGGGTAAAAATTACTATTCCCACTCCAGACAGTGCAACAGTAGGGAAAGCGTTGGATAGCGTAGGGGTAATAATTACTATTCCCACTCCAGAGAGTGCAACAGTAGGGAAAGAGTTGGATAGCGTAGGGGTAAAAATTACTATTCCCACTCCAGTGAGTGCAACAGTAGGGAACGCGTTGGATAGCGTAGGGGTAAGAATTACTATTCCAACTCCAGAGAGTGCAACAGTAGGGAAAGAGTTGGATAGCGTAGGGGTAAAAATTACTATTCCCACTCCAGTGAGTGCAACAGTAGGAAAGCGTTGGATAGCGTAAGGGTAATAATTACTATTCCAACTCCAGAGAGTGCAACAGTAGGGAAAGAGTTGGATAGCGTAGGGGTAAAATTACTATTCCCACTCCAGTGAGTGCAACAGTAGGGAAAGCGTTGGATAGCGTAGGGGTAATAATTACTATTCCCACTCCAGAGAGTGCAACAGTAGGGAAAGTAATATTTTAATATTTTACTAAAAAATAATTAATTATCAATACTAATAAATATTATTAATAACACTAATTACCAATTATATAATCTTTAATAATTAGTTTATTATAAATACAATACATATGATTTATTAAAAATTAATTACCTATTAATACATCATTAACAACCAATTAATAATCATTACCAGATTTGTATAAATATTTAAATAAATACCAATTAATATTTAATTAACAATAAATTAATTATCAATACCAATTAATATTAATTAATATGTACTTAATTTCAATTAAATTACTTCCCACCCTATTCCCCTATAAACCCACATCCCGCTACAACTATTTAATTAATATAATTAACATAATTACCAATTAATGAATTAAAAATAATAATTACCAATTATTAAAATGTAATTACCAATTAATAATTAATTAACAATGAAGTAATTATCAATACCAATTAATATTAATTAATATGTACTTAATTTCAATTAAATTACTTCCCACCCTATTCCCCTATAAACCCACATCCCGCTACAACTATTTAATTAATATAATTAACATAATTACCAATTAATGAATAAAAAAATAATTACCAATTATTAAAATGTAATTACCAATTAATAATTAATTAACAATGAAGTAATTATCAATACCAATTAATATTTATTAATATGTACTTAATTTCAATTAAATTACTTCCCACCCTATTCCCCTATAAACCCACATCCCGCTACAACTATTTAATTAATAGAATTAACATAATTACCATTTAATCAATTTAAAAAAATTACCAATTAATAACATTTAATTACCAATTAATAATTAATTAACAATAAATTAATTATCAATACCAATTAATATTTATTAATATGTACTTAATTTTAATTAAATTACTTCCCACCCTATTCCCCTATAAACCCACTACCCGCTACAGAATTAAATTACTCAAAAATTAAATAACATAAAATTCATTGCTTTTAAAAAAATTAAACATACATTACAACAACTAATATACACTTTTAACACATATACTAACATACAATACACTTAGAAAAAATTCGATATTATTAAAAATTCTATATTTTTTAATGCCTATATTATGTACTTCGATATTTTAACAATCGATATTACTTACCTTAATTTCGATATTTTTAACGACTATATTATGTCCATTCGATATTATGTCCATTCTATATTTTGGACTCGATATTGTGTCCATTCGATATTTTTGTTTCGATATTATGTCTGTTTATCCTTACCTACATATGGTGTGAAGCCCATCTACAGAAGCGAGTATTTTTCAATGAAGACGAATCCTGTAATTAACAGGAATCAGCCGATTAGTGAGGCAACAGGGAGAGTGAAGCTACTGGAGTCCCTACATATGAGCAGCATCATCAGGTTCTTACCTTCAATAATTGCAGTCCTCAAAGCGCGTGACGATCCACTACGCGGGCAGCACGACAGCGTCAGTCTGTCTGCTGTTGGCCAAATGACAGTGAGCCTGTGCTGACTCTGCCTTTAAATACACAATCTCCCACCGAAAACTGGAATGACTGGCAGGCATCACAGTAGATTGCTGCAACACCGTGTCATCCGTTTTTCGGTAGAAAAAGTAAAAAGTGAAGAAAGACCGGAGAGTGAATGGTCAAAAAGTAAAGCGAAGATAATTGCAGGGTAAAGGATAGGATTACACTGTGGCAAAAAACGGCTGCGACACAGAAAAAGGGGGCATTATAAATGAAGGATGCGTGTCCCTTGAGAGTTTGTAAAAAATGGATGCATAAGCGGTTGAAAAAGTGATGAGTATCCCATGTAGCAACCAGCAACCGTGTGGAGGAATTGTAACAAAAGGGGCATTTGGGAGGACATTTTCATGTCCTAGTTGATCCACTTGGTTTGTTTTCATAACATATCTGATGCGTGTGTGTTTTCAATATTGCGCGAAGACATAATTCACAATTTCTATACTTATAGAGATTTTGTGTGCTTTTTACAGAAAGTAAATGATGAGCGGTTATTACAAGGATTAGTGCTTCATGATTAATTACGTCATCATGTTAATACAATTGTGATTTGCACCAAAAATGCGCGCAGGAAGGCATTATTAGGGTTGATGCGCTATGTATATTAGTGTGGTGCATACAAAGCGGATCTCTTACAGTTGGCATATTTACATGAAACAGTGTGTCCAAGGAGGCGCATACGTAATTATATATTCTCTGTTGTTGATAACATCGTATATTATATAATAGTCTATATTCTGCAGCCACACTCCGCTTCAACTGTAACATTGGAAAGAAGGACATATTTTAGCCGCCAATCAAAAGGTAGACATTTGAAAAAATGATATTATGCTGAAATATAATGTATAGCATAGAGGTATGTCCTTTTGTTATTGTTTCACAATGTACATCTATTGTAAACAGCCATAGGGGAAAATAATGCTTATAACTACAGATATGCATTGACAAGTTTACAAGATGCAGTTGTAGACAGAAGATCTGATAGCGATATGGTCACATCATTGGGTTAGTGTGGTCACAAAACCCCGCCATTCTTCGGCGGAGTTCAGCGCATCATTGATAGAGTTAATTCTCTCTATCTAGCAACATTCTAGTCGTTGTAAAATTTGTGAGATATCACCTCCTCTTTGAGGGACAACAGCGACGTCAATCACTTGCCACCTAATGTCCTCTGCAGTATGATTCTTTTCATCAAAATGGGACACCAAAGGGGCATTGGCAACAGAGCATCGTATCCGGCTGCGATGTTGTCCAATGCGCGCCTTTACTGGCTGTTGTGTTTGGCCAATGTATGGTAACCCACAAGGGCACCATATGCAGTATACTACGTTTCGTGTATTACAATTGGAAAATAATTCCAATGTGTGCTTCAAACTTGCATGTTCAAATACGTTAGTGTTTGATGTAAAGGTGCAGGAAACACAATTCTCACACTTGTGGTGTCCTTTGATTTCAGGTAGGCCCCATGTGGATTGTAATGTGTTGCTTTTACGCAAAGTGACCTCTGTAGATGATCTAACTGGGTGATCTTTGATGTTCTGACCGCGTTTAAAAGCAAACATTGGGGTGTCAATCTCAGGGTCGATACTTTTGATTATGTCCCAATTTTTGGTTATCAGCTTCCGAATTTTGTTGGTGTGTACACCAAATGTAGTAACATAAATCAGTCTGTCTACTGTAGGTTTTTCTCTGGTGGTTAGCAATTCTTCCCTGGGGCAGAACCAGGCGCGTTTCATAGATTTTCTCACTAGTCTTGTGGGGTAGCCTCTTGCCACTAGTTTAGCTTTCAGTGTATCTGCCTCCAACATATAATCTTCCTTATGAGTACAATTTCTGCACAAGCACAGAAATTGCCCAAAGGGTAATCCATCCCGTAGGGCACAGGGGTGGTGGCTTCTATATGATAGGAGCGGGTTTCTCTCAGCGTGTTGGGTATTGAGATCAAGAAAGGCTATGGTTGACTTATGTATTGTGGAGGTAAATGTCAAGTGTGTTTGAATGCTGTTCAGATACAGGACAAAGTTGTTAAATTCAATCTCACTCCCGGACCAGATAAGAAAATGTCATCTATGTATCTTTTCCAACATTTGATGTTGGAGCGATACATATTGGTGATACTTAGAGCAAATTTCTGTTCTATATGGTTCATGTAAATGTTATAATTCAACAAAAAGATTCTACAACTACAATATATCCTTCCTTGTTTGGGAAATTGTAATGATGGTGGTGAAAATAGTGTTGAGCCCAAGAATTCCGGCGGCAGGGGTAGGTCGTACGGCGCAGTAACGCTGATTTCAGGGCACCACACCTAGAGGTGTCACAGCTCCGCCGGACACTGCTGAAGCTTGGCTATTAGAGCTTGTTGAAATTTCTTAAGTACTTTACCTTTATACGTGGTAGGTAGGTGGGTCACCACTACTACTGGGTGTAGATAGTTTACACATGGTCCTGATGAATTTCCGCTAGATACATAGGACGATTAAGGCAAGAAACATGTTGACCCTTTTAGAGTAGAGCGCTAGGATCTGGAAACATTAGATTCAGATAAGTCGCCACTCTCCCTTCTTTTAATCAGGTGGGAGCCATCTTATTAAAATTGCTTTTGGACTACTCCAACCTGTTTTTATCCCACACTTTCACCACACCACATCTACACTTTCCTAGGCCCCTTACTCACACCTCACCAAACGGCAGGAACAAAAGATCTCCGCTAAAGAGCCCCTCATTGGGTGCCCGTTGGGTATTGCAGCGCCGACCCGACGAGGAGCAGACCCAATGATGAAGCATGACACCTAGCTGGCTGGGTGTGTGAGGGCCCTAGTTCCGAAAGGATAATATCCCACTCCATGACATAGATCTACATCATCCTATTTGTATCTCTCTCTCCACTACAAACCCTTTTTGACCCACTCAGGAACGGCATACCATTTCTTGTTTAAAGAGCCCAAGAGTTTATCATGGGGAACGCTCTATGTTTTTTAAAAAAACCCTCATACACTGAAAATTGATTCGGTGTCATGCTTCATCATAGGGGTCTACGGACACGTGGGAGCACTTAATTAAGTGAAAAAACTATGTGTCATGCAAAGAGGGGAGTGGTAGGGTCGGGAAAGATAGTGGTGCAAAATTAAAAGTAACCTGGCTAGTGGAAAAAATAAATGTTATTGCCTTCCCTACCTGGAAAACTTTAAAAATGGGGAGAAGTAGAGGGTATACTTTAATGAGTTGCCTTCTACTGGGTCAACATGTTTCAAAAGCCACCCCCTTGGCTTTCTTCTTCAGGACCATGCACAATCCCTACTCCACTCACACATTTACTATGTGTAATTCATGTGCCTAATAATATTTAGCCACAGTTCATGCTAAAATGAGCATGCAAAAAAACATACCTAATCGGTATTTTCTATAACCTGTAATGAAGAAACACAATAAATGAAACAGTAATGTACTGTATGAAACATATCACCATCATGTGGAAAAGAAAGTTAGCGGTGAATACCACCGTGATAAATTTTTCTCTCAAAATTATCGAGGTGCACCATACTCATTCTCTAGAGTGGGTGCTGTGCTGCCCAATGCTAATTCTTAAATCACTGCTCACGTAGTTTTAAAATCACTTCTCACGTAGTTTTTACATACTTTAAAAACACACACATATACACACACATGTCTTACTTAAAAAAGCCCAGCGTCTAAAAGGGGCATTCTTGGGATGTATTATTGCATGTATTAAGTTTCATTCATGCGCAGTAGTTATTGTGATCACACTTATACATACGCTAATTTAAGGAAGTTTTGGCCTCATGAGCTGTCACGGAAGGGGAGGGCGCCTGTAGTCAAACACCCTCTACGTCTCCCCATTTTTAAAGTTTTCCAGCTAGGGAAGGCAATAACATTTATTTTTTCCACTAGCCAGGTTACTTTTAATTTTAAACCACTATCTTTCCCGACCCTACCACTCCCCACTTTGCACGACACATAGTTTTTTTCACTTAATTAAGTGCTCCCGCATCTCCGTAGGTCGCAGCACGCCCCGTCCCGTAGAGGGACAGGAAGACCCCTATGATGAAGCATGACACCGAATCAATTTTCAGTGTGTGAAGGGTTTTTTAAAAAACATAGAGCGTTCCCCATGATAAACTCTTGGGCTCTTTAAACAAGAAATGGTATGCCGTTCCTGAGTGGGTCAAAAAGGGTTTGTAGTGGAGAGAGAGATACAAATAGGATGATGTAGTCCTATGTCATGGAGTGGGATATTATCCTTTCGGAACTAGGGCCCTCACACACCCAGCCAGCTAGGTGTCATGCTTCATCGTTGGGTCTGCTCCTCGTCGGGCGGCGCTGCAATACCCAACGGGCACCCAATGAGGGGCTCTTTAGCGGAGATCTTTTGTTCCTGCCGTTTGGTGAGGTGTGATTAAGGGGCCTAGGAAAGTGTAGATGTGGTGTGGTGAAAGTGTGGGATAAAAACAGGTTGGGTAGTCCAAAAGCAATTTTAATAAGATGGCTCCCACCTGATTAAAAGAAGGGAGAGTGGCGACTTATCTGAATGTAATGTTTCCAGATCATAGCGCTCTACTCTAAAAGGGTCAACATGTTTCTATGATGAAGCATGACACCGAATCAATTTTCAGTGTGTGAGGGTTTTTTTTTAAAAACATAGAGTGTTCCCCATGATAAACTCTTGGGCTCAACACTATTTTCACCACCATCATTACAATTTCCCAAACAAGGAAGGATATATTGTAGTGGTAGAATCTTTTTGTTGAATTAGAGCATCTAGAGGTTGACGATTCTACACTCAGCCCTCTTCACTCCCCTTTTGGTTTTTTGTTCATGTAAATGTTAGCCAGGTTGGGCGCAAAAACGGCTCCCATGCAGGTCCCAGAGCATTGTTGATAGTAATTCCCATTGGAAACAAAATAATTTGCTTGCAAGGCGATGCGTAGAAGAGAGATAATGAAGGAAGTGGGTACTTGAATCGGTCTAGGTCTAGTGTCTAGGAGCTCCTCAATAACTTGAATGCTCTCGGTTTGTGGGATGTTAGTGTAAAGCGATGAAATATCTAAAGTCGCTAACCAATCAGAATCTATGTTGTAAGGCATACCATCAACCAGATTAATCATGTACATTGTACCTCTCACATACGTTTCTTGTAGGGGTACAAAAGCTTTGATGAAATGATCTATATATCTCCCAATGAGCTCTAGAATGGACCCGCACCCTGACAAAATTGGTCGACCAGGGGGATTGGTGGTACTTTTGTGTATCTTGGGGAGTGTGTAAAGTACGGGTGTCCTAGGGTTCTCTGCGTTCAAGAATTCAAATTCTTTCTTATTTATGTAACCTTGATCCATTCCCTCTGTGGTGATTTGCAGTATCTCCTTTCTAATGTCAGCTTGAGGGTTACTGGGCAATTTCTTGTAGTGCCTTTCTTCTCCTATTTGTTTCAGGATTTCAGTGTCGTAGACTTTGCGGTCCTGGACCACAATCCCACCCCCTTTGTCAGCGGGTTTAAGAATTATTGTTTTGTCATTTTTGAGTGTGTTTAAAGCTTGGCGTTCCTGTAATGTGATGTTGTAAGGTACGTATTGTCTATTGTTTTTTATACTGTCCAGGCCCACTAGGACTAGTTTTTCAAAGGTAAGCAATTCTGGTGGCATCATAGAAAGTGGATGGTGGTCTCAACCCCGTCACTGAGTCTTGTGTTATAGGCTCTCTATCTTTAAAGAAAATCTTCAGGCGTATTTTCCTGAAAAACTGAAACAATTCTGCCTTTAAGTTAAAGAAATCTGTCCTTTCCGTGATCACATAAGACAGACCTTTACTTAAGAGTGATATTTCAGATGATGATAATCTATGTTGGGACAGATTGAAAATCGGAATGACTTCCATTGCACTTTTGTTTTTACTTAGTATGGTTGAGGGCCCCACTGATAGTGTTTCCTCCTCATTTGTCTCTCCCCTGGGTACTGGTACCAAGTCTTTGCTTTTGCTTTGCCGCCCCGATCTAAAAAAGGCTGACCTGGGTGATTGTCTGACCGGCTTGGACCAGGTTGTTCGCCAGAGTCGTCTGATCCCCCAGAGGATTCAGAGAATGTAACCGGCTGGTTCCTCCTGAACCTACCCCAGGTATTTTGTCTGTTCTGGTTGCCAATAGTAGTGTAGTAGTCGTCTCTTAAGTAGGGATAAGCCCTTTCTTTAGAGAAGTTCAGGCTCAAGACTGGCGTGGTTTAAACTGGGGTGGCATGGTGAGCAAAAGAATGATGGATTTAACCCAGATCTATTGACTTGGGGTGAATGCTTGATTTGTTCTGCATTCCGTCCATCATCTGTGTGTCTTTTGTTTTCTCATCCTTGTAAATATTGGCAGGCACACTGCGCCGCCGGTGCATCTAAAAAAGTGACACACCGGTGGCACAATGGGCTTGTAAATAAGCCCCTAAATTTCTGCTATGTGATTGGAGGTTCAGAAGAAATTTAGCAAACCACGAAAGACACCTTTCTCCACCTCGCCTGATGTGTATGCAGTGCTTAATTTGAGCCGGTGGTTGCTGATGGGGCCCACCGGCACTCCCTTTTGGAGATTTGGAATTATTTTTCATGCTCAGACTTTGACCCAGAGCAATCAGTGAAAGGCAGAAAAGGGGTGGATGAGGAGGAAGAGAATGACAGAAAAATAGTGACAAAATGAGCAAGAAGTGATGCAAAAGAACTTGCACAAGTGAGATAAAGAGAATGGAAGTGTAGGGCAGTAAAAGAAAGAGATATGAGGTGGAATCAAGATTAGACAGCCTTGGTATTTGGTGACCCTGACATTCGGCACGTTCAGAGAAATACTTTGTGCCCTGGCAACTATTCTTTAACCAATTAAGCGCTGTGCATTTGTATTCCTACTTACATATGCAAGAAGTGCCAACGTCAAATATCAAGTATCATGCAAAGTGCTTTCTTTTCCATTTAGAGTTGTGAGTCATCAGCCCTAAAATACTCTTAGAGCTTGTTTAAAACATTTCAAAAGTAAACTGGGAAACATAAACTCTGATAAAATTACTGGCATTTTCGGGAAATATTAAATACAGCAGTATAAACATTTTTCTATTTAAAAGGAAACTTAAAACCAACTTTTCCAGTATTCATTCATTCCTAAAATCAACCATGACAGACAGTTAAGTTTTTTTTCTTATGAAGCAGCAGGGCAGCCATGAGCTTTATATATATGCCTAGTCGGTACGTCCATAAGATATGGTAATGCAACCTCTTTAGGGGCTACCAAGATGGGCACTAAGGGGCTTATTTATAAGAGCCCTGCGTCGTTTTTTGCACCACTTAAAGTGCTACATGATTGACGCAGGGCTCTTATACCAATTTATGAAGCCACAAAAAGCCACCCTGCGTGGCCTTGATTGGCCTCATAAATCATTAATAAGGCAACGCAGCACAAATCGCTGCGTCGCACTATTCTGCTCCCAGGAGGCATTCCATGGTCATTGCGGTGGGTTTTCCCAAGCAACACCCATGGAATTTGACGTTTCTCCAGATTTCCAAAGTGATGTAAACCTGGGGAAGCATCAAATCCATACGCCTCTCGAGGTGAGGTGTAACAGGGAGAAATATGTTCATTTTTTCCTCTTTCCTTGTGTGCTGCATTGTGCAGCACACAAGGAAAGAGGAAAACACCTAGTAGGATTGCTTTTGTGCACAAAAATGATCCTGTCTGCAATGGCGGCTCCCTTGTGCAAGGCTGCCTACATTGGCACTAGGCCGGCAAAAAAGCACCAGCGCAGGCAGAAAGGACAGTAATGCTTCATGCAAAGTGCCTTGCTGCACTGCCCTACGCCGAAATGACATAAATGAGGCCCTAAATGGCCTGTAGTTCCACTCAGAGAAGCAAATATGGTCCTTTTGCTCGAGTACGGACAAGGAACAAATACTTTTTTGTTTGTGGTGCTAATAATCCTTGTACCAATTCATGTGTATATTTAATGATATAAACAAAATAGTCACTGACCGGACCATGTAGTTCAGTCCATAATAACTTTACCAATGCATTATGAGTTAAACTTGAAAAAGATTATAGATTTTTTAGTAAAAATACATTCCTTGTTAGGTGTCTAATACTATTTAAAAAAAAACGAGTTGAATAATTGAGTGCCTTTCCTTCAGCCTTAAATATTTTTGTTAACAACATTTCTCTTTTTCACACAGTGATATGGGTGGTATGCTATCTGTTCTCGCAAACCTCTTATTAGGTTACATAGGGGCATATTATCAACAAAGGGGCATATCTACAAGGGCTGGCGATAAAATTATCGCCGCTTTAGCGTCCGTTTTCGGACGAAAAGCGGCGATAATTTTAACGCCCTATTAGCAAGGACACGCTAACTCGTGAATCCATGCTACATCGCTCTTTCCCTATCGCTCAGCTCTGCATCTCTAATGAGATGCAAAGTGAGCGTTCCTCCCCAGGATAACGGGAGAAATGTCGCTAAGCGACATTTCTCCTATTATCAAGCCTCAGGCAAAGAAGCATAGCGACAAGAAAAGTAGCGATAACCTCTGTTATCGCTACTTTCCTAACGCCTGCTTTGAGACTGACTTAGCCATGATATCCTATGGAAGGTGGATATCATGGCTAAGTATGTCTTGCCCTATCAGCAAGCTATCGCCAAACCTTGTGCGATTATCGCTGTATTTCCAGCGATAATCGCACAATTGGCAGCTTGCGCTCTGAATTTTATCTCTTTGGAGATAAGCGTTGCTGATAGCACGCTATCTCCGCGATAAAATTCAGTTTCGGCCGGCGATAATTATCCTCGCGCTAAGAGCGCTGAGCGATAATTATCGCATGGCCTTGTAGATATGCCCCAAAATGCGCTAAATATCGCTAAGCGAGTTTAGCACATTTTTTTTTATCGCCGTCTATCGCTGGTTCACATCGCATCATTAGCGACCTATTATCAAGGCGCCGCTAAGATGCGATGTGAAAGCCAGCGATAGTGGGTTTTAGCGGGAGAAATCCTGCGATGAACCCAGTGCGATAAAAAAAGCTTGATAATAGGCAAGCGTGGTCGTAACCTGACGATCCACCTCCCATGTAACATATGGCTAAGTCATATTTCAATCAGGCGTTAGGGAAATGCGATAAACGCGCTTAGCGCACGTTTTCTTATCGCGTCGCTGGATTCGGGCCGCATTGGTAATAGGGCGATGTTGTGTTAGCGACCGTTTTCATGTACTTTAAGTCAGGAACGCCTACCTTGCATGTCATTAGCGATGACATGCAAGGCGTTATTGAAAACGGTCGCTAACATTATCAAGCAAGCGCTAAAGCAGTTTAGCGCTTGCTTGATAATAGTGCGATAGAATTATCGCCGCTTTTCGCCCGAAAACGGACGCAAAAGCGGCGATAATTTCCTATCGCCTCGTTGATAATATGCCCCATAATCTTTTGATCATAGGTATTTTGCATTGAATACTCTTCTGACAATTATGTGTACAGTCAGTTCAGATCACGTTCATAATATAAATCATAATCAGCGCACCTGACCATAATTTAAAAACTGTGATGCCCTTCCAGTTTTTTTTCTAAAAGGCGTATATCCTTCCCCTGAATAATCACTGCCGTTCATGTGTTGCAAAGCCAATAAAATTGATTAGTTGTTGACAGGAAAGTGACAGTGTGCCATTCAGGGAGCCAAAAGCAGTTAGCTGGCTCTTTTATCATTGTCAGATGAGCGGCAGAAAAGCCTGTGGATTTTGATGCGATTGCAAAAAGTTTGTAGAGTCCATATATGACATATCCAATATCCTAGCTTTCAGCCAATATAAATTGATAGGAAATTTGTTTTCAGGGACTAATTCACCAGGACCATTCATGTCACCTGCATGAAAACCCCATTGGCACATCTACTTATTCTTGAGCTCTGCTGTTGTGCATCGTTTGTCGAACAATGCAGAAATAAAGCCTCATTTTCTCGTAATTTATATAATTCAGTTGGTTCTCAGGACATGGTATAGCAGGCCTATCTGATCAAAACAAATGTGTTTTAATCTGCTGCAGTGACAGGTGTTTCAGAGGATTTTTTAAATGTAAGTTATAGCATTTTATTTGAGTTGCAACCATAACTCGGTTTACCTGAGCTTTCAGTGAATTTCTGAATTTTTTAAAGTAATTCATAATATTTAATTTTAACGGTGATTATAGTGAATATATATTTAACATTGAAAACGCATATTTGGGTTGCTTATCGTTTTGGCACCATTTGACGAATCTCCATGAAACTTAGCAAACCCCTGACCGTTTGGCCAAGAATGTGTTAAGTTTCGTGCAGACATGACAAATTTCATGTAGATCATGCAGAGGAAAAATGGTAGAGTGGAGAGTGGTAAAAAACATGCATTTCAAATTTGAACTCCCAGAGGAGATTTTGCTCTCCACTTCACCACACATCTCTTAACGAAATTACACCACCATTAGCAAGTAACTAGAATTGTACTCAAAATGGTGCCTTTCCTTTGGTTGGTCAGGTGTAAATTCGTTCTTTAATTTTAGAGATAATAGCATTCGAAAACTGTCTCGGTGAGCTTCAATGATTTGAAATGTAGAGACATCTTGACTATTGAAAAGTTTTTTTGATTTGCCTTGAACGAAATTTGGCAAATGATTTGAGTGTTTCGCTTACTCTTCGAAGTTTGTACTTTTACATTTTTGCTGATCTGTGTGGAGGAGTTGTCTATTTCCTAATTCATGTGGCAAGATTTGATGAATCCACATTAAATTTGGCAGTCAATGAGCTTGTTCAGTTTTTTGTTGGTATATCACGATTTGTGCAGATCCATAAAATGGGGGGGTAAGGTAAAGGTGTGGCAACTGCAAATCAAATCTTCTAATGTCAGCAGCATGAACTGGAACTATGTGAAGTATCATTTGAAATAGCATCTGCATAGTATTTTCAAGAGACCATGGGGCATATTCTCAAGGAGCCATCGCTGAGTTAACGGCACTTTATCGCAGCCAAAGTTGCGATAAATTTATCGCACCATTCACAAGCTGGTGTTAACAGCCCATAACACCAGTTTACCCACGATAGCAGCCGCATAAAACATCGCCACAGATGACCCCCGCAACTATCGCTAATGAGATGCAGAGTAGGCGTACCCGTGCAAAAAGCCATGAAAACACCACTCCGCAACATTCTCAACGACCAGCCAGATCGGCGATAAGACCACAAAACAGGCGATAAGGCCCGTTAGCAGCAGGAAACTAACACCTGCTCTGACCTGGTGCAAAGTCGGACCACAGCCTGCACCATAAAATGGAGCCCAGCCAAGAGCCACACCTGAAGGGCAACAGATGCCATGGAGCCACTGATCATGCAGCTCGGAGCCCCAACAGGGCCACAACACCCACCGCCACCACCCCAAAGACCCCCCCTCCCCGGGCCCCCCCCGGCCAAAGACATGCCACATCAACTACACGGAATCATGTACCAAATAATCCGCCTGATGTTGCACAATCACATTTGGTGGCATGCATGTGTCGTCATAAAAATGAGCATCACACATCTACCTTCGATGTAACAAATGAAAATGTATTCAAAGAAACACAGAACAGAACTGAAGACACATGGCGGCTCCCCTCGGGACAATCCGTAGGTCACAGCCTGCAAGACAAAAATCATGATGAGAAGGTGTGTCTTGCGCACATCAAAGGACAGAGAGAGAGTGAAGGAGAGAGGGAGAGAGAAAGAGGGGGAGCGAGAGAAAGAGGGACAGAGAGGGGGAGCGAGAGAAAGACGGACAGAGAGGGGGAGCGAGAGAAAGACTGACAGAGAGGGGGAGCGAGAGAAAGACTGACAGAGGGGGAGCGAGAGAAAGACTGACAGAGAGGGGGAGTGAGAGAAAGACTGACAGAGAGGGGGAGCGAGAGAAAGACTGACAGAGAGGGGGAGCGAGAGAAAGATGGACAGAGAGGGGGAGCGAGACACAGATAACAGAAGAGATGGACAGGGAGAGAGAGTGCCGACAATGCGCACCCAGGCCACACTGCCCACCTGCTGCCACAGGTGTGTCTCCAACCACGTGCCTGTATGTAGTGCAGTTCACCAGGTCACACATCTGAAACAGATCCGTCATCTGAAACAGAGTTCAGACACATGAATGGCAAAGTACATACAATTGCACAAGACATCATCACCTGTCCGCCCCTGCGCACCCAGGCAGATGTACCCCAGCCCCTCCCGCCGCCCAGCGGTGCATGCCCGCCCCTGCGCACCCAGGCCTCACTGCTCACCTTCCGCCCTTGGCGTGTAGTAATGATGGCCCACCACGTGCCGCTGCAAGCCACATGCCCGGGGCCCGCGGACTTGGCACCCTCTACATCATGCAGCCCCGCTCCGCAGGCCACCAGGTCTCACATATGATTCTGGGTCTTGATTTCGCCATGGCAGAGGACATACCAGTGCACCCGGCATCATCGCAGGCTGCACACCCGCTCAGCCCTTGAGGTGCCACTAACTCTGTGATCCGGGATGCGACGCCACGTGGCGGTAGGCCCGCGCTGCCCACTGGCTCTGGCCTACACTGTGGTCCAGCAGGGCACACAAATCCTGAGCCGTCCGGATGGCCGGGACGGGGCATCATCGCAGGCTGCACACCTGCTCAGCACTTAAGGTGCCCCTACCTCAGTGCACCCAAAGTCACCGTCCCGTGGCGGTGTGCCTGTGCCGGCCGCAATGTATCCGGTGACACCAAGTCTGTGTCCCAAAGTCATGGACCCTGTATGATTGGGTATCGTGTTGCGGATGCCATCATGTCACCTCCGGTCCTGGGGAATGTGATGTTGCAGGGCCCGAGGCCCTCATGCCTACATTAACACCACACGGATGCCACCAGATAGAGAGTGAAAATGGCGTCGAGCACGTGCGCCCGGCCCTTTTCATTGGCAGGGTCACATGTCCTGTGAAGCGTGTGCTGGATGGGTGTGGTGTGGTGTGGGTGTAAACCAGCCGTGAGGGAGTGGCTGTGGCATGCTGACAACTAGACCTGTGAGCAGCAGATCACTACAGGAAAGACATGGGACATGTGGCGTTGCCATCCCCCCCTGTGAGCGTAGGCGGAGTGGGCTGGCCTGGCGTATGCCAGTCCAGCGTAAGGGTTTGTAAATGACCCCGGGGCCCTGGGTGCGGTTCCGACTGGCCTGGACAAGAAAGTAACTCATGCGTGTGTCCCTGTTGTTGTGTCAGCGACAGCCGGACCGCATTGGGCAATGTGTCACCCTGTGACCCCTGTTCTACGACATGAGCCACATGGACGTAAGAGGAGTCCAGTGAGCCTACATTCATCCATACTTCCACACTTGAAAGACCTTAGACATGACACATCTGTGTGAATATGATTGTTTAATGCACATTCAGTGGAGTGTTGCATCTGGAGCAGTACAGGGCCATGCAAACCCCACATGAAGATGTTGCCCCATGGAGGGCCAGCCAGGATCCTTCAGGGAATGACAAGTCCAAAGGAAGAGGAAGAGTTCAGTCCGCAGTCTGATTGCTGTGTCAATGGTGATAAAACAGCATATGGCAGTCCATGTCGAGGTCCAAGGTGAGTGTCGCAGAGTGCATCGGAGGACAGTGTAAGGTGATGATGCAGAGGGCAGTACCAAGCTGAAGCCAGACCTACAGATGAGATGCATGCTGCTGCGTCCTTCTTACCACGAGGGCAGAATCATCCGCATCTTCATTCTCTGCTGTTTCATGTGCCTCACGTGTGGGTGGTGTTGTTCTGTCTCCAGCACTGTATGGCAGTGACACATCAGTGGCCGGTGGTGGAAGGTCTGCCGCACTGTGTGGCACTGACACGTCAGGGGGCGGAGATGTGGATGGAGTGGTGGCAGCAGCATGCATCCGCGCCAGGCCTTGTGGCAGCAATGCCATGAGGATGGTCCTGAGGTCATTGAGGAACCCAGCTACCTCTCGCTGGTGTGCAGCCGTGACAGCCACTCGTTCCGCATTCGCCCGCTCCATGGTCTCCATTAACCTCCGCATGTTTCCCAACTCCCGTGTGACATCGCTAGAGCCACTCGGACTGGACAGTTGTACTATTCTCTGAGTTAGGGCTCCAGCGATGTCAGCCATGGTCCATTGGAGAGCATGGAGCGGACTGTGGGTGTCCGTTAGGGACCGTGAGTGGTCCCTGATGGGACTTAGACACCCACGTATGGCATCTAGTTTGTCTGCCATGCGGTCGAAGCCCACCCGCACCTGTTCAGCCAGATTCTCCTGGCACCCCAAAACACGGCGTAGGAAGGCCATGTGTTCTCCATGGGGGTCCTGGGAGGCAGCAGTGGTGGTGGGTGCTGCCTGCTGTGTGGTCTGTGCAGGGGGTGGGGTCTCCTTGTAGCAGCTGGGCTGCCCAGCTCCTGGAAGTGGGCTGCGTAGGCTGTCCACGAGCAGTTGGAGGGCGTCAGAGTCGAAGCTGTGGTGGTCCTCTTCGTCTCCAGAGAATAGAGGGTCGGGCTGCTCTGCAGGAGGTGTTGATTCTCCCTCTGCAGTGTGAAGGGGAGATGCAGTTTAACAATGTGTCCACATGTATGTTGTCGCATTGTACATGTTTACATACAGACAGCATGACTGGGTACATTTTGGCTGTTTGGGAGGAGCTGCCTATTTGATGGGGGACAGTGGACATTTCGACAACAGACATGTGTGTGTTTGTACTTGTACATTATCAATGCATATTTCTCTGCAATACCAAATGTGATTGGCCAGTGTTTGCACCCAAGCGGCACCAGTTGTGTCCTGTGTTCTGTTGTAGGTGTTTTGCGGATTGTGTCACATCGTTGTCAATGTAGATGTGCTCTGCATGTGATGTGTGTGCTTCATTTTGGGGGAGTTGCCCCTGCAGCTCAGATTTTGCTGCCCCTTATCACTTTCATGAGGTGTGCCTTTGACTTCTGTGCCTGTACAGTGTTGACATGTTGCATACTTGGGTACATTGGTCTCTTGGTGGGAGTTGGTGGTCTGGGGCATGGTTTGTCCGCAGATGTGCTCAACTTAATTGTGCATGTGTGCCATTGTGCCATCTCCCCCCGTCCCCCCAGTCCCTGGTCGTTACTCACCCTGTTGCTGTTGTGTCCAGTGATGTTGAGCAGTGTCCGGTCCCCCAACTCCTGCCACCGTCTCCCCACTGATGACTGTGGACATCATTTCCCCCATGTCGTCCAGCTCCTCCTGTGGCGCTGGGCTCCCACCTCCAGTCTGCATTGATGCCTTCAGGTTGTTGGCGAGTTTCAGCTTGGCTTTGCGCTTGACATCATTCCAGCGCCTCTTGACCTCATCCATTGTCCTCTTCAGCACTCCGACTGCATTCACCTTGTCCACAATGGACTGCCATAGTCCATTTTTTGTTGCCAATGACACAGTGGAGGTGACGAACAGTTGTTGATGGTGTTCTGTCACCTCCGTTATCAGGATCCTGTTTTCCTCCGGACTGAACTTTGTCTTCCTCTTCTTCTTGTCCTTGCTCTTCCTGACCCCGAAGTCCCAGGATGGTCCTCCGGGGGGCTTGTGGGGTTCTGGTTCTCCTCCGTACTTGCTCCGGCAACATCCATTGTGCTTCGCTGTTGTTTGGCATTTGTTTGTCTGTTTTTTTTCTACTTTTATGGTGATTGATCCCGCCTGACGCGTGTGGATTGCAGGCCTGTAGCTGGGTTTCGCTGATTTTCGTATCGCGATTGGCCTCATCGCAGCTTTTTTGCGTTGGTGTTTCACATTTTTGCGGCATGGCGTTGATTTTAATGCGGTCAGTTGACGCGTTATCTGGGGACTATCGCATGGTACCGCCGTGTTGTGAATACTTGATTAACAAGGCGTAACTTTCCCGCGATAGACTGCGATGTTGAAGGTTGCGTTAAGTTACTTTTGCGATGGTTATCACACGTTCTTGAGAATATGCCCCCCTGTTTTGTGCTCTGGACATTGGGCCAGATGTACGACCATTCAGTTCAGCGAGTCGCAAATTGGCCTGAATTGCGACTCTCAATTTGCGACTCGCTAAACTTAATGTGCAACAGTGTCTCAGACACAGTTTGCGATTCCCAATGGGGTCGCAAATTGCATGCCTCATCAATATTCACGAGGCAAGCGCAATTTGCGACCCCATTGGGAATGGCTAGCACTCACAGGGATGGGGCCTGCAGGGGCCAGCAGACCACCATGTCTGTGACTGCCTTTTCAATAAAGCAGGTTTTTTTTTATGCAGCCCGTTTTGCGTAAAGGAAAACGGGATGCATTTAAAAAAGAAAAATAGTACATTGGTGTTAGAGTCGCTATTAGGAAAGGACGCCCTTGGCACACCCCTTCCTAATAGCGAGTCGCAAACGTTATTTTGCAAGTCAGTCACTCGCAAAATAGCCTTTGTACATACCACCCCCGTTTTTTGCGGTCGCAAACGGGTTGATTTCCCTTTTGCGACTGCAAAAAAAGGTCATACATCTGGCCCATAGTCTTTATTTACATGCTATTGGTTAAAGGGTGGACAGAGTGTATCAAGGGCAGGAGTCATGGAACGCATTTTGTGTTGCACAGAGTAACTGGCAAATTTCAGGACTTTTTCGGTTTTGTGTGATGGGTGCAGGACCTGCCTGGTCTAGTTTGCCGCCTATCAAGTTTCATGCATATTCATCAAATAGCCCCTTATTAGTGAATACAACTTTTATTACCCCATATATCTGTGCCCCTCACCCCGATGAATCAACTCATAACTTGACATAACAAACAGAAAGCCAAGCCTTTCCTAAATGTCTCCTGCATTTTGGACAGATTCATCAAACAATGCAACATTAATAAGCAAATGGACACTTCTTTCAATCTCCTTAAACTCTATCTCCCTTGATCGACAAGCATGAACTTAAAGCAATAGTAGACTAACATATATGGGTCTATTTAGAAATGTCATTTTTAAATATGCTAATTTGTACTAAAGAAGTACAGCTCATGTGCTACAAAATGCTATTCACAATCCTCCAGATAGAGACCCTAGTCGCCACATCTCCTATCTTTTCTATACAGTGATCACAATCAAGAAGCAGCAGATCTCCGCACATGTAAGTGAACATCAAAAATATTTGTGGAAAGGATAAGGTGTGGGACAGGAAAATGGTCAAATGCCCTACCTCACGCCACGTCCCCCCACACATGTATGAAAACCATAGTGTTGGGCACCGACGGGTGGTTGGGCGCATGGTGGCTGCACCCAACCCCCAACTGCACACGGCCAAAGGTGGTGTGCTGCGGGCAATTGCGACGGTTTGGTATGGTAATGAAATCTTACTTCACAGTAAAAAATCCTTAGGAATTAACTGATAAAACCAACAATTAAAGTGACTTATAGTTAAGCGTGGCGATACCTTATTTTATATTTTTTTAAAAACCTTAGCAATTCACAAAAAAAAGCAAAGGTTAAAGTGACGTTACAGTTAGATGAAAAGGTCAGTTAAAAATACCATTTTAAACTTAAAAAAACACTGAAATTCACTAGCTATAATTAACTAAAGTAACTATAACTTGCGCACTCACCATGTACCTCTTATGACCTCATATATGACATCACTCATAACATGTTCTATGATATCATTGATAACATTCCTGATGACATATGAAATGACATCTTTAATGACATCACTGTGCATAGCAAGTGCGCAGGATGTTGCAGGCAACAGCCCAATGCCCGCTGTGCTTGGACTATTGCCAGGCGATCGACCAACCCCTTGCGAGCAGCCAAACCCCTTGGGCCACATCCCACATTTGCCTTGTTTCATTATTTACTTATGTATTTTGCAGTACCCCGGTACTCTTGTTATACCACAGCTGAAACCCCACCCGCAAACCATTAGACCGTGCCAGCTTCACTTGACGATGCTTGTGTGGTCTTGCGATACCACAGCTCCCATGAGACTCTTGTGTGATCCAGCGTGCCCCCCTTCCCCCATGTGGAACCTACTGCTGGACCTGCAGCATGAAAAAAAAAGATCACTCTGGGACAAACACAAGTGGCAGGAGGTCAGGGTTCCCCTACCCTGCTCTCTTGTACTGAATGTTTTTTATTAACTCTAGCCCTTTCGCTGCTAGGCCTTCCCCCCCTGTGCTAAGCTTTTTTGTTATTTGGGGTAGTTCACGATTAGGCCCCAGTAACTTTTTGTCCACATAAGGTATCCACGCCAAATTTGCATCCTTTTCTTCCAACATACTGAGGATTCTAAAGGTACCCATGGTTTGTGGATTCCCCTGGAGGGGACCCAGAAATTAGCCAAAATACAGCTGTATATATATTTTTTTTAAATGGGGAAAAAGTGCTGCAGAAGAAAGCATCTGGTTTTTTCCCGGCAAATGGTATCAACAAAGGGTTTGTGGTGGTGAAATCACCATCTTTCTAGCTTTCAGGGACCGACATTGTTTTGTCAGAAAACCAAAAACATGTTCACAGTTTTGGCATTTTACTGGGACATAGCCTATTTTTGCTACTTTTTGTGCTTTCAACCTCCTTCCAGGTAGTGGTAGAAATGGGTGTAAAAGCAATAATGAATCCTGGAAAGCTATACATTTCTGAACAGTAGACAAAATTCTAAATTCAGCAAGGGGTAATTTGTGTAGATCCTTCAAGGTTTTTTTTATAGTAACTAACAGTTGAAAATAAAAAATAATTGAAAATGAGTTAAAAAAAACAGCCATTTGTGCCAACGTTTTCACAGAATAATTGATTTATTTTTGAAAGCAATATACTGTTACATTTGCTGGACCCTTCTGGTCGTGGGGATATATAGGATTTGTAGTGGATGCTGGGAGAGTTCACTAGTTTATGTTACCCAGAATCCCGTGCAAACCTCAAACTTTGTAAATGAAAAAACACATTTTCCTCACATTTCTGTGATGGAAAGTACTGGAATCTGTGTGGATCCACAAAATTCCACCCACCTCGCATTACCCAAAGTCTCCCGATAAAAATGGTACCTCACTTGTGTGGGTATGCCTAGTGCCCGTGACAGAAAACGGGTCAAAACGCAACGTGGATGCACCACATTTTTACAGTGAAAACTGATCCTTTTTTTGCAAAGTGCCTAGCTGTGGATTTTGAACCCTAGCTCCGCCGGCACCTAGGGAAACCTAGCAAACCTATATATTTTTTAAAACCAGACACAAAGGGGAATCCAGGATGGGGTGACTTGTGTGGCTCTCACCAGGTTCTGTTAACAAGAATCCCTTGCAAACCTCAAACTTTGTAAAAAAACACATTTCCCTCACATTTCTGTGATGGAAATTTCTGGAATCTGCGTGGATCAACAAAATTCTACCAACTCCGCATTCCCCAAAGTCTCCCAATACAAATGGTACCTCACTTGTGTGGGTAGGCCTAGTGCCTGCGACAGGAAACGGGCCAACACGCAACGTGGATACACCACATTTTTATAGTAAAAACTGACCCTTTTTTGCAAAGTGCCTAGCTGTGGATTTTGAACCCTAGCTCTGCCGGCACCTAGGGAAACCTAGAAAACCTATACATTTTTGAGAACCAGACACCAAGTGGAATCCAGGATGGGGTGACTTGTGTGGCTCTCACCAGGTTCTGTTACCCAGAATCCCTTGCAAACCTCAAACTTTGTAAAAAAAAACACATTTTCCTCACAATTTTTTGATGGAAAGTTCTGGAATCTGCGTGGATCCACAAACTTCGACTCACCCCGCATTCTCCAGAGTCTCTTGATAAAAATGGTACCTCACTCGTGTGGGTGGGCCAAGTACCCGTGACAGGCAAGGGCCCAAAACATATTGTGGCGACATCAAAATTACCTTTCACAAAACGGCCTGGTTTTGCAAGGGGGGGCACCTGGATTTTTGGCCTCGGGCTCGGCAGCCATCGAAGGAAACCTACCAAACCCACACATTTCTGAAAAATAGACACTCTGGGGAGTCCAGGGAGGTATGACTTGCATGGATCCCCGAATGTTTTCCTACCCAGAATCCCCTGCAAACCTCAAATGTAGCTGAAAAAAATCAAATTTTTCTCAAATTTCTGTGTGGGAAAGTAGTGGGATCAGTGGGCTGACATAAATTTCCTATCACCCAGCGTTCCCCCAGGTCTCCCGATAAAAATGGTACCTCACTCCTGTGGGTGGGCCAAGTACCCGTGACAGGCAAGGGCTCAAAACGTATTGTGGCAACATCAAAATTACCTATCACAAAACGACCTGGTTTTGCAAGGGGGGCACCTGGGTTTTTGGCCTCGGGCTCGGCAGCCATCTAAGGAAACCTACCAAACCCACACATTTCTGAAAGCCCTCCCAGGGAGTCCAGGGAGGTATGGCTTGTGTGGATCCCCCGTTTTCCTAGCCAGAAGCCCCTGCAAACCCCAAATTTAGCTGAAAAAAATCACTTTTTCCACACATTTTAGTGTGCCGGCACAAGTGTCCTACCACCCAGCTTTCCTATTTGTCTCCCGAGTAAAATTATATGTAATTTTGCAAGGGGTGGGGGCATTGGCATGCCCATCTTCGGCAGCCCCCACCGCTAAATTGAATGAAAAAAAATCCCTGGCATCTAGTTGGCTTTCTGCCCCCCCGGGGGGCAGATTGGGGGCTACTGCTCCCATTTGCCCTCCGGGGGGCAGAAAGAATGATTTTCCCCAATTAATTTTGGGGGAGCAAAGGCCCTTGCTCAAGGGGCCACTTCCCCCTCCCTGGTGCCTAGTGGGTGGATCCTGCTTGGGGATCGCCCTCCGATACCTCTACTGACTTTCTACGTGCTCAGGGGGCTGAGATAGCCCCCTGAGCACATAGAAAGTGAAACTGAAATCGGCTCATTTCAGTTTCGGTTTCACTGAAATGACATCAGCACCACGTGCGTGCTGCTCATCATTTCAGGGAAACCACAGGAACAGCCTGGGTTGCTGGGGAAGCTTTTCCCCAGCTCCCGAGGCTGTTGGGGGTGAAAGGGAATCCGACACACATGAGCACTTATGCATAAGACGGCTCCTGCGAATCCGACGCATGGAAGGGGCTAGACATGGAGACATAGTTGCCGAGTCCTGAAATGGCTGTCACAACATGTCCGTACATGTTGCAGCTAGCCATTCAGATTGCAGAACAAAGCTGACTGAGGAAACAAGCCCTATTGGCCAATCAATTTCTTTTATTGTTTATGTTTGCGGCACTTCGAAAGTATCACAGGACTTTAGTGGGACCAACTTTCCAGATATCTGGACTAGAGATGTTTAAAGTGCGGACATTTATTTCCTTATGCTCAGTGAAAAGTCTGAAACATTATTCATTGCTGTTGTTGGGTGATTCACTGACCGATTTACATACAGTTCAATTTGCAGTATGATTGTAAGCGTTGTTAAACTGGTGTATACCGTTGTGCTAATTTCTTGCATATGTAATAGTTTACTGAGCTAACTCGAAATTGTGCCCCCTCCATTCCCTGTATTGTCATCAATGATGTCATTTGGGATGTCATCAATAATGTCCTTGAACTGCTCATGAGTGATGCAATCTGTGATGCAATATATGAGGTCATTAGCAGAACATTTACACCAAATAACAAAAAGCATGCTTTCTGGATAAAGGTCTAGCGTTTTTTCAAATTTGGTGTAATTTGCAAACTTTCATTAAATGGTGACAAAGTTCTCAGCAAATCAAAAAATCAATTTCCTATGGAAACCCAGTCCTAAATAGAGCTAGACAGTGGGGACTGCCACTGTTTAATTATTTTATATTTTAGAAATATGTGTGTGTGTGTGCTCGCACCATTTGCAACCATTTTGTCTTTGCTCTATATGTCTCCTTCTTTGCTGGTCATATGGTGGGAGACCTTAATTTTTGGGAGCCAGTGTGTGTTTCTCATTATCAATCATTTTATTCCAATTTTGAAAGCCATTTTCAGGGAACATTGATTTTAGAAGCCCACGTCATTTTTAGACTCAATAGCCCCAGCCATGACTGCAGACACTGCAACACTAAGATCTGCTTTGGTTTTAGTGGTGGTGGTATACGGTTGATCTTTGGGTGATCCCATCAACTTCCTTCCCACAAGAGGGTGCAGCAGGTAGAACATATTGTACATGTTAGCAGAAAAACGAAGCTTTTATGTTAGTGGTCTTTCTTGTGTTGGCAATAGACTTCTCACCGGGTGTTTTGTTGGTAGGAGCTTATTTCTTTTTGTGCCATCATCTTGACTTCTCTTTGGTTAGCATGTAACAGAGACCTGGCTGGCATGTACTAGAGACATCTCTGGAGTTCTATGGCAGTTATTTCACAGATGTCTCGATATCAGTTTTATCCACCTGCAAGCAATACAAAAATAAAAAAGGAAGACTTGACTTGAACGACCTTCAACTTGGTCATTCAGGTGAATGCAATACAAGTCATCATAAAATATAACACTAACAACCATTTGTAAACTAACTGTTTGACAAAAATCAATGATAAGATGATTTTACAGAAATTAAAATGCAATGTTCACTACTAAAAACGTTCTGGATACTGGCAGTGAATATGACATACGGCAACTGCACCAGACACAGAGGACTGTGTTAAAAAGAATAAGATGATATATAGCTGGGGCATTGAATGGCCACAGGGCCTTTATGAAAGCCAAGGGTAACCTGCCAACATAATTTAAATTCATTAAAAATAATCACCATATCCTGCCCCAAGAGGCCCAACTGCCATGTCAGACAATGTAAAATAACTTTAAAAAATGGTGGCTAAGCACATGGTTTAACAAGGAAGTAAAAGGCATGGACATTTAAGAGAAAATGACCACCTTACAAGCACACACTGGGTCCATAAAACATTGGACGAGTTCATGGCTTGGCTGGGAGGAAAAAGGCATGGAAAACATAGAGAAAATGGCCACTTAACCTTCACACAATAGTTTCACGAACTGGTGAATGAACACACAGCAAGTGAAGAAACAATGACAAAATGACCATTTGAGACAACCTCTTGTTTCACAAATTGATAAGCAAGCACATGGGTTTGCAAGGAAGGAGAAGGCATGGAGAACAAAGAGAAAATGGCCCTTTAACAGGCAAATACTGCTTTCACAAACTAGTGAATGAGGACATATCTATGTAAGAAAGCAAAAGGTAAGTACACACTGGTTTCACAAAACAGTAGACAAGTTCATGGGTTGCCAAGTAAGAAGAAGGCACGGAGAACAAAGAGAAAAAGGTCACCTAACAAACACCCAGTGGTTTCACAAAACAGTGGACGAGCAGATGGCATGACCAGAAACGAAAAGGCATGGAGAACAAAGAAAAAATTGACATTTAACATGCACACAGTGGATTCACAGAATGGTGGATGAGCATATAGTAAGTCAGGAAGCCTAGAGGACAACAAGAAAATAGCCACATAACAGACAAACACTTTCTTCACAAAATAATGGAAAGGACATAGTTCCACAAACTAGTGACCAAGCATGTCTTGGCAAGAAAGAAGGCATGGAGAACAAAGAGAAAATAACCACTGAACGAAAACACACTGGTTCACATAATGGTGGAAAAACACATTGCAAGCAAGCTAGAGGCATGGAGGAAAAAGAAAAAAAACAACCACATAACAGACATACACTGGTTTCAAGAATTGGTGGATAAGCACATGAAATTGGCAAGCAAAGACAAGACATGGATGCCAAAGAGTAGATGGCTGCCTGACCTGGAGCAACTCATCCCAACCACCAACATACACATGCAGCACTGCAGTGCAAAGAGTGCACAAATATATACCTTAAATGTGACTAGGCTTATCTACAGACCTATACGCAACTAGCAAATCAGCAGCTATAATGAAAGAAAAATGAAGTAAATCCAAAAATGATAAAAGCACAGCAGCATGAAAACTAGCAAAAATGAAATAAAATATAATTTTTTATTTCTCCAAAAGCAAAAATCCCTAGGCAACTATTACTCTAGCCTTTAACATTACTGCAATGCACATTATTCGATCATCTCACACACAAATACATGCTCAAAATTGTGGAATGCAAGGGAAACAAGTACTCAGAACACAGGAAAATGAATGGCTCCCTGGGACTGTTCCCCTCCCTGCTACCAACAGCTATATAGAAAAAATGTCCTAAACTTGGCATGAATTCAAGACCAGCAGAGGCACCGAAAATATCACTAGCAGAGCAGCACTCATGAAAAATCCCTTAAACTAACTGTGAAAAAAATATACGACCCAAATAGTTAAGCATCACGTTATAATAACAAAGACAGAGAGCACAAGGAAAATGAGGAAATGTATCTACAGGCCTCCACCACCAACCCAAAAGACCCATGGCCTATGCACTCCACTCACGGGAATGCCCTATATCTCCTAGTACAGATTCGGGTTCCCCCAGGAAAAAACACACAAATTAAAGTAAATGACAAAAGAAAGATGGTGATGCCTGTCCTCCCTCAGACATCAGCCTGTAAAAATATTTTGCAAATTACTGTAATAAACGTACATGATTTTCTGAAAAACAATACTGATAATCCCATGGTGAATGATGCAGCAGAGATCACAGACAAAAGATGAGTGATGCTTTCCCTTCAGTATCCAAATCCAAAATGTCCAAGGAGTCAACAAAGAACAGGGACAGGAAGAGGATGTTGCTGTTGTATGTCAGTAGCCTCACTCTCAATTGAACTTCCTCTGTAAAAGGAATGGATTTTGCACAAAATAAGTTGCTCAAATGGTGTTGTCACATAAAAAAAATCCACTCAAATTGAATTTCACTCAATAATCATTGAATTAGCAACACACAACAGCAAGTACAACAGCTCCTTACATTCGGGAAAGATTGCTAGCATTGTCCTCATGTTCCCAGAATGCTTTTACCTGAACAAAAATGTATTTATGCTACATGGTTTAATGGCATAATCTCTGCATTACGTATCACAAGTATACCCCCTTTTATGCCTCTGTAGTAGACATTTTACCCATAATTAGTTGGTAGATCTGTGCATAGGAATGGAAGGATACTAGTGCTAACCCTTGTTTTGGGAAAAATGTTTTTGCCCCCTCCAGTCACTACTTTGTTGTCATTTCAGTCGCAATTTGGATCAGACCCCAGGACAGCATGCATAGAATATAGCATCAAGTCAGCCCCATTCAAAAATTGCCAGTGTTTTTCTCAGTTTTGACCAGCCTCGGGACATACATTCATTGGTTTCTGTCCTCAATCCACGTGTAGTAGAACTTAGATAGCGAGCTGGAGGGTGGTTAGGTCATATTACTCAAGTCTTGTCACCTTTCATTCCCTTCTCCCACTTCTTTGAGACATCAAATACAATATAGTGGATGCTGGGAGAGTGCCTATGCTGCTCCTGGATACAAATGGCAGAGGAGTGGGCAGCACAAGCAAATGAACTATGGCTGGAACATCTGCAGCCTCCTGCACACATGCTGTGTTCCTATTGGTGCTTAGCAAACATCCTTGGGAGCCTGATGCACAGAGCATTCACTACAGCACACCTCTTCCTTGTACATTCCTTCCTCTCCCCACCAGACATTTGCGTGAATGTGCAGTGACCAGTACCTCAAAGGTTGTGCAGTCACTGTTTTGGTGTCTTTGCGCATGTCTGTAATAAACTGGACCTTTGCAGATCCCCCCCCCCCACTTTTAGCTGCTAGATGCTGCGTTTATTGATGGGAAAGTGCGCTGGGTCCAGCTAACCAGACTCCAGCACCAGTGTTCTTTCCCTTAAACTGTAATGTGAATTAGTACACCCAATTGACAAGTGTTTTTACACCCCTGTAAGGCCCTAGTATACGGTATCAGTGGTAGCCAGGGCAGGGATGTAAAAGGGGCACCAAGGCTGCAGCACTTATTGTGCCACCCTGAGTGACCCGAGTGAAACCAAAGGCTGCAGGTCTGCCATGTCAGCCCTGCACAAGCAGCTTGCCTTCTCAAGTTCGACCCTGCACACACCATGCTTGACAGGGTCACCTCACTGCATTTAATATATGTCAGTCACCCCTAAGGTAGTCCTCCTACAGCTCAGGAGGCAGGGTGCATTGTATCATATGTGTGTAAATATATGTGGAAGCATATATTGCCCTGTGATAGAGTTCTAAACGTAATTTTACCGCAAGTGACCAACCCTCCATAGGATAGCATGGGCTGGATACTGGACATACCCCTGATTTCCAGCTCCTTTATGGAACGGTCGATTGTCTTCGTGTTTGGTATCAAACACCATGCTTTTTAACACCTGACAAAATGGTGGTGTCAACGTTTAACCAGCATGTTCCTAGGTGGCACTTTAGACAGTGCCCACCAAGTTAACCCAGTGTTCTCATGCCTTGGCAGGCTTTTCTGAGGGTTTGCCGTTATGACAGAAGTCTGACCTCATGCTGGGAAGTGGGTGCCGCTCCCAGAGGCCAGAGACCAAGACCTGTGTGTTGAGGAGGTGACACCTTCGTTCACACAGGATGGCTAGTGATTGGATCATCATGGCAGTGAGCCTCAAAGGCTTCACCGGCATCATGGAACAAAGGAACTTGTACCCCACTCGAGGACAAAGCCTCCCCCTCCCCAGGCATTGTTTTCGCGGGCAGGCAATAAATTAGCTATGCAGGAGGCATGCACCTCCGCAAGGCTGACCACACCTCTAATGTGTCGCGGCTGAGGTGTACAGTCGAGGACAGTTTTGTCCAGCTGGAATTTAGGCTAAAAAACTGGTTCTGACTAGTTTTAGTGACATACTCCCACCGAATATGGTCACTACCGGGGCAGATTAGCAGCCGGACTAGATGCCTATTGGCTACTAGTCCTCACACCCACTAACACCACCTAAATCCAGGATTTAAGGGGCACCCCAGACACCAGAACCTTAGATTCGATGTGATAACAAGAAGAGACCCATTTCCACAACAAGGCGGCACTCCATGAAGAGAGGCGCTAAGCTCTGCACCTGTGGTAGCCATCCTGCACCCGCTGGATTGCAACTTGACCAAGGCACGAGGTCCGTTCCAAAAGGAAGGTGAACCCCTCTGCAAACTCCATACTTCACAAGAACTCCCTTGTGTTAGAGGAACTAGTCCCCGGCAGTCGGCAGGCATAAACCGCAAAATCCATGACCTTGAAGTATACTATACACTGAGCTGTCCGGCGTGGCTGCTCAAAGTCACTAAGCAGGTGGCTTCTGGGAACTGAAGCCCGACCCTCAGCAAGGCGCAGCTTTCTACACCGCTCCCCTGGTCCTCTGCAAGAAGATATAATCAACTGCAGTGGTTGCAGGTACCAAGGCTTCCTGGTGGTCAATCTGACTACTACCTGCTTTACTCAACACTTCAAGAGGAGAGATCCAACTACATGAACGACCAACCACCCCTTTGGCATCATCGTAAAGGTCCTGCATTTGTTTTCACTCTACCTTGCCACGCCTGTCAGCACTGCTGGCCATGTATCCATTCAACCTCATGGATACCCAAGAGCACCTCTGCACCGAGTCTGCCGAGCCAGATAGAGTCAATCTGCCTGGAGACTCCTGGTCCAGTGTCAGCTCCTTGATTAACTTCCAAAGGTTTTTGCCCAACATGACCCGCAAGTACCTATTTGTTAAGGTAGCCATTTAAAGACGGCAAGCCTGATTGACTGCTCTGTGTAACAGCTAAAGTGCACCTCTGCAGCCGGGTAAAATTGTGCTGACTGTTGTGAACTGGTCTAGGGACTCACAAGCCTTAAACCTGAGTGGGTTCCGTTGAACTCTTTCTTTAAGTAATCAATTGCATATATGTGTTTTTTCCATTGACTACAACGTTAATATTTTTCTACACTGCGAAGTACTGATTTATTTAATGCTTTAAAATAGATAGCTTCGGTTATCCTGTATGTATCGATTTTATTTTGGTGTCTAAAAATATATACAAATCACAGCTATTATTATAAATTGGTGTTGGGTTTCTCTTGAGTTGTGACAATTACTTATCATCCATGTTGGTGATGTGAAATGCCTAACACATGTTCCTCTAAGTAGCCTATCTGCTCTTTGGCACTCTTCCAGGCCTAAGAGAAGGTGTATGAGAGAGTACCCAGAGTCCATCTTTGTGTATTGTGCTAGTATTACATGGTAAGGGACCCTCGCCACACCACATAATACTTTCACCTTGCATCACTGTCCGTAGGAGTTTCCTAAACAACTGGAAACAACCTTTGCTGCATTGATAATAAATACTTGTTTTTCTTGAAATACAAATATAAGATGGAGATATGTTGCTTTATAAACACAATTGGGAACATTTTCCAATCAGCAGAACTTTCTAATGTGTCTTTTTTATTACATTTTATGGCAACTGGTGGTGTCCATTCTAATATGGCTGCTTTGATTCTTCTGTACAGGGCCCCATTATTCTCCTTTCAAACCCAGTGCTTTATGTCTCTTTTCACAGAGACCATCAGCCAACATCAAGGAGATGTCTGACCAAAACATTGATAGCCATTATTTCCTAGTCAAATAACAACACAAAGGAGACAAAGGAAATGCTTGCACTGCAAAGTTTCATGTGATTATGCACAAACTAAATGTCTATTGTGTAGTGTATTTAGAACCTTATCATGATATGGATGAAAAATGTTGGTGTAGATTGCACACCTGCTAACTTGCTTTAGCATTAGGTGCACAAATTAAAGAGTGCCCAATTTACATATGGTTTTAGTTTTACATCTCTTAAATGGGAGTACAGCTTGAATATCACACTATTCTGCATTTTAAGGTGCACAGACTGCGCAGGTGTGCTATTTTATCCCACAAATAGGGGCAAGTTTCAATCTGCCACAAATCGCTAGAGTAAATACCCATGATCTGCACCAATATTGTATTCCCATTTTGGCTGTAAAAGGGGAGTTTGGGCTCAGAACAGGATTACCGACCCAATCATGACTTTAGTTTTCTAAAATCCTTCTTTTGATACAAAATTTGTAAAATGTATTCAAAATTCCAATGCTCAGTTTTTATTTTTGAGTGACCCATCAACACATTTTGCACATGAGGTTGACAAATTTCCCATTAGAGAATTATTTTAGTATAGGTGTTTTAAGAATAATTAGTAAGAGCAAGTCTAGTTATCCATCAAATTGTTCTTCATTCATTGTTTTAGCGTGTTTCCCGCATTTTGTTAGTGATATGTACATGAGGATATTATCAGTAAATTGAAATATTCCCATTCAATGTGGCAGTCTCTGTGTATCGTCAAACAATGTTTTTTCTTCTCTATTCTTGCTGTGCTGAAATACAAGGGTTGCAGATTGTGATTGAGCAGCCACTTTGGCACAGTGTAAGAGTTTTACTGTGTCTACAGTCAAGAACGGGCAATTATTGTCCAGTTCAAATGTGACCCTCAGTAGAGGCTCTGAGAAGTGGCATGGATGGATTCTTATAGGGACTGCTGAAGGCCTCCTTACAGTGTATCAACCTTTGTTTAGTTATTAACATTTACCAACACATAACACTCTTTAGATCTCCATTAATATTCCATATGACTATTTCCCATAGTTGAGGGGTTCATAGGTTGCTGCCTTAGGAATTGCCATGGCTCAGTCTACCAAACATTTTTAAGCATCATTCCAAGGCTATCAAATGGACTGCACCATATGATTCATTTTCAGGAAGACTGTTGCATCTTTGGACATTGGTCAAAGGGTAGATAAAAATAATGAATGTGTCAGTGATTGAGTGCATAGATGAATGGGTGAGTTAATACATTCACACACTCATGTGGTGGAAGTCCTATTGGAAGCTATTTCCAACTCTCCTTCTGCTCTTCACTCACCCATTCATCCACTATCTATCCAGTCATTCACCCATTCACCCATGCACCTTCACCCACTCACATACCCCTGCATTTAATGATCCGCTGAACCATGCAAATTCACACAAACCGATATACAATCACCCATCAACTATCTAGCACTTTCATTAATAAAAATTCAGGCTATGTGCTTTACAAGTGATTGTTTACATTTCTCGGGATCCAATCCACAGTAGTTTTAACTTGATACAATAGGGTTATTCAGACTCATGCGCTGCTACTCAATGAGATGCAATTAGCATTTCCATCCATTTTAGAACTAGCACCCAGTAGGAGTCAAAATCAAACTACACTTTCTACAGGTTTTGCATAGATGCTTATCACCTTCTTGTAAATAATGATAATTGCTCTTATAAAATATTATATAAAGGGTAATATCATCAAAATGGGTGCAAAAAATATTTGACTATGTTGGTTGCATTTGCTTACACTCACTTCTTAATCAGATGTAAAACACACTACTTTGGGCTTAAAATAATGTCCTCGGCGACCAGACATCACTTCTCAACTATTCTATTTGTTGGTTTCACAATAACAAATTACTGCCATACAGAAATATCAATAATGCTAAAACTATTACTGATATTTTCCCGAATTATGGATCCAAAAAGCTCTTAAATGTATTTATAAGACATTCCCAAGATCTGTGATTACATTCTTCACACAGCTCAGAAAGGCTTTGAACTCATTGAATGCTCTGCTGAGAAAATCTATAAAATTAAACTTAGTATCTTACCGTCTCACAATCTTTAGTTTGTTTGGGTGAAAAAAAAATGAGGTGTCAAATTGTGAATTCTCACACTTGCCATTTGTTGTTGTACTCAAAAAATTTAACTACATAGGTGACCAGATGTCCATCTCCTTCACGAAAGAGAACATTGGAAAGCTTGCATGTGCTGTCTCCAATTCCTACATTTCTCATTGTCCACATGAGAACGTCCTACCATTCTGTATGTAGATAAGGTTATCCTACTGCTAAAAAAGTTTCAAGTTGACCCATTTGACTTGAACAGCTAAAGGTCTCTCACTGGTTTTTTACTATCAGTGAAAACTATTGAGAACTGCGTGGCCAGGCATTTGAATTCATAGGTAACAGAAAACAATTTGGTAGGCGCATTGATTTTTTTCCATTTTCCCATTTTAGTATGGACCATGGGATAGCAGAACCCAATCTACAGACTACATCTTGTTTTTCCATAAAGTTTCAACTTTAAGTGTATGGAATATTTCACTAATGGTTCACCATGCTCTTCCAGGACCACGTACATATGTTAAAGATTATATATTCACTGTAGCCTACGGTTTCTTCACTTTAATGAGGCACCTCAAAGAATCAATATTTTCATCACCATTTAACACTTACATAAAGTACCTTTATGACTTGATTATATTTGCCCATAACCATCAACAAAGCTTCCGATAATGCTTAGCTTTATTGAAAGGTTATCGGAGGACATAATATCACCCACATTAGTAACTGTCAATGCAGAGTTTGAACCACTTTCAGATATTGAATCACCAAAAGATAAAGGGGCATATTATCAAGGGCTTTATCGCCGCTTCAGCTGCACTTTTTGCCGCTAAAGCGGCGATAAGTTTATCGCCCTATTAGCAAGCTGTCGCTAACAGGCGTTAGCGACAGCTTTCAGGCGTTAGAGGCCGGGATTTACATCGCCTTGCATGTCAGCGATAATTATCGCTAATGACATGCAAGGAAGGAGTTCCCTACTAAAAGCGACTAGAAACAGTCGCTTACACCACTACCCCCTATTAGCAAGGCAGGCGAAGCGATAAAATAATTCGCGCTAAGCGCGTTTATCGCTAGATTTTATCACCTGCTGGTGAGGATGACTTACCTGTTTAAAGTATAGGAGGTGGATTCTAATGCTGAATCCACCTTAGCGATAATGCGAGAATATCGCTTCTTTTCCAGCGATATTCTCACATTTTGCCGCTATCGCTGGAAATTTTATCGCTATGGAGATAAACCTTGTTAATAGGGTGTTATCTCAGCGATATTTTCCAGCGATAGGCGGCGTTAACCAAAGTCGCGCTAAGCGCGGTTAGCGATAATTATCGCTATTCCTTGGTAATATGCCCCAGAATTCCTACTCCTGAACCCATCATCAACTTTCTCTTCTGACTTTGGGTTTCTCTGAAATACTTTCCCCCTCGCGGGTCTGCCTGATCCGATCGTCTTTCCAATCCCTTTTTTACTTCTCCCCCTCTACGCCCCTTCAGACGTTTTGTCTTTGTTATGTTTTACTTTAGAACTCATGTCACTGTGTAACACTGTCTTTTCCTATTGGTATTTTAGGCTCCAGTAACTAATGTAGTTTTGTAACTCGTGATTCCTCATGTAAAGCGCTCTGATACCTCCGGGTCTAGCCAGCGCTATATAAAACTCTTCAAATAAATAAATAAATAACCTTCCAATGCACAACTGGGTCTTGATAATTAGTAAACTTGGAATCTCTCAGTCTTTACTAGATACTATTGCAAAATAATTAGCTTTTCTTTCTGGAAAGCAGACTATAACTTGAAAAATCACATGAAAGATGTAGCTGAAGATGTTCAATTTGACTAAAATGGAATAACAGAAACATCCACAAGATCAGGTTAAAAATAACATTTATTTAACTAAAAATCTTGTGGTGGATAAAAGAGATTGAACATAGAGCTGGTAATATTTGATTACTGCCCTGCTGGAGTTAGGATTAATAAAATGCCTGTTTGAAAATATCAGCTTTCATGAGTTGACGGCTAAGGATCTTCCATAACCTTAATCCAAATGTCTTCAACCATGTATTAATCTCTAAAAGGAGCATTGTTGTAATAAAGTGACCTGGGGATGAACTCAGCTTCCTGAATAGAGGGAAGTAGCATGCCCATTTCAGAAAGCAGTCAGGACATTTGAGAGAATATGCCTCATGCATAACACAGAATGTTTTGAATTTACTGAAATGAAGGCTAGGGATATTTTGGCAATTAACTAACTTGACAGACTAAGGGCCTCATTTAGAGGCCTATTTATTAAAAAATCATGCAGGACAGCAAGTCACCTTGCTGCGCTGGGTGATAGTTCAGTTGACTGGGGGTGAGTGCTTGCAATGTTCCACACTCCGTCCATCATCCCCTTTGGTTTTGCTTTGTTCGCCCTAGTTGGCAGGGTATGCCCAGACGTGGGTCCCTTGCTCACTTTGCCACTGGATTCAGGCTAGCCTGGCTGATGACGGCTGTTAGCCAGAAACCGGTCCCAGGATGCTTGTTTCCGGTCCAGGGAAGACATGGCTTGGCAGTTCGGGCTGGACTGTTCCCATGAGGCACAGGGTCAGACTGATTTGCATATGGCCATGTCTGAACTGGGGTGGCGGAGTGAGCTAAAGAATGATGATGGATTAAACCCAGATCAGTTGACTGGGGGTGAGTGCTTGCAATGTTCAACACTCCGTCCATCATCCCCTTTGGTTTTGCTTTGTTCGCCCTAGTTGGCAGGGTATGCCCAGACGTGGGTCCCTTGCTCACTTTGCCACTGGATTCAGGCTAGCCTGGCTGATGACGGCTGTTAGCCAGAAACCGGTCCCAGGATGCTTGTTTCCGGTCCAGGGAAGACATGGCTTGGCAGTTCGGGCTGGACTGTTCCCATGAGGCACAGGGTCAGACTGATTTGCATATGGCCATGTCTGAACTGGGGTGGCGGGAGTGAGCTAAAGAATGATGATGGATTAAACTCAGATCAGTTGACTGGGGGTGAGTGCTTGCAATGTTCAACACTCAGTCCATCATCCCCTTTGGTTTTGCTTTGTTCGCCCTAGTTGGCAGGGTATGCCCAGACGTGGGTCCCTTGCTCACTTTGCCACTGGATTCAGGCTAGCCTGGCTGATGACGGCTGTTAGCCAGAAACCGGTCCCAGGATGCTTGTTTCCGGTCCAGGGAAGACATGGCTTGGCAGTTCGGGCTGGACTGTTCCCATGAGGCACAGGGTCAGACTGATTTGCATATGGCCATGTCTGAACTGGGGTGGCGGAGTGAGCTAAAGAATGATGATGGATTAAACCCAGATCAGTTGACTGGGGGTGAGTGCTTGCAATGTTCAACACTCCGTCCATCATCCCCTTTGGTTTTGCTTTGTTCGCCCTAGTTGGCAGGGTATGCCCAGACGTGGGTCCCTTGCTCACTTTGCCACTGGATTCAGGCTAGCCTGGCTGATGACGGCTGTTAGCCAGAAACCGGTCCCAGGATGCTTGTTTCCGGTCCAGGGAAGACATGGCTTGGCAGTTCGGGCTGGACTGTTCCCATGAGGCACAGGGTCAGACTGATTTGCATATGGCCATGTCTGAACTGGGAGTGGCGGAGTGAGCTAAAGAATGATGATGGATTAAACCCAGATCAGTTGACTGGGGGTGAGTGCTTGCAATGTTCAACACTCCGTCCATCATCCCCTTTGGTTTTGCTTTGTTCGCCCTAGTTGGCAGGGTATGCCCAGACGTGGGTCCCTTGCTCACTTTGCCACTGGATTCAGGCTAGCCTGGCTGATGACGGCTGTTAGCCAGAAACCGGTCCCAGGATGCTTGTTTCCGGTCCAGGGAAGACATGGCTTGGCAGTTCGGGCTGGACTGTTCCCATGAGGCACAGGGTCAGACTGATTTGCATATGGCCATGTCTGAACTGGGGTGGCGGAGTGAGCTAAAGAATGATGATGGATTAAACCCAGATCAGTTGACTGGGGGTGAGTGCTTGCAATGTTCAACACTCCGTCCATCATCCCCTTTGGTTTTGCTTTGTTCGCCCTAGTTGGCAGGGTATGCCCAGACGTGGGTCCCTTGCTCACTTTGCCACTGGATTCAGGCTAGCCTGGCTGATGACGGCTGTTAGCCAGAAACCGGTCCCAGGATGCTTGTTTCCGGTCCAGGGAAGACATGGCTTGGCAGTTCGGGCTGGACTGTTCCCATGAGGCACAGGGTCAGACTGATTTGCATATGGCCATGTCTGAACTGGGGTGGCGGAGTGAGCTAAAGAATGATGATGGATTAAACCCAGATCAGTTGACTGGGGGAGAGTGCTTGCAATGTTCAACACTCCGTCCATCATCCCCTTTGGTTTTGCGTGATAGGGTAAGGGCAGGAAGGCGCCGTATCTAACATTATATGGCATATTCCTGTCTTTTTCCTGCGCTGGCGCAGAATTTGCTGCCTAGTGCCAATGCAGGCACCCTTGCACCATGGTGTAAAGGAGCCTGCTTTGTAAGTAGGATTGTTTTTGTGCAGGAAGGTACATCTTCCTACACAATAAACAATCCTAAGAGGCATTTTCCTCTTTCTATGTGTGCTGCACAATGCAGCACACATAGAAAGAGGAAGTAACTAGGAGAAATAAAGACATTTCTCCTTGTTACACCTCACTTGGGGAGGCGAAGCGTTTTTGACACATTCCCTGGTCTACAGTAATGGTCTCTCTCACAATACGTCAAAATCTATAGGTGGATGTGTGGGAACACCAGCGCTACACCCATGGAAGGCCTCCCTGAGGCAGAGTACCGCAATGCAGTGATTTGCACTGTGTTGCATGATTCTAGATTTATTAAGTCAAGCAAGATGGCCCTGTGTTGCTTGATAAATCTAACTTAATAGTTGTGCCATTTTTTCACCTAATCGTGTGGCATAAGGGCGACACAAGTCTTTGATAAATTTGGTCCTTAGAGTTTAGCTGAATGGTGTATTCCCCAATTTTCTACAAAAATCACAGTTCCCCTGCTCCATTTACAGATGCGGGAACTGCTGGATTTCCAAAGGCAGAGTTTCAGCAGGCTCCACTATCTACTCTGACCTAATGGCCAATCCATGAGGGCCATCAAGTCACTGTTCAAGGTCATCTCAACCCATTTAGTGCGTGGCAACCGTAATTTGTTTTCCATGTAAGGCATAATGGTTCCATTCAAGGAAATTGGACACTGGTTATTTGGTTCACTCAAAGTGGGACTTTATTTGACAGAACAAAATATTTTGATGGATGGGTGCTTCAAAGGCATTCACTGAGCAAAGGATCACTTACTTCCGTGGACCTGCCACAGTGATGGCTACACTGAAAGCATAAAGATCTCTGTCAGGCAGGCGGTGAGCGCCAAATCTGTCAGGTGGCACTCTGCCAGGAAAAGATAGATCACAGCATCTGCAAATCTGGCACCCAACTGGCACCTCTCTGGATTCTATAAGATATCCTCAATGTTAAGAATTCCCAATTGGAAACAATGATTTAATATTTGCAACTGCATAGATATTTTGGAAATATGGAGGATGTAAAAAAGCACAGATATCCAGCTACTTTGGCTGCTACAGGGACACATTATCCGTATTTGCTTCCAATAGATACCTCTTTACTCTTTCCATCAGGCACTGTGTAGGTTAAATGAACCATTGAAATAATTCCCTACGCAGTTCCTCCCATTCCCAGTGGCCCTACCTTTGTAACTATATGCTTAGGCCATTATTTTTCTTTGCTTTCTTTTATAGTAGGTAAAATTGTGTCAGCCCCACTTAGGGCTTCTCTGGGTAGCACCATATTTAATTTAATGGGGTACACACAATCATCACTCCTTGTAGCCTTTTTTTTACAGCTGCCCCAGGAGTAAGAAGCTCAATATAAGCCACCAGTGAATAGTGATTGCTAGCACTCTATTTATCCCCAGTGGAACAAAACCAACATCTCAAGTAACATGTCATCACATTCTTTTAGGTAGTTAGAGACTTCCCTTTCTTTTTATTCTTTCTTCTGCTATTGCTTTTCATTGTGTTCTTGCGCTTATCTCATTATGTTAACCTGAACAAACTATTTAATGCAATATCCATGTTGGGACTTTCACTCATGAGAGTTAATAAAAACTATGACCTGAAATGTGGCCCTGAGTAATTACCAGTGTCTTACATTTATTCAAGCCCTCCGCCTATCATGTTTTAGGTTTCTCAGTCAGATGCTGTGAGAAACTGGGTTGTTGGTTAGGGGGGCTGTGAGCCCGTCTCAAGCAACAGCCACAATCCTTGTCAGGGTGAACCACAAAAGTAACTAAATTAACTTGTGCTTAACCCTCTGATAGCTTGGCACAAATGCAGTCAGGCTTAACTTAGAGGCAATGAGTAAAGTATTTATTGAGCACCTAAGCAAAACTAAAGTGAAAATAGAACACAAAAATAGAGTAAGATTTAATAATCTATTTGATAACAAAACAACAAAAATACAGCCAGAAGTACCGGAGATATGCAATTTCAAAAGATTAAAGCTAAGTATAGCATCTAAAAGTACAAACTGCCACTCACGGTTATCTGGTCGTGCTAGACAGGTGAAAGTCACAAGTTCAGACTGACCACAATGGAGCATGGGCCAAATGCAGGGGCCAAGTTAGTCCCGCTGAAAAAATACCATCTAAAGTCTTACAGAAAGAGTTCTGTTCACAGTGGAGGAACTCCAAGGAGCAGAGAGAGCATCTCAAATGGTCGTCACTGTAGCACAAATAGCAGGCCAAGCATCACGGAAGGTCATCACTGTAGCACAAAGATCCTGTTGGACATCGCAGACAGTCGTTGCTGGGGCTTCACATTGTTGGTGAGTGTGGGCTGACAATGCTATAGCGCAATCTGTAGCTCTTGCGTTGCTGATTATCCCTGGATGTCGCTGAATCATGAAGATTCTGGTTCACCAAAGCTGCGGATAGGCTGTAGGCACGGGCAGCAATTCATTGGTGCAAACAGGCCCGTTCGCGGTCAAGAAGAGACCAAAACATCTGGATTCCTTGTTTTCTTCAAGGAAGAGCTCAACTGATGCTTCCCCAAGCGTGCAGGCCCTGAGAGGCACCTCTTGGGGATCAGGGACTGACTCCAGCAGAGGCCAGCAGGGCTCAAGTAGGTCCATCTGAAGTTTCAGGCAGGTCCACTGCAGCTGGTTCAGCAGGGCAGGTGAAGGGAGGCATCTGGAGCTTGTTATGTCCCTGTAGCTCAAAACAGGTCATTCAGCTGACCCTTGGATTCACTTCAACCTGGGATGAAGGGTGCAGGTCCAGTATTCCTTCTCAGACAGCAGGGCAAGCCTCAGGCAGGAGGGTAGTCTTCTGGCAGCAGGACAACCCTTCTTCTATAGTATCCATAGGTCCAGGAGTGTACTGAAGTGTGGGTTTGAGAGTCCCCCTTTTAGACCTCATGCCATCTTTGAAGTGGAAGAAACTTCTTGAGAGTTCCCCCTACGGAGGTGTCTGGAATTTCCTGCCTTCCTGTCCTGGTCTCAGTCTGTCTGCTGACACAATAGACTAGTGTGAAGTCCTTTGTATCTGAGCTGAGGCAGTGTCTCTAAAGTGCTAGTGTTCCAGGTGACAGCTCTGCCCTCCTCCTCTAGTCAAGATGGCCTATCCTGCCAACACCCAGACCCTTTATTGTATAGCTGTCTGGGAAGAATACACAAGACAAACCGTCAACTACATATACTTGTGTGACCCAGGCACAGGCTGTAATCCCCAGATGGTTAGGGCAAGAAAATGCCAACTTCATAAAAGTGTCTATCGTAATAGCGAGTGATGCAGTTAAGGTAGTGAGAAGCAGGATCAATTTAACCTATTATTCAGAGATACCCCCAAAACCATTGATTAATGAATGTTCCACTATTGAAGACATGCAACAATTACATGTTGAACTGACCACTGAAGGCCTCCAGTTTCCTTGTATTTTTCTCCCTGGTTCTCCTCCCCTACCCACATTTTTGGTATTGATGCACTAGATGGATATATCGCTAAATCAATAAGGGCACATAAACACTAAACAAACAGTGATAAACAGCAAAAGAAATTGTGACAAAGAAAACGTTTTTGCATTGGATCTCCTCTATCATTTTTTATGCAGTGTAAGAATGAACACTTTGCATTATTGACATTTATATAACCCAACAATTTACCTAAACAGTACATTACTCAACCAAACATAATTTGACCTGTTACGTGCAATATTAATTATATCCACATAGATAAGTGTCCAACATAAACAATAACTAGACAATTGTAAAATGTGTCCAATGAAAACAATGAAAGTTATACAAAATGAATCTCGATTAGGGATGCATTGTTCTCCCTCATATTTTTAGCCCTGTAGGTACCATGTGGCCCCCAGTGGCCGGGGTCGTTAAGTGCTTTTTGTTTTATGTAGGTATACTCTCCCAGACCTTCCCAGATCTTTCTCTTTTTTTTTTAGTGGAGGTATGTGCCACTTGACCACTTCTCAAAGTGCACCAACGCATTTAGACCTTCTCAGTGAGCCTAGGAATCTTTAAACGAAGATCTTCCTCATGGCTTTATACACTAGTATAAGACACTGTGTGTAAAAGAATGGGGGAGAAGGAAATATAGTGAATCTCCTGCCAGTGATAAGAATTTTATAACCCATATAGACACTTTTTGCTTCACGTACCCCTTCTAATGCTTGGGGTTTCTTCGAACTCCACGTTGGATATGGCTTATAGGTGGGTGGAGTGGAATAGGCAGGGTTCCTTAAACAGTCCGTAGTGCCTCTCGATCCATTCATCTCCCTAGCTGTATATATAAAAAGGCACAAATTAGTAATGACGATAGAGTGGGTGCTGAGGCTTTATGTTTATATCGGGGATCTATCATTTTTCTTAAGTGCTTTAAACCTGTGGACCGACATTGTGTGCTGTATGGGCAAACCTGCTTGCTTCTAGGCCTCCAGTGCTGTTGTGCCTGGGACCGTTTTCGGGTGATTACTCCTGGTCCTGTGGAGGGACATATGGAGGAACATATATTTAAATTACCCCATTATGAATACCAGGTGAAGGGTGCCTGTATGTTGGTTGTTCATAGCCTACCTGGATTCCTAGTTATCATGCCTTCAGATCTCCTTCTTTTTCCAATTGCTCACCAACTTCCCCATTCCTAGCAAAACAGAAGTTTGTAGCGTTGCCCTAGGGAATTGTAGTTTTCCCTTGGTGCTCCTGACCTATCATGGAGCTCGCTTTAGGGGTGTATACTTTCTATCATGCTGTGAATTTGTACAGTCACCTCTGGGAAATGTGGTTCTACCTCAGCACTCATAGCCAATCATGTGGCTTGGAGGATGTACCTTATCTTATTCTTTGGGTTAACACTGTCTCCTCCACTGCCCTTTCATACGCATTACTCCTCACACACAGTTGTATCACTTCCTCGTGTCATAAGCAAGGTTGACCATTCATTATAACAACCATGGGCCTGACAAGCTATTTCCACCAGCGCTTGTTAGGGATTCTGGGAGTTAGAGTCATGAACATTAATATTATTATACACCCACTAGATTGATTAACATTTCGCAGCACTCCATGGTAATAAACTCTGATCATATGCATGGTTGGACATTCATTTTATGAACTGTGGTGCTAGCAAGCAGTTTCTACTGGTGCTCATTAAGAATTATGGAAGTTGGACTCCCATTTCTTTTGCGTATTCCTATAAATGCATTCTCCCATAATACAGTATACACAATAAATTGTCTATCACATGTACAACACTACAGATGAATGATATTGTCATTATACAAATTTTGCAAACATGATATTCCTATCTTCGCCCAACCAAAAGTTATCACTTACTAAATCCAATAAGGTAACCCAATGTTATCCTATTGGAGAGGTAGGCCTCTAAAATGTGGAAAAAAAAATTGGAGATTTTGTTACCACCAAAACTTAAAAGTACATGTGCAATGTTTTAAAAATAATGCTCTCTCCTCAATGGGCTGTTTAGGGCCTACCCTAGTAGTAACTTCTATGTATTAAAGAGGAAGGTTTAGGCCTGATGAATGTTTTTTTGCCAGGTCAAAATGGCCGTTTAAAACTGCATACACAAGCTGCAATGGCAGGTCTGAGACAGGTTTAAAAAGGCTACTGAAGTGAGTGGCACAATAAGTGCTACAGGCCCACTACTAGTATTCAATTTACAGGCCCTGGGTACATGAAGTACCACTTTACTAGGTATTTACAAGTATATTAAATGTGCCAATTTGTTGTAAGTCAATTTTACCATGTTTAAAGGAGAGAGAATAAGCACGTTAGCATTGGTTCGTAGTGATAAAGTGCAGAGGTCCTAAGTCAAACAAAAATGAATTCAGCAAAACAGGAGGAGTGAAGGCAAAATGTTTGGGGTTGGCACTGCAGAAATGGGGCCGAACAAGGCTGAAACTGGTCAGCAGTTACACATGTTCCCATTTAGGTGGGACTTGGCCAGAGATTTAGGGCTGGACTGTTGTAAATCGAGCAGGACCAATGCTGATAAGTATTATGTTCATTTCTCTCTGGAGTGGCACAGTTGGAAAAGCAATTATGGACTGGAATGTGGCTGATTATTACCAGTGGTTTATAAGTATTCAAACGTTTCACCCATCACTTTTTTCGCTCTCACTTTCATTCATGATGTTATTCTCAGAAGAATGCAAATGGTCCTTTAATATTCTTGCTATCCCCACCCCCCATTTACATCTCCACATTACTGTTTCCAGGATCAAAATCACCCAAATTAAATGCATCTAGCACTTAGCAACCCTAGCAGCACCAATACGTTCCTTCACAATATCATCAGAAGCTGCACATTTACATTCCAATCCACCTATCTCGTGAACCGTTCTAGGTTTTGCTTCTCGCGTGTTGGCCACATCTTTAGTGGTAACTCTACTCCATTCCCCAGTGGTTTCTGTAAAGCGTTCTTTAAGAGAAGGTCAGACTCCTCCTTGTAGCATTCATCTTTGCATATGCATATAACCTTTGTGGCAAATGCCTGCTTGATTCCTATCTGTGGGCCAAGTGTTTTATTCATTAACTGTAGTTCTTTACGCTATCTATGAAATAGGTTAACCAAGGTTTATGTAAAAAAACGAGAGCTTTCAACATCACTGGCTTAAAAAGTGTGGATGAGAATTCATTCGCCTCTCTTGCTTAGTCATTCAGTCTTCACCATTTCAGATCATAAAAGCAGGGCTTCAGTTTCATACACGGTAATTGAATAAGCTTTAAATAAATTGACACATAGACTGTTGTCAATGCTCTCCATAATGAAGACGTCTGCATGGTGGAACATAGTAAACCAAAAAATGCACTGCAAATAAGCAGCCTAAAGTTTCTTCATGAATGTCCATCTCACAAGAGCACAACTAGCCATAAGTTCATGAACCTTGTCAAGACAACGTGAGTTGACAATTAACATAGATAGTTTTAAGTCAACTTTATTTATATATTAAATAGAAAGGCTGTAGACCAATCTTGGTCCCTCTCATTAACAGACCCTCACCAGATTTTAATATATTTTGGCCTGCATCTCTTACAGATCATGTTCACATTGGTAACCACTGTGAAATTCAGGTGAGATGCGAAGTTAGAAGGGTTAGTGGCCGCTCTTATGCATGGTACTACCTCAGTGAAGGCACCACCTTCCGTCTCATACGGCTGCATCTAGCCAGGGATCTAGATGAAATAACTTGTGGCTGCCCAATGTCTTCTAGATTTGTTTCTTTGTTTACGTTTGCATACCTAGGCCTGGGTACTCAACCAATAGCCTCTGGGCAGACACTCCTGCAGCAGTAAACTTAAAGGGCTTATCAAGCACTTGTTCCATGCCATAACGGAGCCACATTAATATACAATTGCATATATATATGTATGGGCGGTGTAGGACACATGGCATACCACCGTTTCTTGCTTCTTATCCCCTTCAATAACACTAAACTAAATCATTACACAGTGCTGAACTTGTTATATGGGACAAAGGGACACCTGGTAGGCTGCTTTTAGTGAAGAATGGACTTAGAGATCATCTAACTTCTAGCCTATCAAACAGCCCTGATGAAATGTACACCATTTTCTAAAAAACACTTATTTAATTTGAACTAAATCCTCCTAAAGATGACAGACTCACTTGCTACACTTACTCTTTCCAATATGTGACTGGTATGAGCACATTTTCCAGAGCCGTCTTTAGACCCCAGTCAACCCCTGGTAGCACACATCAATAGTTGCAGAAGTTCTTGATAGATAGGTTCAATTAAATCATTAGAAAACTGTAGTAAAAGTCAAATGAATGAGATAAACATGAGATGAAATTGGAATAGAATCAATATGAGCTAGGCAGAATCGTAAAACGAGCCAGTTTGTGTATAAAAGTTATAGATTTGTCAAATAGTAATACCAGCTATTAACTGTTTCTTCAACAACTTTATGATTAGTATACTCTATGTGGAGAAGTTGGCCTGGTATATGCTGTCCACTAATTAAAGTGGGCACCTTGCACCAGTCCAAACGACCCTTATGATGTATGAGGTAAAAGATAACTTTTAGAAAGCTATCCTAGTGGTAGCTGTGGAGAGCAGCCTTCATGCTTAATCTTGAAGGAATGTAAAGCAGCTTGTTTTACCAGAATATCACCTTCAATATTAATCAAATGAAAGGAGAACCACACAGTAGTTATAAAAATATGTATTTATTTATATAACACTCTCCAGTATCCTCTACACGAGGATGCAACACAAAGCGCACAATACTTTAGCAAAGAAACAGTTGTAAGTAGCACAATACACAGTGGGCTTCAGGGGGAGACCAAACCACATACTAAAATAGTGGTATAGGAAGAACCACGACAGGAGTCGAGACAGTGTCTAGAACACGTAGAATCGCTGGGACCCCAAGGAACCACCCAAGGTGAGTAGAAAGGGACCCCACGGAGGACGGGTGCAGTGTGCTAACACAACCGCGGGCTCCGTACAATTCTATGGGTCGCGGTTACAATTTTAAAGTTTAAGGACCCTTCTCGGTGGACTTCGAGGAAACCCTTTGGAACTTAGGAGGTTGGAGAGCCACCCCACCAGTGGATACCAGAGTACCCAAGTTACCTATCCCAGAGGAGCCGGGTGCATAGGTATGGAGTGGTGTCGGAAACCGCCGTCGTTTTCAATGGAGGGTTGCAAAGAAGAGCTGCTGCCGGGAAGGAAGAAAGTGTCCGTAGAAATCCAAGGGTGGATTCGTGATGAAAGGAACCTGTAAGCAGAAGGGACAGAGTCTGGGTCACTTCAGGGTGACCAGGGGCTCAGTAGATGAATACCCACAGTTGTCGGGTGCTTCAGGTGCAAAGAAGGGATGCTTGACTCTGCAGCCACGAGGTCCAGGAAACGTCGAGGATGACCAGGAGCCAGATGCGAGCTGTCCCATGAAGGATGTCGAGTGCTGAGGGGTCAGTGTCCGGCTGGATCACCAACAAGCCTTGGCAACAGCAACCCATGCAGGAAGGTCAAGCAGGTTATGGTGTGGGCCAGCAAGGTCCAAGGGACTCACCAAGCACTGGGGATTCAGGGCACATCTGGAGCAACCAGGGAAGCCCAACAGAATTCAAGATGACCCTCAAGAGGACCCACAGGCCGAATGACCAAGAGTCGCGAGGGGACCTCAAGCAAGATCACAAAGTACCAGCCCACGAAGCACTCGGTGTGAGGAGGCCAGAGTTCTTAGGTGGAAATACTGCTCGGGTCAGGACTACACGAAGTCTAATGCACAAGCTCGGGAATTGCCAACAAGCATATGCACTTGCAAAAGTACACGGTGCACAGGGGTTCGGGTTATGCGGTCCCCACGAGGGATACTGGCCTCAAACTCAGTGAGAGGGCAGCTCAACCTCAAGGAACTTCGGAACCCACCTCCTGTGTTGCTGGAGCCTTCGGAGTCTGCAGGAGCTCAGGATCAGCAGACCGGTCAGTTGCGTTGTGGTGCCTGCAAATGCAGGGGAGTGACTCCTTCACCCCAAGGGAGATTGTCCTTAGTGCTCCACAGGTCCTGCACAGAGCCTGTATGGTGCAAGGGCACAGACGATGCTTTGGACGGAGAGGGAGACGAAGTCGGGCCCAGTCGATGTCCAGAGTGTCCAGACGGTCGAAGGTCAGTGGTTTCTTGTTCAGAATCTTGTCCATGTCAAATCTAAAGTCTTACAGCCAGGTAAGCCCTTATGTACCCACGGGAGAGGGTTGGACAGATTCAGAGGACCATCCTAGGGGAGGGTCAGGACAGAGGGGAGGTTACTCCCATGTCCTTTGTCCAGTTTCGCGCCAGAGCAGGAGCCAACGGCTCCCAGAACTGGTTTGAGCTGGACTATGCACAGGGACGCCAAGTGTGCCCCAGATGCAGACTTTCAGGCACATTAGAAGTGCACCCGCCCAGCCCCAATACACTAAATCCTGTCTGGGAGGTGGTCACACCTCCCTGTGACAGGATGCCTATTGTGCTGCCTTCCTCTGCTCGAGCTTGGCTTAGCAGCAGGAGGGCAGAAATGTGTCTCTAGTCGGCAGCATCTATTTTGTGCTGTCCGGGTCGAGAAGGCTGGCACCGGAAAGACCAGTGATCCCACGAAGCTCGTTTCAGAAGGGTGGAATCAGACCTCACACCCTAGTTACCGGTGTGGAGGTATGATTCCAAGGTGTTTGATACCAAACACAACATGTTTTGTTTCAGCTGTTTTCAGGATAGCATTTACCGCGAGGTTATAATGCACCTCTACCTATATGTCTGGCTGAGTCACAGACAACCCAGGAGAATGGTCTCCGAAGGCTGCAGAGGGGCTCTGCTCATGCAGGGGCACCCTCTCATGTAAAACCCAGAACCCTGCCTTCAGGATTGTTAAGGCCTGCTATAGGGGTGACTTATAAGTTTTAAGTGTAGTGACCTATAGATATTGTGAACCTATATCTAAAGTAAGTGGTGCAAGCACCAGCTTACACAGGCTGCAATGGCAGACCTGTAGTTCCATTTTGCATGGCCTCTCATGGGTGGCATAATACATGCTTCAGCCAATGGGAGGCCTCTGGGGTACCTATGCCCTGGGTACATGGGCACCATATACTAGGGACTTATAAGGGTACCCCAGTATTCAATCTGCAGTGTATCAAAGTACATGGCATACATTTTAGTGAGAAAGCAGATAGACTGGGGTCCTGATTAGCAGGATCCCAGTCAGACTAGTCAAAAACCAGCAAAACACCAGGCAAAAAGAGTGGGTAACTATGCAGTCAGATCCTACCTTCCTACACTCTATACAGAAATCAGAAATACAGTATGCAGAAAACAGAAATCCGCATTTGGCAAATGTGAAATGAAATTAATAAACATAAATAAAATCAATGTGAAATTATAGGGCCTGAACACAAAAGCAATCTCCCCTGATTTCATGTCACATCCGCTGTCACAAAGCGCTTCAATGCTTAATGGTTGAAGGGCTATATAAATAACTAGCATGCTAATGCTCTATTACTTACCGGTAATCTTCATTACTCCGGGTCCCCTTGCCTCGTCCTATTCAGTACAAAGTGGAGATAACCATCTCCCGACAGAAAAAAAGACCAGAGGAATGCTGGGACCCTAATCCCGCCCCTCCCAATGGGAGTACATAAGCAGGACTTACCCAGCATACCGCCTGAACTACCAAGCCCCCAACAGGAAGGCCGGCCGTCCGGGAGGGAGGGCGGGGCGTATGAATGGGACGAGGACAACGGGACCTGGAATAATGAAGATTACCGGTAAGTAATAGATCATTACCCCCAGGTCCCTCCTGCCCTCGTCCCATTCATACAAAATGGAGAATACCAAAGCAGAAACCCGGCCTTCCAAAACCCTCAAGCACACCGAGGAAACCACACCAAAGGCAGCAACCCAAGGAAAGCAAAAGGGAGAACCGCTGGAACCCAGCCAGAGCCCCCAGACAGGAGGTTGCCCCACCAAAGTAGGGAGCACCCACCAAAACAACCGGAGACTACCAAGACGAGGAGGCGGACAACCCACAGAGGGAATCCAGCACACACCAGGAGCACCCCCCAGCGAACAAGGAAGGGGGAGAACAAGCCCAACAAAAAAACAACTGAGGCTGCCAACAACAAAGGACAGTGAGGAGGCCACCCAAAGAGGAAGATCCCCAGCGGCCCAACGGGCCAGCAAGCCAGAACCGGCCAGCAGGGACACAACCAAGGACCGGAACCAGAACCAAGGAAAACAGAAGGCAGCCAACCAGAAAACGAGAAACAGAGAACCCAGGCCAACAAAAGGGAAAACCTAAACCACCAGGCAACCCCAAACCACCAGGCGAAGGGGAGCATGCCCAAAAATGGGACCAGGCCAAAAAAGGAAGCCGAAAAGGAGGCACTCCAAAGAGACCCCAAAGGCAAAGCCCCAGAAGGGAAATGGGTGCCAAAGCAACCAACACACTGGACCGCAGCGGGACAGAGAAAACGAAGCCCCAACAGGACACGTCCAATAGCACCCACCAGACAAAAGGCAGAGAAGCCCAACACCACCAGGCGGTCACACAGGACCAACCCAAAAAGAATAGAGGACAGGGCCAGCCAACAGAGCAAAGGCACAAACCCAAAGAACCATCCAAGGGCAGGACCACCCAGACCAAACCAGAAAGAGGGGAAGCATCGGCCAGGCACAAGCCCCCCTCCAACCAGAGCGACCCAGCCTCAGAGAGCTTAGAGGACAAAGCCCCCAGAACCCCACAGAAGAGCACCAGGCCCCAGGAAAGAAAGCCAGCACCAACCACCAGAGTCGACAGACAACATCCACCAAGCCCCCAGCTGGGGAGGCGAGACAGAGCCCAGGGACAAGCCAAGAAGGAAAGCCAAGGCACCCACAAACAAAACTGGGGAAACACGAACACAACCCCCGAATGCCACCCCACAAGGCCCCAAGAGTCAAAAGGGAACAGGCCCAGCAGAGACCAGCACCCCAGTAGGCCCAATCACCGCCCACGGAGCAAGGCCCCAAACAGAACCAGGGCCCGCCAGGAAAAGCCCAAGCAGCAAGAGCTGGTGAGGCCAACACCCAAGGACAATGAAACCAGGGGAAACTAAAGAAGAAAGGGGAACAAGAGGGACACCCCGCCCCAAACAACACAGCCCCAGCAGAACGCCCCAACCTCAAACCCGAGGTGACCGGAGCAGGAAGTCACAGCCCCGGAGAAGGCACACACTGACCACCGGAGAAGAGGCACAGTGGGACCCCAACGGAACAGCCGGCCGACCAGGCAGCCCAGAGAACCCTAGACCAGAGCAAGGGAACCCTAAGCAAGCACCAGCAGCAGACGAGCCAAGACCAGAAATGGGCGAAAGAACAGGCCAGCCAGAGACGCCCCCAAAAAGATCAGGCAGACGGCCGACCACCAACAGACAGGCCAGCAAAGACCGGGGACCAACAATACAGAACCCACAGAGGCCCGGAAGGGGCGGGACAGGGACAACGCTACAACCCGGAAACCCCAACCCCAAGAGGAAAGAACCCCTAAAACCAGCCCAGCCACAGAGGCAACAGAAGCCAGGGCGGAAGCTAAGCAGACCGCACTGGCACACCAAACTCCAAGGCCCAGCACGTACCAATCAAGGGTCGGAGCAGGGGAGAAACCCCCAGGGCAGAACGAAGGCAACAGAGGGCAAAAGCAGCTGGGAAGCCAGGGCCAAAGCCAAGTAACCTGCCAGAACAGAAGGACCGGGCGGGCCAACCCACACCCGGGGAAGGCCAAAGCTTGGAAGGCACTAGCAGAGCACAGGCAAAAGGAAAGGCCAGGGAAGGCAGCAGAGACCCCAGGCACAGAACCGCCGGACCGCGCAGGACCGAAACCAACAAGGCAACAGCCCAAAGGCCTGGACCAGCCAGGGACAAGAACACAACAGCCAGGCCCAAAAGCAGGCAGCAGCCAAAGCCCCAGAAACAGACAGGGAGCCCAGCGCCCATGAAGGACACACAGCCCCCACCATCCCACATGGGAACAGAGACCCAAGAAGGCCAAAGTAGAGAAAATGCTGCAAGCAGGCCAACCAGACATAACCAGAAGGTGGAGAGAAAGCGGTTCCGGGGACAACACAACAGGCGACGCACACAGAGGGATAACCGCCCAGGAACAGAAGGATGCAAAAAGAACAATTGATGGACAGAATGTAGAACAATGTCATACTTTCACCCCAGTACAGAGATCTGGGCCTAAATCCATTGTTTTTTTGCTCATCATGCCATTCCAGTTTAGACACAGCCATATGCAAATCAGTCTTGACCCTGCGCCCAATATGAACAGTCCAGCACGAACTTCCAGGCCAGGTCCTCCCTAGACTGGAAACAAGCATCCTAGGACCGGTTTCGGGGTTTCACCCCTCATCAGCCAGGATAGCTTGACTCCAGTGGCATGGAGAGCACGGGACCCACGTCTGGGCATACCCGTCCCACTCGGGGTGACAAATGCACAAAGAACAATTGATGGACAGAATGCAGAACAATGTCATATATTCACCCCAGTACAGAGATCTGGGCCTAAATCCATCATTCTTTTGCTCATCATGGCATTCCAGTTTGGATCCAGCCATATGCAAATCAGTCTTGACCCTGCGCCCAATGGGAACAGTCCAGCACGAACTGCCAGGCCAGGTCCTCCATGGACTGGAAACAAGCATCCTAGGACCGGTTTCGGGGTTTCACCCCTCATCAGCCAGGATAGCTTGACTCCAGTGACATGGAGAGCACGGGACCCACGTCTGGGCATACCCGTCCCACTCGGGGTGACAAATGCAAAAAGAACAATTGATGGACAGAATGTAGAACAATGTCATACATTCACCCCAGTACAGGATCAGAAGGAAGCAGAGCAGCCAGAGACACAAGACCCCCAAAAAACACAGCCGCAGACCCCGGGGAACCAGCAGCCAGGCTGGCAGGTAGCCCCAGAGGCAAGACAAACACCACTGGACCGCCCCCTCAACAGGGGGAGGGTGGCACGCCACCCAACAGTCACCCACAGCGGGAGCCAATGTCAGCGGAAAGAAAGAGACACTGCAACGCGCACACACCGGGGGCCGGGACACAGGAGCAAGTCCCCCCCACAACTAGCCTGCCCAAGGCGCCCGACCAACAACCACACCAGGGCAGGAGAAAGCAGGAAGGCAGGAGAACCAGTAATTGCTGTGGGCCATCCACCTGGCCAGGCCACAGGAAGACGCGCCCAGCAACCCGGAAGGTACCGGGAGGCCAGCGCACCAGCCACAAAGGGCCAGGCACGCCTGGAAGACAGGAGTGGGCGGACAGGCAAAGATAGGCCCAGCCGGAGCCACGAGGCCACAACGGCAGGAACACCCCACTCCCGCAAGGACCGGAAGCTGACTGCAGAGGGACCAGCCACCCAACAGGCGGAGAACACGCAAGCCAGGACCCACAGCACAGCCAGCCCCAAACACAGCCCCACCAGGCAGCCCACCAGGCCGCAACCAGGCCTGAACCAGCCGAACCAGGGACAAGAGAAGAGCAAGCAGTGCAGCACAGGGGGAAACCAAAACATGGCATGGAGGGGCCAGGGACCCCAACAGCGGCAGGACAGCTCCACAGAGCAACAGACACAGACAGCCAAAGCAAAGGGGGAATGACAGCAATAGGCACAGAACACCAGGGCCCCCACACAGGCAAGAACAAAGCCAGAGCCAGCCCCGCACCCAGGGGCAAACAGCGATAAAGGCCGCAGGCCACAAGAAGGTCCAACAAAGGAGGAGCGCCTGGGCAACATGGGAAAGCCACAGCCCAACCCCGGCCAAAGAAAAACCACCAGCACAAGGCAGGGACAGGCGTCCTCCCACCAGGGGCGAACCAAGCCAGTGGAGAGCGCCGCAGCCAAGGAGCCCGGGCCATGGAAACACCATGCAGCAGCGAGGCCCATCAAGGCCCGGCCAGGAATCCCAGAGAGCACACCGGCAAGCGAAGAAGGCCCGGGAACGGAGACCGGCCCTGCACCACAGTGCCCGCTGAGAGCCTACAGAAGACGAAATGCAGAGCAGGCCAAGCAGAAACCGAACTAGCCCCAACCGTGCCATGGACAGCACCCCGAAGCAGGAGCCAAACCCCACAGAGCGACCACAGGCGTCGAACAAGGGGAACCTGCCAGAAAGCAAGATCGCCGAAGACCCGAACACTCCGCCACCGCTGAACACAGCGTGACCCAAAGGCGTGCACTGAGCCGGTCAACAGCAAAGACACCAAGAAAAAAACACACCACTGGTATAACTGGCACAACGTGAGAGAATGGAAGCCCGCCCAAGAAGAGAACCAGCGGCCAGTGCGGCACCGGAGGGAGACACGAACCCCTGCAGGAAGGGTCCTGCTGCACCAAAGACACAAGACACTGCCACACACAGCGGACAAGCAGCCTCCCCCCCTTGACAAAGGAAAACCGTCATGCGGCACACACCCGGGGGGGGCGACAGTCATGAACAAGCCCCCTCCACCACAGCCAGCCCATGGCGTAGGATAGAAGCAGAGATGACAGTCCACCAAAAAAAAGGGGGAACCAGATACCGCTACGCGGTACTCCCCGGGCGGGGGGGGCGGGTCATCACCAGGCCAGACAGTAACAAGGCCCCCCCCTTCAGCCAGCCCAAGGCGTCCGCCAGGTCCCATGCCAGGGCAATGAAGGCAAGGAAACAGCAATTGCGGCGCATCATCCACCTGGCCAGGCCACAGGAAGACGCGACCAGCAATCCGGAAGCACCCGGGCTTCCTGGGAGGCTTGGTTGTTCCCGACTGGCTCCAGCATGCCGACCGGCCCTTTGCGGCTGGCTCCCGGTGCACCAGCCGCAAAGGGCCGGTCGGCATGCTGGAGCCAGTTGGGAACAACCAAGCCTCCCAGGAAGCCCGGCAGGCTGGGAGGCAGACCAGCAGACTCCCCGCCCGCACAGCCAGGCAGCCGGACGGGGAGAGGAAGAAGAAACGCCACTCCAGCCCAGCAGGAGCAGCACCAGCACCTCATCCAAAATACTGTTGACAGACAGAAAAAAAGAACAGGCAGAATGCTGGGTAAGTCCTGCTTATGTACTCCCAGTGGGAGGTGCGGGGGTTTGGATCCCAGCATTCCTCTGGTCTTTTTTTCTGTCGGGAGATGGTTATCTCCACTTTTATACTGAATGGGACGACCACAGAAGGGACCTGGGGGTGATGAGTGTTGATTAGTAGAGAATCAATATAGGCATATTGGGGCATATTTGCAAGGGCATAGCACCACCGGAGCGTCACTTTTACGGACACTCCGGTTGCTCTATGCCGTGCTCCATATTTACAAAGCGGCGCTAAGCCACTTTGAGTGGCTTAACGCCGCCTTGTAAATAAGGCCCCTTTTCATGTATCACTTAGTGTAAAAGGGGCATGAAATGGGTGTTGCTGTGGGCGTTTCCATGCAACACCTATTGCATTTTGACGCTGCCTCAGATTTACAAGAATCTGTAAATCTGAGGCACTGCCAAAAACTAATGCCAGTGAAAAGTAGGCATTAGAGTCGTGCAATGCGGAGAAATACTTTTATTTCTCTCGTTTGCTCTTTCTGTGTGTGCTGCATCCTGCAGCACACATAGAAGGAACAAAACGCCATCAGTGATTGTTTTTGTGCAGGAAGTTCATTAATCATTGTTGTTGTGCCCGTGATTTGCCTGCTCTCCCCCGTTTTTCCTTCTGTGCCCCTCGCTGCCCCACTGTTGTTGTGCCCGTGATTTGCCTGCTCTCCCCCGTTTTTTCCTTTCTGTGCCCTCGCTGCCCCACTGTTGTTGTGCCCGTGATTTGCCTGCTCTCCCCCGTTTTTCCTTCTGTGCCCCTCGCTGCCTATCGCCATTCCCGCCGCTGCGTCCCTGCGGCCCCGCCCCTGACTGCCCATTCGCTGCCCCTGCCTCCCGCCTCCCAGCTGCTCCTCCCTCCCACCTCCCCATAAATGGCGGCCGCTGCACGTGAGGAGAGCGACCCTTGACCTTGCCAGGTAGGTCGCTCCCCCACCACACAGCTCCGCCTGTGCTGTCTGCCCGCTGCTCCTGTAGGTAAGATCGCCCTCCGCTTGTGGCCCCGGTGCCAGTTTTGTCTGCTTGTCTCCCCTTTTCCTTTCTGTGCCCCTCGCTGCCCCACTGTTGTTGTGCCCGTGATTTGCCTGCTCTCCCCCGTTTTCCTTCTGTGCCCCTCGCTGCCCCACTGTTGTTGTGCCCGTGATTTGCCTGCTCTCCCCCGTTTTTCCTTTCTGTGCCCCTCGCTGCCCCACTGTTGTTGTGCCCGTGATTTGCCTGCTCTCCCCCCGTTTTTCCTTCTGTGCCCTCGCTGCCCCACTGTTGTTGTGCCCGTGATTTGCCTGCTCTCCCCCCGTTTTTTCCTTTCTGTGCCCCTCGCTGCCCCACTGTTGTTGTGCCCGTGATTTGCCTGCTCTCCCCCCGTTTTTCCTTCTGTGCCCCTCGCTGCCCCACTGTTGTTGTGCCCGTGATTTGCCTGCTCTCCCCCCGTTTTTTCCTTTCTGTGCCCCTCGCTGCCCCACTGTTGTTGTGCCCGTGATTTGCCTGCTCTCCCCCCGTTTTTCCTTCTGTGCCCCTCGCTGCCCCACTGTTGTTGTGCCCGTGATTTGCCTGCTCTCCCCCCGTTTTTTCCTTTCTGTGCCCCTCGCTGCCCCACTGTTGTTGTGCCCGTGATTTGCCTGCTCTCCCCCGCTTTTCCTTCTGTGCCCCTCGCTGCCTATCGCCATTCCCGCCGCTGCGTCCCCTGCGGCCCCGCCCCTGACTGCCCATTCGCTGCCCCTGCCTCCCGCCTCCCAGCTGCTCCTCCTCCCACCTCCCCCATAAATGGCGGCCGCTGCACGCGCCGCAGCAGCGGACGTGCGCAGCGGGCGCGCCGCTGGCGCGCCGAGCGCGCCTAAGGCAAGCCCGTCTGCGCCCGTCCGCGACTGGACCGCGCCCAGCGCCAGAACCCCTGGATCCCACCGATGCAACACCACTCGACGGACCTACGACGCCGCCACACTCACCGCACTCAATGCCGGCCGGAACCCTGCCTGCTACCGAGCCTCACCGAGACGCACCCACGGACCCTTCACCTGCCAAACCTGCCGATTCACCTGCCCCCTGACGTGCACCACCTCCGCCAAGTCGAGCAACAGCAGCAACCACCTGAAATGCATCCTGCTGAACACCCGCTCCGTCCACAGGCACGCCGTGGAACTCTGGGACCTGCTCGACGCAACAGCACCGGACATCGCCTTCCTCACCGAAACCTGGATGAACGCCTCCTCAGCGCCTGACATCGCCATAGCCATCCCGGATGGATACAAGATCACCCGGAGGGACCGCGTCAACCAGACGGGAGGAGGCATCGCCATCGTACACAAGAACACCATCCGCATCTCGACTAACTCCGACGAGACCTTCACCGCCGCCGAACACCTACACTTCCAGATACACACGGACCCCAAGACCACCCTCCGAGGCACCCTCATCTACAGACCCCCGGGACCACGCACACTATTCAGCGAAGACATCGCAGACTTCATCAGCCCGCACGCCATGCCCTCCGCCGACTACATCCTCCTAGGGGACCTCAACTTCCACCTGGAGAACAACAACGACAGAAACACCACCGCCCTGCTGGACAACCTCGCCAACCTCGGACTCAAGCAACTGGTGAACACGCCCACCCACTACGCCGGCCACACGCTTGACCCCGTCTTCTCGTCCAGCAAGCACATCTCCTTCAGCCACGCCACCGGACTCCACTGGACCGACCACAGCTGCGTCCACTTCAGCTTCAGAAAGACTGCGACCCACCACCACCCGCAACAGGCTCCCCGCCGGAGCTGGAGCAAGATCACCGCCGAGCAGCTCACCGCCTCCCTCAGCCAGAACACACCCACCGACACAACGGACCCAAACGAAGCAGCCAGCAACCTCGCCAAGTGGCTGACCGCCTGCGCCGACGACCTCGCACCACTAAAAACCCTCCCAGCAGACCCGGAAGCAAGAAAACCCCTTGGTTCACCAACGAACTCAAGGAATCCAAGAAGAACTGCCGCACTCCGAGAAAACCTGGCGACTCGTCCAGACCACAGACAACAGGACCGCCCTCAAGCACGCCACCCGCAAACACCACCAGCTGATCCGTGCCACCAAGAAGTCGGCACTCAAAGAACGACTGGACAACAACGCCCACGACAGCAAGGAACTTTTCAGCATCGTCAAAGAGTTCTCCAACCCCAGCGCCGGAAACAACGACATCACCCCCTCGCAAGACCTCTGCAACTCACTCTCCGCGTTCTTCCACCGCAAGATCACCGACATACACAACAGCTTCGACGCACAAACAACGCACCCTACCGCCGAACCAATGCCCGCCACCACCACCCTCTGCAACTGGACCCCGATCAACACCGAAGACACCACCCGCACGATGAACTCCATCCACTCCGGATCACCAACCGACCCCTGCCCACACCACGTCTTCAACAAAGCCGACGCCACCATCGCACCCCATCTCCGGGACATCATCAACTCCTCCTTCCACACCGCCACCTTCCCGGAGAGCTGGAAGCACGCCGAGCTTACCGCCCTCCTGAAGAAACCAACGGCGGACCCCACCGACCTCAAGAACTACCGCCCCATCTCGCTCCTTCCGTTTCCGGCCAAAGTCATCGAGAAGACCGTCAACAGACAGCTTGCCGCCTTCCTCGAGACGAATGGATCCTCGACCCCTCGCAGTCCGGGTTTCGGGCCAACCACAGCACCGAGACCGCCCTTATCGCAGCCACCGACGACATCAGAACCCTAACCGACAACGGGGAAACAGCTGCCCTCATCCTCCTGGACCTCTCCGCGGCGTTCGACACCGTCTGCCACCGCACCCTAGTGAAGCGCCTCAGCAACATCGGAATCCGAGAGAAAGCACTGGAATGGATCATCTCGTTCCTCGCCGGAAGAACCCAGAGAGTCCGCCTCTCCCGTTCAGATCCGAAGCCACCGAAGTCATCTGCGGCGTTCCACAAGGATCCTCACTCAGCCCGACCCTCTTCAACGTCTACATGAGCCCCCTCGCAGCCATCGCACGCCGACACAACCTCAACATCATCTCCTACGCCGACGACACCCAGCTGATCCTCTCCCTCACCAACGACCCCACCACCGCCAGAGCCAACCTGCACGACGGGATGAGAGCGTCGCCGACTGGATGAGGAACAGCCGCCTTAAACTGAACTCAGACAAGACGGAAGTCCTCATCCTGGGCTCATCACCCTCCGCCTGGGACGACTCCTGGTGGCCCCCGGCCCTGGGCACCGCACCCAAGCCAACGGACCACGCACGCAACCTGGGCTTTATCCTGGACTCCTCCCTATCGATGACCAGACAAGTCAACGCCGTCTCATCTTCATGCTTCAACACCCTGCGCATGCTCCGCAAGATCTTCAGATGGATCCCCACTGAAACCAGGAAGACCGTCACCCAGGCACTCGTCACCAGCCGACTGGACTATGGGAACACCCTCTACGCCGGAACCACAGCCAAACTTCAAAAGAGACTCCAGCGCATCCAGAACGCCTCCGCACGACTCATCCTGGACATCCCCCGACACAGCCACATCACCGTACACCTGAAAGACCTGCACTGGCTCCCCGTCAGCAAGAGAATCACGTTCAGACTCCTCACCCACGCACACAAGGCCCTCCACGACCTGGGCCCAAAGTACCTCAACGACCGCATGTCCTTCTACACGCCCACACGCCAGCTACGATCAACCAGCCACGCCCTCGCCACCGTACCACGCATCCGCAGAACCACCGCCGGAGGAAGATCCTTCTCCTACCTGGCGGCCAAGACCTGGAACTCCCTCCCCACTCACCTTCGGCGAACCCAGGACCATCTCGCCTTCAGGAAGCAGCTCAAGACCTGGCTGTTCGAGCAGTAACTTACCCCCTCCCCCAGCGCCTTGAGACCCTCCCGGGTGAGTAGCGCGCTCTATAAATGCCGTGATTGATTGATTGATTGAATCATTAATCAATGACTATTTGCTACTTTTATGTGTGCTGTAGCAAATCACCATTATTGTTTATGTGCAGGAAGGGACACCTTGCAAAATGTCGCAAGGGTGCCGGCGCAAGAGAAGACACCGGGATGCGACGTATTCTTGAATATGGGGCATCCCTGCGTTTTTGTAAATGACGCAGTGCGGCGCTGCGCCATTTCCAAGTACATATACCCCCTGGTTTCTCTCAGTCTCCAAAAATAGACTTGCCACTTTTCAACGTTCACCTCCTCACCTGGCAGCTTAACCATTATGATGCACCCCCCACCCCCGCCTGCTAATGTTGAAATTTCAATTTACAGCAGGAATTAGGGCTCAGTGAGGCACTCAGGCTGATGTCACTGCACTTGCTGCACCAATGGAAACTACCCCCCTTGCTTCACCCTTTGGACTCACTGCTTGGTGACTGTTTCCGCACTGATTTCCGTTGGCAGCACCTTGAAATGACAAATAAGATGATGGAAGTAAATATGATAACAACGCTACCAAACAGCGCCGCAGGTATTTTTTATTCAGCAGCAGGGCATCACTTTGAAACCGGATCATTATAGGAAAGGTGTCAGGCTCCCCGCCAGCTGGAATCAAGAAGCCGCGCTGACGCAGTTAATAAAGAGAAGAGCCCGCGCGATAGCACGATACCGCTGTAATATTAAACGGAAAAGGAAGTCACGCATCAAGATTAGCAGCACGTCGGAAATCAGAGTCACAGTGACAAAACACGGATTGCCGGATCAGTCACTCCAGAGATGTCTGACAAGAGTCGCGAGGCTGAACAAGATGCACTGGCTTGTAAAGAATAGGAAGGTTATCAGCCCCCCCCAAATAAATCGCAGGATGGATTAATTGCCGTGCCCAGGAGCGAGCCTGACTCCGCTGACAGAGAAATATGTCGTCGTCCTGAGGGAGGTAGTTGGTTAATGATTTCCCTTATCTCTTGGAGGAAAATATTGCATGGCATACAGGAATTGGGTTGATAATGCAGATAGATTGCAGACGTCTATACAGAGCATTTGCTGTTTAGCTGATAGGCCATGGCACAATTACACCGCAGCAGAGACGAAGGGAGCTGCAAAAATGAAGTGCTAAAAATTGAGGCCCAATTCGAAGCCCAAATTGTCTTTTTGGATAGCTGTTTCTGCTTCACATACAGCGGAGATCATTTATAGATTGTCACCTAAAAATAAAAATTCCATTAAATTGTTATGAAGGTACTGCAGCGAAGGCGTTGTAATATAATGTGGGCACCCCTCTGCAATAGCTGCACCACAAGGACATTCACATTCTCTGGCAACCTGTGCATCTTCTGTCATGCTGAGGCACGTGATTTGTGGTTCACTGAGCAACACTGTCCTTCTTTGATTTTGAAGTCAGACATTCACAGAGATCTTCTACAAATTCTACAGATTACAGCCTTGCGTTCTGGACGTCGCTGTGTAGCAATTCCTAGAATGTTTATGTTTTGCTCAGATACTTTGGTAAGAATTAGCCTCATTCCTAAATTGGGACATGCTAGGCAATGCTTAATTTGAGCCGGATTTTCTTGACGGGCTCATGGGCACTCATTTTTGGGGACTGGCACTTATTTTTCCTCAATCATATACACTAGTAGGTATCTTGATCCGCTGCTTTTTTCATCAGGCATTCCCAGTTTATCACAATCTGCACAAGAAATGCAATTATTTTGTTGGGCCCTCACCCACTGTAGTAGTGGCATGCTTCATCATCAGGCATCACCTGGTGCCTAAAAACCAGAAAGGGCTCCACCATATTCCAGGGAGCCCTTGAAATGGCTCACTTCCTTCCTCACAAGTCGCACTTTCCAAGTTTTTTCTCCCATAACTAGCTCTGATATCCACTCTCTGACTCATGGGGTACCTCAAGGCTCTATCCTTAGCCCCCTACTTTTTAACTTATATGTAAGACCCCTGGCGGATATTGCAGAGAAATCTGGGCTGACCCTTTTCTCCTATGCGGATGATTCGCAAATCATTTTTTCTCTATCTATGAAGAGCACGACAGGGACTTCTCCCCTTCAGCTGGGGCTGAGGAATATTGCATCATGGATGCAATCTAACTACCTCAAACTGAATGGAGGAAAAACCGAGGTTCTTATATTTGGGAAAAATAGGGAACTTTGGGGTCCTCAACATTGGCCCGGCGAGATGGGTGCTCTTCCTATACCGGTCCGCTAAGCTCGAAATTTGGGTGTAATCATGGATGATACACTAAGTATGCATAACCAAGCTGTTAAAGTAGCTGCTACTTGTTTCACTATCCTGAAGTGGCTAAAAAGTTATCTGGATGCTACCAGAACCCACTCAGAGGACTGTTGTTCATGCCTTGATTACTTCAAGACTTGACTACGGCAATGTTCTGTACTTGGGTTCTAACAAAGAGGTGACACGCAGGCTGCAACTGGTTCAAAACTCTGCAGCTAGGCTCTTATGCCGGATCCCCAGAACTTCCTCTGTTTCCGGCCATCTCCGTGATTTGCACTGGCTCAGGGTGGAGAACCGAGTTAAGTTCAAAGCCCTGAGCTACATGTTTAAAATCAAAAGTGGTACGGCCCCCAAATACCTTCAATCACTGGTTCATCCCTATGTCCCTCTTCGTGACCTTCGTTCATCTACGCAGGGGAGGTTTTCTGTCCCAAGAATCAAACTAGCAAGGATGGGCGATAGGTCTTTTTCACATCTTGGCCCCTCACTCTGGAATGCTATGCCCCTGACTCTTCGAACCGAAACTAACTACATTCATTTCCGTAAATCCTTGAAGACATGGCTTTTTAATCATTAGCCTGCTGCCTCTGCCTTGACATCAGCCTCTGTACTTGCGTTTGCGCCGGGAAACCCTTTTTGGGTAGCTGTTGCGCATTATAAGTTTAATTAATAAATAAATAAAATAAATAAATATTTGGTAGCAGCGGGGTCTTAAAGAATAAAAATACATTGAGTAACCCAGGTTTCCCCTTGATTGGTGGTTGCTCAGGTATGGTTAAAAATGAAAATATTGGGTAAAATTAGTTAGTAATGACCCTGAAAAACACCGAAAGGGGAAAGACGGAGAAAGAGAAAGACAGAAAACCCATCACAAAGGGAGAAAGCAGGGACCTGCAAGAGAAAGATAAAGTGGCAGGTAGCGTCTAGTATGGGTTTAAGAGGCATGAGGTGGACTATACAGCCATGGTATTTGGAGCACCAACATTTAAAAGCACTGGCTGTGGGCTTCTTACCAGAACTTACCGTACAGCACTCATTCTTTTACAAATCAACCACTAATATTTGGACGTTAGCTCATAACATGTCCCTGTTCCATTCACTATTTAGATGTGCTATGAATGGTCAAGAGATGCTTAAGTTGTGTCTATTTTGACTTTGCATTGTTGACTGAATAAGTAAGTGAGTGTGAATGAACAATTTTGGAATGTTAAACCATAAGATTTCCTCAGTGGGCATGGCCAACTGTATGTAGGGCATCACGCCACTAGATATCCTGAGATAGTACCCCTTAGGACTTACGTGGTGGTCAGAGGCTTTTCAGTATCTCTACCTCGTTAGAATTCCAGAAGGAGGTGGTTTCGGACAGGAGAACTAAATTCAGGCCTGTATACAGGAAAACAATATCAGATGGGAGTGGGACTATTTAAAATTCAGCACACCTTATCACTTCCTAACCCCGGGCCCGATTCACAAAAGTAATCTGAGACAAAATCCTAACTTTACGACTTTCGATATTCACAAAAGGCATTTAGGAATAGTAAGTTAAACTTAAGTTAGGATTTTGTCTTAAGTTTGTCTTAAGTTTTGGTCTTAAGACAAAATCCTAACTTATGTTTAACTTAAGTTTAACTTAAGTTAGGATTTTGTCTTAAGACCAAAACTTAAGACAAACTTAAGACAAAATCCTAACTTTGCTACTCCTAAATGCCTTTTGTGAATACTGAAAGTCGTAAAGTTAGGATTTTGTCTCAGATTATTTTTGTGAATCGGGACCCCCATTCTTGTGGAAATGTTCTACAAGACCCTGAAAAACATGATTAAGGGGCTACACGCCTGCCAGGTCTGCTTTTTACCAAAAATAATGGTCTGGAGAAGGGAGTGAGCTTTTTTTAGAGCACTCTGTCGGAAGTCCCTTGAGGGGTGAGAGAATGCCGGTGTGAACTGTATATTGGGACTAAGGTCCAAGAAGGTCAGTCAATAGCAGTTTATAAAATTGAAATTTCAGAATGTGGCCATGACCGAATAGCACCCTGGATAGATGTTTTGAGAATTTGACCTGGTAGGGCTCAGAACACTCCATGAGATGTTGACCAGGCTGTAAACTGTGCTTAAGAGTGGTGGCAAAGTAATGTACCTTATGGACCTTGCCACATCAAGAAATGCACAGACAAGGTGCTCCATTTCAACCTCCTAAAACCCCATTATGACAGATCTGCCCCTATGATGCTTACTGGTAGCTAGAGGAGAAGAAGAGGAGTAAGCTCCTTCCTGATCTCCCATCACTAATGAGAAAAAAAACTGAGTGGAAGAGGTGGTTCTCTGTGCCACATTGGTTGAAGAAAGCAACTGCACTGTCACAAATTACATGGCCATATTGCTATGGTTTTTTTTGCTGACAATGGTCTCACTGAGTGGTTTGTTCAAAATACTGATGCTGGTGAAAATATGTCTGTAAAAACCGAAGGCTAATAGGCTATCAGATAAGGTAAGGGAAAACATTAGGGAAGAAGACTTTGAGGTGTTGTCTCTGGTAATGACTGAACCTTCTGGTATTGCTTTGCCTAGTCAGTGGTTCTAATAAGACCATCCCACATAGGGAATCACAGAACGGAAGATCTGTGTGAACCATACGTCACAAGCTGCCATGGTCTAGCTATTGAATCCCTTGCCCAATCAGGTCCAGCCACTGAATTCCATTTCCACTGCCCCGTCCATCACTCCTTGAACCTGATCAACATGACCATTGTTCTGCTCCTGGACTGCCTCTCATGCAGTGGTGGCTCTTCTGCTAAGGCAGAGGAGCGTCACCCCACTGCTCTGTGAGCAGTAGTTAAAGAAAACTAAAATGACAATAAATAGCGTTATTATCATTTTAGTTTTCCTTTCCTGGTGCGGGGTGGGGCAGGCTGGACTGCCAGAGCAGGGCAATGGAGGAGTGGTTTGCCCACTCCAAGGTGTGGAATAATGCTTTGACTGGCCCTCTCGGGCCGGCCAAACCATCATGCGCACTTTGCATGTTCTGCACCCAGGCTGTATTACAGCTTGGCTGCAGAACATGCCCAAGGCTCCCATTCCCTGCCTGAGCACCGATCCACAGAGCCCAGACCAATCACAGGGCGTTGTGATTGGCTAGGGGAGTCAGGAGCCTGGGTGCTTCCTATTCCTCCTTCCAGGAGCAAGAGGGGTGGCAGTGGCGAGTGGACCGAGAGGTGGCGGCCGGCCGAGTGGCCGGCCTGAAGGTAAGTGTTTTTTTTTTTGGGGGGGGGGTTCATTTACAACCCTTCCCACCACTCCTGGTAAATACAGCCGCCAATGCTCTCATGACCCATTTTCTCTTTCCTCTGCTTGAAATCGCATGCCTAGCTTTTAGTGAATTTTGATGTGTTTTCTTTATGCCTTTCCAAACCCTGTTTTACCACACTATGCAGGAAAAGAAAAACCACAAGATCTCACAAGAGCTTTAAGATCTCAGCGGCCAAAACTGCACCCAATGCCCATAACCTGAAGTGTTTGGAGACAATAATCGGGGAAGCATTATGATTCAACTTCTCCAAGAAAAAAGAATGCTTGAGTACCCAAGATTGCTAGTACTCAGAGAAAAGCTCTCAAAGAGTATTCAGGCACTGAGGAAAGCATTGCATCAAAGAATACAGTTGGTTCCTTTTTTGAGAGATTTAATGAATGCACATCCTTAGAGAATTCAGTGTTTAAAACAAGGAATCTGTTAAGATAATCTGATAAAGCAAAAGAACAGATAAAATAGTTGTGGGACATAGAATGTTATTTGGTCAAACTGAAAGGCCGTAATTTGGAAAGAACAAGAACTGTCAAAACATATGAAGGGGAATTCAGAACACATATATAAAGGCTGCAAGAAGCATCTTAATTATACAAATAAGTCAAAATCACCACACTTGTGCCAGGAAGTGAACATAGAACCGGTTATTTTATGAGACTAAAAACATAGGGCAAACAGTGAGTACTTGACCAGAATATTTGTAAAGATTAATGCTATTCTGCTGTGATTGTGTAATCATGTCCCCTATACTGACATTGCTTCTGAATTTATTTAGAAGATTACATCCCCAAAGAACATTGAGAATTAAGAAGCGCTAAGAGCTAAACATGAACCGTGCAATTCAAGAAGGGAATCTTGTGTAAAGACACTTCTGGGAAGCTCCTGGTAATCAGAGTCACTAAAAGCCAGGTAAAGCAGGACATCCTCAACTAGGTGAAAAAGATTGCCACTTAAATTTTCATTGTGTATTTGGAGGGATAAATCAGCAGCAACATAAACCCTACATTGAGAGATTGATGCAAAGAATACTGAGAATGAAAGGGTCAAGTAAGAGGAGCTGGGAACATATCGCTACCGTAAGAAATATGATGCAAATGAATCATTAAGCACTTGTGCAGTTCTGAAGCTTGATGCTATAGAGTGATCAACTCAGGCACCAAGACTGCTTGGGCGGATGCGCTTATTGACAGAATAGGGGTTGATAGGTTTCAGAGTACTTTTGATTTGTGTTCTAGGTGCTTCGTTAGGTGAAAGGTCTATGCCAGAGGGCACTTTCAGTCCAGAGTGATGCCCTCAGGGTTGAAAAATGCCTCTACCACAGTCCTCTACTGCCTTTTAAAAGTTGGTGTACCTGGATTCTGGATGGATTCCAGGACCTCAGTATTTACTGCTTGGCTGACAATACAGTTTAAAGACCACCTGCTACACAGCAAGGAAGTACTTTAGACCCTATAGGTGAGAGGGTTGACTATTAAGGCCAGTACCTGCCATATAAGGCATTGGTAAGGGGTGCACATTGACTACTAAGTTTAACAGATGTCAGGTACAGCTTCTCCAACCTAAGCTAAGCGCTGCCAATCTTGGAACTGGGAACCAGGTATGAGTTTCAGCATTGATTCAACGTCCTGTGATTCAGGGCAAATGAACTAATCTTCATATTGCTTCAAAAAGCTTAGTCTAACCTTGCGTAAATAAATCTAATGCTCATTTAAAGTGCTCTAATACCCTTGCGCTAAGTTCACACTGTATGTTGCAATGTGGGTTATTAATAGTGATAAGTAGCGACTTACCACTAGTAATAAGGTCACAAACACAATAAAAGGTTCAGTCAAGGTCTCAATAAGTTATTCCCTTGCTCAGCCCTTAGTAGCTGGCAACAAGCAGGCAGACATAACTTAGGAGACAGGTGTGTAAAGCATTTAAAAACACCAATATATTAAAAAAGTAAGACACAACACACAATAAAAATCCAACACCAATTTATAACAATAGATTATATTCTTATGAACAAATAGACACCAAAATGACAAAGATCCAATGTACGATATGAATTTTTAAAGACTAAAAGTAAAACTAGTGCTTAGAAGTAAATAGCGCTCAGAGGGCTAAAAAGGTTGTGTTGGACCAGGACAAAGTGAATATTTCTTTACACTTACTTGCAAAAGTGTTTCGTGATGCAGGAAAGTGGTCCATGGCACCACCCAAGGGTTAAAATGCTCTGGTTTGCCTCTTGGGGTCTGGCACTACAACTCCTGCAAAGCACCAGGTCAACTTATGGAGGTTTTTACAAAAGTTGCTCCAAGCTTCTTGAACCTCTTCCAGAAGGTCTCCTTGAGGGTTCAAAGTTTCCACAACACCAATTCAGGGTCCAAGAATCTCTGAAATGGTCCTTGGGATGCTAGGGTTACAATTTTTACAATGCACCTGGCCAAATCCTTAAAAGTCCACTACACACACTCCTGGATTGGGACTTCTTGGTGAAGATGAGCAGGTGGGATCTGTTAACCTTTAGCTTGCAGGTAGTCCACTCCTTAATCCTTGTGAAGCCAGGCAAAGTCCTTAGGGCTGTAGTACTTGATTGTGCAGCAGGTGCAGTCCTTCAGAGTATAATCCTTTAGGTGCAGATCAGGTTTCCAGCAGGGCAGTCCTTCTTCGCCTTGTGGTTTCAACCAGAAGATCTCTTGTAGCTCTTTTGTACCTGTTGCTTTCAGGGAGTCACTCTCAATCCTTTTGAAGCAAGTCAAAGTCCTTAGGGCTGTAGTTCCAAAGTGTGCTGCAGGTGGAGCCCTTATGAGTGCAGTCCTCTTGGGGTGCAGACCAGGGGTTCCAGCAGGGCATTCCTTCTTGTTAGAATAGAAAAATTCATGTTTGCGTATTGCTCTATGTATGTTAGCATTCGCGGTGCCATCTTCTATGTGGACGCCATTTTGAGACATAATCGAAACAAATTCTTTGTCATTTCTGAGAAAAGGCCTCTGCCGAGTTTCAATTCCCCGAGGTTGGGTTTTGCTTCACTAATGAATACACTGTCCTTGTTAGCGCATACCTTTCCTACTAGATAGAGGCCTTCTCCCACTTGTCTAGTGGCGGGCACGGGCAGAGCGACCTTGAGTAGTAGATAGTGTGTGCCCGGCCTCAGAATCGAAACTTATCCTCTGTACTTCATTGTTTAGCTGCATCTGCTTGGAAAATTCCATTGTGGGCGTGCCTTCATTGGTTCTGAAATGTACATAATGTATCTCTATGCTTGCTGATGTCAGTCCCTCTGCAGCACTCCTAAGCGACTAGGCAGACTGGGCTCCACTCTGAGTGTATCTGAATAAACAGATATTGGTTTGTATTCTCTACTGTCTGGCCGACTCTTCATTTGGTATGGAAGGCTGAGAGGTGGTCGTGAGTGACCAGGGTGACCCTAATCGGGCCACTTCCTTCAGTTGGCGCCCGAACAGGGACTCCTTCGGGTAAGTGACCCATCCCCTTCCGTGGACGGGGGGGAGGTCGAGGCCATCGTCGGGTCAGACTGACGGTTCAGGGATCCCTGTATGAGGAGCATTGATTGCTCGCAGCTGCCCCTTCTATCCTGCCGGACGGTGCCTTGCCCAGCGGTCACCCCGACTGGAGTCCTAAACAGCGAAACCCTTGGATCTGACCATTTGGTCTGAAGAGTCGGCAGTGGAGAATTAGTTCACTTGACCTGCATATATCAGGTGAGTTTGTTTTGGTTCTTTGTGGATATGGTACCATTTTGGTTTGAATTTGGTACGGTCTGAGGACCGTCTTTGGGATAAAAGCATTTGCAATTGCTTTGCCAGGCATAAATAGTGAACTTGTTTTCTTTTGAGAATGCCTGGTATTAGTAAACTGTTTTCTTTGTGCTGTCGCTGTTGTTCTGCAGATGCTGGATTGGAAGAAGCTCAGCCGGCGTCTCCAGAAGGTACTCCTAATTTTGATATGTATGTGAAGCATGGTCTTTGCCCTATTATGTTTAGTACATTATGGCACAAATATACGAGGGACAATGCTGAGTTGCAGTGGCCGTTGACAGGCACTTTTGATGAACAAAAGATTGGGTATTTACCGGAACAGTTGTTCAGAGATGAAGTAGACAGTCTATGTTTGATTCCCTCAGAACATGGCAGAAAGCAGCTAGGCAGAGACGATTGAAGACGGAGAAAGAGGCATGGAAAGGGAAGATGCAGACTCTGACTCAGAAAGCTGTAGCATATGATAGAGAAAAACAGGAGAAGGGAGTTGAATGTGAAGATAGGATATTTTGATTGCATGTTGATAAATCGTATATGGCCCAGGAGGAAACTGATACTTTTGTGGAAGAATTGTTAGACACCCCACCCCCGTCCCCATATGCCCTGCAAAGGATATATCCCACTGTCCCTGTATCATCACAGCTGCCTGTTACAGCTGTTCCCACTGTCCCTGTATGTACTGCTGTCGTCTCGACGGCTGTGGCTTCGGCTCCTCCTTCTTTGCCTTCACCGTCTGTGGCAACTGTGACTGTTAGTACGCCAAGCACACCTATTGTTTTGGCATCTCTGTCTCCAGCTCTTTCTCCTGCGGTGCACCCGCCGGCGACTATCCTACGCGGTGCTTCTGTTGCTTCTCTATCTTTGATGGTTCATTTCCCAGCATTATTGGGTGCTGAGACACCAACACGTGGATTTGAGGAAAGAGATTTGACAAAATGTAATGAGCGTATGGGCCCTTTTGTACGGTCTGCGCTGGGGGATGAGGAGAAGAAGGTAGTAGCTAATCAGGCTGCGCAGTGGGGTCATAATCCCATTTACAGTGTGGAGGATGTTTGGGGTGTGATGAAATATTATGAGCCTTTTATACAGCAGCAGGCTCTTAAACATATGTCCTCTATGTTGATTGGCCTTTGGCAGCAATATTTTGGGGACGACGCACCACAGATTTTATTCGATATTAGAGATCGCGTGTATGCCAGTGGTTTGGACCCAGGCCAAGTTTTTGGGAACATTACCACGTTGGTTGCCTATAGGAGAAGGTTGCATGAGAAGAGTCCTACCACGGTATCTCAGTTTCCGATGCGAGAAGTTCATCCCATATATCACCCAGCGATACCAAAGTTAACAGATCGGCTAGGCAATGTTACTCGAGCGGGTGTAGCGGCCCGTTTCCAAGAACAGTGGGTTTATACTCCGTGGAAACGGAGTGATGTTCTGTACCTTAAAGCTCATTTTCCCGACCCTAGAAAAAATCCTACTGCTTATTATAAAGAACTGACTGAAGCGGCCTCTTCTACTGTAATGACTCTTGCTGACATTGAATTGTTCTTTGGTCTCCTCGTTCCGGTTGATATTTGGAGACAGGTTCATACTCAAGACCATGTTGCGGAACTGGGTGGTACATGGGATGTGATTAAGGGATGGGATCAGGAAAGGAAGCCAGGTGATAAGCCCCGAGCCGAGATACTTGCTTTGCCAGGCTGCATTATTACATGCATGCATTCTCTTATCCCGCCGAAGAAAGTAAGTTGGGACAAGCTGACGGCTTGTTGACAGAAAAAGGATGAAAGTGTGTCTGATTTCTTTACTCGGTTTGAAGTTTTGTTTCTGGATTATTGTGGGCAGGATATGTCTATTGAGGGAGGTGTTCGATTGTTTGTTGACAGGTTTGTTTCTAACTTACTTCCTGAAATTGCGACTCATTTGAAGGCGTCTGAGAGTACTTGGACCACCTCTTCCCCCTTTGTTATTTTAAATATGGCTCAATACTATGAGCATTGTGATCAAGAAGAGAAAGAAAAGATAGATAAGAAGAATAAGGATTTAAAGACGAAGGTGCTGTTGCAGCAAGCGTCTAGAGGGAATTGTAGAGGACGTGGTGGCCCTGCCAGACAGCTTCCACGCACTAGTAGGCAGTCCACCACAACTCCTTTGGGGCCGAATCAGAGTGCATATTGTAAGGAAGAGGGCCATTGGCGTAGCGAGTGTCCTGTGCTTCTGCAGAAGGTGGCGGTTCCGCGAGGGCAAGGCCCTCGGGGACGAGGTCGAGGGACAGATCGGGCTCAGGCTGCTGAAGCCTCACAGGGTCGTTCCGATAACAATTACTTTGAAGACCCTCATGATGGACAGTATTATCATGACGATTATGATATGGATGAGGCGACAAGAATGTCTTATAGCTAGGACAGCCAGGGACAGAGTGAGGGACCAGTTCCGATACCTGTAGACCAGTGTGGTCCTTATGTAACAGCTGAACTGCAAGGTTCGACTAAGGAATTTTTGGTGGACACAGGTGCGACAAAAAGTTCTGTTTCTCGAAATATGGTCCCTGGGGCGGCTCTGTCTGGCCATAATAATGTTTCGGTAGATTTTTCAGGTGTACCGGTTGTGAGCTTCATTTCAAGACCCCTTACATTGACTATGGGTCTTTTCACTGTGGATTCTTTATTTCTGCTGACATCTAATTGTGGTGAGAATTTGATGGGTTTGGATTTGTTGAAGAAATTGCACGCCACTATTTATTGTTCCCCGGCAGTGACAATGGGCCCAGATGTAGTAGGTGTTAAACAGTGTTTGTCCAAGGATGTGCCTCTTCCTGTTGAATTTGCGGATGTGCCACCCACTTTGTGGGCGACAGGTGATACAGACGTAGGGCTGTTGCATATACCACCGGTTTTGACACAGGTCAAAGACAATGCTATTTTGCCTCATATTCCTCAGTATAAAATACCACAGGCAGGAGAGCGAGCCTTATTGCAAATTATTCAGGATTTGATCTGCCAATATTTTTGATAGTCCCATTCTTCCGATTCTCAAACGGGCACCCTTGGGTTATCCTGATGATCAAGAAGATGTTTACCGTTTTGTGATTGACTTGCGTGAAGTTAATAAAATAGTGGTTCCCCAGTTTCCAGTGGTTCCAGATATTACCACACTTTTGACAATGTTTTTTTCCACTGCCAAATTCTTTTCTGTGATTGATTTGAAAAACGAATTTTTTAGTATTCCTATACATCCAGATAGCAGATATTTTTTGGGGTTCCCCCTAGCTGGAAGGAGCTTTAGGTTCTGTCGAGCTCCTCAGGGCTATACAGAGAATCCGAGCATTTATAGCCAGGCATTAAAAAGTCAGTTGGATTCCCTTTCACTTCCTGCGGGTAATGTATTGGTGCAGTATGTTGATGACCTCCTTATCGCTTCTGATAAAGAGCAGGGTTGTAAAGATAGTACAGTTAAATTATTGTTGCATTTGGCTCAACATGGCCATAAAGTTTCCCTTTCTAAATTTCAGTAATGTCGACAGGAGGTCACCTACTTAGGTCACCTACTGTCAAAGTAGGGTAGGAGGTTGACCCCTGAGCGCATCCATTTAATTGTTAAAATGCCTATTCCACAGACTCAGAAAGATGTGCACGCTTTTATAGGTATCACTTCCTACTGTCGTCAGTATTTACCTACCTACTCCCTAGTAATCAAACCCTTGCTAGCCTTAACAACGAAAGAAGTGCATGAGCCTTTGCCTTGGACGCCTGAATGTCAGCAGTCTTTTGAGCAATTAAAACTGCACTTTGTTCGGCTCCAGTACTTGGTACCCCTAATTACGGCAAACCGTTTGCGTTGTACGTGCATGAGATGGCTGGTTGTGCGCTTTCTGTTTTAACACAAAAATTTGGAGATAAGCAACAGCCTTGTGCTTATTTCTCTGCTGTCCTTGATCCATTCGTGAGAGCCCTCCCAAGTTGTCTAAGAGCGGTCGCGGCCGTAGCCACTTCGATCAGACAATCGGCTGGACTTGTACTGGATACGGACCTCACAGTCATGATACCCCATGCTGTGGATACACTTCTGAATAAGACACAGCACCTCACCAGTGCATGTCTCACTGGTTATGAATTGACATTGTTTGCTAAGCATATTACGATCAAAAGATGTGCCACTCTGAATCCAGCCACGTTACTATGTTAGATTTGAAAATCCCATTCCTGCTATGCACTCGTATCATGCTACATTAGGTTAGCAGTGTGTGGCTAAATAGATGCCATTTGTATTCACGTTATGCAACCCACTGAGTTATCCCTGCAACGTGCAAGCTTTAGTTAGCAAGTGTGACTCCATTTTGTATTTCGTAATCCCTATTAGGCTGTGTCTGAACTAGGCCTCATTATTCGTACTGCTTGCTTCAGCAGAATACTGTGTTTAGTTATTATTTTCCTTTCCTGTTCAAGGCTGCATCTTGACTTACTAATGAATAGGACATTCTGCCCCTGCATGCCTATCCGAGTGTGTAGTTCTGCTCCCACGTTAGGAGATGCTGAGACTCAGCGTGGTAACCTTGAGTTGCCGATAGCATGTACCCATCTGGCAGGTGGTAGCCCATCCTTCTGTGCCTTCTTTGTTCATGTTCGGCTCAGGCCGGTAACTTTCCACTGTGGGCGTGGTTGGGGGGTTCTTGGAGGAATAATCATGCATTGCAGGCCATTGGGGAGCCAGTCCCTCGGCAGACATCTTAGGGTGCAGGTCAGATTGGACTCCTCTGCAGAGTATTACTAATAAAGGTATGTTTGTATTCTCTACTGTCTGACCGACTCTTCATTACTTGGGAAGGCCTGGCAGGTGGTTGTAAGTAACCCGGGTGGCCCCTAAGGGCCACTTCCTTCAGTTGGTGCCCAAACAGGGACCCCGCAAGGTGATCCAGCTCGCCCGTAAATCGGGTTGCAGGGTCGGGGTTGCGTCTGGTCGGATCGGGGTACCCCACACGATCGAGCTTGGTTCTCGCAGCTGCCCCGCCCATCTGATCGGGCGCCTCCTCGTCTAGTGGTCACCGGCTGGGGTCCTGAGAAGGCGAAACCTTGGAGTTGACTGTTTGGTCCGAAGAGTCGACAGTGGAGAATAACTTGACTCGACCTGTGTGCACCAGGTGAGTGATAAGATTCTTGGAAAAATGGCGCCATTCTTGAACGGCACGAGCCTACGGGCTGTGTCTTGGTACAGTCTCCGGACTGTCTTGGTGCAGTTTTTGGACTGCCTTGCTTGAACGGCACGAGTCGACGGGCTGTGTCTTTGTACGGTCTTCGGGCTGTCTTGTCTTGAACTTGGTGGGTCTGCGGACCCTTGAAAAAGGCACAGAGTGCTTGTGAGCAGTTTACCAGACCAACTGGAAATTTGGCCGGCGCTTGAAAAGGTCTGGGACTGTTCGCGAACAATCTGTCAGGCCACTGGTAATTTGGTCAATGCTTGAAAAGGTCTGGGGCTAGAGCCTGTCTTCTTGAACTTGGTACAGTCTCCGGACTGTAGGGAGTGGTCTTTGGACCATTTGGTTTGGTTTCTGAATAATTTTTATTGTTTATCTTTTCTTTATATTACTGTTGCTGGTGTTATACTTGTCCGTTAGGGACAGTGCATGTGTCTTATATTAAGATGCCTTGCTTAAGCAAATTGGGGTGTTTTGGATGTCGGTGTTGTTATACTGAGGCTCGATTGGAAGAGAGTCAGCCTGCGCCTCCGGAGGGTACCCCAAATTTTGATATATACGTCAAGCATGGTATTGGCCCTATTATGTTTAGCACATTGTGGAATAAATATACGCGGGACAATACTGAGTTACAGTGGCCACTTACTGGCTCGTTTGATGAGCAAAAATTGAATTTCTTGCAGGACAAATTGTTCGCCAAAAAGAGCAGACAGTCGATGTTTGATACTCTAAGAGTATGGCAGAAGGAAGCAAAGCAGCGGCGTATGAGAGCAGAGAAAGAGGCCCAGAAGAGGCAGACACAAACCATAAGGCAGAAAGCAGTGGCCTATGAAAGGGCAAAGATAGAGAAAGGCATAGACTGTGCAGATAGAAAGTTTCGATTGCAGACAGATAAATGTTATGTCACTAGAGAGGAAGGTGATGTTTTCGTTGAAGAGCTATTGGATTCTCGCCCTCCTCCACCTTATGCTCCTGAGCGGATATACCCAAGGGTCCCCACATCTCAGTCCCCGGCCTCTGTTGCCGCTCTTCCTAGTATTTCGGGCCCTAGTCAAACTGCTTCGGCCCCAGCCCTGCCTGCTTCCTCTCTGCTCACGCCAGTAATAGGGGCGGGAGCCGTTAGCTCTCCTGTTCCGTCTACTGACTCTGTATCTACTGCTACGCCCCCTTTCACCCCCACAGCATTGTCTCCTTTCATGATGAAACCTGACTCCTCATCTGCTCTTTCTCCCTCAAGTATGACATCCCTAGCACTGCCGAATGGCGAGACCCCTGTGCGTGGAATACATGAAGGGAACTGGGCGGCAGCACGAGACCGTATGGACAAAGCGTTGGTGCGTTCTGCTGTGGGTGATGAGGAGAAGCAAATGGTGGCGAATCAGGTGGCTCAGTGGGCTCGGAACCCGATCTATAGTGTGGAAGATGGGTGGAGTGTGATGAGAGATTATGAGCCCTTCATACGGCAACATGCCCTTAAGCACATGTCAGCCACGCTAATAGGACTGTGGGAGCAGTGTTTTCAAGGTATTGCACCGCAGATCATCTATGACATACGGGACAGGGTATATGCAGCAGATATGGCTCCTAATGAGGTTTTCAGCAATGTAACGACATTGGTGGTTTATCGGGCATTGCACCAAAAGGTTCCGACGATGGTGACTCAGTACCCCATGAGAGAGGTCCATCCCATTTATCATCCTGAAATACCAGAACTGCGCGACTCCACAAATGCTGTAATTAGGCCGCGAGTCGATGCTCGGTTCCACGGACAGTGGATCTACACTCCTTGGAAGAGGAGTGAGGTAATATCCCTTAAAAGTCAGTTGCCAGACCCTAGGAAAAACCCAACTGCGTATTATAAAGAGTTGACAGAGGCGGCCTCCTCCACGGTGATGACGTTAGCAGATATTGAGTTGTTCTTTGGCTTGTTGGTACCGGTGGAAATTTGGAGGCAAGTGCATACACAGGATCATGTGGTGGAATTGGGAGGTGATGGTGGAAAAATTAAAATTAAAAATGCCTTGATTTTATCCAGCAAAAAGTTTATTAGTGGAAAACCAGGCACAGTTAAAAGACAGTGTAGTGGATGTTTGGGCTGGATTAAAATGGCCAGCTACATCCAGTGTGACAATAAAAGTGTGGTCAACATGTTTCTGCCTCCAGACGCCCTTAGCGAGGCATTCGTCAGGACCAAGTACCACGGCGGTGTGCGCACGCTAAGGCGGCCATTTTAATCCAGCCCAAACATTCACTACACTGTCTTTTAACTGTGCCTGGTTTTCCACTAATAAACTTTTTTTTAATTTTTCCACCATCACCTTTCACATTCACGAAACACAAAAAAACCCGCTCCGCTGTAGTCAGGCGTCGTAGCACACCAGGGAGGCACTCGGCCTCTCTGGTGGGAACCCAATGATGAAGCATGTCACCAACCAGGTTGGTGAGTGAGGGTTCTTTTAAAGAAACAAGAGTGACCCCTTTTGCTGGCTCTTCTTCTGTTGGCTTCACAGCTAGGACAGCCAGGGACAGGGTAAGGGACAAATTCCGGTGCCTGTAGATCAGGGTGGACCCTATGTCACCGCAGATTTACATAGTACGACCGAGAAATTCTTAATTGATACAGGGGCTATGAATAGCTCTGTTTCCTGTTCACTGGTCCCGGGGGCAGCTCTGTCTGGCCAAAATAATGTTTCGGTGGGTTTCTCAGGCGTGCTGGTTGTCAGCCCCATTTCCAAACCTCTTGCTTTGACTATTGGCCCCTTCGCGGTTGATTCACCATTTCTATTAACGTCAAATTGTGGGGAACATTTGTTAGGGTTGGATTTGTTGAAAAGGTTGCATGCGACAATCTTATGTTCCCCAGACGGTGTTTACATGACTATTGGACCGCACGTGGCCCGTGCCAGACAATGCCTCGCACAAGATGCCCCCCTCCCCGCTGAGTTTCAGGATGTGCCACATACACTGTGGGCTACAGGAGACACGGATGTGGGGTTACCCCAGATCCCACCGGTCTCTATATAGATCAAAGACAATGCTGTATTACCACTGTTGCAAAGTCATTCTGTGCCCTTGGCACCCCCCAACTTTTTGGTGATTGATACTGGTGGTAACTGACTCTGACTGACCCTGGGCTCTGCCTAACCAGGTCCAGGGCCAGTGCAATGCTGAAAGAGACACATTAGAATACAGTTAAAACACCTACATACACTAGGGTACACAATGGTATGGTGGGGTACCCCTGTGATTGGCATGACCTACCCCATAAGCCCCTAGTAAATAATAGGGCAGGGGGATTGAAACTACCTAGAAGTCCCTAGTACCCTAGGGCATGGCAGTTTAGAGGCCAGCAGCTCTTTTTGCACTTGCATGTGTGCACTGCTGAAGCCTGAGGTCAGTTTAAAAGCAGCCCTGGGTGCCAGGACTGCTTTTAAAAAGTAAATTGTGCCCAAACTCAACTTTGGTGTTTGGGGCACTTAAAAATGTATAACCTACAATGTTATGGCATATTAGGGACCCCCAGGGTCTCCCCTAGGTGTCCCAGGGGTGGGGGGTCAGGTATCTATAAGGTAGACCCTTATAAGATGAGTTTTATATGCCCTGGGTTAAGTGAAATTTCACATTTCACTCCCCACATTGTGATAAAGTGCTACCCAAATTCGATTTTCATGCTAGGAGCACTGTAAAGTGAGGATCTGCAATATTTTTACAGATTCAGAACCCCTAAAGTCTCCCCTAGTTGTCCTATGGGGTGGGAGTCCTGTAGATATAAGCAAAGTACTTATAAAATATGTTTTTGTAAGTCCTGGTACTTGAAAAATGGCCCAAGTCATTTTTCCCATTGCAAATTCTGTGTTACATAGGTTAACATGGTAGGAAGTTATTATCTAATAACTCTTGATAGGAGAGGGCTAGACGTGCCATTCAAAGACTTCCCCGAATGGTATTAATAAATTCCACAATATGATATTGTTGAATTTCTCCTAAAGTGTACATACAAGAAGTTATAATACTTTCTTGTTTGTAAGTCCAAATTCAGCCTTCCAGTGGTCTGCCCTGATTGGTCAGAGTTAATTGGATTAGCCAGGCTGCCTTGAAGAGGTGATAAAGAGCCCCTGGGTTCAACCAGCTCTTCTGGCAGGGCAGTGTGCTGTTCCAAAGGAATGCCAGGCTAGGGGGAGGAGTCTTAAACTATGTTCATCAAAGAGGAGAGCAGAGAACAGTGACATTTACAACTCTGAACTTCCCACCTTAGGCAGATGGTAGGATTAAGGAAGGTATGAGCAGATGCAGGGGGGAGAGTCTAAGTAAATTAGCCATCCTAGGGGTGTGTTTAGCCAGCTCTTGCCTCCTTGCTGGAAAATCTGCCATTATGGATTTGGAAGATTTGATGCACTCTGGGACAAAATAATGCCACACTCTACAGGAAGTGGTCATATGTTTGAGGAGTTACCCTGCTCCCATTGGTCAGGAGTGATCTCCTGTCTGACCCAGAGAACATGGAATAAGTATCTGAGAGGGGCAGAGCCTCCAGATCTGCTGCTTGAAACTGAAGAAAGCAAGACATTGTGCCAAGCTGAGAAGTTTTGCTGTGCAAATTCTAAGGCCTCACCTCTGAATCCTGCACCATCAGAAACTACAGCCCTGTGGACTACCTTGCTGAAAAAGAAGTAAAGAGTGGACTCCCTGCAAGCTACAGGTTAACAGAGCTCATCTGGACCCTCACCATCAAGGATCATCAATCTGGGGAACTACCAGTGGATTTGTAAGGGTAACGTCCAAGTGGATTGTGGGAACTGAAGTCCTCAACTTTCAAGGACCATCTTGGAGCTTCCAGACCCTTGGAGTGAGTTTGAGACACTTTGGGACCCTTTGAGGAACTTCAGGAAGAAGTTTAAGAAGTTTGGAGAACTTTGGAGAAACTTTGAAAAAAAGCTGCATAGAGGGACCGACTCAACCTGGTCAGCCAAGCCGCCTGCCTTCAACCGCGAGCCGGCCAAGGCATCCAGGTTCGTCCCGCTAAAAGCTCTGTCGGTTCGACTTCCAGAGTTTGACTGGGACTAGATGAAATCTGAAGCCGGCGAACCCTCACCGGATCCGGCTACATGAAGAGCATCGAGAGACCCCGCGAGAAAAAGCTCCAGAAAAGTTTCTAAGTCCGCTCGTAGAAAAGGTGACCGGGAGCAACTGTGAACGCCAAGCCGCCTGCCTTCCATCGCGTGTCGGCCTAGGCTCCGGGGTTGACCCGCTGAAGCGCTAAAGAAAAAGTTTCTAAGTCCGCTCCAGGGAAGTTGCTCGGGAGCTCGTCGAAAGGCAATCCGGCGAACCCTCACCGGATCCGGACTGGCTGGGAGCTTCGAGTGACCTCGGGGAGAAAAGCTCCAGAAAAGTTTCTAAGTGTGAAGGTAGAAACTGAGACCGGGACCTGCCGCGAGCTGTAGCCGCCCAGGGCTCCATCGCGGTCGGCCTGAAACTTTGACTTTGACCCGGTCTATCGTGAGCAGGTATCCCAATATGGTGCTATAATCTTCTAAGCGCTATATTTTTCTAAATCTTTGAAAATTCATATCTCCGGTTCCCTATATTGGATTTTTGTCGCTTTGGTGTCATTTTAAAGATACAAATATTTCCTATTTTTATAAATTGGTGTTGGGTTTTTATTATGTGTTGTGTCTTAATTATTTACTGAATTGGTGTTTTTAAATGCTTTACATACCTGTCTTTGAAGTTAAGCCTGTCTGCTCGCAGCCACGTTACCAAGGGTTGAGCATAGGAATAGTTTTCTAAGACCTATGCTGGGTCCTACCAATGGTTAGTGGACTTATTGCCAGTGGCAGACCTACATTTGCCCCTACCAATAATCCACTTTCCAACAACCACGTATTCCCCAGTACAAGATATCCCAGGCAGGAGAAAAGGCCTTATTGCAAATAATACAGGATTTGATTAAGTCTGGTGTGGTTGAAGAGACGGCGGCGAATGTGTGTAACAGCCCTATTCTTCCTATTCTTAAAAAGGCACCCTTGGATTCTTCTGATGCTCACCCTTACGTTTACCGCTTCGTAATTGACCTTAGAGAGGTGAACTAGATATTGGTTCCCCAGTATCCTGTAGTCCCAGACATTAACGAGATTTTGACAATGATTCCCCCGTCTGCAAAATTCTTTTCAGTCATCGATATGAAGAATGCTTTCTTCAGCATTCCAATCCATACAGATAGCAGACATCTGTTTGGATTTGCAATAGCCGGAAGGAGCTTTAGATTCTGCTGTGCTCCACAAGGCTATACAGAAAGTCAGAGTATCTATAGTCAAGCTTTGAAAGCTCAATTGGATTCATTGGAACTTCCCCCTGGTAATGTGCTGTTGCAGTACGTTGACGACCTCCTGGTGGCTTCAGACACTGAAGATGGTTGTAAAGAGGCCATAGTTAAATTGTTGTTACATTTTGCACACCATGGACACAAGGTGTCACTTTCGAAATTTCAGTATTGTCGACAGGAGGTCACCTATTTAGGTCACCTACTGTCGAAGGAGGGTCGCAGACTAACACCTGAACGCATAGCTGCTATTACTAATATGCCTGTTCCTAAGACCCAACGAGAGGTACGCGCCTTCATTGGCATAACTTCGTATTGTCGGCACTGGATCCCTAACTGTTCCTTACTAACAAAACCCCTCCTTTCCCTGACCACTAAAGACGTGCATGAACCCTTGCCTTGGACATCTGCATGCCAGCAAGCTTTTGAGCAATTAAAATTTGCGCTTTGCTCTGCTCCTGTGCTTGGTACTCCTGATTACCAGAAGCCTTTTGTGCTTTATGTACATGAGGCGGACGGTTGCGCGCTTTCTGTTCTAGCACAGGGTTTTGGTGGTAAGCAGAGACCCTGCGCGTATTTCTCTGCTATTCTTGATAACGTCGCCAGAGCTCTCCCGGGCTGCCTGAGGGCTGCCGCGGGGGTGGCAGTTTCTATCAGACAATCGGCAGGGCTCGTCCTTGATACGGATCTCACAGTCATGGTACCTCATGCTGTGGACACACTGTTGAATAAGACAAAGACACAGCACCTTACTAGTGTGCGTCTGACTGGATATGAGTTAACTTTGTTTGCTCCGCACATTACCATCAAAAGATGTGCTACTCTGAACCCAGCCACGTTACTACCCCTCCCTTCGGAAGAAAAGGACAATGATGTCCATGATTGTTTATTTTGGACTGACGAATAAATGAAGGGACGGGTAGACCTGACTGATGTTCCCTTATCTGACCCCCAAGGGGAACTATATGTCGATGGCTCTTGTTTCAAACTACCAGATGGCACTACCACTGCAGCTTATGCAATCACAACGTTACACACTGTAGTTGAGACATCCCGTATCCCATACCAATCGGCCCAGGCTGCAGTGTTGGTTGCCCTCCTTAGGGCATGCGAGTTGAGTGAGGGACTGACTGTCGATGTCTACACCGACAGCCAGTATGCCTTTGGGGTGGCCCATAATTTTGGGTGCCTCTGGGCGGAGAGAGGGTTCTTGACCTCGCATGGGTTGCGCATACAGCATGGTCCATTGATACATAGACTGTTGACAGCACTGACACTTCCTGATAAGTTGGCAATAATAAAATGTAGCGCTCACAAAGCAGTAACAGACGATGTTGGAAGGGGCAATGCTTTTGCAGATCAGACAGCTAAGGAGACAGCTAGATCGAAGATGAAAAAGATGTTCGTGGCAGGTCCCGCTAGGTGGGTTCCAGACATAAAATGTTCAAGGACACATTAGACAATGTCAGGGAAATGCAGAGTGAGGCGACAGTAGATGAACTGGCAGAATGGGAGGAGAGGATAGGGCATTTGGACGAGGATGGGTGTTGGACTGACTTGTCTGGGAAACATAGATGGTTGCTGCCCAACGCATATGTGCTCCCTGTTGATACCATGGCCCATGGCCCAGCACACATTAGTGCCAAAGGAATATGTAAGCTACTGGATCCAGTATGGCGAAATGAAAGTATCCCTAAGGTAGCCACACACTTAGTGAGACATTGCATCATTTGTCTGAAACATAATCCTGGGAAAGGTACTCCTAACACCCGCAGGTAATTTTGCACCGCCTTCCTTTCCTTTCGAGGTTCTCCAGATGGATTTCATCGACATGGAATGAGTTAACAATTTGAAGTATGTGCTGGTAGTGATTTGCGCATTCAGTAAATGGATTGAGGCTTACTCCACTAAGGAGAATACGGCCATGGCAACGGTGAAGGTGCTCTTAAAAGAGTTCTTCCCGCGCTATGGATTACCACCTGTGATCTGGAGTGACAACGGAAGTCACTTCAATTCAAAGGTCATTGAATTGGTGTGTAAAGGCTTGCAGATTAGACAGAAGTTTCATGCAGCGAACCACCCTCAGTCAGCAGGCCTGGTTGAGAAGTACAATGGTACTCTCAAATTGAAGTTAGCAAAGATTCAAGAAAGCACAGGATTGCGATGGCCCGATGCTCTACCTTTGGCTTTATTATCAACCAGAGGGACAGCGCATTCTATAACAGGGTTGTCCCCGTACAAGGTGGTCTTTGGACGCCCCGCCAACGTCTGGGGCGTCCCAAGACCCAAGCGCTTCTCTGAGATAGAGTACCCCCTGTTGATAGATTATCTGTATGAATTGTCTAAAGATCTCTGTTCTGTCCACCAACAGATTCACGCCACGCTGCAACCAGTACCAGAGGGGCCCGGGCATCAGCTACAACCCGGGAACTTTGCAATGGTCAAGAATTTTCAACGGAAGAACTGCCTGGAGCTGAGTTGGAAGGGGCCCCTGATTGTCCTGCTCGCCACCCACACTGCAGTGAAGCTTGAAGGCCGGAAGCACTGGGTGCATGCACCGCATGTTAAAAGGGTACCTCTACCACTTCAGTATGATCAGTGGGTCCTCGACGGCATTGCTGACCAGGAAGGGGCACGCGTGCCCCGTTTCGTTCCTTTCTCTGATGCCCGATTGAGGTGGGCGCAGACAGATGAAGAAAGCGACGAGGCCTTACTTGAGGCGGTCCCCCCAGAGATAAGGGCCGCCCGGATGCTCCCGCTTCTGGTGCACAGTCACCTGAGTCTCAATGCCCTGCTAAGCCTGAATTTCTTCCCCTTTTTGTTGATGAAGAAGTGCCTGGGGTTGCCAGGTACAACCTGCGGCCTGACGGAAGGACAGTGCGCCAGTAGGACAGTCCAGGAGTTAGGGAAGGACTTGAGCTTAGGTGCTATGCCTAAGGTGCCTGCTTTAGATTAGAGTGAGTTACACTGGTGCACTGCCCTGGACACTGGACAGGATTAGCTGAGGGTGTCTTCCAAGGAGGGAGAGTGCCCTATCCTGAAAGAAAAGGATTATGTTTTCCAGCAAGGGCTGCGATCGCGCAGCTCCCCCGTGGGAGTGCTTCATAGCACCGTCGTTGATGAACAATAGGAGTCTACCAGTGAGGCTCGGAAAGACACTGGTTGATTTGTACCCCTCTGGTCTGTTGTATTTTTGTGGCTCCAATTCCTAAAGTTTCTTTTTATGTACCCATTTGGCAGCACAATTATGAAGGAGGAACAGCCTCTGGTGCCCCACCATTACAGCAGAATAGTCCTGTGTGGTCTAGTTGGTTTACTGGGAGTAAGATGGTAATGGTCCTTCTCATTGCAACGATAACACTATTCGGGGTGGTGTGGTACTTAGAAGAGCAGCATCCTGTGCACACATTGATAGAGACTACACCGGCTCCATCTGAGCATTCATTTGTTACACTGGCCCCACACAAAGAGAGGCATAGACAGACCTATGTCGAGAACGCTTTTTTGCAGATGCTTCATCAGGTACACAGTACCACTAATGCCACGAATTGCTGGGTATGTGGGTTACTTCCCTCCGTTATGCACAAGAACGATCTACTGGTGTCATTGCCCCTGTCATACTTGGGTAGCTGTGAGGCATGGTTCTAATTGCTTTCTATGGTGTCCATGCACTATTATGCTGGTGCGATGAATATGGAACAGTCTGATTACGAAGCAGTGTTGGAATATATAGTGGTACACCAAGGATATACACCTGGGGCAGATGGAAAGGAGGGTACCCTAAATCCAGAAGCTTGTATGAATATTTTCGAGGATAATAAAAATGTCACTTGGTTACAAAACGAAATGCTGGATTTTCAAGGGTTTAATGTTACTGAATATTTTAAATGTTTCCAGGAACGAAATATAACTGAAGACAAAGCCATGCCCGTCCCTGTGATCAATACAGCAGCCAGTTTCTGTGTTGAAGGTACAGGGAACATTCCAGTAGACCAGAGCAGTTGTAACTATACATACCGATTGAACACTGATAGTAGCCCATCTTTGCTCACACCTCCAAATGTATAATTTGTTTGCGGGGAGCAGGCCTATACCTGGCTCCCCAGGGGATGGTCTGGCCAGTGTTATGTCTCTTTTCTCTTGCCCCCTGTTTACATTGCACCATCCAACTATCACAAAGATCATAGACTACAGCTTAGGGATCTCCATTTGCATCGCGCCAAGAGAGTTGTCAATACAGAAGATATAGATCAAACAGATACTTCCCTACAGCAATTTACTGATATCAAGAAGGGCATTCTGCCGTTCTGGGGCCCCATGTTCAATAGCCGTAATATCCGTCGCCTTGCTAGAGTAGTTGAAGGAGTTATTAACACTACTGCAGGTATACTGACTAATATTACAGTCGAGCTTCAGGCTACGAGACTCGTTGCTCTTCAAAACCGGGTGGTTTTAGACGTCATCCTTGCTGATAGGGGCGGAGCCTGCTGCGTCATCGGCAGTAGCTGTTGTGTTTACATTCCTGATACCGCCCCTAATGTATACTCCGCCATACAGAAATTACACAGGCTTGCTTCAGATATCCATCAGGATAATGGTTCATGGTCGCTCACAGGGTGGTTCTGGGATCTGCTGACATCATGGGGTTGGAAGATACTACTTGCCCTCAGAGCTATTGCAGGTGTCATCTTCACATGTTGCCTATGTATTAATTGCCTTCCAGCATGTTGCACCTATTGTATGAGCAAGCTCACCCCTACCCCTAAATTGCCAGGACGTGATACTAAGGTCACTTCAATGATGATGCAGGATATCCAGGATATCATGCTCATGGATGAAGGTATTTTTGAGTACTAAGTAGATGTTGATTCTCATGTGCTGTTTTCTTCTTTCTTGTAACATGAAGTGAGCATGCATTTTCTTCCTTCCACTTAGAATTGTAAAGACCCTACCGGATAGCCCAATAAAGCATTTAGCCACCCCTGCTAAAAGGAGGGTCTGTTAGATTTGAAAATCCCATTCCTGCTATGCACTCGTATCATGCTACATTAAGTTAGCAGTGTGTGGCTAAATAGATGCCATTTGTATTCACGTTATGCAACTGTTAGAAATGGGGGTCTCTAGTTGGCAATGGCGGGCCACTGTCCAAGTAGGGACCCTTCTTCCTAAGTCAGAGTGAGAGGGCTACCCTCTTTAATACCCCTGCTCAACCCTGTGGTAACGTAGCACGAGCAGGTAGGCTTATCTCAGAGGCAGGGTGTGAAGCATTTATGATCATACACAGTAACACAATGAGGAACACTACAAAGGGACACCACACAAGTAGTTATTATAAAAAATAAGTATCTTTATATAAAGGCAGATTTATCACAAGACCAATAACTGTAAAAGCCACAATACTGTCAAAAATAGGATAGCTGTTGAAGGGCTGTCAAAAATAGTTCAAAGGTTGCAAAAATAAGGTTCAAGTTCAAAGCAGTGGTCTCTGCGACCCTTTCTTTCACAAAGTACCTGGGTTTAGTTGCAAAACCAACAAAGTGTCGCAAAGAAGCTGTAGCGATGATTCTCGGCACGCGAGGCCGGCGATGCGTTGAAATCCTTGCCGCAAGGGAGGATGATGCGCCGATCTGCGGGATGCGTGCGGAGACGAGGCGACAAACTTCTGCACGCTGGACCGCCGATGCGATGACTTTCTTGCCGCGTGGGAGAAGTCGATGCGGTGATCCTGTTGCGCTGTGCGATCGTGTTGCGATGCGAAGACAAGACGCTCCGCGAGGGAGCGACGAAATTCGGTGTGATGCGATCAAAGTGGCGAACGCACGGCGTCCGCACTGCGATGTCTCGAAGCGATGATTTCTGTCAGGGTTGCGAGTGCGCGGCGACAGCAGCGCGATGATCTTTCCAGCGCGTCTCGGCTGCAGCGGCTCGCAAAGGGGCGTCAGCGATGGTTTCGGGTTGCGGGCCCTCGGCGGCAGCAGCGCGATGATTTTCCCAGCGCTCTCGACTGCAGCGGCCCGCAAAGATGCGTTAGCGTCGATTTCTTACCCTCTTCTCTCTGATGCAAACTAGAGGCCCTGGAACTCACAGGAGCCTCCTCAGCAGATAGCAGTCCTCGCAGGGAGGAAGCAGGAGGTTGGTGGTGGAGTCTGTTGTGCCTGAGACTCCAGCAGGAGGCTAGCTCTTTTCCTAGCCCTTGGGTGATTGCTGTACAAAAATAAAAGTTCTCTCAATAGTTCCTTTTCCTCTTCTTCAAGGTCCAGTGGTCACTGCTGCAGGCCAGTGCAAGAAACAACACACAAGCACAAGGACAGTCACTTCCTGCAGATTCCTCCAGTGGCACGGACAGAGTTTCCTCTCCAGATCCCAAAAGCAATACAAAAATAGGGGGTTTGAGCACAGATATTTATACCCCAAAAGCCTTTGATCCTTGAAGCTACCAGTCCCTGAACCTAGCCAGAACCAGTTCTGCTCAGGCCTGGAGCACTTTGTTTACCAGGCTGCATCCTTCCTTTCAGAAAGAGGGGGTCTGCTAGCAGACACACAGTGGGAGGTGGAGCCAGCATTCACCTTGCCAGGCACAGCCCTATTCAGATCAAAGAGCCACCCTTCCCCACACTCTAAATGCAGATCTCTCTATTCCACCAAGGTCTGACTCAGCCTGTCCTGCCCCTCTAAAACCAGACAGCCAATACACATAACGGCAGAGCACACTGGAAGGCTTAGGCAAGAAAATACCTACTTTCTAAAAGTGGTATTTTCAAACACTGAATATAAAAATAAACTTCACTAAAAGGTGTATTTTAATATTCTGAGCTCAGGCATACTAAATTCGTTTTTCTACCATGTCCCTGGGGTCAGTTAGGACTATAGCATGTAATAGTCAAACTGCCCCTTCTAGCCTATGAGGAACAGGTAGCCTTACAGTAGTGAAAAACGAAATGGTGCATAATTCACTACCAGGACATGCTACACACACCAAGGCATGTCCTACCTTACACATACAATGCACCCTACCCGAGGGGCGACTTACAGGATGCCAAGGGAAGGTTCAGGGGCTGGGAAGTGGTTGCACTTCACAGCCAAGATGGCAGTTCTGGACTGCACACAGACACTGCAGTGGCAGGTCTGAGACACACTTTACAAGCTGCTTCTGTGGGTGGCACACATCAGTGCTGCAGGCCCACCAGCAGCATTTGGTTTACCAGCCCTGGGCACACATAGGCCACACTACTAGGGACTAACAGGTAAACCAAATAAGCCAATCAGGGATATACCAATTCACATAGACATATTTATACAGGGAGCATTCGCGCTGTGACACTGAATGGCAGTGGCACAGCGCCCAGAGCATCTAACACCAGTAAAACAGAGGAGACAACAGCGAAAAATGGAAGGGAGACCCACGCCAATGGTGCCAGGTCTAACACACGTCCCCTCCAGCTGAAATGTGGGGAGAACTACCCATCCCTTGGAAGTTCTCATCGCTAAGGCGGAAAAATCTGGACAGACCATCAGCATTGGCGTGTTCTGTACCAGGGCGGTGTTCCACCGTGAAGTCCATACCCTGTAGGGAAATGGACCACCTCAACAACTTGGGATTCTCACCCCTCATCTGCATCAGCCATCTGAGGGGCCTGTGGTCTGTCTGAACCCGGAAGTGAGTCCCAAACAGGTATGGTCTCAGCTTCTTCAGTGCCCAGACCACAGCAAATGCCTCACGCTCAATTGCACTCCACCTCTGTTCCCGTGGAAGTAACCTCCTACTGATGAAGGCTACAGGTTGGTCTAGTCCCTCCTCATTTATCTGTGACAGAACGGCCCCCACCCCATGCTCTGAAGCGTCTGTCTGGACAACAAATTCCTTAGCAAAATTGGGCGCCTGGAGTACGGGTGCTGTACACATAGCAGTTTTGAGGGCATCAAAGGCTTTCTGACAGGTGTCAGTCCAGTTCACAATCTTTGGCCGCTTCTTGGAAGTCAGCTCAGTCAAGGGTGCAACAATGTTGCCATACCCCTTGACAAACCTCCTGTAATAACCCGTGAGTCCTAAGAAGGCCCTCACCTGGGTCTGGGTCCTTGGGGGCTCCCAAGTCAGGATGGTTTCAATCTTGGGCTGCAGGGGCGCCACCTGGCCGCTCCCCACCTGGTGTCCCAAGTACACCACAGAACCCTGCCCAATCTGGCACTTACTGGCCTTGATTGTGAGGCCTGCTCTGCGCAGCGCCATCAACACTTCCCAGAGGTGGCGCAAGTGGTCCTCCCAGGAGGAACTAAACACTGCAATGTCATCCAGGTAGGCGGCACTGAAAGCCTCCAGCCCAACCAACACCTGGTTGACCAATCTCTGGAAGGTGGCAGGGGCATTCTTCATCCCAAAGGGCATCACACGGAACTGGTAGTGCCCATCTGGTGTGGAGAATGCTGACCTCTCCTTGCCCCATCCGTTAAGGCGATCTGCCAGTACCCAGACGTCAGATCAAACGTGCTGAGGTACCGGGCAGCCCCTAACCGGTCCATGAGCTCATCAGCTCTGGGGATGGGGTGCGCGTCGGTCTTGGTGACCGAATTGAGACCTCGGTAGTCCACACAGAACCTAAGTTCAGGAGTGGCACCAGGCGTCGCAGCTTTTGGTACCAAGACCACGGGGCTGGACCAGGGGCTGCTAGAGGACTCAACCACCCCTAGGGCGAACATTTTGGAGACCTCCTCCTTAATGCAAGCCCTGACCCTGTCAGTTACCCTGTAAGCCTTGTGCTTGACAGGAGAACTGTCCCCGGTATCCACCTCATGGACGCACCAATCAGTGACACCAGGTACCAGGGAGAACAAATCAGAAAATTGCCCCAACAGGTGGTGACAATCTCTCTGCTGCTCAGGGGTCAGTGTGGTGGAGAGGATCACACCCTCCACTGACCCATCCTTCTCTTCTGCACACAGGAGGTCAGGGAGAGGCTCACTCTCCTCCTCAACCCCATCATCTGTGGCAAGAAGCATGCCCACTTCAGACCTCTCAAAGTGGGGCTTTAGGCGGTTCACATGCAGGACCCGCAAGGGGTTCCTGGGAGACTGAAAGTCCACCAAGTAGGTAACTGGACTTTGCGCTCCACCACCTCAAAGGGACCGGTCCACTTATCTTGGAGCGCACAAGGCTCCACTGGGGCCAGTACCCAAACCTTCTGACCAGGTTGAAATTCGACCAGAGTGGCATTCTGGTCGTGCCAACGTTTCATTTCTTCTTGGCTGGCTTCCAGATTTGCCTCAGCAATTTTTCTGAAACGCCGAGTCTGGTTCCTGAAGGCCAACATGTAGCTAAATACATCTTGGGGAGGTTTCCTGGGAGATTGCTCCCAGCCTTCCTTGACCAGACTCAGAGGTCCTCTAACCGGGTGGCCATAGAGGAGTTCAAAGGGACTGAACCCTAAGGACTTCTGTGGCACCTCCCGGTAGGCAAACAACAGGCATGGCAAGAGGACGTCCCACTTACGCCTCAGGGGCTCTTCTAGGCCCATGATCATGCTCCTTCAAGGTCCGGTTGAACCTTTCAACCAGACCATTACCTTGGGGGTGGTAAGGAGTGGTGAACTTATACGTTACCCCACACTCCTTCCACAGAGACTTCATGTACTGGGAGATGAAGTTGGTCCCCCTGTCAGACACCACCTCTCTGGGGAATCCCACACGGGAGAAAATCCCCATCAGTGCACGTCCCACCACGGGGGCCGTCACTGTCCTGAGCGGGATGGCTTCAGGGTACCGGGTGGCATGGTCCACCAAGACCAGGATGAACCTGTTGCCCATGGCTGTCTTGGGGTCCAGAGGCCCCACAATGTCAATGCCCACTCGCTCGAATGGGGTACTCACAACTGGAAAGGGCTGGAGTGGGGCCTTGATCTTCCCCCACTCTTCCCACTTGCCTGGCAAGTCTCACAGGTCCTGCAATGAGAGTCTGAACTCTTGTGCATCTGGGGCCAATAAAAGTGGGCAGCCAGCCTCTCAAAGGTCTTGGTCTGCCCCAGATGTCCTGCCAATGGAATGTCATGAGCCAACCCCAGTAGGAAGGTTCTGAAGCACTCGGGTACCACCAGCACACGGGCTGACCCTGGCTCAGCAACCTTAGGCTCACTATATAGGAGACTGTTCTCCCAATAAATCAGATGTGAACCAGACATGTCACCTTCTGCCTGGGCTGCAGCCTGTCGCCGCATACCCTCAAGAGAGGGGCAAACTCTCTGCTGCTCACAAAATTCCTCCCTGGTGGGTCCCCTTCCTGCTGCCAATGGGTCAGCTCAGGCAGGTCCCCCAGTTCGGTGATCTGCTCCCCGGTAGGCTCCAGGGCATCCCCCTCAGGGTCTGCTTCTTCCTGGGCCGTGGGAACCAAGGGGCCGGCTTCCCGCGCCCCTTGCCCCTTCTCTCTAAGGCAGGGATCTGGGCCCTACTCTCAGGCTCCAGATCCTTTTCAACACCCTCCTTGGCTGCCATGGACCGCGTGGTAGCACACGCCCACTCAGGCAGACCCAACATCTCTAAGTGAGCCTTCCTCTCCACCGTAGCCCACGGGGAGTCCTCTAAATCATTGCCCAGCAGACAGTCTACAGGCATGGCGGGCCTCACAGCTACCTGAAGAGTTCCTGAGACCCCCCACTCAAAGGGAACCTGAGCCACCTCACATTGGCTCTCTGAGTTGTCGGCGGACACTACTGGGTAGAATGCATGGGGGACAACCTGCTCTTTGGACACCAACCGGGAGCTGACAGCAGTTACACTGGCCCCTGTGTCTCTTAGAGCCTCCACCCTATGGCCATTGATGGTCACCCACTGCCTGTATTTTTTAGTGTTAGCAGGCAGTGCAGGCTTGGGGACCATCTCAAAGTCCCCTAATGAGACAAGGGTCAATTCTACGGGATCCCACCCTCTTGGTCACCCATCTCCTCCTCTCCCAGGGCTACACTAGCAATCTGGCGGGGTGGTGCACGGGGTGCACTGGCTCCCTTTGGGGGCACTGGGGATCAAAATATCTGTGGCCCACTTGACCACAGTTGTAACACGTGGGGGCCCCCTGGGAACAGGCCTACCTGTTGGGGGCCCGGTCCTCCTTTCTTGGGGGCTGGGACACCACTGCTTGGTTCCCTGGGGATTACTTTGGGGCCCTCGGGGAACTCCCTCTGTTGACCCTTGTCCCCCCACTCCTCTGCTGGGGACCCTGCCCACCTTTGGCGACGTCTCCCACTGGACCCTTGCGGACCCGGGTGCTCACCCAGCGGTCCGCCTCCTCAGCAAGCTTTCTAGGGTTAGTCAGCTTGCAATCAATTAGGTGCTGGCGTAGCTCAGGAAAACAATTGCTAGATAAATGCTCCCATGCAATCAAATCATAAAACTGTGCAAAAGTTTCTACTTTGCTACCTCTTACCCAGCGTTCCATGGCTCTGCAAAAAAGGACACATATTCAACCCACGTGGTACCCTCTAGCTTCTTACAGACCCTAAACCTCTGTCTATACATCTCAGGGGTCAAACCATAGCGGGTCACCAACGCTTCCTTCATGTGGGCGTAAACCATCCTACTTTCTGGGGGCAGGTCCAACAAGGTATCCCTCCCTCACTCACAAAGCGTCCCCACAACCCTGCTCCCCAATCCTTCTCAGGGACCCGGTGGGACACCATGGCTACTTCATAAGCGGCAAACCATTGCCCAATATCTTCGCTTTTGTGGAAATCTTTAATAACCTCCTTGGGTATATACACCCTACTCTCAGGGTGCACTACAGGTACGCTGCCACCAGAGGGGGAGATTTCCATGCTCTTAGCTTTAATCTCCAACTCCCTCAATACTCTCTCATGCTCAAGCTTCATCCTCATAATCTCAATTTCTAACTTCTTGTTCTCTAGGTCCCGGTGACCATCCATTTTAAGCTTAGCCATCTCCATATTATGCCGCCTATCTCTCTCCCTGTCCTCCAGCTCTTCTGGGGACAGACCCTTAGCGGACACACTAGAGCCCGGGTTGGAAAGGGCTGGGTCTCCTACTAAGTCTACTACATTGCCCTGCTGCTCTCCTCCCTCCACAAGCTCTCCTAGATCCTTGGGGGCATCCCTGGCTTCTAGCCAGGCCTTCAGCGCCTTGTAATACTCCTCCCTCCTAGTGAGACCTGTGATAGGGACTGTGAATTGCTTGCAAAAATATTTGAGCTGCTTGGCATTGTAGGTTTCTATTTCTCTTCTTCCCAGGAGAGATCTTCTGAGGCATTGGATCTGGGCTTGCCCATGGTAGAAATAACTGGCAATATCAATAAAGGACAGAAGAAAACTTCTCAAAAATGTAAGCGAGTGAAAAATCACCGGCAATATCAATCACAATATAGGATCCTAAAATTCTCAGAAATGTGCGTGGGTGAAAAATCACCAGCAATATCAATCACAATAGGGGATCAAAAACTTTCAATAAATGTGCGCGGGTGAAAAATCACCGGCAATATCAATCACAATACAGGATCCCAAAACTCTCAGAAATGTGCGTGGGTGAAAAATCACCAGCAATATCAATCACAATAGGGATCAAAACTTTCAATAAATGGGCGCGGGTGAAAAATCACCGGCAGTATCAATCACAATATAGGATCCCAAAACTCTCAGAAAATGTGCGCGGGTGAAAATCACCGGCAATATCAATCACAATATAGAAGCAAAAAACAATTCTCAAAAAAATGTATGCGGTACGTTATGGTCTGCACTCACTAGTAGTGTACACTATAATTACTGTATGCGATCATAAATGCAAGTCCAGATCCTCACCGCTGACCACCAATGTTAGAAATGGGGGTCTCTAGTTGGCAATGGCGGGCCACTGTCCAAGTAGGGACCCTTCTTCCTAAGTCAGAGTGAGAGGGCTACCTCTTTAATACCCCTGCTCAACCCTGTGGTAACGTAGCACGAGCAGGTAGGCTTATCTCAGAGGCAGGGTGTGAAGCATTTATGATCATACACAGTAACACAATGAGGAACACTACAAAGGGACACCACACAAGTAGTTATTATAAAAATAAGTATCTTTATATAAAGGCAGATTTATCACAAGACCAATAACTGTAAAAGCCACAATACTGTCAAAAATAGGATAGCTGTTGAAGGGCTGTCAAAAATAGTTCAAAGGTTGCAAAAATAAGGTTCAAGTTCAAAGCAGTGGTCTCTGCGACCCTTTCTTTCACAAAGTACCTGGGTTTAGTTGCAAAACCAACAAAGTGTCGCAAAGAAGCTGTAGCGATGATTCTCGGCACGCGAGGCCGGCGATGCGTTGAAATCCTTGCCGCAAGGGGAGGATGATGCGCCGATCTGCGGGATGCGTGCGGAGACGAGGCGACAAACTTCTGCACGCTGGACCGCCGATGCGATGACTTTCTTGCCGCGTGGGAGAAGTCGATGCGGTGATCCTGTTGCGCTGTGCGATCGTGTTGCGATGCGAAGACAAGACGCTCCGCGAGGGAGCGACGAAATTCGGTGTGATGCGATCAAAGTGGCGAACGCACGGCGTCCGCACTGCGATGTCTCGAAGCGATGATTTCTGTCAGGGTTGCGAGTGCGCGGCGACAGCAGCGCGATGATCTTTCCAGCGCGTCTCGGCTGCAGCGGCTCGCAAAGGGGCGTCAGCGATGGTTTCGGGTTGCGGGCTCTCGGCGGCAGCAGCGGATGATTTTCCCAGCGCTCGACTGCAGCGGCCCGCAAAGATGCGTTAGCGTCGATTTCTTACCCTCTTCTCTCTGATGCAAACTAGAGGCCCTGGAACTCACAGGAGCCTCCTCAGCAGATAGCAGTCCTCGCAGGGAGGAAGCAGGAGGTTGGTGGTGGAGTCTGTTGTGCCTGAGACTCCAGCAGGAGGCTAGCTCTTTTCCTAGCCCTTGGGTGATTGCTGTACAAAAATAAAAGTTCTCTCAATAGTTCCTTTTCCTCTTCTTCAAGGTCCAGTGGTCACTGCTGCAGGCCAGTGCAAGAAACAACACACAAGCACAAGGACAGTCACTTCCTGCAGATTCCTCCAGTGGCACGGACAGAGTTTCCTCTCCAGATCCCAAAAGCAATACAAAAATAGGGGTTTGAGCACAGATATTTATACCCCAAAAGCCTTTGATCCTTGAAGCTACCAGTCCCTGAACCTAGCCAGAACCAGTTCTGCTCAGGCCTGGAGCACTTTGTTTACCAGGCTGCATCCTTCCTTTCAGAAAGAGGGGGTCTGCTAGCAGACACACAGTGGGAGGTGGAGCCAGCATTCACCTTGCCAGGCACAGCCCTATTCAGATCAAAGAGCCACCCTTCCCCACACTCTAAATGCAGATCTCTCTATTCCACCAAGGTCTGACTCAGCCTGTCCTGCCCCTCTAAAACCAGACAGCCAATACACATAACGGCAGAGCACACTGGAAGGCTTAGGCAAGAAAATACCTACTTTCTAAAAGTGGTATTTTCAAACACTGAATATAAAAATAAACTTCACTAAAAGGTGTATTTTAATATTCTGAGCTCAGGCATACTAAATTCGTTTTTCTACCATGTCCCTGGGGTCAGTTAGGACTATAGCATGTAATAGTCAAACTGCCCCTTCTAGCCTATGAGGAACAGGTAGCCTTACAGTAGTGAAAAACGAAATGGTGCATAATTCACTACCAGGACATGCTACACACACCAAGGCATGTCCTACCTTACACATACAATGCACCCTACCCGAGGGGCGACTTACAGGATGCCAAGGGAAGGTTCAGGGGCTGGGAAGTGGTTGCACTTCACAGCCAAGATGGCAGTTCTGGACTGCACACAGACACTGCAGTGGCAGGTCTGAGACACACTTTACAAGCTGCTTCTGTGGGTGGCACACATCAGTGCTGCAGGCCCACCAGCAGCATTTGGTTTACCAGCCCTGGGCACACATAGGCCACACTACTAGGGACTAACAGGTAAACCAAATAAGCCAATCAGGGATATACCAATTCACATAGACATATTTATACAGGGAGCATTCGCGCTGTGACACTGAATGGCAGTGGCACAGCGCCCAGAGCATCTAACACCAGTAAAACAGAGGAGACAACAGCGAAAAATGGAAGGGAGACCCACGCCAATGGTGCCAGGTCTAACAGCAACCCACTGAGTTATCCCTGCAACGTGCAAGCTTTAGTTAGCAAGTGTGACTCCATTTTGTATTTCGTAATCCCTATTAGGCTGTGTCTGAACTAGGCCCATTTATTCGTACTGCTTGCCTCAGCAGAATACTGTGTTTAGTTATTATTTTCCTTTCCTGTTCAAGGCTGCATCTCGACTTACTAATGAATAGGCCATTCTGCCCTGCATGCCTATCCGAGTGTGTAGTTCTGCTCCCATGTTAGGAGACGCTGAGACTCAGCGCGGTAACCTTGAGTTGCTGATAGCATGTACCCATCTGGCAGGTGGTAGCCCATCCTTCTGTGCCTTCTTTGTTCATGTTCGGCTCAGGCCGGTAACTTTCCACTGTGGGCGTGGTTGGGGGGTTCTTGGAGGAATGATCATGCATTGCAGGCCGTTGGGGAGCCAGTCCCTCGGCAGACATCTTAGGGTGCAGGTCAGATTGGACTCCTCTGCAGAGTATTACTAATAAAGGTATGTTTGTATTCTCTACTGTCTGACCTACTCTTCATTACTTGGGAAGGCCTAGCAGGTGGTTGTAAGTAACCCGGGTGGCCCCTAAGGGCCACTTCCTTCAACTACCCCTCCCTGCCGAGAGTGATGAAGTCGACAAACATGATTGCATATTCCGGACGGAAGAAGAGACAAAAGGTCAGGTAGACTTGACTGACATTCCCTTATTTGACCCACAAGGGGAACTATATGTTGATGGCTCTTGTTTCAAATTACCAGATGGCACTACAAGTGCGGCTTATGCGATTACCACACTGCGTACAGTAGTAGAGACATCACGAGTCCCTTATCAGTCGGCTCAAGCTGCTGAGCTTGCTGCCCTTATTCAAGCTTGCGAATTGAGTGAGAGACTGGTTGTCAATAACTATACTGACAGCCAGTATGCCTTTGGGGTCACGCATAATTTTGGGCGACTCTGGGCTGAGAGAGGGTTCCTTACTTCCCATGGCACCAGAATCCAGCTTGGGCACCTTATATTGAGGCTTTTGTCTGCTTTAACGCTCCCCAAGAGATTGGCCATAGAGAAGTTTAGTGCCCACCGGAAGGTCACCGATGAAGTAGGTAGGGGAAATGCTTTTGCAGATCAGACAGCTAAGGAAACGGCTCAGACAAAGATGAAAAGAATGTTTGTTGCAGGTCCGGCTAGGTGGGTCCCTGAGGATGTCATGTTCAAGGAAACCCTTGAGAATGTAAAAGAGATACAAAGCGAAGCCACAGTCGAAGAGTTAGCAGTGTGGCAGGAAAGTATAGCGCAATTGAACGATGAGGGATGTTGGATTGATAAGTCAGGGAAGCAGATATGGATGGTGCCCGATGCATATGTTCTCCCTGTGGTTACGATGGCCCATGGCCCAGCTCATATCAGTGCTAAAGGTATTTGCAAGTTGTTAGACCCTGAATGGCAGAATGACAATATCCCTAAGACAGCTGCACATTTAGTAAAGTACTGTATGGTGTGCATGATGCATAATCCTGGAAAGGGTACCCCTACACCGCCTGGTAATTGTGTACCGCCCACTTTTTTTTTTGAGCTCCTTCAAATAGATTATATAGAATTAGAGAGATGCAACAATTTGAAGTATGTTTTGGTGGTTGTATGTGCATTCAGTAAATGGGTTGAGGCTTATCCCACTAAAGACAATACAGCCATTACGACTGCAAAGGTACTCCTGAAGGAGTTCTTTCCTCGTTTCGGCTTGCCCTGATTGATTTGGAGTGATAACGGAAGTCATTTTAATGCAAAAGTGATCCAATTGATTTGTGATGGTTTATACATAAAGCAAAAGTTCCATGCTGCCAATCATCCACAGTCAGCAGGTTTGGTTGAGAAGTACAATGGTACTCTCAAACTCAAACTGGCAAAAATTCAGGAGCCCACAGGGTTAAAATGGCCAGATGCTTTACCGTTAGCTCTTTTGTTAACAAGAACAACGGCACCTTCTAGGACCGGATTGTCACTGTATGAGGTCATGTTCGGGCACCCGGCAAATGTCTGGGGCGTCCCGCGACCTCGGCGGTTTTCTGATATTGAGTACCCACTGTTACTTGACTATCTTGGCCAGTTAACAGAAAGTTTGCGTTCTATTCACCAACAGGTCCGGGATACCCTGCCAGTCACACCAAAGGGACTCGGCCACGATATTCAGCCTGGTGACTTTGTGCTCATCAAGAATTTCTAGCGGAAGAAGAGTTTGGAGCTGCAGTGGACGGGGCAAGAACAAGTCCTGTTGGCAACGCGCACCGCGGTCAAGGTCGCTGGCCGTAAAAACTGGATCCACGCGACTCATTGTCGCAGAATTCCTTTGCCCCTGCCCTACGACCAGTGGGTGAGGGATGTAATTGGGGACTCTGAGTACGAGACGGTGCCTCGGTTTGTCCCCTTCAGTGATGCCAAACTGACCTGGACACGAACAGATAAGGAGAAGGTTACTTGAGCGGGATGTGCTGAATGCGGCTGTTCCTCCGGAAATACGAGCTATCCAGGAGCCCCTGTTTGTTGACCATTCTGTGCCTGTGGCAACTAGGTACAATTTGCGCCCTCGGCTGGGGGACGGTGCACCAAAAGAGAAGAAAGATTAGTTAGGGATGGATTGTGTAAGTCAGGATGTACTTTGCTATAGTCCCAACTGAGTTAGTTTAGGGTGATGAGAGTTCTGTGCACTGTTTGAACATTGGACAGGATAGATCGAAGTATCCCATGAGGGTATATTATCCTGGTCGATGTGGGATACGAGCTTAGGACAGAGCAAGCTCCACCGCTGGTGCTCAAGATCGCCAACCTATTGATGGACAATAGGAGCCTGTACCAGTGAGGCTCTGACGGACACTGGGAACTTGCATATTTCCTTGTATTTTGCCCCCATTTCATCATTCGTTATGCATCCCTTTGGTAGAATGGTTGCTGAGGAAGAGCAGCCAGTGATTCTTGTTGCCCAGCACAATGCAATGTGGACCGGTAAACAAAAGTTAACATGTATTGCCCTTGTGATTTTGCTGTTAATCATGTTATGTGGGGTATCATGGGTTTTGGAACGTGATCAAAGTGTACCTGTACATAGTTAGGATTAGGTTGTTCCTGAAGTCCGAAAGAAAAGGACAGCCCCAATTAATGTGTTTCTAGATACACACAAGAGGTTCTTTGGAGAAGGGACTGCTTGTTACCCCATTGAATCTGTCACTAGTCTATGGTCAGCATATCCATTGTCAATTGTCAATTATACCTATACTCGCCCCTTGACTTCGTAGAATTGCAAGGAGTATTTGGGTTTGGCTATCTAGGTCCTTGTCTATATCATAGAAAGACACGAGGTATGGGATATCCGGGTGTAACAACAACACTTATTGCGACAACTTCTATATGGAAAAACAGAATGTAACTATGGTGGGTTACCAGTATAAGGAATTGACTGTTCCCCGGGAAGCTGGGTATTACCCTGCTTGTTGTCCAATTATCAATTTTACTGACACTATATTGTATGTCAATTGCTCAGGGATAGTATTACGTAAGGGCACGTACTCTTTGGTAAATCCAAAGGACCCCAGTACCTTTGGGAGGAATTCAAGGTATTCTGCAGTGGATTATGATAGACCGATTTATGCACATCCGGGGTTTTTCTTTTTGTCTAATGGAACAAGTTCTATAATTCATAATGGTACAAATGATGTGGCACTTGGGATGGTACTGCCTTTGGGTGTACCTTGCAAACATGCGAAGCCTAAAGTAAGATGGGTCAAAAGGACATTGACCAAAGAATTCTGTGAAGGAGTGACAGATCTCGAAGTCAATAATTATAGTAATGGTATTACTTTTGGATACATCCTTTCCTCCATAATTACATTTGGTGATACTGCTATGTCCAGGGGTGAGAAAGCTAGAGAATATTTCAGATGTAAGCTGCAAATATTATCTAACTCCACAGTAGTAGCTTTGCGTGACATCACCACCCAATTGGAAAGTATGCAAATATATTCCGAGCAGACTAGATATGCAGTCGATTTCATCCTAGCTAAGAGTGGTGGTGTGTGCGCGGTAGTAAGAGACCAGTGTGTAGTCGGGATCACAAATATGGAAAAGAATATTACCCAACACTTTTTAGACATCCTAGAAAATGTTAAAGGAATGGAAAGTGGGAACTGGAGTCGGACTCCTTTTGGCAGCTGTGGTTGGATCCTTGAAAAGGTGATTTATTTCATTGTGATCTTGGTCTCTTGCTGTGTCCTTGTTCAATGCCTTCCCTTCTGTTGTTCTCATTGCACCACTCTTCTCACTCCTAAGAGAAAAATATCGATTCATGACACCAATGCTGCAATTATGGTTCAAAAGGAGATCGATGACCTCATGCAGATAGATGAGGGCATTTTCGAAACTTCTTCCTCCTTACGGTCTCTCTTCCTGATGTTGACAATATGGAGTGCTCCTAAGCAGTTTACCTGTGACTCTGTTTTATTGATTTATATGCTTTTTGTTATTATTAGAAAATGTTTAGCTTATGCTAAAAGGAGGGTCTGTTAGAATAGAAAAAATCATGTTTGCGTATTGCTCTATGGGGCAGATCTACAAGGAAGTGCCGCAGCGTGGCAATGCAAGCCCTTTGGCTGCGCCATGCTGCGGCACTTCCTTAGCACAGGAATGCAACATATTTACAATAATATGTCGCATTCCTGTGCTTTCCCCTGCGCTGGCGCACAAACTGCAGCCATGCGCCGGCGCAGGCACCCTTGAACCATGGTGCAAGGATGCCTGCGTCATGAGGAGATTGTTTTTGTGCAGGAAGGGGCACCTTCCTGCACAAAAACAATCACTACAGGCATTTTCCTCTTTCAATGCGTGCTGTAGAATGCAGCACGCTTTGAAAGAGGAAAAAACGAGGAGAAATGAAAACATTTCTCCTTGTTGCGCCTCGCCATGCCTCCCCTGGGGAGGCGTAGCATTGACACGCATTCCCAGGTTTACGATTGCTGGTAAATCTGGAAATGTGTCTCGTTCCATGGGTGCTGCATGGGAACACCTACAGCAACACCCATGGCACGTCCCTTCTCGCAAAGTGCTGCGTGTGAGGGGCCATATTTACAAGGAGAGGAAAAGTCACGCAGGGTGGCTTTTCCTCTCCTTGTAAATATGGAGAAGTGAAATGCGCCTTCAGTACATCACAAAAAGTGACGTACTGGTGGCGCAGGGGGGTTGTAAATCTGCCCCTATGTATGTTACCATTCGCGGTGCCATTTTCTATGTGGACGCCATTTTGAGACATAATCGAAACTAATTCTTCGTCATTTCTGAGAATGGCCTCTGCGGAGTTTCAATTCCTCGAGGTTGGGTTTTGCTTCACTAATGAATACACTGTCCTTGTTAGCGCATACCTTTCCTACTAGATAGAGGCCTTCTCCCACTTGTCTAGTGGCGGACACGGGCAGCGCGACCTTGAGTAGTAGATAGTGTGTGCCCAGCCTCAGAATCGAAACTTATCCTCTGTACTTCATTGTTTAGCTGCATCGGCTTGGAAAATTCCATTGTGGGCGTGCCTTCATTGGTTCAGAAATGTACATAATGTATCTCTATGCTTGCTGATGTCAGTCCCTCTGCAGCACTCCTAAGCGACTGGGCAGACTAGGCTCCACTCTGAGTGTACCTGAATAAACAGATATTGGTTTGTATTCTCCACTGTCTGACCGACTCTTCATTTGGTATGGAAGGCTGAGAGGTGGTCGTGAGTGACCCGGGTGACCCTAATTGGGCCACTTCCTGCATTCTTCTATTGATTATTCAAGGCAGAGACCTACTGGGCATCTTAACCTCCCTGCCCTTTTATATACTAAGGACTTATAGGTATTTGTAATCCCCCTTGCCTTATTATATGCTAGGGACTTACAGGGGTCTGTCATTGCCAATTGCAATTGTACCTAATTACCACATACATTTAAAGCAGAGCACTGGCCCTGGGTCTGGTAAGCAGAGCCCAGGGCACAATCACAGTCAGTTACTACCAGTATCAAGCAAAGAAATGGGGTGATCGGGGCCAAACTGAGGACTTTTTCACACAATATAAAAACTTCAAAAAAAGATCCAGAACATTATGACCCAGGACCCAACCAAGAGCCAGAGTCTGTCAAGAGAACCTTTTCAGGCCTCACTGGGTATTACTGCAGGGTTGTGAAGGAGTACAGCAACATTGCTGTATCCTTGGCTATATTGACTTCTAAAACACAGCCAGAAATAATCTACTGGACCGGGGAGAGTCTGATGGCGTTTGACACTGTGGTGGTAGCACTTTGCACTGCAACAGTGCTGAGGACACTTGGCAATAGTAAGATATTTGTTGTGCAGTCCGATGCCTCAGAGCATGGTCTAGTTGATGTTGGGTGATAAAGTGCAGGACCAACGAGTTGCATACTTTATCAAATGGCTACTACTTGATGAACAGCAGTATAGTACCATTGAAAGAGGATCTTGTGCCCTCATTTGGTTTATGAAGCAACTGAGACCACGCCGGCCTGGGGCTAATGTCTGGATTCAGATCGACAGATGAGGGGGGGAATCCTAAGCTGTTGAGGTTGGCAATGTTATCAATTGAGATGGACTGTGTGGATTAGGGAGTAGTAAGCGGTGGAGAGAAACTCAGGGTAAGGTACAAAGGGGGCACGAGTGATTGGGTATAGGAAAGGAATATTTTCTAGCTACACTTCTCCTAATATGTATGCCTTGAACGCAAAAACTGGAAAACATCAAAATGAGACTTAATGCAGTTATGTAAAGGCTGCAGGAAGGACAGTAGAGGTCTAACCCTGATGTCAGGTGCTTGTGTATAGTGTTATGACACCTCTATGTGATTGGCCTTGCTTCTGAGGAACTGGAAGAAACAGGGACAGAGGTTTAATTGATGAGAAGAGGTGGAACAGAGTTAGACATAGTGGCCAAGGATCAAGGAGTCATTCAGGGCAAAAGAATTGGATTACAGGCTATGATATTCACATTTGAGATGTCATCAGTGATGTCATCAGTGATGTCACTGACCATGTCATGAATGATGTAATATGTGACGTCATCAGCAGTGCATTGCGGGGGCGCGAGTTATAGTTAGCTGAACTAACTATAACGGTGGAATTTCTATGGTTTTGTATGAGTGAAATGTCCAACTAACTATAACGTCCCTGAAACCTATGGTTTTTTCAGTGAATTTCTAAGGTTTTTGAAATGCTAATTTCTAACTATAACGTGCCTGAAACCTATGGTTTTTTCAGTGAATTTCAAAGGTTTTTTTAAATGCCAATTTCTAACTATAACGTGCCTGAAACCTATGGTTTTTTCAGTGAATTTCAAAGGTTTTTTAAATACTAACTTCTATCTATAACGTCCCTGAAACGTATGTTTTTTTCAGTGAATTTCAATGTTTTTTTAATGCTAACTTCTAATTATAATGTTTATTTAACCTATAGTTTTTTCCGACACCCAAGAAGGACACAACACCCACTGCCACAACCCTCAGGACCCCCCCCGTACCACCCCTCTCCCTACTGTAATTTTTTTTATTTGTTATTTAAACTATATAATGTCTTCTTGTTTTTTAAATATTAAACAACTACATACAGTATGAAAGGGAGCCCAGCCCAGAGCCACATCTGAAGACCAACACATGTCATTGACCTACTGATCAAGCAGCTCCGACACCCAACAACGCCACAACACCCACCACCACCCCAGCCCCCCCCTCTACCACCGAGGCAGCGCAGAACAAGACAGCGAACTTTCGGAAAATGGCATGGCCTCTCAGCCACACAATAGCTGAATATTGGGACAGGTGTGAACAAACTATATGTGAAGGAAGCAATTCACCCATGTTTAACAATGTACACAATGCAAAGTGTAGCGGTGATGTGCTGGACACATCTCAGTATGCAGAACACACACCTCTCCATGTGCACAAATACTACTGGTGCTTGTAGTGTTGTGGACAGTGGACCCAACCATGTTACGTCAAACACTAGGGAAGATCTCAGTCATGTAGCTGTGTCGTCCCCCCCTGTAAGCATAAGCGTAACCAGAGTGGGCTGGTCCGATGTACGCCACTTCAGTGTAGGAGTGTGAATAAATAGGCCGGAGCTCTGGGCGTGGTTCACTTGTGGGAAGGCCAAAGCATCTGCCAGGGCGGCACCCCTCACCCTGCCACGAGGCCGCCAACATGACCGCCAGCCTCCTCAGCCGATCGCTGGCTTCCGCCCACAGGCCCCCAGCGGCACAGCACCGCTGACTTATGTCTGTACAAACTACTGACTTCGATACACACTGCGGACAGCAAGGCTCACAATTCAGATCGAGTCGCGATTGCAGATGATGCAGTCCAATAGGCAAGAGACATTGCTGAAGTCAACAACACATGGCTGTGGGCCCTTCCTGACCGCTGCCTCCGGCCTACACTGCGGTCAGTAGGGCTCACAATTCAGATGGAGTCGAGATTGCAGATGACGCAGTCCAGTAGGCAAGAGACATTGCTCAAGTCAACAACACGTGCCTGTGGGCCCTTCCTCACCGCTGCCTCCTGCCTCCACTGCGGTGAGTAGGGCTCACAATTCAGAGCGACTCGCGATTGCAGATGACGAAGTCCAGTAGGCAACAGACATTGCTACCAGTGCGGCCAGCCCGGACCACGCATCATCGCTGACTGCGCACACGCTAAGTGCTTCAAGTACCACTAACTCTGTGCAGCTCAAGTCATCGCCATGTGGCTGTGGGCCCTTGATGACCGCTGCCTCCGGCCTACAATGCGGTTAGCAGGGCTAACAATTCAAGATTAGTGCCGATGCAAATTGTGTAAGAGAGTATAATCGGTTAAGAAGACTGTATGCTCCCAATCTGTGCAGCTCAAGTCAACGTCACATGGCTGTGGGCCCTTGCTGACCGCTACCTCTGGCCTACACTGTGGTCATCAGGGCTCACAATTAAAATTAAGTCTTGATTCATTAATTACAGAGTTCAGTAGGCAAGTAACTATCACAGGCCTAAAATCTACATAATATCCTTTTAGTATCCTTGCTTCAAGAACTTTTTTTATATCAGTTATAGCTTTAGTACAATCACCAAATTCATCTTCAAGTGCAAACGAACACTCATTAGCAGTCTACACTGCGGGCAGCAGAGCTCGCAATTTGAATTTTGGACACGTGGTGCCACTAACCCTGTTCAACACAAGCCGCGACACGTGGTGCCACTAACCCTGTTCAACACAAGCCGGCGACACATGGTGCCACTAACCCTGTTCAACACAAGCCGATCCCACATGTGGAACTGTGTCCTGAGTCCTGAATGGCAGTGACCCCAAGTCCGTGACAGCGACCACAGCACCAGACTCCCTTCGATTAGTGAGGCGTATTTGCATATGGAAGGCCGGCGACACGTGGTGCCACTGAACCTGAACTACGCAGGCCGGTGGGGCCACCAACCTATGCACGTGGCTGTGGGCCCTTGCTCACCGCTACCTCTGGCCTACACTGCGGTCAGCAGGGCTCACAATTCAGATACAGTCGCGATTGCAGATGACGCAGTCCAGTAGGCAAGAGACGTTGCTCCCAGTGTGGCCCGTCCGCACCAAGCAGCATCACAGGCTCATATATTCTCAATGCTTCTGGTGCCACTAACTGTGCACCTCAACTCAACGCCACGTGGCTATGGGCCCTTGCTGACCGCTACCTCTGGCCTACACTGCGGTCATCAGGGCTCACAATTAAAATTAAGTCTTGATTCATTAATTACAGAGTCCAGTAGGCAAGTAACTTTCACAGGCCTAAAACCTATATAATATCCTTTTAGTATCCTTGCTTCAAGAACTTTTTTTATATCAGTTATAGCTTTAGTACAATCACCAAATTCATCTTCAAGTGCAAACGAACACTCATTAGCAGTCTACACTGCGGGCAGCAGAGCTCGCAATTCGAATTTTGGACACGTGGTGCCACTAACCCTGTTCAACACAAGCCGCGACACGTGGTGCCACTAACCCTGTTCAACACAAGCCGGCGACACGTGGTGCCACTAACCCTGTTCAACACAAGCTGATCCCACATGTGGAACTGTGTCCTGAGTCCTGAATGGCAGTGACCCCAAGTCCGTGGCAGCGACCACAGCACCAGACTCCCTTTGATCAGTGAGGCATATTTCCATATGCAAGGCTGGCGACACGTGGTGCCACTAACCCTGTTCAACACAAGCCGTGACACGTGGTGCCACTAACCCTGTTCAACACAAGCTGGCGACACGTGGTGCCACTAACCCTGTTCAACACAAGCCGATCCCACATGTTGAACTGTGTCCTGAGTCCTGAATGGCAGTGACACCAAGTCCGTGGCAGCGACCACAGCACCAGACTCCCTTCGATCAGTGAGGCATATTTCCATATGCAAGGCCGGCGACACGTGGTGCCACTAACCCTGTACAACACAAGGCGCGACACGTGGTGCCACTAACCCTGTTCAATACAAGCCGATCCCACATGTGGAACTGTGTCCTGAGCCCTGAATTGCAGTGACCCCAAGTCCGTGGCAGCGACCACAGCACCAGACTCCCTTCAGTTTTATTTGTTGTTGTTTTGTTTAAATAAAATGTTTTATATGTAAATCTATACATGACTAAGATTCTTGTTTGTCCAACCGCACACGGACAAGGTTGTTGGGGGTATGTTGCTAATGTGGGAAGAGGGTGCGTTACCTGCTGATGTGGGGAGAGGCAGGGTGAAAGGGGTATCTCTCACAGAAAGAACTCCGGTATGTTTTCAGAAATGCCTCGGACAGATGCCAGCTGACGGACTGAATCACAAAATGGCTTTTCAATGCTTATGTAGTGTGACTTATGAACAGTTCGCACCCAGGCTCGCAGAGGGACAACTGCGGCCCGTCCGCTCGACTCACAGACGCAGTACTACGAGCCGTCCGCTCCCAAAGGAACAGCAGCATAGTAGCTCGCAGAGGTACAGGCACAGCAGCGTACTAGCTCGCAAAGGTAGACAGCTGCGAGCAGACGGACTGGCTTCTAACGGCTTAGCTGCGAAGTGGTGATGTTGGGCAGAGGGAGCGTGAAAGGGTTATCTCGCACAGACAGAGCTCCGGTATATTAAATTGCCCCCAGGACCTTTCTTTTATATTTTCACTCGATGCGAGAAAGTGCGCTTTCTGGACCAAGACCTTTCTCCCTACCAAATTTGGCGTAATTCCATTCAGCAGTTTGACCTGTAGCCTTGTCTAAAGTTTCCTATGGAAAATCCATTGAGAAAACACGTTTTCACACCCCCACATAGCTACCTGTCGCAGGCGTACTCGCTGTTGGTGTGCAGGTCAGTGGTCTAGTTGTCAACATGTCACGGCCACTCCCTGAGGGCAGGTTTGCACACACACCACACCCATCCGGCACATGCGTCACAGGCCATGTGACCACACAAATATAATGGATCGACAACGTCACATCCTTTATTGCCGGTGGTGACTGGATGGCGGACGCTCCACGGGTCTCAATCATAAAGAGTCCATGAAAACTTGCGCAGAGGGTTAGTCGCACCCTGAGCTGTATGGTCATCAGGGGCCTACTACCACGTGGCGCGGACTTGAGTTGCACAGGGTTACTGCCACCCGAAGCTGATGTGGCCATCAGGGGCCTACCACCACGTGGCGCGGACTGAGTTACACAGGGTTAGTGCCACCCGAAGATGATGTGGCCGTCAGGGGCCTACCGCCACGTGGCGCGGACTTGAGTTGCACAGGGTTAGTGCCACCCGAAGCTGAAGTGGCCGTCAGGGGTCTACCACCATGTGGCGCGGAATTGAGTTGCACAGGGTTAGTGCCACCCGAAGCTGATGTGGCCGTCAGGGGCCTACCACCACGTGGCGCGGACTTGAGTTGCACAGGGTTAGTCGCACCCTAAGTTATATGGCTGTCAGCGGCCTACCACCACGTGGCGCTGACTTGCGTTGCACAGGGTTAGCGGCACCAAAAGCTGATGTGGTCTCCGCCATTGATGACTCAGGACTCAGCGACATGTGTGGGATCTACTGGGCCGCGGAGCAGGTCCACATAATGTCTACCAAGCCATGGTGGCGGGACCGGGCCCTGGAGCTTTCACGGGCACGTGGAGTGCCCACTGGTAGACACTCCGGTGGCAGCAGGTAATTATTTGGTCATGGATGCGCAGGGGCGGCAGTGTCTCTCTCTCTCTCTCACTTCCCTCTCTTCACTCACTCTCTCACGCTCTTCCTTCCTTTCCTTCTATCTCTCTCACTCTCTCTCCCTTCTCCCTTTCTCACTCCCTTTCTTTCCTTCCCTCTCTTTTTCTCTCTGGCTTTTTTTTCCTTCTCGCTTTCTCTGTGTCTCACTCCTTTGATATGCGCATTACACACGTCCTTATTTTGTGCTTTATTTTCCAGGCTGTGTCGTCGACATTAATGGACCCGACAGGAGTCTTCTGCCTTGTTGTTTTGTGTTCAGTTTGTTAAATTTAGTTTATCCTCTATATGTACGGAAAAATAAAGTTTTGAAAAAAATAAAAATTTCAATAAAGTTTTTGGTTGTTACTTAGTGCTGTGTGACTCTTTCTCGTTCTTATTACTGTTAATTAGCGGTGTCCACCATGGTGTTATATTTTGGGGCAGTTATCGCGGGAATACTGGTGATGTCTGCAGTTTGCACCAGCTTCTGAATAGTGTGTTAGATTTATCTCAACTTTAGTTGCATTAAAGTGCTGATAATGAGATGCAGAGTAGGCGTTCCCGTGCAAAAACACACGAGGTGCACCTTTGCGATTTATTCTAAATACTAAAATCCTGTATTGAATTGCACTGTGGTAGTGAGTGCATTTACAGTGTACACACAAAATCAATGAAGAAATGTCATTGTATTTATATTGATTGGGAATAGTGGGTCAGGTGCTGAATCTTGACGGGATACACTGCCCAGTTCGTTTATTTTTCTGTACACGAAAAAAAACACATCACATCTTTCACAACGAAAGGCAAAAACTGCGATGCGAAACAAATTCCGGTGATAAGCCGCGTTAGCACCAGGGATTTTACACCTGCTTTCTGCTGGTGTTAAGCAGGACGACTACCTGCAGCATGAAAGGGAACACAGCCAAGAGCCACACCGGAACACCCACAGGTGCCATAGAGTCAATGAGCATGATACACGGATACCCATGAGGGCCACAACACTCATCGCAACAACCCCAGGACCGCCAACGCCCCCCGAACCCGCATCTGAGCAAGTGTCTCCGTGTGGTCATTGTGTTAGCATGATGGGCACGGGCCCTGCAACATCACAGTGTGCTGTCTTCAGCGGACGTTACCATGTCACCTCAGGATTGGCAGTGAGCCTGGACATGTAGCTACGCACGCATCCTCCTGCATGCACAAGCAGCGTGTGCTGGTCCGGCGTACACAGGTCAGCGCAGGGGTGTGCCTATCCGGCAAGGGGAACGGGGTGTCTCGGACATGTCCGTGTGCAAGAACTGTGGTAAGTGTGTCTCTGTGTTCTGGTGTGGCCGCCACAAGGGCCGAAGCAGTCGATGTTGTAAAGTGGCATGCACCACCTCCAAACGGCAGTGTCACGGTGTGATTGGAATGCCGCAGGACATGCGCGAATAGGCATTACAATGGTGTGCTGTAGGAGTGCACAGGATACAACAGCGCAGCGCACAAAAGTGTGGGGGCTCGTGGGAGGGAGGAGCAGCTGTTTGGCAATGTAACACACAGTGAACCCGCCCATGTGCCACGTGCTGGGCATCTCATCCATGATGACCAGGGTCGCAGACATCCCACAACACCCACGACCGGCCTTTGTACACATCCTGTATGAATGCAGCTGGAGAAGTTACTGTAGGGATGAAAGGTTCTTTGTCTGAGCTATCTTCCGCTAACACATCTGCTGCTCCGAGAAGGAACTTGCAAGTGGCCAGCCCCCCCTGACAGATACGATAATATTTGCATCCGTCTCCCACACTACGCACTGCCCGATTTGAGAACAACGAATACACATCCCACACTCAAAAGTCCTTCGTCGTAGTTAGCGTGCGTGAAATGGCCTTCACACGTACTCCCACCACACCCCTGCCCTGCACCCATTGCACACAGACCCGGCTCATTGCACCAAGCTGTGCCATTTCATCCACAAGACTGGCACACGGCAAGCCAGTGCAGCTACAAGCAGAGCCACTGACGCAATGCCAGGGCATCCCGAACACATGGTCGACTCCATTCACGTCCACCTATACCTTGCACGTCTGCTGCATGTCCTGGGTGCACTGCCTTTGGCAGTGCTGCGGATCACTTACCGGCTGAGCTTCCGCATTGCGGACGTCACCTGCGTTCAACCTGTATTGCAATGTCGCACGTGCCTATCCGAGTGGTGCATGGACGTGTGCCTCTCCAACGTGTGCGTAGCTGACATGGATTACGACGGGTGTGTGCGCCCCTGTTGGCCCATGACCAGGAGTGTCATGGTGATGCCCGTTTATGGCAAGCATGGATGTTTGGCATGCATGTTGGGAACTGGGCCTGGGACATTGCACGTGTCGTAGTATGCAGTGAGCAAATTGACCCACTTCCCGATTCTGCTTTGGTGCACATTGGGTACAGTGGTTGGAATCAGCACATCTGTCCCGGTCAGCTGATGGATTACGTCGACGACATGTCAAATATTGTGGCCAACCATCACTGATTAGAGATAGTGGCTTACGCAGCTGCACTCGCGTTCATGGACGAGTGACAAGGTACCTGCAACCACGACTCGATGTGCCACATTGCACGTGTCCCGCCGCATCATTGCACGTTGTGCATCTGGTCACATGTCCCAAGACGACAGTGGACATGGCTGCATTGGTGTCGACTCATGTCCGAGGCGCGGACAACCAACGCTGCTTGACACTGACGTGTGTTGGTGATGGACTACCCCGAGGTGAACATGGACGTTTTCCTACGTTCCTTATTCAGGCATGCTGCTGCATTTGTCTGCATATCGTGGCACTACTCTTGGCCGTACTGACACGCACTTTTTTTTATAAAGTTTCCACATTTTCACTTGTTTCCAAATGTGTTGTGTCTTCATTTGTATGCCAATGTGTGTGTCACGGACTCTCTGGCTGCCTGCCATACGTGAATTGCTACCACATCCGGACTGTGGGTTTGTACTTATGCGTTCTCATGTGCCTGTTTCGTACTGATGCTTTTGGACGTTTATCCGCCACAGGTGAGTGCATTTGTGTCCTGTGTTCGATTGTGCGAATATTTGTGTTTGGACAACATTGTGTTGGATGTTGGTGTGCTCTGCTTCCTATGTGTGTGTGCTGCATTCTGTGTGAGATGTCCCTTCATGTGAGGTTTTGTTCACCCTTCTCCCTTTCAGGCAGTGTGGTTTTCACTTCTGTGCTTGTTCAGTGGTGTGATGTGGGCGGGTTGTGTGACTTGTGCTTCTTGTTGGTGTGTTTCATTTTAGCCATGGTTTGTCTGTAGTTGTGCTGTACTTAATTGTGCATGTGTGCCATTGTGCCAATCTCCCCCCGTCCCCCCACTCCCTGCTTTTTCCTCTTCCTGGTGCGGTTGTGTCTGTAATTTTGTTACTCCACACATAAATACATGTAAAGAACAAATTAGAATAGTTCCTTGATTGTTTTAGATTGCAAAACTTCTCTCTATTGGTTATTTTTGAATTTTCCATATAAACAGTTTTTTTAATATTCAAGGACACATAGAAGTCAGAAGTGCAACGTATTCTATCAACACACTTTCTAGAACATTCTACAACACGTGCAGGTTAAAAGTTCACAATTGTTTTAAGTGCGAACAGTAGCAGGTGTGGTTGAGTTGACCAAATTTTATCCTATCATATGTACTCCACGTTTAAACTGCTTTTTCTTAACCAATCACAAAGATGCTTTTCACAAAACGAATGTGCACTCTACTTTTAAAAAACAATGCTTTTCATCTCCCAATCAGCTATCGTTTTGAATGAGAAAAAAAAGTAGTTCCCCACCTTTAAACATAACTCTTATTCTACGAACAGACTGCATGAGCTACAGACATCTATCCATACTTCCCAGCCATACCTTCAAAATGCTAGTGTGGATCGTAGGACATAGCTATGTTTTCTGGTGCAAGAGGTATGCAGAACAGAGACGTATTGACTTAGACCTAGGTTTACAAAATGTGGACATTAAATGGTTTGGACAGAGAGGATTGAAGTGGCACCAATTGTTGCCTTTGGTTAAAACCTGTTTGCATCTCCAACACCCTGACCTCATGATTGTGCACTGTGGTGGAAACGACCTAGGCACATTGACTGGTATAGGTTTGGAAATGCTAATGAAAGACACCTTTCGACAATTGATGTTGCTTTTGCCTCAAACTGTCTTTGTATATTCCAATATATGCCAAAGACAGAAGTGGAAATGGTCAAACCAATTTTGTCCTCAGATTGAAAAATCTAGGAAGAATGTCAACAAAGCTGTGTCTGCATACCTCAGAGACCATAGAATGGGGTCGATCTACAACAACAACATACGTTTTGATATGGCTGATATCTACAGAAGTGATGGAGTACACTTCACACATCAGGAAATCGAGTTTTTCTGAATAACCTGAAGCTGTGCATCCGCACTGATATGTAGCTCCAACTAATAAACACAAGGGCTCTTTTTAGAGCCGCTTTATATTCCCAATATCGGTTCGCAGAGTGACAGCTGCGATCCGGCTAGCACAGGGAGACCTGCGGGCCATCCGGCAGGCTCGCAGAGGGACAGCTGCGGCCCGTCGGCTCGGCTCGCACAGGAGAGCTACGGGCCATCGGCTCGCAAACGCACACCAGCGTGCTGGCTCGCAGAGGGAGAGCTCGGGTCTAACTCGCAAGGGGACACCAACGGGCCAACGGCCCTGCTAGCAGAGACACACCTATCACCTAACGGACTGGCTCGCACATGTACAGCTAGGGACACGACGGCTCGCAGACGCAGACCTGCGAACCGACGGACTGGTACTGTTTTATGCTTTAGGGTAGTACAGTGGTGTTTGTGTACTGTAGAGTGTTCGTGCTGGAGGTAGCGTTTTTGGGTTTAAGGTAGTGCACTGCTGTTTGGGTAGTGTAAGAATCGTGCTGGAGGTAGTGTTTTAGAGTTTACGACAATGCAGTAATGTTTGGGTAGTGTAAGGGGTCATGCTGGGAGAACTGTTTTGGGGTTTAGGGTACTGCAGTGGTGTTTGTGTAGTGTAGGGGGTCATGCTGGGAGTGCTGTTTTAGGGTTTACGGCAGTGCAGTGGTGTTTGGGTAGTGTAGGGGGTCATGCTGGGAGTAGTGTTTTAGGGTTTACGGCAGTGCAGTGGTGTTTGTGTAGTGTAGGGGGTCGTGCTGAGAGTAGTGTTTTAGGATTTAGGGTAGCACAGTGGTGTTTCTGTAGTGTGGGAAGTCATGCAGCGAGTACTGTTTTAGGATTTAGAGTAGTGCAGTGGTGTTTGTGTACTGTTTGGGGGTTCATGCTGGGGGTAACGTTTTAGGGTTTAAGGTAGTGCAGTGGTGTTTGGGTAGTGTAAGAATCGTACTGGAGGTAGTGTTTTAGAGTTTATGAAAATGCAGTGGTGTTTGGGTAGTGTAAGGGGTCATGCTGGCAGTAGTGTTTTAGGGTTTAGGGTAGTGCAGTGGTGTTTGTGTAGTGTAGGGGGTCGTCCTCGGAGTAGTGTTTTAGTGTTTACGGTACTGCAGTGGTGTTTGTGTACTGTAGGGGGTCGTGCTGGGGTAGTCTTTTAGGGTTTAGGGTAGAACAGTGGTGTTTGGGTAGTGTAGGGGGTCGTGCTGCGGGTAGTGTTTTAGGGTTTAGGGTAGTGCAGTGGTGTTTGTGTAGTGTAGGGAGTCATGTTGGGAGTAGTGTTTTACGGTTTAGGGTAGTCTAGTGGTGTTTGGGTAGTGTAGGGGGTCGTGCTGGGGATAGTGTTTTAGGATTTAGGGTACTGAAGTGGTGTTTGCGTAGTGTAGGGGTCCTGCTAGGGGTAGTGTTTTAGGGTTTACGACAATGCAGTGGTGTTTGGGTAGTGTAGGGGGTTGTGCTGGGGGTAGTATTTTAGGGTTTAGGGTAGTGCAGTGGTGTTTGGGTAGGGGGTCGTGCTGGGGGTAGATTTAGGGTTTAGGGTAGTGCAGTGGTGTTTGAGTAGTGTAGGGGATCGTGCTGGGGTAGTGTTTTAGAGTTTACGACAGTGCAGTGGTGTTTGGGTAATCTTTGGGTAGTGTAGGGGATCGTACCGACAGACTGACTCACAGAGCTCCGAGCCTACGGACGGGCTTCTAAAGGCATAGCCGCGACCTGGTGATATGAAGAGAGGCAGCGTGAAAGGCATATCTCACACAGACACAGATGCCAGTGTTGCCTCACAGAGGTAAAACTACGAACCCGATGGCTTCTACACGGAGAGATGCGAGCTGACGGAGTAAATCACAAAATAGCTGCCAACACTTCCTGGTTTCAACCATTCACAGCCAATAAGCCGCAAGCTGGTGCTTGTAACCCCTCAGCCAATCACATGTCAGAATTCTCAAATATCGATATCTGTAAAATTTGATATTTCTCAAAAACTACTGAACGGATTTACACCATTTAAACAAAAGCGTGCTTTCTGGACCATCACCTTTCTCCCTGCCAAATTTGGCGTAATTCCGTTCAGCAGTTTCACCTGTAGTCTTCTGTAAATGTTCGTATGGAAATTGCATGCAGAAAACACATTTTAGGACCCTCTTTTTTCTCAGCCCCTCCTACACCATTCACCCCCAAACTTTCAATATAAGAGCTAATCAAAAAAGAGAAACTTTTTGGATAATTTCATAAAGATTCGTCAAACGACGCCAAAGTTACAAGCACATAGAAGGCTCCAGAAGGGGGCCGCGCAACCCCCTCCCAACATGAGTGAAGCCCCGGGCCTGCGCGGACCCCAGCGCACCCCCGCAACCCCTGCGAGCCCCTGCTATTATTTTTTAAGAAATACCCCCAGAACCTAGCCCACCCAAGGGCCTCATTAAAATGAAACGCGAGAACCCGCGACCCCAGCGTGAATTTTTGCCGATTTTTTTTTTTTAAATGATTTTTGGGCCCTGGGGCTCCTTCTGGGACCCCCTGAGCAGGCCTAGGGGTCAGGGTTTTTCTACCCTGCCCCCTTCTCTTATTTTATACCTTTGTTTCTCCATTTTCGGGTAACTCGCTTCTACCGAGCCACAAGATGGCTGCCAACACTTCCTGGTTTGGACTACTAGCAGCCAATCACAGTGAAGCTCGCGCACGCGACTTAGGTTCCGCCCAGATATCAAAACTTTTATTTTTCTAATTTCTCAGCAACTACTGAACGGATTTACACCATTTTCAAAAAGTTCGCTTTCTGACCCAAGCACTACCTTTCTGCCAACTTTGGAGTAATTCTGTTCAGTAGTTTCGGCTGTAGCCTTGCACAAAGTTTCCTATGGGAAATTGATTTTTTGACTCTTATTTTTTGAATTTCTCAAAAACTACTGAACGGATTTACACCATTTAAAAAAAAGGTCGCTTTCTGAACCAAGCTCTACCTTTTTGCCAAATTTGGGGTAATTCCGTTCAGCAGTTCGGGCTGTAGCTCGTCGCAAAATTTCCTATGGAAATTAACATGGAGAAAACAAGTTTTGGGACCCCCCTTTTTTCTCAGCCCCCGCTTGACGAATCACCCCCGTAACTTTCAGGATAGGAGCTGACCTGGATAGACTTTTTTTGGGGAGAATTTCAGGAAGATTCGTCAAACGACGCCAAAGTTATTAGCAAATCAAAAAATGCTTTTCCTATGGAAACTAGGTTCTAACTATAACTACCTACTGGCGACCGCCAGTAGGTAATATATATATATAATGATATATATATATATATATATATATATATATGTATATATATATATATATATCCACAAACTCCTCCAGCTCGATAGTTAGAGAATTAGCACTCGTAGGCAGGAATAAAATTACTGTTTTAATCGATCCGGTCTCTCCGGACAGGCAACAAACCCTGGCTGTTTCAAAAGATTTTCTTTCCTGCCTGGCGGGCCTTTGTGGCCCTTCCATGTAACATTCTGTCCATTCTCCAGCTACAGCCGGCGGGCATCTCAGTCCAAATATATTCCAAATGCTGTGTGATGCACAGGACGCCCTTCCTTTCGGGCCGGGGCCTGTCTGGGAGCATCAATCCCAAAATATTTCCAAAAGAAAACACGTACCAAACCCTTTGGTAACGTGAATAACAGGCCCACCAACCAGTCCTTAGTAGCAGTTCTTTTTTAATCGCAGCAAAGTGAACACCATCAGCATAACGCGTTTCAACTCTGTATGAGTCTTAATCATATGCAAATAAGGGGATGGTCATTTGCTCGGTATTTAACCTTCAAATACATCAACACTGAGAAAGGACACATGATTCTCTGAGCTGAATGTTAAAAACGGTACTTGTGGTGAAAATGTCAAAATCCGAATGGATCATCTAAAAAGATCTTAAAATGAAAGGCAGTATGGAAGTAAAATGGAATTTATGACGATCCGAGGCATTGAAAATAAAACAACTGTTGATGTGAAAGGACATGATTTGTAACCTGCAAGAACAAAGCATTAAGGTTAATGTAGTCAGATTAATGACGAACTTTCACCAGTGACTCACAACTGAGGATGCATAAAATAGAGAAATATAATTAATTACTGAGTGCATCGAACGTTGGTAATACTCACTGATTTCATTTTAAGATCTGTTTAGATGATCCATTCGGATTTTGACATTTTCACCACAAGACCGTTTTTAACATTCAGCTCAGAGAATCATGTGTCCTTTCTCAGTGTTGATGTATTTGAAGGTTAAATACCGAGCAAATGACCATCCCCTTATTTGCATATGATTAAGACTCATACAGAGTTGAAACGCGTTATGCTAATGGTGTTCGCTTTGCTGCGATTAAAAAAAGAACTGCTACAAAGGACTGGTTGGTGGGCCTGTTATTCACGTTACCTAAGGGTTTGGTACGAGTTTTCTTTTGGAAATATTTTGGGATTGATGCTCCCAGACAGGCCCCGGCCCGAAAGGAAGGGCGTCCTGTGCATCACACAGCATTTGGAATATATATATATATATATATATATATATATATATATATATTATGTATACATATTTATTTATGAAACAGTCCCAGATGCAATGATTCCATCGAAAAGGGCACGGACTCCAAAGTTGTGTGCTAATTTAGAAAGTTTATTTACATAAGCCTGTCAATATGACACGTTTTATATATATATATATATATATATATATATATATATATATATATATAGATAGATAGATAGATAGATAGATAGATAGATAGATAGATAGATAGATAGATAGATAGATAGATGTCTGACTGCCATGGTTGGACTGTTTATTCTTTTCACCATGTTCATAAAGTTGGTTACATTGCTTTATTTTATCTGCCTAATTATCGCAGCTCATTCTTTCTATGCAACATTGCGATAGTTTCAAAAAATGATTTGAAAACTTCATTTATATCTTTCCTTGTGTTTACCATTAGCATGCATAAGTAAATAAAGAAAGGGGTAAGATCTGTTTTCACAATTCCCTTGGGGATCAGAGGGTCATGTTTGAGGTTGCCAATATCACTTACCACCCCAGGAAGGTTAGGGGTTCAGGTGAGGCACAGTGAGCTAGCTAGGAATTGGGCCAACAGTCTCTAATGCTGTAGATGGACTCTGTCCCTGCATTCTGACTTCCTGTTGTCCTAATATGCAGTCCTACTTTTTCTAGTGGGAACCGTATAACAGTCCATGTGCTCAACCTCCCACCATGCATGTCCAAAGGGCCTGCACAGCGTGGAGTTGGCTGCACGTGGATGGTTGCCCGCATGGACTGTTATATGGTTCCCACTAGACCGAAGACTGAAGACCTGCACAGCATGGGGTTGCCTGCCTTTGTGAGGGTTGGCCACGCCGAAAGCAATGGTCAGCATGGTGTTGACTGCATGCGGATGATTGACCACATACAACCGAAGTCTGTGCGCGGCACAGGGTTGGCTGCATGCGGGGGGTGGCCGCAGGGCCTGGCTGCATGCACAGCTGAAGGTCATGCGCTGTGAGCGTTGAGTTTACGCACAGTAATAAAATATAACTTTATGTTTAAAAAAACCTGGAAAATCACTGGAAAAAACCAAAGGTTAAAGTAATGCTATAGTTAGATGAAATGTTCAGTAACATTGTGAGAAGTTGGCCTGGTGTATGCTGTCCACTAATTAAAGTGGGCACCCTGTACCAGTCCAAACAACCCTTATGGTGATTTAAGAGGTCAAAGATAACCTTAGAAAGCTATCCAAGTGGTAGCTGTGGAGAGCAGCCTTCAGGTTTAATCTTGAAGGAATGTTAAGCAGCTTGTTTTACCAGAATGCATCCTTATGGTATTGGTTAAATGAAAGGAGAACCACACTGTAGTTATAAAAATATGTATTTATTATTATAACACACTCTAAATACCTTACAGTATCTGATATACGCAGATAGACACAAAGCACACAATACTGTAGCACAGAAACAGTCGCAAGTAGCACTAATACACAGTGGGCTCCGGGGGAGACAAAACCATATACTAAAATAGTGGTATAAGAACCGTGACTCGAATCAAGACAGTGTCTAGAGGATGTAGAATCGCTGGGACCACAAGGAACCACCCAAGGTGAGTAAGTAGGGACCCCACGGAGGACGGGTGCAGTGTGAGAACACGACCGCGTGCTACGTACAATTCAATGGGAGAGTCGCGGTTGCAGTTTTAGTGTTTAAGGACCTTTCCCAGTGAATTACGAGGAAACCCTTTGGAACATAGAAGGTTGGAGAGCCACCCCACCAGTGGATACTGAAGTACCAGAGTTACCTATCCCAGAGAAGCTGGGTGCATAGGGATGAAGTGGCGTTGGAAACTGCCGTCGTTCTCAAAGGGAGTCTTCAAAGAAATGCCACTGCTGGAAAGAAGAAAAGTGTCCGGTGGAACCCACAGGTTGATTCTTGATGGAAGGAACCTGAAAGCAGAGGGGACAGAGTCTGGGTCACTCAGGAGTGACCAGGGGCTCGGTAGACCACTGCCCACCGATGTTGGGTGCTTCAGGTGTGAAGATGGAGACCTTGACTCTACAGCTGCAGGGACCAGGAGATGTTGAGGAGAACCAGGAGCCGGATACGAGCTGTCCTGCAAAGGATGTTGAGTGCTGAGGGGTTGGTGTCTAGCGGGAGCACCAACAAGCCTTGGCAGCGGCAACCCATGAAGAAGGTCAAGGAAGGTTACGGTCTGGCCCAGCAAGGACCAGGAGACTCACCACAGCAAAGGGAGTCGGGGCAAGCCTGGAGCAACCAGAGGAGCCCAAGAAAAGCAGTGTTGTTCCTCAAATGGACCCACAGGCCGAAGGCCCAAGAGTCGCGAGGGGACCTCTAGCAGTTTCACAAAGTAATGGCTTGCAGGGCACAGAGTATGAGGAGGCCAAAGTTCTTTGTACAAAATGTGCACAGAGGATGGGGCTATCGATAGCCCAATGCACTTAGTTGGGGAACGCCAACAAGCATATGCACTTGCAAAAGTACGCAGTGCACAGGGATTCAGGTTATGAGGTCCCCACGAGGGATACTGGCCTTAAACTTGGTGAGAGAGCCGCTCAATTTCATGGAACACAGGAACCCACCTCCTGTGTTGCTGGAGTCTACGGAGTCCGCAGGAGCTCAGGATCGGTAGACCGGTCAGTTGCATTATGGTGCCTGTGAATGCAGGGGAGTGACTCCTTCACCCCAAGGGAGATACTTCAGTTGTCCTTGAGGCTCCACAGGTCCTGCACAGAGCCTGTATGGTACACGGGCACAGACGATGCTTTGGACAGAGAGGAAGATGAAGTCGGGCTCATTCGAATTCCAGCGAAGTCCAGAGTGTCCAGATGGTCGAAGGTCGGTGGTTTCTTGTTCAGAATCTTGTCCACGTCGAATCTAGGGTCCTACAGCCAGGTAAGCCCTTTTGTACCCACGGCAGAGGGTTGGACAGATTATAGGGACCCTCCCAGGGGAGGGTCAGGACAGTGGGGAGGATACTCCCTTGTCCTTTGTCCAGTTTCGCGCCAGAGCAGGAGCCAATAGCTCCCAGGACTGGTTTGTACCGGACTATGCACAGGGACACCAAGTGTGCCCCACCCAGCCCCAGCCCCAGTACACTAAATCCTGTCTGGAAGGTGGTCACACCTCCCTGTGACAGGATGCCTATTGTGCTGCCTTCCTCTGCTCGAGCTTGGCTCAGCAGCAGGAGGGCAGAAATATGTCTCTGGTCGGCAGCAACCATTTTGTGCTGTCCGGGTCGAGAAGGCTGGTACCGGGAAGACAGGGACCCCACGAAGCTTTCTTCTGAAGGGTAGAATCTTACCTCCCACACCGGTTACCGGTGTGGAGGTATAATTCCAAGGTGTTTGATACCAAACACGACATGGTTTGTTGCAGCTGTTTTCGAAATAGCATTTTACGCGAGCATATAATGCACCTCTACCTATATGTCTGGCTGCGCCACCGACAACCCGGGAGAATGGTCACCGAAGGCTGCAGAGGGGCTCTGCTCATGCAGGGGCACCCTCTCACGTAAAACCCAGCACCCTGCCTTCAGGATTGTTAAGGCCTGCTAGAGGGGTGACTTATAGGTTTTCAGTGTAGTGACCTATAGATATAGTAAACCTATATCTAACATAAGTGGTGCATGCACCATCGTACACAGGCTGCAATGGCAGGCCTGTAGTTCCATTTTGCATGGCCTCTCATGGGTGGCATAATACATGTTTCAGCCATGGGAGGCCTCTGGCGTACCTATGCCCTGGGTACATGTGTACCATATACTAGGGACTGACCAGGGTACCCCAGTATCCAATCTGGAGTGTACCTAAGTAGATGGCATAACCAATTTAGGGAGAAAGCAGATAGCCTGGGGTCCTGATTAGCAGGATCCCAGTCAGACTAGTCCAAAACAGTGTAACATCAAGCAAAAAGTGGGGGTAACCATAAGAAGCAGATCCTACTTTCCTACTTAACCCCCCCCAAACGTAAGGAGGTGAGACTACCCTTGCCCACTTGAGTCTTCATGTTCTAAGTGGAAATATCTGGAGAGCCCATCTGCATTGACATGGTTATTCCCAGGTCTATGTTCCACTGTATAGTCCATCCCCTGTAGGGAAATGGACCACCTCAAACGTGTGGGGTTTTCACCCTTCATCTGTTTTAGCCATAAGAGGGGCTTATGGTCTGTCTGAACAATGGAGTGAGTGCCAAACAAGTAGGCCTCAGCTTCTTCAGAGCCCAAACCACAGCAAAGGCTTCCCTCTCAATGGCTAACCAACGTTTCTCTCTGGGGGTCAACCTTCTGCTAATAAAAGCTACTGGTTGATCCTGACCCTCTGCATTAAGTTGTGACAACACAGACCCTACCCCCAACTCAGATGCATCTGTTTGGACAATGAATTGTTTGGAATAGTCAGGACTTTGCAGAATGGGAGCAGTGCACATGGCCTGCTTGAGATCATCAAATGCCTTCTGACAGCTAACTGTCCACTGAACTTTCTTGGGCATTCTCTTTGATATAAGATCATTCAAAGGAGTCACTATAGACCCATATCCTTTTACAAATCTTCTGTAGTACCCAGTCAGGCCCAAGAAAGCTCTGACCTGAGTCTGGGTAGTGGGAGCAACCCAGTCCATGATGGTCTGGATTTTGCTCTGCAATGGTTTAACCTGGCCTCCACCCACAAGGTGGCCCAGGTACACAACCTTACTCTGCCCTATCTGGCACTTGGTGGCCTTGATAGTGAGACCTGCTTTCTGCAGAGCCTCCACAACATTCTTCAGGTGGACCAGGTGATCCTCCCAGGTGGAACTAAAGACAGCTATATCATCCAGATATGCTGCACTATAGGCTTCCAGGCCTGTAAGGGCTTTATTCACCAGCCTTTGGAATGTGGCATGTGCATTTTTCAAACCAAAGGGCATCACAATAAATTGATAATGCCCTCTAGGGGTTGAAAATGCTGTTTTGGGTTTGGCATCCTCAGCTAGTCTGATTTGCCAATATCCAGCAGTTAGGTCAAATGTGCTCAAGAACTTGGCTGAGGCCAAAGTGTCAATGGGTTCATCTGCCCTAGGAGTAGGGTGAGCATCAGTCCTAGTGACTGCATTGAGCCCCGTGTAGTCCACACAAAACCTCATTTCTCTCTTACCACCCTGGGTTCTGAGGTTTGGGTACCAGGACCACTGGATGAGCCCAAGGGCTATCTGAGGGCTCAATCACTCCCAATTCCGGCATCTTTTGTATGTATGTATGTATGGGATTTATAAAGTGCTGGAATCACCCCCGAAGGGGTATCTCCGCGCTTCCAACGGAGAGGGTACAGGACAAGCATAGATTAGTCCCGGAATAATTCCGTCTTCAGGAGTTTCCTGAATTGAAAAAAACCGGCGGCATTTGCGCAAGGCCTCCGGCAAGGTGTTCCAATATTTCGGGGCAAGGTATGCGACGGTTTTGCTGCTTGTTCGTATTTTCCTGTAGCGGGGGACCACAATCAGCCCTTTACCTTCGGATCTAAGTAGTCGGGTCAGGCAGTAAACTTTAAGCTTGTCCACCAGGTAGCTAGGACTCGTGCCATAAAGAGCTTTATGGGCGAGGCAGCATAGCTTGAATTTAATCCTCTGGCGGATGGGAAGCCAATGAAGCTGTTTTAGCAACAGCCCCGTGGAGGTACGAGGCGGCTTTTTGAGAGCCAGGCGTGCGGCAACATTCTGCACAATCTGTAATCTGCTCAGAAGGAATTCATTAGCTGATGCCAACAGAGCATTACAATAATCAAGACGGCCAATGATCAAAGCCTGAATCAAAGTTCTTCGAACAGAAAGGGGCAGCCACTGGAACACTCTGCGCAAAAGACTCAGGGTATGATAGCAGGTCCCTGAGGTGGTCATGATTTGATCCCTCATAGATAACGAGACATCCAGATGGACCCCTAGATTTTTTGCCACAGAAGAAGGGGACGGGGCGGGGCCTAAAACAGCAGTCCACCACTTAGGGGACCAGGATGCATGAGCTCAGTCCTGATGCAATCTCTGACATGGTCAGGCTGCCTGTAAATCTTATTTTTAACAGGTAGGCTTTCACCTGTGTCCACTTCATGGGTACACCAGGTGGTCTGACTAGGAGTCAAAGAAAACATATGCCTGTATTGATTGAGGACATTCCTGCAATCAATCTGCTGTTGCTCAGTGAGGCTGCCTGCCAAAGCTACACCCTCAACTGAGCCATCATCAGGGTTCTGTGAGAGGAGGTCAGGGAGTGAATCACTCTCTTCCTCCTGTCCCTCATCAGTAGCCATGAGCAAGCCCATGTCTGCCCTGTCCACATAGGGTTTGAGCATGTTTACATGGAGCACCCTATGGGGGCTCCTAGGAGATCCAAGGTCCACCAAGTAGGTGACCTCTCCCTTCTGCTCAAGAATGGTATGGGGTACACTCCACTTATCTTGGAGGGCTGCTGGGGCCACAGGCTCCAACACCCATACTTTCTGCCCTGGCTGATAAACAGTCAGTACAGCCTTTTGGTCATGCCAAGCTTTTTGTAATTCTTGACTTGCCTCAAGGTTTTTGCTGGCCTTCTTCATGTACTCAGCCATCCTGGAGGGGAGACCAAGTACATAGTCCACAATGTCTTGCTTAGGGGGTTTGAGAGGTAACTCCCATCCCTCCTTCACTAAACACAGGGGACCCCTAACTGGATGCACAAACAAAAGTTCAAAAGGGCTGTAGCCAACCCCCTTTTGTGGGAACTCTCTGTAGGCAAAGAGAAGGCAGGGCAACAGAACATCCCATTTTCGCCTAAGCATTTCTGGGAGGCCCATGATCATGCCCTTTAGGGTTTTATTGAACCTTTCAACTAACCCATTGCATTGTGGGTGATAGGGTGTGGTAAATTTATAGTTCACTCCACACTCCTTCCACATTGCAGTGATATAACTGGACATGAAGTTTGTACCTTTGTCAGTTAAGACCTCCTTAGGGAAACCCACTCTGGGAAAAATTCCCAGGAGGGCCCTGGCCACCACAGGTGCTGTGGTGGTCCTAAGGGGTATTGCTTCTGGATACCTAGTGGCATGGTCCACCACCACTAGTATATAACTGTGCCCAGATGCAGTAGGAGGGTTCATGTGACCAATTATGTCAATCCCAACCCTCTCAAAGGGAACCCCCACCACAGGTAGTGGTATGAGGGGGGCCTTTGTGGTACCACCTGACCTACTACTGGCTTGACAGGTGGTGCAGGAGCGACAAAACTCCTTGGTGTCCTCAGACATGTGAGGCCAGTGAAAGTGAGGGACAAGCCTGTCCCAAGTCTTACTTTGGCCTAGGTGTCTTGCCAAGGGAATGTCATGTGCCAAGGTGAGTAGGAAGCCCCTAAATGTCAGAGGTATGACCAACCTCCTGGTGGCACCAGGCTTGGGGTCTCTACCCTCTGAGTAAAGGAGTCCCTCCTCCCAATAGATCCTGTGGGATCCACTGACACTCCCAGCAGCCTCAGCAGCAGCTTGCTATCTGAGGGGTTCAAGAGAGGGGCAGGTTTGCTGCTCCTGGCTCAGTTCTGCCCTGGAAGGGCCCCCTGTCCCCAAGAACTCAACCTGATCAGGTTCAAGTTCATCTGAGACAGTTCCTTCACAGGGACTGAAATCATCTCCCTCAAGAGACTGATCCTCTCTCTGTGCCTGGGGGGAAGACACAGCCTTACCCTCATGCTCCTTCTCTTGGAAGGCACCTGGTCCATCCTTTCAGGATTCAGGGCCTGTTCAGTAGAAGTCAGTTTGGCCTGTGACCTGGTCACAGCAAACACATCTGCAGAGATGCCCAGCATTGCTGCATGGGTCCTAAGTTCCACTTCAGCCCAGGCTGAAGTCTCCAAATCATTGCCCAACAAGCATTCCACTGGAAGGTCTGAGCTAACCACAACTTTCTTAGGGCCACTTACACCTCCCCAACTGAAATTAACAACTGCCAAGGAATGATCAGTCTTGACATTGTTAGCATTGGTCACTTGGTACATCTCACCAAGTATGATCTGGTCAGGGCCCACAAGATCTTTTGCCACCATAGTGACACTTGCACCTGTGTCCCTGTACGCCATGGCCTCCTTACCATTAATCAAAGGCTGCTGCCTGTATTTGCCCAAGTTACTAGGACTGACAAATACGGTGGCAATATCCATGCCACCATCACAGACAAGTACAGCCTGAGCTGGAGTTCTGACTAAGCCAGAACCCATCTCAGAGCCCAAGGTTAACCCTACTAATCTCTTGTTCCCTGTACCACCACTTGAAACTGTACTAGGGGGAGCAGTTGCCTTAGTGGCAGTGGTGGTTGGAGTTGAATCCTTGGCCTTTGGACAATTGGCATCTTTTGTACAATGGGTCTTTTCTTTCCATAAGTAATACCAAGATTTATTTTTGCCTTTCCCTTTGTTGGATTGTGACTCCCCCCCCCCAGATGCAGGTTTTTGGGTCCCTGATGAAGACTTGTCATCTTTACCCTTGTCCCCACCCCTATCTGAGGTTTTAGCATCTTGCTTCTTTTGGTCACCACCATGGTTCTGGTTCCTCTGCTTCACCCTGGTTCTGACCCACCTATCTGCCTTCTTTCCCAATTCTTGGGGAGAAGTCAGATCAGAGTCAACCAGGTATTGATGCAACAACTGATTTTGGCAATTATTAAGGATCTGCTCCCTCATAATCAAATTGTACAATCCCTTGAAATTATTCACTTTGCTGCCAAGCAACCAGCCTTCCAGAGCCTTAATGGCACTATCCACAAAGTCTACCCAGTCCTGAGTCTGTGTCTTCTGGGTGTCTCTGAACTTAATTCTGTATTGTTCAGTGGTTAAGCCAAACCCATCAATGAGAGCAGTCTTCGGGACTGAATAGTTGTCAGCGTCCTCTTCTCTAGCAGTGAGGAGCTTATCTCTACCTTTGTCAGCAAAGGAGAGCCACAAGATAGCTGCCCACTGCTCTTGAGGGACCCTCTGAACTTTACAGGCCCTCTCTAAAGCAGTTATCCATTTATGGATGTCATCCCCAACATGGTAGGGAGGGACAATCTTGCTCAGGTTCCTATTGTCAAAAGAATGTTCTTTAACTCTAGGGACACTGTTGCTGCCACCATGGGACTCTAGTCCCAACTTTTTTCTAGCTCTCTGGACTTCTAGGGACCCTTTGTCCAGGGCCAATTGCTGTTGCCTGAACCTAAGCTTAGCTTTCTCAAGTTCCAGAAATTGGTACTCCCTGTCATAAGAGTGGTCCCTCTTGCTAGATACAGAGGTCCCTAGAGACTGTCCTGAGTGATTAGACTCTGCAGAGGGAGATCGAGATCTCCTTGCTAAACTCTGCACTCTTCCAGGAGGGGTGAAGAGGGGGCCATCTTGGCCTTCTTCAGCATCTCCCTGAAGATCTGAGTTGTCCAGGTGGGAACCATCTTGTTCCTCCTGGCCAGGGTTTGAGTCTGGGTCATAAAAGGTGTCACCTCCTGACCTGTCCTCATTCTCTGCCCCACCCACTTTCTCCTGTTCATCTGACCCAGAGGTCTTCCTAAGGTCATCAAGAAGTAAGGCCTCTATGAGGCGTTGAGTGTTGGCATTTCTATCTGTCTTCAGCTTTCTAGAGGCACACAGGGCTTTCAGTTCTTGGAATGAAAGCTCACTGTATCTAGAGGGCAGAGAGCCACTGGCATCTCCTTTAGAAGACATACTAAGTGTGGTGAGGTGTTGCACCTACCTAACCTAGTGGGAACTAAACTCCCTGAGGTTGGAGAAAAGGTGTGCTATACCCTTGAATTACCCAACCCTAAGTTCAGTAGAACTTACTTATTCTAAGCTAGTATTATATGTACCTAGTACTTAGTGGTTTCCAGTTAATCAATACAAAGAATTATCTGGTAAAACAATGCAGGCTTGAATCCCAACGCTGCACACCAATGTGAGAAGTTGGCCTGGTATATGCTGTCCACTAATTAAAGTGGGCACCCTGTACTAGTCCAAACAACCCTTATGGTGATTTAAGAGGTCAAAGATAACCTTAGAAAGCTATCCAAGTGGTAGCTGTGGAGAGCAGCCTTCAGGCTTAATCTTGAAGGAATGTTCAGCTTGTTTTACCAGAATGCAACATTTTGGTATTGGTTAAATGAAAGGAGAACCACACAGTAGTTATTAAAATATGTATTTATTATTATAACATACTCTAAATACCTTACAGTATCTGCTACACACAGATAGACACAAAGCACACAATACTGTAGAATAGAAACAGTCGTAAGTAGCACTAATACACAGTGGGCTCCAGGGGGAGACCAAACCATATACTAAAATAGTGGTATAAGAACCACAACTCAAATCATGACAGTGTCTACAGGATGTAGAATCACTGGGACCGCAAGGAACCACCCAAGGTGAGTCAGTAGGGACCCCACGGAGGACGGGTGCAGTGTGAGAACACGACCGGGTGCTACATACAATTCAATGGGAGAGTCGAGGTTGCAGTTTTAGTGTTTAAGGACCTTTCCCAGTGGATTACGAGGAAACCCTTTGGAACATAGAAGGTTGGAAAACCACCCCTCCTGTGAATACCGAAGTACCAGAGTTACCTATCCCAGGGAAGCCGGGTGCATAGGGCTGAATTGGCATCGGAAACTGCCGTCATTCTCAATGGGAGTGTTCAAAGAAATGCCAATGCTGGAAAGAAGAAAAGTGTCCGGTGGAAATCACAGGTGGATTCTTGATGGAAGGAACCTGAAAGCAGAGGGGACAGAGTCTGGGTCACTCAGGAGTGACCAGGGGCTCGGTAGGCGACTGCCCACCGATGTCGGGTGCTTCAGGTGTGAAGATGGAGACCTTGACTCTACAGCTGCAGGGACCAGGAGATGTCGAGGATGACAAGGAGCCAGATAAGAGCTGTCCCATGAAGGATGTCGAGTGCTGAGGGGTCGGTGTCCAGCGGGAGCACCAACAAGCCTTGGCAGCAGCAACCCACGAAGAAGGTCAAGGAAGGTTGCGGTCTGGCCCAGCAAGGACCAGGGGACTCACCACAACAAGGGGAGTCAGGGAAAGTCTGGAGCAACCAGGGGAGCCCAAGAAAAGCAGTGTTGTCCCTCAAATGGACCCACAGGCTGAAGGCACAGGAGTCGTGAGGGGACCTCTAGCAGTTTCACGAAGTAACAGCTTGCAGGGCACAGAGTGCAAGGAGGCTAAAGTCCTTTATATGAAATGTGCACAGAGGTTGCGGCTATTGATAGCCCAATGTACTTAGTTGGGGAATGCCAACAAGCATATGCACTTGCAAAAGTACACGGTGCACAGGGGATTGGGTCATGCGGTCCCCACGAGGGATACTGGTCTCAAACTTGGTGAGAGGGCAGCTCAACCTCAACAAACGTAGGAACCCACCTCCTGTGTTGCTGGAGCCTTCTGAGTCCACAGGAGCTCAGGATCAGCAGACTGGTCAGTTGCGTTATGGTGCCTGTGAATGCAGGGGAGTGACTCCTTCATTCCAAGGGAGATACTTCAGTTGTCCTTGATGCTCCACAGGTCCTGCGTGGAGCCTGCATGGTGCACGGGCACAGACGATGCTTTGGATGGAGAGGAAGACGAAGTCGGGCTCATTCAAAGTCCAGCGAAGTCCAGAGTGTCCAGACGGTCGAAGGTCAGTGGTTTCTTGTTTCAGAATCTTGTCCACGTCGAATCTAGGGTCCTACAGCCAGGTAAGCCCTTTTGTACCCACGGGAGAGTGTTGGACAGATTCAGGGGATCCTCCCAGGGGAGGGTCAGGACAGTGGGGAGTATACTTCCCTGTCCTTTGTCCAGTTTCGTGTCTAAGAGCAGGAGCCAATGGCTCCCAAGACTGGTTTGTACCGGACTATGCACAGGGACACCAAGAGTGCCCCAGATGCAGACTTTCAGGCACTTTGGAAGTGCACCCACCCAGCCTCAATGCACTAAATCCTGTGTGGGAGGTGGTCACACCTCCCTGTGACAGGATGCCTATTGTGCTGCCTTCCTCTGCTTGAGCTTGACTCAGCAGCAGTAGGGCAGAAATATGTCTCTGGTCGGCAGCAACCATTTTGTGCTGTCTGGGTCGAGAAGGCTGGTACTGGGAAGACCAGGGACCCCACGAAGCTTGCTTCTGAAGGGTGGGATCATACCTCCCACACCGGTTACCGGTGTGGAGGTAGGATTCCAAGGTGTTTGATACCCAACACAACATGGTTTGTTGCAGCCGTTTTCGAGATAGCATTTTACGCGAGCATATAATGCACCTCTACCTATATGTCTGGCTGCGTCACCGACAACGCGGGAGAATGGTCACCGAAGGCTGCAGAGGGGCTCTGCTCATGCAGGGGCACCCTCTCACATAAAACCCAGCACCCTGCCTTCAGGATTGTTAAGGCCTGCTAGAGGGGTGACTTATAGGTTTTAAGTGTAGTGACCTATAGATATAGTAAACCTATATCTAACGTAAGTGGTGCATGCACCAGCTTACACAGGCTGCAATGGCAGGCCTGTAGTTCCATTTTGCATGGCCTCTCATGGGTGGCAAAATACATGCTTCAGCCCATGGGAGGCCTCTGGGGTACCTATGCCCTGGGTACATGTGACCCATATACTAGGGACTGACAAGGGTACCCCAGTATCCAATCTGGAGTGTACCTAAGTACATGGCATAACCAATTTAGGGAAAAAGCAGATAGACTGGGGTCCTGATTAGCAGGATCCCAGTCAGACTAGTCAAAAGCAGTGTAATATCAAGCAAAAAAGTGGGGGTAACGATAAGAAGCAGATCCTACTTTCCTACACACATCATAACATTTTAAACTATAAAAAACACAGAAATTCATCAGTTATAGTTACAGTTATCTCTAATAACTATGACTCTTGCTTTAAGGTAACTATAACTCATGCCCTCGCCATGCACTTCAAATTACCCCACATGTTACATCACTCATGAAATCTTCTATGACATCATTGATAATATCGCTGCAACATTTGCAATTAAATTATTGATGAGCAAACTGTGCATGGCGGGGACGTGAGTTATAGTTACCGTAGGGCACACATTATAGCCTTGCATAGAATCTAGCAAGGATACCCCTCAAGAAAGAAGACTGAGGTTTATAGGGAGAGTAACTTCAACTGACTGCATATTTGGTTCAGCCTTTCTTTCCACACTTATTAACTCTTATAAGGTTATTTGGAGAGGAAATAGTGACCATAACCCTGTGTGCCTCTCTCTCAGTTGAGTTAAGACCAAAGACTGCCCAACCAGGCCCTTGTGCCATCAGTCACATAGCAATCCCAACAGATAAAGGCCGAAGGCTCAAATGTAATAAAGTAATTCCTGAACTATTTCACTTTAAGCTGATTGCTAGTTCTGCCCGAGACTTTGAAGTATGTCTTCTGGAGGATTGTTCAAATACTGTAGTATTGGCTTCTTTTCATAATACCCGTGAAATGATAAGGGGAGCTACTATGCCCATCTTCTCAAAATCCTGTCTTATTTTGCATATGGTTTACAAGTTATTATTTGAGGGTCCATCGTGTTTTAATGAAGGCCCTGAGGGTCAAGAGTGACGTGGTAGCCTGTTGTCAGAAATACAAAGAAGCTATAAAGGAGAGGAAAAAACAGCTGAGAGAGGAAGGATGGGACGAGCTTTTGATGGATGGCACACACATAGACACAGTGATGCATTTTGGGAGATAGCAAACAAACCAGTTTTTGCACAGGATAAAGAGACTACTACGTGTTCACACACTCCCCCGGGTATATGAGTTAACTATTTCAAGGGGTTTATGAACTACCTGACCAGGTTTGTCAGGAATTTGAGTCAGCCGTCATCCAGGGTAGGTCTAATATTTCCTTTCAAATGGAGGAAGTTGCTAAAGCAATTGTATTATTAACCAACAAAGAAAAAGAACCAGGGCCAGATGGGGTCCCTGCTGATGTTTATAAATTGGGAATTGATCTGTGTGCACAATTAATACAACAAATATTGAATGCTGCAGTAAGGGAGGGGATTCCTACTTAATGGTCTCACTCAAAAATGATTCCTATTTTCAAGAAAGGATACAAACATGATCGCTGCTACTACAGTCCCATCTCACTAATCAACTCAATAATGACCAATGTTAAATTTAAACCTATTGATAAACAAATATATGGTGGCTAAGAGTGGCAGTCTACACTTGGCCTTTATGGACCTCATCTCTGCCTTTGACAGGGTCAGCAGGGGGAAGCGGTGGTCATTGATTATCTCAATGGGGGTTAACAGTGATATAGTTTATTTCCTCCTGGATTTGCATAAGGATATGTCTGCTTCAGTTAGATATGATGGGGATCGTTCTTGTACAGAGAGATTCAAGCTCAGGTGGGATGTGAGATGGGGTGCATTCTTGCCCTTTTCCTTTTTACTCTCTATATACATGGTTTGGAACCACATTTGCTTTCAGAGGGTAGGGATACACTGAGTGTGGGCAGTAGATGTAATCCTGTCCTTCTCTACACAGATGATGCAGTACTGTTAGCAAGAACAGCCTTTGTATTCAGGCATCTCCTCAACTCTCTTTTGAGTTTTATGAATTCTCTTGACCTCTCTACTAACTTTAGTAAATCCCACATTCTAGAAGCTAAACCCAGATCAACCAGGTCTAGAAAGCATCAGGTACAAATTTGAGCTGGTGGTTTCCAGTGCTCTGCATCAGCACTTAATTGACAACACCTGGACTTATTACAGCTACTACATGGTGGCGTTGTTTGTGTAATATAGAGATGAGCACAACAGCAGTTGTTTATTAATCAAATAGACATTCAAACAAATAATACCTGCCTCCCAAGCCATTCTTATAGCTTTGGGGGGTCTCAAACAGTCTGAATTGTCACACTTGTAGCAGTGTGATGGCTAGTAGTTGTGTATGTATTGTCATTGGCAGTGACAGCAGTGGCAATGGGTGGTGCAAGCTGAGGTGGTCTCCTAATGAGGGCCCTGGCACTAATATTTTTACAAATTTAGTACTGGGTACAGGGCATCTGTGATAAGTAGGGTAATGACTTTCACATATTTGAGAGTTCAGATTGATGATAAAGGGTCATGGGTTCCAGTCTTGTCTGACAAAAAACTTGTTTGGTCGGTTGCCCCTATTCTTGATTTTGCTGCTAGATTTGGGAATAAGCCTTTAAAAATATTGATAAAGATTTACCAGGCTAAGTGAGTTTCGGCAGTGGCTATGAATGCAATATCTGGGGGTATGTTGACACTACACAATTATAAACTGTTGGGAATGCTTTTTCAGAAGTTTATTATCGTTACCCCATACTTATACTGTTCATGAAGAGTTAGGCCTGGTATTTGCCCTTCGCACAGATGGATCACAGTATGGTCTGATCTGAGTTAAACAGAAAAATCCTGAGGGGGGGGGCGTGGCTTTGGCGCCACCTAAGATGGCCGCCTAGTCGAAGGGCTCTGCCTTGGTACGGACCGGTTGCGGCTTCTTTGCTGTTTTTCATGCCACCTTTGTGGTAATGAAGACACGCTGGTATGTTGTAATCCAAGTAGGTTTATTCAGGTAAGTAAACAGGTAGTATAAATCGTCAGTAAGTCCTCATCAACAGATGTAGAAATGCTGTAGGGCAGGCTGTAAGCTCATATCAACAGCCCCACAAGGAGCAGCCTGCTAGCTGCTCAGCCCCTCTCATCAACTGTCATCACTCATCCAGTCACACAGGCATTCCACACATAGCCCACTCACCAACATTCCACACAGAACATTCACACAGGCTGAGCAGCTAGGGACAAAATAACATAGGAGATAACATAGGAGAAAAACCATAACATCAGAATACTACATTACCTCTTCCCTAATGAACAGAAGAATAACAAAACCAATGTATTAAACTATAAACATAAAAGTACAGCAAAAGTAAATAGTCCACAACCCAAGGATGAAGGAAACACAGCCCGCATCATAAAGTGGAAATGAACTATTTAAATTAAAGTCAAAAGCCCAAACCCAGGGATGACGGGAACACCGCATCACGAGAGGGTAAATAACTAAAGACAAGAAGGAAAGATGGATACAGAATACAATACCCATCCCCCTCCTCAAATAAGGAAAAATAAACGTAAAGATGTAAGTTCTCCATGAAAGGAGACTAGTAATGTGGACAAAAGGGACTGAAACCCAATATCCTGCCCCCAACTTAACTAAGGGACAACAAATGTAACGTATGTACTCTCCATGTAGGGAGACAAGTCATGTGGACCAAAGGGACTAAGACCCAATGTCCTGCCCCCACCATTAACAAGGGACAACCTGTGAAAACGTATGTGCTCTCCGTGTGAGGAGGCAAACAAGGACAAAACCCTGCAACAACAAAAAACATGCGGCACAATGTGTCTTATGCACACAGGGGACACACCCCTGCAACAAACAAATAACGTGCGGCACAGGGTGTCTTACGCACGCAAGGAAAGTGACTCCTTGCAACAAGACAAAAATGGGAACATGACCCATGACCAAATGTAATGTGAAAAGACCCATACAAAGCGAACTTGAGTAAATGGGAACTGTACCCATAATTTGCCCCTATGTAGGGGTTACGTGATGCACTGTGTGGGAATGGGACTAGTACCCATACCCATGCCCATCCCTCATGTAAGGGAGTGCACAAAAGAAATGTGACAGCCATCCCAAAAGACCAGGACCTTCCTTGTGTAAGGAAACTGATAAGAAGTGGAAAGGACACAGTTGTAGAAGATGAAGTAGAATTTATTGATGGGGTACAGAGAGCCGTCCCAGCTGGCACAGCCAAGGCACAAACAGCAACTGCCACTGAGGGAACACTCAGAACAGTATGTTTACCAACACTCTAGATGATGTCATGGAATACTCATGGAGCTCTGCCAACATCACATCACCACAGAAACCTAAACTGTGGCAACTGTAAAACTTATGTGCTGTAGATATAGAATTTCTCCAGCTTAAATTCTAAACAATACAAACTCATTATACATGGCAATAACCATAAGTAAATAGGCACTGTAGACAAGCAATACATCAAAATCAATTACTATAGAAAATTGTAAAACAAATAACCACGTCGGTGAGCGACCCCTCACCCGAGTTGTCCCTTGGAATGACTTGGCACCCTGTAGTGAGTGATGTCTCACACGTGTATGCTTACAAAGACAGGTTCACCATTTCATAACCAAAACATAGGAGCACTGTGAATAAAAAAAACCTGTACATCTACATATTTTGATGAAAAGAAACTGCACTCCAAGTACTTTGACAAGGGGTAGCCTCACATGGCCGTGCGAGTCACCGATGCCTCCAGGAGCAATATGTAGTCACCCCCAACTGTGGAGAAGCATTCAGACGAAGACATGGGGAAAGCAAGAAAAGTACCTGCATTTTCTTGTACTCCACAGAGAAACAGAAGAGCTGGAGTGGAGACAATCATCACTCTAGGACGTTACCAGTATTTTGGATGATCTTTATAGAGTAGACAACGTGATTGGCAAAACGGGCAAGCACGTAGATCACGGGCTTAGTGAGATACACCAATCCCAAAATGGTGGCACGCTCCACTGACGCCGCGCTGGATGGCTTGCAGTCACAGCGTGCTGCCAAGCGTTGCACAGCAGCTGACTGTGCCGCGTAGATGAAGACGCGTCACAGAGGATCACTCGATAAACAGCACTTAACAGAAGCACCACAGGTAAGTCTGCGCGCGCAGTGCCAGATTCATTTTGTTTTGAATTACTGCACGTGCAAGCTCGAGCCTCAGTTCAAACATCAAAAGAGCGGTTTAAAGGCAAGTCTCAGCATTTCAAAAACAATAATAGATCACAACTGTCTCACCATTTTAGTCAATACAAACTACAACTACAGCGATAGAACTGCCACTGGTGCTCCTCCTCAGACTCCGCAGTGCCCAATGACTAAAAAGACTAAAGTTCAGAGTCAATAAAACATAGTAATTCGACTGTAGACAGCAGGTATCACTTCTCCCATGTGAAAGTGACACTCATTTTATCCTTACCGTAAAGCTGAGATTGTAATGATAACTCAACCTGCTGGAACACCCTTTTGATCACTCCAGGTACAGATGTGTCAGCTGGTATACAAGAAAGGCATCCGCAAGACTGTTTTGGGCCACACCATTCCAGTCTGTTCCGCAGAATGTACCCACATTGCTTCAACTTCAATCACCATGGTGCAGCACAACACTCACACCATGTCAAGTAGCAAGTCTAAAATAATGTCACTTACATCAAATGATGGCGCAGTTCTTGTCGATATGTTTAAGATGAATACAACACAGCATGCTTTGGCTGGGGCTGTCCGATGTGATGGACACTGGTGGGGCTGCTTTGCGTGCTGTTGATGTTCTCTTTGTGTCTCCATAAGTTTCACTGTTCCATTTTGTGGCTCCTGCTTTTTGCGTCTTGTTCCTGTTTTCTGCGCCAGTCGTTTTCTCCCTGTAGTAACTTCATCCCAACATGTTGTAGAAAGCATCTTTAAGTCTCTTCAGGCTACTTGTACCAACTGTAGTGCGTGGGAAGGTCTCCAACTCGTCGCCAAAATGTATGTGGTAATGAAGACACGCTGGTATGTTGTAATCCAAGTAGCTTTATTCAGGTAAGTAAACAGGTAGTATAAATCCTCAGTAAGTCCTCATCAACAGATGTAGAAATGCTGTAGGGCAGCCTGTAAGCTCATATCAACAGCCCCACCAGGAGCAGCCTGCTAGCTGCTCAGCCCCTCTCATCAACTGTCATCACTCATCCAGTCACACAGGCATTCCAAACATAGCCCACACACCAACATTCCACACAGAACACTCACACAGGCTGAGCAGCTAGGGACAAGATAACATAGGAGATAACATAGGAAAAAAACCATAACATCATAATACTACAACCTTGACAGACGTTCTTTACTTGCGGAGGAAGAGGCAATTAAAGTGATGCTGCAGTGCCATTTTTATTGAAGTACGGCACCTGTCTCTTTTCCTTTTTGATGCCGCGGCTGCTTCCACAGAAGCGGCCACCATTTTATGCGCAGTTTCTTACTGGCCCAGGGGAAATGGTCACTGCGCTCTGCATTTGGCATGATAAATGCTACCTGAAATGTTGGACAGACTGTGTGTGATGCAGCTTTTATGCTTTTAATCACTAAGGGGGTGATTAGGATGGCGGGCGGATCACCACCGCCAGCCCGGTGGTGGCGATCCGCCCGCCATCCCAACCCGAATTACCCCCGCCATATTATAGTGGCGGAGGGTATCGCGGTGGACGCAAAGTGTGTCCGCCACTTTTCCGCCGGTCGGCAATCGTTCCGATTGCCGGCCGGGCGGACTTGGGCCTCAATATGGTGGCGGTGCCTAGCAGGCAGCGCCATCCATATTAGGATGCTGGGTTTCAAAGGCCTTTCCATGGCGGTTTTGCCGCCATGGAAAGGCTGGCGGGGATTTGAAATGGGGGCCTGTTGCGTGCCCCTGGGGGGTGGGGGTGCACTTGGGGGGTACCCATGGTACCCCCCTCCATTCCCATGCACAAGGTGGCAGGCACCGCGAGGTGCCTGCCACGTTGTGCATGGGAATACATGAGATGGCAATTTGGCATTGCGGCGGCTGCTGCTGTAAGCAGCACCCGCCGCAATGTCAGAGATGCAGAATGCGACCGCCAGGGTGGCGGTCGCATCCTAATTAGCGGTGCGGGACTACCGCACATCTGGCAGCCGGTCCCAGCACCGCGAGGATGGCAGGCAGACTAAAGTCCGCCCGCCATTCTAATCACCCCCTTAGTGTTTTTCTAACGCTTATGAAGATTTGATGCTCTGTTTTCTGGTGGCTATATGGTGTTGTTCTTTATTTGATTTTCCTCATATGGTCAGTGAAGCATTGGTGGCAATATAGGCATTCAATTTGCTACTTCAGACAAGCTGTACCATTATTTTTTATGGGAAAACTACAGACGCCACAGTTTGTATTTACTCCTAAAGGGCACTCTTCATCTGGATTGTGGGCTGGTCCTGTTTGAAAGCTATGAACAGTAGACCAACTGAACTCCCCTGGTGAAATGGCTAATTCTGCTAATCCTCGTAATGCCTCTTTACAATTTACTATCAGTAAGGCTTTGTCGCCCTCTTCTGCATCCAAAAAGTTAAAGCATGGTCCTCCTTCGCCTGAGAAGTCCACGTCCCCTGTCTCTTTATAACTATTGTTGGAGGAAATCCATGCACTGTGTCCTTTTGTTGAGGAGACAAATAACAGGATACAACATCTGGATGGCAAATGGACATCAATAGAGAGTCGTGTTTCTATGGTAGAACAGCAGGTTGTGTATTTGCATGATGTAGTTAACAAAATTCATTCTATGGAAAAGGATGTGCTCCAGCTCCAACAGCACACAGAGGATTTGGAGAACAGGAATAGGCGGAAACATCTTCGCATATATGGCCTTCGTGAAGCTTGGAAGGGAGATGATCCTGTCTCCTTTTTTACCTCCTTCCTGCCAAAACTGTTAGATATGCCTTCCTCAACCTTGCTGAATATTCAGAGAGCTCATAGGCTAGGGCCTCGTCCTCCATTGTCTGCATCTCCTACCAAACCCAGAGGAGTCATTATACTTTTATCGAAGTTTACTGACTTATTGGCAGTTCTTTCTGTGGGTAAAGCTAAAAGTCACTTGGCTTGGTCAAAGAATTTTCCTATCTCAAGATGTTTTCAACGCCACTGCAGCCAGAAGGAAAGAATTTCTTAATCCCCAAGCTCCTTTACGTTCTTTTGGCACCAGATACGGTCATTTTCATCCCTGCATCTGTAAAGTGACATTCCAGAATAATACTACAACATTTGAGGATCCAGAAGAACTTAAGAAGTTTATACAAACTCATACTTTGGTTACTATGGATATTGCTGGACCTTCTAGTGGTTGATTTTCTTTTTTTTTCTCTTCTTTTTATTTCTCTTGTTAGGATCTTCAGATGGTTTAAATTGGTATTTTTGCAGTCTTTAGCATATTTCATATGTATGTTTTAGAAGAATTTCAATATGTTATAATATTCTTTTTAAGATGTTCTTTTTATCTTCTTGTAGATTCGTCTTATGTATTGCATTTGTGCAGTCCATCCTCTTGAGTGTTTATGGTCCTGGTGTGGCTTGGATTCCTCCCCTTCTGGACGTGTCATCATCTCATGTGTCGCCAACACACCATTTCTTTTCCTTTTATTACTAATTTAGCTATGTTTTTTCAGTCGCTGTTGGACTTGGCCCTTTTTGCAGGGTCATCCCTGAACTTTTTGCCTTCCTCCTGTATTTTTTCTGACCTGTTGTTGTTGGTTTTATGACTCTGGGCACTTTACCACTGCTGATCAGTGCTAAAGTGCATATGCTCTCTGGTATAAATTGATGTATGGATTAGTGACTCCATGTTTGGCCTATTTGATTCACTGTCAGACCCTAGTACAGTGCACTGGTTGTGCCCAGGGCTTGTGACTCAAATGCTGCTGGTGGGCTTGCAGCACTGGTTGTGCTTCCCGCAGAAGCAGCCTGTAAAAGTGTGTCTCAGGTCTGCCATTGCAGAGCCTGTGTGCAGTCTGGTACTGCCATGTTGACTGGACAAGTGCACCCACTTGCCCGTCCCTAAACCTTCCCTTTTCTGCATATTAGTCACCCCTATGGGAGGCCCAAGGGCAGGGTGCATTGTAAGTATAAAGTAGGACATGCCCTGGTGTGTGTGGCATGTCCTAATAGTGAATTACATCCATTTTCGTTTTTCACTATTGCAAGGCTACATGTTCCCCATAGGCCAGAATGGGCAGTTTGATTATTACATCTTATAATCCTAACTGACCCAGGGAACATGGTAGAAAAACGAATTTAGTATGCCTGAACTCAGAATGATAAAATACATCTTTTAGTAAAGTTGGTTTTAACATTCTGTGTTTGAAAATACCACTTTTAGAAAGTAGGAATTTTCTTGCCTAACTATCCAAGCCTGCCTCTGCTAGGTTGTGTATTCCTTGTCTGGAGTTTGAGTGGCAGGGGCTGGGGGATTCCAGGAGACAGGGTGAGTCAGCACAGGGCTGAATACAGAGATCTACATGTAGAGTGGTGGGAGGAGTTGCACCTGGGACCTGAATAGGGCTGTGCCTTCCCTCCACAATGCTGGCTCCACCTCCTGTGGTGCGTCTGATGTCCCTGGCCTACACTGTGAAAGGAAAGAAGGAGTCTTGTCAACAAAGTGCTCCAGGACTGACCAGAACTGGTTTGGACTAGGCAAAGGCCTCTCTGCCTTCAGAGAACAAAGGGAAAATGAGTATAAAAGAGGGGACCCAAATCCCAGAATTTTAGATCACTTTGGGAAACAAGAAGAACCTTTGCTGAGGAGAGGAACCAGAGAAACTGAGGAGGAGACTATCCCTAAGCTGAGGGCTGTTTGGGGGATTGGCCTGCAGTGGTTGCCTGACTGCCAAAGAAAGGAGAAAGGAACTTTGTGTGTACTTTCATCAACTTGTAAGAGATCTCCAAGGGCTTGAGAGAAGATCTTGCCTCTTGCTGAAGTCTCAGGGACAACAGACTTCACCAACCAGCTCCCCAAGAGTCTTTCTGGAAAGTACCTGCTGCTGTGCTGGACTTTCTGAGGGACTGCGTGTCGCAAGGAGCTGGAAGCGCGACTCACGAAGGAGAAGCGTCACCTCCGCAGCTGAAGCGCCTCGCATCACCGAAGAAAAGGATCGACGTCGCATCAGACGCCGCCGCATCAATGGAGAAGAGTGTCGCCGCCGCTGCTGCATCGTTGCCGAAGCACCTCGCATCGCCGGAGAAGAGGACCGACGTCGCATCACACGCTGCTGCATCACCGGGAAGCATGTCGCAGGGCCTGTTGCGGCTCAGAAGAATCGTTGAGTCGCCGCACGGCCGTCGCATCGTTGCCGAAGCGCCTCGCATCGCCGGAGAAGAGGATCGACATCACATCAGACGCCGCCGCATCACTGGGAAGCATGTCGCAGGGTCTGTCGCGGCTCGGAAGAATCGTTGAGTCGCCGCAGACGGGCGTTTAAATAAAAAGGTTTTATTGAACAGTCTTGTTTCTCGTGTAAGAGATATGAGCTGTTATGATCACAAGACAGTATGCAAGATATATAATGTACAGCGTAAGCAGTAGAAATAAATAATACTGCGCTAGCATTATCTTTTAGCATATATTCACATACATAAATAACATGAGCTAAAAATGCGAGTACTCATACGATGCTTCTCTAAGCTAGTTCTACCCCAATGTACCTAACCTAGTCTAGGTGTAGGGAAACGTAAGAAGTAGATGAAGTATTCTCTAGTATGGTATACTAAGAGTATGTTAAGTCTAGTATGCCAAGAGTCCCTCTAGGTTCTAGTTAGCTCCATACCTTGTGAATGAGAGAGGTGGGAATCTCCTGCCGGATCTCAAACTCTAACACCCCGCAAAGGGAGTCAGAACACTGGAAGCTGGATTCTTCTGCGAGCAGGAATGACAGCGTCTTCTCAGTGCGTCAGGCCGGGATACAGGCTCCTCCGAAGTCGAGGTCTCCTCTAACTTGCTTGGGCAAGGGAAGGTATATTTATACCTGGTAGGTGCCTTGAAATGTTAGCATTGACGTGAAGTCGGACAGAGGAAGACGTCAGGAATGAACCCTTAAGGAATAGTGGTTCATGCATAATAGATGAGTTCTTGGAGAAATCAATAATCCTGTGCTGGGCTTAGGGTTTGGTTTCTAAGCACTCGTTGTGACGTTAGGGTGGACGGATGTCGGTGACCATGCCTGTATTTGGAGTGCATGGCTAATGCCTAAATAAGGACTGGGATTCTATGCCTATATAAGGGCAAAGCGAATTGTGCCTATATAAGGACATGTTTCAGGAAAACCTATATACGGACACCTAAAGCGGAATACAACACCCACTCCACTTTCGAATGAACGATAATACTAAATGCTAAACATTGAACTTGAGTACCACATATTGCTAAAAACATTTCTAAAAGCATAGTAAAAGAAATTTTTAAAAGAACTGTTGCTAAAACATGTAATGCAATAGGTACTGTACATTTTAAACATTTTTTTCATTCTAAGCATATATTTAGAAATAAATGCAACATGAATGAATAAACAGAAATATATACATATGATGAAATGGTTGACAAGTTTTCAAAAATCAAAGCCATTGCCTATCATGGTACTAAATGAAATTGTGGTAAATAAGGTGACAATGTGTCCCTGGAAGTATTCAAAGAAGTCCATTTTATAAGAATAGTTCTACTGTAAGCAGATTGTTTTGCCATGTATTTTCAAAAAAATGAAAAAGAAAAAGTTCAATTCTAGGAAGAGTTCCAAGTTTTGAAAATATGAAGGCCAAATTCATTGCTTCCCTGGTACACTGTGAGCCGAATCAAAGTCAGTGTATGGGTCTGGTGTAAACATGAAATCATCTATTTCTGTATACAAAATATCGTCTACCGATGTTGGTGACATTTGGAACACCTCGTTCAGAAGGTTAATTGCACAGAGATGAGAAACATCGCCTTCAGCAGAAGATGCCGCAGCAATGTTCGCGTCCGTTGTTACCTGTGTGCCTGTTGATCCATATCGTACCTCAGCAGGAAGCGTCTGTGAGATCTCAATGAATGCCGTCATCAGGATTGGTAGCCTCTGGGGACAACACAGAGCATGGGCCGTTACCGGGTCCAGCAGAGTATCGATATCCGTTAGCATGACTGATGGGAGTGTTAGACAGGTGTCTAGCACGCATTCTTCACCGCAAAGCAGGCAGCATAGAACAGGTAAGATGCAATCTTGCCAGATTGGTCTGAATGACAGGAACCATGTTGTATTAAGTTCCCATAGACGAGGCTTGCCCAAAAGCTGCACTATGCGCTCATGGCACTTCCGTTCTAGGAGAGCTTTCTCCACATCGCTCGGAGTGATGTTGGTGGATAGGCTTGCCATAGCGTAATAGTATTAATAGAAATAGGATTCCTGCAACAAGTGCTAGAACTAATGGCACACCACCAAACACTGAATGTGCGAAGTTTGGGATGATTCCGAGGACTGCCTGGAAGGGTGCTAACAGTCCTGAACAGATGGTCTTAAATATATGTACAATACCGCTCGTATCAGACATGTTAAAGATACGTCCCATCATTTCTACGAAATGTATAGGGCAGTTTGTACGAATTAAAGCCTGTATCTCAGCCGAAGTCCTTGCAATTTGTAAATCATAGATTTCTTTGGCCGAGGTCAAAGGCACGGTCTGTTGCAAAAGCATGGCTTTCATTCTGCTTAAAGTATCAAAACGTATAAAAGAAACATTCAATGAAGGCCATAGAGGCGACTCCCTGACTGTGTCTATTGGGGGGAACAATACTTGCATACAGCAAGTAACCCTGGAGTTGACCGTTACCAGATATGGGATGCCTGGCAACATGCCACAGCAACTCTGATCATTCAACATGAGGTAACTCCCGTTAGAAAGTTGGCCAAACGTTGGATTAATCACAGTAGCCGGTGTACCCTGCTGGTGGCACGACAAATTTGCCACAGAACCATTACAAGCCCCGTGTAAAGAAATGTCCTGACATATGAGTGAACCGCTTAGTGCATTTTCACAGTGTGTACCGCTTAGAAACACTTCACGATCCCCACTCCAACATCTGTATTCGTAAGCTAAATCCCAGGATGTCTTAATGTATTCTTTACTCAACCTTTCATATTTGCCTGCTTGCATTTGTTTGAGGCAATACTGAAACTGAAAAGTAGTGACAGGCAGAGTGATTTTGCCATGGATAAGCCATTCTGTAGTTGGTTTTTCTGCTACCGTAAACGGTAATTTTTCCAGTTTTTCAATGCTCAGCACTGTATACTATGCTCCCCTTCGTGCCAGTTCGATCTGTTTATCAGTTAGATTGTATTCTGCAAACAGCGCGACGTGTTGATAAAACGCCAAGGCACATAGCCCGCACGCAAAGATTGCAGCATCCAGCTTAATAACATAATAGCACGTAACTGAGATTGGCCTTGTTGTAACATGGCTAAATCTTGTTCCAGTATGTCAATAGCAGAGGATAAAATGTTGTCCAATGAATAAATTCTGGATGACAAAGTTGTTAACCCATTGTCGACTACAGAGAGAGTTTTCTCTAAGTTAATACGATCAAGTTCACGTATTCGTTCTGCGGCCTCTGCCTGTGAAACCTTCCATACTTCATTATAAGCAGCATAAATGCCGGCATATATGAGATGTTTTTGACACGGTTTTCTTGGTCCTAGCAAGAATTCCCTAAGGTCTGCGTCTTCTTTAAGTAAAGATAAGTGTTGTTTCACATCCTCAAGTGTAGGTTTTTGTAGCCAGTCGAGGCACAATTTTCCTACACTGTATGTTGTTACTACCCCCGGATGTTGTCTTTGAACGTATCGTGGGTCTGGCCTATGGATAGTAAAGCCCTGTCTTCTATTCAGGAATCTTTCTTGACAGATGTTTGTGTCTGTAGGCCAGAGTAACCAGTTTTTCCAATCAGGATCTGTTCTGTTGGTTTGTAGCATTGTGTCAACTGTAACCGCTGCCTGTGTAGTGTTATTACCTGCAGGCGTTGGTACAGAAGGTGTTTTCATGTCTTTGATCTTGGCTAAACCAAGGCAAGACGTTTGTTGCACAGTGTCATTCAAAAACATTATTTGCTGAGGGATGATGCATGCTCTAAACAAAGCTTCTATCCCCTGTACTTGCCAATCTTTAGAACCCCAGACAGATTTCGTGTCTATTGTGTCTTTCCACAAGTCAAATCCATGTCTAGACAGTTGGGTAATAAATGCTGCAGAGTAAATCTGTTTTGTATTTGTTAACATAATTTTGTGTCCTGTTTTGTTTACATTTTTATAGTAAAATGTTTCTGGATCAGATGTATTGTATCCTGAAAAATAAGGAAACTTTTAGCAAATGTTTTTGAACTACCTTTTAGTGGTGTAGGACAATGTTCCCACTGGTTAAACATAAACACATTTCTAGGTGTTGCAGATTTATGCAAGAAATGATGACCATAGTGGTTGTAGCAATAAAGCTGTTCGTAGTCTGATGAACCCTCTAAGTATTCATTGTTAGAGAATGCAGCAGACCTTTCTAGATCAGACATCATATCATTTACAGTCTCAAAGTCCCAATCATCAGAACAGGTACTGGAGGAAATTTTAAATAAATGTGGAATGTTCAAAAGTTCCGTAGGGCCGAAGATATCGAAATCGGTTTTGTCCCACACTATACCATCCTGTATAGGAACGGCTGTGATGTTCACTGCTGACAAGTCTCTAGCTTCACGATGGGATGATTTGTGTGGTTTCAAAAGTAAGTTCACATTTTTACTTTCAGTGTCCATATGGATGTATCTGCCATTTATAAGCACACTGATAGTCATAACCAAAGCTAGCCAAAGCAGAAAGAAAAATATTCCAGAGATAATCCATAGTTCAATCCATAGTGAAACCAGATAAGTCTCTTTCAGGAAATGAAAAAGGTCTTATACATGCTGTTTGAAAGTTTTTGATGCTGGCGTCATTTCAGGCTCACTCGGATCCTCAGAAAACGTATCAAAGTTAATGAAATAGCCAGAAGCAGTTCGGTCAATTGTTGGAATTGCATCAGGATTTGTTGATATCGCTGGAACCAGTTGATCACTTGTTACATTGGTGTAGACAGGTGTATCTGGACGAACTGTTACTTGAGTTTCAAGAGGGACGAGTTCCATAGCATTGTTGCTTAGTCCTTCATCTGTTACTGCTGAATTCTCGATGGTTATGAGTCTTTCAGTCTGAACCTCTTGGATAGTAGCAAGAGGAGTGCATCCGCTACTAGGTCGGAGTCCACGAGGCCTACTATTTAGTATTGGCCACATACTGTGGTTTGATGAGGTCGATTGACACAAATCTTTTCTCCTTTTTTCCAGCAAGGGGCGGCAGAAGTACTGTTCTTGTTCCGTGAATGGCTTGGACAGGTACTGGTTGTCTGTAAGAAGGTCCAAATTCCTTCTTGTCCGCAATCTTCTCTCTGACTAGATCCCCAAATTTTGGGATCCAGACAGGCCTTGCTGGGACTGACGGTTTTTCCCCAGTGGTGGTTGGCTTCAGGAACGCGTTGCTTTGTTTCGATCTTAGTTCATTTAGATCCTGTAAAACAGCCAAACGATCTTTGATATCAAATGGTTTATTTTCAACCACTGTGCCTTTACATTCGAGATCAGGAACCCACATTCTTGTCCCAAATAGGACCTCATATGGAATGACCCCTCCCCCCCCCTAGAGAACTTCTTGGAAAATGATTTAATGAGCGTTGGACCCCATAAAGATGTTTGACCTACCCATCACCCGAACCTAATACTCTAGCTGTTATAGACTGCTTTATGTCCCGGTTTTTCCTTTCCACAACAGAATTTCCCTCAGGATGAAACGGAGAGGAGTACCGCAATGCTACGCCCAAACTGGCCATGGCTTCTTTGTAAGCCCGAGAGCAAAACGCAGGGCCCTGGTCAGAATGAAGTGTGCCAATTGCGTATGTGCCGATAAAGACTCGCAAATCTTTTATAACAGTTCGAGCGTCAGCCGAGCGCTGAGGCCATATCCATAGGAACCTTGATGAGGGTAATTTTGGATGGCCACACCCTTCTGCTTACCGACTCCAGAGAGCCTGACCCCGTTCTGCTCGTTCACTTGGAAAGAAAGAACCACGATGTAAAATACAGTGACTTCTTTATTTAAGCAATTCAAAAGCATAGAAAGCAATTCAATTTAAATGTTGCCCATCAACACATGAGCAGGATGAAAGATAAATGCATTGACAATATTATAAATCAGTTGTTCAAAATAAAGCAATTATGTATCTATGTATTATACTACGAGCAGCTGCCTAAGGAGCGACCCTGACTTTAAAGAGGATGGGTAGGCTAGTGCCTAGAAGGCAAATCTCTTCTTAAGAAAACAACACCATTCAAGACTACGCAGTTTAAGCTAAAATAAATGCAATGGCTTGGGTTTGGATGAGCTGAATGAGATAGACTGACAAAGCCAAAAGGCTAATATTTAGTTAAGTTGACAAAGCCAAAAGGCTAAGATTTAGTTAAGCTGACAAAGCCAAAAGGCAAATGATCAGATAGACTGATAACGCCAAAAGGCAAAATAATCAGATAGGCTGATAAAGCCAAAAGGCAAAACAATCAGATAGACTGATAACGCCAAAAGGCAAAATAATCAGATAGGCTGATAAAGCCAAAAGGCAAAACAATCAGATAAGATAATTACCACCTTGGAAGTAGGAGTTCTAGGCCCAGTCACAAGAACGATCGATCGGGAACCCTCACAATGCAGCCAGGCACTGATGTGAAGAGAGTTCGGAGCCGCACCCTGGGCGCAGCTCTTTTATATGGTTAAATGCAGAACTTGCACCCACGTCTGACGTGAGTTCTGACGCGGGCCCTTGACCGCCCGCTTACAGTAACTGTGGAAAGTTTTATATAAAACCGAGAAGTGGTATCATGGTGAAACTAAGCTTTTAGCAGGTGGTCAGTGCTCTTGACCGCAAAAAGTAAACAAAGGATAACTTTTACTGTAAAATGCTCAGAAATTAATATTTTATATCTTAATTCTTGGTCACGTTGCCGCCTTTCCAGTTTCAGTTAAGCAAGCGCGGAAAGTTTCATAACTAATATCGCAAACCTTGCTTGTGAAACAGCCAGATGTACCAGCAGAATGTCACGTAGGTGGGGGCTAATCTTATTCTCGTAACTGTGGAAATTTACAAGAGGGGGCTGGTGTGGTGTCGTGGTGGATGGCACAGGTCTCTGCTGTCAGCTTAGTGAAGCCTACGAGATCTGTTTTATTAAAAAGAGATAGCCGGAGGCATTGGGCTTTTTGGGCCTATGTGTGTGTGTCTAAAGTGGCATGTTTGGGCCTATGTATAGGTATCTAAGAAGGTGGGCTTGGGCCTTTGTGAGATGTGCTAAGAGGATGAAGGAAAGTGGACAATTTAGGACATTTATCAGGGCCTGCCTGGTGGGGCCTATCTAGGAGTATCATGTTTGGAGGGTATTGCAAAATCAGATATGGGTTTCTTGTTAGATGGTAAGATGGGACCCTCGGGACCCTCCTTCATATCCCTTCTCTTGTTCATTGTTGAACACATCTCGGATATAATACTTTGCAGGACCCTCTGGTGTCTGGTGCATGCTGAGTGGGTCATTAACATGCAGGCATGCAGCCGGGGTGGCAATTCTGGTGTTATGGTAACATATTCTCCATCATCATTGCCCACTAACTGGTCATACTCATGAGCGTCATGCTCCTCCCTCAAGGCGTATCTATATGGTGGAACTGGTGGAGCTGTGGGTGTGTTGGGAGAAGCATCAGGGGCAGCTTGTTCTATGAGTTGTACGTGGATCTGCCCATTCCCATCCCCAGGAACGCGGTGCATGTCCTGATAGTCTGCATTGTGGTAAATTCCTGTGTTAACGTAATTCATCCCTACTGCTTTGGTGCTATATCTGTTGACACACCTAATTATTACCTGTGCACCGCAACACATTAACATGATGACACAACAAATAGGTAACACAATTTTCAAGATAGCAGATAGCCATGAAGGCATCCAGTCCAAATTGAACCAGCTCGTAATAGGGTCTGCATCGGCACCGCCCTCGTCACGCATCTTTTTTCCCAGATTGTCCAGGTCCTCAATGGCCTTAGCGAGCGACCCGTTGGCGGCATCATTCGATGGTATGAACGTGCAGCAGCTCGTCCCGATGGAAGCGCATACCCCTCCCTGCATAGTTGTGAGCTGATCTAGAACATATCTATGCTCTAGAACCATAAGCCTTATAGGCCGTAATTCTTCCTGTATTGCGTTGAACCCATCTCGGGTGTTGTTGATCAGAGTCATTAGTTCGTAGCGTGTGACCTGCAGCCACCGGGCATTAGCAGATGTTTGCCAAATGGGCTACAGGCCCCCAAAGAATTCCTGGGCGCCATTGAACAGGCGAAACTCTTCAGGAACTTCCTTAAAGGCGTCGTTAGCAAAATATTGAGCACTCCTTCGGTGCCGGTGGAGCAGGGTGACATCACCTGTCATGGGGTGTTCAAGCACTTTGGAAATGTTGGATGCCGGGACAACGAGATGCAGTTCATGCATAGTGACCATGGTGCATAGGCCCTTCCATCGAGGAGGCAACTGGAGATAGATGCGTTCTCCGCATGCCCAAAAGATGTCCATGAGGCTGGCGGTGCCGTCTTGGAGGTCCAAATTAAAAATTGTCGTGTTACAGTTGGTGTTGCTGCCCACAGGAAGTGTACCGTTACCTAGGAAGGAAAGGAGAGGATGTTTTAGTTTATATGCTCTCTTCCATTTGTATTCTGTCCTTTAACTAAAGGTGTACCTTCTAGCTTCCTGTGCCCACACCTCCTCACACTGTGTCTCCACATCCCAATCAACATTCTGTTGATACTCTGTTTTTGCAAAGGGTTCTCCCAAGGAAGCTGCCTTACATACCAGGGCGTCTGGGCCGTGCCATTTGTTGTTGTAATAAACATGGGCCTGCAAAAGTAGCACAGACCTATACCGACAGGGGCATTGGGCAGCGTGTGAACTATTATTGTTGTGTATCGGGGGCTTGTTGTGGAGTTGTTTGTCTGTTCTTTCTTTGCATGCTGTCGGGGGTGATGTGAAAGTGAAAAACCCCGATGCCTTAAACTCATGCTCATAATTTATGAGAGGTGTTTCCCATCTAGGTGTTTCCCATCTATACAAATTCTCATTTTCCCTCTCGAATTGTAATACGTCAGTGACAACCGTGTGGGTTAGATAGTTAGAATCCCAGGCTGTGGTGTTTACAAACACAGTGTCCATTTCTGCTGACAAAAGCTGTATTTGGCCGTATATACGGCAAAGGAACAGATGGAGGAGACATTTGGCGGTTGGGGGTGGTACTTCTTTTGGGAAAATCATTTTGTCTGCGCCTACTGCATGAGGGATGTGTGAGCACACAAAACATTCTTCTTTTGTTACCTTTTTCCCTATTTTGGACATATGCCGGTACCACATGTTGTCTAACAGGGCATCATGGGCTCCATGATCCTGATCGAATTTGTCAGGACGTGTGGAATGGAAATTGGGCCTTGGATGATGGTGTGCAATGTGAACCATTGTGTCCTGAAGAGCGGTGGCCCAATCTTGTGTGGCCTCAGGCTTTGGTCTACGGGTCCTCCATAACATTGGCCTACCTCGTTTAACTCTACGGTTAGTGCGGGGAGGGGAACCGCGGGGCAATTGGGGACCTATTGTGAGATCCAGAATACCATCCCATGGGGTAGTAGCAATGCTTGGGATCAGAGCAGCAGCTGTGGATGTGGGGTGTGTGCTAGTGTGTGCGCTATCAGTGGTACAATGTGGGAGTGGTGGATTTTCGGTGTTGTCTCTGTCTGGTGGCACAACTGACTGTCCTGAAGATGGTGTGATAGCATCTGCAAAATAATACTGCCCAATGGTTGTAAGATAAAACATGTACCAGTTGAGAACTGCCAAAGTCACTGCAGCAATAAAACAAAACGTTAAGACAAGTGAAATACATAACTTGGCATCTCCATTATCGTCCTCGACTGTAAGCACGCGATGCTCATTGTCTTCTTCATCATAGGAGGATGGAAGCCCGCTGTCTTCGTGGAGTGGCACCAATGGTATGTCTCGTCCCTCCTCTAGTCCATTGGCTGAGGTGGTGGTGCGGGGTCTATGCGGACGTGGCTGCGATGGATCCATGCTTTTCTCTCAGTTATTCGTACTGCAGTTGGAGATGAGTCTATCACCTGGAAGGGACCTTCGAACTTGGGATCCTTCCAACGCCTGACGTTTTTCCGGACGAAGACCAGTGTCCCGGGACGGATTGGTGGGAGCTCAGGATCGGTGGGGCCCTTGTCTCTCCTCTTGGATACCTGGGTAGAAAGGAACTGCGCTGCGCTTGTTAGTTGGCACAGGTATTGGTAAAGTTCTGCCCTAACTATCTCTGAGGATGATTCACTATCTGTTTTAGGGCGTGTGGACGGAACTGTTACATTTATGGATCGTCCAGTGACAAGCTGATGGGGCGTGAGGTGGTGATCCGAACTTGGGGAGTTTCTTAGTGCAAAGAGTGCTATGGGTAGGCAATAAAGCCATTTCTTTCCTATTGTTGCACTTATTTTGCTTATTTTATTTTTGAGCAAGCCGTTGAGGCGCTCGCAAATGCTGTTGCTTTGTGGGTGATAAGCTGATGTCAGTTTGTGTTTAATGCCTAGCATTGTGGTCAGGGAGGAAAAGATGGCGTTTGAAAAATGACTTACGTTGTCGGACCGGATGGCGTCTGGAACGCCCCAACGAGTAATGACATCACGGAGTAGGAATGTGGCAGCTGCTTTGGCATCGCAGTGGACGCAAGGTCCAGCTTCGATCCAGCGTGAAAATGGACATACTACTACAATGAGATAGCGGTAATTTTGGCAGCGGTCGATCATGTCGACATAGTCAATGTGTAGCTCTTTGAAGGGGCCAGATGGTCTAGGAATTGTGGAAGCAACAGTTTTGAGAGTCGGGTTTGGGGAATATTGTTGGCAAATGAGACATTTATTAACATACAATTGTATCTGTTCATAGGCATTGGGAATGAACCAGTCTGTTTGCAAGGTGGTGGACATGTTATCTCGGGTGACATGCGTGGGAAGGTGGAGTTGGTCCAACGCTACTTGTAACAAGGCCTGTGGCATCACAGGTTTCCCTGTTACTGTCTGTCTGTAAATGAAGTCGGCGGAGTCCTGTTGTACTCCCCTCTTCTTCCACAACTCTTTCTCTTGATCTGGTGCACTTTCTTGCATTTCTCTGAGGTGTAACTGTGCAGTGTGATCATATTGCTGTGTTGTGTCAATGTCAAATGGAGTAGGTAATTGGGATGGTGTTTTTGAAATACCTTCATTGCTATTGTCATGCTCCATGTGAGGCAGTGTTTGGGAAAGTAAAATGGGGGCGAATGGAACTTCTGGGGTCGTTTGAAGTGGGGGGCCTGCTACTGGGGGGCCTCTGGCTGCAGCCTTAGTTGCCCAATCTGCCATGGCGTTACCTCTGGAGACAAAATCTTGGCCATTAGTGTGCGCTGCGCATTTGACTATGGCTACTTCAGCTGGTAGTGTAAGGGCCTCAATAAGTTCTTCTAGTAATGTCTTGTGAATGACAGGTGTACCATCTGATTTAAGGAAGCCGCGCCTTCTCCAGCGGAGGATGCTGGAGTGTGTTGTTGTGGTGACATATGCAGAATCAGAATAAATTGTAATGCGGTCATCAGCTCCAATGTTTAAGGCAGCTATGAGGGCTACCAGTTCAGCTGCCTGGGCAGAATAATGTGATGGTAATGTAAGCTGCTGTACAATGTCTAGGGAATCAGAGGAATCATTCTGCTGTGCTTTAACCACTGCGGCTCCTGTGTACCTGACTCCTGTTTCTTGATCAATGGTAGAGGAGCCATCAACAAAATATACAGTACTGTTTGGCAAGGGATCCTCTTTTGCTGCTCCTGACTCATCTGGTGAATATGTGGCACAATCATGGGTGTCATCATCTGAGGTGGCTATTGGATGGGCAAAAAATGTGGCAGGGTTTACTGTATGGCATTTTACAATCTTCAGAGAAGGTAATGACAGTATGACTTCGTAACCTGACACTCTTTGTGTTGTTAAAGTTGTCTTGGCTTTTTGTATTATTGCAAAGACGGCATGTTCGGTGTACATAGTCAGTGGGGAACCCATTACAATGGGGGTACTTTTCTCAACAGCAAATGCTGCGGCGGCAAGGGCCTGCTCGCAGGGGTAATGACCTTTCATGACAGCGTCCAGCATGCCGCTGAAGTAGGCAATGGGCTTATGGCCCATGGGGTATTTCTGAGTGAGTACTGCAGTCATGACTAGACCATCACAGTGAGTGAATAGGTAGAATTCTTTTGTGTAGTCAGGTGATCCTAACACTGGTGCATTTGTTATCTCATCTTTGAGCTGGGTGTAGGCTGTTCTCATTTCAGGTGTCCACTCAATTTTACTGTGTCTGTCTTTGCCCATTTTCACAGCTTTCAGCAATGGGGCAGTTATTGTTGCGAAATCAAAGACCCACTGGCGGACATAGTTAACCAGGCCGAGGAATTTTTGCATGTCTTTAACTGTTTGGGGTTCAGAAGTGTCTTTTATTGCCTCAACTCGACCTGGAGTGACTCGTCTGCCTGATGCGGACAGTAGCTGACCTAGATAGTGTACCTCTTTCTGACAGTACTGTAACTTCTGCTTGTCAACTTTATATCCTCTTTGTGCTAGTGTAGTGAGTAAGAAGACGGTGTCTTTCCTGCATTGTTGTTCTGTGGGGCTGCAAAGCAGTATGTCATCGACATATTGCAGTAAGGTGCTGTCACATTGAAAATTGGACAGGTCTTCTTTGACAACCCTGTTGAAGACGCTAGGGGACTCACAGTACCCCTGGGCCAATCTTCGGTATGTTAATTGCACATTTCTGAATGTGAAAGCCAATAGGTATTGGCTGTCTGGGTGCAGGGGAATGCTGAAAAAGCATTTTTCAGGTCGATGACAGAAAAGTACTGTGCATTGGGGGGGACATTCGTGAGGATGACAGAGGGGTCTGGGACAATGGGGAACTCGGGTACAACTATGTTGTTAACGGCGCGCAAATCATGAACTAGACGCCATTGATTTGTCTTCCCTTTGCGCACAGGGAAAAGGGCCGTATTACAAGGAGAGATACAAGGATATATTACTCCTTGATCCAGCAATGCTTGTATGGTAGGGGCAATGCCCTCTTCCGCTGCCTTGGACAAGGGATACTGTTTTATTCTGGGCAGGATAGCGCCTTGTTTAAGAGTTATCTTAAATGGCGCGGCAGAGTTAATAAGGCCTACATCGTTTGGGCCTGTTGTCCAAAGATGTGCAGGAACTTGAGCCAGATCTGCCTCTCGGGCAGAGTCATAGCTAGGGGCGACTGTTGGTGTCCTAATCTCCACTGTTACTGAGATAGGCACATTGTTTTGATAGATAATCTCTGTCTTGGAGTAGTCTTCAGGAGATCCAAATAACTGGGCATCTGAAATGTCTCTGACCAACCCTTTAGGCTCAATAAAAATGACACAAGCCCAAGTATGAGCGTTGTCATCGCATGCCAGGAATGCGCCGTAGGTCGGTGTTACCTCAAGGGCGCAGATGTCAAAGGTCAAGTGTTTATCTAATACCTGTTAGTCTGGTACTTGGGGTCTGAAAAGGAACTCTTTTGGTAACTGAACAGTGCGGCCTTGTAATTCGGGAGTGGTGGCGACAATAGTGTGGACAGCTGCAGAGAAGGCGTGCTCATCCACTGGGCGTGCTCTGACCTGGCTATCTAAGGAAGACTGAGCAGTGACTGCCATTATCCTAGTTAGTGGGGTACCTGGTATGGAGCAAATCATTGTTCCGTTGTCATCAAAGTGGATGGTCATGTTTAGTTTGGCCATGAGGTCACGTCCTAAAAGATTGACTGGGGACCTGGGTGAATAGAGCAGAGGCTGTTCCACTACATGGCCTCCTATCTCCATTGATACTGGTTTGGTGAAGGAGACCCTTGCTATTGCCCCAGAAAATCCCTGTGTGTCCGCTGTTTTGTTAGAAATGGGCAGAGGGCCACCTGTAATGCAGGAGTATGTGGCACCTGTGTCAACAAGAAAACTATACGTTTTGTTATTTATCACAACACTTGTAATAGGGTCCTCTTCAGTATTGCTTGTGCATGACAAAATTGGGCACACAAGAGTTGTCTGTGGGCTGTCCTAGCCAGTGTATCCTCCAGCCTGATATTGCTGGATGGTTCCCTGGATAAAGGGGTTGTTGGAGGCAACAATCGTTCCTCCTAGGGGTACATTGTTTTGTGTTTGGGGGACCACCTGATAAGCAGGTACTTGCTGTGGCTGTGGCTGTTGCATTGGAACCTGCATTTGTTGGACTGTTGGCTGAACCTGGGCCATTATGGGCGCTTGGAGCTGCACTTGTTGCTGCTGTGCAGGTTGTGCATAAGAGTATAGGATTTGGGGCTGCTGAAGGTGTTGGAATGGTGCTTGTGCTTGGTAGCCAGGACCCATATATTGCTGACCCTTGTCACGCATTTTACTGTGGCAATCTCTCTGTATGTGGCCTGGTTTCTGGCAATAGTAGCAGCTGATCGGTGGTGTCCCTTGTCCTGGCTGTTGTGGAAACCTTTGTTGTCCCATCCCTCGCCCTCTTCCTGGTACACCCGTGTTCCTGTTCATATTTGGTCTGTTATTGTAATAGGGCTGTGTGTTGGTGCTGTAAGCAGGTGGTGCTGGCATGTATTGTACCATTGGCTGTGGTTATGGCTGGACATACTGTATGGCAGGCTGGGGTTGGGCTTGTATGTACTGTACGGCAGGTGGTGCTTGAACCTGCTGTGGGGCAGGTTGGGCGTTGCCTGCAAGAGCATTCATGGCAGCCTGGGGGAAGGACGTTACTGCTGTCATTTGAGTGACCGGTGCTGCAAACATGACTGTGTCTGTATTGTCTTTTTTCTTATTAAGTTTCTGCTGTACCAATTTTGCAGCGGCATTCTCTATGGCCAGCTGTCTATTCTTCTCCTGTTCCTGTCTCTTCTTGCAGTAATGTATAATGTGGTCTTGTATCTCAGCCCATGGCTTACATTCCATTGCTACAATGCCATCTAATTTTTCCTGCACTTCAGTGGGTAAACCTTTCTTTATTGTGTGATAAAATAATCTCCCATACCCTCCAGCTGCGTCCCATCGTTGCCCTAACTCCTGGTGCCATTTCTCTTTCATTCTGGAAAGATAGTTGGCAGGGTCTTCATTTGGTTGCATGGTTTGTGACAACAGAGCCCCAATGTCGGGAACATCAGGGAATTTCCTGCGCAACTCAGTCCATGCTAGTGTTCTAATCTCATTAAAGGAAACACCATCATGTTTGGTGTTTGTTTTTGTAAGATTGGCATGGACACGTGTGAAGAGATCTTCTGCGTCTTCTCCCATGAGGGAGATCAGCAGGCTTTTTACATCTCCTATAGCTATGTTGTTACCTGTGGTGTAATTTTCAAAAGCTGCAATCCATTTCCCCGCACCCTCAGTTAGGGGTGGGAGTTGCTTTTTGAGATTTTCTTTGTCTAATGTAGACCATGGGATATAGATGGGGGGATCAGTGACATTTTTGTACAGCAGGGGCATCTGGCGCATGACCCCTGTGCGTTGCACTGTAGGCCCTGTAAAGACATGCTGGCGGGCATATTTTTGCCAGACCTTCAGGCTCTCTCTCATGTAGTCATAGTCCCAATCCTCATCTCCTACTCCTTTGAGGATACATTCAACTGCTGTTGCCATGTACTGAGGTTCAAAAGAGCCTTCTCTTGGCCAAGGGAGCATTTGCGGCGCTAAGGGCTCTGACCAGCCTGCCAAATCGTCTGAGAAAGGGTTTACTGCATAGTCTGAGCCTTCCCCTAGTATCACTATCTCATTGGGCGTAAGATCATTGCTGGTTTTTGGTACGCTTGATCTGCTGAGACACATGTTGCGTCTATTCATCATCCTAGTGGTACGCAGGGAAGCAGAGCCCGAGACGTCATATAGTATGTCGTCTGGGCATCCATGTGTTCCCAGGACTTTAAGTTTCTGTGCTTCGGTGGTCCAGACCTTCCTTCTTACCATTCTGTCTTGTTCCTGTGGGTGTCCACAATATACTGGGATCCCACCAAACATTGGATTGTGGCCTTCTAGCACCAGTGGTGGTGTCTTCTCCGGCCCTAATGCTGTTGGGGATTGGTAGGCTTGGTGTGTGTTGGTGACTGTTTGTGTTATTCCAGAGGCAGCAGCATCATAGTGGTGGGGGCGCTCATTATGGAGATATTGTATATTCCCTTCCCCATTCCTGCTGATAATTGTCTGTGGGTGGTGCTGCACGAGGTGGTGCAGCGTGGGTGAGGGTGGTGCTGGAGAGTTGACCTTAGCGATCATGTCTGTAATGTTTTTGTTCATGTTCTCAAATTTAAATGACAAGCGTCTCATTGTGTTTACTTGTCCTGCGTGGCTAGGCGATTGATGCATGTGTGACTGTTCTTCTTCAAGGTGCTGTGGTGAAATACTTTCCAGGCTGGTGCTTTTGCTCAAGTCTGCATTTTGTCTATAATTGTCATATGAGGAGGGAAGACCTGTGAGGGGACCTGTGAGGGGGGCACGCTGTCCCTCAGTTATGCACAGCAATGGTGGGTTGGGGAACTCAATGAGCTGCCGCTGCTCTGTCATAAGGCCAGATCCTGGTCCCTCACCGAATGGTGCATTAACACTGAAAGGATTGCTAGTTTGAGGTGGGAGGCATGAACGTGGGAACAGGTGCGTGTCGGTGTCAAGGAAGGGGTTAGTGACAGTGTCTTTTTTAGTGCCAATGTCACGGAAGACCTTGCTAGATGTACGTGAGTGGCGAGATGATGCTTGAGAGGCAGAGTCAGAGTCTTCCTCATCCTGTTCACCTGGGCGTGGTTGTGTAGTATTGACAGTTGGTGTAAATTTCAGTGACAGTTGTGCATCTATGAGGCCTGGGAGACCTGATACTGCTGTCTCCATTACTGTACCATGAGTAACAGGCATGTGTATGTTCTGACGTTCAGTCAGACGCGGGTACACATCACCGGGGGGCATGGGTGGAGTCAGTGGTCGGTCCATGGGGTGGTATGGGTGACTGGGTGATGTGTGGGAAATCTGGAATTCCTCCGGTTGTGTGATGTGTATGTCTGGACCGAGGTGTGGTGAGGAAGATGCCTCATTCGGTAGTGATTGGAAGCCAGCTGCCGGAGAATCATTAGTGGTGACTGGTAGCTCTGGTTGTTCTTTGTGGGTGCGTTCGGTATACATACCGCTGAAGTAGTAAGGCGGTGGGGGCGGAGCATTGGGTATAGCTGGGTGTGTGGAGTAAGAGTGTGTTTGAGCCTTGTCTTTGAAAATGTGCCAGAGATCTAAAGTAGCCTTTCTCTTCTGTAACTTAGTGCCGGAGTACTTGGTGTCTAGAAAGGTGGTGGCATGCTCTAGTATTATTGGATCAAAGCTTCCCTCTGAGGGCCAAGGATGACTCATTTTGGCCGTACGCTTATGTAGCTCACGGGAGTGTTTTAGTATATGGTGCTCTTGGCCTCCGAATGTTTTTAAAACATGTTGCAGTGGAGTGGCCATGTTGGTGTGTCTAACACGGGCGCTCTAGGCAAGGCCTGAATTACAGGAGCGCGTTTTCTCAGGTGCTAGGGACAATGTCTCTGATGAGTTCTTGCTCTACTGCCTGAATGACAATATCATACACCCCGTCCTGCAAGTCTCGCTCTTGTGCTTGAGTATACAGAGGGAAGCGAAGCTGGCCGTCAAAGCAAGCTTCAGCAATATAACTTTGGAGAGGGTGCCTTGGCCACGTGCTAGATAGTATGGCAGTGAGTAGCGATCCAGGGGGACGTATGATGAAAAAGATGTGAAAGTGGGTGGACGTTTTATACACTGTAGAGCTTACTATGCCATTCATGAGTGTTATTTTAAAAGCACAATGTTTTGAGGGTGAATGTCGCTTGTTTAGAAAGGGATGTAATTAGGTGGCAGGCGAGGGTTCAGTGGCAGGAGAGTGTTGAATGTCAGGTATAGGAGGAATGGCGTCTTTTATCAGTTCCTCTCCTATGGCACTATTAATAATGTGATATAATGCTCGTCTTAAGTCCAGTTCCTGTGGTCCGGTGTATATTCCGTTAGGGGAGAAGTCAGGGAATTGGAGCTGGTTACGAGAGAGACCAGCAATTACTTTGCTTTGTAGCGGGTTGCGTGGATAGGATGTGATTAGTGTGGTAGGTATCTCCAAGCCTGGCGCTATTAGGCGAATGCATATGTAAATGCAAGCCGGTGTTTTATGAACAGAGGTGCCTATAATCCTGTTCATGGGGACCAGTAATAATTGAGGGACTAGAGTGTTCCCTAAAATGTCAGTGCTTGCAATGTTTTTGTTCTTTGACTTTAGTGACAATGGGGTGCGGAAATGACGGTGCTAGTGAAAGTGTTATCTGCTGTGCCTGGGTATAGTCAACCCCTAAAACTTGAAATATAGTGAGAAGGACAGTGCTTGCTAAGGGTGTAACGTGACAAAAGGAAGATGGGTGCCCAGTGGAAAGACCTACAACGTTATTATTGACTAAATATACAAAAATGGGAGAAGCTGTACTATCAGGAGACGGGGCACTCATTCCCTACAGCGACTGGAAATGCGGAGGTGGGCTTGCCGGGGGAGGCACAATGAGGACGTCTGGTGCAGAGTCCTCTAGATCCACTGAATAGTCCTGCAGGAGTGCCACGAGGAATGGGGACTCGTTAGCAGGAGACAGTGGTTGAGGGAGAGCAGTACTAGATGCTGATGCTGATACCGTGGGAGAGGCAGGGGCGGTAAGGTTAGGGAGTGTTGCCTCTTCAGAGGATGCCGTAGAGTGTGCAGAGTCAGTATTGGACTCACCGTCTATGTTAACGACAGTGGGAGAATTAGCAAAATAAACAGAAGAACTTAAAGAGGGTGGGGAGCGCGAAGATGAATTAGAGGAGTGGGCAGGCCACAGAAGATCCGGGCGAGTGGTGTCTGGTGGTGGTGGAGGCTGGGAAGAAGCGGTGGCTGAGGGAGGTAAGTCTACGAGAGATAAGAGTGAAAGACGTAGTTCAGTAGTGGGTGTAAAGGTAATCCCTAAAATGTTCCAAGCAACTGCAAGAACGTCACTTTGATGGCGTGTAAGGGGGGTAAACCGATCAAGGGTGGTGTGGTAGACTGCAGTGGCAGTGCCACGTACTGAATGAATAAGAAGACTAATAATCTGCGGGGGGTCAAGGGACATAACGGGGAGGAGGGGGTTTAAGGGAATGGACAGGAGGAATGGAGATACAACTCCACCCCCCCTTGGCTACCAATTGGCGTGGACAAGTGGTAGGCAAAAAAGGTGTGAGAGACAGAAAAAAAGAGGCGCAATGTATGTGCAATGTGTAATGAAGGTAAGTGCAACTACTTAGCGGGATTGCGGCTAAGCATTAAAGGCAAGGCAATCCAGACAACAGCTACCTGGCGCAGTTGCCGCTAATTGTGAGGAAAAGTGGGGGCAACTGAGTCAACAATAATAACTGGCAGCCTGCCACTCGGCTAAATGAGTGGAGAGCTGGCAGGTCAGCAACAGATGTGGAGGGTGGTGGGAGATAACTGTTGTGGGACAGCAGGGCGAGCAAATGTTTAATGAAATGAAGCACAAAAAACAGACACAATGGACAACAAATAGACAATAATTAAGTAAATGAAATGCATTGCAAAAATAATAACGATTAATGTGACAGTGTTTGTGGAAGAGCAGGCTGCGAAGACAGAGAAAGGAGGGGCGGGGGGAGCTGCAGTGAAGCTGCGAAGGAGCGAGGCTCACTTCCTCGCTCTGCGATGGTAGAGAGCAGAAGAAGGCGGAGGGGATTTCAGACTGGGCGAAGTAGCTAGTTCCTCAATTTGGAGTGGCGCAGTTAACAAGCGAGAGAGGCGGCGATCAGAGAGCGATATGAACTTAAGAGACAAAAATAGAAAAGTACCCAAGCCATGCAAAACTGAATCAGAGAGGGACCGGGCAGAGAGTGCGAAGAATGAATGTGTGAATACACAGGAAAGAACCCTGAACAAGGAGAGGCGCATTGAAGACACTAAAGAAATAGAATGGAGTTGCAGGGCGTGGAGGAGCCACGGACGAGAAGAGAAACCACAATAGAAATGCAATGTAGGGAGAAACACAATAACGAAACAAATGATGCAAAGAACAACTGTATGAGAAGGCACTGTATGATAGAAAGCACAATAAAACAAAATGTTAGCAATAGAATACAGAAAAAGAAACTGTAAAATGTAAAACCCAATAATACAAAATGGCGCCAAGAGCATACAAAATGGCGCCGGGACCACACCTTAAATAGCACAATGCGGAAGGACCCCAAGTCCAAGCAAAACAGCAATGCAGACACGCGTGCCACCTGTGCACCATGTCAAGGGCGCAACAGCCCTGTATGTGGGCAATATGAACGGCATCAAGGAATCCCAATCCTGTTAACAGAATTCGGCTAGCCACATGCTAGCGCAGGACTTCAAACCTTCAAAGGGGTGGAGACACTGTTAAGCAGCGTCAAGGACCCGTGGCCTCTATAGGAGTTCAGATAACCGTGTGCCCAGTACTAAAACATCAAAACCGCAAACGCATGTATGCACCATGCCAGAATTCGGCCAGCCACGTACCATGTGGCGGTGCAGGACTCAAACCTCAAGCATCAATAAGCATGTTATAACGTGAGAGCCAAATATACACTATTAACTTGGCAATAAGGAACGGCAGCCTAAATGAAAGCACAATATACGTAAAAGGCAAATACACTAGAAAGCTATAATAAGAGACGCCAAGAGAACCCAAGCAGAAGGAAACCAAGACGGAATTGATGACAGCAGAGGGGACAGCACCGAAGAGCCTCGGCAAGATGTGACCAGTCACAGAGGACGTCGTGGCATGACAGTCAAACCACAGGTGGGCAAAGGAGCACACACAAGGGAGACCCTGGATGGCAAAGGCAGCCAGACCTACCGCCCCACACACGCCACAACCTGAGGTAAATTCAAGGAAGAAAAAGTAAAACCATCCCTGACTTACCCAGGTGGACGTGAGGAGAGGAGAGCCTGAGAGGCAGCCACACAGGTGTAACCCCAGTGTGCGTCCCTGGACCGCACCGTAGGCGACTCGCCAACCGAGACCTTTTTTCGTGGTCGCCAGCTGATGAGGGTAATTTTGGATGGCCACACCCTTCTGCTTACCGACTCCAGAGAGCCTGACCCCCGTTCTGCTCGTTCACTTGGAAAGAAAGAACCACGATGTAAAATACAGTGACTTCTTTATTTAAGCAATTCAAAAGCATAGAAAGCAATTCAATTTAAATGTTGCCCATCAACACATGAGCAGGATGAAAGATAAATGCATTGACAATATTATAAATCAGTTGTTCAAAATAAAGCAATTATGTATCTATGTATTATACTATGAGCAGCTGCCTAAGGAGCGACCCTGACTTTAAAGAGGATGGGTAGGCTAGTGCCTAGAAGGCAAATCTCTTCTTAAGAAAACAACACCATTCAAGACTACGCAGTTTAAGCTAAAATAAATGCAATGGCTTGGGTTTGGATGAGCTGAATGAGATAGACTGACAAAGCCAAAAGGCTAATATTTAGTTAAGATGACAAAGCCAAAAGGCTAAGATTTAGTTAAGCTGACAAAGCCAAAAGGCAAATGATCAGATAGACTGATAACGCCAAAAGGCAAAATAATCAGATAGGCTGATAAAGCCAAAAGGCAAAACAATCAGATAGACTGATAACGCCAAAAGGCAAAATAATCAGATAGGCTGATAAAGCCAAAAGGCAAAACAATCAGATAAGATAATTACCACCTTGGAAGTAGGAGTTCTAGGCCCAGTCACAAGGACGATCGATCGGGAACCCTCACAATGCAGCCAGGCACTGATGTGAAGAGAGTTCGGAGCCGCACCCTGGGCGCAGCTCTTTTATATGGTTAAATGCAGAACTTGCACCCACGTCTGACGTGAGTTCTGACGCGGGCCCTTGACCGCCCGCTTACAGTAACTGTGGAAAGTATATAAAACCGAGAAGTGGTATCATGGTGAAACTAAGCTTTTAGCAGGTGGTCAGTGCTCTTGACCGCAAAAAGTAAACAAAGGATAACTTTTACTGTAAAATGCTCAGAAATTAATATTTTATATATTAATTCTTGGTCACGTTGCCGCCTTTCCAGTTTCAGTTAAGCAAGCGCGGAGAGTTTCATAACTAAAAATATCGCAAATCTTGCTTGTGAAACAGCCAGATGTACCAGCAGAATGTCACGTAGGTGGGGGCTAATCTTATTCTCGTAACTGTGGAAATTTACAAGAGGGGGCTGGTGTGGTGTCGCGGTGGATGACACAGGTCTCTGCTGTCAGGTTAGTGAAGCCTACGAGATCTGTTTTATTAAAAAGAGATAGCCGGAGGCATTGGGCTTTTTGGGCCTATGTGTGTGTGTCTAAAGTGGCATGTTTGGGCCTATGTATAGGTATCTAAGAAGGTGGGCTTGGGCCTTTGTGAGATGTGCTAAGAGGATGAAGGAAAGTGGACAATTTAGGACATTTATCAGGGCCTGCCTGGTGGGGCCTATCTAGGAGTATCATGTTTGGAGGATAGTGCAAAATCAGATATGGGTTTCTTGTTAGATGGTAAGATGGGACCCTCGGGACCCTCCTTCAACCTTGACTTAGTATTTGTGGGATTGCATTTGTCCATAAGGACGCCTGCGCATAGATAGTCTAATGCTGTCTAACAATGGTGTCTGTACTGGGCAGGCTACTTCGTAGCATGGTGTCTGGTGGCGTTCTGCATCACGCTGTCTATTGCAGTCTATGCAGTCATCGATGAAGATATGAATCTGTGTATTCATTCCAGGCCATGTTTGGAATTACCCTATCCCCCACTCCAGGGATTCGAGCAAAAGGAACGTTGTTCGCATCAATTACATAAGAGTACTTGAGTGGAAATTTCTTTGGTAACGTTGCACCACTGCCTTTGCTTGAAGCATTGACAGCCAACAATATCTCACTGTCTATTCTCGTTTTTGAACGAGTGATCGCAGCTACGGAAGCCGTCTGAACAGCCCCCTTGGCGGCTTCGTAAGCCAATGAATTTCCTGCAACGTGAACGCCATCACGTTGATGACTCAGCGTGTGTATCACGTGAGCCTTTGGTAGTTCGTTTCTCAACTGAACTACTTGTTCCCAAAGAGTTTTATGCTTTATTGTGCCACCTTTTGCATCTTTGAACCCGTTTTCAAGCAAATTCTGTATACATTCATTATACGACTGCACACAGTAGAAAGAATCGCACACTATTAGTGTGGGGAATTCGCGATCTGTACTTTCAAGTGCCAGTTTGAATGCTTGTAGTTCAGCTCACTGAGCTGTGCAATCTCCTAGAGATTGGGTTTTTGTGACCATAGGTCTGAATTTGCCATTGCGCATGCGACCTTTAACGATTGCGCACGCTGCACTGTAAGGTTGCTTACTCCCTCTAGCGGGTTGTGCTGATCCGTCAGTGTAAATTATAAATTCATACTGATCGAGAGGCAGAATTTCAGTGGGCAGAGACATTCATGTTCATATTGCAGGAACGCTTGTGTTTTTAAATCAGGATCAAAAACATATTCAACATCTGTTGCAGCAAGAGAATTAACCCATTGTATCCATCTAGGATGTAAAGCTTTTGCATTTGGAATGCTCGCTTTTGTAACCGCCTCTAAGGCCGGTACTGGAGTTACAACAATAATGCGTTTCCCTTGGGCTAGAGCTCTTTCTTTTGCTACAGCGGTTTGAACTGCTGTCAGTATTTTTTCTGTTGAAGTGAAGTGCATTTCTGTTTGTGTATACAAATGTGATTTGTATGCTATTGGTATTTTTTCACCCTCATTAAATGTTAAGTAGGTGAATCCGCATTGACCCGAAATTATTCGGATCACTAAATTGCGTTGACTTACGCGTGTTTGTAAGTGATTTGTTGCTAACATGTTAGCTTGGAGTGAACGCAGGATTTCTGTGTGTTCCTGTGTCCAATGTTTGATTGAAAAATCAGGTTTGATTAATTCGTAGAGAGGTTTAACCCTTTCTGCGTAATTTAGAATGTAAGTTCTTCCAAAATTCAGGAAACCCAAGATGGATTGTAAATTTTTCAGCGTTTTTGGAGGTTGGAGCAGCGTGCACTTTTCTAAAAAGTTGGCTGCCAGGCTCTTGCCTTCACTTGAAAGCTCATATCCTAGTGGAGAGGTGTGGTGCAGCGGCCAGGGCAGCTGACTTCGGAGCACAGGGTTCACGGTTCGATCTCTGGCGGCAGCTCAGCTCAGCACCATGTGACTCTGGGCAATAGCTCACTTAATTTCCACTACGGCCCCCAGCGCCTTGAGACCCGTAAGGGTGAGTAGCTGCGCTATATAAAAACGGACTTACATTTACTTACATATATCCTAGGAAAAGGACATTGAGATGGGCAATTCTGGATTTTTTAAAGTTGAATTTATAGCCTTCAGAGGTGAAGCCCAATATAATGGTACTCACCCTGTTCAAGTGCCTATCTAGGTCATCGTCTGTCAGATAGATGGCATCGACATATGACAATGCCTCATTATCATAAATTTGTAGTAACTCTGTTACCATCGCCGAGAATAACCCTGGGCTGTTTTTGAACCCTTGTGATAGTCTACAAAATTGACGCTGGGTCCCCATTATTGAGAAAGCTGTTAAGTACCTGCTTTCAGATGCTATGTTTTGACAAAAGAAACCATTTGAAATGTCCAATGTGGTTTTATATTTTTTGCGCACAATGTTATTCATTAATGCTGTACTATGTGCATATTGCACTGCAAATGTTTTTGAACAAGTGTTCAAGTGTCTGTAATCCAAAACTAGATGATATGTATTGTCTGGTTTGGATACAGGAAACAAAGGATTGTTCATTGAGGAGGTGCATGTTTCAATCACCCCTTGGTATTCAAGTTGATCTAAGATCTCCCTGACCTGTTTTTTAGCTTCTTGCTTTATTGGGTACTGCCTTTGTGCAGTAGGTGAGACCTCATCCCATCCTACATGATTTTTATATAATGCTGGGGCCTGGGCAACTGCCCATTTCCTGGCATAAGTATATTTAAGGTGAATTGGAATATGGTTGGAGAAGGCTGGCATAATAATGTCCTCGCCATGTGGGCACTCCCTGACAAATTGTGGTGGCCAGTCTTTTTCTGCTAGAAGTATATCATAACCCCTTGAAAGTTTCTCCCAAAAGAGTATTTTCACTTTTCTTGGTATGTCTCCCTCCATTCGGAGTGTTATTTCATATAACTTTTGTGGAGTACTAACCCTGGTGTCTACAGTCTCTACTGTGATGTACTCATTCAAGTCCACTATCTCCAGAAGTTCCTTCAGGTTCAGGCGAGCTATTGTGACTTCTGCTGCACTGTCCAGCATTGTCTGAGCCCATTCTCTGTTCTTGAGCTGTGTTCTCAGTATTCTCGGCATGTCTGATCTTCAGACCTGCTACCTTCTTTTTTGAGAATTGAGGTCTTGATTTATTTTTCTGAATGTGTTTGTCGTCTTTCGATTTCACGCGTTCTTCTCTATGTTCTGACCGTCCTCTTCTTTCCGATGTCTGTGACGATATCTGAAAGGTACGAGAGGAACGTGTATCAGTATCTTGATACTTGTCAGGTTTTCTTAAATTATCCCTATTCCTGAGGTTATACCTCCTTTCAGAGGGCTCCTTTTGAGGAGACCTACCTCGGGATTGAGAACGTTTCTCGTTTGAATTTTGTTTATTAGGTTCCCACTTCTTTTTAGAAGATGTAGGAGTTTGTTTAATAGAGTCCTTCTCAGGACTTTCAGATAGTTTTGGCTTCAAGGTTTTCCACCCAAACTATCTCTGCCTAATTCTGCATAAGATTGTTCTATTATTCTGGGTAGTTCAGTTTGATGTTCTGTAACATCAAATTCCCTTAAGCGTTGGCGGATCGCCACTGATGCTGCCTCCCCTTATAATTAGATAATATTATTGTTGAGACCTGGTCGAAGTTTTTCAGTAATTTCATACCTAAATTCAGAGCAGGTTCTGCCCCGTATTCGTTTTGAATTTGTTTCAGGACATCTGGTATTACTGCAATTGATGGAACACCATGAGTTTTAGTATAGATGGCAGCAAAGACTGCGCCCCAAGTGGTGCAATCTTCCAGTTGTGGTGTGATCCCCATTGGTAAACAGATTGTTAGGATTCTGTGTTTCTCATAAGGGCTAGTATTTGGAAATACTGCTTCTATTTGAGTAATTTTTTGAGCTATCCAGAATAGAATTTGCTCACGTTTTGTGGGCATTTTACCCATGACTGCGTATAAAGTCTGTGGAGTAATTTATAGTGTATTCCCCTGTTGAGGGGTTTGATTTGGAATGGTCAATGGTGGTTGGACTGTGAAAGTCCGCATGACATATTGGACTAATTGTCTGTAAATTTTTATTAACTCTGTAGGTTGAGTAAGTAATTCCTCGTCTGACATTATATCGAGGTCAGGATGAGGAGTGTAGCCGACTAGAATCGGCCATGTTGCTCCTGGTCTACCTAGTGGACCGAGCCTGGTAATGTTTCTGTGATGTTTTAGGGCGCCTTTAAACCAGAGATGATGTTCCTGGTATGTGAGTGGAATTTCAATATCCTCGAAAGGAATATATTCCTCTGGTGGTTCATCTTCTTTAAAGAAGTCAAACACTTTTGTTACTGGATTTGATTCTGGGAATGCTATCCATGAATAGAATACCTCTGTCTGAAAGGATTCGTGTGCCTCTATCAAGAAACCTGCTCTACTACCTCTTGGTGATAGGCCGTGTTTTATACGTTTTAGAGTGATGGCTCTCCTTAAGTTTGGATGGATGTTTATAACATCCTCATCGGTTTCATTTAAACCGGTAAAGTTAAAAGCTGTTACGACTGGGTCAGCCGTATTTACACCGTTCTCGGTGCCATTGTCCCCGTGTAATGACATTTTGTTTTTTGAAAAATGTAGTACAAGTTTCAAGGAAACAAAAGATAAGGTGCACAATATTTTGGAACACTGTATCCTTCAACGTTGATTAAACCAAGCAGCTAATATATAGGGTTTTTGTCCTATTTAGCTTTGGCGGATATTTAACCCTACCCACTCCAGGCGTCTTATGGAGTATGTGAGTAGGGGTCTCTGAGAGAAAAGCACGACTGAGTTACTCAGTATCTAGCGTTAAATTAGTGCCTTACCAAACCGTTGGGCGCCATGTAGTGTAGTTCCTATTTCTCTAATAGGCTCTGCGCATTGGAATAATATACCCTATAGGTTTGACATAGGACTGAGGTCGGTATGTCCCTATCGAGTATATTAAACTTAATTACTTTTGTGCCAGCTAACTCAGAGGCCACTAGAAACTCCTTGTAAACAAGAAGGAGTAGTTTCTGGCAACCGCATAAACATGACAACTTTGTTTCCCTTTAGAATCGGAATACTTCTCAGAATCGTGGAAACAATAGATAACAGTTTCACTCAGCTAGTCGTGCATGCTTAGTTTCCTCAGAGCTACACAGAAAGAATAGATGGGCATTTCAATAAAAGGTTTTATTGAACAGTCTTGTTTCTCGTGTAAGAGATATGAGCTGTTATGATCACAAGACAGTATGCAAGATATATAATGTACAGCGTAAGCAGTAGAAATAAATAATACTGCGCTAGCATTATCTTTTAGCATATATTCACATACATAAATAACATGAGCTAAAAATGCAAGTACTCATACAATGCTTCTCTAAGCTAGTTCTACCCCAATGTACCTAACCTAGTCTAGGTGTAGGGAAAGGTAAGAAGTAGATGAAGTATTCTCTAGTATGGTATACTAAGAGTATGTTAAGTCTAGTATGCCAAGAGTCCCTCTAGGTTCTAGTCAGCTCCATACCTTGAGAATGAGAGAGGTGGGAATCTCCTGCCGGATCTCAAACTCTAACACCCCGCGAAGGGAGTCAGAACACTGGAAGCTGGATTCTTCTGCGAGCAGGAATGACAGCGTCTTCTCAGTGCGTCAGGCCGGGATACGGGCTCCTCTGAAGTCGAGGTCTCCTCTAACTTGCTTGGGCAAGGGAAGGTATATTTATACCTGGTAGGTGCCTTGGAATGTTAGCATTGACGTGAAGTCGGACAGAGGAAGACGTCAGGAATGAACCCTTAAGGAATAGTGGTTCATGCATAATAGATGAGTTCTTGGAGAAATCAATAATCCTGTGCTGGGCTTAGGGTTTGGTTTCTAAGAACTCGTTGTGATGTTAGGGTGGACGGATGTCGGTGACCATGCCTGTATTTGGAGTGCATGGCTAATGCCTAAATAAGGACTGGGATTCTATGCCTATATAAGGGCAATGCGAATTGTGCCTATATAAGGACATGTTTCAGGAAAACCTATATACGGACACCTAAAGCGGAAAACAACATGATAAAGCAGCATCCATAGCATCTGTTGATTTTGATTGGGAAGAGGAGAAACTAGAATGCTACAATGTGAGACAGCTAAAGCACTTCTGCAGGAAATTTAAAGTTGCTATGACCGATCTCACCAAGAAGGATGAGTTCCAAAAGGCGCTGCGGGACTGGGTCGAAGCAAGGAATACCCCTGAGAATGAGGAAGGGGATGAGAATTCAGATGAGCAGCTGGAGGGGCCATTGGGTCCAGAGGGGAGGAGAGCAACTTCCCCAGTAGGTAGCAGTGTTTCTGCCAAAGGCCTGTCCCCAGAGGAGTTGGCGGACAGGAAGGAAAACAGGATGCACGAATTGGAGCTTGCCAAGCTCAAGTTGGGTGGGCAACTGGAGTTAGAGAATAGGAGATTGGCCCTAGAGGAAAAGAGGATGCAAATGGAGCATGAGTTGAGAATGAGAGAGCTTGATTTGGAGCTCGAGAAGCCTGAGGCCATGAGGGTCTCAGCCCAGCAACAAGAAATATGTGAAGCTCAAGAAGTGAGCTTGGCTGAGTTGGAGGTGGAATCCAGCTCAGATGGTGGCAGCAATAGTGAGTTATCTAGTGCTGAGGGAGTAGTACACACACCCAGAGATGTGGCGCCTGACTTCAAGGAGGGGGTTAATATACACCAGGAGGTTCAAGGATATGAGGTAGCTCCAGTGGTGTGCAGTGTCCCTGAGGTGGATTGGGGAACTGGCACAGGGGTTCATAGTCCTAGTGGTGGAAGGGACACTCTACTGACTCTAGATGAGAGGTGCAGGAAGAGGGGTTCCCCCATGGGTGAAGTCCTGGTGTGTGAGTGTGAAGACCGCCCAGAAGAGTGTGGGTTGTGTGACAGAGACAGTCAGATACTGTCTTGCCAATCTCAAGAGAGTGGTGTGGAGTACATGTGTGAGGCACTGGATGGTGAGGTGAAGGATAGTTTGGTTAACACCTGTGAGGGGTTATGTGACCCAATTGTGGGAGAGCATATTGTAAGTCCCTGTTTTCCAGAGCTATGCCAACACCTGTTGGAGAGTGAGTTCTCTGACCCCAGGGAGCTCACCAGGGAGGAAGACCTTTTGGTGGATTCCAGAGGGTCTGAAGAGGCATTGGGGAGTGACCCTAAGGGGATTGGCTCAGGTATCTTCCAACCCGGAGTGGTGGAAGTGGTTCAGAGTAGCCCAGCTAGGTCCTGGTGTAGTGGGAGGGGTGTAGGGGCTCACGTCCTGTCTCAGTGGAGGCGGAGTGAGTGTGGGGCTGTGTGTCCCAAGGTGCCCGAACCCCAGTCTTGTGTCCTGGATGGTTCCATGAGGGAACACCAGGACAGGAACCTAGTCTGTCCTGATGGGCCGCCCGTTGAGAGGGATCCCCTAGTATCTGGGATACTGGGAGCATCTGTAAACAGAGCTCCAGTGGTTCTGGTGTCTGGCAGTGCTGCTCCAGTTGGGAGGGTGCAGAAGTCCAGGTTGAGGGGTGAAAGGGGGAAAGAGTCCCCAGTGGAAGAACCAGTGGGTCAGGGGCCAGCCAGAAGGGCTGAGTCTCCAAGGAGTGACCATGGTGACACCACTTCTGTCCTGGGGAGTCTTCACGCGCTGTCAGATGGACAGGGTTCAGGAGACCTGCGCCAGGAAGACTGTCACAAGACACATGAGGTATGTGTTACCCTCGGGTGGCATGCGTGCTCCCCAGGAAGTCCTGGTGCGCCAGGCAGATTCTTACACAACTCTAGAGGAGTGTGTTTTCCTTGGGGGAGGTTTGTGTACCCCCCGGAAGTCCTGGGTTGCCAGGCACAGGTCCAGCCTAAGGGTGCAGACCCTGGGTTGGAGGTCCAGGTTCAGGGTGTCCCCCCTGACCTGGAGGAAGGGACAGCTGCTAACAGTGCCCCTACCAGTTTGTCTTCTGGGGGCACCACTCCAGGTGGGAGGGTGCAGGGCCCCACTAAGGGAGGCGGGGAGAGGGCAGCCTCACCCCTGACCTCTGCCCAGTCCAAGGGTACAGACCCTAAGCTGGGATCCCAGTTGCAGCATAGAACCCCTGAACTGGGGGGCGAATTGTGCAGGACCCCTGCCACAGGTGCCCTGATGATTCTGGAAGGGGGTACCGCTCCAGGTGGGAGGGTACAGAGCCCCGAGGAGGAGGACCGGGTGTGAGAGAGCCCACCCCAGTCTCCTGTCCAGCCGCCGGGTACAGGCCCGGGGCTGATAGGTCAGTGTCAGGATGTCATACCTGACCTGACAGGAGGGAGAGTGGACAAAGGGTGCCAAGCACCTGGGGCTACTGCCCCCCGCTCTCTGATGCCACAGAGGGTTGAGAGGCCTGAGAGGCATAAGGCCTGGGTCTCATCACTGACTACGGTCAGAGGCCACTGTGGCTGGCTGTCTGTCTGTTGGGACACACCTGTGAGCAAGTTAAGGTTAGGTGTTGCACAGGTAGTGTCCACAGGTGAGTAGAAGGGTTCCCCATGGGTTAGCTTGGTAGGCCCTGAGAGTATGGACAGAGGGATTCCAATAGGTTCAGATTGGTGTAGAACTGGAGTATGCCCCTGCAGTTGCGGGCCAGGTCCAGGTTCTATCGCCCAAAGCAGGGAAGCCCATCAAGGTAGTGATTGGTCTACCCTGCGTTTTGGCTGGAAGGGGTTGTGTTGGACTTGGTCCTTTTTGCAGGGTCATCCCTGAACTTTTGCCTTTCTCCTGTATTTTTTCTGACCTGTTGTTGTTGGTTTTATGACTCTGGGCACTTTACCACTGCTGATCAGTGCTAAAGTGCATATGCTCTCTGGTATAAATTGATGTATGGATTAGTGACTCCATGTTTGGCCTATTTGATTCACTGTCAGACCCTAGTACAGTGCACTGGTTGTGCCCAGGGCTTGTGACTCAAATGCTGCTGGTGGGCTTGCAGCACTGGTTGTGCCACCCACAGAAGCAGCCTGTAAAAGTGTGTCTCAGGTCTGCCATTGCAGAGCCTGTGTGCAGTCTGGTACTGCCATGTTGACTGGGCAAGTGCACCCACTTGCCCGTCCCATAACCTTCCCTTTTCTGCATATTAGTCACCCCTATGGTAGGCCCAAGGGCAGGGTGCATTGTAAGTATAAGGTAGGACATGCCCTGGTGTGTGTGGCATGTCCTAATAGTGAATTACAGCCATTTTTTTCACTATTGCAAGGCTATCTGTTCCCCATAGGCCAGAATGGGCAGTTTGATTATTACATCTTATAATCCTAACTGACCCAGGGAACATGGTAGAAAAACAAATTTAGTATGCCTGAACTCAGAATGATAAAATACATCTTTTAGTAAAGTTGGTTTTAACATTCTGTGTTTGAAAATACCACTTTTAGAAAGTAGGTATTTTCTTGCCTAACTATCCAAGCCTGCCTCTGCTAGGTTGTGTATTCCTTGTCTGGAGTTTGAGTGACAGGGGCTAGGGGATTCCAGGACACAGGGTGAGTCAGCACAGGGCTGAATACAGAGATCTACATGTAGAGTGGTGGGAGGAGTTGGACCTGGGACCTGAATAGGGCTGTGCCTTCCCTCCACAATGCTGGCTCCACCTCCTGTGGTGCGTCTGATGTCCCTGGCCTACACTGTAAAAGGAAAGAAGGAGTCTTGTCAACAAAGTGCTCCAGGACTGACCAGAACTGGTTTGGACTAGGCAAAGGCCTCTCTGCCTTCAGAGAACAATGGGAAAATGAGTATAAAAGAGGGGACCCAAACCCCAGAATTTTAGATCACTTTGGGAAACAAGAAGAACCTTTGCTGAGGAGAGGAACCAGAGAAACTGAGGAGGAGACTATCCCTAAGCTGAGTGCTGTTTGGGGGATTGGCTGCAGTGGTTGCCTGACTGCCAAACAAAGAAGAAAGGAACTTTGTGTGTTCTTTCATCAACTTGTAAGAGATCTCCAAGGGCTTGAGAGAAGAGCTTGCCTCCTGCTGAAGTCTCAGGGACAACAGACTTCACCAACCAGCTCCCCAAGAGTCTTTCTGGAAAGTGCCTGCTGCTGTGCTGGACTTTCTGAGGGACTGCGTGTCGCAAGGAGCTGGAAGCGCGACTCACGAAGGAGAAGCGTCGCCGCCGAAGCGCCTCGCATCACCGAAGAAAAGGATCGACGTCGCATCAGACGCCGCCACATCAACGGAGAAGAGTGTCGCTGCCGCTGTCGCATCGTTGCCGAAGCGCCTCGCATCGCCGGAGAAGAGGACCGACGTCACATCAGACGCCGCCGCATCACCGGGAAGCGTGTCGCAGGGCCTGTCGCGGCTCAGAAGAATCGTTGAGTCGCCGCACGGCCGTCGCATCGTTGCCAAAGCGCCTCGCATCGCCGGAGAAGAGGATCAATGACGCATCAGACGCCGCCGCATCACCGGGAAGCGTGTCGCAAGGCCTGTCACGGCTGGGAAGAATCATTGAGTCGCCGCACGGCCGTCGGGCGTGCACGCATCGTGTCGCATCAAGAAGAAGACGCCATCTTTGTTTCATTGCACCGAATCTTCATCGCATCACGGCGTTGCTGGTCGCATCGCCACGGAAGCGCAGTAAGAAACCAACGCATCACCTCCCCACGCCGAGAAGAACCGACATATCCCCTACGCATCAGTTGGGACCCGACGCTTCACCGTTCTTGCGTGTAAGGAACCGACGCATCACCTTCCCTGCAACACTTTCGTTGTATAGCGTTACGCATCCAAAGGTACATTGAACTCAAAGTGTCGCATTTACCATCTTAAGAGAACTGAGCTAATTCTACCATTTTTGAAGTACAGTATTGTGGATTTTTGTCGTTTGTGGTCTTGTGTTAAATCTATATAAAAGGTACTTATTTTTAATATATAACTGGTGTGGTGTCCATCTGTAGTGTTGTTACTGTATGTGTTCACAAATGCTTTACACACTGCCTCTGAGATAAGCCTGTCTGCTCGTGCCAAGCTACCAAGGGGGTGAGCAGGGGTTATTTTAGGAGTGTACCCCCTTACCCTGACTACACGCAAGGGTCCCTATTTCGTCAAAGGTACTTACCTCTGCCAACTAGAGACCCCCAAATCTAACAGTCGTCCTTTTTAGATCGGTACTGTCTCTTCTTCTTGTTTTCCATTTCTCTTTTTTACCTTATGTTTTTGCCTTTCCTAGTTTTCCTCATTCACTATTTGTTATCCTTCTCCTTTTCCTACTCCTTTATTAATTCTTTTTTGACTTTTTACTTTTTCTGGTCTTTTCTTTTTCATGTCAACGTTCTCAAGCAATTTATTTGTTACTTAATATTTGTAATTCCGTATAATATCATGGAATATTAAAGGATCTATTATTCCTGTTAAAAGACAGAGGATAGTATTATCCCATTTGGGTAAATCCAATCCTGACCTAGTTCTGCTGCAGGAAACCCACCTTAATGAGTTGGAAGCTTTATAATTCAAGCAAAGCTGGGTGGGGAATGTGATTGTTTCCCCATCATTGAATAAAAAGAATGGTGTTGTTAAATTGTGCAGGAAATCACTCAATTTTACTTTTATTTCACAGGAAACAGATGATAGTGGCAGATGGATTGTTGTTACTTGTCTTATTGATAATGTCCCCTTTACTGTGTTAAATGTGTATGGACCTACGACTCCTGACCACACTTTTCAGCCCTCTATTGCTAGAAAATGTGCACAATACCAAGACTCATATTTTAATTTGGGTGGCAACTGCAACCAAATTATGGATCCTTTTTTGGACAGATGTTCTTCAATCCCATTTTTGTCCAAAAAGAATGCATAAACAATTAATTTGGCCATTTCTAAAGGCGCTTTGGTAGATTCTTGGAGGCTCTTTAATCCTAATGTGCGAGATTACACCTATCACTCATCCTTTCATGGTACACTTTAACGTTTAGACCATATTTTCTTTCTAAATCTCTTTACGCAGCGTATCACACAATCATACATTTCTCCAATTATAGTTTCTGATCATGCTATGGTTATTACTGACTTAGATTTGTTTCCTCCTTATCCCTCTTCGCATAGATGGAGGTTCAATAACTCTCTCTTGTGGGATGCTCAGTTTTCTAGTTCTTTTGTCTCTTTTACATCTGAAATCTTTTCATTTAATGATAACTCTTCTATTTCTCCTTCATTGTTATGGGATATGTTTAAAGTGTCTGCGCATGACTTTATTTTAAGTTATGTTTCTAGGACTAAAAGAAGTTGTGCTAAGGAACATACTGCCCTGCTCTCTTTAATAAAACCTTTGGAACAGAAGTATTTCTCTTCTAAGTTGTCAGATCTTCAAAATTTACTTCAAGCAAAACTAAAGTTTAATTCCATTTCTACTAATGAGGCAAACTGTATTCTTCTTAGGAAAAATGCACGTTATTATGGTGGGAAGAATAAAGCAGGTAAACTGTTAGCAAACTATTTAAAGGTTAGAAAAGAGAGACAAGTTATTGATTCTGTGACAACCATGCACGGGGGAACTGTTACTAATCATAACAATATTTTAGAAAATTTGTTAAATTCTATAAATCCCTGTATACTCCCGAATCACCGGCTCAGTCCTCCACTATTGTAGATTATTTGGGTCAAATTTCTCATACCATTTCCCCAGATTTGGATTTTCAATCCTTAGAAAAGGATCTTACTCTGAGGAAATTTCTCATGTGTTACAAGCGTTACAATTGGAGAAAACTCCAGGGCCTGATGGGTTTATGGTGGAATTTTATCTCCACTTCTCACATATTCTCCTCCCATACTTATTTCACTTGTTTACCCACTTCGTGGATTCCTCTTCTAGGTCTAGTACCTTTCAAGAAGCTACTGTGTGTCTCATTCATAAAGAGGTTAAAGATCCCCATGACTGTAAAAATTATAGACCTATGTCATTGTTAAATGTTGATTATAAGATATTTGCTAAGCTGCTAGCCCTTCGTTTAGAGTCCTTCTTCTCATATCTTATTGGGAAGGAGCAATCAGGATTTATTAAAGGAAGGCTTATATCTGACAATTCTCGTTTACTGTTTAATGTTCTTAGTAAAGCCCCTCTGTTTAAATCCTCGCTTGCGGCTATAACAATAGATGCTGAGAAGGCCTTTGATAGAATTAGTTGGGAGTTTCTGCTTCAGTCTTTAACCTGGCATGGTTTTTGACCTAAATGTATTTGCTGTTGTTTCCCTTTTATATCATTCCCCTAAAGCATCTGTATTGGTCAATGGCAGAGTTTCTTCATATTTTTCTCTTTATAGAGGAGTAAGTCAGGGCTTTCCGCTCTCCCCCTTATTATTTGTCTTGGCACTTGAACCTTTTCTTTCCCGGATTCGTCTTAACTCATTGATCTCTGGTTTTATTAATGGTGATCATCACTTGAAATTTGCTACTTATGCAGATGATATCCTTTTGTTTATTTTCTCTCCAGAAAGGTTTTTGCCTTCTCTTTTAAAGGATATTTCTTTTTTTTCCTGAGGTATCTGGATATAAAGTGACTAAAGACAAAATGGAAATTCTTCCACTCAATAAATACACCTTTAGTCATCCTTACCGCATAACTGGTTTTCAGTGGTCTGCTTCTGCCAAAATTAAATATTTCTGTGAATGGGTCACAAATTCTCTTGATGATACTATTAGAATTAATTTTAAAGAGCTTAACACGAAGGTTGAAAGTATTCTTTTTTCCTGGAATCCTTAATTTCTATTGTGGTGGGGACTTCTAGATGCGATTAAAATGATGATCTCCCCTAATTTTTCATATCTCCTTTCAATGTTACCAATTCATATACCAAAATCTTTTTTTTTTAAAGTTTAACTTGTTACTTCTTTCTTTTTTATGGCATAAATATAAATTGTGTGTAGCCCTCTCTATTTCGCAAAAACCTAAAGCGGCTGGCGGAGTTAACTTTCCAGACTTTTATTATTATCAAATAGCCTTTACTTTGTGACAAGCTTCCCTTTGGACTGCTGATGCAATTTTGCCTCTTTCTCCTTTGTGGCTAAATTTTGAAAGAGCTTTCCTTAGGCCCTTCACTTTTAAGGAGGTTTTGTCTTTTTCTTCTTCAAACTCGCTCCTTTACTCTCCAGTTTTAAAGCAGTCTATTTCGCTGCTCAAGTCTCCCTTTCTTCCAATTCACTTGACTCCTTACGTATTTCTTGAAATGCCGTTATGGTATAATTCTTTAATTCAGTTAAATAATAAACCTCTTTTTTGGCGTACTTGGAAGGCTAAGGGTCTTATGTGGGTTCATCATCTCTTTTCTAATAGTGCTCCTATTTCTTTTCCCCAATTTTGTGATACTTATAACTGTTCCAAGTCCTTGTATTTTCGTTTTCTATCCTTGATGAATGTGGTGCTTGATATATATTTTTCCCTCCAGAATTTTTCTTTTAGTTTAGTTCCTCTTTCTTCTGGATTTACAGAGTTTCTCAAAGCAGGTCCTAAAGTATCATCAATCTACAAGTGTTTCTTGTTGCCTGACCCTACTCGAACCAAATCCAAGGTCGAACTTTTACGGGAAGAGGAGTTGGGGGTGAATTGGCATGTTAAGTTTTGGATCAAAATATGGGAGCATATTTATAAAATCTCTAGATCAGTTAGTATTAGTCAATCCCTATTTTTCATTTACCACAGACTTTACTATACTGTTATACAATGTTCAAGATTTTCCTCAGGTGTTTCTGCAAAATGTCGGTCTGGTGATTTTCCTCAAGCAGACCTTATACACATGTTATTTAGGTGTCCTGATACCATTTCCTTTTGGCATAGGCTCTCGTCACAAGCAGTGGCAGCTCTTCCGCAATTGCAGAGGAGCATCGCCCCACTGTCTGACGCAGAGCCAGCAAACGAAAAATAAAATGATGCTCTAGCATCGCATTATTTTTCGTTTGCGTGCTCTGAGCCAGCTTGTGCAGGGATGGTGGGGCATGGGAGGGTGGAGGAGGAGTGCTGCTGCACTCCCTAAGTGCTCATGTGTGTTTGGCCGGCCGTCTCAGGCCGACCAAAACACACATGCGCACTTAGGTTTCTCCAGCCCAGCTGCATTCAGCAGCCGGGAGGAGAAACCCCCACAGACTCTTTGACATGAGCAGGGTGTCTTGCCTGCCCGCTCTGCAGCACAGGGATTGGCTAGGAGTCTGTCCCAGGGGCTGCTGGGACCCAGGAAGAAGCCAGCAGGAACGACACAGGAGGCGGCCGGCGGCGCCAGGTACGTTTTTAAAATGTATTATTAACATGCCCCGTCCCCCCCGGCGCGCTCTCTCCCCCGCGTTCCCCCCACCTGCCCTACCGCCCTTTGCTAATGGCAGCCGCCGCTGGTCACAATTTAAAAGGATTTTTCACATACAAAACTCTTTTAATACTTTTTATTTATTTTTGGGTACATTATCTCAGTCCCTTCTTCCCTCATTTCCCAATGATAAATTGTTAGATATTTTATTGGTAATTGCATTTCAGCACATCGTCTTTAACTGAAAATCCTCAGCTAAATTTTCATAATGCCTAAAGGTTATGGCTGCCTCTTACTGTGTTTCTTAATCAGGTTGGTGCTAATGTATCACATACAGTTCCTGCATTGTCTGAAAATGTTCATCCTCCGTAATTATTTTATTCTTTGTCTTTCTTTTGCATTTGAAAGGAATGTTATTGTAACTAAGTATATATTGTAGTTATGCTTACTTATATTAGACATAGTCGAGGACGTGAATTTTCCTTGTCATTATATTTATATCTATGAACTCTCCTTATCTCTTCCCTCCCTCCCCATGTCCTTTGTCTCCCTCCCTCTTCTTTCCCTTCCCTAACTCTATAAAGACTTTAGTATTTTATATAAGACATATTGTTGGTATCTGCCCGCTATTTTATCATCAATATTCATGTTATACTATATATTGTTATATTAAATAAAGTCTTTTGAACACAAGAATAATTCTAAGGGATTGTTTGTCATTATATGGGGGAAGGAGGTTCCCTTAGTTAAATCATGCTAAATCTACATTTATTGCCCTAGTTCGATCATCCTGATTGAATGAAGAAAATCGATCTGCCCTGAAAAAATAAGTATTTCTTCATACACCAATGGAACAGCAGACAATCACTTGAAATGAATAAGCCCACTGTGGGTGCACGTTTTAGTTACAAGCACATTGTTGATTGAGCTCTACCCTATCTTTGTCACCAACCTGAATGACAGATTTAATTAGGTTCAGTTTCAGATTAACGCAAGTACATTGCCCGTTAGCCTAGTGTGTTGCCTAATTCAATGCCAAGTATATTTTTCCTCTTTTAAAGATCCTAATTTTTGGGACGTCAGGCGGCCTTGATCTTTTTGCAAATGTTAACTTCTGAGCAAAGCTGTTATTTTATTGCTCTTTTTTTCTCTGGTGCTGTGAGAAAGAGGGTGTTAATTGATGATAAAATGTTTTAAAATGTTTGTTATATTCGTACTTTTACTGTTTATTTTTAAACTAAATAAAGATATGATGACGATTGGCGATAAAACGGTAGTCTTGGATTTTTTTCGCCTGTTCTGAGGGGCACAATATAACAATGCTGCAGTTTCCCCACACCCACTACCACATGAATTCCTCTTTAACTTGTGAAAATGATGCAAGGAAAAAGCCATGGGGCATATTCTCAAGGACTCATCGTCGATTTATCGGCACTTTAGCGCCGCAAAAGCTGCGATAGATTTTCCGCCCCATTCACAAGCTGGTGCAAACTGCTGACATCGCCAGTTTTCCTGCGATAGCTACCGCAAAACACATCGCCACGGATAAGTGCGACAACTAACGCTAATGATATGCAGAGTAGGCGTTCCCGTGCAAAAACACACAAAAACACCACTCCGCGAGATTCTCAACGACCAGTCAGATCTGCGATGCGAACCAAGAACAGGCGATAAGGCGCGTTAGCAGCAGGGATTTAACACCTGCCTTTTGCTGGTGTTAAGCAGGACGACTACCTGCAGTATGAAAGGGAGCCCAGCCCAGAGCTACATCTGAAGACCAACAGATGCCATGGAGCTACTGATCATGCAGCTCGGAGAACCAAGAGGGCCACAACACCCACCGCCACCACTCCCAGGCCCCCCTCCCCCCCGGGCCACCACTCCCGGATTACCACCTAGGCAGCGCAGGACAGCGGACGAGCCTGAAACGCACCAGCCCCAGAGACTCAATGCCAGAGGAAGCCATTGGCCAACACAGGCTCAAAAGGACAACCATCCACCGCATCCTGACCCACATTGCCCACAGGCTGACGGTACCAACACAGCGGACAACTGATAGAGCGCTTACAGCACTCTAAATTGTAGGGGTGCACTATACTCTTGATATAAACGCACTCATATGTATTTTGTCGTGTGCAGCGTTTTATGATTATTAAGATGCATTTATTCACATCATATTAGTATTACAATGAAGCAAGTATGTTTAAGTAGGATTTGCGTGTATTAGAAAACATAATTCCTGTATGTGTAATGTGCAGGATGACATTATACTCCTATAATGTAACCATGTTTAGTTTAAGTTACCCGGTTTGTAGGCCTAAATTGCAGATTGTTTTGAGTTTCGTTTCTCCTTGGTTGCTCAAGAATTAATTAAATAAATTATGTTGTGCTCGAAGACAGTATGTTCTCATCCTACTGCAGGTGCAGGAATCTGACCTCGTTATTCTTAGATTTAAGGAGATACCCGGAATGTCTTTGAAGAACACTGCGAGAAGGGAGGACTCCTTTCGTGACTGGCCTATCTGGGAGCCAAGGCCACTGGAAGAAGAGTCGACTTAATTAAGGCTTCTGTGGAAACTTACTGAAAAAATGTTACAAGTGGAAAAGTTTAACACATGACGTATTGTGGGTTGAACATTGTCTTTTTGTATGATGCGCAGGGACAGATTCGGGGGACTTCTACCAGCTTTCGGAGGAGAAGGAGCATCTTAGAGCGAGCTCCATAGCTTTAAGCTATCAGACCCATTTGATGTGAGTACTTCTTAGGAAGTCAACACGTGCTGACACCTTTGGGAGATGATACAAGGGAGATAGGTAGGATCCTCATTGAGAGCAGAGTAGGGAAAGATTTTGCTCCTTCTTAAATGAAAAGAGAATTGGACTCCGCTTCCTTTCTTTGCTGTATTTTGATTTTGGGGTTTATCATATTATGCCTTCTGTGCCGAATGACTTATATTCGTAAAATCGGCTCTCAATTATTTTTGGCCTTATAATAAATTCACCAAACTGAACTTCGGAGTCTGTGGTCTATTACAGCATGACTAAATCGAAAATATAATCTTGAATTGTTTTTCTCCCCTCTAGCACTTTAAGTAGGCAAATAAAAGACCATCTGTATTAAATTTAGTAGGGAAAAGTAGGAGTAAAGGTTGGCGTAATCAAATGGTAGTAGAGATGGTTTGCCTCTAAGAGTGAGGGGAGAAAGAGAGTAGGAGTAGGGTCGGAAGAACATTAAGGCCCTGGACACGGAGTAGACAACGGCGGACATTGATGGAAGTCGGCGGATGTTGAACGTGTGGCGGAAACAGTGGTGGTGTGAGTATGGACTTGTGTGGTGTGTTAGATTCCGGTGATGAAATATTTGTGTGATGTCTTGCGGAGTTGAGATGCATGTTGAGTGATTGCGAGTTTCTTGGTTTACTGGTTGGACACGTGCGAATCAGGAAGTTTGGTTAGCGGACTCAAGAGAAGTCCAAGATCCCGGGATAGTTTTGTATTTGTAATTGTCTGATCAGAATTGTGGGTGTCGTGAAGCGCTATCGACGAGCCACTTGTGATAGGGAACTTTGTGTGAAAGGAGTACGTCGCGATAGAAAGCCTCAGGTACCGGGGGTGGACTATGGCGATTGAGTGACCGACGCAGGTCGGGGGTCACAGCGGATGAATGTTCTTGTAGGAGTGTTCAATCGATCTTTTAGAGGACGGACAATTACTTGTTTTATGTAACTGTAAGTTATTGTGACTGTGTTAGGAGCAGTTACTTGGTTTAATAGCTTTTGGATACAGTTACTTGTAGTGTGAATGTGTGAGCGAATGAAATTGTAAAGGAGGGTGAGCCGCTGCAAAGAGCGAGTAGTGACGTCAGTGTGCGCCGCGCTGGGATTGGTTGGTTGGTGTAACGCCGCGCTGGGATTGGTGGAAGTTTGTTCAAAGCTGAGTATTGAATTTGGAGAAGCAAACAATCGATTTTCATGATGAGATGTTTTAGGGTGCTGCAGGATTTGTGTAGAGGTGATACAGGAGTGATGACTCGGGTAGGAGAAGAAGCTCCGCCTGAGGATACACCGGTGCATTATATGGCAACAAATGTAGGACTCCATACTATAGTTTGGCTTCAAAATTGGCATAAAATTACAGAAAAAGAAGGGGAATTGGCTTTTCCTCGTTATGGGTCATTTCGTATGGAGGTGCTGTATGAGCTAAGAGGAGTGATGTCTGCTCTGAAACCTCCGCCTAGACCAACTCAATTTGAGGCATTGGATGCTTGGATGAGAGCAGCAATGGCAAAGAGAAGGGAAGCTTCTCAGGGAAGAATGAAAAAAGCAATGAAGGCATATCAGGATGCCAGGTGGGATGCACAGCTGAAGAGATGGAGAGTAAACACCATAGAGGGAGAACAATTGTATCCATTTTGGTTGTTAGAAGAAGCGTCTAAAGGGCAAAGTAAGACAGAAGAGGAAAGTGATACAGATGACAGTTTTCTAGATAGACTGGTAGCAGAACGTCCTCCACCTGATGACTCTAGACTGGAGACGGAGAGAACACAGCAATTAGAGGAAATTCTACGGGTGAGACTAACAGGTTCAGAAGATCAGACTACAGGAGTAAGGGGGAGGATCTCAGTGGCAATGAGAAGAATTCCAGGAGGGTCTGGAGGGATAGGGTACGCCACTTCGGAGTCAGGAGAGACTGCCTGTAACATGTGATTACCAGAAGCTCTTTCGCTACCAGTTACTATTGGACTGGTGGTTTCAATATATAACCCCAGAGAGAGAACAAGGGAAAGTCAACAACAGACAGAACAAGGTGAAGAGACTATATCTGGAGGGAGTCTACCTATGAGTGAGACGGGCATGGCTCAGGTACCAGTGGAAGCCAGTACTCCACTGCCAGCTAGGGCTGATCCTTCAAGGATGGACAGTGGGTCAGAATGAAGACGAACAGGAGCTTTAGCAAATTCTGAGTCAGCCATCAGAATGTGGGTTCCACCAGTGAGGGAGCCACAAATATTGAATGATGAATTGGGGTTGAGACAAGAAGCACCTAGGGTACCTTTCGGGCCACAGTATGTGTGTGAGGGTAACCATTGGAGAAGTCGAAGTTGTGAAAGAGAAAGTCACCCACTTGTGAGGATGAAGGAGAGTGGGGGTCCAAGGAGAACACAAAGTTGTGACAGGGAGGAATTGGGAAGTGAAAGAGGTCAGAAGGTTTTACAGGTTGTATTAAAGGCACCATTGATAGATGTGGTAAGATTAAAAGCAGAAACAGATGAAGTGATAGAAGGGAATCTGCCATGTGAGAGAATTGACACATATGATTCCAGTGAATTGCTATTTGTAGCCAAAGACGTTACCAGAAAGGCAAAGCAAGCTTATGATGCATTGTCCCAGCTGGCACGAAAATATGAGGTAGATCTAACAAAGACTAAAATGATGCAGGGAACTTGCAGATTGCATTATACGGATAAGGAATTGGAAGAGAAGCGAAGGATAGGATTAAGGGCACAAATTAGGGAATTGGTGATAGGGATGCAAGCGTGGAGAGCATTAGACAAATGGGAAGAGAGGTGGGCCAAAAAGAAAAGTGCCAAGAAAGGGATAGGAGACACACCGCCTCCTTGTGGAAGGACGGGACCAGCAGCACATTACCCTTTGAGAGAAGTGCAAATCGGGGGGGTACGTTCATGTGCCATGGAGCAGGGGTGATTTGGCAGCATTCACTAATGATTTTCCTCAGCTGAGGGTAAAACCTGCTGACTGGTGTAAGCAAATAGACCGGTTTGTCAAGATCTCGAAGGTGCTTTGGATTGATTTGTATACCTTGTTTGATATATTGGTCCCAGGAGATTTATGGACGGCATGTAAAGTTGCCATTGATTGGCCCGCTGTAGAACCAGCCAGAGACCCGAAGAATCATGGTCCTTCTCCCGAACTAATGAAGAAATATGAGCAAGTGATTACATGGTTACAAACCAAGGTAGCTCCGCAAACGGTTGATTGGCTTAAAATCGATCGTACTACTCAAGATTCTAAGGAGTCGGTACATGACTATTATGAGAGACCTTTAGTGGCTTTTAAACAGCATAGTGGATTGGATACAATTGAGCAGAAAGATATGGGATAGTTTGTCTCAAAGCTTGTGCTAGGACTAAGATCTGATATTAGCTTGATGATACAGACACATTTGATATGTTGGCAGAATAAGACGGTGGACGAAATCCTGCGTTATGCAAAATACTGTAGTGATCAGGTGGAATCAGCACAAAAGAAATTGAAAGACAAGTTGATGTTGGTGCAGTTGAGGAATGCCGAAAGGCCTGATCAGATGCAAGGAGTTGGAGGAGCGATGGGTCGAGGTAGAGGAAGTGGTAGAGGAATGGGTCAACAGATGGTAACCCAACCTGGACAGGGAAGAGGCAGGGGAATGGATGCAGGTACAGGAGGTGATTGGGTGGCGAACCAAAAGAAGGTCACTGCTTGTCATTATTGTCACAAAATCGGGCATTGGAGGCGCGAGTGTCGATTGAATCCAGCAAATCAATTGCAGAATTAGGGAGAGGGACAGATGTCAGAGACTTTGAATACTGTAACTAGACCTAGGTCCATGTATGGGGCAGAATATGAGCCGCAAATGCAGATTCCTCAGCCTCCAAGAATACCTATTCATAATCAGGTGTATCATCAGATGCCCTATTTTGAAATACGAGACAGATCTGACCAACCACAAGATCTTCATGAGTGTCAGAGGGGGGTGCAGGAAGAATGCCCTTTGGATGCGATCCTGGAAGTAGATCAAAATGGACTGTTTGTAGATGCAGAGGTGAACGGACACTCTGTTACCTTCTTATTAGATACTGGAGCTGCGCGCTCCACAGTAAGAACTGAAGAGGTTCCAAATTTGTCTCTGTCAGGACAAACGATTCAAGTGGTGGGAGTTACCAATCAGAAAATGACAAACCCATTGACAAATGAGTTACCTGTGAGGATAGGACCGTTCCGAGACAAACATCAATTTGTAGTTTGCAATTCAAGCCCAGTCTGTCTATTGGGATGAGGCCTTTTGTGTAAACTAAATTGTACCATATCTTGCACTCCGAGGGGTGTGGAGTTGCAAACCTGTGATGATGATGCTGATTTTAAAATGGCTAATATGAGCCTGTGTACGGAAATGTTCGTGGTTCTTACGATAGAGGAGTTGCCACATGATTTGAGAGATTCGGTTTCTCCAAAAGTGTGGGATTTCACAGGTGAGGAGATAGGATTGATTCGAGGGGTTGAACCTGTTAAGATCCAGGTCAAACCAAATGCAGAATTTCCACAAACTCCGCAGTATAAATTAACTCCAGAAACTGTGGCTGGAATAAGACCTGTAATTGAGTCTATGATTGCACAAGGCATTCTCAAAGAGATACGAGGAAGTCCCTGCAACTCACCTATTGTGGGACTGCAGAAGCCTAGCGGCAAGTACAGAATAGTACAGGATTTGCGCAGAGTTAATGAAATCGTGATTCCATGTTTTCCTGTGGTACCGAATCCAGCTGTTATTCTGTTCCAAATACCATGTGAAGCAGAATGGTTTACAGTCATAGATTTATGTCAGGCATTTTTCTCCATACCGTTGCATGAAGACAGCCGATTTTTATTTGCATTTAGGATGGACGATCGTGTGTTAACGTGGTGTAGAATCCCTCAAGGGTATACAGAAAGCCCCTCTATTTTTAGTCAGAGTCTGAAGAAGAATCTTGAAGGGCTGATGATGCCCCAGAACTCAGTCTTAGTACAGTATATTGACGATCTTTTGGTCGCTTCAGAGACTGAGGACGCTTGCAGAATTGATACTGTGGCTTTGCTGAATCATTTGGCAGACAATGGACACAAAGTGTCTCCGAACAAACTCCAGTATTGTCTGAATGAAGTGCAGTATTTAGGTCACAGGATTGAGAAGGGGAAACGGAGGGTGTCACCAGATCGCATAGAGACGATTCTGCAAATGGAAATTCCGAAAACACAAAAAGAAGTCCGCATGTTTTTGGGAATGGTCGGCTATTGTCGACAGTGGATCCCAAATTTTTCCTTGCAAGCAAAGCCACTGTTGAGATTGACTCGAAAGGACATTAGCGATCCGGAACCATGGGATGATGACTGCCTGAGAGCCTTCCTCGAGCTGAAAGAGAGCCTATGTCATGCTCCAGCTCTGGGAATGCCGGATTATAATAAAGCGTTTTCACTCTTCTGTTGTGAAAAGGAAGGATGTGCGTTAGCGGTCCTAGTACAGACACATGGAGATGCTCGCAGACCAGTGGCTTACTTTTCAGCTACATTAGATCCAGTAGCTTCTGCGTTGCCCGGATGTCTCAAATCTGTTGCTGCAACAGGTGTCAGCATTGAGAGATGTGAAGGCATAGTGATGGGTCATCCGCTTATTGTTTATGTGCCTCATTCAGTAGAGTTGCTAATGACAAGAACCAAGACACAGTATTTAACGAATAACAGACTTACAAAGTATGAGCAGGTTATATTGGCTTCTGAAAATGTCACTCTGAGACGTTGTACCACCTTGAATCCTGCTACATTGTTACCTCTTCTGCAAGAGGAGGAAGAAGATTGTGAAGAGCATGACTGCCTGGATGTTACTGAGCTGTCTACCAAACCCAGACCTGACATTGTTGATGAACCTCTGCCTGAAACTGATTTGATTCTTTTTGTTGATGGTTCATGCTTAAGAGACAATGAAGGGTGTTTAAGAGCAGCGTTTGCTGTGTGCACCATCTTGGGGGTGGTGGAAGCTGCCTGTCTGAAAGGAGTATACTCTGCTCAGGTAGCCGAAATTATTGCTTTGACAAGTGCCTGTATCATTTCAAATGGAGTCCGAGTGACTATCTATACGGACAGCCAATAAGGGTTTGGAGTGGTTCACGACTTTGGCCAGTTATGGTCACAGAGGGGATTTTTGACATCTTCAGGATCCCCAATCCGTAATGGAGAATTTGTGCGCCAATTGTTGGAAGCTTTGCAAAAACCTAAAGAGATAGCTGTAGTAAAATGTGCAGCTCATGGAAGGGGAGAGGACTTTGTTACAAAAGGAAATAACTATGCAGATGAAGTAGCGCGTTTTTGTGCTATACATGCTTGTGTTTTCAATGGAACATATGTAGGAGAGAGCACAGAAGAGACTGAGCTCAGCATGATGTTAGCTATAGCCAATACCTGGGATGAGGTAAAGCGACTGCAGGATGAAGCCTCAGAGGAGGAAGTTGCATCATGGGTTAGAGCAGGGTGTGAAAAGAGAGAAGATGGCATTTGGGTGTCAACAGATGAGAGAACAGTATTACCTAATTGTTTATTGAGCCCAATGGCAAGGCAGTTTCACGGAGTGGTTCATCTTGGGAGAGATGCCATGGTGCGAGTGTTTAGGCAAACTTGGTTTAACCCACGATTTTGTGTGCATGCTGAAGCGGTATGTCACAGGTGTGTTACAGGTCAACAAATGAATGTTGGAAAGAGAACTGTGGTTGCAATGAGTCATATTGGAAGATCAGGAGGGCCTTTTAATAGGATACAGTTGGACTTTATTGAGATGCCTAGGTGCAATAGGCTGAGATATGTTTTGGTGGTAGTGTGTATCTTTTCACGTTGGGTTGATGCCTATCCAACTAGACGATGTGACAATCTCACAGTGGCAAAACTGTTATTAAGGGAACTGATCCCACAATTTGGATTTCCGACCTCAGTGGAGACAGATAGAGGAACACACTTCCATAGTGAAATCATGAAATTGTTATGTACAGCTCTAAACATTGATCAGAGATTGCACTGTAGTTACAGGCCTGAGGCATCTGGCCTTGTGGAGCAGATAAATGGCACAATCAAGATGAGGGTGTCGAAGGTTTGTTCGTCAACTTCACTGAAGTGGCCAGATGCGCTACCATTGGTATTGATGAGTCTGCGTAGTACTCCTGATAGGAGGATAGGACTCTCTCCTCATGAGATATTGATGGGAAGAGCTATGTGATTGCCTATGGTGCAAGCTACAGCACTGATAAACATCACAGATGATTTGGTTTTGGGTTATTGTAGGGGACTGGCTGATGTGGTTAATTCTGTGTCCCACCAGGTCGAGGCTGCGACTGCATCCACCTCGAGAGACCTGCTGCATGATCTTAATCCTGGTGACTGGGTGCTTGTTCGAAAGCACGTGAGGAAGAGCTGCCTTGATGCTCGTTGGCGAGGACCTTACCAGGTGATCTTGGTTACAAGTACAGCTGTGAAGTGTGGAGGATTACCGGACTGGATCCACGCTTCGCACACTCGCCGTGTTCCAGAACCTGAGGGGGAGGCAACGATTCCCCTTGTTCCGAGGAGTACAACTGAAACTGACACAGAGAACGAAGGAACAAGTCAAGTCGTACGAATTCCTGAAGGGGCTGAACAATCAACTGAGCAAGAAAACCAAGATCAAGCTGCTCCAGAGTTGAGTTCAAATCAAGAGATAGATGAGATTGCAGAAGTGAACTTTGAACCAGATCAAAGTGAACGGCCTGACGCAGAAGGATCAAATCAAGAGGAAGAGAGGAGACCAGGTGCAGAAGCAGAAAAGTGGCCAACAAGAAAAGAAAGGCTGAACATAAAGCTTGCACCTGAGAAAAATCTCGCTCCGATTCCTGAAACGTCTGAATCAGATCAAAGTGAAACTGAGGAGAGATCGGATGGTCTAAGATGATCCAGAAGAGAGAGGGTACCGTCTCAAAAGTACGCCTCTCCTGAGTGGACGTACCTGGCTGCAAATGCAGAGACCGAAGAATTCCGGAAGGTTGGGGACTGGTACAGTGAGTTACGGAGGGGACACCCTGTCGATTGATATTCAGCTGTTGGTCCCTGGAGTTGAAGCCTTCGGAATCCTAACTTTGACAGTCCCCGATCCACCAAGGCTAAGTGGTTTGCTCTTTTTGATTCTTAACCAGGTTGCTTTCCCCACATTTGGTCAACAGCCCACTGCACAGGAACTGGGAGAGATTCGTGTAGAAATTCTGCAGCTTGTTCTTACCATACTTGGATCTAATATCATTAATGATGAAGCTTGAACTTTGAAAGAAGAACTTATTAGGCTTTAGAAAGAAGATAACCTAGGCCCGAGTGGAAGAAGATTTAAATTAGGGACTTTCAATAGAAGAATAACTGAGGGCTAGGGCTGACTACATCTCTACAATAGGCCATAGATACTGGACTGAACATTGCAATAATCGAATGAGAAAAGGAAAATAAAAAGACATTGTAAATACCAAAATAAGGCAAGAAGAGAAGAAAAGAGACTTTGATTTGTTTGCGCCTCGAAACCAAAGGTGGTTCAAAATGGAATGTGGAAATCCAAGACGCAAGCAGAAGTGCTTAATTGGTACCCTTATTGTTGTGGTGCTTATTGTCATAACTGTGGTGATTGTTACATCTTTGGTTGAGTCACACAATGCTGAAAGGAATGGGGAACAGACGACACTTACCCCACCTACTTCAGAGTTCGAAGAGGGTGCATCCGCAAAGGATAGAGAGATGATTAGGGAAACTAGTCGAATGTTACACGTAGATTTGTCAAAAGGTGATTTCACGCTGAATGCATATGCTCGTTTGTTGTATGAGTATGTTGATACAATGGAAGCGAAAGATTGCTATGTGTGTATGCAACTGCCAGCATCCGTAGAAGAAGGCATTCGATACCATCACTTACCTTTGACCTATGGCATTACATGCAGCGTGTTATTGAGTATGTTTTATAGTAAGGCACATTTTGAGTACTACTTCTCCAATTATGATGTGGTACTCTCAGAGGTCCCCGTTCTTAAATACATGAATAAATATGATTACTATAAGCAGGTAGAGAGAATGTCTGCATATTTTGTGCCTACTATTACATTGGATACGTCTTATGCCCATAGACACAATTTAACCTGCATGTTAACTGACATTGAAAAGAAGTTTGTGGATCAGATAGAAGATCGACATAGGCAGACTTTATTTAGACCAGATCCGAAGCACAAAGTGATCCCATGGACACAGGAGGAATTTGATCATAAGGCAAAGGGAAGTTCTGGTCCAATAGCTTTAGACTTCCAGCAGAAAGGGAGTCTGTGCATTAGACACCCGTCTACATATTATGACAAAATATTTGTGGGTGAGAGCGATTGTGAACACATTTTCTTGATTGAGGAATCCATTAGAAAGGCGCTGTTGGATAAATTGACCATAGTGCCAAATGTATATTTTGTGTGCGGTAAAAATGCTTATGTGAAATTGCCCAAAAATTGGTATGGGACATGTTATTTGGCTGTGGTATTTCCCAAGATCTTTCATGTGGATGATTTATGGCCATTGGAAGGGAAGAGATCTCACAGAGGAAAACGTGGTGCAAGTGCGGGAGAAATTATTGGGGATGTATTTGGAGATATGATACCTAGTTTGGGTGTGATTTTGAATGATGTGAAGATTAGAAAGCTGGCAACTCTAGTAGATAAACTCTCTGTGAATACGGCCCAAATCCTATTACTTGTTGATGGGGAGATGGTCTCAATAAGGGCTATGGTCCTTCAAAATCGTCTTGCTCTAGCTGTGCTGTTAGCAAAAGCTGGAGGAGTCTGTAAATTATTGAAAGTTCAACAGTGCTGTACTTATATTCCTGACAATAGTCGGGATATAAGGAAGTACATTAGCAATATTTCAGAGATACATCAAGATTTACGTGATCTAGCTGCTGATGGACTCTGGGAACAACTTGGCAAGGGATTTGGCAAGATAGGAAGCTGGTTTGGAAGTTTGGGACAAGGAATAATGGGATACATCTTGAAACCTATTATAATAGCTGTCATTTGTATAATTGTACTGTTGGGAGTCATTAAGGCTTACAAATGGCAAAGGGCATGACATGCTGAGAGTTCTTCGAAAAAGCGAGAGCAGCAATTAGAACGACTGCAGGACAGTCATTATCTGCACCTTAAAGGATTGGAAAGATTTAGACAGGGACGGCAAGCTACAACCTCTGTTTAGGTCGGTCTCTTCTACAAGGAGAAACTTATGAGAGGGTAAAAAGGTTGGTGTTATGACACTAGTCATAAGAGGGGGGAACTGATAGAGCGCTTACAGCACTCTAAATTGTAGGGGTGCACTATACTCCCGATATAAACGCACTTATATGTATTTTTGTCGTGTGCAGTGTTTTATGATTATTAAGAGGCATTTATTCACGTCATATTAGTATTAAAATGAAGTGAGCACGTTTAAGTAGGATTTGCGTGTATTAGAAAACATAATTCCTGTATGTGTAATGTGCAGGATGACATTATACTCCTATAATGTAACCATGTTTAGTTTAAATTACCCGGTTTGTAGGCCTAAATTGCAGATTGTTTTGAGTTTCGTTTCTCCTTGGTTGCTCAAGAATTAATTAAATAAATGCTATTGTGCTCGAAGACAGTATGTTCTCATCCTACTGCAGGTGCAGGATTCCGACCTCGTTATTCTTAGATTTAAGGAGATACCCGGAATGTCTTTGAAAAACACTGCGAGGCGAGAAGGGAGGACTCCTTTCGTGACTGGCCTATCTGGGAGCCAAGGCCACTGGAAGAAGAGTCGACTTAATTAAGGCTTCTGTGGAAACTTACTGAAAAAATGTTGCAAGTGGAAAAGTTTAACACATGACGTATTGTGGGTTGAACATTGTCTTTTTGTATGATGCGCAGGGACAGATTCGGCGGACTTCTACCAGCTTTCGGAGGAGAAGGAGCATCTTAGAGCGAGCTCCATAGCTTTAAGCTATCAGACCCATTTGACGTGAGTACTTCTTAAGAAGTCAACACGTGCTGACACCTTTGGGAGATGATACAAGGGAGATAGGTAGGATCCTCATTGAGAGCAGAGTAGGGAAAGATTTTGCTCCTTCTTAAATGAAAAGAGAATTGGACTCCGCTTCTATTCTTTGCTGTATTTTGATTTTGGAGTTCATCATATTATGCCTTCTGTGCCGAATGACTTATATTCGTAAAATCGGCTCTGTATTGATTTTCCTGTACCTATATACTTTGATATTCAGGTGTGTTTATATTCAATTATTTTTGGCCTTATAATAAATTCACCAAACTGAACTTCGGAGTCTATGGTCTATTACAGCATGACTAAATCGAAAATATAATCTTGAATTGTTTTTCTCCCCTCTACCACTTTTAGTAGGCAAATAAAAGACCATCTGCATTAAATTTAGTAGGGAAAAGTAGGAGTAAAGGTTGGCGTAATCACAACCAACATCCCCCCGCAGACAAAGCTGCTGTCTGTGCTGCACCTGTTGGCTCCTGGTACCTTCCAACCAACATCTGCTAGAGTTGGAGGAGTCTCACAGCCAGCCCCATCAAACTCCCTCACACATGTCAAGGATGCATGTCCACAAAAGCAATGGCGGGCCCCTGTAGCCGCACCACACGACAGTTCTAATTCGCAGTGTACCTGCGCAACCAACCCCAACGCCAGCCATGCTAGACGCTTCCGTGCCCCAGACCCAGGATCATAGTAAACGTAATGTGGGTGCACCAGGTCATAAAGTCCAGTAGTCAACAGTAGTGCAAAAACAGAACTTTATTACAAATACACAAACAAACAAAACGAAAAGCTCAGCCAACGCATTCCATTCCAACGGGGAACTTCAACAGGGCAACGTGTCTCCAGAAACCTGTGGGAGAAATGGTGACAATGGTCAAACTCCCGTATAGTCACATGCCTAATCTGGTACAGTGTACTGCACTTGGACAAACCGGAATGCTCACAGGCATGACAAATCATGCATGAGAAGACCGTAACAGAAGTTTGTGTGGCCGTAACCGTTGTAGGAATGAAAAGGAAGGTAACGACCACACGAACTGCTGTTACGGTCACATCATGCAGGACTCATCATACCTGAAAGCATCACGGTGTGTGTCAGCTCGATACCCCTGCCCCTCACTCCACCCACACTGCGCAGGAACAACTTGAGACCACGCAAGGGAACTACGACATAGCTGGCGTCACGCACGTGTTGGGGGCAATTCACAGCACACGTGTACGACTAGTGCCCCCTGCCGACACTGCACACAATCACCGCAACAGCAACCACACGCATGCCATCAATGTGCAGACAAAAGTGGACCACCGTGGCCTGTCCACCAATGTCGTCGCAAACTCCCCAGGCAGTCTGCATGATTCCCACTTGTTCGCAGGTCCGCCACCAACCAGCACTTTGAGGATGGCCCCCATGGAAGTGCACTGCCCATCGGCAAGTACCAACTGAACACACCACGCACCTCAACTCCACAATTCCCCAACTCACAACTGTGGGAATGCACATGTCACAAATCCACCACTAAAGTGACTACTGCGTGTGTCTCAGTCTCCGCCATAACCTGTTCATAGGCCTACACACACATGGCCGACCACCTTCAAAGGGCAGATTCACACTGGAGATGAGGTGGCTACGTCCCAAAACAACCCGCGCACATCACGTCATCGGATGCAGGGTCGTGTCAGCCAGGGCAGCGCCCCCCCAGCCACGAGGCCGCCGCCGTGACCGGTGGTGCCTGCGTGATCCTGTGTGCATGCTGCACCCCAGCCCTGGTCCCAAGGCCGCCCCGCCGCCCAGCGATGACTGCCTGCCCCTGCGCACCCAGGCCTCGATGCTCACCTGCCGCCACTGGCGTGTCTCCATGAGGGCCCTCCATGTGCTGGTGCAACCTCCTCAGCCGGACGCTGGATTCCGCATCACAGGCCCCCAGCGGCCCCGCAACGTGGAGTCATATGTGTGCCGACTGCTGCCTTCGGCGTGCACCATGGTCCAGCAGGGCTCACAATTCAAATTGAAGCACGATTATCAGGACGGCTCATCGAGGCCTACGCATCATCGCAGTCTGTACACCCGCTCAGCTCTTCAGGTGGATCGAACTCAGTGCACCTCAAGTCATCGCCATGTGGTGGTAGGCCCGGGCCGGACTCTGGGCCTCGTGTGCCACTACCTCAGTGCGCCACGAGTCACCGTCCAGCCTCCAGACCTACTGCATCATTGCAGACTGTACACCCGCTCAGCGCTTCATGTGCCACTAACCCTGTGCAACTCAAGTCGTCGTCCCGTGGCGGTGGGCCCCTGCCAGCCGCAGTGCAGTGGGTGCCACTAACCCTGTGCAACTCAAGTTGTCGTCCCGTGGCGGTGGGCCCCTGCCAGCCGGAGTGCAGCAGGTGCCACTAACCCTTTGCAACTCCCGCCTTTTTGAACCCCGTCGGCTCCTGCGGGACGCTTCTGTGGGGGCGGCGGCCCGAACATGGGGAAGGCTGACCCCAAGCAACCCAAGCTGGCCTTCGATCAGCGCAGGCAGACACGACAGGATGGGGCGGCCATGGACACTGGTGACCCTACCGTCCAGACCGAAGCCAGTCCGACAAGAGAGGACAATTTAAAGGCCATCATGTTAGATGTGAAATCGACTGTAACTGGTATTGCTACCCAGCTTGACCAACTGTCCGCCCGGCTGGACGCTGTTAAAACCCGGGTCGACTCGCACGATGCGCGGCTGGCTCAGGTGGAGGCGAGAATCTCAGATGCTGAAGATGCTGCGACGCAAGACCATCACAAGCTACTTCAAAAGGACAAAGTTCTCGAGCTGATCAGGAACAAGAATGAGGCTCTCGTAGGAGCAACCTCTGCATCAGGGGCGTGCCCGAATCCTCCAACATCTCCAAAATGGAGGACTTCATCGAGCAACTTCTTCAAGACCTGTTTGGCGATGTTCTTTCCCCTGTCTTTATTGTTGAGCGTGCTCACCACTCCCTTGGCCCTCGACCGGCCCCTGGCCTGCCAGCTCGCCCGATAATCGCCAAACTGTTAAACTTCAGGGACCGGGATGCGGTTCTCCGAGCGGCCAGGGAGAAGGGGGAAATTCGACACCAGGGGAACTCTCTTGCCTTTTTTCCGGATTACACAGTGGCGGTGCAGGCTGCCCACTGTGAGTTCCTCCCGGCCAAGCGTCTGCTCCAGAAACATGACATTTCCTACTCATTGGTGTACCCTGCTAAACTGCGAGTGAAGTAGGGCTCCCAAGTGCATGTCTTCATGGAGCCAAAAGCGGCACTGGCCTACGCCAAGAAACTCGACAAGCCACAGCGCCTTTCTCCATCCAGTTCCCAGTCTGCTGCTGATGGCAATCTAAGTGACAATGACTGATTCTCGCCTCCCACATTGGTTTTGTGTTGTTTGTATGTTTTGGTACAATACCACTTTTCCTTGCCTGCTTACCACTTGCGTTTATAGTCGCGCCTGTTACCACTCCATTTCGCTGCTCTCATGCCAGCCTGCCTTGGGATCTAGGTGCCTCCTCTGGTTGTGAGATTACTCCCTATTCTTAAATCACTGGCTTCCCCTTTCCCTCTCTCCTCACACAACCGAATTTGGCTCTCACCCTTAACTACCTACTGCCCCACCTGCCTTCAGGTGACGTGCTCCCGCAGCGCGTGTGCCCCGCTGTTCTCCTAAGTTACAATTGTGGTCCGCAATGTCTTACGGCTTGGCCACCCTGTCCTTATGGCAGGGGTGTATGCCAGGCGGAACCATGCCTCCACGGGATAATTCCCCTCTTAGTCTCTGAACTCCCCCTTCCCAGTTGGTGTTCCCTTGGGTGGGTGGGGTTGGTTCCTCAACCTAATTGGGGGGTTGGTGTGGGAGGTGGGGAGGTGGTTTCAGGGGGGTCGCTGCCTCCACTTCGAGGCCTGATGTTTGTTCTGCTTTATGATGTTTTCTGTAATTTGTCACTTGCTTTCTTTAATTCTGCACTGCACATCCATTCCTTAGTGTTTACATCTCTCATTGCGCATCTGTCCACATCCGTCATTCGCCTCCTTAGTATAGCGACATGACGGACACCAGACTCTGGACCTGGAATGTCCGTGGTCTCAATGACCATCGCAAAGCTCGCCTAGTACATGCTCACCTTATCCGCCACAAGGTTGACATCTGTTTCCTCCAGGAGACCCACCTGCAGCCCGCCACATCCTCCAGGCTTAATTCCAGACATTGGGGGGAAATTCACTCCTCTTTCTACTCCAACTACTCTCGCGGAGTATCCATCCTCATGCGCAGAGGGCTTCCCTGGCATACCTCTCAGGTCATCACGGATCCTGGAGGACGCTTTGTTATCTTGCGCTGCACTCTCCTGGCCCAACCCCTGATCCTTGCAGCGATATATGGTCCCAATTTTGACGACCCCGACTTTTTTGCGCTGGTGTGGCAGCACATCTCTTCCCTGGGCCCTGCTGCGCTGTTTTGGGGGAGCGACTTTAACATTACTCCTTCCGCCACCCTCGACCGCTCTGGACCTCATACTTTGCACCCACGCGCCACCTCTCTTCTGCACTCCTTACTAACCGATAATTCACTGCTCGATGCGTGGCAGCATACCCGCCCGGAGGCACGCGAGGGCACATGTGTGACGGGCTCTCGGGGCTGTTGGTCCCGCTTGGATCTCTGGATCACCACTCAGGACACCTTTGCATGGGTCACCTCTCTGACCATGGGTACCCTCTCTGACCACGTTCCTGTGCGTCTCTGCATACATCCCCCGCACTCTCCGCGCCGTAAGTTTGCCTGGCGGCTGCCCCCCATTGAGCTCCGGGATTCTGTCTTTTGCGATGAGATTCAAACCGCCATCACAAACTACTTTGACCTTAACGCCGGCACCGTCGACTCCCCTTCCACGCTGTGGGAAGGGTTTAAAGTGGTTATCCGTGGCGAATGCATTTCCAAGCAGTCCGACGTACTGCGCTCTATTCGCAGAGCTCTTGAGCGGCTGGAGGGGTAGATCAAAGCTCTGGACTCCTTGCATTCTCTCGACCCCTACCCCGACACCCTTGCGCAGCTCAGGAGCAAACTTACCGATTTTAACGACAAAGCCACCAGAGAGCTTTCTTTTTTGGGCAGGGAGGCGAGGGCACGTCGCTTTGGTGAGGGCGATCGCCCTGGCAAGACTCTAGCTAATCTTCTGCCGCAGCCTCATGCTGCCTCTTATATCACTGCTCTTCAGGACGGAGGTCCGGAAAGAACAGCCTCTCCCGAGGAGGTCGCGGCTAGGTTCACGGCCTTCTATTCTCAACTCTACACTGCGGGGACTGCGCCATCGCGCGACATCCTTGATCAATACTTTGACACTCTTGAACTCCTTTGGCTGGGCAACAGCCACCGGGAATATCTTGATGAGCCCTTTTCTAAGGAGGAGATCCTGGCGGCTATTAACAGCTTACCGGGTGATAAGGCTCCTGGCTCCGACGGACTGCCTGCGTCCTTTTATAAAGCCTCCTGGTCCCGCACCTCGCCGCTATGTATAACGAACCCCTCAAGTGCGGCCATTTTCCTCCTTCGCTTCGCGAGGCCCTGCTAACGCTTCTCCTTAAGCCGGACAAGTCCCCCGAGCTCCTTGATTCTTACTGCCCTCTGTCTCTCATCAATACCGACAACAAGATCTTCGCCAAGCTACTAGCTTCCCGCCTTCTCCCTCTCATGCCCCTGATAGCTCGTCCGGACCAATCCGGCTTCATCTCCGGCCGCGCCACATCACATAATCTCCGGACCATATTTGCCGTTCTTCATCAGATCAACCCCACTCTCTCTGCCGTGGCCGCCCTTCTGGACGCTACCAAAGCTTTCGATACTCTCGAGTGGCCCTTCCTCTTATACCTTCTCCCTCGCTTGGGCTTTAGCCCGTTTTTTTTGCACAAAGTCCAGCTTCTCTACACTCTTCCCACAGCCCGCCTTCGGATCAATGGTCAAATCACAGAGCCCATTCCCATTGCCAGGGGCACAAGGCAGGGGTGTCCACTCTCACCCATGCTCTTCGCTATTGCCCCTCGCCGCCAGGCTCAGGCAACATCATACCCAGAGGGGTCTTGGCTTCGCAGCACGCACCTTGGTCGTCTCCATGTATGCGGATGATGTCACACTCTATGTCTGCCATCCCCAGGAGAATCTCGGCCCCATGGTCCGCGAGGTGGTGCGTTTCGGGGGTCTGTCCGGCATCCAGGTTAACTGGGGTAAGTCCATTCTTTTCCCCCTCACGGACGCCACTGTCCCCTTCACACCAGACTACCCGTTTGTATGGGCGTCGGGACCCACTAGATATCTGGGCATCTGGCTCAGCAGGGACGTGGACGAACTTTGGAAGGTGAATTTCGGCCGGGCAGTGGACTGGTTGGAGTCCAAGATTCACCTCTAGCGTCGACTGCCTCTATCCCTTGCGGGACGCATAGCCATAGCCAAGATGGTGGTGCTACTGAAGTTCTTGTACCTTTTCTTGAATATCCCCATCCCTCTTACGGTTCACTTTTTTCTCAGACTCCGCTCACTCATCATCACCCTTGTCTGGGCTGGGCATCAGCCCAGGATCGCATATGACGCTCTCACACTTCCCTTATCATGCGGCGGCCTAGGTGCTCCAGATTTCAAACTATACACCCTTAGCGCCCAAGCCATCTTCCTCCACTTCTGGCTGCACCCAACGCCTTTTCAGCCCCACGTGGCGGTGGAGGCCGACCTTGCTGCCCCCTGGCCGCTTCTGACTGCTCTCTTTGTCCCTGCAAACCCCCCGCGTGGCGAAATTGACACAGTGGAGACCTTACGTTGGGCCTGGGACGGACTCCGGAGATCTCTAGCATGCTCTCAGCAGATGCTATGCCCATCATGCAACATCCGTCGCTCCCCCCCTTGCGGACTGCCGGAATGGTGAATCGCACGACTCGGTTGGGTCTGGCCACGGTGTTGGACCTTTACCCTAACAATACCTTTTTCTCCCTCGCTGCCGACTCCGGCCCCATGGACACTCTGTTGTATTACCAACTTAGAGTCTCTTGTAGGGAGCTTCATCCTACGTTTCCGCAGCCTCCACCCTCGATGACTGTCCTTAATTTTGTATTCACATCAAGCTCTCCTTCTAAGTTGGTCACCAAGATTTACGCTCTTGCACTAGCCGCATCTCCGATCTCTGCCGACCGTGCTCGCGTTGCTTGGGGGGAGGACTTGGGTGCCGATCTCTCTCGGGAGGTCTGGTTGTACTGCTGCAATCAGACTAAACGTCTGTCCCCTAACTACCGCCTGCGCCTCATACATTTTAAATATTTGCATAGATTATAACGCTCCCCTGCCCAGCTGCACAAAATGGGCCTCATCCCCAGTGACAGATGTTTACGGTGCTCTGCTCCTGCTGCTGACTTCTCTCACCTTGCCTGGCTGTGCCCGAGGGTCTCTGCATACTGGCGCGATGTATGCGCCGCCATCACTGAAATCACCTCCACACCGGTCGCACCTGACCCTCTGCTCTGCCTCCTTGGCTTTGTGAAATACTGCCCAATCGCCTCCCGTCGGCTGATTGCTATGTTGCTTGTTCTCGCGCGGTGCAGGGTCGCCATGCATTGGGGTCGGGGGTCTGCGCCCAAGGTTAGCACTTGGCTTGAAGACGCTGCGCGTTGTCAGACACTTCTATCAGAATTCTGGGACTTGGTGCCGGCAACCAGCTGCCCGATTGACATCTGGGGCCCTCTTGTCTCCTACCTTCTGCGCCGGAGCGCCTCGCCCTCCTCGACCTCTCCCGTGCTCCCCGCCGGCGCTTCGCCCATGGCGGCCGTTGGAGATGGCTCGTGAGGTGCAACCTCCCCATCTGTACATCCTACTGATACCCTGCACCCATCTTCACCAGCACTTTGCCTCTCATGTGCTCCTCGCTGCCCTTTCTGCTCCACTACATGCTATTTCTTTCTTTGTAATGTAAGGTGATGCTAGCGTACGGCTGTTCCTACAATGTATGTAACAGATGTGGTTCTCCCTTTCGAATGCGGACCTTCCGCCTGCATATATTGTAACTTGATGTGCAATTTTTTCAATAAAGGTTTTTTGAAAACTCCCCCAAAAAAAAACCCTGTGCAACTCAAGTCGTCGTCCCGTGGCAGTGGGCCCCTGCCAGCCGCAGTGCAGCAGGTGCCACTAACCCTGTGCAACTCAAGTCGTCGTCCCGTGGCGGTAGGCCCATGCAGGGCCGCAGGGCATCTGGAGCCACTAACTCCGTGCGCCACAAGTCATGGACCCTTAATGATTGAGCCACGTGGTGCGGACGCCATCATGTCATCTCCGGCAGTGGGGAATGTGATGTGCTAGGCCCCTTTTATTGGCAGGGTCACATGTCCTGTGATGCCTGTGCTGGATGGGTGTGGTGTGGGTGTTAACCAGCCCTCAGGGAGTGGCTGTGGCATGCTGACAACTAGACCAGGGACCAGCAGATCACTACAGGGAAGACCTGGGACATGTAGCTGTGTCGTCACCCCCTGTGAGCGTAAGCGGAGTGGGCTGGGCTGGGCTGGCGTATGCCAGTCCAGCGTAGGTGTGTGAACAATGAGCACGGGGCTCTGGACGTGGTTCAGTTCTGGCCTCGACAAGGAAGTAACCAATGCGTGTGTCTCCGTTGTAGTGTCTGCGCCACACGGACCACAATCGGCAATGTTGCACCCTGTGACCCAAGCCCAACAACATGTGCAAAATGGATGTGAGGGGGAATCAGTGACCCTACATTCATCCATACTGTCATACTTGAAGGATCATAGACATGACACATCTGTGTGAATTTGAATGTTTTATTCACATCCAGTGGAGTGTTGCAGCTGGAGCAGTACAGGGCCATGCACACCCCACTTGACATTGTTGCCCCGTGGAGGGCCAGCCAGAGTCCATTAGGGAAGGACAAGTTCATCGGAAGAGGAAGAGTTCAGTCCGCAGTCTGATTGCTGTGTCATTGGTAACCAAACAGAATATGGCAGTCCATGTCGAGGTCCAAGGTGAGTGCCGCAGAGTGTATCGGGGGACAGTGGAAGGTGATGATGCAAAGGGCTGAACCTAGCTGAAACAGGCCATATGGCGGAGATGAATGCTACCGCTTCCTCATTACCACAACGGCAGTCTCATCCACATCATCATCCTCTGATGTGTGATGTGCCTCACCTGTGGGTGTTAGTGTTTTGGCTGCAACACTGTGTGGCACTGACACATCAGGGGCCAGAGGTGGATTGTCGGCCGCACTGTGTGGCAGTGACACATCAGGGGGCAGAGATGTGGTTGGTGTAGGAGCAGCAGCATTCATCTGCGCCAGGCCTTGTGGCAGCAATGCCATGATGAGGATCTGCAGGGCATGGAAGATCCCAGCTACATCTCGCTGATGTGCAGCCGTGGCAGCCATCCTTTCCGCCTCCATCCGCACCGAGTCCTCCATGAGCCTCCGCATGTGTCCCAACTCACGGCTGAGATCGCTGGAGCCACTCTGACTAGACAGGTGTTCTTGTCTCCGAGTCATGACTCCAGCGATGTCAGCCATGGCTCATTGGAGACCATGCAGCGGACTGTGGGTGTCCGTTAGGACTGTAAGTGGTCCCTGATGGGATGTAGACACCCATGGATGGCATCAAGTTTGGCTGCCTTGAGGTCGAACTCCACCCGCACCTGCTCAGCCATCTCCTTCTGGCCCTCCAACACACGGCGTTGAAATGCCATGTGTTGGTCGTGGGGATCCTGGGAGACAGCCGGGGTGGTGGGTGCTTCCTGCTGTGTGGTCTGTGCAGGGGGTGGGGTCTCCTCGATGCAGCTGGGCTGTCCTGCTCCTGGAGGTGGGGTGCCGAAGCTGTCCATGAGCTCTTGGAGGGCGTCGGTGTCGAAGGTGGGGAGGTCCTCCTCGTCATCAGTGAGGAGGTGTTTGGTCTGCTCTGCAGGAAGTGATGATTCTCCCTCTGCAATGTAAAGGGGAGATGCAGTTTAATAGTGTGTTCCATGTATGTTCACGCATTGGCCAAGTTTCCAAACAGACTGCATGACAATGTACATTGTGACTGTTTAGGAGGAGCTGCCTATTTGAAGCGGGACAGTGGACATTTGTGCACCATCTGGGATGTGGGGTTGTACTTGTCCATTATCATGTCACAGTTTCCTTCTATGCCAAATGTGATTGGCCAGTTTCTACACACAAGCGGCAGCAGTTGTGTCCTCTGTTCTGTTGTGAAAGTGTTGCAGTTTGTACCACATTGTTGTCAATGTTGATGTACTCTGATTCTTGTGTGTGTGCTGTATTGTGGGAGAGTCGCCCCTGCAGCTCAGACTTTGCTTGGCCTTCTCCCTTTCAGACGGTGTGCCTTTGACTTCTGTGCTTATGCAGTGCTGCGATGTTGCATACTTGGGTAAATTGGGCTCTTGGTGGGAGTTGGGACTCTTGGGCATGGTTTGTCCGCAGATGTCTTGTTGCCATCAGGGGTTGTTTGTGCACGTGGATGTGTCAGTGTGTGACCTGCTCCTTTCCGGATGTGGACCTCACTCCGCCACCTCGGTGTCGTGGCGTGCAACATGTCATGATGAGTGGCCTGCAGACATGCTCATCGTCATGCAGTGTCACTTGCATTGTCAGTGGGGCTCACTGATCCACAGCTTTGCTGGGTTCAGCACATGTGGCATCAAGCCAAACTTGATGCCATACGTGGGTGTCTAAGTCCCATCAGGGACCACTTACAGTCCCTAACGGACACCCACAGTCCGCTCCATGCTCTCCAACGATCCATGGCTGACATCGCTTGAGTCATGATACTGAGACAAGAACAACTGTCAAGTCATAGTGGCTCCAGCGATGTCAGCCGGGAGTTGGGACAGATGCGGCGGCTCATGGAGAACATGGAGCGGATGACGGCGGAAAGAATGGCTGACACGGCTGAACACCAGCGAGATGTGGCTGGGACCTTCCATGCCCTGCAGCACATCATCATGGCATTGCTGCCTCAAGGCCTTGCGCTGGTGAATGCTGCTGCTGCTTCTACATCCACATCTCCGCCCCCTGATGTGTCAGTTTGGATTTTCATTGCCGTCCCGGTAATGTTATCGCGGACATTTTGCGCGTTATCGGGAGACTATCGCATGTTACCACCGTGTTGAAAATACGACGTTAACACGGAGTTGTTTTCCCGCAATAGACGGCGATATGTAAAATTGCGTTAACCTATTTTGGCAATTTTTATTGCACGTTCTTGTGAATATCCCCCCATGTGTTTGGAAATTAATGCAAAGCTCATAGCAAATTAACTGTGGGGTTTGAAATAATGTCCGTAGCATGCAAATAGTTATTTAAATTGTAATTTCAGAAAACAGTAATATTTTTACTACTCCTTGTGACGATATTTGGGATAGATGGGTTGTCTGCATTTGAAACATGGAGGTGGAGGGGATTAAATTTGGAAATAAGTTTGTCATCTGAGTTCCTTCTTATTGAATTACTGGTGCAGGCAGGAGGTGCAACTAGATAACAAAGTCATATAATTATATTGGATTTCAAGTGTATCTTGGAACTGAATGATTTCCTCATGGCCCTATTTTTGCAGGATTAGTTATTGTTGCCTTTCGGGGCGATTGCTACTGTCGTAAACTCCCACACTGTCGTATAAATCAAGTCTTGGTATTGTTTTACTGACTAGTACACCGAGGAAACACTAAAATTGTTTTCACAGAAAACATTAGCAGTAAAAACTAATTGAAGGTGCAGGAATACCTACCCCTGATGCTCAGAAAAATAGTACATTTTCTTACAGGTGGTGCACAAATGTAGGAAAGGTTAATCAAATGTTTCTTTAATGGCTCGAAGGGGAGCTATGCTACCACGGTGAAGTAAGGATTCCAACAATCTCGTGTTTTTAAAGGAATATTGAGCAGGTAATGGAATTTTCAGAGCTGTAACACCTGTGCAACTTCATGGAACATCAATTTGTTCAGCCGTTTATTTGAATATTGGATTGTGATAAGAAGCGCACGCAGCTGTGTGTAAGGAATATTTCTTGCTGCAAAGAGTTCAGACAAGTAGCAACCCCAGCAATCCACAGAAAGTATTTTGATACTCTTTCAAATTCTTGCTTTATTCTTCAAAACGGCAAGGAACTGCACAGCACAGGATTTCTTGTGAATTTCGAAAAACGCCAGTGGGTGGCTATTTTTAAGATGCGCGATAAATCGTATAAAGAACATGGGGGCATATTAGCAAGACCCACGTTAAAATTATCGCCGTTTTAGCGGCAGGAAACTGCCGCTAAAACGGCGATAATGGGCTTGCTAATATGCGTTATAGAATTCCAATTGAAGCCCAGGTTAGATGTGCAGGACATCTAACCTGGGCTTCTATTGGAATTCCATAACGCATATTAGCAAGCCCATTATCGCCGTTTTAGCGGCAATTTCCTGCCGCTAAAACGGCGATAATTTTAACGTGGGTCTTGCTAATATGCCCCATGATGTGGAAAGGAATTTTGCTGACGGGGTAAAAATCAATATTAGGTTATTAACAAGTGCAGCATACTACACCTGCATTTAGGGGGTAGAATGAATGTAGAGATAGTTATAAAATATTGAAAGATGAAAAGGCCTCATTCACAATGCTTTTTCATCATCATCATAGAAAACTTTATTTCGGTCATACGACCATAAAAGTGCAAATGCAATACAGCTCAAATAAATAGAATAAAATCTAAAAATGGACTTTAGTAGCATACTAAAAATGTCAGTTGAGCAATAATCTATAGTACAATAAATATATAGATTAGCCACATAGGGGCATATTCTCAAGAACGTGCGATAATCATCTCCAAAATAGGTTAACGCAATTTTTCATATCGCCGTCTATCGCGGGAAAATAACTCTGTGTCAACGTCGTATTCACAACACGGCGGTAACATGCGATAGTTACCCGATAACTCCTCAAATGTCCGCGATACAACTACCGAGATGGCGATAAAAGAGGAAACCCGAACGCGAAAAAAGATGCAATGGGCCTAACCGCGATAGAAAAATCGGCGACAAGCAGCGCCAGGCTTGCAATTCCCACGTCAGGCAGGAAAAATCACCATAAAAGCAGCAAAAAAAAACCCCCCAAAAAAACATAACAACTGCGAAGCACAATGGAGGCAGCCGGAGCAAGTACAGAGGACAACCCGAACCCCTCAAGCCCCATGGAGGACCAGCCTGGGACCTCGGGGTCAGGGAAGGGCAAGGAGAAGAAGAAGAGGAAGACGCGGTTCAGTCCACAGGAAAACAGGATCCTGATTACGGAGGTGATAGAACACCATCAACAACTGTTCATCACCTCCACTGTGTCATTGGCAAACAAAAAATGGAACATGGCAGTCCATCGTGGACAAGGTGAAGTACTGGGTTTTATTGGACCCAGCGGTGCCAGGGAACACACCCAATGACCTCGAGTTCTTCCTGTCTCAGACTACAGAAACACAGAGTCTTCTTGGTGGCTTCAAAGATCAATTTATTGGCTGCAGCCAGCAACAGGTATCCTATAAGTACAACAATGTGTATGTTCTCAGGAGACTGCCTTCTCATGGAAACCAGCTATCTCTTTTATACAGAATATTATGCTTTAGGCAAACATTCCTTATTTTTACAGTGGGTCATTCACATATTTCTTACAACAAAAAAAAGACAGATTCATGATGACAAGCCCATTTTCAGTTTGTCCAGCCCACAACCAAATACCCAGTGAGGCCCAACACCTGCAACAGATATAATCTGGACCCCTAATAAAACCGGGCACCTCCTCCTCGTAAAGCAGGTCATAAAGAAAGAGCAGTGACAGGTGTGAATAAGATTTAGATATAGATGTGTGCAATGAAGGGTTTATGGCATGCTGCACCTGGGCCCCTAATCTCGATCGGCCACTGGGAACTAAAACTGGCCGAACAGGTTCTGGCTCTGGACAGTGGAGTCAGCTTGCCCAGGTCACTGAAAGTGTACGTGTCCCCTAAGGTGCGTTTTGGCTTGAGACATTGCCTTATGTGAGGGCAACCACAAAATGGCTGCCGTACACAAAATGGAACCCGAGGGTTCACAAGGGAATCGTTAATATTAGAGTGATCCCGTCACTCGAATATGACGCAAATACTCAGATATAGCATACCTGTCATTACCGGTCTGCTGATACCAAAATCGTCATGTTACAATGATGTTAATGACACAGGTCCAGAATTTTCAGTACCACAAAGGTGAATGCAGTTGGAGTGCTGAGGAGGACAATGGACAAGGTCAAGAGGCGCTGGAATGATGTGAAGCGCAAAACCAAGCTGAAACTCGCAAACAACCGCAAAGCAGCAATGCAGACTGGGGGTGGGAGCCTTGCGCCACAGGAGGAGCTGGATGAGATGGAGGAAATGGTGTCCACAGTCATCAGTGTGGAGATGGTGGCAGGAGTCGGGGGACCGGACACTGCTCAACATGACCTGACACAACAGCAACAGGGTGAGCAACCACCAGGGACTGGGGGGACGGGGGGAGATGGGCACAATGGCACACATGCACAATGAAGTAATAGCACACTGCACAACCACAATGACTCTGGATCATGTCCCTGATCTCCTTGCCATACTGCAGCACACATAGAAACAGCAAGTTGTCCCCCGTCCACAATGTGCCCAGAGGGCCCCCCTCCACACATCACCAATCTCACAACAAACCCATGCACATGTGCTGAACCCAGCAAAGCTGTGGATCAGTGAGCCCCACTGACAATGCAAGTGACACTGCATGACGATGAGCATGTCTGCAGGCCACTCATCATGACATGTTGCACGCCACGACACCGAGGTGGCTGAGTGTGGTCCACATCCGGAAAGGAGCAGGTCACACACTGACACATCCACGTTCACAAACAACCCCTGATGGCAACAAGACATCTGCGGACAAACCATGCCCAAGAGTCCCAACTCCCACCAAGAGCCCAATTTACCCAAGTATGCAACATCGCAGCACTGCATAAGCACAGAAGTCAAAGGCACACCGCCTGAAAGGGAGAAGGCCAAGCAAAGTCTGAGCTGCAGGGGCGACTCTCCCACAATGCAGCACACACACAAGAATCAGAGTACATCAACATTGACAACAATGTGGTACAAACTGCAACACTTTCACAACAGAACAGAGGACACAACTGCTGCCGCTTGTGTGTAGAAACTGGCCAATCACATTTGGCATAGCAGGAAACTGTGACATGATAATGGACAAGTACAACCCCACATCCCAGATGGTGCACAAATGTCCACTGTCCCGCTTCAAATAGGCAGCTCCTCCTAAACAGTCACAATGTACATTGTCATGCAGTCTGTTTGGAAACTTGGCCAATGCGTGAACATACATGGAACACACTGTTAAACTGCATCTCCCCTTTACATTGCAGAGGGAGAATCATCACCTCCTGCAGAGCAGACCAAACACCTCCTCACTGATGACGAAGAGGACCTCCCCACCTTCGACACCGACGCCCTCCAAGAGCTCATGGACAGCTTCGGCACCCCACCTCCAGGAGCAGGACAGCCCAGCTGCATCGAGGAGACCCCACCCCCTGCACAGACCACACAGCAGGAAGCACCCACCACCCCGGCTGTCTCCCAGGATCCCCACGACCAACACATGGCATTTCAACGCCGTGTGTTGGAGGGCCAGAAGGAGATGGCTGAGCAGGTGCGGGTGGGGTTCGATCTCATGGCAGCCAAACTTGATGCCATCCATGGGTGTCTACGTCCCATCAGGGACCACTTACAGTCCTAACGGACACCCACAGTCCGCTCCATGGTCTCCAACGAGCCATGGCTGACATCGCTGGAGTCATGACTCGGAGACAAGAACACCTGTCTAGTCAGAGTGGCTCCAGCGATCTCAGCCGTGAGTTGGGACACATGCGGAGGCTCATGGAGGACTCGGTGCGGATGGAGGCGGAAAGGATGGCTGCCACGGCTGCACATCAGCGAGATGTAGCTGGGATCTTCCATGCCCTGCAGATCCTCATCATGGCATTGCTGCCACAAGGCCTGGCGCAGATGAATGCTGCTGCTCCTACACCATCCACATCTCTGCCCCCTGATGTGTCACTGCCACACAGTGCGGCCGACAATCCACCTCCGGCCCCTGATGTGTCAGTGCCACACAGTGCTCCAGCCAAAACACCAACACCCACAGGTGAGGCACATCACACATCAGAGGACGATGATGTGGATGAGACTGCCGTTGTGGTAATGAGGAAGCGGTAGCATTCATCTCCGCCATATGGCCTGTTTCAGCTTGGTTCAGCCCTTTGCATCATCACCTTCCACTGTCCCCCGATACACTCTGCGGCACTCACCTTGGACCTCGACATGGACTGCCATATTCTGTTTGGTTACCAATGACACAGCAATCAGACTGCGGACTGAACTCTTCCTCTTCCGATGAACTTGTCCTTCCCTAATGGACTCTGGCTGGCCCTCCACGGGGCAACAATGTCAAGTGGGGTGTGCATGGCCCTGTACTGCTCCAGCTGCAACACTCCACTGGATGTGAATAAAACATTCAAATTCACACAGATGTGTCATGTCTATGATCCTTCAAGTATGACAGTATGGATGAATGTAGGGTCACTGATTCCCCCTCACGTCCATTTTGCACATGTTGTGGGGCTTGGGTCACAGGGTGCAACATTGCCGATTGTGGTCCGGGTGGCGCAGACACTACAACGGAGACACACGCATTGGTTACTTCCTTGTCGAGGCCAGAACTGAACCACGTCCAGAGCCCCGTGCTCATTGTTCACACCCCTACGCTGGACTGGCATACGCCAGCCCAGCCCACTCCGCTTATGCTCACAGGGGGTGACGACACAGCTACATGTCCCAGGTCTTCCCTGTAGTGATCTGCTGGTCACTGGTCTAGTTGTCAGCATGCCACAGCCACTCCCTGAGGGCTGGTTAACACCCACACCACACCCATCCAGCACAGGCATCACAGGACATGTGACCCTGCTAATAAAAGGGGCCCACCACAGCAAATCCCCCACTATCGGAGGTGACATGATGGCGTCCGCATCCACGGAACTCAATCATGAGGGGTTCGTGACTTGCCTTGCACAGAGTTAGTGGCACCCGATGGCCTGCATCCGGCACGGGCCTACCGCCATGTGGCGATGACTTGTGTTGCACTGAGTTAGGCCCACCTGAAGAGCTGAGCGGGTGTGCAGCCTGCGATGATGCGTTGGCCCCGATACGGCGTCCAGCAAATCAAGACTCGAATTGAATTGTGAGCCCTGCTGGACCGCAGTGTACGTGCAGGCAGCAGTCAGCACACACATGACTCTGCAGTGCGGTGCCGCAGGGTGCGCTGGGGGCCTGTGGCGTGGAATCCAGTGATCGGCTGAGGAGGTTGCACCGGCACGTGGAGGGCCCTCTTGGAGACACGCCTGTGGCGGCAGGTGAGCATTGAGGCCTGGGTGCGCAGGGGCGGGCAGTCATCGCTGGGTGGCGGACCGGTCTGGGGACCTGGGCTGGGGTGCAGCAGGCGCACAGGATCGCGCAGGCACCACCGGTCACGGTGGCGGCCTCATGGTTGGGTGGGGGTGCCGCCCTGGCAGACACGACCCTGCATGCGCTGACGAGATGTGCGCGGGTTGGCTTGGGATATAGTCACCTCGTCTCCAGTGTGAATACGGCCATTGAATGTGGTCGGGCACGTGTGTGTAGGCCTATGGTCATCATATGGCGGACACAGAGACACACGCAGTAGTTACTGCGATGGCCATCCCGGAACTGGACCACGCCCAGGGCCCCGGGCTATTCATTCGCGACATACGCCGGCCAAGGCCGCTCCGCTCAGGCTTACAGGGGGGGACCACATGGCTACATGTCCAAGGTCTTCCACACTGCCTGGGGTCACCTGTTTGCGTCCACAGTCCACTACACTGCAAACACCAGCAGTAGATGTCCACATGGACATGTCTGTGCTCTGCATACTGCAGTCTGTCCAGCACATCTCCGCCACACTTGGCATTGTGTCCTTTCTTATTGCTGGGTCACTTGCCTCCTTTGCACATTCTTGGTTCCCACCTCTCCCCACATTCTGCAATTGTGTGGCAGAGGGGCTCTGCCTTTGTGGATGGTTTGTCTTCATGTCTGGCCCCTGTTACCACGGTTACTTGTGTTGTCATGTCCGGTAGTTGGGCATGTTGGTTGGCATGTTGTATGTGATTTTGTTACGTGTGCTCTCCCACAGTTGTGAGTTGTGTGATTGTGGAGTTGAGGTGTGTGGTGTGTTCAGTTAGTACTTACCAATGAGCAGTGCATTGCCATGGGTGCCATCCTGGAAGCGCTGGTTGATGATGGACTGTCGGAAGATGTATGTATCATGCACACTGCCTGTGAAGTTGGCGATGACATTAGTGAACTGTCCCCGGTGGTCCACTATCGCCTGCACATTGATGGAATGCGTGTGCTTTCTGTAGCGGTAATTGTGTGCAGGGTCGGCAGGGGGCACAAGTGGTACATGTGTACAGTCAATTGCCCCCGACACGTGCGGTAAGGCAGCAATGGCGTAATTCCCTTGCATGGTCTCCAGCTGTTCATGCACAGCGTGTGGGAAGTGAAGGTGCAGGGGTATCAGGATGATACAAACCGTGATGTTTACAGGTATGATGAATGCTGCATAATGAGACCGTAACAGATGTTTGTGTGGTCGTAACCTTCCTTTTCTTTCCTGCGGAGGTTACGGGCACACGGACTGCTGTTACAGTATATTTGGACTGGATTCATCATACCTGTATGCATTCTGATTGTCCAAGTGCAATACACTGTACCATATTACGTTTGTGACTATGAGGACGCTTGACCATTGTCACCATTTCTCCAACAGGTTTCTGACTACTGATTTCGGGATATGGGATGGTATTGGGGAGTTCTCGCAGCATTTGCAGTTTATTGGATCCACACGTTGCCCTGGTGAAGTTCCCCGTTGGGAATGGAACGTGTTGGCTGGGCTTTTCGTCTTGTTGTTTATGTATTTGTAATAAAGTTATGTTTTTCCACTACCGTTGACTACTGGACTTCATGACCTGGGGGGGAGGGTCCGGGGGGTGGTTGCGGTGGGTGTTGTGGCCCTCTTGGATCTCCAGGCTGCATGATCGTTGTCTCCATGGCATCTGTTGGTCTTCAGATGTGGCTCTAGGATGTGCTCCCTTTCATACTGCAGGTTGTCGTCCTGCTGAACACCAGTAAAAGGCAGGTGTTGAATCCCTGCTGCTAATGCGCCTTATCGCCTGTTTTCTGATCGCATCGCAGATCTGGCTGGTCGTTGAGAATATCACGGAGTGGTGTTTTCGTGTTTTTGCATGGGAACGCCTACTCTGCATATCATTAGCGTTAGTTGTCGCTCTCATCCGTGGCGATGTGTTTTGCGGCAGCTATCGCGGGAAAACTGGCGATGTCGGCAGTTTGCACCAGCTTGTGAATAGGGCATTAAGTCTATCGCCACTTTTGCGGCACTAAAGTGCCGCTAAATCGGCGATGGCTCCTTGAGAATATGCCCCATAGTGCACAATACAAGACCAAGACAACAAAAACCTCTGCCTATTCAAAATGAACAACATGGTCCACTATGCTGCCTGCGGTCAAAGGGTGCACTACACTCAAGACCGTGCTTTTTCAATCAGTAGATGCGTCTTCCTTTAAGGCTTAGCTGTAGTTACACCTGAATATCCAGGCCTGAGTCACAAAGTAATTTCAGTCAGTAGGTGAATCTTACTCGTGGCTTATGTGTCCCTTTCTCGGGAATGTCCAGGAGTGAAACATGGGTATGTAAATAGTTGAGTAAGCATTAAAAGACCGCTTCTGTAATTTGGAATGTATGTTCTCACTTAGAGCAAGTGCACCTTCAAAAGAGGGTGTACCTTGATTTGCATGGTGTCAGGGTCACATTCAAAAGAAGCAATTCCTTTGTCTATGTTCATTCCGTTATTTTATGCTCAAGATTCACTCCAGCCTTTAAAGGTTACCTTGTGAGTGCCCCATTAAGGTACTACCATCATGACGGCCTCCAGGTGTGCCCTCATTTTTAAAGAAGACTTCACACACATGCATGGAACATAAATGTAATATTTGTGGATGAGCTATTGCCCAATTTATTTCTTATACTGGGCCGGTTGAGGTTAATAACAACCTTTTTGCATCCCATTGGTCTATTACAGGATGGAGGTTATTTAAATTCAAATACGATGTGTGGCAGCAAGTGACCAGCACAGTGGAAAAGGTATTAGAGATCTCTGATTGGTGAAATGTCTTCCTGAGGAGAGACCTGAAGATGATTCATCACAATACTAATGACAAGACCATCTAGGAACACTAGGCCCCTACTCCCTCAGCAGATAAACAAGAAACAGCCAGACATGGTTCACCACTTCTGTTGGTTTTTTTTCTTGCACATGTGGCTTGCAGGAAAGATTTGATAGCTTTTCCACCATAGTAACATTTATATGGGAGACTTGGTAAGATTGTACAGTACAGCAGCCAGTCGATTTGACTACGGTTATGTGAAAGTCAGTAATGCATTTGAAGTCATTTCTGCAATAAAGATATATAATAATGTAGGGTCCTTGATTTGGTTTAGTACTCCATGCAATTCACAATGGGCGTTTTCTTAGCTGAGTTATTTGCAAACTTTACCTGTTGCAACCATGATCTGCTCACAGAGTGGCCTCTGCTTCTGTGCCCACAATGTCTGATGTGGGTTTCAGGTTTGGCATGACTTGGAAAATAATTATAATAGAAAACAAAGCAGCCAAGTCTGCTCTTAAATTTGTGTGACAGTGCCAAAGCTTGCACTTTGCAAAGTTTGAGAATTTTGGCAAATTAGATAGCATTATCCAATTCAAACACGAGGGAGGTTTTATGAAAGAATTTTCTCTGAGAACATTTCCGGATGTGTTTCTCAATACATTGATTTAATGTAGTTTGAAAAGCTAAAGTTATGAGATTTATAATATAATAACCCGAGGTATGGGGTCAGTCATGACTAGGGGTGGGCGGAATTTGCGTAGTCGCGTTACGCAAAGCTCCGCGAAACGGTAAAAAATCTCCGCGAGCACGCAAAAGTTCCGCGAACACGCGGAATTGCTTGTTCCGCCTGTTCGCGATGCTTTTTTCCTGTTCGCGAACGCTGTTTGCGTGCTCGGGGAGAAATATCTCGCGAACACGCATTTTGAAAGCGCGAACAAGCAAAAAACTCCGCGAAGCCGCGGATTGCGGAATTTTTGGCAATTTCGCGTTCTCCGCAGAACGCGAAATTACCCAAATTCCGCAAATTCCGCGAGCGGAACGGAATTTACCGCCCAGGCCTAGTCATGACCCCTCATGATTGTTAGGGATGGAAAATATTTTTTTAATTCATTGAAACTGAGTTAAAGGTCTAAAAAAACTCTGGTAACCTCAACCACACTTTGGAGGAAATCCTAAGTACGTCTGATTCAGCAAGCTTCTTAAAATTGAAATAGACTCAAGGTCATTAGCTTAACGATTGTCTCCTTGGCCTGAATTCAAGGAATGTCAGAATTGGGTACTCTTCATATCCTTCTAAACTCTTAGCCAATATTATTGTCTACCCTGTTGTTTTCCTCTTTACTCTACACCTCAGCGATTCAATGTAATTACAAGATGACAGTGTTTAAATGCCATCCTGATCAATAAATAAACTTAAATTTTTTTAATGACGGATTTGTAGTACTACACAGTGGAGTAGCAATATGTTCGTCTAAGAATCTTCTGATGCTAAATTATTGAAATATTATCGCCTTGAAAATGATGGTTATGCATAATGGAATTCTTTGATGAAGAAATTGGGATGTTGTCTTTTAGTACGGCAATAGTTGTAGTGTAGTGTAGTGTTTGTTTACAATGCGATGTATGTTTAGTGTATACATTATTATTTGTTTTGTACTATATGCCTATGTTTTGTGAGCAATGGCTGTACAGTAAACTAAACTGGAATGGTTTATCGCATATAGTGATATCATTGAAATTTAAAGAATTTAAAGAGCAGTTGTGATTACTGATTTGCAGATTTCATGAACAAACAATTGCTCTTACACTGCAGTGCTGAAGATTTAATCTGCTTCCATTTCTTCCATCTGACATAAAAATGTATCTGAACATGTAATAGTGCAGTGGATTGGAGAGGGTGTAGAGAAGTAGGGGAACACACTGGGCAGAGATAAGCAAGAGGTAGAATGTAAGATTTCAAGTCCTTTCCAAGACTTTCTTTAAGGATTGGGTTAATATTAGAGGTTAAGAGATTTAGGGACTGATTAGAGTTTGTCAGAACGGCTATTCTGTCACAAATGTGACAGATATCTTGTCCACCTTATTGAAAATTCAGTTTTTCAAACCAAATTTGAAATTTAAAGAGCATTTCGGGTAGAAAAAGTGATGGCATCCTAAGCTGCACCACCCTGGACTCCCCTATGCCTTTAGTTATCAAAAATGTCTGTGATTGGTAGGTGTTAGACCTGCCAGCCTTAGTGCTTGAGCTCTTTCCTCTAAACATGGTGACACTGGCTCACCCCAATCGACTTACTTAATTTAGTTATAAGTCCCTAGTAAAGTGGTACTACATGTACCCAGGACCTGACAATACATGCTACTCGTGGGCCTGCAGTACTGGTTGTGTCACCCACTTAATTGGCCCTTTTAACATTTCTCAGGCCTGCCATTGCAGAGCCTGTGTGTGAAGTTTAAAACTACCATGTCGACCTGGCAAATAAACCTTTTGTCAGGTACAAACCTTCCCTTTTAATACATATATGCCACCGCTAAGGTAGGCCCTGGACAGCCCAGAGGGCAGCGTGCTGTATATTTATAAGGCAGGGCATGTACTTTTAAGTTCTACATGACCTGGTAGTGAAAAACTCTTACATTCGCTTTTTACCTCTGCAAGGCCTATCTCTCCCATAGGATAACATTGAAGTTACCTTATCAAAATATGATAAGTGTAATTTGCAAATGGGAAGAGATAATTCCTTCAAGTTTGGCATGTCTGGAATCACAATTTAAAATCCTAACATATGGTGAAGTCGGATTCTAAATTACAATTCTGAAAATGGCTCTTTTAGAAAGTTGCCATTTATTTGCCTTAGTCTTTTGGTGCCAGCAGCCTATCTCTGGTTGCATGACTGGGTGTAGTTGGCAGTTGGGCTTTGTGTATTCCTCTTAGACAGTCACACACAATGGGATCTTAGGTGTGACTGGACGGACCATCATTGGCAAGATGGGAGGGAGGAGCTGGGCACAGCCCCACTTACACTTAAATAGGCTATGTCCTGCCTCCATACAAAGGGCTTAATAACCCTGCATTGTCACTTCAATCAGTTTGGAGCCAGGATAGGGGAAGAAGGGAATTCCATGCACTTCAAAGACACTGTCTATAAGCTCCTTCCAGAACTAGGGCACCAGGGTATAAAAGAAGGACCTCAGACACCACCACTGTGAACTTCTGGATCTGTGGATACTCAGCCAGGAAGAAGGACTGCTGTGCTGCTGAAAGGACTGTCACTTTGCTGGACTGCTACTCTGAAGGAACTGCTACCTTGTTGTGCTGTCTTGCGGCCTGCTACCCTTTTGCCTGGGGAGGAAGAACTGGACCTGCAACTCCATCTTGAACCTAGGACCCCAGACTGAATTAAAGGGCTAGTTTGCTGGACTCCTGATCTGAGCTTCAGGGACATAACAGGCTTCCCACAGCTCCTAGACCCATCCTCAATAAGTTCCTGACCCCAAGAGATGCCCCTCAGGTCCCGGACGCTTGGTGTGGCTCAGTGGGCTCTTAATTAAAGCTTTTGGCTCTTCGTGACTGCGAAAGGGTGCGTTCGCACCTTCTCCTCTGCTGCGCAGTGCAACCCCGAGCAGAACCAACGCATCTCTGTGGCTGTGTCGATTGGACCCATCTCAAAGCCTTGCCGCAGCCCGTATCCTCCAGAACAGCTGCTGTGTGACGCATACTTGGTGCAGGCCCATGCATCACTTATCAATGGCAGCCTTGACGATGCCGCCGGACTCTGCATCGCAGCCTAGCAGCTCTTTGGAACCAATGCATCACCCTGCCTGCGTGAATCATCCTCGACTTCGGACTTCGCATCACAATCCCTTGTTGACGGGATCCTCAACATCCAACCAACAGGACCTTGCACTGCTGCCTCACCGCATCTCGGAATCGACGTATTGCTTCAGCTGCGTGACACACTTCGACTCAGATCCAGCCAACGCTCCACAAACCAGGATTGAAGGTACTTTGTATTCAGTAGGCTGGCACTGTAGCCGGCCCGTGCTCCATTGTGGTTGGCCTGAATTTGTAAATTTGTCCTGTTCCGGCGTGACCAGATATCCACCTTCGGTGCTATTTTCTCTAAAAATTTTAAAATTCAATATCCCCTGTTCTAATAATTAGATATTTGTCATTTTGGTCTTTTTTATTTATTAAAAAAATCACTCTATTAGTGTAATACTGTTGTGGGTTCTTTTTTTGGTGTGTTTTCACTGTGTTACTGTTTGAAGTGTTGCACAAACACTTTACAAATTGCCTCTGAGTTAAGCCTGAGTATTCTGTGCAAAGCTACTTGAGTGTTGAGTACAGGTTAATTTAGAGTTTGCTTGTGACTTCATCCTGAGAAGAATTGGTGGTGCTGCTTGAGAAGGGTTTCAACTCTCTCAACCAGTAACCCAATTTCTTACAGTAGGTTACCATGGGTGCAGGTTGTCCCTGAGCCTACATACAACAGCCATCCTACAACACATTCCATCTTTATCAAACATAATTTCTTTACTTCACATGGTCTCATTTTTGGCTGTTTCCTGTCTTCAAGGTTAGGTTAGATCACACGTGGGGTGCTGTTTTTATTGAGAAAAGTGTGGTAATGCAGGATGAGAGTACATTTTCCATTATCTATTTAATATGTCTAATTTGTTGTCTTCCTGCAAGAAAAACCTTTAGACATATTGCCTTCAGAATCAATTGGCATTACAGGTATTTCCAAATTTGCAGAAATATGAATAACCCCTACCTTAAACTGAGTTTCTTGGGTACATTTAAAAAATGCACATCTGTCCTATATACTCAATTGTTAATTATGAAATGACACATGCTCAGTATGGAATGAAAAATCATCCTAAGCCATGGCACGATTGTTGGCTCTGCAAATTGTGGGGTTTTGTAAAAAACAAATACTGTATATTCAAAGTGCAAGGTTAACAATAAAAATCTTGTTACAATTACTCTTTTTTCTCATGTACTCTCACTGTACTTTTAATTCAAGAATTTGTTTCTGTTGTAAAACCTTTAGGTTGCTTCATTGTTTTCTCAAACACCCAGAAAACAATGGTGAAAAAGCTATGCTTATTTCTTCACTGCCCGTTTCTGAAAATTGAGATGAGCAAATCAAACTTTCTGGTATTGCCATTGTTTTAAGAAACCCATTTCATCTACAGCACCTTTATCACCTTTACAAAAACAAACATTTTACCTCATTTTTCTTAATTTCATAGCCCTTCAGTGTAACTTACAAACTCTGGGCCCTTTTGCCATCCCCAGCACGTAGAAAATACAAGATAAACATTTGACCTGGATACCAATTGTAAGAAAAGAGTTATTAAACTTTAAGGAGGAATTGCCCTAAATGTAAAAAAAGGCGTAGCATTAAAAGTTGAAAAGCGTTAGCAGCGAAGTGGTTAAAGATTGTGTAGATTCTGTAGAGGTTGCAAACCTTGTTAGCTCTTACACTTCTTTTTCAACTTAGGAAGTATATTTGTACATCAGTAAACAGTATTCCTGTCGTTAAAAAGTCAATTGTCTACTGTTCCTGACACCAACTCACTTTCTTGCCTATTTGGTATCATTTTATTCATTTGACAACCCCTCTGCCATGTGGCTATTGCCTTATCAATTACTGGATCTTCTCTGAGTACCCAATTGTTTTGGTGTACATGGGGAGAGCACCCATCTACCACGGTCTCTAGTTAGGTGGTGTGTACTTGCCTATATGCTTTAGCACTAAAACTATTATAATTTATGCAATAATTATTCACATAATACAGCTAGGTGCTATACCCCTAAACAAAAAAAGAGCTTCTCTTTGGCTATTCATGCACACCACCAAACCACTTCTCAGACAGGGTCACAACAATTGCAACATTCTTACAAACACACTCCCCCATGATGTAGCATGCTATCACCCCACTAATTAACTTTGGCACCACGGTAGGAGAGATTGGATGCTATATAAATGCTACACTACAATTAACTTCAATAAAAGGGGAGTGAAAATACCAATCTCAGTCAGTCAGTCAGAGATCTTTCTTTCTGCAAAACAGCCATAAAAGAGCAAATAAATCAAATAAAGCAATACAAGTAAAATAAAAACACTATGTAAGTGCATATTAAATACATAGTAAAAAAAATATCTATTACAATAATAGATTATGATACAATAAAAGATTAACAATAGGTGACGTAAAATAGTCGACTGAATCTAAAAAGCAACACTTTTGTACCACCGACATCAGTTAAAAATTGTGCAAGCTTGGGCTAAGTGCTGAATTGTCCCCACATTCAAAAGTGCAGTTTTTATCCGAACATACATAGAGTGCAATATTTGTCCCCACGTTCATAATGAGCAACATTTGCAGGGTGGGGGGAAAAAGTGGGGCATCGATAACAACACAGTGCCTAGTGATGATTTAATTAGCAGTTTGCTAGCTCCGAGTCTGCCTCTGTCTCACCTGAGTTAATTGGCCGGGAACCAAGTTTATGCCTGATTCGCCATATACAATTTCAAAACCTTGAGACAGTGAAAACTATGTGTTGGCTTGTATCATATTGCAAGATTTTATAAACATCCAGATACCGGCTAACTCCTAAGTTGCGGCTGACTGGGATCAACCAGCCTTCTTGTATGCTGGACAGAAGAAAAGGATGTGCGTCACAGAATCAGGAGATGTTCCACAGGGCAGACAAGCCCTCTCAGCAGTTTGTGTGACGCCATCCCAATTGACAGTAAATGAGTGCAATAGCAGGGTCCCAAGCCTACCTGGACTTGCCAATGCAGGTTATATCTCATCGCGAAACTGCTCTGCTTTATAATCGTCCTTCAACTGGAGGAAGGTGTCACTCAGAGAGCCCAGCGATTCCTAAATAACAGGGTACTCAGTCTAGACTGTGCATAATTTCTCTTTAGGACTGCTTTTGAGGTAAGAGCGGAAGCCCCCCTTGGGTCCTCTCACAATCTTTCATTCCCCATTTTCCTTAAAGTTTCTCCAACGTATGTAATCCATGGAAGATATCTAGACCTTGATTGAGTATTTCTTCCAACCCTTGTCAGTAGGAGTGTAATTCATGGGTGGCCCAGATCCTTCTCCAATAGGGGATTGGTCTAATGCCAGCCCCATCAGCGATTGGTCTGAGTCCCACATCCAACCTGAGGGGGAGGAGAGGGATACTAACTGGGAGGCCCAACAACTGTCTCAGGAATAGATTCTCAGCCATCACAATGGCATTCACACCCTTGTGCCCTCACAACTCAGCTCCATACAGAGCAGCCCCCCAAACTTGATGTTTATTAACTTAGATCTCTGGGGAGATGGGTCTTGAATAAGAACCTGTTGCACTTTCGACAGACACCCAATAGGATATTCCAGTTTGAGTCTACACCTAGAGTTATGGGTGGCCCACTCCAGCTGCTCAGTGATGATGATCCCAATGGTATTCAATTGATTGCACCCATCCAAGAGGAATTCCCTTCAGTTTAGGGTTGGATCTAGTTGTCAGGCAAGGATTAAACACCATATATTTGGTTTTTACATTGATATCCAGGCCCCGCTGCCTGCAGAAGCTACTGAATCTATCTAAAATGAGCTGTAGCCCCATCGGTGATTTTGATAGAAGTATTTCCTCTGCGAACATTAGGACTGGAACCTTCATGTTAGCTAATCTTGGAGCATCACTCTCACATGCGTTTGAGTGGCCTATTAGTTCATCAACGTACAAGGTAAAGAGGGTTGGGGCAAGGACGGAGCCCTGTCTCACCCCCTCGGGACAGGAAATGGCTCTGTTACTTTGCCCAACCTGCCACATCTGACCTGGGCAAAGTTGCGCTCATGCAGCCTAATGATCATCGTGAGGAGGTAATTGGGAATCCCCATTTTGGCTAACACTTCTCACAACGTGTTCCTGGACATCAGGTTAAAGGCAGATCGTAGGTCCACAAATACCACATACAACCCTCCACCCTCGAGGATCACCATCTTCCAGAATAGCAGTTGTAGCCTGAACACCTGATCAATAGTAGAAGGGCTATCATGAAAGACAGCTTGTAACGGGGTGAGTATGTCATTGGCCTCCATCCACTCCTGTAATCTATCTAGAATAATTCTGCAGAACAAATTTTATGTACTATCAATGAGGCTGATCGGCCTACAGTTAGCAGGTATGAGAGGGGAACCCTTCTTATAAATAGGTATAATTTGAGCTCCCGCCCAAGTTAGGGAATAGGGGTCCCATGCATAAAAGCTTAAAAAAATGTGTGTAAAATATGGGCCCCATGCATCAATCTCAGAGAGAAACAAATCACAAGGGATCCTATCTATCCCTAGCCCTTTATTGGGAACAGTCTTTTAAATTACTAAGCACACTTCCAGGTTAGTGATAGCTGGATACTCAGCACATGTGCTCATCTCTTCAATCCCTGTTTCTAGGGAGTCAATCCCTGCTATTACAGGGGCACATTCTCCTTCTGTTAGGGAGTATAGGGCAGAAAAATGTGCTATCCAATCTGCAGCAGCTATGGTGTTCTCTATAGGATGATAACCCTCCTTACTACCAGTAGCTAATAGATTCCAGAAGGTGAGTTGATAACACACTTTTGCTGTGGCCAAAAGGTCTTCCCACCTCCCTTGATACCACTTCTTTTTAGCTTCAAAAATGTTTTTTTGTATGCCATCCTCCTAGATGATACCAGCTCTTTGTCCTGTTGCTTAATAGAGGCAATCAGTTCACTCTTTGCCTTTCGGCAGGAGCAATTAAACCAGGAGGGGGGTATTCTCCTGCCTTCCACTGTCTTTGCTTCAACCAGGAAATGATTCTTCAGACACTCAAACATGAGTATGTGTAGTTCCTATCTTCTGAAGGGACTCTTTTTGAACTAAAGCCAGGTCCAGGCTAAGCAATTTCCCGGGGGTTGTCTCCACTGGGTTGAACACTGGGACCATTAAATCAGCTCTTGGGAATCAGCCATAGTGCACCATTTTACTCTGCGCCGGTTGGAGACTAATTTTAACCTGCTATCAAGGGGTTCAGGTTGGCTAGCTAGCCCCTTACATTCTGGAAGGGTCAGAGTAAGAACTAAAGCGTTGTGATCACTATCATGCATGGGTGTTACTTTCATATCACTGAGGTATGCCCACAGTTGTAAATCCAGCAACATATAGTCTATAAGTAGGCTATCTGGTTTTAGGTTTAAACCTATAATAACTGATAAAACCCCACTGAAAGGAAAATAGCCATCACCGGTGTAAACATATAAACACTGAAAAAACACATTTGCAACCACAAACTAAGTGCCATTCAAAGAAAGGAAAAGATGAGTGAAAGAGTCATTTTTATTTCTTCCCGATGGGGCCAATACAATGTAACTTTGTTATACAAGGTAGCATCAAGAAAGACTGGGCTAACATTATTCTGCTTGAGTTTTGTTGTTTAGGGATGTCACTAAAACATTGCCTCTTCTTCCTTCATCTTTTTTCAGTTTTGTGGTCTTTGGTCTAAAGATGCAGCGTTTAGAAGCATGTTTTAGGTCTTATTTAGTTATTTTATGAACTGTAGAGAATCTGGAAATATCAAAATCATCTTTGAAATTTTGGCTATATTTGATTTCACTGATATGTAAAATGGCTGGTTTCATAAGAATCTTTCCTAATATGTAGCATCACATTTACCCACAGACAGAGAATGGGTGAAATCCTTTGATACATCAGCCCCCTTTTCTAGTGAGTCAGTATTGATTGTAAGTGAATTGCCAAACACCCCAGTCTTTAAACATTCAATGCAAGATGTAGTGACAGGTATATGTGAAAAGAATGTTGTCACCAAGCATCTGAGATGGTGGTGAAAACATGACACCAGGCGTTTGGTAAACATGGAACACAGTGTCACTTGGAATGCTGCTGAAAAAAATTCCTACCAAGTTCAATAAAGATTGGAGTGATATTGTTTGTATTTGCAGTAATTCAGCTACGTATATAAAAAAAGTTGTATGATGGCCTGTCAAAATCGATACCTGAGCTGAAGTGCTTCCTTGTAAGAGATCCTTGTCACTTGCTAGATGGTATACTGAAAGCATATTTACAATCTTCGTAGTTAATGAAGAATGCTATTGACTTTCTAGTCCATTCTGGTGCAGTAAAAATGCATTTGGTCCTCATATACCCTGTGCACACTTTACCTATACACATGCACTATCAGTGCAGAAAGCAAGCAATAATTAAAATTAAATTAAAATTCCATAAACACTGGAAAAACACTTTCTGTTGTTTTTAATGGCGCGAAAATGTGTAACCACTGATAACCACTGTTTTTTTAAGGTATTGAAAAAACTGAAAAAACCCCACCAGAATTTACCAAAAATAGAAACTGAAAACAGGAAAGCCTATCTATAAGACTGGTGTGGTGAGACAGGTTGTAGGTGTGATTTCCATCTTTATCTGAGAAAGTTCTGGCGTTATATGCTCGGGTGCGATGATTAAGAACTAAAGCATTTAGTTGTAGGGCCAGAGGGGACCATTTTCTAATGGAAGGAATTGTTAGATCGGGGATAGACCAAACACTATCTTCCTTCTGCGAAAGATCATTAGTGCTGGTAACAAGGGGCTCAAATTGACAGTTAAAGTTCCCACCCATAATTTTGATTACATTTTCCGGCAGGGATGCTAAGTGTCAGGACAACGTCTTAATAGTTGGAGATTCCCATTTGTTCCCCACAGGTCTAAAATAAACATTGTATACATATATAACTAATGATGGGGAAAATGTTAAACTAACGCATGAAATGTCATTATTAGTAATCGTAATCTGCTTAGCAACACACCCTAGGGTGGAACTAACCCATGTCGTGAGCCTCCCCAATGGTCTAGCCTTGCCCTTCGTAATTGCTTCCTTGCTGAAATTGGCATATGATACATGATGGGCCTGCGTGGTGATCCATGTCTCTTGAAAGAGACAGAGATCAAGTGAATCTATAAATAGACCCCAATCAGAACAGTCTGTTTTAGAGCCCAACCCTGCAACATTCCATGAAAGAATCTTAGTGGGAGGTGAGGACTGGGTTGGTACAGGGGCAGCAATATTCTTCTCCCTTGGGATTGCCCCAGAACTGAGGAGAGAATTAGTAACTAAGGGCAAAACCCTACCTTGCTTCTCCCCCTTTCTTCCTGTAATGCTGAAGCATGGCTAACTGAGTCACCCAGACAGGTAGTTTTCCACCTCCTTGAGTCACATCATTTCATGACCAACTAGAATGAGGCTAGACCTTACCCCCTCTATTGGTGGATGCGAACTGCCTTCTAGATCAATTTCTGCCTTTGGGAATCTATCAACATTATCTCCTAGGTAATGGTCTGCTTGGATCCCTACTCCATCAGCCCGGGAAGCTAAACAGTCCACTCGTCCCCCTCCCTCTTGCAGGTGATAAGCCAAGGAACACCCAGTGCTGGTTGATTCAAACGGGGCTAGGCTATCAGTTTCCCCATTGACCTTGAGTGAGTCTTTCCCACCAAGAGTGGAGAACCTGTTGGAGACTAGAACATTGAAAACCACATGATTAGATTGTGGTTCGCCAAATGTTTGCAAATTTGCAGAGGGGGCAAGGGAGACTTTCTTCAGGAGGGAACGGTCATACACATTGATAAAGCTAGGTTTGTAAAACTAGGGCAGTATCATAGTTCCCGACCCACCTTCTACTTTGCTAACAGAATCAAAGAGCAGCCTGGTAATCAAATGTGGACTTTTAAAATTGATTACAATGCAGTCCCCTTGTGTTGGTCCACCGGCACAGGCTCAATCCAGCCCACTGTACGAGTTAATAACATATTATTTGCCGTGAAGAGGGGAAAATCCCTGGTCCGTGTGAGCCAGTCTAATGACTTATTTACTTGTTCATTGTGAGATTCCCTCTGGTCTTCACACAGTCGGGGGACCCCAGTCAGGATTGCCACATAAGAGCAAGATACAGGGGGTAGATTAATCACGGGGAGTTTCTGATTATGAGTACAGCCATGGGAACCATGCGGCACAGTGGTGCTCTCCTCTTGAGGCGTTCGTCCTCCCTGGCTATTCTTATCCATGAATTGGTTTCGTTGTGAGGGGACTCCAGGCTGTGATGAATGCGTACAATTACGGCATGAGTTAACTCAGTGGGGAACATTGGTAACAACTGTGTCAGACCTAGGTAAAATTGATGGAGTTGAAGACGTGGCATAGCTGGGAGGGCTCCCCACCCTATGTGAAACAACTGGCCCTATAGTCTGCAAAGTTGCAGACTGTGTTTTATAGATGTCATCAAACCTTTTTTCCATAGCTGAGAGGCATGCCAGGATTAGGGCAAGTATGGTGTACAGAATGGCTTTAACTTTAGCAATGAGTTCTGCCACTGTCTGAGCTATCCATAGGGGTTGTGTATCAATACCCATTCCTGTTTGGACACTTGGAAGTTGTTCAGAAAGTGATGAGTTCATAGTGAGATAGACGTGGATGCCAACCTCAGTAAGTTTGTTCCAAGCCCCCCTTTTGACCTTTTTAGATCCGGCAACACTCTGAATAGCATACTTCAGGAGAAAATGCTACATTGGTTTTGCATTGGGTGTGGACTTGGGCCATAACTAATTCACAAGAGGCTGAACTAGTTGTAATAGATGAAGTGCTTGCACCAGCTGGGTTGGATAATGGGGGTGAGTATAAACTAGAGCCTAGGATAGTCTCCTCTCAGTACCAATTTCAACATGAAAACCCATTTGCAGAAAACTCTATGAATGATGGGTTGTAATTACAGTATTTGTGAGAGCTAATGGAAATTTATGATACAAAAACATTTCAACCTACCACACTCCTACTTTCTATCAATAAAGAAGTAAATAATGTTCTTTAATAAGAAATGCTTTAGTGCATCTGTAAACACCATCATGGGAGCCCAGAGTAAGAAAGGCGTAATGAATAGGTCACTTGTAAAGCTCAAGGGCTACCCAAAACAGGCATCCCAGCGCTACAGTAAGATGGAGGAAGCAAATGACAGTGTGTAAACGTTCATTCATCTAAACTGGATCCAAGGAGACAGGTTTTCAGTTGTATTTGAAAACAAGCCTTTTTGTCAATGCTGCAAATGTAATTGGGAAGGTTATTACAAAGTTGCAGCGCTAAGAGAGCAAAGGAACGGCTGCTTTCCCTCACCATCTTGACCCTGGGAACTACTAGCAAACGTGCATTAGATGATCTCAAATCTCTGATTTGGTGGTAATGCTTGATGCGATCCATCTGATACCTGGGACTCAGACATTGAATAGCCCAGTGTGTGAGAACTAGGCTTTTAAACTGAATCCTCTTACACAACGGGAGTCAGTGTAGTGAACTGAGATGAGATGTTATACCTTCATTCCAAGATATCTTCAAACTCAGCCCTCAATGGCATTTTGCACCCATTGAAGTAATTTAAATAAACACTGGGGGAAGCCAAGGTAAAGGGAGTTGGCATAATACAGTCTGGATGTGACCAGAGCATGCACCACTGTCTTTCTAGCTGAACCTGGTAAGATGTGCAGAAATCTTGCTAAGAAACATAGTAAGATGAAACAGGTGGCAGCAGTAGGCATTATTTGGGGGAGAAAGGAAAGATCAGGATCACATTTCGCACCTAGTTTTTACACCATGGCGGTATGGGGGAGTTGCTCATTCTTGGGCCACCCCTCTGATGACCAAATAGCATGAGAGCCATGAAAAATCAAGATCTCAGTTTTGCTCAAGTAGTCATTATTATCAGAAAGACAGATCAACTATGATGGGCCGGGCTTGGTTATCTATAGAACTTTACCAACATTTCATCCATTTCATATTTGAAACAGCTTTCGGAAAGGCATCACAATCCTTATGATTAGGATTATATTTGTCTTATTTGGCATGCGTTGTCCTTGCACCTATGTCCTTTTTTTAAGTCAGTCAGATTCTGAGTTATCTCAGACTGGTGGCTGTATTCTTTGTCCTGTTTGACCGAATGTCCTTGTTGGAAGTGGAGGTCCTTATCGCTTACCGCCGCCACAAAATGCTGGAGGCTTGCGTCCCCGACCCCTCGCTTCAATGTTAGGCTAAGTAAGAACACCGTCTGAGATAGCCCTGCTCACCCCCTTAGTAGCTTGGCACGAGCAGCCAGGCTTATCTCCAAGGCATGAGTGTTCAGTATGTGCAACCACGCTCACAGTAACCCCATGATGTCATCACAAATAGACTCCACTTCGAGTATTGATAAAATGAGTATAATCTTTATATAAGAAATTATACGATACGACCACACGATACAAAATCAACATATATAAGAATGGGTAGTATTCTTTCCGGTGGGTTGGTAGGTTCTAATGCCAACCACCGCTTCTAACCAACAGTTAAGCTCTTTTCTAACCGTTTCCCAAAAGGTTAGGCAAGTCGTATTGCTAGAATAACACACGTTGCAAAAGGAAACAATACTGCAATGCGTAACGATATTCTCTTATACTGTGCAACAGAGAAACAATGCCATACGTAGCGCCACAATCATGTACGTTGCAACTGAAGGAATAATGCAATGCGTATCACCACCAGCATGCCCTGTACCAGGAAGAAACAAAGCAATGCGTCACGCTACAATCCTGTGCAGTGCAATGAAGAAATAATACACTGTGCCACGTTATACTCAGATACTGTGCACTGAAGAAATCATGCAATGCGCCACGTTTCAATCAGGTAATATGCAATGGAGAAATAACGCAGTGCGTAGCGCCCCAAGCATAAAGTTCGTCAGGCACAAATGAGGTCAGGCGTCATACGACAGTTCGATAGTTCGTTAGCAGCAATAATGCAAAGTGTAATACGACAGTTTTACGTGCTCCATTAACAGTGCCCCCGTTATGGATCAAATGATGACACAAAAAAGTGCTGCTTCCCACTCCGGCCCCAGTACTGCTCCGTCTTGGGTCAGCACGGGCCAGGATCAGAGCCGAAGCAATGGCTCGCGCAGCTGATGGAAGTGGGAGGCCGAGAGAGTGTCCCTCCGGGCCCGCACCCCACCCCAGGTGTTAATCCATGTTACCTGGGGGGGCGCGATCCCACTCTCCTCCCCGACGTCAGCGACTTGGGCCTTGATCCAGAACTCCATCACGGATTGCGGCGGACTCGGGCCAGCGGTTCAGCTCTTCTGTGGCTGCCGGTCCGGGCCGCTGCTGATTGACTCCGAGGGCCCCAATGACTTGGCCCTCACTCCGGCGGTCTCAGTCCACACCGAGACCCGCCCTCAGCACTGTGGAGACTTCACTTCGATTCGGTGCACACCCTCACCAGGCACTCCTCACCAGCACCTTCGACATGCACACCGCGCATCCGAGACTCGCCTCTTCTCCGGTGCTCACGACAATCCGGCGCTCTTCACCAACGCTCCGCTTTCACCTCAACACGCACCCTGCGTGTTCGAGCCTCGCCTCTTCTCCCGGTGCACACGATGTCCAGGCGCTCTTCACCAACGCCCTGGCTGCACCACGACACGCACTCTTGTGCGTCCCAGTCTCACCTCTTCTCCCGGTGCACACAATGTCCAGGCGCTCTTCCCTAACGCCCTGGCTGCACCACGACACGCACTCTTGCACGTCGGAGACTCACTTCTTCTTTTGGTGCCTACGAGGCCCAGGCGCTCTTCACCAACACTCGGGCTGCACCACGACACGCACCCTTGCGCGTCCGAGACTCACTTCTTCCGTTGGTGCACATGATGTCCAGGCGCTCCTCACCAACGCCCTGGCTGCCCGCAACACGCACACTGCGTGTCTGAGTCTCGCTTCTTCCTTTGGTGCACACGAGGCTCATGCGCTCCTCACCAACACCCAGGCTGCACCACGACACGCACCCTTGCGCGTCCGAGCTTCGCCTCGTCTCCCCGTGCACACCATGACCAGACGCTCCTCACCAATGCCTTGGCCTGCACCACGACACGCACTCTGCACGTCTGAGACTTAGCTTACTCCTGCGTGCCCACGATCACAAGGCACAACTTCTGAGCGTCTCAAGCAGCCAAAAAGCACGCGCACACCGCGATGCTTGGGCCTTCTCTGGAAACTTTTATGATCCTGTATTTCCAAACAGGGAGCTAGCTCACCTCGGGCCCTTGGGGTTACAAGACACAGCACAAAGCACAGTCTTCTTCAAGCAGGGGGACCCAGCGCCTCCAAGCACAGTCCCAACAGCCTCTTCCTTAGTTAGAACAGCAAACTGCAGACCAGCCCCAGATCACGAAGCAAGGATTGATCTATCCACAGCAGTCTCTTCAGTTGTTCCTTCTTTAGCAGAGGTTCCTCTTGACCACAGAATGGGTCCAAGTCTTTTCAGTCTCAATCCATATCTGTTTCATTCCAACGTTCAGGGGCTTCAGCTCTCATAGTTATACCCCTTAATGTCTTTGAAGTTTGTATGTGCTCAGGGGTCCCTGACCCCTCCCTAAATCAACTCTGGGTGTCTCCCTCCCAGTGTCACCTCTCTCCCTTTGATACTGGGGGTCTGGATCCTTAATCACTCAGCAGGAGATGGGTCAATTGGTTTATAGCACCAGCCCAGGCCTTTTCACCTCCCGGGCTTCTCCTCCCCTACTCTCCAGATGCAGGGCAGCCTGGTGCCATCTCAACCTCTCCCTGGGTCAAGACCTCTCCCAGCTCCTCTCACCTTTCAGTTCCAGACAGACAATCCACATTTCTGAGACACACAGAAATGCTCAGAGCACAAAACTCAGCCACTTTCTAAAAGAGTGGCTTATAAACACACCGTGACAAAACTACCTTCACAGAAAGATGCATTATGACACTGTGAGTTCATACATACCAAACTTCACCTCTCCATTATAAACTGACAGGAAACTAGGCTAACAAACACAACACCCAGCCTCCCCCATTCTTTCCTATGGGCAGAATGGCCTTTCAGCAGTGAGAAACGAAATGGAGAGTTTTTCACTCTCAGAACATAACACACACCTCAGTTTATGTTCTGCCTTTTACCTACACTGCATCCTGCCCAGGGGTTACCTGGGACCTACCACAGGGGTGCCCATGTGTATGTAAAAGGGAAGGTCAGGCCTGGCAAGTGGTTGCACTTGTCAGGACAACATGCTAACTTAGCATTCTGCGCGTAGGCCCTACACTGAAGGCCTGAGTTTCCTTCTCTGCGCACCCTTGCATTATTAGCCCTTGCACACACAGTGCACATCACTAGGGACTTTTACTAGTAAGGCAAACATACCAATCATGGCCGACCAATCACCATTACATTTTACATAGGGAACTCCTGTACTTTGGCACTGATCAGCAGTGGCAAAGTACCCAAAGCATCTAAATTGGCATCTCTAGGTCAGGAAAACGGTCTAGGGGGAAAGCAAAAAGTTTAGGGAACTTTAACCAAAATGGCCAAGTCCTACAGTCCTCCTGTAACTTGGTATTTTTTTGGGGACCTTACAATAAGAACAGGGACCTGCCAATCCTTTGGGAACATTCTTCAAGGCTTGGGATTGAACAATTCCATTGTTCAATGTGTGACCTCAATGTCTCCATTACTGCAGCTAAGCTTATCTTTCAATAAATTGACAAAATTAAAACAGATGATAGAAGTGTACAAGAACACTTACTGTTGTACTTGGACATACAAAGATAGAGTTGGAATGAGAAAAGAGCAGAAGGTAAAATAAAAAGTGAGCTGCAGGTATGTCACCATTTACTATCAGCATTCGTAATCCAAATTGGTCTGGCTTCTTTTAAACAAGCATTGACAAAGCCAATATGTTTGGCTTGTAACTAATATGAATATCAGACGTATCGGCTTTGATAGAGCATCCTCCTACTGCAAGTCCAGACCCACTAGTTTCGATTTTTGTACTAGTATGCACCTGCCAAAGACACAAGATTTAAATGAACAGAAAACACACAAAAACCCTCAGACAAATGTGTCATTCGCCTGCCGTCTGAGTTTACAAAAGCTGCAATCAACACTGAGGTTCTTTCTCTAGTCAGCTTTAGTACCTTAGGCTGCTACTAGAAGTCCTTGGAGTCACACACAAATCAATTTTGTGGCAGTCTGCAATACCTTATACAATTTTAAGAGATCCCTTGAGTCAGGCACATGAAATAATATAGAAGGCTTCAGTACCTTAGCCATATACAGGAGTTCCCTTGAGCCAGGCACAAATCCACTGGGTAAGCAGGATGTATTATGTTAGGAGATACTAGAGATGCCACAGGTGTCCACCAATTCCTTCTACCCCTATGACCAGCATCAGCTCTGGGATCCCTCCAGTTCCACGAACACTGCCCATGAGTGCACCTTAAGCCTGATGGCCTAGCTGAACGAGCATCGCAAGAACCCCAGAAATGGCGAGAAGATCATGCTCTGTAAATATGTAATATATATTTGTCCAACCGTAATCGCTTCAACTTTCCTTAAATTGTAATCTTGAATGAATTTGCAACTTGTATATTCGTAACTCTAATCACTAGTATCTGTAGTAAACTTATGTACTTACTACCATTCTTATGTGAGTTTAGAGTAAATCTGTTTCGTATCTTTCATGTAATTCATGTACTCTGAAGTCCTTATGTAATGTAACTGGTTCTATTGTAAAGTGCCCTGACAATTTCGAGTATAGTTTGTGCTCTATAAAAACGCATAAATAAATAAATAAATGCCCTCTCAATCTCAGGATACCAGATAACTACAGAGCAGATGCCTTTTGATTAATTAGTTTGTTGAAATTGTAAAGAACCAATGGCAAAAACAGCACTGTACTTTTGCTTTGAGCACACCACATCATAGAGATGGTACGTCTTCAAATTCTATTGTGTCTTAGTTTTTTATATGCCCTTTATAATATGTCAATGTTGGGTTATGATGGGGTGTTGGATTTGGCCCTATCTTGGGTGTCATCCCCAAACGTTTTGCCTTCCCCCTCCTGTTTTCTTAAACCATTTCTGTTGGTTTGTGCACTTTACCACTGCTAACCAGTAGTAAAGTGGTTGTACTCTCTCCTCTAAACATGGTAGAGTTGGCTTACACCTAATAGCACCTTGACCCTGTTCCCCATGGGAACAGTCCAGCTCTATCTGCAAAGCCGGGTCCTACCTGGACTGGAAACAAGCATCCTGGGACCGGTTTCAGAGTAACATCCCTCATCCTCCAGGCTAGCTTGAATCCAGTGGCACAGCGAGCAAGGGGCCCATGTCTGGGCATACCCATCCCACTGAGGGCGAAAAGTGCTGTGGTAACAGATGATGGACAGAATGCTGAATGAATCAAACATTCACCCCCAATCAAGAGATCTTAGTTGAATCCATTGTTCCTTTGCTCACTACGCCGCCCCAGTCTGGACCCAGCCACATGCAAATAATTCTTGACCCTGTTTTATAAAGTTGGCATTTTCCTGTCCTAGCTATTTGGTGCCTGCAGCTTGTTCCTGGGTGACATGACTAGGTGTAGTTGGCAGTTGACTTTTGTCTATTCCTCCCAGACACTGTCAAAATAGAGGGTCTAGGTGTTTGCAGGATGGGCCAACTCTGGTAGGATGGGAGGGCGGAGCTGTCATCTACCTCACATGCACTTCAAAGGCGCTGGCTCAGGTCACACACAAAGGACTTCATGTTAGCCTACTGTGTCTCCAGACAGACTGGGACCAGGGCAGGAAGGCAGGAAAGTTAATACACCTCTGTAGGGTCAAAGCTTCATAAGCTTCAACCACTTCAAAGTGGGCATCAGGTATGAAAAGGGGACGCTTAGACCCACTCTTCAGAACTCTCCTGGATGTGTGGCTACTACAGAAGAAGGATACCCTGCTGCTTGAGGCCTTCCTTTCTTGCTGAGGAAAAAGACTGGACCTGAACCCTTCATCCCAGGCTGAAGTGACACCAAGGGTCAGAAGACTGCCATCCTAGCTGACTGACTTCCTGTTCTGAGCTACAGGGACACAACAAGACCCAGAGGCCTCTCTGCAACTGATCAGCTGACCTGCTGTACTGGATTTGCCTGGACCTGCTATTGGATCTGCCTGATCCCTGCAGGACGCTGGTCGAGTGAGTTTCTGATCCCCAAGAGGTGCCTCCCAACTCCTAGACCCTTGGTGTGGCATCAGTTGAACTCCTTCTTGAAGAAAAGGAGAAATCCTGTAGTTTTAGGCTCTTTGCAATTGTGAATGGACCTGTTCGTGCCAAGATCTTGCCGTCCTAGCTAACCGCCAACACGAAGCTCTGGTGATCCTGCCTCTTTGCGATACAGCTATGGCCAGCAACGACTGGCAAAGCAAGATCTGCACCACCAACACAAATATCCAGAAACAACCATCTGCAACACCCAAAAGGATCTTCGCGCTAGACTTTAGAAGGTAACTTCTTAAGCTGGACTAATCTTGTCACTGTTTCTGGCCAGTGCTCCATGTGGTTGGCCTGGACCTACTTTCACCAGGTCTCGCACAACCAGATAACTGCGAGAGGCACTTTGTGCTTTTAGGCGCCAAACTTACCTTCAATCTTTGAAATCGCATATCTCCGATTTTACTGATTGTATTTTTGTCATTTTGCTGTCAAATTATTTATTAAGTTTTACTCTATTTTTCTAAACTTGTTGGGATTTTTGTTTTGTTGTGTTTTAACGTTATCGCTGTTTGAGTGCTGTAAAAATACTTTACACATTGCCTCTAAGTTAAGCCTGACTGCTTTTGTACCAAGCTACCAGAAGGTTAGGCACAGGTTAATTTAGTGACTTTTTGTGGCTCACCCTGACAAAGATTGTCAAGATTTTGAGTTCAATTCTTCAGCCTTCTAGTAGAAGTCAGCCTAATATTCATAGGTGATACCAGTTGCTTCTTGTTCTACCAGATCTTTAGCTGTTTACTATAAGCTGTTGCAAGACGTGTCATGAATCCATCAATCAAGAGGAAAGCAGTCACAAGAGTGTAGGGCCAAGAAGTAAGCAGGGGGTGTGGAGCATTGAGACCGGATGTGATGTGAGAAGACAAAAGGGAGGGCAAGTGAGGATGATGGGAGAGCAGGAGGGGAAAGCAAGTAGGTACACAAGTTGGGGTGGAATGTAAAGCAGGAGGCTGACAGACAACAGGAAGGGAAAGCAACTGCGGACGATGACAGAACAGAACGTGGAAAGAAGTAATGGCTCCATATGTTTTCTAATAGATATTGCAAGGAGCACTGTTACTCACTCGTGAGAAGAGGAGGAGAAATGACACGGAGGAACAAGTAGGCAGGAGGATGGGGCAATGACAGGGCTTGTGTCAGAAGAGCAAGTCAGTGGGAGAGGGGAAAAGCAGGGATTATGGGCTGCTAGGGCTATTTGAAACCTGTCACCGAAACCAAATGGGAAAATCAAGGGCACAATGTACTCTTCCACAAAATCCCATGGGTTTGATCACATGCAGTCCAAGCAAGTAATGGCAAATCATGAAACATACATGGAAAGCTACTGGCTAGAGAAAGTGCTGACACTTTCTCTCTATACTTCATTTTCTTGCGTGTTTTTGGGGAATTTATTACGTGAGGTCTCTGAGGCAGCTAAAGCTCTCTGGAGTAAGAAGTAAAACCTGTATGACTGTTTTGAAAGGAATGTAGAAACTATAATTGCTAATGGATCCTGACTGAGACTCCAAATCGTCCATTTATAAATCATACTTTTGCATTTTTTTATTCCCTTGATACCCTCCAACAGCAGTACATATTGCAGCACTTGTATTACCTTTTAAGGATTTATTCATGCATAAACGTGAACAATTCGACCTCGTTGGTTAGACCAAACATCGGGTATTATTAGAGGGTGATAAGCCATCCAAAGTAGAGATGTCTTTTTATTATGGTGGATATAAATATAGCATGATTATTTATGGGAGGTGGAATATCTACAGAGGTTATTTTTTTATTTTAAGTCATAATTTCGTTCACGATTGCATTTGATCACTAAATCTGCATTTCATTTATTTTCCCATCTTAAAGGCATTTTGATTGAACTAATATATTTTAACTTGGGTTTGTCTGGTACGTCAATTATAGATGGAGACTTCCTTTGCATTTATGGGTTTGTAAAGAAATTGGTTTAGTCTATTTATTGGACAGCAATTTGTGCCATTATTCTTTGCCCGTACAAAAACACGCATTCCTAAACATGTTTACGTGCCTTGTTCAATTTAATTAAGTTGTATTATAGATGGTTGTCATTAGAGTATGTCACATAAATATTTAATGTGCACTTCTGATATACGGTATGGTGATTGTAAACATGCTTTAACAAAGTCATGTAGCGTTGCTGTTTTATATCTATTATTTTCACGAGAGAAATAAACTACCTAATGAAGTAATAGAAAAAGGTACTTACACAATATATTATAAGCTGTCATGAAAGTATTTTTCCAGTAATGTATATATTTATCATATTTAGTTCTTATTTGCGAGCCAGGTTGATTTTGTGAAACAGTTTTCTGGTAATTTGCTGTAGTACATGTTCAAAAGGTAACCAATTCATTCTGAAATTTGTTGTGTGACTTACTATTTAATGAAAGGTATGGAGAAGGTTTATATTATTAATGTTTTGCATCCACACGACATTAATAAATCGACACACATATGCTAATTGCAGAGAGGAATTATGTTTAAACTCGTTTAGATTGACTTTAGCTAATGTAGGCCCGAATTTTAAAATGGTTAATGTTGTTTGCCATTTTCTTTTGTGACAAAGAACTTTTTATTTGTAGGCGAATTGGACTTCTAATTGCAGAACGCAATATTCCTTTTTCTTCTTTTCCCGTGTGAAGAAATATTTTGTTTTCTTTGTGATTATGGGTGCATTCAAGAAGACATCTGCAGTGTGCAGATTAGTCAATGCATCTTATACTGTTCCAGACAGTGTAAGTTTGAAGGAGGCAGATAGGAGCTTATATTGTGTGAAACCTTGCGAATCTAATGAGCACATAGTTGCATCATTTTGCATAACCTGACGGGACAGTCTTATGAGAACTGTGTGCAGATGTGTTAAATGTTAGAGCTTGTGTGCTTTTAGGTTAGAAGATCATAAGTATAGAGCAGTAGCGGCCCGTGGTGGGAGTGCTGCCGGGCGGTGACGTGGGGCGGGGGAGGGGCAGGGTGGGGGGTAGTAAACTACGGAATACGGGCGAATAGAGGTAAGTAGACATATAAATAAATAAAACGAATTTCGTTGCGCGCGCTGCATCGCCAAATGCGATGCCGCGCGCGCAACGGACTGTGATTCTGTGACATCCTGTGATTCTGGGCAAATCACTTAATCTCCACGTGCCTAACAAAAATGAATGCGTGTCCTCATGTAACGTAACTGGTGCTATGTAAAGCGCTCTGATACCCGATTCGGTTGCGGGTCAAGTTCGCGCTATATAAAACTCTGCAAAAAAAATAAAAAAAATAAAAAAAAGGTATGAATGGGGTGCTAAAATCAGTTTGTTGAGCCCTGGAAGAATATAGTTCGAATCTGGCAACTAAAGCTTTTTATTTGCTTTTTCAACACCTGGATGATTGATTTATCCTGTATGTTTTGACTCAGTTGTTTCCGATGGCTATTGTACAAGTGTGTGCTGTTTTAATATAGTACCTCTTCTGCCATTCAGAACAGCTCATGAAGCCTGGGACTTGCTTGCCATATTTTGACAGGCATGGCAGCCGGCATATCAATGTATAACTGAAAAAATGGTAAGGTGATCATAGTAAGAAATACAGTCTAATTATCAATGCATCAACAATGAAAAGGAGAAATAAGACACATAGGCCCTCTTTATAAGTACCATGGTAATTTTAATTTGGGTGATGCGCAGCCGGTCCATTGGGGCTGAGGGGCCACGCCCCCCACCTTTTGCCCCTCATGAACAGTGTCTTTCAGGCTGAACAAAGGTCAGCCTTACAGACAGTCGCGGCTCCTGGAGGGAGTGCTGCGGGGCGGTGGGGCGGTGCGGGGCGGGGTAGGGGCAGGGTGGGGGGTAGTAAACTCCGGCATTCGGCCGGACAGAGTTAAGTACATAAATAAATAAATAAATAAAACTAATTACATTGCGCGTGCCGCATCGCCAATGGCGATGCGGCGCGCGCAATGTAATTCGTTTTATTTATTTATGTACTTAACTCTGTCCGGCCGTATGCCGGAGTTTACTACCCCCACCCTGCCCCTCCCCTGCCCTGCCCCACAGCCCCACAGCACTCCCTCCAGGAGCCGCGACTGCTTACAGACACTGTTCATTTTCAGGTCAGACAGCCAGGAGTCAGACATGTGCTAAATGCGCAGGCTCCTGGCTGCTTGAGCTGAACTTAGCTGGGCTGAGAAAGTCACAGCTCCTGTGGGCGTGACCTCCTCAGCTCAGCAAAGGTCTCTGAGGCCCTCCCCTCAGTGACGAGGGGTAGCGCCACCGATTGCCTTGTACCTGGGCGCATCAGTTTTAAGCCCTGAAGCGCCCAGGATCGAGTGTCAATCAGTGACACTTCATCACAGAGTGGAGTGGGGTCAGCAGTCTCACTGACCCCATCTCACTCTGTGATGACATTGTGACTGCTGCCTTCCCTCATTGGCTGACCTGAGGGAAGGCAGCAGTCCCAAGCCTCCTGGCAGAGCTGCAGGTAAGTGTGTGTGTTTTTTTAATTAATGTTTGGTGCGTGGTTGCGTGTATGTATGAATGTTTTTGTAATGAGTGTTGTGAATAGATGTGTTTGTTTGTGTGTGCGCACGTGTGAATGCATGGTTGTGAATGTGTATGTGTATGTGTGCGTGTGTGTCCCGTCTGCCCCCCTCCCTTCTAAACTTACCGCTCACCACTGGTGAAGCGAGGATTTTCATCCCAAATTGAAAATACACATTGAATGCAGTTACCTTATTGGTTTTCCAGTTGCTCAATGTAAAACCGACTGAAAAGGAAGAAAAACTTGCAGGAACTGGTTCCTGCCGTTATTCACCACTCCTCAGAGAAAAACGTATAATCCTGGAATTCTTAGACCGCGCCTTATCAGTAACTCCAGGTTGTTAATTCCTGTTGTGGTGTCCCCACACATATCATAAAGAGGGCCATAGTCTAGTGACAAGATCCATTAAAGTTGATGAGCAGTGTGGGGTGGGGGAGGTATGGAAAGAGGCCAGGTATATTATTTTTACTGTACATACTACACTCTGCCTTTCCTGCCTCTTTCATTTATGACATCAGGTCCCTACCGGCGCAGCACCGGTTGCACTTTCTACTGGCAGGAATGCGTGAAGTTCCAATTTGTTATCTTGGGGGATGGATGTAGAAAATAGCGGGATGTTCTGAATCATCAAAAAAGCTCTGATCCAGGTGCTTGTCCACTTCCCAGTTACATAAAAGGTGTCTGCGAGGTTGTAGATGGTTGTTTCCAGTTCTTCTTTTTACTATTGCAAGAAGACTTCGCAGGTCTTGAAGTTCTTACATCTGTTAAATGCACTGCTGTGAAAACGTTGTCATACACACCACACATATATTCAGTTACAATAGAGGTTTGCTTTTCAAGTTATGGTGCCCAAGTTGAGCCAAGCATTCTTTTTGAGAAAACCCATTTATACTTTTCAAGTGAACAGTGTCATGTAACCCAACATGGCTGCTCCTTACACTGTGACACTAGTGTTAATTTAACTTAGGTGCATTGCATAATTACCATAACTGTCGGGGGCGGAGCTTGCTCGCGACCGAGATGGCCGCCTGAGCCGTGAGCTCTGAGTTGCCGCAACACAATCCTGCAATAATCCGGCAACTCCATAGTGGGGGAGGCTTTGCTAAGCTTCCCTCTATCTCTGGAGTGTCCCCGGAGTCGAAAGAGCCGTCTCTGACCCCTGCACGCTTCGGGACGGCGAAGCTACGGGACGCTGCGACGAACGACCCGGAGTGGGCCCTCATCCCCGGGATCGAGTAGCACATACGGCGGACGACCGGCGCCCGTTGCCGCCGCTGTTTGGGGCTTGCGGGGGTGGAGGCTGTCCGCGCTCTCTGGCGGCCCCTCGACCCGCGCGTGGACGGTCCAGCCCTCGCCACATAGGTAGTGGTACTGATGCCTGATCCCGCTGCCTGCACATTTGGAGAGGACCGGGGAGCGACGCAGCTCCGACGCCGGCCGGCGCTTACAGCCCAGTGAGGAGAGGGCGGATATCTGCGGCGGATCCAGTTTGCAGATGGCAGAACGCTGAGGAGATACAACACGGAGGTGAGGGTGACGCTGGCGGGGCCCAGCGCAGCGGTGAACACTTGAGTCCCTGGGAGGCCATTTCTGGTACGCGGACTGGACCCCGCCATTTTTGGTGATCGCTGCTGCACCTGTCTCTGGCCATCTACCCTGGAGCTGCTGTGATTACATGGGGGTGCTGCAGCTCCCTCCCGGGAAGATCTTCCATTAGAACTCCATGCCGGGGCAGGATCACTAGCTTTTACTTACATATGCACACCCTGCCGGCTGTGCACCCTGTTTGGTGGCAGGGGGGAATTGACGACCGGAACGCGGCCTAGAGACAGTTGGGAGCCGGGAGCTGTGGCCTGCATTGGAGCCGCCTTGGTGATGGGGGCAGCCACGCCTGTGAAAAACTAAGTGGGTGAATACCCTGTGGGCCCCCCCCTTAACTCTGCACGCGTAGGGGACGACTTCATTTGGGTTCCCTGTACGACGACTTGGCCCGGAGTGGACATAGAGGGGGTGTGCTCCCTGCAGGTTGAGGCGGCCACGCTTTACCTGGCATCAGGAGTTTTTTTGCATACCTGCCCTGTGGTTCGGATTCCCAGTGTGCCTCCCTGAGTCGGTAGCCAGCGGGCTTCGGAGCGAAAGCAGCTTGGCGCTACGTTGAATTAGACATCTCTCCCAACGGCGTACGGTGAGCGGCTGCCCGTCTCTCTGCTGGCCTTGTGGCACCCTGCCCCACGCACCTGAGCTATCACAATGGGTAGGGTTGATAAAACACAACCCAAGATAACATTCGATAACAAGAAATCGAAGTCCCGGGATGCTTCAATGGAAGACGCGGACAGATCGTGCGAGCCGGCCACTGACGAGCCTCATGCAGACCTCCGCAATATCCTAGTGGCCATGGAGAAGAATTTGCAGGGCAGTATCGCAGCACTGGGGACTAAGATGGATGCCCTATCGTATAGAATGGACCGCATGGCTGAGCGGCTAGACAAGCACGCGGAGCGGCTTGACATGTCCGAACGCAGAGTCACGGAGGTGGAGGAGGCGCAAACTACCCTGGATACCGACCACAAACAACTTGGCAAAGTCATGCAGATCCTACAGGATAAAACGGAGGATTTGGAGGCGCGGTCTCGGCGCTGTAATCTGAGAATCACAGGCCTTCCAGAGACTACCCAGACTGGCAATATGGAACAATTCATAGAGCGAATGCTTGTCACACTGCTGGACACGGAAACTTTTCCAGCTATGTTCGTGGTTGAGCGGGCACACCACTCCTTGGGACCCTGCCCGCCTGTGGGTGCAACCCCACGCCCGATTATTGCTAAGGTGCTCAATTACAGGGATAGAGATGCAGCTCTGAAAGCGGCCAGGGATAAGCAGCCTCTGCAATTTGAAGGGTCCACCATTTCTCTTTTCCCTGACTTTACAATGCGAGTGCAATTTGCCGTCAATTTGCCCCACTGAAAAAGCAACTACGCGACCTTAAGCTTGATTACGCGATGCTGTATCCGGTGAGACTTTGCGTCAATAGGCAGGGCCGCTCACATTTCTTTACAGACCCCAAATCCTTGCAGAAAGCGCTGAAAGACTGGGCCAAAGAACAGCGACATAGCCCTGAGCGACATCTGCTCGACGAAGCGGCAGGAGGACAGCAGGAAGATTAGAATGCAGCACTGTACCCCTACTAAAAACGATAAGTACTGTATTGGGGGCTGACCCTTGGGGCCGATAAGTGCGTCTGATACCACTCAGTGGCCGGATTTGGGACGATGTTTTGTATGTCGGCTGTTTGGGGAAGTGGGTCCTTGAAGCCTGCTGCGGCGATTAGCGCCTGCAGAGAGAAACGTTGCAGCGATCAGTTGGGCATTTTCTTGGGGGGGACATGTTGGCTGCAGGGCAACGATGTAGTGTTTTGATGTGCATAGTTTGAAGAATCATTCTCCCTGCATGCACCAGTCTTGCCCCCTACCATCTACTGTGACGGGATTGCGATGTAACTGAAAGGGTCACATGTGCTTTAACGTATGCAGGAGACTGTGAAACGCACAGATATGGAGTTGCAGATTAGCTGCTAGATGGTGACTCGTGCATCATTCTGTTTAGGTACTGATTATACATTTAAGCGGACGAGCAACATCCGCCCACGTGTGAAACACACTTGGGTTTTTCTAGGTTGTGGGTTATTTAGGGGGGGAGGGGCGGGTCTAGGACACATGGGGATTCGCCGTGGCCTTGTTGGGGTGGGCCGGACGTGGGTGGGGGGTGGAAGGGGATCGAAGTTTGCATTGTTAATTTTTATTGTTGTTTTCATCACATGGACACACGGCGCTCACCACACTTCTTTGATACTCTGGTCGGCTGGCAGGATGCTCCCTAATAGGCGGGATGGCGGCACACAGTAACGCTCGCACCCACGTGACTACTGACACTCTCCGGGCTCTCACCTGGAACGTCCGCGGTCTTAACGACCACCGAAAGCTCCGCAGGGTCATGTCGTATTTGAAGGGACATGATATCGACGTAGCTCTGTTGCAGGAGACGCACCTTCCATTAGACAGTCGCTTGCTGCGCAGTAAAGGGCTGCACGACCACATACATGCTGCAGGATTCACCACACACGCCAGGGGCGTTTTGACTTGGGTTAATCCTAAGTCCCCTTACACTCTGATTCCACTGGACACAGATAGGGACGGCAGATATACAATATCTAGATGTCAGGGGAAGGGCATGGATATAGTGCTTGTTAATGTATACGGCCCCAATCACGATTGCCCTGAATTTTTTGCCACGCTCGCGGACAAACTCAATACACATAGGGAGGGACAATTGCTATGGGGTGGAGACTTCAACCTCGTCAGAAATCCAAATATAGACCGCTCGGGGGGCCCTGAGAGGCGCATCTCTACTTTAGCTAGGATGCTGGATGACGTCATGATGAACCTGGACCTGTGTGACGTATGGCGTTCACGACACCCGACCAGAGGGGGCTTTACACACTATTCTGCCTACCACAATCTACACACCCGCATAGACTACTGGCTAGCTGCCTCGCTCTTAAGTGGAAAAGTTAGGAGCTGTACGATACTCCCTTGCACCCTATCGGACCACTCCCCGCTCTTGTTGGTACTTGATGCCCCCAGAAGGTCCATCCCGCCCTTTACCTGGCGGTTCTCCCCTTACTCCTTGTTAGACCCGGTTTTTAAAGAGGAGATGGCTGAAGCTATAGAAACTTTTTTTGCAAATAATGTGGGCTCCGTGGAGAACTATCAGGTAGTCTGGGAGGCCTTCACGGTCTATATTCGCGGCATTGCTATGTCCAAACAGACCTGGAACACAAACTCGGGGTCTTAGAGAACCGCCAACTCATGCGTGCTGATGATGCGGTGGCGCTGGAAATTAAAGAACTTCTGGGTGAGTACCATGAAGCAGCAGACGCCGAAATAAAGCATTTAGGCAAATATGCCACAGTGCGAGTGTATGGCGAGGGGAAGAGACCGGGAGCGGTGCTGGCCCAGTTACTCAGAAGAAGGAGAGACAAAACGCAGGTAGCCGAGATTAAAAATGCAGAGTGCCCTATGCTTACGGAGGAACCGGAGATTGCAGAGCGCTTCAGGCAATATTATTCTGAACTATATTCTGCGCGCTGTACGGCGACGGAGGATGAAATCCTAGAATACCTCGCCTATATAAAACTACCCTTTCTTACTAACACCCACCGGGAGTTCTTAATGAGACCCATTGAAAAAGACGAACTACATTTGGCCTTATCTAGCATGAGGGCGGGTAGCGCTCCTGGCGTAGACGGCCTCACAGTAGCCTTCTACAAAGCGTATCTTGATCTTTTGTCCCCGCAGTTGATGGCACTATTCGAGGATATGTGTGTTTCGGGTACTATGCCTCCCACGATGAGAGAGGCCATCATAGTTGCTATCCTCAAACCAGGTAAGCCATTGGATGAGCGTAGCTCATACCGACCTCTCTCGCTACTTAATGTCGATACTAAACTGTTTGCAAAAATCTTGGCTAACAGGCTATTGCCTCTTATCCAGCAGCTAGTTGCCCCGGAGCAAGCTGGGCTTGTCCCAGGCAGGAATCTAACTTATAATCTGCGCACAGTGTTTGGAGCCCTGCAGCACACTCGCCAGGAGACTAAGGCAGTGGCGGTCTTCTTGGATATGGAGAAGGCCTTCGACTCCGTAGAATGGCCCTTCATGAGGCAAGGGCTGACCAAGATGGGACTGGGCCCTGTTTTCTTGCAATTGATTGGTGTACTCTACAACTCTCCCACTGCCAGAATCAAATTAGCGAATCTGGTAATGGATCCGATAGCCATTACTAGAGGGACCAGACAGGGCTGCCCACTGTCACCCCTGCTATACGCACTGGTTGCTGAGCCGTTGGCATGCGCGCTGAGAGAATACCATGGTAACAAAGGTATTAGATTCCCAAACTACAACCTAATTGTGTCTACCTACGCGGATGACACGCTACTATACGTGCGAGACCCGGAGCGTCATTTATCCTCGGTACTGCGAGAGGTAGTTCTCTTTGGGGCTCTGTCGGGACTTAGAGTCAATTGGCCGAAGTCCATTATTTTTCCAATCACACCTGCTACGACCCCATTTGAACCGGACTACCCGCTTCAATGGTCTTCGGAGGCGATTAGATACCTGGGTCTCCAAGTGCATACAGACTCTGAGGTTGTGTTCAGAGAGAACTACGGCACAACTGTCAGTAAATTGGAAGAAGACATCGATCATTGGATTAAGCTACCCCTGTCCTTGTTAGGAAGAATCTCCATTATGAAAATGGTGGTCCTACCGCGTTTACTATTCCTGTTTGCTAATATCCCTATGGTGTTGCCTAGTTCCTTTTTTCATCGGATCACATCGTTGATGATGCGGCTAGCCTGGCCGGGTAATCAAGCTAGGGTCAAATGGCAAACTCTCACACTGCCATACCACATGGGGGCCTTGGCGCTCCTGACCTTGAGTTATACTATAGAGCTGCGCAGAGTGCGCATGCCTATTACTGGATGCACGGCCCGCTGGACACCCCACACCTACGTATAGAAACGCTCACCGCTGCTCTGCAGCCACTACCTACCACGTTGTTCAAGACCTCTGACCGCAGAACAGGTATACTTGACTCTATCAATACCATGTGCCACGCCTGGCAATGTTTGCTGCAGCTCCAGGCAGGTGCAATTCTATACTCACCAGTCACGCCAATTGAGTGGTGCAGTTGGTTACCACCTTCTTCAGATAGAGGAGTCATGCGGGCGCTGAATTCATTGGCTATTTCCACTGCGGGCGATCTCTTTCACGACTGTGTTGCCACGACATGGGAGGACCTGCCGACCCTGGACGTGGCCCCTACCCCTCTTACGCGCTTCCAGTTCCTTAGAACAAGACATGCTCTTCTAAATATACTAGGGGAGGACCTCATCGAACCTCCGGAGCTCACTGCCCTGACATACATCATAAACGCGAAATCCCCCCGCAACGCGGTTTCTACTATATATAAGTTATCGATGGCACACAGAGCTAACCACTACACTAAAGCCAGGCTAGAATGGCAGAGAGATCTACAAAGGGACATTGATGATCCCATGTGGACGTACTGCTGCACCAACACACAGCGCATCTCTCTGAATGGCAGACACCGACTGATTCATTTTAAATATTTAAATAGAGTGTACTACACCCCAGAGAGGTTACATAGATATGGGTTGCGGGATGACCATGTATGCGACCGTTGTAAGGCACAGATGGCCGACTTCTTGCACTTAGCCTGGTCCTGCCCCGGAATCTACACTTACTGGGAATCCGTTTTTCGTGAGCTGGAAAAAGTGACAGCCTTGGTCCTTCCCCTAGACCCAGCTCTGGCCTTGTTAGGATACTCTAAACAGATCCCTAAGGGGGTGCACAGACTAGTGGACATGGGGCTTCTGATTGCTAAGAGGAGGGTGGCTATCTGCTGGCTTCGTGGTCCCACACCTACGATTGCCCAGTGGTCACACGATATGTTGTACTGCAGCACTCAAACAGAAAACTTCAGTGACCTTCTCCCCCTGCGGAGCCGACCTAAAAATTTCTGGGGCCTTTACACAACGTACTTATCCACTAGAGAGACGGACACAGCGCTCAGCGACCACAACCCAGGGGAACGGAGTGACAATACCCTGAACATATAAGCCAAACGCACAGGGTCTCAGAGGTCCACGCAACATCGCTACTGCTAGACTTGTATTTTCTCTGTGGTGTTTCCAGATGGCGACCCCTGCATTGGCGGGGCGAGCTTAGGGGTGGGGATGCAATGTGGGGTTCCAATATTAACATGTGTAAAGAACTTGTCGCCGACCTGAAGGATCACGGATTTGCCACTTCTTGACTGTACGCCGTGTGCTCTAGATGTTTTTTGTTGTTGTTTTTTTTTTAGTTTTTTGATAAGATGTAATGCTGTGTTACAAGTTTGCCTCGTATTAAATTCAATAAAAACAAATTAGTAAAAAAATGTTTTTTAAAATTACCATAACTGTCACTCATTTTAAAGATTTTATATTAAATGAATAGCATCTGCTCTCTTGTCTTGCTGGATGGTTTCAGCTCTCAAAGAGCGGAGCAAAGTTAGACGTTTCCGTTCATGGCAATAAAGTGAAAAGACATGAGTTAGACAAAGCCCTTATTGCCTTGCGAGAAAACAATAACACATTAATAAAGTAATACTGTGGACCACAACCTGGGCCTCTTAAGGGCAGATCCATCAAAACTGGTGAAAAAGGTAAAAGAGAACAAAAATGAACTAATCACACTACAGTTCAACCTTAGACAGGTCTATGTGGGAAATCCAAGTTAGCATATCCCCGGGCTGTCCGAAATATCTAGGCCCCAATTATGATGACCATTGTTTTTCATTTTTGGTGTCTTGGGATGACTACTGTGTGGACCGCCACAATTTGGAACCAAGTACTCTTTTTAGCACTTGACACTCAGTGTAGCAAGACTGAGCAGTTCAGGGCTTATTCTGGGAGGTGCTGTTGGCTAGAGACTCAGAACTCAGCAAAGAATCAAACAACACTTAATAAGTTGAAGGCCAGCAAGTGTGTTTTTAAAAAAGGAAAATCACTTTATTACACATAGAACTAATTATGATGCATAAAATTAAAAATATGTACAAGATGGCAGGTGAAAATACCAATGAGGATATCCTCTAAACAGTCTTGTAAATGACAGTAAGCACACAATATGGTCCCATTTCCATATGAACCCCCTAATTGTATAAAAGGTTTCCCTTCCTGCACAAAAACAATCCTGCCTGCAGTGCAGGCACCCTTGCACCATGGTGCAAAGGTGCCTGCATTGGAGCTTAGCAGCAGAAATTGCACCAGCGCAAGGAGAGAACGGGATTGTCATATATGTCAAAATATATCACATTCCTGCCCTCTTCCTGTTATCAAACACAGCAAGGTATCTTGCTGCACTGCGTTGCATGACATTTTGATACATTTGCCCCTCAGTATGCCAAAGTACCCTTAAAGGGTTTGCACACTGGAGACCCTACCCATAAAACACAACATACACAATTATGTCTAAGCAAATGTGATGTGCATTTAAAAAAAGTCATGCCTACCAACTTTGTCAAGAGTGTGACCATATAACTAAGAGAAAAACACAAGTCATTTTAAAATATATGAAAACAAAACATGAAAGGATATTAAAAATAAGCACATATTTTAGCTTTCACTTCTGACGTTCATTCTTCTGAGTGTTAAGATCTTAGCAACAGCAAAAAGCAGTGAAAGTGTCAGGGAAAATTTCTCATTTTTACTTTAAACACAGGGGCATAGTTACAAGCCCCTATCGCCACCACAACGTTATGTTGGCGATAGGGGCTTCGCCTTATTTACAAGGCAGCGTTAAGCCGCTTAACTTGGCTTAATTCTGCCTTGTAAATAAGGCACCCTTTCACGCTATACTTAGTGTGAAAGGGGCAAGGTAATGGATGTTGTGGGGGGCGTTTTACCGCAACACCCATTGATTTTGATGCTGCCCCATATTTGCAAGGGTGGTGTAAATATGACGCAGCACCAAAATTAAGACCAGGGAAAACCTGGTCTCACCCTGGCGCAACGAGGAGAAATGTTTAATTTCTCCTCGTTTTTGCTGTTTCCATGTGTGCTGCAGCACACATAGAAACAGCAAAAGACCATTGACTGTTTATGTGCAGGAAGGTGTCCCTTCCTGCACATAAATAATCTTTAAAAAAAATGACGTTTTGCAACTTCTATGTGTGCTGCGCCGCGCTCCTCTACTTCCTCGTAAATATGACCCACTGTAGTGTGGATTGTGGCCTCATTGTCGACATTGCTAAGTTAGCTTAAGCCTAGCTGCCATGATGCCTTCTTTGCACACGTTACTCTGTGACTTTGTTTTTCCAGACTCTGCTTGTGCCCATTCAGCATTAGAACTGTCTGTCTTTTTGCCTTTCACCTTTTCTCATGTCCTCTGTGGGGTTCGTCTGCACACAATGTACAAGGTCGAAAAACAACGTCCCTTGTTATTGCTGTTCTGGTCAGCCCCTCCCACTTAGACATAACATGGAATACAGCTGCACCGGGAGAAATTCATGTGCTTTTAATATTGTGATCTCCCTGTTTGTAGAGCACTTGGAGAACAACCTTTCCAGGGAGAAGAGCTGTGCTTGTCTGATGATGTAAACCTTACACCTAGATCTTGAGGTATGGGGGTCCCCCGGACAAAGCCAAGAGGTCTTCTATTTTTATAATAAACTAGTTCCTAGCACGGGGAGGGTGGCAAGGCGTTTTAGTCCTATATCCACTGCCTTTATAAAATGCTGTCCCCGTTTGTATTCTATGGAATTGTAACCATGCTTACGGTTTTATCTTTATGCATTATGCTGCTAGTACTGGCACTTGTACTGTGTCTTAGAGCACGTTAGTTGAAATAAATATTTTAAACTATACTGTGTCTCTTATTACGCACGTTGTGGACAAGTATGTGTGAATAATGAAAGAGTGTTCTTGCTCCCGCGATTCCTGAATGAGTCCGTGTTCTGGGATGTCTAATCATTGGTAGCTTCGCTGTAGTATGGAGAACAAATGTGACACTATAGCTAGTCGGATTGGGATATTGGGTACTAAGGGGTATGGTTGGTACACCACTATACACCGAGGTCCTATTTTCCTGCGCATAGTTCTGTATATGTGCAGAATCCCCGCAACATGGCGCCACCAACGTGGTGGGCTTCTTATCTGCGAGACGCTTGAGTAGTGCTTGTGCTTGTCCACAATTCCCTTCACTTCTGTTTCCGGAAACATATGTGAGGGTGTAACCTCCTATATTGATGTTTTTATAGGTTAATTCAAGCTTGAAGTTATTAAAAGGTATTCTCTTACTGTTTACTCTCTATTGCGCTGCCACACACTAGGTTGTTTTTCATTCTTGGTCTTAATGTAATGTAAATATCCCGGCACATAGCCGCGCTGCGCTCCGAGCTCATTTGACAGTGTATGGAGTGCCTGACGCAGGTGTTGACCTCATCTTTGTGGTGCAAGCTGATCCAGCTTACCACTTTGAGGTGTTTTACTCATGGGTCACTTTTCCGGCGGTGGAAGGAGCTGACAATTTGTTCCATGTTTGCGCTCCCACCGCCCTTCCCAACGTTTATCGGCCTTACCACGCTCTTGAAGTACCGCTCACGGCGTGGCAACACCGTGTTTGGTTTAATGGCGCCCTCCCACATCTGGTCACTCCGATTCGTTTAGGCCCCTTATCGATAGATGGGGCCACTTGGCCTGTTTTGGCCGGGTATACCCCTCATCCACGTCATTTTGCGGTTCCGATTGATGAACTGCGCTTGTTGCATGCGTCTTTAATCCGTGTGCACAGAGCTTTAGTACAATATGTTACAGGCAATGTCCAGATGGCCCCTCCTGGAGTTGCGTCACATCCAGCTGGACATGGCGGTGTGACCATAAGTCCCCTCATGGTTAATTCGGTGATGGGCAAGCGCCCACAGAATAAGGATGATTTGCCTTATTGGCTTGCAGAAAAATTTGACCAGCTGGAAGCGGTGTTTCTGAATACCTCTCCTGTGGAAAAACACAGGATTTTGACCATTAGCTTGCCAAAAGACTTAATTCCCGAGTTGACAGAATGTAACAACTGGGGCAAGGTATTCGCAGCAGTGTATGCGAAGTGTTTCGGCACTCCATCCATGACAGTCCTCCCCACCGTGATTAAGCGTGTACAAGACGAACATGGCCCTGAAGCGGCTGTGGAACTAGGGATGAGACTGGTGGGAGTGTTCGACGTAGTGGCTGACCTAATCCTTGCGAACGTCAAGGGTGATGCGGTCAACTTTCAAGTCGCTAATGCTTTGGCTTTAGTCCCAGAGCCGGACAAGCCTTGCGAATTACCAAAAATTATTGCACAGGCTTATAAAACCATTGGCCGCAATAGTTTGGGGGTTAAGCCTTTTGCTAAAACGCAAGCTCAAACACAACCACAACAAAAATCTCAGTCTGATAAAGACGAGAATTCGTTCTTTTCTAAAAAAGAACTGGAAGTTGAAGATTCAGGGGAAGCAACAACCAAAACCAGGGTCGCGTGCAGCGTCACCGGTTTCCGTAGCTTCTGAACGCACTTATGATTTGCGCGACCGAGCGAGAATTAAGTCTCCCGATAGATTTCAGGTTCCTGACCAGCGTTCTCCTCGTTCTTCGCAGGCACCATCGACCTCACAGGCTGGTGGAGGAGATCGCCAGGACTTTGAAGGTACCCTGAGCTCTGCCAACCAGATCCAGGGCCAATGCTCTGTCCTTAAAAGGTATATGTTAATTGGTGTAATTACACCTGGTTAAGACTAGGCCTGGGTGAAAACTACGCTACGCTCGCGTAGTTTGCGCAACTACGCGCTACGCGAATTGCACGTAGCACAGTGCAAAAACGCATAGCGGGCATTTTTTGCTTGCTCGCGGTCCTCAACGTCAAGTTGGCGACCGCGAGCGAGCAAAATGACATCCCGGCGAGACTTTTTCCTCGTTCGCGATCAGCAACATCAAGTTGCCGATCGCGAGCGTGAAAAATAAACCTCCCGGCGAGTCCGCGTTGAGAAAACTGCCGCTCGAGTACAAATCTACTCGAGCGGCATAAAACGACCGCTTGCACTGTGCAAGATGCCGTTTGCAATGATTGCACAGTGCGGACAAGCATCCGGCACTGTGCAATCATTGCGAACAGTAGTGCTACGCGTAGCTACGCGTAGCGCTACTACGCGAACTACGCCCATTGTTAGTTAAGACAACCTACCTGTAAGTCCCTAGTATATGGTAGAGCACGTAGGATTAGAGACCCCAGTGGACCTAATACACTTAAGTGTGCACTGCTGTGTTGTCTGGGGTCATTTTCAAGCCAGCCCTACCTTGCAGGCTGGTGATTAAAGTAAAACTGTGCCCAAATTCGACTTTTGAATTAGAAGTACTTCCAAAGTCCTAGCAACATAATTCAAAGTATCAAAATAATAGTTACATTAAATCCAACTTGCCATGGTCAAATTTATTATAACTATTGCATGAAAGAAGTTTTAGAACTTACTTTCATTAAGTTACCTAAAACAGCCCTGTAACAGACTCTTCTGATTGGCCAGCCTCTGACAGCCTGAGCCAAGCTGCTCCCTGATTAGGTGTGAAGGGGCCTGGGGCTGAAACAATAAAGCCATTTGGTGGGTGAAAATTTGCTTCCTGGAGAAGACAGGGACCAGAATGGAGCTGGAGAGATAAACTGGACTTCAAAGGTAGAAGCACAGATGTTACAGGACTCAGAACAGCCCCCACTTCCTTGAGCCCCAGCTAAATAAGAGCTACTCTAATTAGATTAGGAGAGGGTCTGGAAGGGGAGTGTAGGGAAACGTTAGCCACACCTTTGGGTTGGGTTAGCCAGACCTGCACTCCAAGGAGAGATTATTTCCCATTTTGATTTTTGAAAAGATGTGCATTGTGTGACAAGCATATGCCACACTTCTTAGGAAGTTCTTGTGGCAGAGGGTGGCATCTTAAACCCCCTTGGTTGAAGTATATCCCCTTCTTGCCTGCCCAAAATGGAGAATACATATGTGAGAGCTGCAAAAGCACCTCAGATCCTTGTCTGAAACATCTGAAGAAGAAGGACTGCCCTGCTGGACCCTTGGACCGCACAACTGAGGGCTGCACTCAGAAGGACTGCACCTGCTGCACTTTAACAGCTCCACACAAGAAGGACTTTGCCTGTCTTCATGGATAAGGAGTGGCATCCCTGAGCAGCAACAGGTAGAAAAGTGCTGGAACAAGTCACCTGCAACATCCACTAAGAGGACAACTCCATCTGATTAGCTTCACCTTGATTTTCCTGGACTGATCAGGTGCATTGTGGGAGTTGGAGTCCCAGACCCGAAGAGGCAAACCAGAGCTTCTGAACCTTGGCTGGCAATGAGGACCCTTTCTGACCCTTACAGAATCTTTCAGAAGAAGATCTGAGAGTTTGTGAACTTTTTGCCAACTTTTGTGAAAAAGCTACAGAAGAAGACTGGCATCGACGATGAGAGTCAAGCTGGCGAAGTTGAACCATGACTAGGCCTTACTGCGCAGCTTTGCCCCGCTTAAAGCCCCGGAGCTCCTCACCATAGACGATGAAGACAAAGACCTCCAGGGATCATTGAGGCTGCCATTGTCAAATCAAAATCCGAATCCGAAGACCCGATCGCTCAACGTCGAGAGAAAAAGCTCCAAAAAAGGTACTAAGTCAGAAGGTAAAAACCTGACCAGGCCCAACTGTATCTAACCCGCGCTCCATCGTGGTCAGCCTGAAACTTAGACTTTGTCCCAGTCCAGCATGACCAGATTTCTGTGGATGGTGCTTTACACTTTATGGTGTTAGAATGCACATTTTTTTTTATTTAGCCTTCAAAAATTCATATATCCGGTTCCCTACATTGGATGTTTGTCATTTTGGTGTCATTGTAAAGATAAAAGTATTCTCTATTTTTATAAATTGGTGTTTGATTTTTATTGTGTTGTGTCTTTTACCTATTTACTGTTTTGGTGGTAATATATGCTTTACACACCTGTCTCGTAAGTTAAACCTGACTGCTTATCTGCCAAACTAGCAAGAGTTGAGCATGGATTCATTTATTGAGACTTGACTGGACCTTATTTTTGATTGTGGTGTTATTTCTAGCTGTACTGCACCTACTAATAAACCACTTTCCAACAAGTATATATAAAGTTTGACGAATTCACCAATGTAGGTTAAAGGTAAGATGTTGCTCACATTGCAAGCAAGAACTCCAGAAGCAGGCTCGTAAGAAGTGGAACTGCAATAGCTGGAGAATTTCAGGAGCTGGCTTCTTGGAAAAAGCAGCAGGACTTCTGTAGGCGAAGAGAAGTCAAAATGGAACTTCAAATGAGGAACTGAGAGGGAGCGACCAAAACAAGAAATGTTAAGATGGAGGGAGAGGTGGATGCGAACTGCTATGGCAGCGAAATAACCTGACAAGACACACAGTTGCCAGGCAAGGAGGTATTGGCTGTGTTTTGTTGTGTTATATTCTGCCTGCAGTCCACTCTTTTGTGAATAGGCAAAGTCTTGTAGTCCACATTTTGAAAACAGACCATGATGGAATGGGAAAGATGGTAACACTCTTGCCATGCCCTGTTCAATGTATTTTCCAACATGCTATTGGGTTCCAAACTTTCTATGTTTTAATTTTTAATTTTCTTCCTTCATGTCCCCTATATAGAGTGGGTTTTTACACAGGCAATAAACACCCTCAGGATGATGATACTCTCTTTCAACCCTCTAAGTATATTTTTCGATCGCCATCATTTTGGCTTCTACTGTCTGAGTTTTTTGTTTTGTTTTTCCCCTGAATCGTTAATCCCTTACCCACATTGTGATCTTTGTTTGACTTTTTTATCTTTCATCTATATGTTTTCCAGCTATTTTACCTATTGTTGTATTTTTTATGAAGTGACATTTTTAGATGTATGTTTTTACATATATAATTGCAAGTCATAGTTGTTTCATGGAAAGTTAATGGGCTAAACAACCCTATAAAAAGACAAATAGTACTTTCCCACCTTACTAGGATTTAAACTGATCTTGCTTTGTTGCAGGAGATCTATTTTTCAGAAAACGAAAATTTAAATCTTAAGAGGTGTTGGATCAGTAAAATGTTAATTTCATCAGCCTTGAAGAAAATGAATGATACAATTATTTTGTGAAATAGCAGTTTAGATGTTAGTGTTTTTTCTCAAGAAATAAATGACAAATGTAGATGGATTGTGACAGAATTTATTATTGGTAAAATTCCAATTACCATTCTTAATATTTATGGTCCTACTCAAGCTAACAGTAGATTTTGGAACACCATTGCAAGAAATCAATCCAGTATACTGTAAAATACTTTGTTCTCTGTAGCAATTGAAAATAGATTATTGATCCTTCCTGGATCGAATTCAAACATAGGGTCCATCCCTAATAAAATGCAAAAACTGTTTTTGTTCTAATGTCTCTCAAAAGGCTTTGGTGGATTCCTGGAGGTTCTCTAACCCAGATTTACGAGAATACACTTTTTTTTCCTCAGTGTATATTTCACAATCAAGGAAAGGTGAGGTCATGCACTTGTCATTACACATTTAGTTCTCATTCCGTTCCAGAAACAAATCCAGGCAGATGATGCTTCAATAATTCTGTTGATTGGCTCATCTTTTACAAATACTTTCCAAAATTTCACTAAAGAACTTTTTGGTTTGAATATTTATAACAATATATCAATACAAACTGTATGGGGTACTTTCACAGCTGTGGCTCATGATTATACAATTACTTTTGTTTCTAATAAAAAGAAGTACTTAATAATCTAAGTTGATTTTAGACAATATTAAAAAAATCCCAAAGACTCTCTAGATCAGAGGTCTTCAAACTGTGGGGCGCGACCCCCAGGGGGGTCGTGGAGTCCTAGGAAGGGGGTCGCAGATTCCCCAGCTTCACTTGTCCCTGTAAAAAGACAGCCCTCCTGGGATGCTAATTGAGATCGTTATCAGCTGCTTGCCTGAATGAAAGGCAAATGTGCCTTATCTGGTAATCTTCAAGTGTAAAGGATGCTTGGGAGCAGTTCTGGCTCTTTGTGAAGACAAAGATGTGTGTTTTTGAGTGGAAGTGCAAAGAGTTAACTACTGGGCTGGGAAGTTCTTGCTTTTAATTTTAACTACATTTACACAGCCCTTAATGCCCCTAAAGAGGTGTTGAAGGGACAGTTATGTAAAAAGAAAACTGCATTACATACGCTCTGGTATTATTAAAACCTGCATTTTGAAAGCACCATTTTATTGTAAAACTATTCGCACGTTTTGCAGCATTCCATCTTACCCTGTGTGTAATGCAAGTATAGAAAATTGACTTACATATTCACAGTGCTTTCCGTCACAGGCTGTGACTTCGTAGCACTAAAAATACACATCACTATTCTCCACTGCACCAATCAAGATTTAATTCTGTGGTTCTCTGGTTACACACTGACCTATGAGGCAGTGCAAAGTCACCCTGCATGGCTTTGCATTGCCTCATAGATATGGAGTAAGACATAGCAGCGCAAATCACTGCGTTGCCTTACTCTGCATCAACGAGGTGTTCCATGGGCTTTGCGTGGGGTTCCCATGCAAAGCCCATGGATTTGATGCTGCCCCATATTTACAAAATTACGTAAACCTGGGGCAGCTCCAAAAACTGATGCCTCTCCAGTGGAGGCGTAACGAGGAGAAATGTTTTCTTTCCTCTTTCCATGTGTGCTGCATTCTGCAGCTCTCATAGAAATAGGAAAACACCCCTCAGGATTGTTTTGGTGAAGGAAGGTGCCTCTTCCCGTACAAAAACAATTCTGCCTACGTTGGTGCTAGGCAGCAATTTGTGAAGGGAAAAGGACTGGAATGCACAGTATTTCATAATTACAGTGCATTCCTGCCCTTTCACATTGGCATAGGGCAGCGCCGCAAGAAGACTTGCAGCGCTGCCCTACGCCAATTCCTCATAAATGAGGCCCTTTGTTTTTAGCTACACCTTTGGCTACACCCCTACGCTTAATGACCTTTGGTTTGCTAAACACTGTTTAATGTCATTTCCCCACCGGTAAAATTATTTGCTGTTGTAATTGGGGGCTGTTAGAAATGAGGGTCTTTAGTTGGTAATGGTTTGCACCTTTGTCCAAGAAGGGACCCTTCCTTCTAGTCAGGGTAAGAGCGATACACTACTGAAATAACCCCTGCTCACCACCTTGGTAGCTTGGCACGAGCAGTCAGGCTTATTTCAGAGGCAGTGTGTAAAGGATTTGCACATAACCAACAGCAATACACTGAAAACACTACAAAAGGACACCACACCAGTTTAGAAAAATATCCAATACTTTATATATTCAAAACAGGACTAAAACGATAAAAATCCAACCTACAGTACTTAAAAATATGCACTTTGCGGGAGCTGGCGTCGGTCGGTCCGGACTGCGGTGTGGGACGGGGCAGTGTGTTGCAAGACTTACGAGCAGTGCCCCCAAGCCACGGTGCGGTCACGGTTGTCGAAGTCAGTGACGGCGTCGGTGAGACCAGGGCGGCGAAGTGAAGAGATGTGGTGCGGAGTGCGGTGCCCACAGGTCACGGTGCAAGCAGCAGCTCGGCGGCCGTCATCAGTGAGACCAGGGTTGCGGTGCGAGATGCAGCAGTGCCCTCTGCGGTGCCTTCAGGGCACGGAGCCAACGGCAGAGTCAGTGACAGAGTCAGTTGCTTTCCCCCTCTGTGGCAACTGAAACCACGGTTCCAGAGGCGGTACCCAGAGGTCAGTGAAGTCTTTGCGGTCCCTAGGACTTCAGAACAGGAGGCAACAAGTAAAGAAAGTTCAATCCAGTCCTTTCACTGCCCAAGGCAGAAGCAGCAACTGCAGGCCAAACCAACAAAGTAACAACACAGCAAAGTTGCAGTACTCCTCTTGGCAGTTATTCCAGCTCTTCTTCTTGGCAGGTTCCTTGATTCCAGTGAGTTCTAAAGTTCTAGGGTCTGGACCCCAATATTTATACTCAGTTTCTCTTTGTGCTTTTGGGCAGAGAGTGCCTGTGCCCAGCCCAAACCAGTTCCATCCTCTCTGGCCCAGCTTTCTGGCAGGAGGTGGAGACAGCATTGTCCAAGGCAGACCAGGCCCATTCAGGTGCAAGGAAATCTCCTCCCACTACTATAAATACAGCCCATGTCTATTCAGCCCAGCCCTGACTCATCCAGGAAAGGCAGGACACACCTTGACCCCCCAGTGGCTGTCTGATGAGAATGCACATCCCCAGCCCCTGTCACTCCAAAGCCAGACAGTCAATCCACAAACCCAGCAGAGGCACACAGGATGGCTAAGCAAGAAAATACCTACTTTTTAAAAGTGGTATTTTCAAACACAGAACATAAAAATCATCTTTACTAAAAGATGCATTTTTATATTCTGAGTTCAGGCATGCTAAACCCAATTTCTCAATCTTATCCCAATGGGAAGATATGCTTATAAGATGTTATAAGTAAACTCCCATTCTATCCTATGGGACAGATAGCCTTTCCATAGTGAAAAATGAAACACACTGTAATTCACTACAAGGACATGTCACACACGCCAGTACATGTCCTACCTTTAATATACACGGCACCCTGCCCACATGGGTACCTTGGGCCTACCTTAGGGGTGACTTACATGTAAGAAAAGTGAAGATTAGGGCTTGGCAAGTGGGTGCACTTGCCAGGTCGACATTGCAGCTACAAACCGCACAGACACTGCAGTGGCAGGTCTGATAACCCTTTTCAGGGCTGCATGGGTGAGTGGCACAATCAGTACTGCAGGCCCACCAGCAGCATTTGATTTACAGGCCCTGGCACCCTCAGTGCACTTTACTAGGGACTTACTAGTAAGTCAAACATGCCAATCATGGAAACACCAATCCATAATACAATTTACAATAGGAGCACTTGCACTTTAACACTGAACAGCAGTGAGAAAGTGCGCAGAGACACTGAACCAGCAAAAACAGAGTCAAAACTAGGAGGTCAGAAAGGAAAAAGACAGGGGAAACATGCCAAAAGATGCCAGGTCTAACGGGCATTTATGGTTGTCGATAGATGTTGATGATGAGGAGAACCAGTATCTAGAAAATTTTGTCAGAAGGGGTCCTTACGCCTAAAAAGGTTTGACAAGGGGGTCTCGACATCAAAAAGTTTGAAGACCACTGCTCTAGATTGATTGGTGAAGGCTAAATGTTCAGTTTAATAAAGGTTTATTGGTCAACATATCTCCATTTCTACTTAAAAGTAGTGCACAGTATTATGGGAGTCACAAATCTGGGAAACACAAACTATCTTAAGACTAGAAGGGAAAGAATTAAAGCTCTAATGAATAAAGATGGTTTTCGGATTGACAAAGATATACCCAAGTAATGTGCTGCCTTTTATATAAACCCCTGTACACTTTGGATATTTTATCTAGATAATGAAAATTGCAATGACTTAAATTCAGTTAAGCAGAACTCAACACTTACTAAGTATCTCTCTTTCCTAGAAAAATATGAGTTTATTGAAAATAAGTGAACCTTCCCCCAGTCCTGATGGCTTTTCAGTTTAATTGTATTCTTGTTTTCTAAGTATTTATTTCCTAAACTTCTGAAGCTCTTACATTTCTTCACCTGCTCTGACACAGCTCAATGGTCTTTCCAAGAAGCTATGATCTGCCTTATTCCTAAAGAAGGCCAATATCTTAAACTATGTAAGAAATATTGACTAATATTCGTACTGAATATTGATTATAAAATGTTTGCAAAAATGTTATCACTACCTTTATATCTCCTCCTAACTAAATGTATGGGACATGAGCACTCTGGTCTCATGAAAGATAGGCTATCCTCTGGTAATGGTAGCTCATTGTTTAATATTTTGAGTAAATATATGTACACTTAAATGCCCATTGGCCACCATAGGATTGGGTGTCGAAAGGCCTTTGATAGGATGGAATCAAAGTTTTGTTAAAGCACTAAAATGGCATGATTTTGGACCTACAACCATTGGCCTGATATCTTTATTATATAGTTCACACAATGCTTCCTTTTTTGCTCATGGTATTTCTTCAGGTTATTTTCCACTTATCTGAGGTGTGAGATAAGGCTAGCCTTCATCCTCATTTTTATCTGTTTTTCGACTGGAGCCTTCCCAATCTAGAATTAAGCAAGATCCAGAAATAAATGATTTTGCGTTTAGAAAGAATCAATTAAAGGCATCTGTTTATGATCGTGATATTCTTCTTTATATGTCCAATCCTGATGTGTATTTACCAGCTTATTCAAGACAGGTTTTTAATATTTTTGCCCTATCAGGATGATTAAGAGCCTGATTTATAGTTTAGCACAAATGTGACTGATATCCCATTCATCTTATTGCAAATGCCATAGCATGTAATGCACTTATAATAAGGTGGATGGGAGATCCAGCATGATTGTAACAGAGTAACCAATCCACCAAACTCTAAATCAGGCCCTAAATTCAGACAAGTCTGAAAGTTACCCATTAAACAAATACTCTCTAGAACAGATGATTGAATCTTCTCGATTTTCATGGAACCCAAGAAAAATAAAATGCGTAGGCATTTGATCTTCAGACTCAGTTAAAGAACGAATTAACATTAGTTTAAACAAAATTGTACATAAATCTGAACACTAAATATCTAGATGGAACACTATTTTTACCTTGATACAGCAATTTCAATTACATTAAAATAAGAATTATTCCTATTGTACACCATGGGCCAGATGTGCGACCCTAAATTGCATGCGTAAACGGGTTAGCGACCAGTTTGCGCATGCAAAAACGAATAGGGCCATGTACCATTCCTATTTTGCGAGTCACAATTTTTTTGCGACTCGCTAAATAGGAATTGCGACTCGCTATTAGGAAAGGGCGTTTCAAGGGCGTACCTTCCTAATAGCGACTCTCTACCCCATGTATGAATGTTTTGCGACCGCAATTGCGGTCGCAAAACACTCGCAATTTACCGCCCTCTTCAAGAGGGTGGTAATGCACTCGCAAATGGGAAGGGGTCCCCAGGGGACCCCTTCCCCTTTGCAAATGCAGGGGAAAATATTTTTTAGGGGCAGGGAGTGGTCACAGGGACCCCTACCTGCCCTTAAAAAATGAAACGAAAATGTTTCATTTTCTTTTTTTAAATGCAGCCCGTTTTCCTTTATGGAAAATGGGTTGCATTTACTAAAAAACCTGCTTTATTTAAAAGCAGTCCCAGACATGGAGGTCTGCTGAGCCCAGCAGGCCACCATCCCTGGGAGGGCCAGCCATTCGCAATGGGGTCGCAAATTGTGAGTGCCTCCTGAATATTCATGAGGCATGCAATTTGCGACCCCATTGGGAATCGCAAACAGTGTCTCAGACACTGTGGTACATGGCATTTTGCGAGTCGCAATTTGTCATGGTCGTACATCTGGCCCCATATCTCAAATTCCTATAATATCCCCATTTCCTATTTAAAACTAGACTTATTCATTTTTATAAAATTTTAATGGAATAAGAAAAAAACAAGATTGTCACTATTCTTATTACAGTTGAAAGAACAAGATGGCGAGTGAATTTTCCATATTTCTAATTATATCATAATGTTTTTTGTCCAAGTTAGTTGACTTATTGGTTGTCTGGGGAAGATAATCTAAGAAACGTCACCACGATTGGCAGGGGACAAGTCCTCCAGTAGAACAGCATGGGATCTGTAGCAACAAAGATCACAGCCCACGACCTATGGGCGGGGTACACCATTTACTGTGGGAAGTCAGCCAACACGCCAAACTACAGTGAAAAGACATATACACAGTGGTTAATTTGTAAAAAAAATAAGTGCAGGGCTCTCATCAGGAGGTAGCTTGCACCAGACCATTTCTCCTGTTAGTGCCTGCTAAAACAGAACCAAATACTAACCATGAAAGTGGGGAGAGCATGTGGCGTAATGGCCTGAGCTGCTGACTTCAGAGCTGGGGAACTAGGTTCGAGTCTCAGCTCAACATCCTGTGATTCAGAGCAAATCACTTAGGGCCCTATTACGATGTCAGTCGAAGTTGCCTCCAACCGGCACCATCTCAGTGTGGGAACCGACCAACCTTAGGCGGTTCCGAACACCGTATTACAATGCAAACTCACATGGTGCTGTCGCAAACTCCCATTTCTCTATGAGAGCTTGTGGTGCAGTCGGAAACCTCATGGTGCAGGCATTTTCAGGAGGGCACCTACCAAGGCCCCCAGGCCAACAACCGTAGGCCGCGGAGGGAAGGGGGCCCTGCTAGGGGCCCCCAAAGTCACTTTAAAACAGTCTTTCCATGTCGGAAAGCGTGACATGGAAAGTCTGTCGGAAACTGGTATCATAATCCTAATGGCGGAAAGGCCGTCCGTTAGGGATTATGTGCGGCTTCTGACTGGCCGACGGGCTCTTTGAGCCTGTCGGAAACCAGTCGGTTTGACTGGCCAGTTTAAACTCCAACCGCCATCTTTGTAATGGGGCGGTCGGAGTTTAAACATTAGATGTCAATCGGAGGCTTTCCGACCGACATCCAAATGAGGCCCTTAATCCCTCCTGAATGTGAATGTGTCCTTAATTGGTGCTCATTCAAAGCACCGGTGTTGATGATTAAGTTCTGGTGCTGAGCACCAGAAACCCCCGGCTCAAATTAAGCACTGCATATACGCTCTCACATTCTAAACAAATCTACATCTAATTTTTCAGAAATAGTGAGGCAAAGTGATGTGAGGCAAACTGAGGGGAGTGTGACGGGCACAAGTATGCCGGAAGCATTGCCGCTTTCTGGGCTACTCAGAAGAAGAAGTCAAAGTCTATTTTGGTGGATGTCACCCTCTTTTCATTCATACTTACCCTCCAAATAAACAGAACACTTCCATAGGAAAATAATCCTTTATGCCATTGTGGATTGATATTGCAAAATCATTTATGAAATAGTTTTCTTTCACTTTATCTGTCACTTCCAATCTTTAATGATGCCTTTTTTCTGATACTTTACACTGAGCTGATTTGTTCTTACATCAATTTAGCATAATAAACAAAGTTAATTTAAATTTTAGAAGTCTTGGAAAGAGAAATGTGTTGCTTAGATATGTCATTTGTTTTATTAAACAACTTCCATTCCTATTCTGATATCGAAGACTATTTATTCTTCCACAGTCTTTTAAAAAAGATATGAATTCCTTGCTCAAAGTAATATCCGAATTCTATAATGTCTTCTAATTTTACAGATTGTCTCAGAAATGACAAATTCATTCATGCCTTATCCTCTGGTCCTACAGCCTCTTTGTATAAATGTTTAAACAAGAATAACGAAATTAGACATAAATCAAAAATGTTATTACTTTCAGAAATTACCTTAATGTGTTTTGGCCTATAGAACTGTTGACTAAATATGGTTTAAATTATGTACATTCCTGTGTGCAGATAACTCTACACAAATATTGTTATTTATGTGTATTAGATTTGATTTGATTTGATTTGATTTGGGTATTTATAAAGTGCGACTATCACTCCGAAAGGAGCATCCTGGCACTATGCGGCAGAAGGGTAAGGTAGACAGGTATAGCCATTATATGAGTGATGAGCACAGTTTGTCCGAGGATCCAAAGATCCAAGTCTTCAAAGCCTTCCTGAACTGGGTTTCTGTTTTCATCAGCCTTAAGTGTGTGGTCATGAGGCTCCAGGCTCTGGTTCCTAATGCTGCTAAGGATTTGCCTCCTTTGGTTTTGCACCTAAAATGAAGGGGGCTTGAGAAGATTTGCAGATGAGGATCTGAGTGTCCTGGAAGTGGTGTAGGGGGTGAACCTGGCCGAAAGATATGTAGGTCCTAGATTCCTGGATGCTCTGAAGGTGATTAGAAGCACCTTGAATAAGATTCTCTTATGCATGGGCAACCAGTGAAGGGTTTTGAGGGCTGCCGAAGCGGAGGATCTGCGGGGTAGTTTTAGCATTAGGCGAGCAGCAGCATGCTGTACTATTTGTAGTCCCTTGAGTACTTGTTTATTTACTCCTGCGAGTAGGCCGTTGCAGTAGTCTAGTCTCGACAGGATAAGGGCCACTGCAACTGTCTTCCTCGCAGAGAGTGGAATAAAATCAAAGGCATTTTTGAGGGGTTTGATTGTGTTGAAGCACGTCCCTGCCTCCTTCAGGGCGTGAGGTCGAAAAGAGAGTGAGGCATCAAACTTCGCTCCCAGATTTTTTGCTACTTCTACTGTGTTTGGTGGTGCTGGTGCGTCTTCCGGCCACCATTGACTCGGCTCAAAAGGGTTGTGCTTTCCTATCAGCAGGATCTCGGTTTTATCCGTGTTGCTTTCAAGATGGTTAAACTTCATCCAATGGATGACCTCTGTCAGGCATAATTTAAATTTGAGTTCTGCCTTATTGGAGTTTTTGTCCAGGTACAAAATCAGTTGCGTGTCATCTGCATATGATGTTGTTTCAATGTCAAAAGAGGCTATCAGTGAGATGAGAGGGGCCATGTAGATGTTGAACAACAGTGGGCTAAGGGATGAGCCCTGTGGGACGCCTGATGTGATGGGCCATTCGGATGAGAGGGAAGTTCCTAAGGACACTGATTGCCTACGGTTGGTAAGGAAGAATTTTATCCAGTCTAATGCAGTGCTGGATATGCCGCTGTTTTTTATTCATGTGAGGAGGATGTCATGTGAGATAGTGTCAAATGCAGCTGATAGGTCTAGTAGAATCAGCACCGCCTTCCTGCCTTTATCTAGGGTTGATTTTAATGTATCGACTATTTCCATTAGTGCAGATTCCGCTGAATGTTTAGGGCGGAAACCCGATTGACGGGGTTGAAGGGTCTGAGTGTTCTCAAGAAAGTTGGATAGTTGTCTATTTACCAATCTTTCGTGATTTTTCCCAATGTGGGTAGTAACAATATTGGTCTAAGGTTTGAAAGGAGCGATGTGTTCATATTCTGTTTTTTTTAAAGAGGTTTAACTATAGCCAGTTTCCATTCATCTGGGACTATACCTGTAGCTAGCGAAGAGTTAATTATCTTGTTTATTACAGGGTTAACGATATCTATGATTTTGTGAAGGACCACGGGTGGACAGGCATCAAGAGAGGAGCCCGATTTGCAGGCAGTTATTGCTTCACGTGTCTGCTCGAGTGAGGATATTCCAAAGGCCTTAAGTGAGGGTCCAGTGTGAATGGAGTAAGGCTCTAAGTATAGATACTGTGTAGGGGTTATGTTGAAATCCTTTTGTATATTGTGGATTTTTTCCTCAAAGAAGACCGAAATCTGGTCACATAGAGTCTGTGATGGGGGAATTTCCCTACTTAATGCTTTTGGGTCGGTAAAGGACTTTACAATCGAGAAGATTGTTTCTGGTCATGGAGGTGTAGCTCTGCTAGTCTGGGCGTGTACCAAAGGGCTATGTTTTTAGGTTTTCGCTTATTTGTAGGTGGTTCAAGCGGGGCTAGTTTATTGCTGATTGATGTCATCCACTTGTGGAAGAGTTGCGTGTCTTCCAAAGTGTCTCCTATTAGAGTTGATATAGATGCATTAGCAAGAGTTGGCAGCTTTGGGTTTGTTACCAGTTTCGCCCATTTGCTCCTTGGCTGTAGGGAGGGTATTTGCTTAAGGGGTATTTGGCCACTAGAATCTTAATGCTGAAGGGAATTAACTTGTGATCTGACCAGACTTGAGTAGTGGGGGTGCTAGCCGTTAGCGAGGTGGAGTTGGAGCAAACTCCGTCTAACGTAAGACCCACCAGGTGAGTGGGTGTTGCAACCAGTTAGTGGAATCCAAGAGATTCTAAGATTTCAAGGAAGTTGTCCACTCCTGGTTCATTCTGGCATTCTAAGTGGAGATTAAAGTCTCCTAGGAGGGTAAATGTAGTGCACCGGAGCATAAGGTGACCTAATGTGTCTCCTAGTGATTCTAAAAAATCGGAGCTGTGGCCGGGCGGGCGGTAAATCAGACCTCCTGTGAAGGAAAAAGAGGCATTGAGTTTGAAGCAGAACCCTAGGCTTTCTGCACCTTTCAGGTGGAGGAGATCAAAATTTGTGCATTGCAAGGAGTCGCGAAAAACGATGGCCAGCCCCCTTCCTCTAGCTTCATCTCTGTCTTTCCTACAAATAGTATAGTTAGGGGGGAGTGCTAGAGCAATATCTGGGTTGCACCATTCTTTGAGCCAGGTGTCGGTGATAAAGAGGAAGTCCAGCTGTAGGTCAATAATCAGCTCTTTAATGTCTTTGGAATATTTCCAGAGTGAGTGTGCATTAATCAGTCCCCCCTTTAGTAGAGAGTTACTCAGTGATTTGGGTCTAATAACCGTGGATTTGAGATGGGTATCTGTGAAATTGAACACTGTTCTACATTTGCGGCATGACAGGGGGCCTTTGACCTTACCAGATGAGAAACGGCAATCACATTTAGCACCAGAGTTGAGAGTATTTAACAGATTTGATGACAACACAATACCTGGGGGCATTTGAACAGCGTGGCTGGTGCTGGCCGCGTTCCAGATGTGGATGGGCACAGACAGGCTTGCCTTTGGTGCGCCTTCGGCGCGTCCGCTGCACGCGTCCGCTGCGTGTCCGCGTTGGCAGGCTCATTATGCTGGAGCCTGCCAACCACTAGAGCTCTTTCAACCCAAGACGGCGGTTCCAAACGGGCCTCTCTCCTCCCGGAAGGGGAGGAGAGGAAAAGTGCAAGTGCAAGTCAACTTCTGTTTTAATTAAGAAATGCGGGAACATCCGAAAAACGTGGACTCCGCACAGTGTCCACGTTCAATTGCCACAAGTTCAAATTCAAATTCAGGTGAGCAATAACCCCTTCAATAGTGTTTGGTTCAGTTAGATTCCCCCATACTTGTTAAAAACACAGAAAACAGTAATGTTTAAAAATAATGTTAAGAACAAGTTCAATCGTAAAATTCGTTCGTATAGCACTTAAAAATCACATTGGCATTTAAAAGAGAATCCGTTTTTTAAAAGCGGGGCAGTAGGGTATGCTGTCTGACCTTTCCTGTCTCCGCTGTTACTGACTCCTGTAGATTATTACTGACTCCTGTATCAACAAAAAGATCACTTAGAATTGAAATAATAATTGTTGGTCATGAAACGCAGAAAATAGTGATTTAAAGCATGTGCTTTTTACCTCTCTGCATATCTGTAATTTTTGGAGATAGATTTTGAATCAGATTAGTAACCTTTTTCAAGTTAACTTTTCTTTTAAATTCACTACTTCATTTCTGGGAACCTCAGCCGATGATTGGAAGACATATTCCATTATTAATAAATGTATTGTCCTTTTGCTAGGTAACAGAGATAACTACTGATGCAGCGGATACAATGAAAACTATTTCTCCTAGGTCACTTATCGGTCATCCAGGCGTGACTTATATTTCTCACATCCACATGACGATGGGGCCCATGACATCGCCTAACAAACACACACACACACTCACCTGGATTTCCTCTACACCTTTACGAATCTATACTCCTAGGAGAAAGAAAAACTAAATGAAAATCATCATGATGTACCGCTGGAAGGAGCCGGGATACCTTATTACCTTAACCTATCGCTTTCTTAGTTATTTCTTAAGATATTCCTGCTCATTGTTTGTCGATGGATCATCTAGTGAAAATCAGTTGATAGTGATCAAGACCAGCTAAATCACAATAACTAATTACTAATTTCACAACCATTTAGTAAATAATCACTGAGTCGTTTGATTTAAGAATTTCAAAATTTATATAATTTTAAAGGCATGGAAAAGAATTTAGACTTTATTATTCAATTATTCATACATTATTAAATCAAATATTTATTAAGCAAAATCAATTTTTATTGCAGAAAGGAAATTTTGTCATGAGGAAAAATCCTAATTAACCTGCCTATCTTCCTAATTTAGCCTAATGATTTCTAACCTAAGTTTAAAGTTGAAAAATAACCTGATTCTCATACTCAACTGGAAAAATAAAACGGCAACAGAAACTTCAGCTCGTCAGCATCAGCTACCGCAACCCGTCTCATCTAACAGTCTTTCAGCATCTCCCGCTCAGTAAATGGATCGATCTGGAACTCCAAGTACTGGAAGCTACCCCTCCCACTAAGAGTAGGCCTACTTATACCCTAATTCTAACTTTGCTAACTAAATTGTTGCAACATTAATAACGCGCTTTTCTTTCATTGGTCCACTCAGTTCATTATTCAGTTTTAATCAAATTCTCCCGGATCCAGCTTGTTCTTCTGGAATGCATATGTTCATTTCCTTTCTCACAGTTCATGACATGTTTCCATCCGCTTCGATCAGTACATTTGTAACTTCTTTCGATACATTCGAGAACTCTGCAGGCATTGTCCTTTCTCTTAAAACTGTTTCCCACGATTCTCTGCTGATCACCACGGCACATTATCAGTTCAAATTGGTCACATCAGCCTTGACCATTCTTGCATCCTAGCCTTTCAGCACCATCACGTGGTCAGTCTTTCTCCAACTTTTTCTCCCTTGTCATGTGTATTCTCAGCGCATGCGTACTCTAATAAACGGCAGCCATTTTATATCGCCACTCGATTAGACTTAGAAGCACTATTTAGAAATAAACAAAACATAATTAAAATAGAGAAATATAGCCTTTTCGTTTCCCTCCCGTCATCTACGTGCCCCAATTAGTTATTACCTAGCAGAAAGCAACATTTAAGCTGTTCCTTACTTACCATCACTATTGTTTTTGCAACGTCACGTTTTATATTCTATGAAGCACGAATCATGCATTTATTATTTATTTAGTACGCAATTATTTTTATGTTATAATTAGACACACAGACATTTGTAAATAGATTATTCAGCACACATACTTGCGTGTTACTCTTCCCTCACATACATTGTTGATTAATACATTTAAACGAACATATTTATTAATTATTTATAAAATTTGTTAGGGGTTACATTTTTTCATTTACTCTGCTCCAACAACTCCCCCCTTTGGTGATTTTTAAATCACCACATAAAACCCAAGTTATACTTCTTTTTCAGGCAGCATATGTCTCTCATCCTTTTGCTTTTTGTTAGTTATACATCTGTTTCCATTTCATCTTGTCTTCTTGTCTCTTTATACATATTTTCTTTCATTTTCTCTAACTCAATTTCACCCATTTCTCTCTCTCTCGCTTTCATTATTCTGTTATTTCTTTTTATCTTATTTTGTCTTCTTTTTCTTTTTATACACGTTATTACAATTTTCAACACCATGGATAACAATATTGCTACAGTTGCTATTATTATAACTTTCCCTATCACTAGTCTACTCATTCTTGTTAACCAATTTGCTACTGAAGAAAACCCTTTACCAAGTTTTCCAAGGACACTTTCAACCTCCAGTGGAACTAGTTCTTTGTGCAAATTTGTAATATTTGTGATATACTTTTGTATATTTTCACTTTTATCAGGAATGTAAGTGCAACAATGTTGGTCTTTCAGCATTCCACAAACTCCACCCTCTTTTGCCAAAAGAATATCAAGGGCAAGCCGATTTTGCATCACCATAGCTCTCATGGCAACCATTTCGGTATTTACCATCAAGAACCCTCCCGCAGTATCTGTAGACAAACGATCTACTACTGTGGATAACTTCCGAATTTTAAATGCATTCAAAGATATTCCCACTGCTGGTATTAATGCTCCAAAAATATCACCTACAATTTCTGAAAAACTTTCCCTCTTTCTACGTGTAAAGCTATTAATCATCTTGTATGTTCCTTTTTCTTCTCTGTCCATATGAAAAATGTTTGGCCAATGGTCCGGTAACCTGTAATAAGCTCTATTCCCACAAATATAATAGATACCTGGAAATATTGGATCTTTTCCACCTTTGAATCCCCAACCTCCCAAAATTTGATAATTGTCATGGCAGATACTGGAACCTACAAAATAATTGTCATAGACTGTCTTATTTCTCCTAATACATAACTTTCCTGTTTGCGGCCAATCTAATGTCATTGCTGCATTTATCTTTTTCCTTCAGGATTCTCTTCCTCAAACGTCCATAGATGTGTTCTTTTCTCTTTTATTGCTTCTTTGTGAAATTTCATTCTTCTTTCTTCAACCATTTCTAAAAATACCTTTTCTTCTTTCTTTAACTCACAGGTAAGGTTGTTTTTAGCTATTTCTTCTAATGTTAAAATTCTATGCTCTAAAAGAATTCTCCTAAAACTTTTGCTTGTTTTACTTTGTTTAGTTCTGAAACTACAGGAATATTTGCAAAAATCTTATCTACATCAGTGTAATAAAATTCTAATCTACCTGTTTTATAAAATAAACTTGCTATGACACTACGGGGCCGATTCCGATCTCGGCCGGTAGGGCTCCGAATCGGATTCGGCTTTACCGGATCCGATCCGGAGCCCTGTTTCCCGACCGAATCGTACGCGGGTCCGGCCGAGCGAGTACGATGCGAATTCGCCGACCGACTCGTCCGGGCGTCCCGACCGCTCCGACCGACTCGTTCCCGGCTCGAACTGCACCGACCGACTCACTCGGACTCCGACTCGCACCGCGCAATGGAGACGTTCCCCGGCCGGGTGAGTACGATGCGCGCCGCGAGCAGTCCGACCGAGCCGCGCACTCCGGCTCGAAAGAGCTGTCGGAGCCGTACTTTGGGGGTCCGTGTCGGACCCCCCTGTACGCGTAGCCGCGCGAGTCGCACACAGGGGGGACCCATGGGTCCCCCCTACCTGTGCGTGTACGGCGCGAATCGCTTCGCCGCGTACCCGCTGTAGGGGGCGCACTTGTCCGACTCGCACCCATTGAGTCAATGGGAGCCCGCGTACGCGTTGTACGACCGGCTCCCATTGACTTCAATGGGAGTCCGACCGACTCGGGTCCGATGGCATACGTGCGCATCGTACTCGTTCGGTCGGACTGCACGGGTCCGATTCGGTCGGAAATCTCTCCGGGTCCGGCTCGGTCGGAGAAATTTCCGGCCCGAATCGGAATCGACCCCTACATGTTATTCCATAAGTTAGAGGTAGGTGATGATAAGTCACACCTTCTGTCACTGATGCAGGCAACTGCATACAAACATAACAATCTCTCACATCCATTGTCTCTACATATTCGTACAACAATTTTGTAAAAACATTTTTAGAAAAATCTGCTACTGACTTATCCTTATGTAATTCTGCACTACTTCTTAAAATAACTGGTTCTTTAATATTAGTTTCTTTTTCTGGTTTAGTATCATTCTTTGCTTTTACTACAGCTATACTAATAGGAATTGTGATTGCTAAAACTATCCATACTGTCATTAATAATCCTGTACAAAAGCAGCACATTTTACACCATCTTTTTAAAAACTCACATTTATCTCTTCTATCTCTAGTATTCTCCATTTTTGTTCTTATCTTTTGTTAAACCTCAGAAAATTGTGTCACTACACCTCAGAAATGACTTAGATGCCACCCTTCATTCAAAAGTCTTTGCTTGGTACTTTCTTTTAATTCTTTTCAGAATTCTTTCGTTGTCACATCCGGTGATTTGTCATATCCAGTAAAATTGTCACATCCAGTAAAACTGTCACATCCGGCAGAAGCACTTTAAGTCTTCACTTCAGGTTTGTTGCACCTCACCTTTACCCATTCGGTTTCGTAGTCTCGGGTTCTCGTGAGTGTTTCTTTCTTCTTTGTAATCAGTTAGAGCGATGTACAACCACTCAGGTGACTTGTATTTCGAATTCACTTTCTTTATTCTTTTAGACTTTTGCAATCGTTTTCCACTTGGCTTTTCTTGTTCTTTTTAACTTGTTATTTCATTCACCTGTTCAGCACTTTTTTCTCCTGTTCTGATTATTCTGTATTTCAATTTTCTTATATAGTTGCTGGGCCAATTGTCTCCTTTTCTTGGCCTTTTGGCTTCACCTTCTTTTTCTCCTCTTTCTGATTTCCAGGTTCTTTTTCTTGATTCAGTTCTTGTTTTCTCTTCTTCTCCGCTTTCTTCAGATTCTGTTTCAATTTTCTCACAATTGTCTCTTATTTTGAAACTTATGATCTCATTTTCTTTTACTTGTGGTTCTATTTTCTCCTTCTTGTGTTCACCTATTACTGTCCCTCCTCGATGTTCTTCCGAATTGGTATTTATCTCACTCTCTGCTTCTAATTTTCCCTGTTCTTTTGTTTCACTATCTGTCCCTATTGCTCCTCGGGGTTCTTCTCGATTTTCTAGCTTTTTAATTGTCTCTTTCCCTTCTTTGTCTATTAATATTACTTTTGAAGGATTTCCACCATAACTTGTACTTGGTTGCTCATTTAGATCATTTTCTTGTTCATTCTCTTCTCTAATTGGTTCAAATTTCCAAGTTTTCCTATTCTTCACAGTTTTCAACTGAATCATCAGATCCTGAACTCGTGTCAGATATTTCCAGATGTCTACTTACAGGTCGATCTTCAAGTTCTGGAATTTCTGCAACTTCTCCTTCTTCTTCTTCTTCTTCCTCTTCCTCTATAGAGGTACTTGCAGTTGGGTTTTCCAGATGTCGACTTTCAGGTCGATCTTCAAGTTCTGGCACCCTTTTTCTTCTTCTTTCTGTCTCAGTCGCTGAACTCTCATCCCACACTTCCAGATGTCGACTCACATGTCGATCTTCAGGTTCTGGAACTCTGATTGTGTGGCTGGCATGGACCCAGTTTTTCACTCCTGCACACTTGATTGCAGTCGTTGTCACTAGGATTACCTGTCGTGGCTCGTCCCAGCGAGGAACTAAACAGTTTCTTCTCCTGTGGACTTTTATGCGGACCCAGTCTCCTGGATTCAAGTCGTGGGCTGGTTTTCTTTCAAGAGTGGTCGCATCCGGTCCAACCTGATGAAACACAGAACGCACCACATCAGCCAGTCCTTTGCAATAATCCAGTACTAGATCATCAGTTATAGTCAGTAACTTGTTGACAGGTACTTGTGCTTGTCTCATTGCTCGTCCCATGATCACTTCATGAGGACTAAGTCCAGTTTTCTTTTCAGGAATACTTCTGATGGTCATCAGGACAGTGCATCGGGCCATTTGAGTCCTGTAGCTTGACACATTTTTCCTAACCTGTTCTTAATTGTTCCATTTATTTGCTCTACTACCCCAGAAGCCTCTGGTCTGTATGCACAATGCAGTTAATGCTTCACAAATTAATTGAATCAACTCATTTTGAAAATGTGTTCCTCTATCTGTCTCAATCGTGACTGGAAAACCATACCTTGGAATGAACTCTCGCAGCATAAGTTTTGCTACCGTTATTCCATCATTCCTTCTAGTCGGGTATGCCTCCACCCAACGAGAAAACAAACAGACGACCACTAGAACATATTTTAGTCTGTTACAAGGGGGCATTTCAATGAAATCCAATTGCATTCTAGTGAACAGACCTCCTTCTCGTCCTATTGTTCCTAGACTCACTATTGTCTTTCTTCCTGGATTAAACTGCTGACAAATAAGACATCTTTGACAAAGACTTTCAGCTATGGCTCTGAATTTTGGGTTATACCATGTTTGTCTAAAAAGTCTGATCATTGCATCTCTCCCAATATGAGCTTGTCCATGGTACATCCGTGCCATGTCTGAAATCATGCTATCAGGCATAACTGGTCTTTCATCTCTGTAAACCCACACACCATTGTTTTCTTGTCTTCTACATCCTGCTTTTATCCAGTAATCTTTTTCCTCATCATTTGCAACTTCCTGTAACTGTCTCACCTCATCCCATGTCTCGACAGTGTTAGTAAAAAGCAAAGGAGAAGAGATATGCTCCCTTTCGCGATTCTTATTCAGGGATACCATGTTCTCTGCACAATATCTGGCTATCTCGTCGGCGTAATTATTTCCGACAGTTATGTAATCTTCATTTTTCTTATGTGCTTTGCATTTCACTACAGCTATCTGCCTAGGCAGCTGTATCGCCTCAAGCAGTTTCTTTACAAAATCTCCATTTCTGATAGGTGTTCCTGCAGACGTCAAGAAACCTCTTTGTGACCAAATCTGACCGAAATCATGCACTATACCGAAACCGTACTGGCTATCGGTCACAATCGTAACTCGTACATTTCTTCCCAAGTTACATGCTTGAATCAAAGCAATCAGTTCTGCAACTTGGGCAGACCTTATTCCTTTCAGACAAGACGCTTCCATCACAGTCGCCACTGTGCACACTGCGTAAGCTGCGCTTAAAACTCCTTCTCCCGTTCTCAAGCATGAGCCATCCACAAACATGACATAATCTGATTCTTTTAAAGGCTCATCTTTTATGTCAGCTCTTGGTTTTGTGCAATATTCCAGCACATTCAGACAATCATGATCTACTTCATCTTGTTCAATTATACTCTCTTCATCTGGCAATGATGTCGAAGGATTCACATTCATACATCTATCTATGGTCACATTTTCTGCACTCACGATTACTTTTTCGTACTTAGTCAGCCGACTATGTGTCATGTACTGTGTTTTTGTTCTTGTCAAAAGAATCTCTACTGAATGGGGAACATATACTCTCAGTGGATACCCCATCACTATACCTTCACTTTGTTCCAGACTTACACAAGTAGCAGCAACTGCTTTCAGACATCCAGGCAACGCTTTTGCTATAGGATCTAAAACAGCTGAAAAATAAGCAATTGGTCTCTTCATTGTTCCATGTTTTTGTACCAGTACTGAAAATGCACATCCATCTCTTTCACTGCAGTACAATTCAAAATCCTTTTCGTAGTCAGGCATTCCTAAAGCAGGGGCCTCACACAATTTCTTTTTCAACTCTTTGAAAGATTTCATTTCTTCGTCATTCAATTCAAAAGGGTCTCTTACATCCTTCTTGGTCAGTTTTTGTAATGGCTTAGCAATCAAGGAAAAACCACTTATCCATTGTCGGCAATATCCAACCATTCCCAGAAACATTCTTACCTCTCTTTGCGTCATTGGTGCTCTCATTCCTTGAATCATTTTTATTCTCTCAGTCGTTATCTTTCGCACTCCTTTCTCAATTTTATGCCCTAAATATTGGACTTCTTTTTGACAAAACTGCAATTTTGAAGGGGACACTTTATGTCCTCTTTTCTCTAGATGGTTCAGTAAAGCAATTGTATCGCTTACACATGCTTCTTTTGTTTTCGATGCCACCAACAGGTCATCGATATACTGCACCATCACTGACTTTTCTGGCATTTTCAAATCTTCCAGGGACTTCTTTAAAATCTGATTAAAGATTGAGGGGCTTTCTGTATACCCCTGAGGAATTCGGCACCATGCCAAAATACGCTCTCCGAACCGGAACGCAAATAATGGCTGGCTATCTGGATGTAAAGGAATAGAGAAAAATGCGTGACACAAATCTATCACGGTGTACCACTTAGCTTCATGTGGAATTTGGTATAGAATTACTGCAGGGTTTGGCACTATTGGACAACAAGGCACAACTATTTTATTGACCTTTCTCAAATCCTGTACTATTCTATATGTTCCGTTTGGCTTTTTCAGTCCCATTATAGGTGAATTACATGGACTGCTCATTATTTCTTTTAGAATTCCCTGTTCAATCATTTTATTTATTACAGGAGTTATTCCTTCAATTATTTCTGGAGTCAATTTATACTGTGGCGTATTTGGGTAAGTTGTTCCTTCTTTTACTGTTACTTTTACGGGATCTACTTCTTTCATCAATCCAATATCTTCTCCTGTAAAATCCCACACATTCTCTTTCACTGTCTCTTTCAGTTCTTTTGGAAGTTTTTCTGCATCAAATGCAGGAAACAAACCATTCATTTCAGGTTCCTGATTCATCAATGTCACTTTATACAATACATCTTCATCTGGGGTCTGAAATCCAATTCCATCTGGCGTACAATAAATTGTGCAGTTCATCTTACACAAAAGGTCACGACCTAAAAGATTTACGGGACTACAATCGCACACTACGAATTTATGCATTTTGCTAAAAGAACCAATTTTTACTTCCACTAATTCAGTAAGTGGTGTTTTAATCTGCTGATTCGCTACTCCAACTACTTGGATATATTCACCTGAGAGAGGAAGGTTTGGAATTTCCACTGACCTAACAGTAGAACGGGTAGCTCCAGTATCGACAAGGAATGTTACATTTGCACCATTCACTTCTCCATCCACAAAGGGACCAGACTGATCTACCTCTAGAGTTGCGCCAAGTACGCACTCTTTTCCCTCTCCTAGGCACCGTCAGAAACTTTCATCCGACTCATCCTCACTCTGACGCAACCAATACTGAGAAATGTTAGCTGCTCGCGGCAACTGTGTTACCTGCTCTCCTCCGTAGAATCCTGTTTCTGTACTGTATCTTTGCTGGTTAACATTGTTGGGAAGTGGTGGTTGTGGCACCTGACCTTGTTGAACAACTACCTCATTCTGCACCTGTGGATTTAATGATTGATTTTCCGGATTAGGTTTAGGTGGGAATGTACACTCGTTTCTCCAATGCCCTAATTTTCCGCAATTATGACATGGCCATTTTTTATTTGCCTCTTCTAGACTCATTTGACCTTTCCCTTTACCTATGTTAGGTCGGGATTTATTCTGTCCTGTTTCATTCCCACTATTATTCAATTGAGCTTCTTGTTTCTCTGCCACTTTTACCTGTGCCCACATTGCCTTCTCTTTCAATTTACGCTGTCTACTCTCAATATCATCACTACAATACTTAGCATACCTCAGTACCTCATCTACAGTGCCGTTTTGCCAGTTAATCATATGTTGTTTAATCATTTCACTAATCTCTGGTTTCAGTCCAAACACAAATCTATATACAAAATGACTCATATCCTTTTCACTCAACTCCTCATACCCACTATACTGCTTGAAAACCAACAACAATCTTTCATAATAGGCATGTCCGGACTCCTTACTTTCCTGTGTAGTTCTGTCTATTTTTACCCAATCTGTTTCTTTAGGAGGAATCTTATTTTTCAAAAAGGTAATCACCTTATCATATTTCCTCATCACCTCAGGACCTGGAGCTCCTGTCTTAGGATCTCTTGGATATTCTGTAGTTGGCCAGTCAACTGTAATTTTACATTCAGACCACAAATCAGTTGGCACCACTATGTCAAACAATCCATCTAAATCTATCCACAACACCTTTGAAACCTTCACAAACCTCTCCACTTGTCGGTACCATTCAACTGGTTTCTCTCTCAGCTTCGGGAATTCGTTTGTAAATGACAGTATATCCTGTCTAGACCAGGGAACATGCACATAACTACCACCTGGAGTTTCTCTCATAGGGTATTCTCTTGCAACAGGTTCCTTTTCAGTTATCATAAAAGCCAAAGAAGCTTTGTCTGCAGTTTTCTCATACTTTTTCGTCCATCTGACTTTCCATCTGTCCACATCACCCCATTTTCTCAGTAAAACAATTAACTCTTTTATCTGTGTCAGCCTTCCTGCTGTGTTCAAATTCTCAATATCTTTCTCACAAAAGTCTACTCTGTACGGTTTCTGCAATGTTTTCACTTTCGCAAAATCTACTCCAATTTCACTTGCTATTTCTTCCAGTTTGTCATGTAAATTTTTAGCTCTCCATGTAATACTTTTGCACAGAAACATAATCTCATCATCCTGGTAATTTTTCAGCTTTTCTGTACCAATCGTCCCTAAAATTAATTCTTCCATGTCAATCTTTAACCTAATTACATCTAATGGTTTTTCTTCTGGTTCTTTTATTTTAAATGCCTTCATCCACTCATTTAACTCATCAGGAGTCGGACCTATAGGCGTATTATTTAGTTCTATCCAATTACCACTCTTTTCAGGGGTCACTGTTGCAGATTCTGTTACCATAGGCATTTTCCTACCATTACACTCATTCACTGTCAAATTTGTAGGTGGACTTGGTCTGTAGGTACTAGCCAAATTACTTGTACTTGCACTTGGTTCCATCCTTTCTTTTTCTCTCTGAAATTGTGAATTCATAGGAATCACTAAAGATCGTTCATCAATTTTCTGATTCTCAAAAACTGGTATTACTGGACCTATTGTTATGGGTACAGTTACAGCTTCCATGTTTTTCGTTAATTCCCTAATTTTCTCAGTCAGCTCTTTTGTTGTTCTTGCTAATTCAGTTGCATTGTCACTTTCTACTCCTTCATTTTGGGAAGTTCTTATTTGATCTTGTGACCTATTTATTTCAATTCTTTTTACAGGATTTTTATTTCGCACAGTCTCTATTTGCGGCGCATTAGGTGTCACCACTGTAGAACTCTGCTGATATGGAGGGGGATTTCTATTTAGAATATCTTCCAGCAATTCATCATCCGTTTCACTCTCATGCATATATTTTTCCCTCTCCATATGTTTCTTTTTCTCAGTACGTTTTCTCTTAGTCTCTTCCTCAACTGTAAAAGCCGGAAACAAACCTCCTGTCATGTTAGCACATCTCCATCGTTTTATTCTATCCTCATGATTTATTCCCCACATTCTTCCAGGCATAAACTCATGATCCCTTAAACCTCTGAATCTCTCTCGCTCATACATCTCATCTTCCCATTCCGTCAACGCTTCAAACTGTGTCGGTCTAGGTCTAGGTTCTAAATTTGTCATCTTTTCTCTCAAATTCCGCAAAACCGCTACACTAAATGAACCATTCTCAGGGAAAGCTAATGCTCCATCATTCTTCGTATACTTTGCCCAATTTTCTAACCATATGCATGTATGATATCCATATTTCAGCATCATATGTGAAGCTGCTGATTTCGGCGGAGGAATTACTTGTCCCTCTCTAGTCACAACCTTTTTGTCTTTCTTAAAGAAATTCTTAATTTTTGTCGTCCATGACGTTCTCTCCCTTTTATACTCATAATACGGCATGTTTTCGATTGGTTTTCTCTTCAAAACCAGCACTGTTCCGTGTACGGAACTTCAACCAATCACAGCGCGATTCACACCAACACACCAATCAGAACGATTTCCTTCTTCCGCGCACCCACCAATCTTAGCGGGCACTTTTCCTACGTCACTCCTGTCTTTGCGTTCACGTGACTAGCGCACTATCCAATCCTAGCGCGGCACTGTCTATGTCACTCTTGCTCTTTTACCCCTCCTTTACAAAAATTATCGGCAATTTTTCTTTTTAATGTTTCTTCGTTAGTTACAACATTTAAAACAATTCCATTGTCTGATTCGCTAAACAAAAGTGACAGCTTTGTCCTTTTACACAAGAATCCTGTATTTCCAGTAGGCAGCGCTTACCTCTACCCTACCACAGATTTATTAACTTTCGCCGATAAAGTAGCACTTCCCTCTACCTTACCCTTCTTTCAAGCAAACAGTAAACCCGTTTATCTGGGGATAAGACACATGTGGAGACTATGCTCCTGAGAATTAAGGCCAGAGTTTCACAAGAAAACGTGATTTGCTATCCCAGTTACACACCTTTCGTACAGAAAATCCCTAACATAACACAACCTGTGTTATTACCAAAAATGAATTCAGACCATGTACCAAATTCCATGTGACTTCTCTTGCCACACGTGTTCCACTTCCTACATCCCAGAAGCGTGAAAACTCACATATAACATAACGCGACTCAACATATAGTATTAGTCATCAAAATAATCAATAATCAATAATCAATAATCACCAAACTAATCTATAGAAACCATAACTCTGCTACCAAGAAATCTGATGCAGCGGATATAATGAAAACTATTTCTCCTAGGTCACTTATCGGTCATCCAGGCGTGACTTATATTTCTCACATCCACATGACGATGGGGCCCATGACATCGCCTAACAAACACACACACACACTCACCTGGATTTCCTCTACACCTTTACGAATCTATACTCCTAGGAGAAAGAAAAACGAAATGAAAATCATCATGATGTACCGCTGGAAGGAGCCGGGATACCTTATTACCTTAACCTATCGCTTTCTTAGTTATTTCTTAAGATATTCCTGCTCATTGTTTGTCGATGGATCATCTAGTGAAAATCAGTTGATAGTGATCAAGACCAGCTAAATCACAATAACTAATTACTAATTTCACAACCATTTAGTAAATAATCACTGAGTCGTTTGATTTAAGAATTTCAAAATTTATATAATTTTAAAGGCATGGAAAAGAATTTAGACTTTATTATTCAATTATTCATACATTATTAAATCAAATATTTATTAAGCAAAATCAATTTTTATTGCAGAAAGGACATTTTGTCATGAGGAAAAATCCTAATTAACCTGCCTATCTTCCTAATTTAGCCTAATGATTTCTAACCTAAGTTTAAAGTTGAAAAATAACCTGATTCTCATACTCAACTGGAAAAATAAAACAGCAACAGAAACTTCAGCTCGTCAGCATCAGCTACCGCAACCCGTCTCATCTAACAGTCTTTCAGCATCTCCCGCTCAGTAAATGGATCGATCTGGAACTCCAAGTACTGGAAGCTACCCCTCCCACTAAGAGTAGGCCTACTTATACCCTAATTCTAACTTTGCTAACTAAATTGTTGCAACATTAATAACGCGCTTTTCTTTCATTGGTCCACTCAGTTCATTATTCAGTTTTAATCAAATTCTCCCGGATCCAGCTTGTTCTTCTGGAATGCATATGTTCATTTCCTTTCTCACAGTTCATGACATGTTTCCATCCGCTTCGATCAGTACATTTGTAACTTCTTTCGATACATTCGAGAACTCTGCAGGCATTGTCCTTTCTCTTAAAACTGTTTCCCACGATTCTCTGCTGATCACCACGGCACATTATCAGTTCAAATTGGTCACATCAGCCTTGACCATTCTTGCATCCTAGCCTTTCAGCACCATCACGTGGTCAGTCTTTCTCCAACTTTTTCTCCCTTGTCATGTGTATTCTCAGCGCATGCGTACTCTAATAAACGGCAGCCATTTTATATCGCCACTCGATTAGACTTAGAAGCACTATTTAGAAATAAACAAAACATAATTAAAATAGAGAAATATAGCCTTTTCGTTTCCCTCCCGTCATCTACGTACCCCAATTAGTTATTACCTAGCAGAAAGCAACATTTAAGCTGTTCCTTACTTACCATCACTATTGTTTTTGCAACGTCACGTTTTATATTCTATGAAGCACGAATCATGCATTTATTATTTATTTAGTACGCAATTATTTTTATGTTATAATTAGACGCAGACATTTGTAAATAGATTATTCAGCACACATACTTGCGTGTTACCCTTCCCTCACATACATTGTTGATTAATACATTTAAACGAACATATTTATTAATTATTTATAAAATTTGTTAAGGGTTACATTTTTTCATTTACTCTTTTCCATCACTACAAATTGGAAAACTGCTTTAAATGCTACATTCAAGCTTTGGTGGTATGGTGTTTGTTATAGCTGTAAATTGGCTAAAGCTTGTTTAATGCCTATGTCACTTGCTATAAAAAAAGAAATATTATGATCTCCTGTTAGAGGGCTTGCTAACAATTCATGGTCTGGTACTGCTTGTAAACAAATTCAGAAACAACAAGTTGATGGATGGAATGCCTGAATTAATGTCAGACACTGGCAATTGCTCGGGCCGCATCCCAATCCATCATTTATTGCCCACCATGCCACCTCAGTATTGACCCAGCCATATGCAAATCAGTCTTGAAACTGCTCCTCTTGGGAATAGTCCAGCCCCAACTGCGAAGCCTGGTCCTCCCTGAACCGAAACACAAGCAACCTACGGCCAGATTTACCCTAGTTAGGGCTCTTCAGGCAGGTATAGCTGGGTTCCAATGGCACAGTGAGCCTGGGACCCAAGTCTGGGCATATCTAGTACTATTTTCCTGTGGCGTAGCAAAATATACAATGGCTCTGAAGTAAAGAAGGAGAATAGTCCCACTGCCTTGTGAGAAAGTATGAAAAGATACACATTACTGCAGTACAGAAGCCAGTCATTCTCCTGTGTGCCATTGCTGCACTAGTTAAATCTACTCATTCTATCTCTTGTACTCTTTCCCAACCAATCTCCATGCTTCTCTCATCTGTCCTTTCCGCCATCTCTTTCTTATGTTATCTCGTCTATTGATTTCCTACCATTCTCTCTCCTCCATGCTCCAATTAAATTACCTGCTATCTCTCTGTCGTTCATGCCTTCCTCTCTCACATTTATGTTTTCTACACTTTTTTCTCCTACTTACATATTCTTCTACCACTCTCCCCCTAACACCCTTATTTCTGGCCCCTTTCTCTTTCTTATCCCTTTTGAATAATCCTTATTGCTTTTCTCTTTCACCCTCATCCTTACCACCTTCTTTCGTTCTGTCACTACCTTCTCTCGTATCATCTCCTTCCTTCACCGTCTCCATTTCTTTGAAATCTGTTTCTCCTTACCCTGCAAACCCCAAATAGTAAGGTTTGCGTGTACAAAATTGTGAGTGTGTGGCCTGTAAACTAACTGCAATTGGTGTAGGGCACACTGGGCCCTCTCCCATCTCTGAGGTCAAATGCAGCTGTACCACTGACAGCTACACTCCTTTTTTCATAACATTGAATGAAATGCCAGTTCCAGGGTGAAGATATACTGTCTCTGCTAGGCAATCTTAAAGTCAGTGAGTATCTCACAAAGACAATATTAATGTTTTACTCTGTAACATCTGCTTCAGCATGGCAGCAATCAACATCGGTTAGTCATACTTTGCCAGATGGCTGCTGCTTCAGATGCCTACTTTAGTTTATTTTTTAACAACTGCCAAATTGGGTGTGAAATTAAAGAGTAAAAATATTATATTATAAAGGTAAAAACATTGTGATTATGGAGGAAAACAGTGTTGTCATGCACCAGTTAGTAGTTGACTAATCCTTTTCAAAGCACTGGCTGTTCAGTTTCTGTTTTGAATGAAATTCATACTGGTCACCTAGCTTCAAGGTTGTTAGTTCAATCCTTACTTTGTTTTGAGGATATCATCATGTAGAAGTGTTTTAATAATTAGAAATGAATGCTTAATTCAGATACGTTTAGTATAGCATGACTAGGCAATAGGGCAGCATCCAACATGCATTGACATCTATTCAAAAGGAAATGTGCACTTTCACTTTACATTAACAAGCCTTTCGGGCATCCTTCTATGTACTTTTCAATTTTATGAAAATAAGCTCTTTCCACAGTATCTGTGTTTTGATATAAAACAAATGTATTAATTTGCCTCCAAACAAGGAAGCTGTGCCCGGGAAGTTCTTGTAGGTTGCAATATTCAAGGCCCTTTGCCTAGCCTCGAATGAGAGAGCCATTCATACTCTGAGTATAAGATACATAAACACACTAACAGTTCCTTCATTACATAGTCATGTAAAACATATTAATATGCAGCAAAGCAAGTGTTTACTAGATGTAACGTATTTGATGTACTTTGTGTATTTGAATAGTTATTGGGTAATTCACATGTATCTTTGTTAATACACTCCTATGATGTAATTTCACACCTTCAGAGATGTCTTTTAAAACTGTAGATTTATATCTACAATTTAAAATGCACCATATTGGCTGTTATTATTGCAAATCTTCTCACATGTGAATCCTCCAAGAACCCCCCTTCAAGAGTGGGGCTTCGCTTGATCCATGTAATTTGAGATTGTCCTTTAAGCCCACAACTTTTAAATTTCAGAGGCAGCCTCTGCAGGATTCAATTCCAAACCGTCACAGGATTTACTGGTCATTTCTACAGCTTTCAGCCAATTCAACACAGCTCTCTATCTTCCAGAATGGAATAAACCCAAGGTCTTGCACCAGCTACCCACAAGCTTCACCACATGATATTGGATTATTCATTGTTGTTTTGAGTACAGTTGACACTATGGCCCAGATTTATAAAGGTGTCACGTAACGCAGTACAGCACCCACAGTTGCTGTGCTGAATTGCGCGACAAGGAGAGCGCCATTCTACAGAGATATGGCGCTCTCCTCCCCTCTCCCTAGTGCCGGTGCAGACTTTTGCTGCTGAGCGCCACGGATGCACCTTTGCGCCATAGTGCAAGGGTGTATGCGCGAGTGTAGCATAGATTTTGTACTTAAAGGATAGCCTTCCAGTACAAAACACTATTACTAGACAAGTTTTAAAACTTTTCCTACATTGTTTGTATGATGTACATGAACTACATCCATGTTATAGCCACTGATTGTCTTCAATTGTATCAGTTTTCTTCGACTATATTAGACCAACAATTGTGGATCTTTATAAAAGACAAAACATTTATTAGCATATTGGAACTATTGTTGTCTTGTCTTTGTGATTGTTTTGTACCTGTTTTTACTGTGCAGAGTGATTTTAGAATGAATGCAGACACAATTGTTGTGCGAATGTGAACCTTATATTTATAAAGCCTCACTTGAATAAAATAATTTTTGTATTAGTTCATTATATGGTGTTGTTGTCCCTTAATGTTCATGCAAAGTGACATTATGTTGATGTTATATAATGTTTAGGTTGCCCTAGGTTTTACACTTTGTTTTTTCCCTGCCTAGAGGAACTTTCACCCAGTTGCATGGGGCCCTTGATTTACACTTTATGTAGAGTGAAGCACACATGCAAAATCAGAATAGAAGGGAAAAATGAAAACATTTTTCATTTTAACGCCTGCGTTCCGGCAGCGCTATTTTTTAGCACAAAACCCTTGCTAGTAATGCTAGTAGATAGGGTTTGTGTCAAAAGGCATGGGTGGTTGCATGGGAACCACCCATGTAAAACCCCCTTGATGCAAAGAAAAGCGAAGCAGCGCACCACGCTGGTTTGCGTTACTTTGCCATACAAACAAACGCAAATACCAATTTGTGTTGGTTTCTAAAGCCCCAAAAAGATTTGCGTTATGTCTGCATTAAAAAGTAATGCAAACCAGATGCAAAATCTTTGTAACTCTTGGCTCAAGTCTTCCAATTCAATCCTGTGTTGTGCAGCAAATCTGTAAGCAATTTGGTGTGCCTTTATATGATGTTTTTAACTAGGTTACTATCGCTCGTTTATCAAGAATACTTACATTGCAGCGCACTTTGGGGCATATTAGCAAGGAGTTGTGATATTTATCGCAAAACGCGCTTAGCGCGTTTTTTGTTAACGCCGCCTATCGCTGGAAATTATCGCTGAGATAACACCCTATTAGTAAGGTTTATCTCCATAGCGATAATATTTCCAGCGATAGCGGCAAAATGCGAGAATATCGCTGGAAAACCAGCGATATTCTTGCATTAACGCTAAGGTGGATTCAGCATTAGAATCCACCTCCTATACCTTAAACAGGTAAGTCATAGTCAGTAGCAGGTGTTAAAATCTAGCGATAAACGCGCTTAGCGCGATTTATTTTATCGCTTCGCCTGCCTTGATAATAGGGGTTAGTGGTGTTAGCGACTGTTTACAGTCACTTTTTCGTGAGGAACGCCTACCTTGCATGTCATTAGCGATAAATATCGCTGACATGCAAGGCGATGTAATTCCCGGCCTCTAACGCCTGAAAGCTGTCGCTAACGCCTGTTAGCGACAGCTTGCTAATAGGGCGTTAAAAATATCGCCGCTTTAGCGGCAAAAAGTGCCGCTAAAGCGGCGATAGTGCCCTTGATAATATGCCCCTTTATTTTATTTGGGACACATTTTTACCATTGGCAGCTCTTCATGCCACCGTCAAATGTAATCTTTATTTTGATGCTTGCCATTCTTTTTGTATTTTGATTGAACTGTTTTTTTACATTTGACACATGCACAACGATTACTTACTCTAAATATTAGAATTGCTTCTCGGGTCCCCCTGTTGAAGGTGAGTCAAGGGTCTCATGCTATCGAAGGTGAGTCAGGGGTGCCAGGGAATGCCAGGGCATCATTTGCACCTTTGAGGATTGAAGTGTGGGACATAGGCAAACACTGCGGTTATTTAGGGTAAATTGGTCGAATGATGATCTTTGATAATAGCTTGTATTAGTTTCCCTCACTGCATGCCAGTAAAACATAAATTGTTAGGATGGATATCTCCAGTCCTACCAACGTGCTCGTGTTATTTGGTACCACAAAGGATGAATGATGTTGGCTCTGATGCTCATACAGAAACTGTGCCTTAGAAGGGCTGTTGGATCAAGCAAAGATTCTTCAAACCCATAAAAGCTGAATCTTGCTTTGACTATCCTGCTGCCAGAGAATGGGCCCATGTGGTGCTTGGAGTAGGTCCTTCCCTAATCTTCTCGAAATGAGTCCTAGGACTGCTGGTAAGTCCCTGCCTCCATTTTAGCCAGTATGGAGTTTGCTGTGGCCAGGTATCTGAAACCAGTGCCCCAGTCACTGTGAACCTGACAACGACTAATTACAAAATGCCATGACCCCAACATCGTTGCCAAAAACACTGTGCACATAAGTTAGTAGCAATGTGGAAAGGGGCGAAAGACGAGTACAGTGAGTACTGAGTAAATAATGTTAATGCTCCCATTTAATATCAGTCGCAGCAGCAGTAATGGCTGGGGTATTTAGGGGTATAGAGATCCTCCTGTCCGTGACATCAACAAAAAGGAACTAGAGATGTGTAAGCTTGTTTTCCATCATATGGCCCTTTTTGTGTATTGTGCCTCCCAAATTTCACACATCACCAAAACGAAGCCATTTCCCACAAAACAGCATCCTTTTTATTCTACCAAAGAAGGTGATAATCATTTGATTTTTTTTTATCTTGGAAGGCTACATGTTCTTTTCTGTTAACATGTTCGTTTGGTGCATGGCACAGTCTGCTGTCTTTTGTGCTCAAACGAAGGTGATGGCTATAATGCCTAACTCGATGGCACTCTTTTTGTTAAGACGAATGTTGTGTACATGACTGAGTCACTCATGCCTGTGTATGAAGGTTACACTCATCTCTTCAACACCTGCTTTGCCTAATGAACACTGTTATGCACATGTGCTCTAACCTTTTCCCAATACTATGTTAACTTACATATTGTATTTATCATTTACACTCAAAAAGTTACATTTTCTTATGATGTCTCTGAGGTTTCGCCTATAGTTTACCTTTTTGAGAAGTGAAAAACGTGAATTGCAAAAAGAAACATATGCTCTCAAATGCTTGTACATATGTCTCTCCAGTTGTTGTTTTTAGAAGATTTAGGTGGAGTGTTTCAAAAACTGATTATAGTATTTACAAATCCGAGCACTTTAATAGGGTTTTCATATTCGTCTGAAGTATCCTGAATTAGATATGCAAATTGTTTTTGACACGTATTTTCTACACGCACCGTTGTCTATGCAGCGCCGCCTCATTACATCCTAACAGATCACAACGAAACCCAGAAAGAAGGGCCATCATGCCTGCATGACTTCCCTTTCCGCAAATTGATCTGTGTAAATCATTCTGCCACAAAAATTATTGCAGATGCCAGGCTTCAATTCAATTCTGTTTAAAAAATAGTGCACATTTTCCAAAATGAGATTTCCTATTAATGATCAAAACACCCGGCTCGCTGCTCATGGCTGAGCAAGTGCTGGAGGGGTATCCAGGGAGATGAAAATATGACTGTTTTAGAACATACCAATACCGACAAATGGCATTTTACAAAATGGATGTATGTTTTCGAGCCAAATACTGTTTATTGTCTCATGCTTGAAAATGTGGATGCTCGGCCTAGCAAGATTTATGAAATCACTCGTCAAAACTTCACTTCAGTGATTGTAAATTCAGTTTGGAGTAAGAAAAAGAAATAGGTCTTATTTGGATCTGTACAGAAAGAATAATCCGAAGAACTGAGATTAACATTGAACTCAAAGTAAGACATTGTGATACTGATTGGATCCTTGTCTGAACTCTCAATTGAAAAGGAAAGGCCTTTAGCAAATTCCAGTCAAAATGGCTAATAATTTAGTACAAGCAGTGCAGCAATGATTAACTCTGGAAATGCCTAAGGCTGGTTGATTCATGGCTCAATTATATACGTGTTGGGTATGCCAAACTCAATTTAAAGCACATGGGCAGAGTAGAAATCTACCCTGAGAACATGCTGCCACTACTGAAACTAGATAGAAGTCGTCTGCTTTTAAACATAAATAACTCTTGGATGTAAGACACCTAGATGCATGTTACACCTGATTGTGATTGTTTGGGATTTTGGAGGGTAACCATTTCCAAAACAAAACAAAAAAAAAATGAAAGACGACGAACATGTTTTACAATAAAGAATTGGAAAACATATATTTTTTTCTTTACATAAAACCAATAAAAGCACCTAAGAAGTCTACCACGTTGCATAGTGAAATTGCAGCTCTACAGTAACTATTTTTTCAAACTGTGAATTGCAAAGCTTATTGCATGGCTATTTATAGTTAAACATATTCAATTAGGGGCCACTTAGGGCAGGGTGGGCAGTAGTCTAATCCATCCCTGATTTACAGTTGGTTGGCACCATACAGATTCTGAATTCTCTCCCAAAATGTTTTAAAACCTCCCAAACCTATTTCCAACTGGAAAAGTCGAAATCCAAAACCCTCCCCACCACCCCAGGCAACCCCAATATCCAACCACATCCAGTACTAAAATCCTCCCAGACATCTCCCAATGCCTACAATACCCCATCCGTCCAAGACTGATCTGGCTTCCCTATGCAACACGTACTGGTGATCATGGGAGGGTCTCCTTTCCATTTCCTACTCCTGGATGAGGAAAGTATTTTGCTAAGCAAGGATAGTATTATTTTATAAGGTAGATTTCAGGTACTTGACGTAGCAAATATCTACCAGTTTATGCAAACCATGCATACCTAAGAAAAACGTCATGCACCATTGACCATTTTATCACCTGACCTATACACATCAATATTTAAAAATGGAAACGTTTTGCAAAGTTGTCGGACCAGGCTGCCTGGAGTAGGTAATTGCTGGGTGTTAGAAGGTGGTTCTGACACTATGGGCCGCCCGGAATTTTCGCTTTTTGAGCAACTGTGTGTTGAGCTTTTACTGTGGGAGAGCCTCATAAATTGGGACTCATCCACAGTGAACTCATGATGAAAGAGACTGCATGTGGATTTTACTGGTGTCCCCCTGGCTTGACTAGGCCGCTGCGCAGCAGCTGGAGTACGGGGCACCGGGCTGGTTACATGCAGACACCTGTGTACATGCGTGTGCACACGTGTAGGGGCTGCACAGGGGAGATTCCTGGCGTGCGCAGTCCAGGAGCAGCTACAGAGTGAATGGTGTGGCAGGACTTATGCAGAATTGCACTAAAGTCCACTGTAACGGGTGTGAGAAGAAGTATTCTGCAGAGTCCAAAGTCATATTTGTACTGCTTTTGGGTCATCCAGAAATGTCACATTTCTCTGAGTCAGTCATAACCAGGGCCAGGCTGAGGGCTGACCTCAGCTGGATGGATTGATAACCTTTTTTTCCACAAGCTAAGGCCTCCTCTCCACGAAGACGAAGATGGGTGGGGCTACAGGCTCATCCATCAGCAGCTATCACTGGTGCCAGGCACCAGGCTGCACCAAGGAGGGAAGGGCTCGTGTTTCAGAGACCATGTGGCCAGAGACCCTGGACGATGCCATTTTGAACCAGCCCAGAGGCTGGACAAGAAGGAGGGAGCAGGGGCAGGGAAGTGATGTGTCGCTGTTTGATAGGACCAACAGAGACTTCCTGCCAGCCCCCTACTCAACTTTTAAAAAGTGCTTGCACAGGAAGAGAAGCTCTCTCTGGGGTGTGGTCTGCTGAGGCGGAAGGTGCTGGAGCCTGGCAATGGGCAGTTGGAAGGAGTTACCCCCTGACTGCCCCCCAGGCCCCTAACAGCACCAGAAGAAGAGCCCAGGACCGGTGCGCAGAAGCAGGGGCCTCTGCGCAGGGAGAAGAGAGGCCCAGGAGGAGAGCCAGGTGAACGTCTGGCGCAGGGAGCCAGTGAAGACCGCTCCCTGCAGAATGCACCCTCTTGGAGACCCCCAGGGCAAAGGAGAGTGCTCCCAGTGGCTGGGGGCCGCCGCCAGGAGCAAGAAGACGCAAAAATGGGGCAGATCGGACCCCCAGGGGTTGAGATATGGCCCCCGGAAGGTAGGCGACCTTTGACCCCTAAGAAGACCAACGATGAAGCACGTGGGGCTCCGCCGCCAGTCCATGAGATGCCCCCGGGGTGGGTCAGGTCCCGGGGGCTGCCCCCAAGAAGAAGGGACGCCGGGGAGCGCCGTCGCGCTCCCCGTGAAGGTGGCCAGCAGGGGGGACAGGAGCCCACCCTGGCCCCCACCGAAGACGGAGGCGGGGGAGAAAATTGGCAAAAGGGGGCCCGGGACCCCATCGACGGGCCCCGAAGTCAAGTCGGGGAGCGCCGTCGCGCTCCCCATGAACATATCCCCCCACGGGGGGCCAGGAGCCCACCCTGGCCCCCGCCGATGAAGTGCAGCCCGGGGGAGCTCCCCGGGCTGCCCTCCAACGTGGAGGTCCTGCGGGGGTCCCGGGTGGGACCGGGACCCCGTACAGAAGAGGAGGGGCCCAGGAGTGACCGGGCCCCGAAAATCAGCGGGGGCAGCCAGGGGTGGGCTCCCCGAGCCGACTCCCTTTACCTGAGGGTCCAGGTGGGACCGGGCCCCCCACCAAGCGAGGAAGGCGGCGCGAAGCACCAGATCGATCGCGGCTATCCCCAGCACAGCGGGAGAGCCGCTCATGCGATATTCACAAAGCGGAGCTGAAGCGCCCCATAATGCCTTGCCAGGCATTTGGAAAGATGTCGTTTTGGTGCTTGTGGTGGCCCCAGGAGAACGGGGTCACCGCCAACTTGGTGCAAGGGTGCTGGGGGAGCTGCTGGAGAAGCGCAGTCTCCCCCCAGCATGAAGATAAGTCCCACCCTAAGTCCCACCCTAAGTCTCATAGGGATTTTAAAAGGATAACCCCTCAAGGGCATTTAACACCTTCTAGGCTGGAACTTTTGTTCTACAGCTGAGGGTGTATTGTGAAGTGCTCCATGGAGTAAAGGGCTGAGTTGGGGATGTCTGGAGAAGGGCATCCCCTGGAGATGAAGAGGTGTAATTGCACCAGAACTGCATTTACTAACGGTTATTCCTTTTTAGAGGGACTGAAGCTCACATATGTAATGTGAAGTACCTGTGTAAGGTGATGTCATAAGCAAAGTGGGGTTATGTTGCCAGACATTCCTGCTAGGGTGTCTGGCTGTATATGCAAAATCCTGTGATTTCATCTGGGATGCCTTTAGGGGCTGTAATTGCAATGCATTCTAATGTCCAACAAAGGTGATGAGTACTGTCATTCCAAAGTAATGCTTAAACATGTATTCTTGCTGCTGCGCTTAGGTGAGGAACAACCCAGACTGTTAGCCCCGAATATGTAGGGGTGCATACTGTATGGACAATATAAGATGCTCAGTCAGGGTTATGTGTCACTAGGGCAGGTGAACCTATTTTTAATGCGTGTGGAGGTAATGGGGTGGGTCGCCACTGGGATGGTGCCAGTGCGCAGGGACCTAGCTCCAGGTTACGTTCAACCTTTGGGAGGGGTGGAGATGTTACGCAATGTCACAAAGTAATTCCAACAGCTTATGTATATTTGTAAATTGGTGCATAGTATTGAGTAGTGTGTGTGTTTAATAAATGTACTCTTACTTTTATAAAGCAAAGTACAGACTGGACAATCAATTATTGAGTGTTATTTCTGCGCACTTGCAAATGGCGATTACTAGCCCACACCACCTCCCTTGAGTAAAGCCTCAGACTGCTCTGCAACGCTACCCTCTGAGAGTCAGGCGCTACAATTGGGTGTTTGGTTCCCAGTGAAGGACAAATGTAGTCATGTTATTTGTGCAGGCCTCACAGATACTGCCTCGTTTTCCAACACTGGGTATAAGGAAGTGGGTTCTACTCATGAAAAATGCTATTTTTTTCACTGTTGTACCAGTGATTTGAGGACCTCTGTTGTGAACTGACACACCTTAATTGCATCATTCCTCCTAATAAGGTGTACCATGTGTTAATTTTCATGGTGCAATTTAGATTTTAAATTGTGGCTTTAGTGTAACTCTAGATAGCCACATGTTACATGGATCAGAGTCATTGCCAAGACAATAAATTGTTGGGGCTGGAGTTGGAATAAGATACCAATTTTGACATATCTTGATCACTTAACAATTTTATGAGCTAGAATATTTCCTTCAGCCAGCAGTTTTTTCCAATATCATGGTGATTCTAAAGTTATACAGCGTTAAGGTTCCCCTGGAGGGCACTAAGAAAATAGACAAAATGTTACTAAAGCATGTATTTTTTCTGAGAATGGCCTCAACAAAAGGTTTGATGTGCTAAGATCACCAACTTCCCAGTTTTAAGGAACAAGCAGAGCTGTATGAAAAAAATATTTTTTACACAGTTCCAACATTTTTCTAAGAGGTTGTCCATTGATCCTAATATATGTACTTTAAACATACTTGCAGTTTGTGGTGGAAACAGGTGTGAACTCCATGGGTGATCCTGGAAAGCTATACATTTCTGAAAAATAGAAACCATGATGAATTTAGCAAGGGGTCATCCTTGAACATTTCCTCAAAGAAACAAATTGTTAGAATAAAACAATAATGGAAATAAGTAGAAGAAAATAGTAATTGGTAACAACGGTTTCATCTGTAGTTTTTTGTCACTGTTGCCGATATACAACAATGATATACTGCTACATCCACCATAATCTTCTCCTCTTAAGGAAGTATGGGACTTATAGGTTTTCCAACAACATGCAATACCCAGAGCCAACAACTGAGCCGCAGCTTATAATGATTTTTATTGTGTAAAGACTATGCAGCAATTCATATATAAAAATCTAATGACGTAATATTGGGTATGAAGGAAATCTATGTATTTTTGAATTGTTAACAAGAGACTGAGTTTAAGAACAGTTTGTACACCTCTGAATATAGAGTTTCACATACTATGATGTGATTAAGAGGGCATTTAGACAAATGTGTTCTTCTTTGCATACTGGCCTACATTTGGAAGCCAAAGAAGCAAGAAAGTCAGTTTCATAATAACAATCTAATCTGTTTTTCCAGACATTTCATGATAAAAATTGTGCCCAATATTTGTGGCTGAGCCCAGTGCCAAAACACAAAACACCCCAGAACGTGAAATGGAGACATCACATTTCCCAACAAAATCAACGTTTTTTTTACTGTGGGTAGCTATGGAATTTGGGCCTGGAGTCTCCCACCACTCATTGAGACCTATCAAATTCAGACATTTTTCAAAACTAAGCATCTAGGGAGTCCAGTTAGGTGTGCCTTCCATAGATCCCATGATGTTTTGTTACCCCTAAGATCTTGCAAACCTCAAACCTTAATAAAAAGCAAGCATTTTTCTCATATTTCTGTGATAGAAAGTTCTGAAAGGAGTGGGGATCTACAAATGCCTACCACCCGGATTCACACACTTTTTCTGTTAAAAATGGCACCCCTTTTTTGTGGCTGAGCCTAGTGGTTGCAACACAATATGGCCCATAACACAGCATAGAGACATCAAAAATCGGAGTGAAAAATGATCTGGTTTGGCGATGTAGGTAAATCGGTGAGTCCAGAGTGGGGTGCCTTTCATGGATCTCATACATTTTTTACCACAATTCCCTGAAAACCTCAATCTTTGCCTCAAAATAACAGAAGTTCCTCACATTTCTGTGATGGAAACTTCCAGAATCTGCAGGGAGCCACACAATCACTACCACTGACTGTTCCCACACTTGTCCTGATAGACCTTCTACCCCACTTGTGTGGCTAGGTCTTTTGTGCCACAGACGCTAAGTCAAGCCATGCAAGTGGGGTAGCATTTTTATCAATAGAAGTGTGAAAACGCTGTGTGGTAGCAATTCAATGGATCCCCACAGATTTGGCAGTTTAGGTCACAGAAACCTAAGGGTTAATTAGTGATTATAGGCAAAGTTTGAGGCTTAGAGAGCATTTCTGGTAAGAAACCATTACCTGAGTGTCTGAATTTCAGAAATATCGTGGTTTAGTAAGTTTTCTTGAATAGCGGCAGAGCACATGCCTGAATAGTGCAAACTTTCAGCATGGCAAGTAAAGAAGAAATTTGGATTTACCTCCATTGTGCCAGTCCATATGTCAAAACTATGCCCAAAAGAATCCAAATTTCCTCATGCTTGCCATGGGAAAGGGGATACTCTGTACCCCTTGTGAGTAGAGAGACTGTTTGGGGTTTAGGGTGGGGAACAAGCCAAATGCTAAGCCACCCACCAACACCACATATTTTCTTACCTACTATATCCCTGGTGTCTAGTGGTCTTTTTACATCAACCTATGAGGAGGCAGAGAGACTGTTGAGCCCGATTTGGGGTGAGGCTATGGCCCAATGACAAGATGGAACTCCCTTACCCCTTTTTTCCTCACAGTAAAACTCTTAGTGTCTAGTGGGCTTTCTACCCACCAAGGGGCAGACTGAAGGCAATCACCCAATTTGTGCAAACCTCCTATCTACTCTCTGTTGTTCCTTCTGAGGCCTGAGTAAGCACCAATGCCAGAGTGGGCAACCCTCATCTTTTTTTGTGCGAGTTTGAAATCCCTGGTGTCTAGTTGGCTTTTGCCAACCCCCTATCTGCCCCTCAAGGGTGGTAAAAAGACTGTGTTGCCCCTTTTGGGTTAGATTAGGGCCCAATGTCAGGATTGGACACCCCCACCCCTTTTTTGCCTGATTGTAAAATCCCTGATGAGTTGTCGGCTTTCTACCCACCACGGTTCATATTTGGGTAAATCCACCAATTGGGGAAACCTCCTATCTGCCGTGGTACAGAAAGACTCAATTGTCCCTTCTGCTGTGGGTATGCCCAATGCCAGGGAGGGCAGCACCCATATTTCTTTTGGTGACATTTTGAAATCCCTTGTGTCTTGTGGGTTTTTTGCCCTCACCCCCAGGGGGCCAATTAGGGTAAACCCCCAATCTGCCTGGTGTTTAGTAGCCTTTCTACTGTCCCGGGGGTCTGATTGGGCAAGCCCCGTTCAGCTTCTGGGTGGGCAGAAACACTGTATTGCCCCTTTGGACTGGGGTCATGGTCATATGCCAGTGTGGGCCTCCTCCACTCCTTTAAAAAGTTTGGCTGAATATGTCCCTTGTGTCTTGCAGGATTGTTACTCCACTCTAGGGTGTCGCAGATGGGTGAGGGGTGGGGGCTGAAGCAGAAGTGATGACCCTTCGGCCCCTACCTTGCAGAAAAACAAATTAAGTGTCCGGTGCTTGTGCTGCAGGCTCCTTTCTAAGCCTCCCCAATAGCAGATGTTGGCTGATGGCTGCACTGAGCAGGTAGTGTGGGCGTTGTTCATCAGCCGCACTAAAGGGGTTAAAAGAAATGACTGGATTTATCTTGTATGGCTACAAACTTAAGACCTTCTCAGGGGTACACATAGGGCTGATGCCACATTCAACTAATATAGACAACTTTCTGATAGTGACACCATAAATTATCTTAATGAGGCTTCAGATTGTAACAATTGGCCTCAAAATGATCTCTTTGTTAGTGGAATGGAAACAACTGAAAGGCAAAATTACTTTTGCTTGTACATCAGAAAATATTGCATTGTAGGTGAATACTCACTCCCTTGCTAATCAAGAACTTTCTTGCCCACGAATTCTTAAACACCTCAGGATGTGTGATAGCTTAAGGTGTAAACCTTGTAGCTAGCTGTTGGAACCAAGTTGTCCACTAAAAGCCTTGTGTTTATCAGCCACTTTAGTAGAGTTTGCTATCTGTAGTGCCTCAGCATTACTAGTGAAGAAGACATGAAGACGTTGTGGTAGAAATTCAACTATTGCTTGGCATTAACTTTAGTGATGCTAGGGAATGCAATGTACAGAACGGAGAGTCTTGTTTAGATTTTAATGGCATGGAATCCTTGTTGCAGGGATTCTGTCCTAAAACAGAACTATGCATAGGAGTATGGGACCTTAGTGCAAAGGGACTGAGTCCTCCAACCACCTTAGTACCCATGAGCCCAGGACCGAGTAGCAATAGTGTCTCACTTGCTCTCCTACTCACACACAGAGAAACAAATAATTAGATACCCCAGAACACAACACTCCCAAATCTCTCAGGAATCGCGGTTGCAAGACACACCCTTTCGCTCGCACTCTTGTACTTGTCCACAGTAAGATCTGACAGAGACACGAACAATTTTAAAATATTTATTTTAACTAAGGTGCTCTAATATGCAGTATACGTGCCACTACAAGCAGAAAAATGCATAATACAGAAACCGTCAGCATAGCAGTTAGTCCATAAATCATGAAAGGTGAAGTCATTATGAAAGGGCTATATAGACTAACCTCTCTCCCCTTGCATACAAGCTCTATTATTATATATTAGAAGATCTCTGGGCGTTGTCTGCAGACCCCATACCTTAGCCTATAGAGAGTAGATCTACTTCCTAGGTTCTGTCTCGCTCTTCTCCCTGGAAAGGTCCCTCTCCAAGTGTCTGCTACCTATTCGTGTATTCAAATAAAACCAAAGTACGTTGTCCCAAACAACAGCTGCATCGGTATGCTTTGTCTAGGTGCTAAGGCCTGGCCAGAACAAAATAACAAGGGGCATTGTTGTTCGACCTTGCTCACAATGTTCAGACTAAATTCCAGGAACCTGCAGAGAGTGAACACAGCAATGGGTTCTCATGTGAAACTGGCAATAGAGACAGTTGCAAAACAATAAAGTTTTGTAGTAACGTGCGCAAAGCAGCGGGCAATCTGCAGCATGCTCATGCTAACTTAGAGAAAATGGCAATGCCCCCATGGGTCATATGACAGCCCCACCTTAAATCAGCATGGTTCCTGCGCCACCAAATATGTGGTTCCCATACCTCTTTTGGGGGAGACTTCTAGTTAGAACCGGAGATTGTTCTGCCTTCAGAAACCAATGAACAGTGGCCTATCATTCATAGTCTGCTAGCATCTATGGATCAGAATCCTGCCCTTCTTAGTGTGGGCCATAAGATGCATATTTGTCTGCATTGGCCAACCATTAAAGAGATAGTTGGCCTGCGCATTAAAAAACACCAATGGCCTAGATTTCATGATGGTTTATTTATTGACAAGATTCTGCAGTGTCTTTTATGCTTGCAAAATTGCATTGCTCTCTGGTGTATTTCAGCATGGTACCATTGCTCCACACTGCTAATCCACAGTTTGCATTTTAGTAAATATCTCTGCACGATCAGCATAGCTTGATGATGTGGTACTAGGGAAATAACCAGCAAGTACCACACATTGGGGTTAGGCCAATGCATTTTAGTTCCGGTGTCTCCATCACTGCACTAAAATGAATTAGCTACGTATTATTGCTCCAGGACCCTGTATGAGGTGCTAAAAAGGCTGTACAACAAAGTCAGCCAGTGCATTTTAAATTGGCATGCTGGCCGGGCCTGTGCTGTTGCAGCAGGCTGCCTAGGGTAAAATCATTTTCTCGTTGACAGTGTGAGTCGTCTGGGGTCATGAGCATTCTGCTGTTGTTTTTTGTTGTTGTTTTTTTACAGTAAGAGACAGAAGGCCAGGCTTTGGCTTCCTATCCAGCCCAACCTGCCTCAGTCGCTCTCAGCAGACGATGTGATGATCAGTCTCGTGTGGTGAGAGTAGTGCTGAATCAATAATCGACTACAGTCGCCTCGATCAGGAGGATGGCACTGCAGCCCCACTGGGTGCATCAGGTGGCATCTTGCCTTCTGTTGCTTTCCGGCAAAGCACCCAGTCACCACTTCGCACCCAGCAGATGATTTTGCTCATAGGCTTTGACAGCTTTGTTTTTTCTGTGCTATCATGTGGGACAGCTAGAGAAGTAATGTCGCCCACAATCCTCATAATGCTCTGTTCCATGGAGGAGGTCATGATCATCATCTACCCTAGCATGGGTGAGTCGTATCTTGAGTCCTGTCCTGACAGCCCCCTCTGTAGCTCCTCGGGCATAATGTCAGCCACCTGGGCTCTGGGACCAGATGAATTTGTTGACATGAATGCCTGCTAGAGAAGCAACTCTTCACCTGCCCTCTGGTCACGTGTTTGGGGGGCTGGCCCAGGAGCACAGTGTGTCTGGTCCCAGCTGAACAGTGCAGACTAATAACAATTCTGATCAGCCAGCCTCTGCCCTTTCATGGAGCTGAGGTTGGGAGAAACACAGAAAGCAGAGCCTGCCACCTGCGCAACAATGCCACAAGGAGCCAAGAGCCCGGCAGCCAGGTGCAGAGCTGGCCTTACCGTGGAGCAGTCTTGTGACACAGCACTGTGGCCAGACCGGAAGTTAAGTCCAAGAGAAGGCTTCCTCCCTGGCAAGCACCAGTCTCAGCCTACATGAAATAAGCACAATATAAAGCAACACATTCTGGAGTCTTGTATGTGGCTAGCAGAGTGAGGAACTGCAGAGGAAAATGGTATGTAGCGGAGAACAGGAGTGACCATGACACGCCAAATACCACTACCCCTTCCACAGACCTAGATGTGTTCAATTAATAGTCTAATATTTTCAGAATTGAAACAGTTTCACTTCTAATTATTAACAAAAACATCATAGTTACTGATTAGTCACATTCTGCTTATAAGAATTGGCCAACACCAGTAGGCCTGGCTTGTTTTAGGCACATGTTTCTTGCTGTGTGATATGTCTATATACAGTGACTGAAAACTCAAAGAGGAAGACATTCAAATACTAGTCATTGCTTCGATTTACTTGCAAGAAAGTGTCACTCAAAGTGTCACACATTTGAAGGTGGAATGTTGCTCATAGCTAGACTGAAACCATAGACATGTACACAAAAGCGATCTGAAAACTTGGCAGCTATGAATGACTGCTCTCAAACACTGTCTCTCAGTTGTGAGGTGCACTTCCAAGCAGTTCTACGCATTTAAGTGGGCTGCTCTAAAATGTAAATAAAATACTTATTAACATGGGCAATCTTCCAGAAAGCCAAGACATATTTTATGGTGCACTGGTGGTTTTAACCAAGCCATTTTAGCATTAATGGGAATCATTCTAAATGGTATCCCTGGGTAAAATCCCCGGTAATTTCAAAAAATGAGCATATTCCACTCATATTATGGATCTAAGAATGGGGTATATCATCCAAATAGCACACATTTCTCCCTGTACTGAATGCGCAACCTCAATATAAGCTCTATTTGCCCACCCAATTCCCACCAGGATTTATCTTGCACAAATCATGCAGGCACATACCCTTGGGATGTGCAATCATCACTCAAGTCCTAATTCAGAAGTTGTCAAACTGTGAGCTTGTACTCTGAGGACTGTATCGCCATCTTAAGGGGGATCACTTACATATTAAAGTAACAAATTATTCTCCCTCCTTCCTGAGTGTGAACAGGCAACCAAGCGCAACTGCCTGTGAAAAAAAATAAAGATAGCTTAACCTATTCAATAATGATGGTAGGTTTAACACCATCATTGCGTGGGTTGGAGTTGTTTTAAACTTTTTTTCAAAGGCAGTTGTAGTTGTCTTGTGAAAATGGCTCTACTAAGTATTTAGTAGGGGTGGGTGGAACTCACAGTTTCACTCCGTGGAATTCTGTGGAGTTACTTACAAACTCAGTGAGATTTCGGCATGCCACATGGCTTATACTTATTTTTAGTGCCGGGAACTTGTTCCACGCTGTAAAATAAGCGCAAATGGCCCCAAGTGGCGCACCAGAGAGCGCTGCTTCTTTCTGCCGCTTGAGCAGATTTTCTACTGGAGCAGCAGCTTTCTCAGCGCGAATGGTCACTACCTGCAGTGACTGCCCACATTGAGAATTCTCGTGGGGAGGCCTTTTAGCACCAGAAAATCGTGCTAATGTTGGTGAGCTGAGCACAAGAAAAAACTCCAAGCGGAGTGGGCAAAACTTCCCAAAGTCTGCCAGAGGAGCGTAATTTATCACCCATCCCTAGAATTGAGAGATGTTCTGGAGTAAAAGAGCACTGCAGGGTACCGGATTCCTGGAGAGGACCTGGATCCCAGCATGCGGTACTGTAGAAAGAGGGAGACTGAAGAGACAGGGATCTGCTGGAGACTTTGGAGATGGGGTGATAATTAAAGTGAATAGTGTAAAATAAGAAGTTAGCAAGTAGAAGACATTCGTTCTACCTCAATGGGTATAGAGTGGATTCTTTCAATCATAGCCAGATCAGCTTCTAACCTGCTTAACCCCTTCGATGCTCATAACGGAATGGTTCCGTCATGAGCATCGGTGCTCCCGGGGGGGCAAAAAGCCCACTAGACACCAGGGATTTTTTTTAGGATATAAAAATAAGGGTGGGGGCTGCCCAAAACGGGCATGCCCATGCCCCCACCCCCCGCAATCATTACAGCCTTTATGCCCCCCCCAGGGGGGGCCAAAAGCCCACTAGACACCAGGGATTTTTTTTAGGATATAAAAATAAGGGTGGGGGCTGCCCAAAACGGGCATGCCCATGCCCCCACCCCCCCTCCACAATCATTACAGCCTTTCTGCCCCCCCGGGGGGGCAAAAAGCCCACTAGACACCAGGGATTTTTTTTAGGATATAAAAATAAGGGTGGGGGCTGCCCAAAATGGAAATGCCCATGACCCCACCCCCGCAATCATTACAGCATTTCTGCCCCCCCCTGGGGGGCAGATGGGGGCAGTAGCCAAAAAGCCCACTAGACACCATGGATTTTTTTTGCCCCCACCACCATTACAGCCTTTCTGCCCTGCCTGTCGCGGGTACTTGGGACTCCCACACGATTGAGGCCCCATTTTTATCGGGAGACCCAGGGGAACGCTGGGTGGTAGGAAATTTGTGTCAGCCCGGTGATGCCACAACTTTCCCACACAAAAATGTGTGAAAAAAGTGATTTTTTCAGCTAAAATTGAGGTTTGCAGGGGATTCTGGGTAAGGAAACGTTGGGGGATCCACGCAAGCCATACCTCCCTGGAATCCCCCGGGTGTCTAGTTTTCATAAATGTGTGTGTTTAGGAGGTTTCCCTAGATGGCCGCCGAGCACGGGGCCAGAAACCCAGGTGACCCCCCTTGCGAAACCTGGTCGTTTTGAGATAGGCACTTTTGATGTCTCCTCAATACGTTTTGGGCCCTTGCCTGTCGCGGGTACTTGGGCCTCCCACACGAGTGAGGCACCATTTTTATCGGGAGACCCAGGTGAACGCTGGGTGGTAGGAAATTTGTGTCAGCCCGGTGATGCCACAACTTTCCCACACAAAAATGTGTGAAAAAAGTGATCTTTTCAACTAAAATTGAGGTTTGCAGGGGATTCTGGGTAAGGAAACGTTGGGGGATCCACGCAAGCCATACCTCCCTGGAATCCCCCCGGTGTCTAGTTTTCAGAAATGTGTGGGTTTGGTAGGTTTCCCTAGATGGCCGCCGAGCAAGGGGCCAAAAACCCAGGTGACCCCCCTTGCAAAACCAGGTCGTTTTGAGATAGGCAATTTTGATGTTGCCTCAATACGTTTTGGGCCCTTGCCTGTCGCGGGTACTTGGGCCTCCCACATGAGTGAGGCACAATTTTTATCAGGAGACCCGGGGTAACGCTGGGTGGTAGGAAATTTGCGTCAGCCCGGTGATGGCACAACTTTCCCACACAAAAATATGCGGAAAAAGTGATTTTTTCAGCTAAATTTGAGGTTTGCAGGGGATTCTGGGTAAGGAAACATTGGGGGATCCACGCAAGCCATACCTCCCTGGAATCCCCCGGGTGTCTAGTTTTCAGAAATGTGTGGGTTTGGTAGGTTTCACTAGTTGGCTGCCGAGCACGGGGCAATAAACCCAGGTGACCCCCCTGGCGAAACCAGGTCGTTTTGAGATAGGCAATTTTGATGTCGCCTCAATACGTTTTGGGCCCTTGCCTGTCGCGAGTACTTGGGCCTCCCACACGAGTGAGTCACCGTTTTTATCGGGAGACCCAGGGGAACGCTGGGTGGTAGGAAATTTGTGTGAGCCCAGTGATGCCAGAACTTTCCCACACAAAAATGTGTGAAAAAAGTGATTTTTTCAGCTAAAATTGAGGTTTGCAGGGCATTCTGGGTAAGGAAACATTGGGGGATCCACGCAAGCCATACATCCCTGGAATATCCCGGGTGTCTAGTTTTCAGAAATGTGTGGGTTTGGTAGGTTTCCCTAGATGGCCGCCGAGCAAGGGGCCAAAAACCCAGGTGACCCCCCTTGCGAAACCAGGTCGTTTTGAGATAGGCAATTTTGATGTCGCCTCAATACATTTTGGGCCCTTGCCTGTCGCGGGTACTTGGGCCTCCCACACGAGTGAGGCCCCATTTTTATCGGGAGACCCAGGGGAACGCTGGGTGGTAGGAAATTTGTGTCAGCCCGGTGATGCCACAACTTTCCCACACAAAAATGTGTGAAAAAAGTGATCTTTTCAACTAAAATTGAGGTTTGCAGGGGATTCTGGGTAAGGAAACGTTGGGGGATCCACGCAAGCCATACCTCCCTGGAATCCCCCCGGTGTCTAGTTTTCAGAAATGTGTGGGTTTGGTAGGTTTCCCTAGATGGCCGCCGAGCACGGGGCCAAAAACCCAGGTGACCCCCCTTGCGAAACCAGGTTGTTTTGAGATAGGCAATTTTGATGTCGCCTCAATACGTTTTGGGCCCTTGCCTGTCGCGGGTACTTGGGCCTCCCACACGAGCGCGGCACCATTTTTATCGGGAGACCCGGGGGAACGCTGGGTGGTAGGAAATTTGTGTCAGCCCAGTGATGCCACAACTTTCCCGCACAAAAATGTGTGGAAAAAGTGATTTTTTCAGCTACATTTGAGGTTTGCAGGGGATTCTGGGTAAGGAAACGTTGGGGGATCCACGCAAGCTATACCTCCCTGGAATCCCCCGGGTGTCTAGTTTTCAGAAATGTGTGGGTTTCGTAGGTTTCCCTAGATGCCCGCCGAGCACGGGGCCATAAACCCAGGTGACCCCCCTGGCGAAACCAGGTCGTTTTGAGATAGTCAATTTTGATGTCGCCTCAATACGTTTTGGGCCCTTGTCTGCCGCGTGTACTTGGGCCTCCCACACGAGTGAGGCACCATATTTATCGGGAGACCCGGGGGAATGCTGGGTGGTAGGAAATTTGTGTCAGCCCAGTGATGCCACAACTTTCCCACACAAAAATGTGTGAAAAAAGTGATTTTTTCAGCTAAATTTGAGGTTTGCAGGGGATTCTGGGTAAGGAAACGTTGGGGGATCCACGCCAGCCATACCTCCCTGGAATCCCCCGGGTGTCTAGTTTTCATAAATGTATGGGTTTGGTAGGTTTCCCTAGATGGCCGCCAAGCACGTGGGCCAAAAACCCATGTGACCCCCTTGGCGAAACCAGGTCGTTTTGAGATAGGCAATTTTGATGTCGCCTCAATACGTTTTGGGCCCTTGTCTGCCGCGTGTACTTGGGCCTCCCACACGAGTGAGGCACCATATTTATCGGGAGACCCGGGGGAATGCTGGGTGGTAGGAAATTTGTGTCAGCCCGGTGATGCCACAACTTTCCCACACAAAAATGTGTGAAAAAAGTGATTTTTTCAGCTAAATTTGAGGTTTGCAGGGGATTCTGGGTAAGGAAACGTTGGGGGATCCACGCCAGCCATACCTCCCTGGAATCCCCCGGGTGTCTAGTTTTCAGAAATGTGTGGGTTTGGTAGTTTTCCCTAGATGGCCGCCGATCACGGGGCCAAAAACGCAGGTGACCCCCCTGGTGAAACCAGGTCGTTTTGAGATAGGCAATTTTGATGTCGCCTCAATACGTTTTGGGCCCTTGTCTGCCGCGTGTACTTGGGCCTCCCACACGAGTGAGGCACCATATTTATCGGGAGACCCGGGGGAATGCTGGGTGGTTGGAAATTTGTGTCAGCCCGGTGATGCCACAACTTTCCCACACAAAAATGTGTGAAAAAAGTGATTTTTTTCAGCTAAATTTGAGGTTTGCAGGGGATTCTGGGTAAAGAAACGTTGGAAAATCCACACCAGCCATACCTCCCTGGAATCCCCCGGGTGTCTAGTTTTCAAAAATGTATAGGTTTGCTAGGTTTCCCTAGGTGTCGGCAGAGCTAGGGTTAAAAAACTACAGCTAGGCACTTTGCCAAAAAAGGGTCATTTTTCATCGTGAAATTGTGGTGTGTCCACGTTGCGTTTTGCGCCGTTTCCTGTCGCGGGCACTAGGCCTACCCACGCAAGTGAGGTACCATTTTTCTCGGAAGACTTTGGGGAACGCGGGGTGGGTGGAAATTTGTGGGTCCATGCAGATTCCAGAACTTTCCACCACAGAAATGTGAGGAAAATGTGGTTTTTTTGACACTTTTTTAGGTTTGCAAGGGATTCTGGGTAACAGAACCTGGTGGGAGCCAGTCAAGTCACCACATCCTGGATTCCCCTGGGTGTCTAGTTTTCAAAATGTATAGGTTTGCTAGGTTTCCCTAGGTGCCGGCAGAGCTAGGGTTCAAAAACTACAGCTAGGCACTTTGCCAAAAAAGGGTCATTTTTCACTGTGAAATTGTGGTGTGTCCACGTTGCGTTTTGCGCCGTTTCCTGTCGCGAGCACTAGGCCTACCCACGCAAGTGAGGTACCATTTTTCTCAGAAGACTTTGGGGAACGCGGGGTGGGTGGAAATTTGTGGATCCACGTAGATTCCAGAACTTTCCACCACAGAAATGTGAAGAAAATTTGGGTTTTTTGACACTTTTTTAGGTTTGCAAGGGATTCTGGGTAACAGAACCTGATGGGAGCCAGTCGAGTCACCCCATCCTGGATTCCCCTGGGTGCTAGTTTTCAGAAATGTATAGGTTTGCTAGGTTTCCCTTGGTGCTGGCAGAGCTAGGGTTCAAAAACTACAGCTAGGCACTTTGCCAAAAAAGGGTCATTTTTCACTGTGAAATTGTGGTGTGTCCACGTTGTGTTTTGCGCCGTTTCCTGTCGCGGGCACTAGGCCTACCCACGCAAGTGAGGTACCATTTTTCTCGGAAGACTTTGGGGAACGCGGGGTGGGTAGAAATTTGTGGATCCACGCAGATTCCAGAACTTTCACCACAGAAATGTGAGGAAAATGTGGTTTTTTGGACATTTTTTTAGGTTTGCAAGGGATTCTGGGTAACAGAACCTGGTGAGAGCCAGTCAAGTCACCCCATCCTGGATTTCCCTGGGTGTCTAGTTTTCAAAAATGTATAGGTTTGCTAGGTTTCCCTAGGTGCCGGCAGAGCTAGGGTTCAAAAACTACAGCTAGGCACTTTGCAAAAAAAGGGTAATTTTTCATTGTGAAAATGTTTTGTGTTCACGTTGCGTTTTGAGCCGTTTCCTGTGGTGGGCACTGTGCCTACCCACACAAGTGAGGTACCATTTTTATCGGGAGACTTAGGGTAATTTAGATTTGTAAAGCAACTGTTATTACCTATTGACTTTTGATGCATTTCATCCTTCCAAATGAAAGACAATGTGTAAAAAAGAAGTAATTTTGAAAAATGATCGGTAATTCTCATGCTAGTATGAGTATTCCCAATTTCGGAAATGTGCAAATATCTACTGTTTATAAACTCTATATTTTGTTCCCATTTCAGAAATACATAGGTGTCTTTCATACCGATTTTTCCATGTATACATTTTCCCAGAATAATTGCTATATACCCGGTACATAATAGAAAACCATTGCAAGTCGCTGCTCAGTTTTTGACTCTGGGTTCGTCGGGTTCTTGGTGAACCTACAAGTCCTATATATCCCCACAACCAGTAATGTCCAGCGGATGTAACAGTATATTGCTTTCAAAGAGCTGTCATAATTAGAAGAAGTTACAGGTGAAAACGTTGACACAAAAGGCTGTTTTTTTCAACTAATTTTCAATTTTTCCTATATTTAACTGTTAGTTTCCATAAAGAAACTTTGAAGGATCTACACAAATGACCCCTTGCTGAATTCAGAATTTTGTCTACTTTTAAAAAATATATAGCTTTCCAGGATCCATTATTGCTTTCATACCCATGTCTACCATTAACTGGAAGGAGGTTGAAAGCACAAAAAATAGCAAAAATAGGCTATGTCCCAGAAAAATGCCAAAACTGTGTAAAAAATTGTGGTTTTCTGACAAAAGTCTGTCCTTCCCTAAAAGCTGGGAAAAGGGTAATTTCAGCCCCACAAACCCTTTTTTGATACCATTTGTAGGGAAAAACCCAGACGCTTTCATTTGCAGCACTTTTTCCCCATTTTCCCCCAAAAAAACAAAATGTAGCTGTATTTTGGCTAATTTATGGGTCCCCTCCAGGGGAATCCACAAACCCTGGGTACCTTTAGAATCCCCATGATGTTGGAAGAAAAGGACGCAAATTTGGTGTGGATACCTTATGTGGTCAAAAAGTTACAGGGGCCTAAGCGCAAACTACCCCAAATAGCAAAAAAAGGCTTAGCACAGGGGGGGAAAAGGCCTAGCAGCGAAGGGGTTAAAAAGTGCACAGTGCGCAAGTGCTGTCCGGAAAGTCCAATCTACCTGCATACACCCAATGTAGTCTTCTGAACTTCAGCACTCAAAATTTCACTTTAACTCAGCTGTGGATGAGGACTTAGTAGAAAAATAGCATTTATCTCTGCCAATGAAGTGTTTGTGGTTGTTTCTCATACAACCTGTGAGTTACAAATAGGTCAGTTTAGGGTGTGGATGACTGTCAATGGCTGGACGTGGCTGAGATCTCGGGAGGGGAGTTAAAGGCAGAGTAGTTTAGTTACAGTGCCTTTCACTGGGTCATAGAAGATGTTCTGTTTATAATGCTCATCCAATCATTGGCCTCTCTGAAAAGCTACAGAGTGATGGTCATATGTGTGCTAATCGTACTTACCATTCTAGTGTGAAGGAAATGCACAGGTGTTGCTACCGGCGTGAGTGTGTGTGAGTGGGGCCAGCAGCCCCCATGCAGCGCAGGGCCCCTGGGAGTCAGTGGAGCCTCTGCAGCAAGGGCAGCATGCTTGTGCAGGGAGTGATTGTTGGTTGTGAGTTTTCTGGCAGGAGGACGATTTTTGATTACCATTCTTTGGGAAGTGGTTGTGCTGTGTGAATTATTATTAGTCTTCAACAGGGGGTTTTATGTTTGTGGGTTTTGATATAATTTAAAGCTGATAGATGTAAAATATTGTAGGTTGAGGAGGGTTTTCAGGGTGGGTGAAACTGTTCCATTTAGGACAAATAGAGGTGCTCTGCTTGTTGGGGGGGACAAAATTGGACCACGGAGGGTGACACCTGCCAGATGAGGAAAGTTGAGCGTTATGTCTCAGCGGGAATATGTGCTGTAAGAGTCTGCAGTGTTGGAACAGTGAAAAGAAGGAGGTAGAGAGCTGCAGGAGCAGGGAGGACTCACTACAGAAAATCAGGAGGTAGGAAGGGAGACTATGTGGGCCTGGAAAAGCAATGCAGTAGTCAGCAGTGACAGAGGGCTGAAGGAAAGTAAGGTGAAAAGGCACATGGAGTGGTCCACTCTTGTTACTCCCATGCCCAGTACAATTTCCACTATGGAATACAGTCGAATAAGCTTCCATCTATTATTCAGGCACTTCCAAAACCTTTGCTGTTAGGGCTTAGCATTATATAGTTTGAAGACTACTGCCCTATCCTTATTCGTTCACAAATAAAAAATTGTGCCTGAATCCAGATTTGCAGGCCATTTAGAAGGAAGAAACAATTAGAAGGAAGGCCTGGTTCTTCTATAGAAGCATAAAAAACCAGCTATCATCTCAGCATTCCATTTTCTGTTTCAGACAGAAGTAAGCTGTCAATAAAACCACACACCGCAACCATCGGTCTGAAATACAGGCTACAATTTAATGTGTTTCTTCCCATGTTTACCATGTGTTTTACCTCTTTTGTGGAGGAGTGCTACCTAATTACAGTTATTAGGTCGATGCAACTTCTTGCAGCTCCCATATCTGTATTGGCAAAGTACTTGATTATTTTATTTCAAAAATAACCAAAATAAATTGTAATCCTCGCTTACTCAATTGAGTTCTACACTTCCATGAAGAATTATTGGCAAATGCAAGAGAAATATTTGGATTGCTTGTGGCAGATCTAATGTTGCACCTCACTGGTTTCAGCAGGAGCTCCCAAGAAAATCATGCACACGAATTACCAGGTGAACTCCCGGAACATTACCGTGTGAACTGTGCAAACATTAAGCACGAGGACTACAATTTTGAATTCCTATTTTCCGGGCACTCAGATGGGTACTCACTGAACAATATTTTTGCTCTGCATATTTTTACCACATTGAGGAAGGTAGGTCGACTGGCAACGGTGTCCTTGACAAAACCTTTGTCTCAAAATGTTCTTTTCAAAATGCGTTCGCATAGTTGTTTCCAAATTACATTGCTTTTCCGTGTAATGTCTGCAAAGTTGTCTAAAGATTACCTCCCCTTTGTTGGCAAAAAGACACTTTCGGCTAGTCCCTTTAATACCTCTTCCCTCATGTAATTTTTGTTCCTACCGACTTTTCTTCCTGTCTAAACACACAGGTCCTCATTTAAGAGGAATTGGCGTACGGCAGCGCTGCAAGTCTACCTGCTCCGCTGCCCTACACCAATGTGAATGGGCAGGACTGCACCCTTTTTATGAAATACGGTGCATTCCTGTCCATTACCCCTGCACTGGCACACAATTTGCTGCCTAGCGCCAATGTAGGCTCCGTTGAACCATGGTGCAAGGGTGCATTCGTTGTAGGCAGGATTTTGTGCAGGAAGGAGTACCTTGCTGCACAAAAACAATCCTGATAGGCGTTTTCCTCTTTCTATGTGTGCTGCAGAATGCAGCGCATATGGAAAGAGCAAAAAGGTGGAGAAATAAAAATATTTCTCCTTGTTACGCCTACTACGGGGAGGCATAAGGTTTTGGTGCTGCCCCAGGTTTTTGTGAGTAAGTAAGTCTGGGGCAGCGTCAAAATCCATGGGTGTTGCGTGGGAAAATGAACCACAACGCCCGTGGAACGCCTCCTTCATGCAGAGTAAGGCAAGGGAGGTACTTGCGCTGCTCTGCTTAATCTTACTCCATATCTATATGGCCATGCAAAGTCACGCATAGTGGCTTTGTGTCGCCTCATTGATATGATTGAGACACTTGCGCCTCCGGAGCGAAAAAAAAAAGTGGCGGTCTGACGGCTCAACCTCTCATAAATAAGCCCCTCAGTGTGCTGACTCTTAGTGATGTATACATTCACATTTTTGATAAAGTTTTATATTTATCGGGGACTTCTTCACTTAATTAGGATCATTCAATTAATTTTGCTTACCGTCATTAATAATTAGACGCATGTGTAATCTTATTGTAGTCAATTAAAAACAAGTAAAACCATCTATTTAGTTTGTTTTCATTCTAAAACCTTTTTAAACAAATTTCTACACGACTTGACTATGAAGGTTATTGTTGGATGGTAGGATCCTTCTGCATGGTTACCCCCACTTTTTGCCTGGTGCTAGCTGTATTTTGACTAGTCTGACTGGGATCCTGCTAATCAGGACCCCAGTCTATCTGCTTTCTCCCTACATTGTGTGTTCAGTACTTAGGTACATTCCAGATTGGATACTGGGGTACCCTTGTCAGTCCCTAGTATATGGTACCCATTTATCCAGGTCATAGGTACCCCAGAGGTCCCCCATGGGCTGTAGCATTTATTATGCCACCCATGGGAGACCATTCAAATTGGAACTACAGGCCTGCCATTGCAGCCTGTGTAAGTTGATGCAGGTACCACTTACTAAAGATATAGGTTGACTATATCGAAGGGTCACTGCACTTAAAACCTATAAGTCACCCCTATAGCAGGCCTTTGCAATCCTGAGGGCAGGGTGCTTGGTTCTAAGTGAGAGGGTGCCCCTGCGTGAGCAGGACACCCCTGCAGCCTACGGAGCCCATTCTCCCAGATTGTCAGTGAAGCAGCCATATACTATATAGAGGGGCACCACGCAATCGTGCGATGACCATTGCGAAAACAGCTGCAAAGAATGCTATCATGTTGGACGAGTCCTTCGTTAGGCTCTCAGTGTTCACGGTACCAGCCTTCTTGACCCGTACAGCACAAAATGGTTGTTGCCGACCGGGGACACATTTCTGCCCTCCTGCTGCTGAGCCAAGCTCGAGCAGAAGAAGATGGAACGATTGGCATCCTGTCACAGGGAGGTGTGACCAACTACCAGACTGGATTTAGTGTATTAGGGCTGGGTGGGTGCGCTTGCCAGCACCAGAAAGTCTGCATGAGGGGCACATTTGGTGTCCCTGTGCAAAGTCCAGTTCAAACCAGTTCTGGGAGCCGTTGGCTCCCGCTCTGGCGCGAAACCACAAAGGACATAGGAGTAAACTTCGCCTGTCCAGACCCTCCCCTGGGAGGATCTCCATAATCATCCCAACCCTTTCCCTAGGGTACTTAAGGGCTTACCTGGGTGTAGGTCCCTGGATTCGTTGTGGGATAAGATTCAGATCAGACACCATTGCACTTCTACTGTCTGGGCACTCTGGACTTCGCTGGTCTTTGTTTGGGCCTGACTTCGTCTCCCTTCCAGTCTGCTGCATTGTCTGTGCCTGTGCATCATACAGGAACCTTGCAAGGCCTGTGATGCATCAAGAACAACCAAAGTAATCTCCCCTGGAGTGGAGTCACTCCCCTGCATTCGCAGGCACCGCAACTTAGTCGACCGGTCTGCAGATCCTGAGCTCCTCCGGACTCTGTGGGCTCTGCATCACAAGTGGTGGTTTTCCACAGCTCCCGAGGCCTGCTCTACCCTCTCACCAAGTTTGAGGCCAGTAGTCCTCGTGGGGGTTGCAATAACCGAACCCCTGAGTGCCGCGTCCACTTTGCAGTTGCAAAGGCTTGTTGTCGTCTTTGCAAGTAGATCTTCGGGCTCCAAGTAGCCCCAACCTCGAGCACCTCCAGTGACCAGAATCTTCAGCCACACCACATCGTGTGCGTCGTGGCCTGCATCTTTTGGGGTGCTACTTGAGGTCCTCTCGCAACTCCAGTGCCTCTGGCCTCTGGGTCCACTTGAGGGGCACACTTGTTTCTTTTGGGCTTCCCTGATTGCTCGGGGCCTGCCCTGACTCCCCTGCTTGTGGTGAGTCCCCTGGACCTTGCTGCTCCCAACTTTGCACCTTCTCGACTTCCTGCGTGGGTTTCATTTGCCAAGGCTTGTTGGTGCTCCCGCTGGACACCGACCCCTCAGCACTTGAAATCCTTCATGGGACAGCTTGAGTCCGGGTCCTGGTCTTCCTCAGCGTCACCTGGTCCTCACAGCTGCAGAGTCAAGGTCATTAACATCTTCCCTGAAGCACCCGACATCGGAGGGCATTCGTCTTCCAAGTCTCCTGGTCACCCCTGAGTGACATAGACTCTGTCCCCTCTGATTTCAGGTACTCCTATTCAAGAATCCACGTTTGGATTCCTCCAGACACTTTCTCCTCTTCCAGCAGCGGCACTTTCCTGAAGTCCTCCATTGGGTTCGACGGCGGTTTCCGACACCACTTCACATGTATGCACCCAGCTTCCCTGGTGTAGGTAACATGGGCACTAGGGTATCCACGGGTGGGGTGGCTCACCAACCTTCTGTCTTCCACGGGTTTCTTCAGGGTCCACTGGGAAAGGTCCTTAATCTTTAAAAATCCAACTGTGACTTGCACATAGACTTACCTTGGGTGTTCCTGTGGGTCCCTAGCAATTCTACGCCCTCTCGACATTGTCCTGTCTTGAGTCGTGGTTCTTATACCACTTTCTTATTATGTGGTTTGGTTCCCCCCTGGGGCCCCCTGTTTATTAGTGCTATTTACTGTGATTTCTTTGCTAAAGTATTGTGTGCTTTGTGTCTATCTCTGTGTGGGAGATACTGTAACATACTAGATAGAGTTATATAATAAATACATATTTTTATAGATACTTTGTGTGGTTCTTTTTCATTTAATCTATACTATAAGATTGCATACTGGTAAAACAAGCTGCTTTACACTCCTTCAAGACTAAGCCTGAAGGCTGCTCTCCATAGCTACCACTTAGAGAGCTTTCTAAGGTTGTCTAAAACCTCTTAAATCACCATAAGGGTTGTCTGGACAGGTGCAAGGTGCCCACTTACATTAGTGGACATCATATACCAAGCCAGCTTCTCACAAATATTTTATTTAATTGTCTGAGTTTACAGCTCCTAAAAGCTTCGCAAGCATAGCCGAATGTAATTTAGTGATCGTTGACTGAAGATTCTTCCCAAATCAGAGAGTGAAGAAAAGATATCTGCCAGCTGGAAATGCACCATCTTGAGCTCTCAAACTCTTGGGTGACTGATGTGTAGAGTCAGAGGAACGGCCGAAGCGTTTTCTATCTAGGAAGATGTGAAAATGTTTGCAGCGCCCAGACAACCACCAGACTCTCCTTTTCTGGTTGCGAGTAAACCCTTTCCATTGGTCATAAGCTCCTGCTGGCCTATGCCAATGTGAGTCTTTGAGCGTCAGGCATACCAGAGTGTTCCAGGATGGCCCCTAGCCTCACAGGGCTGGCATCTACCATGACTTCTGTGTCCATTGTAGGATCAAAGTATGCCATCACTGCAGCTGTTTCTATGGCATTATTGATGTTTGGAAAATTTTGTTCACATTCAGGTGATCATTTGAACTCTGCTGTTTTTCTCGTCAGATTAAGCAGAGGTTCACTAAGTGTGGCATAGCCCTTGATGTATCTGGCACAGCAGCTTGCCATGCCTAGAAAAGACCATAGCGTTGTGATGTTCTGAGGTGTGCTGGTGGGTGAGAGTGCCCATACCACGTCTGTATTAGGAGTCATGCCTCCCTCTGAGAAGATACGGCCAAAGATATAGAGTTTGGTCTTTTGAAACTCGCATTTGTCCACATTCAGTGTGAGCCCTGCTTCCATTAGCAGCTGGCACATTTGGGTTAGTGCCTTGTCGTGAGCTGCCCGAGCGACTCCGAAGATGAGTGTGTCATCGCTGTAATTGAAACAAAAAAAAAAAGAAATGATGGATGGCATGCTGAATAATGTAAACATTCATCCCCAGTCACAAAGATCAGGGTTTAATCTATTGTTTGCTCACCACGCCCCCAAGTTTGGATCCAGCCATATGCAAATCCGTCTTGACCCTGCTTCTCATGGGAACAGTCCAGTCTGAACTACCAACCCAGGTCCTCCCCGGACCGGAAACCAACATCCTTGGACCAGTTTCAGGGTATAATGGAAAGCACTTGGCACAGACTGGATGACTCTGCGAATAGGATCTTGAAATATTTCTGCAACTGATGAAATGTTGAAACTGAGTCGTTTGTATCTTAAAAGGCCAAAGTGTGTGGTAAATGTTGTAATATACCTGCAGTTTTCCTCTAGTTCAAGTTGATGGTATCCTGTGTTGAGATTGAGCTTTGCGAAGACTTTGGCACCATTTAGATGGTTGTACGACGGTACAACGAAGGCAATTACTTTGCATTTCTTTGCCACGCATTTTTAGCGTGCATGTTTTTACAGCGAATATACATTTACAATGCATGCCAATACCACGCATTGCTTTTAGATTTAAAAAAAATTGTTTGTGGGGGGAGACCCCCACCCCACACAACTTACCTTAAATGCGTGGTATTGGCATGCGTTGTAAATGCATATTTGCGGTAAAAATATGCATGCTAAAAAATGCGTTGTAAAGGCACAACGAGGTAAAGACCTTGTTGTAAAGGCTGTTTCCCCTTTTAGATGAGTAATCATATCTGCTATGTGTGGGCCAGGGTGATGCTCTCGTTCTATTGCTCGGTTTGGCAGACGCATGTCAACACAGATGTGGATGTCACCCTTCTTATCTTTTTTCGGTGCCACCATGATAGGTGATACCCAGGGTGTAGAACCCCTTGACAGTTCAATTATGTCAAGTTTGAGCAAGTTCTATATCTCATTTTCCGCCTCCCTTTGCAGGTGAAATGCGATCTTCCTATATCTTTATGCCACCGGTCGAATGTATTCATTGATGTGAAGTTGAACTTGACAGTCTTTTAATTTTCCTAGATGACAAAACAGCATGGGGAACTTCTGGGTTACACCAGGGCCTGTGTGCATGTGATAATTGATGGTTAGCAGAACCCTGTCTGCTGCGATGGCAAAACTAGGAAGGCCCACTCCCGATCCTCTTGTAAGACATGTATGATTGTCTTGAAGGATTTTGTCTTGTGCTATATTGTGGCTTCAAAAGATCCTCTGCTGCGGAGCGTCTGAGTCACTGCCCAAGTGTATACTTGGATTTGTTGCTGGTTGAGTCCTGGCTGAGGCTTTAGTTCACAAAATGTGTGAAGTGGCATGATATTAAGGGAGGCACCACTGTCGGTGCTGAATGGCAGGAGGTTTCCATTGACGTGCAGCTGAATAGTTGGACATTTGCGGGCGGCCTTACGCGGTGTGTACCCTCTGTATTTTTTCAGTTTTCAGGTCCTGAAGTGACTGTTCCTAGCTGTCTTGCCATCTCTAGACACAGGATGTTGGGGGCTGGAGTCCGTTCTTTGGAAATGTATATTGTTATTGGTGCCACTCGTCCCTTGTGATGAACAGTTTCATGTATCTTCCCTTTACAATTGAGAGGCTTCTTTCTGGCCCATGTGTATATTTTCCGGTGTGATTCGAGTAGTGGTACTTGCATTTCTACGCAAGACGTGTCTTGGGCCCCCATCACATTGATGGGCTCTCCACTGTCAATTACGAAGTCAACTAGGTGCCCCTCTATGTTCAGGCTGACTGAGGCCCAGCTGTGTTTCTGAGGGCTTGCTGACTTCATCAGGAGATAGCCATCTTCTTCACTGTCACTCGAGGATGGCACCAGTGACTCGCTGGAGGATGATGTAAGGGATATTCACGTGAGGGCATACTCAACATTTCTTACGTGGCATTTTCTTTTGTCTTGGGAGAGTCGCTGCAATTGTTCTGCAACTTTAAGGTTGTCAGGCATTTTCGTGCACTCCGCTTTCTCTTTTCTGGTTAGAACCAGACAGACAGACTGAAAATTATTTTCTTTACTGCACCGTTTGCAGTTTTGCTCCAAAGCTGGAAACTTCCCTTCATGGGGAAATGATAGGCCACGGCAGTAGCATGTTCTTTTGGACTTGCTGGATGTGTGTTGCTGTCTCTTGCGGCTTGTGTAAGGTTTACTGCGTGTAACGAGCACTATCTCCTTCAGTGATGACCCAACTTCCATGGCAGCAGGCTGTTTTTCTGCTCTCTCGTCTGCTTGTGCAGCCGTCAGCATTTTGTCCAGACTGTGTTATTCTTTGAGCATATGTCGCCGAAGAGTCAGACAGACATCCTTCAATTATTTTGAGACGCATGACCCTCTCGTCACTGAACTCACTGAATTTGCAGTATTTAAAGAGCGCCTCTAACTGTTCTGCAAACTTATCCATCGTTTCTCTGGGTTGTTGACAAGCTTTGTGTAAAATGTAGCGCTCATAGTCAACATTTGGTGTGGGGTCAAATTTCTTGGTGAGAGCCACCTTGACTGCCTGGTAGGTAATAGTGTCTGCACGCGTTAGTTTTTTTAGCAAACTCTTTGACGCCTTCACTGGCCAGATTTTTCAGGAACCTGTTGATTTTTGCATCATCCTTCTCTTCCAACACATTAATGAAATTGGTGAAGCTTTCAATCCACACAGCCCATCTGGCACCAATTTGATGCTTCTTCGTTGTGTCAAAAAGTGGTGGCAGCTTCAGAAAGACGGCTGCATCGTATGTGGCCTTGCATTCTCACAACATGACGAAAAGGAGGTGAGGTTTGCTTGTGGATAGAGTGAGCAGATACAATGAAGCACTTTGTGTGTTGTGCCAGGAACTAAACTAGTCTGCCTGGCAATATTGCACAGACGTCGCTCCACACTGCCTGGGGTGGTGAGACTATAGGCAGTAAATCCTGTCAGGGATATGCACTGCACAACATGAAGCAGTGATTTATTTCAGTGAGCCCACCACCGAAGGATCTCAAATGGCAGCTGGTATGGATCTCAGATTGTCCATGCAGGTGGGATGGGCAAGTCTTTGCAGCACCTGATGGGGCAGGGCCAGGCAGGTAATGGGAGACATGCTGGTGAAGAGAGGGTTTTCTTTGTTTTGCTTGGTGCGGGACATGTGCGGAAAGCGGGCCATGCGCTGTTGAGGCAAACTCACCTGGTCCCGTGACTGAAGAAACATGCTTGTAGCACTGTGTGAATAGCAGGGCTCCTTCAGCAGGCAAAGGTACCGGCACGTGTGCAGCGAGCCAACATGATAGGCGGGTTCGCCGTGGCATTCAAGCGGTGTCCGCGGCCTCCACTTCCGCTCATCACAAGTTGTGGAGTCGGTGAACAGCGGAAAGAAGACAGTGACTCAAAGGATGTGGGCACAACCTCTTTTATTACTTATGTCTCCTCTCACCCCAGACCCAGTGCTTGCTTATTGCAGGCAGCAGAAATACGTAACGTTCCCTGCCTCTTGACGTCCATCACCGTGGCTTCACATCCCGTTCCCGGGATCCTGCTCCTCATGGACTGGGCGCCCCGCCCTCAGGTTCTTAGTGCTAAACGCCACTCAATGTATTCTTGAATCCTTGAACACCCCAACTATTGTCAGGTGTGCTGTACAACTGCAATGCTTGCAGCCCTGCAGCACTGAACATCAAACACATGGATTAAAATATCAAATCTGAAGGAAAAATACGAAAGAAAAGCAATCTCATTTGTTTATTGGTCACTGCCACATCTACCTTACTGCTTTCCAATCTCTTCTATTATTATAATTATTAGTATGAGGTAGACCACTGCATGAATGTGAGGTGATGACATACATGGCATCCACTGGGAACCGGTTGCAGTTCCTGCAGTTGTAGCCATCCTGTAGGGTTGTAGGATCGATCACTGCCTCCATTGTCTGTGCAGTGGATGGGGCGATGGCCACTTCTGCTACCTTTAAGGAAGAAGTAGGGACCAGGGTTACTACAGAAAATATTAAAGGGTTGAAATAGGAGATGGGATTAGGAAGCAAAGATTTGCTCTTAAGGTTATTACAGGGATCCAGAAACTGAATGCATGTGCTAAAGACAGCACAGAGGTTATTCATTATGATGAATGACAAGAGGGCACAAGGCTAATATGTGTCCTGGTTGAGCAATTATAAGGCGAGACAGTGAAAGCAAGAAACACAAAACAAGCATTGGCAAAACTGTTAGGTCTGAATTTAATGTGCTGCACCCTGCACTCTCACAGGCACAGTGCTCACTCTACACTCACCCAAGCACACTGCTTACTGTACACTCACACAGGCACTACACACTACTCATACAGACCTCTCCCCATGCACTCATAGAGAAATATCACTCACCCTGCACACACACCATGGGCATACGGCTCACTGTCCACTTACACGTGGACAGCTATATACTCATACAGGCAGACCGCCCCTCACCTTGTAATGACAGAGGTACATCGCTCACCATTCATCACACAGGCACACTGTTACCTCCAGACTTGTTTAACACCCCCCCCCCCGCCCACGTACTCACATAGGCCAAAACTCCCCATGCACTCACACAGGCATTCTGCTGAGTCAACAGTCCTACAGACACTCATCGCTCCCTGCATTAATCCAGACAGACATTCAGTCTACACTAATATAGACAATTCTCTGATCCAGAGACTGAAGTGGGTGGGGTGATTTGTGAACAACGTTTCCAATCTTTTTCAATGTTACCAAAACAGTTCCCATACTTTTCAAGGAATACAACAACAAACAACCGTTCCTGCGCGGTTAATGCCAACCTGAGTTCCTGCAGTGTGAAGCAAGACGAGGGACAGACAGTTAAAGAAGAAGCAAACCTTCTCTCCAGGGTGACTGCTCCCTGAAAGAAACATGCATGTGTGCAGTTGATTATCAGGAACACAAGCATAGGCTTTAAGTGATAGACTCATTTGAAGCTTCATGGTGACAAAGAGGAACAGTTTTTGAGAGTTACTGTAAGGCTGGCACCAGTTCTGGAGTACATCCTTTCAATAGAACAGTCCGTGTATTATTAAAAATATAACTTATGAAAACACTGCAAGTACTGAAATGGTTAATATTTTTGCACATTTCGAGGCAGTCTACCTTTTGATGTGTTCAATTCATTATTTAAACGGTATCAGCCTGCCTTAATACAGTATGTATCTTTTTTTTTATTTCAGCCAATGACAATATTCAAAGTGCCTTTTTCATAGGCTGGAACCTCTTATCACTCTATATTTATGTCAGTATTCCTCAGTGCACCAACCCGGATTTAAATAATAGACCCAGACATCTGAAATGATTGCATTAACCAACTGAGCTTTCTTGCCAGGACAACACATCTCCAGAGTTAAACTTGCATTTATTTTTCATTTCATTATATATGCAGTTGCCTGTTATATAGGTGAAAGGCCATCATAGCAGTTAGAGATTATTTTGTTCTATTAGCTAGGTGGCTAGCCCCACACCTATTGTACTCAGGATCAAAATTCCCAAACGTTTTTATGCCCTTGGATCGTTGCATTCACCCTACACTCACGGTAAGCGCCATTCACATACAGGCTGATGTCATCTTTACATCCCCAGTGGGCTCTAAACAAACAATATCACAAATCTTACAAAGTAGTCTCTGGCCTCCCAGAAGTCCCTGCATCCCAAGGATGTCCATTCGTTGAGTGCTACAAATTACAAATTCTGAGCAGTGCACCCTTGTATTCTCTATGAGACCCTCTCAAAAGAGTGGCATTGGGACGGCCAGAAGAGCGACAGAGTTGATGCTTTAAGTAGACCCACTGGACAGTGCACGGAAGATGGCTGGTTCACGTAAAAAAAAAAAATAACAAATACAATTCATGACTACACATTGTACTGTGGTGTTCCTACATCCCCCACACAGCACACTCCATAAATCCAACAATGTGCACCCGTATCCCAGAGCCTGCAATGCACCAAACTGCTCTGAAACTGCAGCTCTGCATCATGCTCTGCCACGCAAACACATTCCAAAAAACAAAACAAGAATACAAGCAACACACACTCACCGGTCCCTTCAGACAGACACAGTGACGTACCATTCAACAAGTGAAGCACCGTTGGCATCTACAAGTGTCAACAGATTTGATGAACCCGTCACTCTTTGTCCTTCATGACAGCAAATGTTAAGGTCTGAAGACAGCTTCAAGTCAAGCCTGACCTAAAAAGGGAATCTTTAATGAAATAGGACCGCGGCAGCAATACCGGCACTGGCAACTGCTTCACGAATTCAATAAACAGCTTGACAGCCAACCAGTCTCGGGCCCAGTCCAAAAGGAATGCATCTCACTAATGCCAAGCTGCAAACACCAATCACAGCCTGAAAACCCTCTGCAGCTGAATGCTTGCCAATGACAAGCCATTAGAATGGACGGATATATCTCATTCCACGTACCCCTTAAATTCAGAAAATTGCATCAACACTTTGTGAGGACAAGTGGTCCTACCTCCCAATTTTCCCAAAAACGATATATTTTCCCCACAGTTATATGTTAGAATATCACATAGATAAATATACTCTAACAAGAATATTGTAATCAAAAATACTGTTTCATTCGGTGTGAATTTTCTATTAGTAACGTCAATGGGGACATATTTTTGCAAACAATATTGAGGCCATGATATGTATATTTGACAATATTCTGCCAACGATTTTCTGGTACCACGCCGTCTCCACACCCACCTAATCCATTCTCATTATTCTCAACCTGATAACTAATTTATCCCCTCATCAACTTACTTCTACCTCTTCAGATCAAGCCCATCTTTTGTCCCCAAAAGCTCCAAGTGACCTAAAAACAAACCATATAACACATAACATAAACAGCAAGATTCCACGCACCAAATACAGACCTCTTCCAAATCCCCATCTTCCCTTCTAGACTTTCCACCATCACCGGCCTCCTAACCTCTGCTCTCATTTAGTAGCCTTTCCCCATATTCCCCACTGAAAGTTTGTAAGTCGAGAAACGCTAACCTAGAATGCTCTCACATCAGTTTGCCTGAAATTGTAACCAGGGACGCACCACTGTCCATCATATTCAATATGAATTTCATTACATCGTTCCACTTCTGGAATACTCCCATACTTCCTCTTAGTTGCACCTATTGCCAAAAATTCCTTCCATTATCTAAATATTTTTTCTATTTGAAAGAACCAATAATCTCACTATTAAATGGAACCCCATTACCCTCCTACCTCACAGAGCTCCAGGGGCACCTCTGTCTTGACCACATCTGCTCCTGGTGACAGAAGCTCTGTCACTGTGATTAAGTTAAGGCTTCCACAGTGTCACTTTCAATGTCATGGGCTGCATCATGCTCTAAAAACAGTGCTATTATACATCACAGCACAAAACCCACTCAGTTCTTGCAGCTGACTTGTTTTCTAAAAATAAGATACTATCTAGTTGTCCATGCTCAGACTGACAGAATTCTAACCAACAGCACCATCACCATGAACGTCATGTGCGGATCACCAGGGGTCGCAGTTGCGACCCCTAGCTTGTCCCTTGCGACCCCTGGTATTGCATTTGTGACCCCTAGACTCAGAGGTGACAAAATCTGTGCCAGAAACACTGGGGCACCTCCACCTTATGGACATGGGACTTCAATCTCCTTGTTTTTTGCCATTTTTTAAACTTACACTAATATTGAATAACAGTATATTATTCACTATTAGTGGAAAAACAATTGAGTACAATTAGCTAGAATATAATCCTCCCTGGCAAATGAGGTAAGTAAAATATGCTTTTAAATGTATGTTGTGTGTATGTGTGCAGGTGAGAGTGTGTTTATGAGGGAGAGAGTGTGTGAATGTGTGATTGTGTGTTAATGTGTAAGCATCTGTACGTGAGTGAATGTATAGGTCAAATGGAGTGTGATGTCACTTCTGCTACCCATTGCCTTTCTGCGAATTGACGTTCATGACCAGCGCTGGCACCAATAGGAAAAATTGTAAAAAGAGAATTCTTCACCTGGCCAATAGAATCCTAATTCTCCTGTACCAGCTGAACTTGGAAAAAATCGGAGAATATGTATACATTTCTTCCCCAAAAACCAGATCGTCATTGCATTGAATTTATTTCAGAGAGCTGCCTACACCATCATATCTGGCTTCAGCTTCATCTTCAATCCAATCATATGGTGAAGCAACACTGCCCATGACAAGACAGAACCCAATCATCTGCAGAAGGAATGCCACAATCACCCACAGCTGCCTGCATGTTTCTTATTGCCAATTCCTAGGCAGATATGGCTTACTGTGTACTAAGTTCCCTTTTTGACCCACTTTGGTTCTTCCTTAGTTTTGCGTATTACACATTTTAGACTGCTTTGCTTTGCACAGCCACACATAATACATTTATTTTGTGCCATATTATTATTTTAGAAATACATTCTACATGTTATTTGTTATTAAGTTATTCTTCTCAGGATTCAGCATGAACATTTCGTACAAGGTCGAACAACATGGTGTACTGTTTTCTTGTGCCCGGTCAGCAACATCTCCTAACATTTTAGACACAACATGGTAGCACAGCTGCTGCTCTCCCACACAGTAGATCTTATCATATAAACTGTGACTCACCCCCATGGAAAACAGAGAGGAGAATTCCAGCAGAGGGACAGGTCTTGAAATGGGCACATCAGCCTTACGTAAATTGAGTTTACATTTATGATGCAGACCACCTTAATACAAATACCATGTATGGGGTCTGATGCTAATATCAGAGATCACTGATATATCCCTGTAATCACATAGGGGGTGATTAGTCCGCCCGCCACCCTAGCGGTAACGGGACCGCCCGCCTGCCATGCGGTGGTCTTGCCACCCCAATTATGATGCGACCGCCACCGCGGCGGTCGCATCTGGGATTTTAACATTGCGGCGGGTGCTGTGGGCTGCAGCACCCGCCGCAATGTTGAAATGCCATGTTGTACATTGCCATGCACAAGGTGGCAGGCACCGCGCGGTGCCTGCCACCTTGTGCATGGCATGTAGGGGGTACCATAGGTACCCCCAAGTGCAGCCCCCCACACCCCCCGGGGGCCCGCAACGGGCCCCCAAAGCGAATCCCCGCCAGCCTTTCCATGGCGGCATCGCCGCCATGGAAAGGCCAGTTTCCGCACACATTCTAATATGGATGGCGGTGCCTGGTAGGCACCGCCACCATATTATGCCCCAGTTCCGCCCGGCCGGCAATCGGAATGATTGCCGACCAGCGGAAAAGCGGCGGACGCACTTTGCGTCCGCCGCGATACCCCCGCCATTATAATATGGCGGGGGGTAAATCGGGTGGCGATGGCGGGCAGATCGCCACCGCCTGGCCGGCGATGGCGATCCGCCCGCCATCCTAATCACCCCCTTAGTGAGAGTAGGCCTAAACAGATATATCATTAGCCATGATAGGGCTATTCATTGTATACAGTTTGCTAGTAATGTTGATTATTCTGCTTATTGTATATGTTTTGTAATCACAGCACAACTACTTCATAATGGACTACGATAGTTTCAATAAATATTGTAAACTTTCCTTGTGTCTTTCTTTTGTTTATTATGGACATGCATGAGTGAGAAACAAAAGTTGATGATCTGGTTCCACGGGTACCTTGCGGACTAGAAGGTCATGTTCTAGGTTGCCAAATAACCTGTTACTGTGGGAAGATTATGAGTTCAGGTGAGGCACTGTGAGCTAGTCGGATTTGGGCCTACAGGTACTAATGTGGTAGAGAGACCCAGTCTCTACATTCTGACATCCCGTTATCCCAAGGCATAGTTCTGTTTCCCAGCAGAATCCCTGCAACATGGCGCTACCAACGATGATCTGGTACTTTGTCAGCAGGTCTCCTGAGTAGTACTTGTGCATGTCAATAATAGCCCTTACATTAGGACTGGGCAGAGCTTGCAGTGGAATTCTGCAGAATTACTGAAAAACTCAGCAGAATTCCGTGGAGTTCCATGAGTGGGCAGAGTAAGCGGACATCAATGAAAAAGTATGTAGAGAAGTGCAAGAGTAGTTCCAGGAAGTAAACACACAAACACACACAGCAGGCTAACCTGACATGAGATGCTACAAGCCCTCGAGTGCCGTTTGCAGTTACTGAACCAGACAAAAAACAGAAATTACAATAGAAAAGGACTGGGGCGCTGCGCAACTTGGAAGCCCAGCCAATGTTCGTGTAGCATGGGAGCTTTGCTTGCTGGATTCCAGTGTATGCACTCTGCACACTGACCTGCACAACATCATTTCACTAGCGCAACCAGCATGCACAGTGGTCGGAGCACGGCCTCTCACACTGCATGCATCGCAGTGCTGGGGCACCTAGCTTGCAATGCAGAGCCGGTGGCGTTCACTTCTTCTCTCCGTCCACATGCTCCCAGAGCTTGTGAAGTGCTGCACCAGGATATGGAAAAAAGTGACACAGAAGGAGCGAGCAAATTTATGGACATAGAAGACAGACTAGCGGCTGTAACCATGGACATGGGGCAAGTGTAACCCTTGAAACAGATGAAGGCATTCCAGCTCAAAAAAACTGGGCATACTACCGCATTGGTGGTGTTCTGCAAGCACTGATGGGGTGCTTTGTTTGTTGGCAATGTATGAGATAGTTAAAGAATATCATTTACATACAGAATTGTCCCATCCAAGAAAAAGCCTTCATTCTGAAAGGGTTCTCAATGGCGACCAGTCAGGGCTTTTTACTACAGTATTGGCATTTCCAGACTAGTGCTGACCATGGCAGGCGAGCACTCCCCATCTCTCTGTACCAGAGCACACTGCTAAATTCCTGTCACAGAAATGGTTAAATGTGGCAGTCTGAAAGGCCGAGCTCCCTTGACAGCCATCCAAACCTACTAGTCTCTCATACATTCCAGTAGTAATTTTAGAATGAGGAAGATACTGTGAGGATAGATTAGTGTTCTTATGTAATAAAATAACAGCTTTGAAAATAAATATGAAGGATAAGCTAATTGAATGCCTTTGCAGGCCATGAAACAATATATTAAATTGGCCATTAAACACCGTGAAAAGTCCAACAAATGTGACCAATGTAACCTTGCAGGGACCTCCAGCCAGATTGACTGCTTTTAGTGGAGCCATGAAGCACTAGATATATAACAATATAAACTAAAAGAAGTAAGAGTTCACAAGATTAAAGATCGAGCTTAACACGGAGGTTACACTAGATGAAGTTCACTTGACGAAACAGCTGTTGGGAAAGGCTGATTTTAGCTAACTATAGGACATTCTTGATAGGCCAGGTGCCAGGCTCCAGAAGAAAGTAAAAGATACCATCTCCTGAGTGTCTTAAGTAAGTTAGTTGGCTGCAACTCAGAGCCACCTGCCCTCCACGTGTCACATGTGCATCTCCTGAGTGCCTTTAGTAAGTTAGTCAGCTGCTACTCAAAACTGCCCGCCCCCCATATATCACTTGCACTTCCCTCAGTTGTCCCTTGCCTGGTCTGACATGTAAGGTTCTCCCAGTCCCATTCTTCAGTTGGAACAGCTGCACTCTGCTGAGGTTAGGCTGGGGATTATCCGTAGTCCAGCAGCGAAGCCCTAACAATGCTCTCCCAATACATCCCCAACAAATACACGAGAGATTGCTGAGCACTGCATGACGGGAAACCAAGTCCAAACAAAAGCAGGTTTATGAAACCTGCATCCCGGGAATGCTCTAGACTGGTCTCCAGAGTAAGGCATCGTGCACGGCATTATCCTACTGTCAGGCACGAATCACACAGCCACACTCCTTCATTTACTTCTTGCTGAGCTTGTTGTCTGCATTCCCTGAATGCGCTTCCACTACGTCTGCCGTGTCTGCCACTGAGAAAAGGAAAGAAGTAGGGGTGGGTGCCAGTAAATCTCTGCCACGCAGCGATTGTGTAGTTTTTGCTCAACTCCATGCCCCAAGTGGAGCACGGAGTTGCAAAAAGTCCACAAACTCCCGCGGCGTAGCAGAGTTTGCCGCCCACTCCTACCTAACACCTACCACCAGAGATGTCCGTGGTGTTGGGGCTAAATCTTCCACAGTATTTTAGGAAGCACCTAATTTTTTTGGTTGCTCAAGCTTGAACCATTAAAAGGATAACCCATTTTTGCGTTTGCACTTTGTTTCCATTACTTTTGTAATAATAGCTCAACCACAACCTGTCTCTATTGCTGACAACTGCATACCTGCAGTCCATGCATATGTAACTTTACTTGGCCTTACAAAAGCAGGAGGTTACTTTATCTTCATGGTTGAAGCCCACGATGGCTATCATTTAGAAGTCTTTCATTCTTGGATCAGTTTTCCTTCTGTGGATGCTAATATGAAACCATTTCATGAACACACAAATGTTAATCCACCACAAGTATATAGAGCATATGTGCTCTTAGAAATTCCATTATCACATTGGGAACATCAAAATTGGTTCCGAAGCACCCTTATACATGTAATTGCACCAGTATGCACGGGTCCCCTTAGTAATGAAGGGGCCTCCTGGCCAGCATTAGCTGGTTATACACCATTCCCCAAAATAGCGAATTTCAATGCTCAGGAGCTACAACAATTATACGCTGGTCAAGTAAGACTATATAAATGGGTAACTCAATATGTTTCATGCACCTTGCTGGCTGTACCAGCAAGGCTGGTTTGGCAGGGCAAGCCCAGTTGTCTGCAGTGGCACCCATAAGTCCTGTGATTGTTCATTCAATTATGGGCAAAAATCCCACAAATCATGAGGAAATTATTTTTGGCTTGCCCAAAATATCACTCAAATTGAAGCTGTGTTTCCCCTTACGAGACCACAAGGAAAGCACATAATATTGACTATGTGCTTACCCACATGAAATGGTTCCCGGAATTGGTGACTGTGCCACTTGGTGTACAATTTTTGCTGCAGTCAATATTGGTCATGGTATTCCATCTATGTCAGTGTTGCCGGAGGTGTTAAAGCAAAAACAGAACTAACACGGGGCAGCTGCTGCCCTGGATTTGGGGATGAAACAAACTGGAAATTTTCCTGTGATGTCCACAATGATTCTGTCTAACACTAAAGGCGAAGCAGCATCTTTGGCTATACACCAGCGGATTGCGGGCGTTGCACCAGGCAACCAGGAATATGAGCTACCTATAATTATAGTCGAAGTATTTACTTCTATAGGTTGCAATAATTTGGAAACCAGACCTAATAAACCCCAATTTGCCAAACCTAGTTCCAACAAGGACACTGCCAAGCAAAACACTGGGGGCCATATTATCAAGAACAGCGCAAACATTATCGCCGCTTTAGCGGCAGGAAACTACCGCTAAAGCGGCGATAAGGGGCTTGATAATATTAACCCTGGGCGAAGTACTACGCTACGCTCGCGTAGTTTGCGAAGTTTGCGCTACTTCGCACTACGCAAATTGCACGTAGCACAGTGCAAACACGCGTAGCGTAGCGGTCATTTTTTGCTTGCTCGCGGTCCTCAACGTCAAGTTGGCGACCGCGAGCAAGCAAAATGACATCCCGGCGAGACTTTTTCCTCGTTCGCGATCAGCAACATCAAGTTGCCGATCGCGAGCGTGGAAAATAAACCTCCCGGCGAGATTCTCAACGCGGGGAGGTCAGGTTTCTCATTGCGAGTGGTCGCGTATGCTCGCCACCGCTCGCGATGAGAAACTACCAGTCCGCGTTGAGAAAGCTGCCGCTCGAGTAGAAATCTACTCGAGCAGCAGAAAACGACCGCTTGCACTGTGCAAGATGCGGTTTGCACTGATTGCACAGTGCGGACAAGCATCCGGCACTGTGCAATCAGTGCGAACAGCATTTTGCACAGTGCACTATGCAGTTCGCGTAGCTACGCGTAGCTCGCGAAGTGCACTTCGCGTAGCGCTACTACGCGAAACACGCCCAGGGTTAGATAATATGCCCTAGAGAATTCCAATAGAAGCCCAGGTTCTGGTGTCAAGCACATCAAACCTGATTTTCTATTGGAATTCTCTAGGGCATATTATCAAGCCCCTTATCGCCACTTTAGCGGAAGTTTCCTGCCGCTAAAGCGGCGATAATGTTTGTGCCGTTCTTGATAATATGGCCCTGAGTTTGTTAAGAAACAATGGGAAAAACCTAAACCTAAACAAAAAGCTAAATCTGGAGGAGGTCCTCCGCCACCAGAGCCCTCTCAGAGACACTATAATTTGTGTGAACCTACACAAATAAAGGCACCAGAAAAGTGGTAAATTGCTGAAACTCGTCCTTCTTGTTCCTTTCATGACTCATCTGACAAGAAATACGAGAGAGGAGGGCATTCTGATTGCAGACAGGAAGATTATGTGAAACTAATGAGGGAATCACAACACTTTTACAACGAGAAGATAAGAGGAGAAACCTGCTCAATTTAAGCCCTAATTTCAGAAAAAGAAAGTTGCGGTTATAACCGCAAAATATGCCACAAACACTGAGAACTCTCCTCCTGAACAAGAAGTGGGCGGTGACTCTCCTCGACAGCACGGCAAAAGTCACTATTGTGTGCCGTAATCTCCAGGAGTTTCTGGCAGCGACAGCAAATGAAAAGTTAGTTACGGTTGAAAGCTCAGACAGGTACGTAGACCCTCCAGACAGATTATATAATTTGGATATACAAATTGAGGGTGACATACAGCGCACCACTAGGGTATTATTCTAGGAAAATTTGACATTGTCAAATGACATCCTTTTAGCAGAGGTTGACTGGCCCCGCAATTTGTCCAAACATCCCCACAAGATGAGGATGTAATAATTCCTCCATTTTCTGCGCCTGACCTTGATGAAGTCAAACAAGCTTATGCAGTGGAATGGCTCTTGCACAAGCCCCAGCTTTATATCACAATCATGTTGACTGGGATAAGGACTCTCCTTATCACATAATAAATATAGGGTACAGCCCACCAGTGCACCCACAATACCCCATGAAACGCGATGCTAAAGCACCTGTTAGAGAAATAATCTCCCAATCAGAGTACCCCAGGGTTAATGAACCCTGCATCTCTCAATGAGTAATCCCCTCTTTCCTGTCTTAAAAAAGGATCATTCATATAGACATTTAAACAGTGATACATGCACATTTGCAATACAAAATACACACAGTACGGCACTTATTAATGATATAGTCCATAAAAAATACAAAACCATCTTGGATATTTTCAATGGTTTTTTTCTGCCAAAATCTAGCACCTGAAAGTAGGGACTGGACTGCCTTCTCCGCGCTTGGTTTTCAGCGTCAGTTTTCCTGACTCCCAATAGGCTATAAGAACAGTCCTGGACTGTTTGCTGCCCACAGAGTGTCACTTCTTCATGCTATTGACCATGATGCATTGTCCTAGGTAGATGATATCTACCTGACGGATGATGACCTTAACACACATTTAGCCAGAGTGGATCGCATAATATTGGGATTTACTCAATCTGGCTACATGTTCAACTTTAAGAAATCTAATATAGCATTTCTAAGTGTCCTCTTTTGGGATGTGAACTTACCCATGAGGGAAAAAGTCTTGCACCACACTTCTTAGAGAAGTGTGCTCTACTGCAACCTACAAATACTCTGAAGAAACTGCAATCCTTTTTAGAATTCCTTAATTTTAGCACAATTTACATACCTGATTATGCACAACACATAAAATCACTATATGAACTAATTCATTCTGATTTTTCCAGTTCACATTCGACATCAGAACATACAGACACACTCAGACCCTTACAATCTGACTTACTTGCAACACATCACTTACATACCCGTGTAAATACCACAAACCTAGTGAGCTGTATAATTGCCGGTCCTATTGGCTTTACCTATATCACCTTTAACAAAGGTGAAATAGTGCTGATTGCATATAAATCCCATTTATATTCAAATATGGAAATGCATTTTGCATCCACTGAAAAAATACTGACTGCTGTACAGGTGGCTATTCTTAAAGAGAGGCCCCTTGCACGAGGAAAACGCATCATTGTTGTTACTCCCATTCCAGCCTTAGAGGCTGTCACAAAAGCTAATGTTCCAAATGCAAAAGCCCTCCATCCTAAATGGATCCAATGGGCAACATCCTCAACAGCTATGGATGCAGACTTTGTCTTTGGCCTATCTTTACAGACACAAGAGTTTCTCCAACGTGAGCATGTTTATCCTATACCCAGCAATATTTTGCATCTTGAACAGTATAAATATATTGTTTATACTGATGGTTCAGCCCAACCTGCTTTAGTTACCAAGCACCAGTATTCAGCGGCGTGCGTCACTGTTCTCGGTGTGTTGTTGGATGGAAAATTCTAACCACCAAAAACTCACAAGTACTTAGGAGACTGCACTGCACAGTTGGCTGAACTGAAAGCTTTGCTTCTAGCACTAGAACATAAAGATCCTGAATTCCCAACACATAGTTCTTGATTTGTACTACTGTGTTCAGTCTTTTAATGACAATTTACATTACTGGCACCAAAATGGATCCAAAGATTCTAAGGGCAACACAATAAAGCATAAATCGCTTTAGGCGAAGGCGGCAGACCTGAATGATAGGTTGCCACGGACTCACATCATTCATACATTTAGTCAACAACGTGTGGGAACACAACTTGTAGGGAATTCTCTGATGAAGTGGCCAAATCTGCGATTGCGATTGTGATAGTTGCTAGGGGTTTTCCAGCTAAATACACACATCATTTGAGTGAATAAAAAGTTCCCTTTGTTACAATTCCAGGGGTTGGTGATCATTTGATCCCAACCAAGACCGCAGACTAGCTTTAGTGATAGCCGCGCATGAAGGTGTTAGTTCTGCACATGCAGTTGTGGCAGCTAGAATGTTGTTGCTACATCAACATTATTGATGGCATGGCTTATATCAACAGGCCCAAAAATATGTCCTTTGTTGTGATATTTGTTAACAAATTAAAGCTTCTACCTGAGCTCACCCATCGGAGACACACCTGTTGATTTCCAACAAACCTTTTGGCTGCATTTATCTGGACCACTGTGGCCCTCTTAATTTGGATGGACAGTTTAAATTTATCTTAGTTGCAGTTGATTCTTGCTCAAGGTTCCTCTGGGTCTGGCCACAACGTTTGGCTGACGCTTGTACTGTTATTAAAGATTTGCAAGTCTTTATTGGAACACATGCATGCCCTGCATTCAGTTCGAAAGGGTATACGGGTACTATGGTTTCCCTGGGTGTAGTGGTGCATTAGTCTTCTCCATATCGGCCAGAGGGAAATTCTGTTGTGGAGAGGATGAACCGTGACTTAAAGCAGTACTTAACAGCTAGAGTATTATGTACAGGGCATAGCTGGATCCACCACCTATATGGGGTACAAAGACCACTTAATAATCTCTCTAAAAGATCTCTGGGTGGTCAGACCCCATACAAGGTCCTTTATGGCATCAAAATATATGTTCCAGGACTTGACGGTCCAGACATTGTGTCGACAGCCACAACCTTTGACGTACATGATCGTTTTGGTGTCTTACAGGATCCACAAAACATCAGTGACAATCAATCCTGCGACCAGTTGAAAACGCCACTGCAGGAATTATTGACAAGCTGGAACATTCCGACTATATTCCACAAGTTGGGGATCTCGCTTGTGAAAAGGTTGTGGTGAAAAAGGTATTTGGTCCATCATACCATGCACTGGTGCCAGTCCTTGGCGTTCTAGGTACAAGAACTGTAATGTTGCCATCACTTTTAAATTGTTTTGTCTCCATTGGCCACATCAAGGTACATCATGTGATCGATTCTGAACAGTAGCCAATGAGGAGTCCTTGGTAGTTCCCTAACTCCTCTTGCTACCATACAGCAAATTCCTCTGCAGCTTGTAAGGACCACCGAAGCTGTTTCTCCCCTGCTGGGAGGGGCGGAGAATGAACTTCAGTTAATTCCTAATACTGCTACAAATGTCAGCAACATGACTGAATTAAGTACTGTACTTACTACTGGGTCTTCTGCAGCTGATGTCTATTATACAGATCCACCTTTAGTGGAACCTACTAGTTCTCTTACTGCACCTGCGGCTCCTGTCAACAAAGTGCTTCTGGTTATTATGTGGGAACAGATGATTTTTCATCTGATTCTTTTGGCAGTTACTCCGTTTTAGACACTTCGCCTACACTGGCCTATGTTTCCTTTTCATGGCTGAAGCACACTTATCCGGTCCCTCCTTTGATATATGTTTGGTTAACACTTTCCTTGTTTTTTTTATTTCTGTGGATTGTATTCATGACTTTTTTTCTTGCTCATCAATCGCCATTACCTTCCAGAATGCTCTGCCACAGAACTGGACATTGAGGTGTTGACGCCTCATTCATCTTCACATAAGCTAAACAGAGACTTGTCCCTTGTGAACATTTCAGCTTTTCCAGTAACTGGTGGAATTGTTTGGGATAAAGTACCATATGATATATTCGGTCCTACAGAAGTACTGCAGATTACTTATGTTTTTAGGGTTTCTATGGCTGATGTAATTGTACCTGGGTTACATTCTGATGATCGGGATGTTAAGACTGTAAACTCCATGCTCTAGGAGCTGGAATACTACACTGTTTTTGAATCAGAGGACCTGCACCTAAATTCTGCTAACTATGGTGAAATGTTCTATTACCATCATTATGGACATCATTTTTAACATTGCGCTAGTGTTCAATGCACGCTTTTTAATTACACACAATGGGAACATCGTCCAACTCCCCCAAAAGTGAGCTCAAAAACATTTAGGAATAAATTCATATATTATTCAGGATATGATACATTAGACCTGAAATATTTTTATTTTAAACTTGTCCCTATACCACCAAAGAAATATATGCTCACGCAAACCAAACGAATATATATAAATTTGTTTGTCACACCATTAGCTGTACAAGGTTATGACTATTGGAAGGATTCCATTAATATGAAATCAATTTGGGGTACCAGATCCTGGCAGGTTCAGGGTACAGATACCTTATTTCGATCCTTCTTAATTCCAACACAAATGATTTTTCTCAGTGATACAGTTCAGCTGACTGCGTGTCTAGAACTGGCAAAAATTAAAGACATGAATTCACTAAAAATTCCGTCCATTGCTCGATTTGACAATTGGCAACCTTTCAACAAATTACACTGAAGAACAGCTTGATAGTATGTTGCAGAATGGTGAAGGGTGGTTATTGTGGCAAGTGGACACAAATGGTTGTTATCCTCATTTGTGATAATTTCCACATTTTATTATATGTGGCATAAATAAATCTTTTTGAACACGGAGACTTAGGACCCAACAAGAAATCAGATAGGTCCATGTCTTCCGACAGGAGGGAAATATATTGTTTTACTGCAGACAGTGTGGAATTGTCCAACCATTGTTGACACAATTTCCCCAATGAATAGGTTAGACTATCCCTGATTTTTGAGATTGGAAATATCAAGGGTCGGGTCTCCTGGCCTTAAACCCCGGTATTTTATTGGTCTACCAGATAGTGACCTGCTGCAATAACATACTATCCCCGCTGACGCATACGGCTTTTGATAGTACGTTGTGGCCTTCAATTACAACTTTGAAGGAAGATTTTAACAAGCTGAGCCGACTCATAAGTCCTATTGTTTCAAAAAGATGTAGCATTATTATCTGCTCAAGAAACTTTTGAATTGCAGGTTGCAAGGACGTCCAGTGAAATACAGTTCTTGTTCAACACAAATCTTCCATTACATTTTGGCGAGCTAGTGCACCTGATTTTTAATGCGTCCAATAACGCCGGTAAAGCACACTATTTTAAAGTTATTGGGATTGGCTTAGTCTGCTCCTTGCAGAAAGGTTTTGGAGAAATACCGGCCTTTATTCCTTCATTATTTTACAGTGTGCTTGGGGGCATACCTCTGGTGTTATTCCTCAATTGTGGATTTTTTGCTCTATTTTTCTTATTCACAATGGATGTTCCATTTCAAAGCCCACTGGTAATGGAATTACCACAGGTCCAGCTGTGCTGTGAGCACATGTTATGATTCTTTAGAATCCCTTTGCTCCAAGAACTGAGCACTGACAGGTCATTGTCATTCTGACCTGCCTGGTTTACCTGCATACAACCTGTGTTTCATTACCTGTGGTGTCCCTTTGAATGGGCACTGGACGTCTGCCTAGCTCTACAAGTGCCAGTTCCTGTGGCCATGAACCTGTTGGTGAGTCCTATAACAACCCATTATTGGAGTTGTTCCAAGAACTTGCGGCTGCTTCAAGATGCATGGTATGAGCCACTCTCTCCAGGGGAGAGGTTTCAGCAACAGGACTACCAAACTCTGGCCGCAATAACACAGATGCAGGGCAGCAGGCTACTTCCTCAGTATTGGCTGATAACAATTGTCATGTCCGTTATTTGGAGCTTTTAAATGTGGCAATTGCAGAATCATCATCTGCGGAGACGGATTCCGTTCTGGATTCACTAACCATTGATATTGTGGAAGAAATCTTGGATGCCTCCGGATCTACCTAATTTGAGCACATTTGTTAAATTGCCATATCGCATTTTATTTTTTATAATGATTATAATTGTTGATAATATGCTTATTAGCATTACATATCATTGAATTTTCTTACCTTGTGCCTTTTATTATTTCGTAAGTTGCAAAGTTATTTTCCCAACCAAGGAGGGGGTGTAGTAAGTTCCCTTTTGGACCCACTTTGGTTCTCCCTTCATTTTTCATATTACACATTTTAGGCCGCTTTGCTTTGCACAGCCAACATAATACATCTATTGTGTGCCATGATATTATTTTTGAAATACGTTGCACATGTTATTTGTTATTCAGTTATTCTTCTCGGTATTCAGTCTGAACATTTCGCAGAAGGTCGAACAAGATGGTGTACTGTTTTCTTGTGCCCGGTCAGCAACATCTCCTGATGTTTTAAACACAACATGGTAGCACAGCAGCTGCTTTTTAACAGGGTAGCTGTTATCATGTAAACTGTGACTCGCCCCCTTGGAAAGCAGAGAGGAGAATTCCAGCAAAGGGACAGGTCTTTGAATGGGCACCCCATCCTTTGTGTAAACTGAGTTTACACTGATGATGCGTACCACCTTAATACAAATACCAGTGGGGGGCTAATTTCGGAGATCACTGATATATCCCTGTGCTCACATAGTGAGGGTAGGCCTAGATAGAATTATCAATTGCCATGATATGGCTATTCTTTGTATAAATTTTTCCAGTAATGTTGATTACTTTTCTTAGATGTATATGTTTTCTACTCTCAGCATAACTGTTTAATAGTAGACTACGACTGGACTGGACTTTTTGCGATGGTGTTACTTGGATGGCTGCTGTAGTTGGAAGTGATTAACCTACACACTTGTGTGCCAGGTGAACTGGGCGGAGCTGCGTCTGAAGTCAGTGGTGTGCAGGGTGCAGTGTCTCCGGGCGTTTTGCCATTGGGGAATTTTATCAGCCCTTTGTTCACTCCAGCTGAGCCCCCAACTGCCCCCACCTTTTCCCCAGCTGTGGCTCCAGCCATGAGGCGCACTAGGGGAAGTGTACTTCTGAGGAAGACTCAGGGCGGAGAACAGAGCACCACCGGGCTCACTGGTCCAGTTCCCCCTCCCGGATGCTCCATACCTTCACCGAGGGACCAGAGCTTCTTGGGCCCCTGACCTTTGTACCTCTAGAGTTATTGTCCAGTATTGGTGTTGGCTGCCTCAGAACCTCAGCCCAATAGCACAGCTTCTCTCCTTATTAATTAGCAGACAAACTAAGCCGAGAGCTGTGGCCAAGATAAAGGAGCAGGTGGGAGAGGTGTTCCCATACCCTTGGCACTCTGCTACAACTCTTTAGTGCATTTGGAGCCTCCGCCTCTCAACTCCTGGTAACCGGGAGTATCATGCTGATTCATTTGATTTGGGCAAATCAGGGACCTGCATAAACTGAGTATTATGCAGCCAGAATCAACAACAGAGGTGATAGTAGTTTAAGATGGAAGCTCTGCTGTGAGTCTCACCATGTTTCTACAGTGAGGCACAAGGTGGTGGTAAAGGCTGTAGGAATAGAGTGCTGAGCAAAAGGCGAGTCCCTGCACCTGCTGAAGTGGCCCAGCTAGGACTGGGTGTGGCTTGCAGAGATGGAGCACTAGCACTCCCGGCACCCGCTGTAGATTCACTGCTCAGCGGGGAACACAGTAGAAGCGCTGCCCGCTCTGCCTGCCCATTGTACACCATCACCTCGATTCAATTTAAAATCCTTGTTTAATCTTCACTCAGTTTTTTTTATCCTCTGAATATGATTGTGTTCGTGCCTGCCCACTAACTCAAATTTAACCCTAGAGGTTTACTACTTGGATTCCAGGCTTTGAAAGACTGGTCTCACTGTACTGAGATATCTCAAACCCTCATTGTAGTGGGTGAAAGCGGTAATCAAATACAACAAAGGGAAGAAAAGTCGCCCCTCCAACATGTTGATTAAAATGCTAAGGAATTGCACGGTCATAATGAAGCACCAAGGAACAGTACAAACAGTGAAGAGAGGCAGGAAAAAGTCTGAGCATATAAGCGCTTTAGAAGGAATCCCTGAATTCTTCCCTACGATAGCTCCTACAACAACAGGAAATGAGAAAACACCCACAGGAAGTTTCGCGATGATTGATGCAGAATTAAATGACAACACAGCAATTGGCATAGTAGAATAAGTGCCAAAAGCTAGAAATGAACACGAGAATAAACACCACCACTCTTTCTACTGAATCAAGTAATCAGCAGATAATTCCAGAATTCGCCTCTATCCACACCTTGCAAATGGATTATTCACTACCTGACATAGAATTGAGTCAGCTCCGTTATATAACTGGGAGCAGGGGAATGCCTGGAACAATGTGGCAGAGCCACGCGTTACGCGAACAAAGCATCTGCCTTAATCACGCATATGCGTGGTTAAGGCAGATGCGCTCTAGTGTTCAGGATGGGTGGGGACACAGGAAGAAGCGCCGGAAGAGGAAGCTCCAGACACGAACAGTTATGTGGGGGTGGGGCTGGGTGCCACTTTTGGGGGAGGGGTGGGTCACCTTTGGGGGAGGGGGTCATTTTCAGGAGGGAGGGGTCGGGGTACTTTTGGGAAGGGGGCAGGTTTTTAGGGCTCAGGGTGGGGGTCGGAGGTCAGAGTACTTTTAAGAAGGGTGCAGGTTTTTAGGGCTCAGGCCGGGGAAGGTGTAGTTTTAAGGGCTGGCTTTGGGGTAGTTTTTTAGGAAGGGGCTGTTTTAGGTCTCAGGGCAGTGGAAGGGGTTGGGTAGTTTTAAGGACAGTGCGAGGGGGTTGGGGTAGTGTATGTTAAAGGGCAGGGTTTAACGCCTTGGGGCAGCGGGGAGGGAAAGTTTTCAGGGCAGGTTTTAGGGCTCAGGGCGGGGGGGTGGCAGGTAGGGGTTTGGTCATTTAGGGCTTAGGGCAGGGGGAGGAGGGTCAGAGTAGTGATGAAGTTAACCACACATACCCCCTTTCCATACATGCCTTTACAACGAAATTGTATGGTATAGGCATGCATGGTAAAGGAATGCGTGGTTAAGAAGCATTTGTGATTCAGGCTGCTTGGTAGAGGCACGCGTGGTTTAGCCTTGCATGCTGCTTCTATCGTACAACCCTGGGAGCAAGCTACTGAAAGAGGCTTTAGTACTATTTAATAGTGCACCGAACAATGTAACAGAGATTGAAGTGAATCAATCCCTCTCTCCGGACGTTCTCTATTGACATCATTTCAACTCGCAAATAAACATGTAATCATCTCTGAGTCGATTCAATCATTACAAAAGGTACTTAAATCTATACTACTGCTGCTGGAAAAAGCAACATCGAATTCTGACAACAGACTAGAAATCAAAACTGCAGTACAAAAATCTCTAATTAATCAAAATGGCCTGTCCACTGCCGTAAGGGCAGATATTGGAGTGGGAGTCCAAACAAGTGAAGTTGTTGATGGCCAAAATGCACAATCCACATGGAATATTCACAAAAATAAAAGTGCAACTCAAACAAGCAAAAAAGCACAAAAAGGGAAAAAAAAGGGGATGGGGAAGAGGCAGTTTACTCCCTATATAAGTTATTTGCAGAATCATCACTTGATCTGGAGGCAAGTACTGAGACAGCTGCTCCTCCCTGTTACCGATATTTAATTGCCTCAATGGAGCAGGTTCCTCGAAAATACTCTCTTTGACCTCTTCAACAATATAAGAAGCAGACCCAAAGAAAACTAATAAAAATAAGGTAAAAGTAAAGAAGCCTGTGAGGAAAAAGAAAAAAGCAAATCGCAGAATTATTAAGAGGAAGTACCGAAGAATAAAGTTTGCCCTAACAGATTTCCACACTAGCGCTTAGGTTAAAGAAGCAAGTCGTTTCACAATAAAAAAAGGCAAATTCACAGACTGCACAAGTTCCGAATATGTCCCTCCTCCCATTCGAAAAAGTAGTACATGCGCAATTAAACTCAATGTCCCAAATTTCGTAAGTTCTATGCTTCTACTTTATAGCAAGTGCAATCCATATGCAGTATTGACAGTAAGCTCTAACAGTGTGTCATCTGTGACAGAACCAATATTAAATCTGTATTGAGTCCTTGAGATATCGGACTTTCCCAAATGGGAATGATCCTCTAAATAGGCAAAGAATTTTAAGGCTATTGCATGACTTCCAGCAACTCAAGTCCCTTACTTCCTCTGAAATAAAGTTGGTATCCTTTCCTAATATTCAAGATTTTTCTGCAGTGCATGTAGAATTTTGGTCTAATGGGATCCCGTTAATAGTGCTCCAGGAAAGGGAAAGACTTCACATAAATGGCTTTCACTTAGCCGGTATTCATTATAAGTCTCCTGCCCCGCTGCCCCTAATGGAGACACCTGTCAGGGTAGTGAAACATACGATTTCCTCACCTAGTCATAATGGCCATTAGTACAAAAATGGACCAGGGGAACCACTCACAATGCATTTTGATGAAGGAGGTAGGCAGAAATGGAACCAAAACCTGCGCAAAATGGATAACACAAAAATGGATGTCTCTTGGTCTTGGCTCTCGAGGAACGTAAACGAAATTAAATTAAGTAGTGGCTGTTAACTTTCTTTTTAGCGATAATCTTGTGATTTTCTTTTGAAACCTGGCTGAATTGTAAATATTCTCAAAAAAGAGAAGAACTGGGAGCCTTTCAAAATGTCTCCAAGCTAGAGAATGAGGCTATTCGAACTTTGGCCAATGACACCTCGATCGTAATCAAAGAGGCTGACAAAGGGGTGCAATAGTTATCATGTCATCAACTGACTATAGGAACGAGTGTCTTCGCCAACTACAAGACACACGGTACTATAGACTACTATTGGAGGACCCTACTCCCCGCCTCACAACACACATCAAGATCATAGTCACAGCAGCCTTGAACCAGGGATGGGTCACTAAACACGAGGCAGATTTCCTCACTAATGAAAACCCCAGGCTACCCTACTTGTACACCCTCCCGAAAATACATAAAGGGACTCGACCACCACCAGGGAGACCCATAGTGTCTAGGATAGGGTCCCTCCTGGAACCTCTTTCCAAATTCTGTGACTATTTTCTCAAACCCCTGGTAAAAGAAACTCCCTCTTTTATCCAAGACACAAGAGATGTTCTGAATCTCATTGAAACTAAGAACACTGAGGGCCTTCAAATGGATTGCATCGTCACTCTTGATGTAGAAGCGTTGAATACAAATATCCCCCAACAGGCGACACTGGAAGTCATAGATTAAAGTTTAAGATCAAGGCACTGGTTGTCTCAAACCCCTGTCAGTTTCATGATGGAATGTGCAGCAATAGGTCTCACTGAAAACTTCTTCCAATTTGAAGACCGCCTCTTCAACTAGACACAGGGGACCTCAATGAGCAGCACCTTCGCCCCTAGTCTGGCATGCCTGTACATGTCAGATTTTGAGGCTAAACATATTCTAACAAACACCAACCTCTACAAGGAGAACATAACTTTATGGCGTTGAAACATCGATGACATTCTCATTTTCTGGAAGGGAGGAAAAGAGAGGGTCCACCAATTTGTTGTTTGGATAAATGATCTCAACCCCTATCTAAATTTCACTGCTAATACCTCAGACCAAGAGCTACCATTTTTGGACCTAATGATTAGTCTGTCATCCGACGAACTTCATACAAAAACTGACAGTCACAGTCCCCTACTGTACAGTAGTTACCATCCGAAAGCCCTCCGGGAGATCCTACCCTATGGGCAGTTTTTGCGCATCTGACATAATTGCAGTAGCCTAAGTGACTTTGCCAACCAATCCAACGATTTAGCAGAACACCTAGCCAGAAGCGATTACCCCTTTAGTACTATAAGGACAGCACAAAAAAGAGCACAGAATAACAATAGAGAATCGCTCTTAGAAGTACAGATAAATCCAGAATCCAATGATCTGACTTGTGTCACCACCTACACCCCGGATTCCAACTTGATCAAAAGGGTAATAAAAAAGCACTGGAGACTCCTACAAATGGGCGAATTAACATTTAGCCCCCCAAGATTTGCTTTTAAAAGAATCGTCAACCTCAAAGATATGTTGGTAAATACAAGACTCAAAAGAAGGGAAACCCCTCAACAAAAACCACTGTGGGAGGACACTACCTGTGCGGTCAGTGTACTAACTGTCCCTTGACCAGTGCAACTAAATCTGTAGCACTAACAGAAACACTAACATGGAAACAGCTTAAGCACACAAACTGCTACACAGGCAACTGTGTTTATCTCATTACCTGTCCCTGCCAAATTAAAGTATGTAGGCATGACTACACGAGCCGTTAAGATCAGAATAACAGAGCACCGAAGCAACATCAGGTGCAAAAAGACTGACACGAAAATGTGTGCCCATTACACAACAATGGGCCACACAGTAACTGATTTACATTGGACAACCTTGAGTCCCACCAGCAAATACAAAAAGAAGCCCTTTTCAGAAAAGAGCAAAACTGGATCTTTAGGCTCTCGTCCCATATTACAGGATTAAAAGATGACATCCCTTGGGTGGAGCTCAATAATTAATAGTGCACTATGACCGCATTACCCCCATGAAAGTCAACCTCAATAGAGTCCTGCGATCCCTTCAACTTCTCCCGGCCGGGAGCTCTAAGTACACCGCATACTGTTACAGATTAAGATTCCCACTGAATACCCATCATGTTTCACCAATGGGCTCCATCTGACAGTAATACAAATATCCTGACACACTGTATTTGTTACCCATACACCAGAGTTGTGATGCACCATTAATTTTAAAGGGGGATGTACTACGATCAACCATATTATCGAATGAACACTATAATAATGCTCGCCATGTACATCAAGGAGCCAGGGACTTCACCAGACTAGGTACCACCACTCAAACGTTACCAGGCACTGCCCCGTGTAAAATCGCGATCCGGTGGCCTTTCCAATATGGCCGCTCAAGTTAACGCTCTAGTCTTTCCCGATATTGACCTTAGACAGAAAACACGTATAATTAACCTACCTCCGCCATGTTTCAGTACGGGAGACAGAGCCGGGGTAGGTGAAGGGCTAGTCACCACACCACCTTTCAGTGAGTATGATATGCGCAACTTGCATGCAAGCCTCACCGGTAAGATTTTGTCTACTCTTAGCCACAACCTGCCATTGCTTGCTGTTTTCTCCGAACAGGTCGTGAGTGAACGACGTGCTCTGGTTGTATTCCCGTCAGCCTAAGACCTAACCATTGTGGGGTGAGTGCTAAAAACATATCCCATAAGGACAAAAACACGGCTTTACTGTCACAAATGGTTCCACATTCTGAACTCACCTGATCTGAATTTAGAGATCGGACACTGATGATAAGATATAGCTGTGGTTTTGTATTTCCTTGTTCGTCCACTTATTGCAACAAATTCAGCATTGACCGTAATGACCACATATAAAATATTCACACAACTCGCGCGGCATGCATGTCTGGAGCCAACCACATAGTAGCAAAAAGGCAAAAACACTTTACTAAGAATAGTGCACATGGATAAGTAACTTGAGCATGATCCACCGGCTGTCAATGCGTTTTTAAAAAAAAAACGCATGTAATTATGTTTGTGTGTCCGAAGATCCTCTCTGTCATGTATCTTTTTTCAATGTCATTTTCCCTTTTCTACCCTGTTGCTTTTTTTCAGGTCTCACAACGATACAAGGTACAAGCGAACCTTGTACGAATCAGCACGGCTGGTAACTTGATCAGTCAGCTAAATTGGAAGCACCAGCCTTGCAGTAGTGTAAGACATTTGAAAAAGTATTTCTTAACTCGGTCCTGACGAATTGCTGATAGACCCCATAGGTGCTGAATATGGCAAGAAACATGTTGACCAAGATTTATAGCTTGCATGCTCTATAGGACCGTTATCTCCAATTAGGGCTACACTGTTTTTACTTAGAATAGCGAGCCTCACGAATAAAAGTTTAGTAAACAGGGCTTCCCTAAACCTATTTTAATACAATTCTATCACACTACTACAACTACTCACCTTAGCCCACACACCCTCACTCACCTAACGGCTTTATCAAAAAGAACTTCGCCAAAGAGCCCCTTCGCGGGTGCCCGTGGTGCATTGAAGCGCCGGCCCGACGAGGAGCACGCCCAAATGATGAAGCATGACACCTCTCTGGGTGTGTGAGGGCACTTCCTCCAATGGGAGGTTATTCCACAGACCTGACCATCACTATCTGTCCTTAGGACCTGCGCACCTGTATATTTTAACCTGGATTGTAAATATCTAAGTTGAACACGATGATTAGATTTTCCCCAGCAATCATTTGTCTGTACGAGACCTGGCCTGTATCTGAATTTGACTGGGACAATTATTTGGTTATTGATGTTCCTGCTTTTGAGTGTTAGGGAAGGTCATGCCAAGGGTTTATTTATTTATTTATTTATTAATTTATAAAGCGCCAGAATCGACCCCCGAAGGGGTATCTCTGCGCTCGGGACGGGGCACCTGAGAGGAACTCACTGCTAAAAAATAGAATCAAAATCAGGAGCAGAAAAGAAAAGTCTTGAGCTGTTTCCTAAAAAGGGAATATTCCGTGCACTGTCTAAGCTACACAGGAAGCTTATTCCAGAAACAGGGGCCTAAATAAGAAAGCGACTTCCCACCTTGTCTGGACCGTTTGATTCTAGGTACTGCAAGGAGGGATTGAGATCCTGAACGGAGAGACCGCTGAGGTACATAGGGAGTAAATTTATCTGTAAGATAACTAGGGCCAGAATTGGACAAGGCCCTGTGTATGGTGCAGCAGATTTTAAATTGTACTCGTTCTCGTATAGGGAGCCAGTGAAGCTTAAAGAGCAAAGGCCGAGAGGCTGTCCTGGGTGGGGCGTTCAGGATCAAACGTGCTGCCGTATTCTGAACAACCTGCAATCTATTAAGAGCAGCCTCATTAGCACTCAGCAATAGGCTGTTGCAATAATCCAGGCGGCTTAAAATAAGCGCCTGGGTTAGCGTCTTCCTGGATGAATCAGGAAGCAAGGGAAGGATGCGACGCAGTAGGCCCAACACATGGAAACAGGAGCCAGCTGTCTGTGCAGCGTGCTCCTTCATGGTAAGGGTCTGCTCCAGACGAACACCCAAGTTTTTTACACAGGACTTAGGGGCGGGGGCGGTACCCAGATCTGTGGGCCACCAGTTGGGGGTCCACAGAAATTGAGCCTCCCCAAAAAGCATAATCTCCGTCTTCCCCACATTGCACTGAAGAAAGTTACTCCTCATCCACTGCGCGATGTTTCTCATTCCCAAAGAGAAAGCAGCCTGTACCGAGGGTGTAAATTTTGCGAATGGAAAAAGCAGCTGGGTATCGTCCGCATAGGAGACGGGAATAAACCCGCTACTCCTTAACAGATTGGCCAAGGGAGCCACATAGATGTTAAACAAAGTCGGGCTCAAACAAGAGCCCTGTGGTACTCCCTTGGACAATTCTGATACAGCGGAACGATACGAACCAAGGTTAACCGCCTGTGATCGGGATGAGAGAAAACTCATCAACCACTGTAAAGCCAAATCTCTGAGCCCAATCTCCTCCAATCTCCTGAGCAAAATCTTATGGGAAACTGTGTCGAATGCGGCAGAAAGGTCCAACAGCACCAGAATCATAGAGTGGCCTCTATCTAGGGTCATCCTGATGTTGTCGGTGACCACTAGTAGGGCTGATTCTGTGCTGTATTTGGGGCGAAAGCCTGATTGAGAAGAGTCAAGACTACATGTCCGTTCGACATAGTTGGAAAGATGGATGTTAATATGTTTCTCCAATAGCTTGCCCAGGAACGGAAGGAGAGAGATGGGCCGGAGATTGGAAAACTCAGTTAGCGGGGCCTTGGTGTTCTTTCGGATAGGCATAACCTGTGCTGTTTTCCATTCCAGAGGGACCGAGCCTCCTCGCAGAGAGAGATTGAGGAGATGTGCAATGGAGGGAGACAGGTGACAGGCGAGAGAGGTAGTAATTTTTGCCGGGATACAATCCAGGGGGGATCCTGATTTAATTGAATGGATCAATGATTCTACCTCCGCCTGCGTCACTGGGGGAAAGCTTCCCAGTGATTGAGTAACTGTCAGCCCAAGTGCTTTGGGAATCGTAATCGAAGGGGAATGATGTCCTGATTGAATTATTTTATCATAGATGGTCTCAAAAAGATGCTAATATCATCACATAGTTTTTGTGTCGGGGCTATTAGGTTCTCACATGCTTTGGGATTAGTGAAGGACTGAAGTATGCGGTACAGCGCCTTGGGGTCATTTTTAGCCTGGTTTAATTGCAGAGCTATATGAGCTTTGCGTGCTGCCCTAATTTCCCCATGATACTTAGCCAAAGCTATATAGAACCGCTCCTTATCTTCCTCCAAATGGGTAAGGCGCCACCGTTTTTCATGCTTCCTACAAATTCGTTTTCCGGCGCGAAGTTGAGGGGAGTACCAAGCATTCTGAGGATGCTTAGGGGAGCTGGGAGAGGGTTTCAAAGGAGCTAGCTGGTCCACTGCTCTAGAGACTGCCAGGTTGCCTCTCTATCCTCCTTACAGTTGAGATATAGTGGGACTTTTTCGAATAATACAACTTCCGTGCAACAACATACAAAGTGCTTACACTGCAGACACTTTATTTTTATTCAGCATTTATGTTCCACCCGGCTCTAAATTCAATTCATTGATGAATCAGATATTTGATTTAATGGAGCCCACCCTCGAGTCAGGAGGAAATTCTCAAATGATAATAATGGGGGACTTTAACGCAAAAGCCTTAAATACCATGATAAAAGGATATAAAAATAAGAATCTGGAAGAAGCCTGCTCCACTCTGGACCTTGTCTTTCCGCTGAAGATAAAGGCTGATAAACGTGGACGAATGTTATTGGAATCGCTGAATGGAATAAACGGAGTGATTCTAAATGGAAGAACGAATGAATGGGGTGTTCCGGCTGCCTTTTACAGAAATGGGGTCACTGGCTTCTCTTTTATTGATTACATCATAACAAGTCATTACTTATATCAAAAATGTTCGCTCTTTAAAGCTGAGTTTGTTCAAGGCAGTGACCATGCATTACTATACTCTGAATTTGAATTACACCTACATCTAACATCGTCCTTAGCAGAAGGAAACATGGATGCTTTTCTAGCCTGTTAGCAAGGTCGAGATATTTGGAACTCTAATAAGATAACCAAGATGAATGCAGTAATCATGCCATCGCATTTACACCAACCATTTTAAGAATAAAATCCTATTCTGACATTTAAAGAGACAATCTTGGATGCTATCTATATGATACGGAGGAGGTGTATAACTCGTAAAGACTCGGTAATTCCAAAATAAGAGTCAAAGTAAGCCGAACTTTCTTGAAATTTCAATAAACTCATTTGGCACCAATTTATTGCTTTGTCAGTCTCAAGGAGTAAAGAAATTCAAGCTCTATGAAAAAAAAAGGGGGAACATTCGCTCCATAAATAGTAAAAACACAATGGATAAGAACTGGGTAGAATTACAGCAAGCAGCCCTACAAAAAAATAGCAAAATATTTTGACAGCTCATCTCCAAGGTCACAGGCAGTAGGAAAAAACCATATGCATCCCATCCCACAGAAGGAATGGATTAATTATTTTTCTGAACGGTATGCGATTAAAACTGCCCCGTCGAGTTGGGCATGAGTTCCCTAAGCCAACTCTTGAGCTTAATCAGCACGTAATAGCTCCTAAGGAGAAACAGATAGAGTTACATATTAGGAAAGTAAGATCTTCTGCAGCAATAGGCCCAACAAGATTCCCATAAAGGTATTACAGGGTGAGCCAGAAAGCTGTAGCAGTCTCCTCACTCCACTTTTCCCCCACTGTTATGCAATGGGACAGTTTCCAGGTTCATGGTATGAAAGTGTAGTAGTTCTCCTCCACAAAAAAAGGTTTCCGGCTTTCTCCCACTAATTATCGCCAAATTGGGCTTTTTCAAAGGCCTGATACTGGCAGTCAAAGCAGGCTGCAGACCCAAACATTCTGTGACTGTTAATATTGCAATAGTGCAAACTGTTATTGATAAGTTTGTGGTGTCCAAATCGCAAGTTGTATACTGTGTGTTTGTCGTCTTCTCTACCGCTTTTAATAGGGTTGATAGGTTCACCCTATGGAGGAAACTAGTGGGATTGGAGATCCCTAGTGCTGCTTTGTGTGTGGTTGTCCAGCCCATTCCAACTGTTTCTTCTTATGATGCTGGTAAGGTGGGGGTGGGGTTTTCCTCAAGGGTCCTGTAGCTGCTCTCATCCGAGAGGAGCCTTCTGCATTCTTTGTCTTACATTTCCCAGGAGAGGGGCACTGTGGCTCCCCTTTTGTCCGCTGTCTTTATCACTATGTTGTGGTTGTTGTCAAGGTTTCTAAGAGCATTACTATCTGGATTAGATAGGTTGTTAAAGACTTTAAGAGTATTGGCATCAATAGCCTCTATTTCTCTTGTAACCGCCTGTTAAAATGCTTGGACAGCTGCCAGCTTAGTCGGGTTTGGGGGCTGGACAGTATATTTATTCCTGAGCCCTGTGTTCTTGATGTCAGTATCCATGGTGGTGGAAATGGCAAAGAAGGCTTTAAGCGTGATGTTTGGAAAAAAGTCCGCCAGCTCACACCTCAATTGGAATTTGTCGACTCTGGCTGTGGGGACAAACTCCAACCCTTTGTTTAGGATCGTGAGTTTAACCTCAGATAGGGGTATCATGCTCAAATGTATCACTCAGGAGTTTCTGCTTGATTGCTGTCATTGGCCATGCTCCTTGTGACTACCATTGATGGTTCCTGCAACTGCACTGTTGGACCTACTCTTTTTTTCCACCTTCCTCTGTTTCATGGTTGGCCTTTTCATAAAAAAGAGTGTCTTCCATATTGGAAAGGGAGCCCCTTTTGGAACTGTAGGTGTGGGTATGGTCAGAAACCCATTGGGAATCCCTGATTGTGTGGGCCCACTGGTGGTGGAGGGGGGCAGTACTGCTTATCTTCATAGCTACTATAACTATTGTTGCAACCTGAGCTGAATGACCAGTTGCATGGAGTGGGTCGCTTTTTATTTTGGAACCTTTTGTTTTGCTGTGGTGCTGTGTTCATTTCTTTTGTGTAGTATTCGTCTGCTATGTATGGGTAGGTGGTCTCATGACTGAACTTCTTTATGTCTTTGTTCAATTTATTAATATTGGATTGTGTTAGGAATTCCCTGTGCTGGCCCATGTCTTTACTGATTTCAGCCAATCGCTATTTATATTCACTAATGAGGACTGTAGTTTTTAACTTGCCTTCACTAATCTGAATCTGGATAAGCATTTCGTCCGATATCGTTTTGGCCGTCTTTATAAATAAAACAAGCCAGTCTCTGGTGCTTTCCATGCTATGTATGACCATTTTCGGTGAAAGGAAACATCGCCCAAAAAAATGCATGGTCCTGCACATAAACAATAATTCTCCCCAACACAGGCACCCTTGCACTACGGTACAAGGATGCCTGCCTTGGCACTAAGCAGCTTAATTTAGCGCCAGAGCTAGGGGAAACACAGGGGTGCGCCGTATCATTTTTGAACTGATGGAACGCGGCGTTAGCAATTTTGGAGCTAATTCGTGCTCCTCCAGTTCATTGTGCATATGCCACAGAATGTGTTATGCACAGTAGTTTCACATGTAACAATGGACAGGCATTTGGCCATACTCAGAGGTCCATAGGTGCAATTGTCTCAGTGCTTGAGAGTCGCTACTGAGCACTCGTGACCATCTTACTGCAGTGCCCACAACATGTGGCGCTGGCAGAGTGCAGTTCATATTCAAACTCATCCATAATGAGAGGCGGAGAGGTAAGGAAAAGGACAAATAAAATTGACATGGCAAACTTGCCCAACAGAGGTCTCCCCAGCCCTCCCCCATCCCTTCAGCCCACCAAATATATCTACAATACGCCCTTTTCGAAACAATGGACCCATCAAACCCTGTTTGTGATGTGAAGTGAACATGAAAATATTAACTGTCTCACACGCTTATTATGAAGTGGAAGGTCGGGCCTCCCCATTTACCGCTTCCACTGCTGTTGTGGCATCTGGGTGATCCAACTCTAGATTGGCTCGCTTTGAAAGTCATGTAGTAAGTATCCCAGTTGGTAGCGATAGGGATCTTATGATGCCCCAGAGTACCTTCTTTGTGTAACGCAAAGCTTTCTGCTTGGGCCCACATGAGCAGTGACTGTCTCAAGGCCACCAGCGGGGGAGGTTCAGGTGACTCCCAGCGTCTCGTGATTGAACGCTTAGCTATCGGCATGACCAGGTCTAGAAAGCGGGAAGTGACCCTCTGTCACTTCTGTGAAAAAAAGACCCAAAATACACATTTCCCTTGATTGTGTCACAGTGCGCCCCGTACAGCTGGACAATGGGGTCGTGATGCCTTGCCTGTAAGTGGTAAGGAGTGGGCAGGCCCATAACATGTGAAGGAGGTCAGCGTCTGGCATGTGACGTCTGGGGCAAGTGGTGTCAGTGCAGTGGAAGTATCAATTTATTTTAGCGGGGCTGAGATAAGCCCTCTGGACAATGTAGTACTGAATGAGAAGAAGCGAACATTGCGAGGGACTCGGATCGAAATTTCTAGTATGGCAGCCCATTCTTTATATGCACAAGGATGGGCCAGATCCTCCTCCCAATGCCACCTCAAAAGCAAGAGCGATATCGCTCTGTGTTGGCGTAGAGAGGCTGGAGGATTTTTACCATTTTTTTAGAAGGAATTCACTGACACCAGCAAAGGGTCCAGGAGCTGGGGGACACCACTTGGGGATCAGGACTCACTTCAGCGGAGGCCAGAAAGAAGGCTCAGGCAGTCTAGGCAGGACCAGTTGCAGCTGGTCAGCTGAGTAGTTGCAGGGAGACATCTGGATGTTTGTTGCTTTCCTGTAGATCACACAGGAGGTCATACCAACTGATCCTTGGAGTCACTCTGGGTAGCCAGTGTTTAAGGTGAGCATGTCCAAACCTCCTTCTTCAGACAGAAGTCCTTCAAACAACAGGGCAGTCCTTCTGGAAGCAGGGCAGTCCTTCTTCTAAATCTTCCACAGGTCCGAGAGTGTTCACGGGATTGATTCTGTTCTAAAGGATACAGGGCCCTTTTTGATTTTCTTGTTACTATTATCTCCCCAACACTCCTTTAGTACTCTGATGGACCTTGCTTTGTGCCGATGAGTGGTTGGATACAGAGGATCCAATATCCGGCTATCCAATGAGGCCCAGGAATCGTACAACCGACTTACAAGCACCTTTGGAACACAGCAGACAATGTGCTCAGTGTATGCCACGCTGAGACCACTGGTAGGTGTATATCCTGAGAACTGAGGTCACATCGGATATGATAACAACTTCAACTTCTTTGCATAAAGCGCATCACCCAAACATGGACTTTAACCACTTTGCATAACATCATACAGCCATTTCACAACACCGCAATCTAAGTGTAAGCGTTCGCGATGCACAACCCTATTGATAGTCACACCACTGCTTTAAATCGTATTCTTTCCACTCCACCTATACAAGTACTCAATCTCCTTCAGCTGAACATGAAGATTTGAACTTGTGCTGGGATGGCCAATTTTTAAACAGGGATCTCAGTAGGGACCCCCCTATATCCAAACTTCATCGGACAAAAACCATACGACTCGCTACCAGATTATTGTTCCAGCAGATACTGGGCCATTTTTGATTTTCATTTTCTTATTACTATTATCTCTCCAACACTCCTTTGGTTTTTTCGATGGACCTTGCTTTGTGCAAATGAGGGGTTAGATACAGAGGATCCAATATCCGGATTTACAGCGAGGAACAGGAATTGGACAGCCTACTTTCAAGCTAGTAGTTAAATTCATGCATATGACTCTTAAAACCAGACTATACAATTAAAGAATTATCACTGCTAGTCCAAACCTTCTGAAGAAATTAAGTCGGACTAAAATCATGCAAACCAATAATTCTGTTAAGGCAATACAAAACAATAACATTAGTACCTGATGCTCGGAGATTTATTTATGCTGATCTCTCCCTAACATTATTGAATCAATTTGGGATGCACAATCAACTTAAGGACACAAGTCCTGATAAAGCAGAGTCCTTAGTTTAGTTAAAGGACAATTTTATCAAAAGCATTCAACATGGCAAATACATCATTAATAAACATTAAGGGTCTAAAGAGTGAAGGACAGTCTAATTAGTTTGGGCTTGCCATAAAGTGACAAGAAGCTTTGGAAAGTTCAGCAAGGACCTGAGCCATGACAGCTCATGGGCAGTGTCCCATCGAGAATAAGTCCAGGAATGGTGCACACAGCGTATGCGTCAGCCCGAAAAGCAAGGAGCGAGTAGAGTTCGCAAAAGGGTTCCCAACAAAAGGTGCAGTAAAAATCAAAGGCAGTATCTCCGGTTCCGTCAAGTCAATGTATAATATAATCCTCTAGTTCCGGGGTGACACCTCCTTGGTCACCTCATCGTGTCAGACCACTCAGTCCATTGGTCAGTTTGAATAGGATGATCGTCATGCGGTATAAAGGAAGGCACATATTATAGAAAGAGGTGGTTCTGATCACGTAAGTTGTGAGATCATCCCTTACACATAAACTTCCCAACAATAATCCTTTAACAACAAGCACATGAGTGAGTTCAAGAGGACAGTTTCCCATAGCATATGTTTCCGATGTATTAACTTTGTTGCAAACAGTCCTTGTAAGCGAGTGAGACCTCTTCTAGAAAGAAAGTTTCGCTTCACACTGTAAGTCTGGAAAAACTTCTCATGAGTGTTAGACAAAGCAAAGTAGGAAAGTGCAGGCCTATAATAAAGTAAATTTAAGGACACTTAGAATAAAAAGTAATAGAAATATACATTTCATAGGAGTAATCAATATTCTAATAATCTTTTCAACTTATAGGCACTCAGAATATGTTAATAGTTGTGTTGCAAAGATCACATGTAACAATGTCACATTACTGCATTTTCAAAGTACCAACATGTAAAATTGTTTTAAATCATAAAATATTAATATAGTTTCAAATGTTCTACATTAGTACAAATATGAAGATTATTGTCTGAAGGTTTCATGACATTTACACCCAATATGGCTATGCAGCACCATTTTTTCTTTTCTCTTTTGGTGCACAATTTCACAGATGCAAATGATGGAATTCAGAATGAAACCCTTCAATATTACACGTAAAATTATCTAGTTTATGTTAGATTTAAATAATTCTTCACACACACTACTATTTCAATGAGGATTAGTAGGAATTTCATAACACATGAGTACATCGCTTTAACATTCTAATACACGTTAAAATAAAATGATATGGTTGGCTAATAAAATATGAGCCTATATTATTCAAATAAATATGATTTCATCTATCCTACAATTATCTGCATGCTTTTACGATGCAGTACCTAAGTTCTCTCACATTTATTTCTCATGTTTCTTTAAAATATAGTTGGTGCATGAATATTTATATGTTTCTCAAAATGCCTCATAATCAGTTTATTTGTCAAGTAAAGGTTCTGACAGCTTTTCAGCTGCATCAGTTCTCATGGTCCTCTTTTTATACCTGGTGCCAGGCCTTGTATGGGGGAATTTCCTGATCTACACTAACATTCATTCTGGTCAGTTCTTTCCTTTTCCCTGGTCCAGCCTCCAAACTACATGGGGTTGCAAAATGCAGGGCAGGGCTTATATTAGGTTCTTTTGTATGTGCCGGAGGCAAAGCCCTTTGTAATGTAAGTGAGACTGGGTACAGCTCTCCCCCTCAGCCATCCTGCCAGGATGGCCTATCCTGTCCACACATTAGCCCTCTTCGTCTCATTGTCCAGAGGCAATACACAAACCCCAACAGCAGAGCCATTCACAGTCATGTGACCAAGGACACTGGCAGGAAGGCACTGTTGATTGGGACAAGAAAATGCCAACTTTCTAACAGTGGAACTTTTAAGAATTGTAATTTAAAATATGACTTTGCGGTAAGAGAGATTTAAAATTACATTTTGTTTGAGTGTAAACCGCATATCTCTCTCTGCTCCCAATTTAAAGTTTACACATTATATGTAATTTGATAACCCAGTGTTAGCCAAGAGGAACAATAGGTCTTACAACAGTGAAAAACGACTTTAGGAGTTTTTCCCTGCCAGGACATGCAAAATTTAAATCTACATGCCTTACTTTTTAAATGCCATGTACCCTGTCCTACCTTTTAAATACAATGCACTCAGTCCTTGAAGCTGTTAGCATCTACCCTATGGGTGTCTTATATGTAATAAAACGGAAAGTTTGTGCCTGGAACATGTTTATTTTGCCAGGCTGAAATGGAAGCTTAAAGCTGCACTACAGACTGCAGTGGCAGGCCTGATACAGTGGGTGCTGCAGCCCACTTGCACCATTTAATTTTCAGGCCCTGGGTAGCACTAGTACCATTTACTAGGAGCTTCCAAGTAAATTAAACATTCCAAATAGGTGTAGCCCATTTTTACCATGTTTTAGGGAGAAAGCATAAGCACTTTAGCACAAGTTAGCAGTTGTAAAGTGCACACAGAGTCCTAATGCCAACAAAATCGCAGTGCAAGCGATCTGGTAAATTGCAATATGAGTGGAAACTCCGGTTACCTAATATATAGTATTTTTGTGATAGTTTATCAGGGGTAAAATGTCCTATATTTACTGGAACTTGCATATTTTAATGCCATAAGCAACACAATCTACATGTTATTCCCCAAATACTGATCAGTTGGATTTTATCCGGTGCAATAAATATCACACCAAATACCGGTCAGCTCATAATGAAGGCTGTTGTCTTTTTGTTGCCTTGGGAAATATATTCAACAGTTTATGACCTAAATGTCACACAGAGGTGAACCTTATATTTAAACAATCTATCTATATTTAACCCTATATGTGACCACAAATTCAATATTTCCGATTCCCTCACAGATCACCTCCTTCAAGACACGATAGGAATGTAAAATTCACTTCTTCAGTCCAGGCAACCTAATAAATGTATACGTTTACTCATACTGTGATGTGTTCATCTCTGTATCTTCAATCAGCAATCTGGAGTGCATTAGAACCTATGAACTCTACAGAGTGACAGCCTTATTCTCACTTACTGAATTAGAGATGAAGATCTCTCCAGAGCTTTCCTAGCTGAAAGGTCACTAGCCTGTGGCGATCTCCGTCAGCTGAATAAAACGCTGCATTTAGAAAAAATGAGTTGATTTATGAGTCAGTAAGTGCAGCTGAGCTCTCTGCCGTAAGGCACTGCCGCTTTTTTAATGCACGTAAATGTGTTATACATTTGCTGCAGCGCTTGACAAATGATATTTCATTTTCAAAACATGTGCAAGTGTATCCTCTTAAAGGATGATGATATTCAAGTCGAGAATGGTCATTGTCAGAAATTCAGAATTAATCATCTGCACCGGTAGGTAATAAATATATTGTCCAGAGTCTAGAAAACAGCTACTTTGGCAAAATGGGCAAGAACCTGTGGTAATAACCTTACCCTATTATCATCCCTTTATGCGGGTAGAGTTATCACTTGTTCCCTGGTTCAATGTACTGAATGAAATACTGGAAAGTTAAACCGACCTTGGGAACACTGATACAGCACCCACGTGAGCTTTACTTCCTGATTCCTGAGTATGGTCTGTTGGAAAGAGGGTCACATGCCATCCTAGGCCTTGATTACAAGTATAGGTGGTATTTATCGCACATAATAAATAAAGAAAGAAATAATGATACCACGCGGTACCCTTTTTGTCGAGTGCGATAAATACCACCTGTTACGAGTTGTTGGGAAATAACATGCTGACTGATGTTTAATGCACCAAAATCTTCATGATACTGTAAATACCAAATGGTTTGGCCCATTACATTTTGTCAAGTTTGACCCACCAATATTTAATGAAGGTTGAGTTATTTAACCATCTGATAATTAGAGGACGCATTAAATACCTATCAACTGGAAATTCCAACCCGTGCGTAAGCAGGTGTCTACGCACGGGCCGGAATTTGCCGCCCAACTCATAATCAGGCCCTTAGTCTTATGTATTTATTTTTCCTCATTTTAGTCTTTCTGCCATGTGCAAATTGATGGAGGAACATGCGCAGGAAAAAATGTCAGGTGTGGGGGATCACTGCACACCTTGTAACACTGGAAACAAATGTGGATGCATCCGATCCCTGGTATTCTGAGAAACACTCCGAGTTAGGCTACTGGGGCCGTATTATGATGGGCTTGTCTGGGCAAGCCGTGAGCTGAACGCATGTTTTATGTGCTGGCATGGTGTAAAGTGAATGTGCTTTATTAACATAGAGCTCTGAAACAGAGAGGCAGACCTAGGTCACTGTTTCCGAACTGCACTATCTGAAAATAATGCACTAACTCTGAGAAGTATATGGTTAAACAAATTCACTTTATGCCCTGGAAGCAGATAGCACAGACGCTTGGTTCATCACTGCACCAGAAAAAGCCCATTATGATACAGCCCTTGGTGTTTTTACGGTGGAAACAAATCATACTTTTTCCGTTCTGTAATGCAGTATTACTGCATTTATATAATGCAGAATTACCAAGTCACTCAAAACAGTAAAATGGATAAAAATAGACAACTGTGTCTGAGATATATATAATTTTTTTTTACATTCAAGAACAATGTGCACTTGCAGCAGGCATTTTGAAAAATGTAAACTGTTAGTCCCAGCTGGTCATTAATTAAACTAATGGAGCAAACATCTTTATTTGCCAACTAATTGAGATTAGTGTGTAAAAATAAAAATGTACATGATTAACACATATATATGGTCGATCCCAAAATTCCCCAAAGATATACGAAAAGACTTGTGAATGTAGGGTTATGAGGCATATGTGATTTACAGGAAAAGGCAAATATCCACGCGCACCCACGAGTATATATGTGATGTATGGAGGGACGAGATATAACAATGGTGTGAATCAATGTTTCTTAGCCTATGGTCCGAGGATCCCTGGGGGCCCACGAAGTCTACTCAGGAGGTTTTGACTGTTTTACAAAATTAAATATTATTAAAATGAGTCCATTAAAATGAATAAATTATATACAAATTAAGAAGCAGCATTGACAATTTTAAAACATTTTCTATATTTGATTGTGAATTACAGAAAATATTTCAATATTGATATAGGTGAGTGGTTAGTTCCCTTATGCGGAAAAGTTGCTGCATAATGCATCACGTGTGCCTGTGTGTTTATGAACTTTTGTCCCCATCAGAATTAGATTTTCTGCAAGCTTGGATGTTCTGCACTTTTGTGATTGACCACCTCCTTCCATGACTGATATAAAATAGGTCTCTGTTGCACAAAGATTAAGGTTGCAAGTCACAAACTGCAGGTGTGATTTCCATGGCCATTACCTAGAACTGCCACAGGACTCCACTTGTAATATTTTATGCATGGTGCCTATGTAAAAATGCTCTGCTTGTAAGGTTTGTTCAAGCATACCTTCTGCACTAGATTTGGTTGGGAATCAGTAAAAAATATATGTGCACACGTGAGAAATACATTCATTTTAACATATTGCTTTTAGGGCAATGACACGTATAGAAAACTCAATCTTTCCTCAAGCTGTGTCTATACTGGATGCTGATAGTAAAAGATAGTAAGAGATGTATAAGCCAGAAATGTTATTGGATCGTGTACAATTCTTTGTGAAAGGTACCACATACATCATTTTTGGACATACATCATTTTTGGACGTGTAGGTTGGACGTATATTTTTGTGAATTCCTCCACTAATGGTGCTGAATGTTGTTTTACTATTTCTGGAAAGCACTCATCGCTCATGTGCTCATGTATTCAGTTCTGTACCCCAATAACACTCGAAAAAAACGGAATAAAAAAACACACAGGAGGAGTTCACAGCAATCCGATCCATTTTGGGCCAAGTGGATATTTCTCTCGATTATGTCATATGAACCCTTGGGGGCAAATACAGAGCCTACAATGACAAAAACAGAGAGGCAACAAGAATAATTAATCATAAATAAGAAAGTGGTTCTTGAGTCTTCAATAACCTGGACTATGCATTAACAAGAGTCGCGTGTCCAACAATATAGTCCAGCGATAAAGGCCAATTAATCATTTATTCGGAACGGAGGAAAGCAATAATTACTTTCCTCCGTTCAGTCGTATGTCCGAGTTTACTACCTCCCCACCCAGCCCCACCCCCGCCCCGCCCCACCCCACCGCCTCGCAGCACGCCCTATGCGAGCCGCCACTGACCCAGGGCCTGTAAATTAAATGCTACTGGTGGGTCTGCAGCACTTATTGTGCTACCCACTCAAGTAGCTCTTTTTAGCATGTCTTAGGCATGTCATTGCATCCTGTTGCCAGTTTTAAACTTGTTTTTTCTGCCAATTTGACTTAGCAGAACACCTTTGCCAAACCTAAAACTCCTTTTTTAATACTTATAAGTCGCCCCTAATGTAGGCCGTTAACATCACATAGGATAATGTGCATTGTAATTAAAATTTTACACACATAGGGGCATATTTACGTTCCCTGGCGCATCCCTGCATATCAGCAGGGATGCGCCAGGGAAAATGCGTCACGCAAGTTTACCCTTGCGCCACGTCCGATGCGCCGCATGCGGCGCAAGGATAAGCAGATGTGTGACGCATCTGCCGGCGGAAGGTTGGCGCAGTGCTGAAGTTGTGTCGCAAGCGTGACGCAACTCCAGCACTGTTCCAACCTTCCCTATCCCTAACATGGTGCGTCAATCCTTACGCCTGCTTGAAGCAGGCGTAAGGATTTGACGCACCAGCGTCGGAAAAGTGACTGCGTGAAATCTTGTAGATTTCACTGCGTCACTTTTCCGAGGCGTTCCTGCGCTGGAATGCCCCCTCCCCTGCGCCGGTACGCCCACATGAAACCTGACGCAGGTTTCCTGTGGCGCAGGGGTTTACTACGTGACGCATCTCCCTAGATGCGTCACGTTGTAAATATAGCACAACGCGGCGCATGGTTTGCGTCGCCGCTGCGTCACATGCGTGATGCAACGGCGGCGCAAAAGTGGCGCAAGGGGCTTGTAAATATGCCCCATACTTTTCAGTTTTACAAGTCTTAGTAGTGAAAAACTCATGCATTCTGTTTTCACTACTGTGAGGCCTACTTGTCCCATAGTGCTAACTTTTGATTGTGAGCAAGTAGGAAAGTTAAGTTTTGGTGTCTGAGGAATTGTGAATTAAAATCCTCTTTAATAGTCGGATTTTAAGTCACACATCACAATTCTGAAAATGTCACTGTTAGAAAGTTGTAATATAAAAGGGGTAAGCCCTGTATTGATAGCCAGATAGGGCCTGGTTAAAGTAGTACAAAAAAGAAAGAACCTGGCTACCACTTCTAATGCTGCTATTTTCTGAAACAGACCGAGGGCCAATATTTGAGTTCCTTGGTCCTGGTTTTTTATTTAACAATGGTGTGTGTAGCAAACTGAAGTTGAGATAACACGCATGCATAATTAATGTCCAAGAACGGGTAAAGATCTCCCAGTAGGCCTTTCAAAACACTTTGTGTCTATGTGCCATGGGTGAAAGAGAGTTAATAACGAGACACCTGTAAGAAAGGTAAAAAAGGTAAAACATGCTCCCACCGAAGTTGGAGCTTATCTTCCATACACAAATCAATCGTCTCCTTTTAGGTTAAAGAACAATCTGTAAACACAGTATATGGCTTAGGTATACTAAAAACCCCCAAATAATTGATGGTGTAAAAGACATCAAAGTCCGCTTAGTAAAACCCCAATGTACCTCCGTCTGCCGTCTGACTTGGAAAGGACTGACAAACCGGGACCCGGTACGTGACCTTAATAAAGACGCGAGCCGCTGTGTGCAGCCGCTCGATACCGGCACGCCTAGAACTGTCACCGAGCTACGGTTGCGCCATCCGCCCTCGTGTGATGACTAGAATATCTTAATAATGTATTCCTTTTTGATGGTTTCCTGTACAGAGTGGTATACAGGCACTTATTCTCTGTTTTAATAGAGATGTCCAGAAAGTCTATTGTGTGCTGGTCCCAGTGGATGGTAAACTTGATGTCATCCGATCTTGCGTTAAGCCATTAGAAAAATGTTTCTAAGTCCGTGGCGTTGCCTGTCCAAATGGGTTGCACATCGTCTATATACCGTTTCCAATGTGACACGTTGTCCTTGTATGGGTTGGTCTGACTGTAAATGAATTGATCCTCAAACTCGCGCCCATCGCTACACCTTTAGTCTGTAAATAGGACTCGCCTTGGAAGAAGAAGAAATTCTTCATCATCGCCACTTCTAGCAGCTGTATTATAAATTCAGTTGGAATTTGTACAGGGTGTGGTCTCTTATCCAGTGCTTTCGTCATCACTTCCAAAGCCGGTCGTTGAGGGATACTGGTATATAGTGAGACTATAGCCATCGTTACAAATAATTGATGTGCAGGATCAAATGGCATATTTTCAACCAGGTTTATCACTTCCATTGTATCACATAGGTATGCTCTGGTCGATTCAGCTAGGGGCTTTAAGAAAAAGTCAATGAATTTGCAAAGAGGTTCTAATAAGGATCCACATCCAGATATGATGGGGTGCCCTGGTGGGTGGTCGAGATTTTTATGCACCTTAGGTAGCTTATAGATGGTGGGGAGGCAAGGTTGCTTCATGTTAAGGTACTCGAACTCCTGGTCTGATAGAAACCCATCTTTCTTACCATTTTCCGTGATGTGCAGAATCAATTTTATAATATCCTTCGTGGGCTCAGAGTTAAGGCGAGAGTAGCTCACCCCATCCCTCCGTTGCGAGTAGATCTCAGCTTTATAGTCAGGGGTATTCTGCACCACGATTGCTCCACCTTTGTCTGCCGGCTTGATCACAATCATCGTGTTGTTTTTGAGTGTATTAAGCGCATCACGCTCTCCCTTGGTGACATTGTGCTTTGTGTATTGCTTTTTGGAACACACCTTAAGCACATCCCTAAGTACCACACTTTAAAAGGTTAAGATTTTATGTGGCATCATGTGGGAAGGTGGCATGAACGTAGATGGTACCCTCAGGCCAGTGTGCATTGTGGAGGATATGGGTTGGGAGTCCTTTGCTTAGCACCCTCGTTTCATCTTCAGAGAGCTCATAAGATGATAAGTTAATGATTGGGCTTCTCAATCCGGTTACCACCTGTAGACGCGCCGCCGGGTCTGGATCTCCCTGTGGCTCTCCTGGGGGAATCGTACCTGTTTCTGGTTCTGTCCTCATTGCCTCCCACCTTCCCAGTTCTGGCCTTGTTGGTTCCGGCCCCTCTGCGGTCCTCTGCTCCAATTGTAACCTCTCCCTCTCGGAGGTCTCCATTGGGTATCCTCCTAAAAGACGGTCCCTGTGGTGGTTGGTACCAGCTGTCTTGGTATTGATACCCAGTACTAGTGCCTGGTTGTTCTCCCTCACTTCCAGCACTATTCGAGCCCAACGATTCGGAAAAGGTTGTGTACCGTCGGCTGCCTCTATAACCACCTCTGCATCTGTTGAAAAAGCGGCCTTGTGCATCTTGTTTAAAATAGTCTTCTTGGAGGTATGGATATGTTAACTTCTTATCATAGAAGCGTATGTCTTTAGCCAATTTATCCAATTTTTTGGCCTGCGTGTTAGTGTCAAATTCTTTTATTGTCTTCTCCAAACGCTCTAGGGCCTCCTTTGGATTTGTTAGTGCCATATCACCAGCGATTTCAAGTTTGAGTTCTGTAATCTCCTTAAGTAGTTTTTCTACTTGCTCGATGACAGTCTTGATCCCCAGCACCAGGGAGCAGTTGTTCGCTACGAAACTGAAACCCTCTTTAAACTTAGGGAGGTCCACAAAAATTGCAGGCTCGTTCTTTCCCTGCAAGCCCACTGGGATAATATTTGCCTGTAGGTATTTAGTGAGCAAATGACCATGTAGACGTGTACGAACCAATTTTTTCTCCAAGCGTTCCAACTTATTGATCTTCTCATTAAGCGAGAAATTTATGTTGGGAGTGTTGGATGTAAGAAAACTAGCACTAGATTGTCCCTGTAACAACCTATGTATATAATCCTCCGTGTAGGAAAGGTTAAGGACCCAATAACCTTGACTACATGAAGGGGTCGAAACATTGACTATCGTTCCCTTTTGGATACAAGCTCTGACAACTGAGATACTTTGCCTGTTATAGGCTGGACAGGTTTCAGCATGTAAATTTAATGTACATATGGTACATTACCTTTCCTTTTCTGCAACCCTCACAAACGCACATTCCTCTTGAGCACTTCTCTTCTTCTCCTCCTTCTGAGCACCGTTTTTTCGAATGTATCACATTCGAATGTGTCTCCAACAATGATGTCTCCAACAATTTATTGATGTCTAAAAAAATTAATTGCATTTGTTGCAGATACGTGATGGTGATGCTGTGAATGTTTTTATTAGCTTCTTGTGAAATTATTGCTACTGTGACCGCTTTTTTACTTCCTGCTTCTGGGCACAGGCTCCCAGACTGCACTGCGAGCAATCCTGACGCTGCATGAAAGAGGCATCGGGATTGGCCTGAGCGCTGGCAACTTGTACTCCCAGGAAGACTGGGAGCCTGTGCCTCCTCTCTCCAGCCCCAGCAACGCAGCTGGGGATGGAGAGAGCTTCATTGAGCATGAGGGTTTGGCCGGCCTGAGACGGCCAGCCGAACCCTCATGCGCATTGAAGGGAGTGCACTATCACTCCCCCACCAAAAGTGTCATCCCCGTGACCCACCCCCAAGACTCATCAAAGTCCTGGGGCATGGGCCAGGGGATTAAAATAAAACAGATTTAAAACCCATTTTATTATCGTTTTAATTGAGGGTGGTGGTGAGGGCGGTGCTCCTCCGCCCTAATGGAGGGGCCGCCACTGAACCCGACGCCGACTGCAGCCTTTGCAGCTCCTCATCAGAACTGATACAGTGTGACCTCACATCACTCTACATAGCAGCCTCGGATCAGGTTCTGCGCGGTGCATTGACCCTCATCAAGGACAAAAGATACAATTCTCAGCAGGCCTGTCCTGGTCTCTGTATCTGGCCTGTGCTCCATCGCAGTTCACCTGAACTTGTGACTTTGTCCCAGTCCTGGTCCGGCGAGACAAGATAACCATGCTTTGTGCTTTTAAGCACTAATCTTACCTAAAGCTCCAAAATTGCATACCTCTGGTTCTACTGATTGGATTTTTCTCATTTGGGTATCAAACCATTTATTTACATTCACTCTATTTTTCAAAATTGTGGGATTTGTTTTATGTGTTGTAGTTTCACTTTATTACTGTCTGCGTGCTGCATAATTACTTTACACATAGCCTCTAAGTTAAGTCTGTTGTTTGTGATATATGTATTTAACGAAGCTGGCGGACAGGTCTCACTCATATTTCTTCTCCTGTCTCCTTTTGCGAATAATGGTTTGCATTGTACACACCACCCAGTACCTTTTTTTTCTTTTTTAATTTGTTTATTGAATTTCATTAAAATGTTAATTAATAACAACACTAGTTGTGACAAGAATTCATAAGAAGCACAGTGCAACCAGTTGCCCCATCCCTTCCTGCCCTCACATTCATAGATATAAAACCCAACCCACAGAATAAGGCACACAGCAATGGCATTAGCAGAGCAGCATCCCAAGTCTGAGAAGGTATACTCATGGGCATATTCCACACGCAGTCATCGAAGGCAAAGTGACCAGAGTCTCAGCAGTATCCACGCCACCGCTGAATAGTGCAGCAATGAGCAATAGAGAGGGACTCAACCAGTAAAGCTGATGGGCAGCATGCACTAGCAGATAGTTGCATAAAGGATGCCAAATGTCTCAAGGCCAGGAAGTGGGTTGCATAAAATGCCAATTGTTCATTACAGAAGATTAGATCTGTAAGCCAGTCCTTGAATTTAGGTGCCCGTCCATGCCCCAATGGCAGGCAACTCGTCTCTTCGCTAGTAATAGAGGCAGTGTCACATACCTCCTGTAGGCAGCATCCAGGTCTTTGGCATGTCCAAGAAGATCCATAAGTGAGAGATCTTCTTCTATCATGGTGGGAATAGCGGCACACACTTCTTGCCAAAAGGACTGCACCGGTCCACAGGACCAAGCCAGATGGATGAAATCAGCACTGGCCATCCTAAATGTGGTGCATGCATCATCTGTCCTAAGTCCAAATATCCGCATTCGGGCAGGACTGTAGTATGCCCTGTGGAGGAATTTGTAGTGGATAGTGCAAAGTCTGCTACTGGGTGCTATCTGCCCCATCTGTGCTCAGCAATACCTCCACTGCTCATCCATGAGGGCCTCTCCAAGTTCTATTTTTCACTGGGACCTTGCCTGTCCACGATAACCAGGGTATTCTGCTTGCTCAGTACGAATCAGTAAGGAAACAAGGTGACGTGTTATAGTGGCTTGGAGGAGGGTAAGGAAGTTATTAAAGATGGGAGGTTCAGCAAGCAAGTCTGGTATAGTAGCTTTGGTATCATGTTTCAGACGAATGTAGTGAAGACCTCTAATGGGGAGGCCGCCTGCTTGCACATAGAATCAGACTGTGAAATGAAGAGACCGTTGCAATACAAATCTTTCCGGGATATAAAGCCATGCCATTTGAGCTGAAGCCTGCACAGGAACCCATGGGTGACTGATAGCAAAGCATGGTAGGTTGATAGGGCCAAAGGGGAGTATAGGACTGTCTTACCCACCCTGTGACATAATCTCTGCCAAGCACTCAAGGTTTTTTAGACTGAGATGCTGGTCTCGAAGAAAGTGTGTCATATCTTCTGCATAAAAGGAAATCAACAGATGGCAACTAGGGTTAAGCAGGGCATAGGCACGATAGTGTTGCCTCTGCTTGGCAGCCAGTGGCTCAGTCGTCAGTGCAAAAAGTAAAGATGATAGTGGGCAGCCCTGTTGTGTACCTCATGCAATTTCAAACGGGGGAGAGATCACGCCGGTAATGTGCTCCCTGGCAACTGGATAGGAATAGAAGAGCGCAATCCAGAACAGAAAGGTACGAGGGAGTCCCATCCAGCGTTAAATAGGCATCAGGAAGTTCCATTTGATAGAATCAAAAGCCATAGTAGCATCTAAAAAGACCGCCACAGCGGGCAAGCCTGGACTGATATCCTGAAGCACTGCGAATGATGTTCTCAAGTTGTAGGAGGTGGATCAGCCAGGGATAAAACCTGATTGGTCCAGACGGACGAGGAAAATCATGAAGAGGGTCAACCGATTAGCAAGCAACTTAGCTAAGATTTTAACGTCACAATTGATCAGGGATAGAGGTCTATAACACTCACAGCAATCTGGACGTTTACCCGGTTTAAGTAGCATGATAATCAAGGCTTTGCACCTGGAAGGGGGAGTTGCCCCTACTCCTTTGCTTCTTGAAAGAATATTAGCAATTTCGGTGCCTTCCCAGCTTGCAAATGCTGTATCGTCTCCCTGACCTTATCTGTAGTGAAATCTTGGTCAAGAAAAGTGCACCGTACATCACTGAGCCATTCCAGTGCCACATCCTTTAAGTATGTGCCCAGCTCGATAGGGTCCCACTGTTGCGAAGTGTAGAGGGAGCTATAGAAGAATGAAAAGGTCTAAAGGATGCTGGAGGTATCAACATGCACCTACTCCCCTCAATTTCTCAAGATATCATTAGTGGCCAAGGGACGCCTAATCATAGTTGCAAGGATTTTTCCTAGACACTCACCCTCCCCATACAAACGCACAGTAGCATACTTACTGTGAAAGAGGCACTCTCTATTGACCCCCACTAGCAGGGTGTCAGCATCTGTGGCCTCTTGAGTTTCTAATTGCTTAAGTTCCCTCTCCAAGTGGACTAAGTAATCTCTTAGGGTGGGTAGTACTCCCGCGCTCTTGACGAGTCAGAGCCCTCAGATGGTGACTTTAAAGGCATCCCAAACCATGCCAGCAAGAGGCACTGTTCCTGCATTTCTTATAAAGATATCAGAGATATCTTGTCCAGCTCTTCACTGAATTGATGGTCTAATAGCGTGTATGAAGAGAGGTGCCTGCTAGCACCCAAGGGTGTCTGAGACGGAATGGATAACTCAGGCAATACAGGGAATGGTCCGAGTAGGTACATGCCAGATGGATGACCTCCCACACCCAAGATCCTACCCATCTGGAGACCAACCAATAGTCCAACTAGGACCAGTCCCTATGTACCCCAGAATAAAAAGTGTTTTTATAGCATGTGTGTGACATGTTCTCCATATGTCTAGCAGTTCATGATCCCTAATGGTATCATGAAGGTGGGGTGAGGCATTACTGCAGTAGCTGGGTGGCATGTGTGAACGATCCATGTCTGCAGTGATAACACTGTTAAAGTCACCTTCCCAGAGCAGCAGAGATGGCCCCATAGATGCAATTTAGCCCCAGAGGCAGTCACAAAATGTGGGGTCATCCGTATTGGGTTTGTAGCAATTTACTTTGGTTATGTTGTGAGAGAGTAGTTTTCCCCATTTTATCATGTAGCGACCCCGGGCATCGCTCAGGGAACCCTGTGGGTTATACAGTACTCTGTTTCGGATCAGTGTGACTGTACTACGTGCGTAGGAGAAGTATAAGGAAAATGCACTTTGGGAGGCCCATTTCCCAGTGAATGATGTGTAATTAGAAGGAGGCAAATGAGTCTCTTGCCATAGGGTTGTATGTATACCATGCCTATCCAGATATGATAGAATATGTAAACGTTTGCGTGGGTCTCCTAAACCACGAATGTTCAATGTGATGCATTTATAGAGTGTTTGAGGAATGGTAGCATTATCTTGGTCAGAAGTGGTCATACTAAAACATGAGAGAGGATGTGTATTGAGCTCACAATGGGTAGCGGGTTGGTGACATAGGGTGGAAGCACTGCAGAGCAGCAAAAACTGCATGTACAGCACAACATTTAACACTGACGGCCCAAACCCATCAGGAAGACACTCTCCCCATGTAGCTCAAAACTGAAAATTATGGAACATTTCAGAAATTCGATCAAGAAAAAGTGAACCAAACAACCATATCTAGGGGTACCTGCAGGGTGCAGCCAGAGAATCAGCAGGGGCCAGTTTCGTCAAGCCCAGGGCATCAGGGGAGATCAAGCGTGGCCTCACCAAGCGGAGCAAATATATGGAACAGAGGTCTTAGCAGGTCGTAGGGGAGTGACAGTGTACGAGCATGTCACGGGCCTAAAAAGGGTAAACACTAATAAGATAAGAACAATGATTACCCCAAATCTGCAGATGAAGAGGAAGAGTACAGTGAAGTGGCGGGGGATCATCGAGTCAAGGTTGTGGATAGGGTGATTATGCAGGAAGTCTGTAACATATTGAGGGCTGGTGAAGAAATGATCTGTTCCGTGCACTGATATTCAAAGGCTGGCAGGGTAGAGCATGGCATACTGAATGGAGGTCTGCCATAACTTCTGTTTAACCAGAATAAACTTGCGACACGCCTCCTGGACCACTGAAGTGAAGTCTGGAAATTGAGTGACTTAATTGCCATTGAAGTTCAGAGACCATTTCTCCATGGCCAGCCGAAGAGCAATACCAAGGTCTTGAAAATTGAGGGGTCTGGCAACAATCAGTTCCCAGTGGAGGTGGTGGTAAGGACCGACAAGTTGTGTTGTGCGCGTTCCACAAAGAGTAGTCTAAAAAAAGAGTCGGCACCAAAAAGAGTAAATAAAATCTTCTCCACATAATCCTCCAGCTTGGCTGTATTGGTGGATTTCGGCACCCCCAAGATGTGAAGATTGTTGTGGATGATTCCTGCCTCTAAATCTTTGTTTTAGCCGCTATGACCTTAAAGATCTTCTCCATATTGAGCAGTGTGTCACCTCGAGAGGAAACCATATCTTTGACCATAGAGATGTGACTTTTGGCCTCTTAGAGCTGTCCATCGTTCTTTTCCAAGTTGCGTGTGAAAGCGCCCATCCTGTTGCACATGGAGACCTTTATAATTTCGATGGAGGTCAAGCTTTGTTGCATCCCTAGCAACAGGGTTTTCATGTCAGCTGAGTCCAACGGTATCTCCGATTACAAGCCAGCAGTGTCCAGGTTCTCAGCCCCAGTCTCCACCAACTGCTGGGCCCAGCTGGAGTCAAAAGGGAGGTTGGACTGACGGCCATTGCGATGCAATCGGTGCAGCACCAGGGGATTTTGACAGATAGTGGCTATAGGGGTGAAAACCCAGTAGTGGCTGGTGTGCTACATGCAGTAGCCTAAGAAACAAAGGGGTATATTCACAAGAACGTGTGATAACTACCGCAAGAGTAGCGTAACGCAACTTTCAATAACGCAGTCTATCACGGGTAAATAACCCCGTGTCAACGTGGAATTCACAACAAGGCGGTACCATGCAATAGTCACCAGATAATGCGTCAAATGTCAGCGTGAAAATCAACGCCACGCCAAAAAAATGTGAACGCGAGAAATCATGCGATGAGGCCAATCGCGGTACAAAAAGTAGCGAAAAGCAGCCTCAGGCCTGCAAATCCCACGCGTCTGGCGGGAAATTGCACCATAAAAACCACAGACACAACACACCAGAAACAAGCCAAAGCACGTAGCAACATGGATGCACCCTGATCCAGCGCAGAGGGCAACGCGAACCCCACAACCCCCACAGACCACCAGCAAGGAACAACTGGCTCGGGGAAGGCCAAGGAGAAAAGGGAGAGAAAGACGGGGTGCAGACCGCAGGAAAACAAGACCAAGGCCACGGAGGCGACAGAACACTACCAGTAACTGACCCACAAGCAGACCACCTGGAATGCAGTCGGAGTGCCCAGGAGGCCAATCCAGGAGGCCAAGAGGCGCCGGCAGGACGTGACAACCTAAACGAGGTACAAACCCGCTGCCAACAGGAAGGCAGCAACGGCGCCAGGAGGTGGCAGTCCAGCGCCACAGGAGGAGCTGGAGGAAACCCAGGCCACAGTCATCAGTGTGGAGAGGGTGCAAGGAGTAGGGAGTACGGACACAACTCGACAGGACCTGACACAACAACAACAGGGTGAGGATCCAACAGGGACTGGGGGAACGGGGGGTGATGGGCACAATGCCACACATGCACAATGAGGTGTAACACACTGCACACCCACAATTACCCAGGGACATGTCCGTCATCCCCGTGGCACACTGCAGCACACACACACATAGCAATCACAGCACATACCATGACAATGTGGCACAAAGTGCAACACCACACTGCAGAACAGGGGACACAACTGGGTCCACCCAGGCGCAGAAACAGAACAATCACATTGGACAGAGCAGGGAACTGTGAGATGCACATCTACCCCTACAACCCCCACATCAGCCATGTAGGCCAAATGTACACTGTCCCAACTCAAATAGCAACCACCGCCCAAACAGTCACAATATACATTGTCACACAGTCTGCATGTCGACAAGAACAAGGCACCAACACAATGCCAACATGCACCTCCCGTTCACAATGCAGAGGGACAAACAACACCTCCAGCAGGTCAGAACAGACAACCCATCAGTGATGCCCGAGACGAACACCACAACCCCGACACCGATGCCCTACAACAGCCCATGGACATCCCACACAACCCAGGACCAGGGCAGACAAGCTACTCAGAGGAGAACCCAGCCCCTGCAATAGACCACACAGCATGAAGCACCCGCAATCACGGCTGCCTCACAACACTTCACCCACCCACACATGGCACCCCAATGCCAGGTGGCAGAATGCCAAAAGGAGTTGGCCCAACAGGTGAGGGTGTTGCCGAACCCATGTAATGCGAACTAGAACACATACGTGGGTGTCCAATACCCTTCAGGGACCACCTACACCCCACAAAGGAGACCCACACCTCCACAGAGGCACATGCACATATCATGTTGAACTGGCTACGGGCACGTGCGCCCGGCCCCTTTATTGGCAGGGCCACATGTACAGTGACGCCTGTGCTGGATGTGTGTGGGGTGAGTATAAGCCAGCCCGCACGTAGTGCTTGGTGCTGCCAACAACCTGAACAGTGGACACCAGTGTAATGGAAACAAAAAACACCAGCATAACAGAGTCAAATGCAGAGCAACATGGAGGGATCCGGAGTAAGGCCAGAGGTCACCCAATATTCAGTCTGGACGTTCCGTGAGTTGCAGTGCACTGAGGTAGGGGCACTAGAGAAGAGCGCGCTCATGTGAAGAAATTGCTAGGATTGTGTCCCTTCGGGTTAGTCCTGATGCAGATGCAGTGGGGTGTGTTACACCTGCATCAACTTCCTCATTAACGCCCTAGGTCTCCCACACTGCCTGAGGTGACAGTTGCGTCCACAGTCCACAGCGCAATACCCAGTATTAGATCCGGGTGTGTAGCTTGACTACCGCCACCAGTCTGCATTCCAGCCTTGGGGCTGTTGCCACCTGCCCTCCCATTGTCTGTGCCTTCTCCCATCCGCACACTTGACACATCCTCCTCCTCATGGTCCCAGGTCTTCCCCACTGCATGAGGTGACATTGCTGCACAACCTCACAACAGCACAAAACTCAATCAGTAACCGACAATGGCTTGCGGTGCACTGAGTCACTGGCACCTGGAATGCAGAGCAGGGTATCAGGCCGATGATGGCATCCACGACAGGTCTGAGCAACTCCGTAGGTCTGTCAGGACCACCATTTCAACTCTGGCAGATGGCGGTTGAAGGTGGTCCTTGCGGTGGTGGCGTGTGCCTCCTGCGGTGATGCGACGTCCGGGCCGGTCAAGACTCGATGCCATGTGTGGGCCCTGGTGGCCCGCAGTTGGGGCCGGAGGAGGCGGACAGCGCAGGGCCACAGACACATGGCGTTGATGACCCCAAGACCATCCCTACAGAGGCCATTCAATGTCTCAGAAGAAGGGGTCCCAGGCCTGAGCAGCACAGAGTTAGTGTCCCCGGATGCACTGCGGCCGGCACAGGCACCCAGCCACGGGACGGTGACTTGCAGTGCAGTCAGATGGGCCATGCGACCTGAGCGGGTCCCCATCAATGTCCGAGGTGTATGTTGCGGAGGGTTTCGGGGGACAGTGGAAGGTGTCCTCCAGGGCATGATGCGGAAGGTCTGATGTTATCTGGAAGCAGCAAATGGAGGAGTGGAAAGCGCAACACTCGTTTGCACCAACAATTCGAGATCAGCTACATGAGGATGAAAACTAGCCCCTAGTCCATAGACTCAAACGCCACCAATGTACGACCACTGAGTGTCCATGAATGTCGGGGAACAAACTTAGTGGCACAGGTGCTGTGAGGGGATGCAGTCTGCGATGATGCCGGTACACATATGTGAACTCCAAGAATACCAAATCAAGGCTCTGTGACCTACTGGACCGCAGTGTAGGCCGGAGGCAGCGATCAGCAGTGGCCCACAGCCATGGGTCGTTGGCTCGTGAGGCACAGAGTTAGTGACACAGTGGCAGATGTTGGTAGTGTTCAATCACCTCCGTGACGCTGATCCTCTTCCCTCCGGATTGCAACGTGTCATCCTCTTACGCCCCTCCGTGCGTGCGAAGAAATGTATTCTGCCTTTTGAATTACCGATGTTCAGTTCCAAATCTGTGATCCCACTCGTGCGCAGCGTAGGCCGAGGGCAGTGGTCCGCGTAGGCCCACAGACACGTGTGGTTGTGATGCCATGCACAGACTTGTTGCCACCACATCGGAGGGTGTATTGTGAATTGTTCTCTGCCATAAATAATGTTCACTGCCATGGTGTAATCAAGACTCAGTTCCAAATGTGTGACCTACCTGACCTTGGTGTAGGCCTGAGGCAGCGGTCAGAACGGCCCATTCACCGAGTGTCTCCGGCATAGGTTGGATGGCCCCACCGGCCTGCGTTGTTCAGGTTCAGTGGCACCACGTGTAGCCGGCTGGCATTGAACAGGGTTAGTGGCACCACGTGTAGCAGGCTGGCGTTGAACAGGGTTAGTGGCACCACGTGTAGCTGGCTGACGTTGAACAGGGTTAGTGGCACCACGTGTCGCAAGATACCCATATGGAACTATGCCTCACTGATCGGGGGGTCTGGTGCTGTGGCCGCTGGCCCGGATTTGGGGTCACTGCCATTCATGACTCAGGACACAGTTTCACATATGGGACCTACTGGTCCGAAGAGTAGGCCGGGGGTGGCAGTGGAGTACGTCAACGAAAAAGGAATAAAGCGGGCTGTGTCATGGAGGCCATGATGGTCTGAGGTGGCTGCCAAGGTCTCGGGCCTCGGGCTTGGGGCTTGCGCCGGGACGTGGTGGGCCCTCCTTGACACACGCCGGTGTCGGAAGGTGGTCAGTGTGGCCTGGCTGCGCAGGGGCTGGCCTGACGGGTTCGTGGTCCAGCATGCCGGGGTCCGGCAGGCGCACGGCATCGCAGGCAACTCCGCTCACAAGGATGGCGTCGACCTCGTGGCGAGGTGGGAGGCACCGCCCTGGCAGAGACGTGCGTCTTTCCGGAAGAGGACCATGCCCAGGCCTACGTGCTTTTTATTCACACCCCTACACTGGCGTGGCGTACGCCGGGCCATCCCACTCCGCTGACGCTTAGGGGGGCATAACAGGCAACATTTCCGCGAGGTCCCCCACTGGCTGGGGTGACATGGTGGCGTCCACTGTCCACTACACTCCATACGCAAGCAGTGTATGTCGCCATGGATATGGGTGTGTTCTGCATACTGCGAGGTGTCCAGCACATCTCCGGCGCTCTTGGCATTGTGTACTTTCCCAATCATGGTTCTACTGCATCCTTCACACATGCCTGGTTGCCACCTCTCCCCACATTCGGCTATTATGTGGCTGAGGTGCCATGCCGTTGCTGGCTCATGTTCAGGGCTTGCCCATGTGGACATTGTAAGTTGTTCTGTCGTGTCTGGTGGGTGGGCATATTGTTGTGCCTGTTGTATGTGATTTTGTGACGTGTGCATTGCCAGCGTTGTGAGTTGCATGGTTGTGGAGTTGAGGTGTGTGGGGTGTTCATTTGTATATTGCCAAGGGGCTGTGCATTTCCCTTGTTGCCATCCTGGGAACGCTGGTTGATGATGGACTGTCGGAGGATGAAGGTATCATGCACACTGGCTGTGTATTTGAAGGTGACATTGTTGGGTGTTCCACGGTGTTCTGTTGTTGCCTGCACATTGGTGTGAAACGTGTGCTTCCTGTTGCGGTGATTGTGTGCTGTGTCACCAGGGGGCACAGGTAGTACATGTGTGCTGTGTATTGCCCCCAACACGTGCGTGCATCCTGCTATGGCGTATGGTCCTTGCTTGGTCTCCAGCGGATCCTGCGCATTGTGTTGTACGTATGGGGACTGGGGTACCAGGGTGATGGTGATGTCCAGGACAGGTGTGGGGGACTTGGATGTGGCTGGCTGTGAGACTCCTCTGACTCTGGCGGGTGTTGGATGGGGGCTCCCAGGGGCCAACAGGTGCAGCCACACCATCAGCTTTGTGTGGGATGTTGGTTGTCCGCTGTGTTGTTGCCGTAGGCCTGTTAGGCGATGATGGTCAGGATGCGTAGGTTGGTTGTCCCTTTCAGCCTGTAGTGGACAGTGACATTGTCAGATGTTGGGTCTGTGCGGCTGGTACGTTTCCTGGGGTTCCGCTGTCTTTGTCTGCGCTCCGTCTGTGGTGGTTCGGGGGGGGTGTTCCGGGTGTGGGTTGGGGTCCTGGGGTGGTGGAGGTGGGTGTTGTGGCCCTCTTGGGTGTCCGGGCTGCATGATGGGTGGCTCCATGGCATCTGTTGCCCTTCGGATGTGGCCCTGGGCTGTGCTCCCTTTTGTGGTGCTGGCTGCCGTCCGACTTTACACCAGGTCAGAGCAGGTGTAGATTTCCTGGTGCTAACGCGCCTTATCGCCTGTTTTGTGTTTTTATCGCGGATGTGTTATGTTATGTTATGTTAACGGGTTTATTAAGTGCAACAGCTGCCCCAGCAAAGAGGCGTCCCGGCGCTAACTAGCAGTGAGGTGACAGAACATGAAAGGCCCTGGGACCTACGGAATGGGGAAGAGAAAAGTTTTTAGAGATTTCCTAAATTCGAGGTAGTTAGTGAACCGCCGAATATGGTCCGGTAGAGAATTCCAGAGGATGGCTGCTCTATTCCGAAAGGAACGACCACCAGCACGAACCCTCCTAACTCTAGGAACCACCACCAGATGTTGTCCCACAGAACGGAGCTGGCGAGAGGGGACATAAGGTGAAAGCAGGTCAGTCAAGATTTTAGGAGATGCCAGTTTCAGAGTTTTAAAGGCTATACAAAGAGCCTTAAACTCGATGCGCTTAGCCACAGGTAGCCAGTGTAAACGGCGAATGGCGCTTGTCACTGAGCAGACTCGGCGCAGACCAAAAAGGGATCTTACAGCCGCGTTCTGGACTCTCTGTAGCCTCTGAACTACAGACTTATTAGCTCCCAAATACAGTGAATTTGCATAGTCCAGTCGTGACATAATCAGGGCCTGGATGATGATCTCCCTAGTAGGGGCGTCAAAGAAGCCCAGAATGGGTTTAAGTCCCCGCAGCAGTCCGAAGCAGGTACCCGCTACTTTTTTTGTCTGAGTCTGAAAATTAAGTGAGGCATCCATCCAGACCCCTAGATTCTTCACTGCTTGCTTAGGGACAGGGGCGGTGCCAAGGCTCTTAGGCCACCAATGCTCGCTCCATAGACCGTGGTCTCTGCCCACCAACAGCACCTCCGACTTATTGGCATTCAGGGCGTCCTGCTTAGAGTTGCGCGAGAGAGCCACCACCAACTGTGTGTCATCGGCATAGGAGACCATGGTCAGCCCTCTGCTCTTGGCTACTCCGGCCAGAGGTTGAACGTAAAGATTGAAAAGCAGAGGGCTCAAGGAGGAGCCCTGTGGTACCCCCTGACTTATGGGACGGATGCTGGAGGTGAAGGGAGGAGCAATCACCTGGAACATCCTATCCGCAAGAAAAGAGGCCAGCCACTGCAAAGCAGAGCCAGTAACTCCTGCCTCCTCCAGGCGACGCAGCAAGATATCATGAGACACCGTGTCAAACGCGGCGCTAAGGTCTAGGAGGATTAGCGCCGACATTTGCCCGGCGTCTAAAGCTTTCCAAAGATGTTCAGTCCATCAATTGTTGTTTTTGCATTTGTCACCCCGAGTGGGACGGGTATGCCCAGACGTGGGTCCCGTGCTCTCCATGCCACTGGAGTCAAGGTATCCTGGCTGATGAGGGCTGAAAGCCCGAAACCGGTCCTAGGATGCTTGTTTCCAGTCCAGGGAGGACCTGGCCTGGCAGTTCGGGCTGGACTGTTCCCATTGGGCGCAGGGTCAAGACTGATTTGCATATGGCTGGGTTCAAACTGGAATGGCATGGTGAGCTAAAAAACAATGGATTTAGGCCCAGATCTCTGTACTGGGGTGAATGTATGACATTGTTCTGCATTCTGTCCATCAATTGTTGTTTTTGACTCTGTGCTGTGGTCGGGGCGAAAGCCATTTTGGGAAGGGTCAAACCTGTTATTGGCATTTAAAAATTCCATGAGGAGAGAGTTAACATAGGCCTCCGTGATCTTTGCGTCCCAGGGGAACAGGGAGATTGGCCAAACGTTCTCTGGCTTATTAGGGTCAAAGGAAGGTTTTTTAAGCAGCGGTAGAACCCTGGCCTGTTTCCAAGCTGTAGGCATGACCGCTGAACTAAGGGATGCATTGATCACCTGTTCCAGAGGGTGTAGAATAGTGGGAAGAATTTTCCAAAATTGGTTGGGCTTCAGGGGATCAACAGGAGAGCCCGACTTGACTTTGGAACACAGGGTGAGCAACAGGTTCTGGGGAATGGGGGGAAAAGCCTCTAAGGTAGCATTGGTATGATTACAGGGTGCCTCAGGGGGACCAGGGAGGATCGTAGGGAAGCATTTGTAGATGTTTTCTACCTTCTTAACAAAGAAGGCAGCCAGCGCTTCACACTGCTGATCAGAAGTGATCAGAGATCCAGCGGCATCCTTTTGATTTTTAAGGCTAGAGACTATAGAAAAGATGCTCTTTGCTGGATTAGTGCTCTTGCTGATTTGCTCCGCAAAAAAAGCTGCGCGCTCAACTTGGATGGCCTTATGATATCTCCTTACGGCGGCCCGATAGGAGACCTTAGAGGTCGGATTGAAATCCTTTCTCCAAGCTCTCTCCAGCTTTTTGCAAATTTTACGCAGGGCAGCCAGCTTGGTGTTGTACCATGGATTAGATTTGGAATGACGATTCATGGACATTTTAGCAGGAATAAGGCTGTCCAGGGGCTGACTGATCCAATTACAAAAGGCCAAGTTAGCCTCATTGGGGTCAGTCGAAAAATCTGGGGGGGTAGCGGACAGGTAAGTTTGAAATAGATCCCAATTCAATTTGTGCCAGGGACGTTTAAGCGAGAAGGTTTTAACTAAATTACGCGTGGGCGTGACGCCCTGAATGGACATGGAAACTAAAAAGCGATCCGACCAGCCCATCGGGACAGGAGTACGGACCGTAAGGGAAGGTATATTGGTAAAAACTGGGTCCAGTAAATGACCAGCTGAGTGCGTTGGGCCTAAGACCCGCTGATCGAGCTGACACGCAGCGAGATCAGCCAAAAAATTGGCCACTTCAGGGTCAGAGAAATTGTCCAGGTGCAAATTAAGATCTCCTATTACTGTAAAGTTAGAGGATTTAACCACCAAGACACTTACTGTCTCTGTGAGAGCTTCCCTAAACATTTTTGAGGGACCCGGAGGTCGGTAAATTAAAAGACCTGTCATGGTGTAATTAGGGTTCAAGGTGATTTTAAAATGGGCGCATTCGCAACCGACAACGAATTGTTTTGTAAAGGAGCAAAGGTAGCTGGTTTTAAAGACAACGGCAATCCTCCCGCCTCTCGATGCCCTGTTGAGGGTAAGTATTTTATAGCCTTCCGGGAGAGCGAGCACTTACTCCGCAACCATATCCACCGAGAGCCAGGTCTCTGTAAGAAACAGGACGTCGGGGACTCAGCCTCCAGGAGATCGTACACATCGGTGAAGTGTTGTTGTGAATATTGAGGTGTGCTGTTGTCTCGGCTTTTGTCACGGGAACGCCTACTCTGCATCTCATTAGCGATATTTGCGGGGGTCCTCTGTGGCGATGTTTTTTGCGGCTGCTATCGCGGGGAAACTGGTGCTGTGGGCTGTTTACACCGGCTTGTGAATGGGGGGGTAAATTTATCACAACTTTGGCTGCGATAAAGTGCCGTTAATTCGGCGATAGCTCCTTGTGAATATGCCCCAAAATCCGATAGAATATAAGACCGAGTGTCAGAGATGACCAGCTCCCACCACTCCCCTGCACACAGGGCCAGGTGCGGGGACACGAGCAGTCCTGTGCCCTTAACAAGTATATGGACCACAGTACAGCCAGGAACGCAAGGTAGTAGGTCAGATCGTAAGAGCTCTCAGCAGGACAGTAATCTTCATGGCAGCGTCCCCCACCTATACGGGCTTGGACCGGTCCACCCTCATCTGAATAGGGCCCCTATACACATCTGTGGCTCATGAAGATATCAACCAGGGCAGCGCTTACACCTACACAGTGCAGTGAGGCGGTGATAAAGTAACTGTGAAGGAGCAGACCTGGTCCTACCTCAGCCCCACAAGTGCAGGAAATGTGGGAGGCCATGAGCAGACACCGGCCCCAGGTCGGCCAAGCGGCGCCTAGAGGGTAAAGGCCATCTAACGGCTGCGCAGGGAGGTAACGTGTCTTGACCAAGCAAAAAGGGGGGTCGCAACACCTCCACATGGCTTAGGAAGGTGACAAGATGGTGTCTATGAGTGAGAGGGCCATATCCGACCTCAACCCCACAAAATCACCATGTATAGGGGGCACAAGCAGACCTGGGTCTTCTGCCATTGGCTTCATGCTTCTGTCATAAGTGTGTCCATGCCACAGGTGAGGAGAAGGGCCCAGTAGCGCACACTGGGAAGGCCCTCCCTCACTTTGACCCCAGGAAATGCAGTGAAGTAGGCTCAATGGTGAACTCATGGTGAAAGAGACTGCATGTGGATTTTACTGGTGTCCCCCTCCCCGTGAAGAGGAGGAGGGGCCCGGGACACCATCTCCGGGCCCCAAAGTGACCGGTATGGAGGGGAGCACCGTCGCGCCCCCCGAAGATGTCCGGGGGCCCGAGACCCCATCCCCGGTCCCCGAAGAGAGGGAGGAGGCCGGGGGGAGTGCCGCCGCACTCCCCCGAGGTCCAGCCGGACCAACGGAAGACTCCGTGTCTGTCCGCAGGAGCGGGCAGACCAGAAATGACGGGCCGGCTCCCGTGGCAGCACGCGAGGGTGCTGGCCGCAGGGGGAGCCGGTGGGGGCAGCCGGGGCTGGGCTCCCCGGACTGCCCTCCAGCGTGGAAGGCCTGCGGGGGTCCCGGGTGGGACCGGGACCCCGGATGTGAGAGGAGGGGCCTGGGTGGGACCGGGCCCCCTACAATCCGCATGAGCGGCTGGGGGTGGGCTCCCCGAGCCGTATCCCTCACTTGGGGGTCCGGGTGGCACCGGACCCTACTTCGAAGCGCTGAAGCGGCCGCAGGCCCACATCGCGGCTCTCCCCCACGCCGCAGGGAAGCCGCTACTAGAATATGTAAAAGTTCCCATAATGCCTTGCAGGCCAAGACCAGCCTGCAAGGGCAAACAGCGTTTTTCTCTGCTTGTGGTGGCCCCAGGAGAACGGAGTCACCACCACACGGGTGCAAAGATGCAGGGGGAGCTGCTTGAAAAGCGCAGTCTCCCCCAGCACGAAAACGGAAGTCCCTCCCTAAGTCTCAGGGGGACTTGAAAAGGATAACCCCTCAAGGGCTCAGCCAGCATTTTAACACCTTCTGGGCTGGAACTTTTGTTTTAAAGCTGAGGGTGTATGGAGAAGTGCATCAAGGAGTGAAAGGCTGAGTTGGAGATGTCTTGAGAAGGGCATCCCCTGGAGGTGAAGAGTTGTAATTGCACCAGAACTGCATTTACTAAGGTTATTTCTTTTAGAGGGATTGAAAGTCACATATGTAATGTGAAGTACCTGTGTACGGTGATGTCATAATCAAAGTGGGGTTATGTTGCCAGACATTCCTGCTAGGGTGTCTGGCTGTATATGCGTAATCCTGTGATTTAATCTGTGATGCCTTTAGGGGCTGTAATTGCAATGCATTATAATGATCAACAAAGGTGATGAGTACTGTCATTCTAAGGTGATGCTTAAGCATGTATTCTTGCTGCTGCGCTTAGGTGAAGAACAACCCAGACTGTTAGCCCCGAAGATGTAGAGGTGCATACTGTATGGACAATATGAGATGCTCAGTCAGGGTTATGTGTCACCAGGGCAGGTGTACCTATTTTTAATGCTCGTTGAGATAATGGGGTGGGTCGCCACTGGGATGGTGCCAGTGCGCAGGGCCCTTGCTCCAGGTTATGTTCAACCCACTGCATTAGGGGGCAAGATGATGTGCATACATGGGAGTGGTGGTACTAGACCCCACCCCCCTTTGGGAGGGGTGGAAATGTTATGCAATGTCGCAAAGTAATTCCAACAGCTTATGTATATTTGTAAATTGGTGCATAGTATTGAGTAGTGTGTGTGTTTAATAAATGTACTCTTACTTTTAAAAAGCAAAGTACAGACTGGACAATCAATTATTGAGTGTTATTTCTGCGCACCTGCAAATGGCGATTACTAGCCCACACCACCTCCCTTGAGTAAGCCTCAGACTGCTCTGCAACGCTATCCTCTGAGAGTCAGGCGCTACAATTGGGTGTTTGGTTCCCAGTGAAGGACAAATGTAGTCATGTTATTTGTGCAGGCCTCACAAATACTGCCTCTTTTTCCAACACTTATGGATAGGGAGGTTTTATTAATGAAAAATACTAAGTTTAGCAAGCGTTCCCTGTGATATGAAGTCTATAAGGTCCAGCCGATACAAGTGTAATAATCACATATCACTCATACTGTAGGCATTACATGTTAAGAGTGCTTGTTTTAGAGAAACAAAAAAAGCCAAAACACAAAATGGTTGGTGCTGTCTGTACTAACAAGACTTTATTACTCCCCAAAGGAACCATTTCTGTTAACCTAACAGTGATAAAATATTGAGGAATAAAACTATCAAGTTCTTAACTTATGCCTTGCAGTTTGCATGGAGCTCCTTGATCCTGGTCCACAGCTCACTGTGCTATATTTTAAGGCTTGCAACTTATAAACTGCAACTTATAAAAGGATCTCTGTAACAAAATCAACAGCCCACTGGGCTGTCAACAGAAATCTATAAACTGCGATCTGCATGTTACATCATGTGCTTTTCAGCAGCCTCATTAACCTGTTTTTCTACTTTATGATGAACCAAAGCTATGACTAGACAAAGTACAGATATATCCAGGAACTGCATTAACCACCAGAGCTATCTTACCATTATTATTATCTCCCGAAAATTGCTGGGCACATACAATCTTTGTGGCAGGTCTTCCCCCAAACATTTTGCCTGCTTGCCTCCCCTTTTTGCTGATACTTTTTGTTGGCATTAGCACTCTGAGCACTGTATCACTGCTGACCAGTGATAAAGTGCATGTGCTTCTCCCCTAAACATGGTTACATTTGGTATATCCACACTTGGGATAATTAATGTATCTGTAAGTCCCTATTAGAGTGTGCTTCCTGTGCCCAGGGCCTGTACATTAAATGCTATTAGTGGGCCTGCAGCACTAATTGTGCCACCCACACAAGTAGCCATTTAAACACGTTTCAGGCCTGCCACTGCAGAGCCTGTGTGTGCAGCTTTACTGCGATTTTGACTTTATTACACATAAGTTACCCTTAAGGTAAGCCCTTGGTAGCCCACAGGGCAGGGTGCTGTGTAAGTAAGAGGTAGGACATGTACTTTTAAGTTTTGCATGTCCTGGTAGTGTCAAACAGTTAAACTCATTTTTCACTACTATGAGGCCTACTCCTCTCATAGGCTAGCATTGGGAATTCCTTAAAATACCTTTAAGCTGTAATTCCTGATTCGATAGGAATAACTGCATCATGTTTTATATCTTTGGAAAGGTAATGACAAATCCTCTTTACTGGTAAAGTTGGATTTAACATTACTATTTTAAAAATGCCACTTTTAGAAAGTGGGTATTTCTCTGCTCTTAAAGCTCTGTGTGCCTGAACCTGTCTCCAATACACATCTGGGGTGGGTACCACCTTGACTTTGTGCATTGCCCGTAGACAGCCACACACAAAGGAAGGTTAGGTGTGTCTGAGTGCCCATCTGCATCCTGATGGCTCATCCTGGGCAGGGTGGGAGGGAGGAGCTGACACACCTGAATAGGCAGTGTTCTATCCCCACACAAAGGGTTGATTACCCCCCTGTAGTGAGTCTGGAGCAAGGGTTGGAAAGAAAGGAACTCTGTGCACTTCAAAGACCCTTCTTTGAATTAACCCCCACTTCAAAGGCACAACAGGGTATACGTACTGAGTTTCTGACCCCACCAGATCTGACACTCCCGGAACTGTAAAGAACCTCTGTCAGAAAAACTGCTGTGCTACAAGGGTTGTCACTCTGCTGGACTGCTGCTCTGGAAGAACCGCTTTTCTGCTGTGCTTCCCTGCTGCCTGCTGCCCTCTGGCCCTGTTGAGGAGGAAGAACTGGGCTCTGCCTTGAATCCAGAGTGATCTCACAAGTCTTTTTGGCTTGCCTCCTGTTTCTGATACTCAGGGATATCAAAGTCTTACCACTTCCTCCTTTGCCTGGTCCATTAGAAGTGGACCCAGGTGCTTGCTCCAATCAAATCAATGCATCTCCTATCTGTGTGTAGCAGAACTGATGCATCTACACTGTTGCGAAGCAGAATCGGCGCATCGCACTCGGAACCAGCATATCCCCTTAAAGAACCAACGTATCAGAACCAAGGCATTGCCGCCGCTGCAGTGTGGGAAGATCGACGCATCCCCTCGACTGCATGAAGACATCCGGCGCATCGTCTACGGAACCAATGCTTCTCTGCTTCATGCATTGTCTTTGGAACCGATGCATCGCTGCCACTGCATGAAGAAAATCGAGGCATCACCTCGACTGCGGGATCGACACAGACGCATCGCTCGGCTGCACCACGCATCTCGCTGTTCCGACCAGGATCATGGTACTGTGTTCACTGGGCCTACGTGGCTCCTGTATCAAGCCCACACCCCATCGCAGTCGGCCCAAACTCTTGACTTTGCCCTGGTCCAGCGTGACCAAATAACCCTATTGGCGCTTATTGCTTCTAAGCAGTACAGACATTTGTATTCTTTAAAAATTCATATCTCAACTTCTACTCATTGGATTTTTGTTCTTTTGGTCTTGTTTTATTTATAAAAATCATATCTATCTTTCTAACATGGTGTGGAGTATTTTTGTGATGTTTACATTGCGATACTGTGTGTTGTGTTGCACAAATACTTTACACAGTGCCTCCTAAGTTAGGCCTGCCTTCTCAGTGCCAGAGGGTGAGCACAGGATATTTTATGGTGTGTAACTGACTTACCCTGACTAGGATTGTAGTCCCTACTTGGACAATGAGCATACTTATACCAACTAGAGAACCAATTTTTAACACAGGTGCTTTCATCTGTTAAGATATTGTAAAATTTAACCAAATAGAACAGAACATATTTACTTTGACATTTGTCCTTTTTGACAATTTATTTGAGGCAGATTGTTTTAAAGAAATGTATAAGTAGACTGTCAGACTCTGCTTTTCATGACTCTGCTCCCCGTGGATTCCCTCGATTTCTTTGCCTTTCTGCTGCCACACCTTGACCCCCAATTTATGGGATCTCTGAGTAAGCACTTAGCACTAGATGCAATATTTAAAAAATGGACAAGGTGGGAATACTTCCTTTTTTCCATTTCTAATACTGAGCCCTACAAAGAATGAAAAAATGGACAGGGTAGAAAGGTCTTCCTTGCCAAAATGTAAATATTTTTGCAAAACATTACAGCTCGTGGAAGGCAAATTGAATCACATAGAACTCGAAGGGCATGGGTATTTCTGTGGCTGAATATTGGGTGCTTTATTGTTGATGCACACTAGAATCGGGATGTTTGAAAATCTGAAGTGCTTAAGGCATATTAGAGTGCTATGCTTGGAGGCCAGCAAAGTATCCAGATATGGTAGAAACTGGCGAGGACAGTGAAGTGTAGCTTTGAACAGCACTTCTTGAATATTAGAGAAGGCCTACAGTACAGCCATGGGGCCTTTTTGGGGGAGAGGTTTGGGGCTCCCACTATAATGTTGGCTCTCACTATTAGTACTGGAGGAGGTGGCTGGGTGAGAAACACAGAGCTCTTGCGTACCTCATCAACTTCTTTCCACAACTTCCCCTATCATCCTGTGCCTTCAATCCCTTCAAAGTGCCCGAAGGTATTTCTTATATGGCCATCTAGTTTGGACACACTATGAATTAATAAGTGCTTACCCTTTTTGGTGGTACTGTACTGATGATAAAGTTTGCTGTTTAGTTTAAGGAATCATAAACTTCGCAAATCTGAAACGCATTTTCTGCACGCTTATTTCTCATGGTACATTAGTTTGTAAATTGCACTATTTAATTCAAAAGGTTGATCTATTATGCTTACTTGAGAAGACTAATTACTCTGTCACAATTGTAGTTCATAAAATACACATAAATTCATCTTGCGACTACTTTTTGAATATACAACTTTCATAATTAGTTGACGTTTCATAACATAACATACACTGTACAGGGCAATTTATTATTACTAATAAACCCACTATCATACATATATATGCAAATATAACAAATTCTGACAAATCACCATGCTCTGCCATATGCACACAGAACAAAAGGACTTACCTGCGTTCAAAACTACACCACTCTAGGGCCTCATTTATGAGGCCCCTTGTGCTGCCGGAACGTTACTTTTTGTGACGTTCCGTGGTGCAGGAGCCTGCTCTATATTTACGATGCAGCACTAAGCCACTTTTTTTGGCTTAATGCTGCCTCATAAATATCTTTACCTTTAACGCAGTTTTCTGCGTTAAAGGGGTGTGTAATGGGTGTTGCTAGTGTTGTAGTCCGCTTTAGGTGTCCGTATATAGGTTTTCCTCAAACATGTCCTTGTATAGGCACAATTAGCATTGCCCTTATATAGGCATAAGATCCCAGGCCTTATTTAGGCATTAGCCATGCTATCCAAATACAGGCATGATCACTTGCATCCGTCCACCCTAACGTCACAACGAGTTCTTAGAAACCAGACCCTTAAGCTCTTGGGAGTTCCCCTAGCACAGGATTATTGATTTCTCCAAGAACTCATTTATTATGCATGAACCGCTATACCTTAAGGGTTCATTCCTGACGTCTTCCTCTGCCCGACTTTACGTCAATGCTAACATTCCAAGGCACCTACCAGGTATAAATATACCTTCCCTTGCCCAAGCAAGTAGGAGGAGACCTCGACTTTAGAGGAGCCCGTATCCCGGCCTGACGCACTGAGAAGAGACACTGTCATCCCTGCTCGCAGAGAATACAGCTTCCAGTGTTCTGACTCCCTTCGAGGGGTGTTAGAGTTCGAGACCCGGAAGGAGATTCCCACCTCTCTCATTCTCGAGGTATGGAGCTGACTAGAACCTAGAGGGACTCTTGGCATATCAGACTCTTAGTATACCATACTATAGAATACTTCACCTACCTCTTACCTTGACCTACACCTAGGTTAGGATAGGTACACTGGGGTAGAACTAGCTTAGAGAAGCATCTTATGAGTACTCGCATTTTTAGCTTATGTTATTTATGTATATGAATATATATATGTCATAGCTAAAAGATAATGCTTGCACAGTATTATTTCTTTCTACTGCTTACGCTGTACATTATATATCTCGCATACTGTCTTGTGATCATGACAGCTCATATCTCTTACACGAGAAACAAGACTGTTCAATAAATCCTTTTTATTGAAACGCCCGTCTATTCTTTCTGTGTAACTCTGAAGAAACTAAGCATGCACGATTAGCTGAGTGAAACTGTTATCTATTGTTTCCACGATTCTGAGAGTGTTCCAATTCTAAAGGGAAACAAAGTTGTCATGTTTATGCGGTTTCCAGAAACTACTCCCTTCTTGTTTACAAGGAGTTTCTAGTGGCCTCTGAGTTAGCTGGCACAAAGTAATTAAGTTTAATATACTCGATAGGGACATACTGACCTCAGTCCTATGTCGAATCTATAGGGTATATTATTCCAATGCGCAGAGCCTATTAGGGAAATAGGAACTACACTACATGGCGCCCAACCGTTTGGTAAGGCACTAATTTAACACTAGATACTGAGTATCTCAGTCCTGCTTTTCTCAGAGACCCCTACTCACATACTCCATAAGACGTCTGGAGTGGGTAGGGTTTAGTATCCACCAAAGCTAAATAGGACAAAAACCCTATATATTAGCTATTTGGTTTGTTCAACGTTGAAGGATACAGTGTTCCAAAATATTGTGCACCTTATCTTTTGTTTCCTTGAAACTTGTTCTACATTTTTCAAAAAACAAATGTCCATACACGGGGATAATGGCACCGAGAACGGTGTAGCTGCGGCTGACCCAGTCGTAACAGCTTTTAACTTTACAGGTTTAAATGAAACCGAGGAGGGTGTTATAGACATCCCTCCAAACTTAAGGAGAGCCATCACTCTAAAACTTATAAAACACGGCCTACCACCAAGAGGTGGTAGAGCAGTTTTCGTGATAGAGGCACACGAATCCTTTCAGACAGAGGTATTCTATTCATGGATAGTATTCCCAGAATCAAATCCAGTAACAAAACTGTTTCACTTTTTCAAAGAAGATGAACCACCAGAGGAATATATTCCTTTCGAGGATATTGAAATTCCACTCACATACCAGGAGCATCATCTCTGGTTTAAAGGCGCCCTAAAACATCACAAAAACATTACCAGGCTCGGTCCACTAGGTAGACCAGGAGCAACATGGCCGATTCTAGCCGGCTATACACCTCATCCTGACATCGATGTAATGTCAGACGAGGAATTACTTACTCAACTACAAGAGTTAATAAAAATGTATAGACAATTAGTCCAATATGTCATGCAGACTTTCACAGTCCAACCACCAATGACCATTCCAAATCAAACCCCTCAACAGGGGAATACACTAAAAATTACTCCACAGACTTTACATACAGTCATGGGTAAAATGCCCACAAAACGTGAGCAAATTCCATTCTGGATAGCTCAAAAAATTACTCAAATCGAAGCAGTATTTCCAAATACTAGCCCTAATGAGAAACACAGAATCCTAACAATCTGATTACCAATGGGGATCACACCACAACTGGAAGATTGCACCACTTGGGACGCAGTCTTTGCTGCCATCTATACTAAAACACATGGTGTTCCGTCAATTGCAGTAATACCAGATGTCCTGAAACAAATTCAAAACGTATACGGGGCAGAACCTGCTCTGAATTTAGGTATGAAATTACTGAAAAACTTCGACCAGGTCTCAACAATAATATTATCTAATATTAAAGGGGAGGCAGCATCAGTGGCGATCCGCCAACGCTTAAAAGAATTTGATGTAACAGAACATCAACATGAACTACCCAGAATAATAGAACAATCTTATGCAGAATTAGGCAGAGAGAGTTTGGGTGGAAAACCTTTGAAGCCAAAACTATCAGAAAGTCCTGAGAAGGACTCTATTAAACAAAGTCCTACATCTTCTAAAAGAAGTGGGAAACTAATAAACAAAATTCAAACGAGACACGTTCTCAATCCCGAGGTAGGTCTCCTCAAAGGAGCCCTCTGAAAGGAGGTATAACCTCAGGAATAGGGATAATTTAAGAAAACCTGACAGGTATCAAGATACTGATACACGTTCCTCTCGTACCTTTCAGATATCGTCACAGACATCAGAAAGAAGAGGACGGTCAGAACATAGAGAAGAACGCGTGAAATCCAAAGACGACAAACACGTTCAGAAAAATAAATCAAAACCTCAATTCACAAAAAGAAGGTAGCAGGTCTGAAGATCAGACATGCCGAGAATACTGAGAACACAGCTCAAGAACGGAGAATGGGCTCAGACAATGCTGGACAGTGCAGCAGAAGTCACAATAGCTCGCCAGAACCTGAAGGAACTTCTGGAGATAGTGGACTTGAATGAGTACATCACAGTAGAGACTGTAGACACCAGGGTTAGTGCTCCACAAAAGTTATATGAAATAACACTCCGAATGGAGGGAGACATACCAAGAAAAGTGAAAATACTCTTTTGGGAAAAACTTTCAAGGGGTTATGAAAATACTTCTAGCAGAAAAAGACTGGCCACCACACTTTGTCAGGGAGTGCCCACATGGCGAGGACATTATTATGCCAGCCTTCTCCAACCATATTCCAATTCACCTAAAATATACTTATGGCAGGAAATGGGCAGTTGCCCAGGCCCCAGCATTATATAAAAATCATGTAGGATGGGATGAGGACTCACCTCACCACAAAATACAGCTAAGAAATGAACCTACTGCTCAAAGGCAGTACCCAATAAAGCAAGAAGCTAAAAAACAGGTCAGGGAGATCTTAGATCAACTTGAATACCAAGGTGTGATTGAAACATGCACCTCCTCAATGAACAATCCTTTGTTTCCTGTATCCAAACCAGACAATACATATCGTCTAGTTTTGGATTACAGACACTTGAACACTTGTTCTAAAACATTTGCAGTGCAAAATGCACATAGTACAGCATTAATGAATAACATTGTGCGCAAAAAATATAAAACCACATTGGACATTTCAAATGGTTTCTTTCGGGACAATGCGGATTCACCTATTTAACGTTTAATGAGGGTGAAAAAGTACCAATAGCATACAAATCACATTTGTATACTGTTGGACTTGGCCCTTTTGGCAGGTTCACCCCTAAACTTTTTGCTCGTCTCCTAGCCTTTTCCCTGTGTAGTGTTGGTGGTTTTAGGCCTCTGCGCACTTTAGCCCTGTGTCCCAGTGTAAAGTGCGTGCGCACTCTGAGTGCGTGTGGTGAGATTGGCCTGCCCTCCCATAGGAATGCATGGGGGATATGTGTGTCCATGGTAATTCCTGGTGTGAGAGTAGGGCAGGGGCGAGTTTAGTATGTGCGAATCTCGTGAGAATAAATGCTGCGCAGTGGTGTGCGCAGATTTATTGTGACTAGTGGAGAAGTGCCACTTTTAGAAGTTGGCATTTATGTGTGCTCTGTGTCTGCCTGCCTGATGTGAATTGCATGTCTGGCTTTGTGAGTGACAGGGGCTGGGAGGTGTGTGTGGCTCCAGGAGGGGCAGGGTGAGTCAGCGCAGGGCTGAATAGGGAGATCTGCATCTAGATGGGAGGGAGGAGTTGCACCTGGGACCTGAATAGGGCTGTGCCTTCCCTCCACAATGCTGGCTCCACCCCCTGTGGTGCGTCTGATGTCCCTAGCCTGTCCTGAGAAAGGAGAGAGGAGCTGAGCAAAACAAAGTGCTCCAAAGCTCCCCCAAAAACCAGTTGCACCTGGTTTTTCCCCAGCCCTGTGCTATGTGACAAAGGAAAAGGGTGTATAAAAGAGGGGGCTGTGACCCCCTGATAGTTCATGTTCGGTTCTGTTCTGTTGTGCTTGTTCCTGTGCTGGGGGCTGCTGCTCCTGGGCTCCAGGAGGAACCGCCACAAGGGACTGCCTCCCTGCTGGAGGGCCCTGTGAGCTGGCCTGCCTGGGCCCAGCCTGGTGCCCCTAAGAACTTTGCTGCTGGAGCTGGGGCTCCTAGCGCCTCGTGAGCGCTTTACTTTGTTGTTTCCCAGAAGAAGAGGAGTGTGCGTGCTCCGCAGCACTGTGCTGCACATCGTGGGGATTCCCCCGTGCTCAGAAGAGAGGCGGGAGCCCACCCCGCTTATGGTATTCTGGAGGCGGGTGCCCACCCCGCACTGCAGCACTGAACTGCGATCAATTTCGAGGGAATCCCGACGTAGGGATTCCCCGCATTGCTACCTTCCTCCGGGAGCCTACCCGCGTTTGCCTTTTTTTATAATGGCGGGTGCCCACCCCGCATTTCGCGCTGACTAGCAGGAGCCTACCCCGCTTGAGTGCTGATTTGGCGGGTGCCCACCCCGCATTGTGCCGCCACGAGAGGAGGGTGCCGCCGGGCCGCTGCAAGTGCGACCCGGAAGACAGGCACCATTGCCTGGTGGTGGGCGGGCCAAGGACAGGAAGTTGCCAAGGCCGCCCAATCGTAGCGCGGCCCGAGAACGGAAGTCCGGAGCCTTGCAGGCTCCGCTGAGAAGTCCCGGGTCCCAGGAGGGGGCCCGGGTGAAGTGCGGCGAGGTCCAGTGCGGCGAAGGAAACCAGGCGGGAGCCCACCCCGCACTGGCAAGAAGAAGAAGCACCTCGCTGGCTCCGCGTTGAAGTCCTGGGAAGGTGGACTGGGCGGAGACAGACGACGCCTCCCCAGCGAGGGAGGAGAGCCCGGAGGAGCCAAGAGAGAGGCGAGCTTCCCCAGAGAGTCCGGTGAGTGGGGGACTCGGTGTTGCACCTGGCCGGTGCCTGTTTTCCCGAGCGGACCCGCAGGAGAGCGGGCCGCTCCAACGTTGGGGGACAATTGTTGTTAGGAGCCCCAGAGGCACCGCAGGTGCCAGTGCCTACCAGTGATCTTCTCAGTTGCTTAGCAGGCAACTGCAACGACTTGGGCAAGTTGTAACTGAGTCCCAGAAGAGGGCTCAGGCGGCACAGTGGTGCCAGTTCTGGGTTATTTACCTCAGTTGCGCCGCCGTAGCGGGCAACTACCACGTTGGCCATAATTTATTCTTAGGGCCCCAGTGGGGGTCCAGAGGCACCGTGGTGCCCGTGTTTTCACTGCTAATCCCAGCTGCCCTGCGAGAGCGCAGGCAGCTGCAACGTTTGGGGGCACATTGTTTGCAGGGCCCCAGTGGGGGTCCAGAGGGCACAGAGGTGCCAGTGCCCCTTTTCAATTTGTGCCCACAGCGATCTTCACAGCTGCACGGCAATTAGCGGCAGCTGCCACGTTTAGGCTTGTGCAATTGCGCACTTTGCTTTTGCTGCCTGTGCAGCCAGCCCGGACATTCTGGACAGTGGGCATTTGAGCCCCGGTGAGAGGCCAGTTGGCCTGGGGCCAGTGTCAGTGCGTTGTGCCCCCGATTGGGGCACACTGTGTTTAGGCTTACGAGGCCTATTGCCTCATGTGATTTATGCCTAATGTGATGTAGGTGTCCCATCTTGTAGGTTACAGGATCTCGTGCTAAGTTCCTACCTGTACCAGTAATTACTGGTTGTGCGCTACATGTATTATTTGCATCTACTTACCTGATCTGATGGTTCTGACCATGGCCCGATTGGCCTGGTCCTGTATATAATTCCCCTGTGAATATTGCCTAGTGCCAGTTGGCGCACTGTATATTATGTGATTATGTTTCTAAGGTATTTATGATAATACAAAGGCTATTTTTTATATAACCTTGTGTGGAGTTCCTTTTGTGGTGTGCCTAGTGTGTTGCTGCTGTGTGAGGGTGCCGCGCAAACGCTTTACACATTGCCTCCGGGATAAGCCTGACTGCTCGTGCCAAGCTACCAAGGGGGTGAGCAGGGGTTATCGTCGGCGTGTAACTCCCTCGCCCTGACCAGAGTGGTGGTCTCTGCCTGGCTTTGGCGCAAGCCTGAGCCAGCCAGAGATCCCATTTCTAACATATACACAAGCAGAAATGCGCTTCACTTCAACAGAAAAAATACTGACAGCAGTTCAAACCGCTGTAGCAAAAGAAAGAGCTCTAGCTCAAGGAAAACGCATTATTGTCGTAACCCCAGTACAAGCCTTAGAGGCGGTTACAAAAGCGAGCATCCCAAATGCAAAAGCTTTACATCCTGGATGGATACAATGGGTTAATTCTCTTGCTGCAGCAGATGCTGAATATGTTTTTGATCCTGATTTAAAAACACAAGCGTTCCTGCAATATGAACATGAATGTCCTCTGCCCACTGAAATTTTGCCTCTAGATCAGTACGAATTTATAATTTACACTGACGGATCAGCACAACCCGCTACAGGGAGTAAGCAAGCTTACAGTGCAGCATGCGCAATCGTTAAAGGTCGCATGCAAGATGGTAACTTCAGACCAATGGTCACTAGAACTCAATCTCTAGGAGATTGTACAGCTCAGCGAGCTGAACTACAAGCATTTAAACTGGCACTTGAAAATACAGATCGCGAATTCCCCACACTCATAGTGTGCGATTCTTTTTACTGTGTTCAGCCGTATAATGAATATATACAAAATTGGCTTGAAAACGGGTTCAAAGATGCAAAAGGTGGCACAATAAAGCATAAAACGCTTTGGGAACAAGTAGTTCAGTTAAAAAACGAACTACCAAAAGCTCACGTGATACACACGCTGAGTCATCAACGTGATGGCGTTCACTTTGCAGGGAATTCATTGGCTGACGAAGCCGCAAAGGGGGCTGTTCAGACGGCTTCCGTAGCTGCGATCACTCGTTCAAAAACGAGAATAGACAGTGAGATATTGTTGGCTGTCAATGCTTCAAGCAAAGGCAGTGGTGCAGCGTTACCAAAGAAATTTCCACTCAAGTACTCTTATGTAATTGATGCGAACAACGTTCCTTTTGCTCGAATCCCTGGAGTGGGGGATAGGGTAATTCCAAACATGGAGCGTAGAGCAGCTTTGATTTATGAAGCACATCTGGGGGAGGGTCTGTCACATCAAGGGATCTCTAAAACAATATTGACGTTAAAAGAGATGTACTGGTGGCCTGGAATGAATACACAGATTCACATCTTCATCGATGACTGCATAGACTGCAATAGACAGCGTGGTGCAGAAAGCCATCAGACACCAGACTACGAAGTAGCCTGCCCAGTACAGACACAATTGTTAGACAGCATTAGACTATCTACGCGCAGGCATCCTTATGGACAAATGCAATCCCACAAATAATAAGTCAAGGTTCCTATGGATATGGCCTCAACGCTCGGCTGACGCTCGAACTGTTATAAAAGATTTGCGAGTCTTTATCGGCACATACGCAATTGGCACACTACATTCTGACCAGGGCCCTGCGTTTAGCTCTCGGGCTTACAAAGAAGCCATGGCCAGTTTGGGCGTAGCATTGCGGTACTCCTCTCCGTTTCATCCTGAGGAAATTCTGTTGTGGAAAGGAAAAACCGGGACATAAAGCAGTCTATAACAGCTAGAGTATTAGGTTCGGGTGATGGGTGAGTCAAACATCTTTATGGGGTCCAACGCTCATTAAATAATTTGCCAAGAAGTTCTCTAGGGGGGGTCACTCCATATGAGGTCCTATTTGGGACAAGAGTGTGGGTTCCTGATCTCGAATGTAAAGGCACAGTGGTGGAAAATAAACCCTTTGATATCAAAGATCGTTTGGCTGTTTTACAGGATCTAAATGAACTAAGATCGAAACAAAGCAACGTGTTCCTGAAGCCAACCACCACTGGGGAAACACCGGCCATCCCAGCAAGGACTGTGTTACAGCAAACAAATGATGGACGGAATGCTGACAATGCAAACATTCTCCCCCAGTCAAAAGATCTGGGTTAAATCCATCGTTCTTTTGCCCACTACGCCACCCCAGTTTGGACCCAGCCATATGCAAATCAGTCTTGACCCTGTGCCCCATGGGAACAGTCCAGACCGAACTGCCAGGCCAGGTCCTCCCTGGACCGGAAACAAGCATCCTGGGACCGGTTTCAGGGTATGTCACCCTTCTTCAGCCAGGCTAGCTTGACTCCAGTGGCACAGTGAGCAAGGGACCCACGTCTGGGCATACCCATCCCACTTAGAGCGAAAAGTGTTACAGCAAACAAATGATGGACGGAATGCTGACAATGCAAACATTCTCCCCCAGTCAAAAGATCTGGGTTAAATCCATCGTTCTTTTGCCCACTACGCCACCCCAGTTTGGACCCAGCCATATGCAAACCAGTCTTGACCCTGTGCCCCATGGGAACAGTCCAGACCGAACTGCCAGGCCAGGTCCTCCCTGGACCAGAAACAAGCATCCTGGGACCGGTTTCAGGGTATGTCACCCTTCTTCAGCCAGGCTAGCTTGACTCCAGTGGCACAGTGAGCATGGCACCCACGTCTGGGCATACCCATCCCACTTAGGGCGAAAAGTGTTACAGCAGACAAAAGATGGACGGAATGCTGACAATGCAAACATTCTCCCCCAGTCAAAAGATCTGGGTTAAATCCATCATTCTTTTGCCCACTACGCCACCCCAGTTTGGACCCAGCCATATGCAAATCAGTCTTGACCCTGTGCCCCATGGGAACAGTCCAGACCGAACTGCCAGGCCAGGTCCTCCCTTGAACGGAAACAAGCATCCTGGGACCGGTTTCAGGGTATGTCACCCTTCTTCAGCCAGGCTAGCTTGACTCCAGTGGCACAGTGAGCAAGGGACCCACGTCTGGGCATACCCATCCCACTTAGGGCGAAAAGTGTTACAGCAAACAAATGATGGACGGAATGCTGACAATGCAAACATTCTCCCCCAGTCAAAAGATCTGGGTTAAATCCATCGTTCTTTTGCCCACTACGCCACCCCAGTTTGGACCCAGCCATATGCAAATCAGTCTTGACTCTGTGCCCCATGGGAACAGTCCAGACCGAACTTCCAGGCCAGGTCCTCCCTGGACCGGAAACAAGCATCCTGGGACCGGTTTCAGGGTATGTCACCCTTCTTCAGCCAGGCTAGCTTGACTCCAGTGGCACAGTGAGCAAGGGACCCACGTCTGGGCATACCCATCCCACTTAGGGCGAAAAGTGTTACAGCAAACAAATGATGGACGGAATGCTGACAATGCAAACATTCTCCCCCAGTCAAAAGATCTGGGTTAAATCCATCGTTCTTTTGCTCACTACGCCACCCCAGTTTGGACCCAGCCATATGCAAATCAGTCTTGACCCTGTGCCCCATGGGAACAGTCCAGACCGAACTGCCAGGCCAGGTCCTCCCTGGACCGGAAACAAGCATCCTGGGACCGGTTTCAGGGTATGTCACCCTTCTTCAGCCAGGCTAGCTTGACTCCAGTGGCACAGTGAGCAAGGGACCCACGTCTGGGCATACCCATCCCACTTAGGGCGAAAAGGGTTACAGCAAACAAATGATGGACGGAATGCTGACAATGCAAACATTCTCCCCCAGTCAAAAGATCTGGGATAAATCCATCGTTCTTTTGCCCACTACGCCACCCCAGTTTGTACCCAGCCATATGCAAATCAGTCTTGACCCTGTGCCCCATGGGAACAGTCCAGACCAAACTGCCAGGCCAGGTCCTCCCTGGACTGGAAACAAGCATCCTGGGACCGGTTTCAGGGTATGTCACCCTTCTTCAGCCAGGCTAGCTTGACTCCAGTGGCACAGTGAGCAAGGGACCCACGTCTGGGCATACCCATCCCACTTAGGGCGAAAAGTGTTACAGCAAACAAATGATGGACGGAATGCTGACAATGCAAACATTCTCCCCCAGTCAAAAGATCTGGGTTAAATCCATCGTTCTTTTGCCCACTATGCCACCCCAGTTTGGACCCAGCCATATGCAAATCAGTCTTGACCCTGTGCCCCATGGGAACAGTCCAGACGGAACTGCCAGGCCAGCAAGGACTGTCTGGATCCCAAAAGTTGGGGATCTAGTCAGAGAGAAGATTGCGGACAAGAAGGAATTTGGACCTTCTTACAGACAACCAGTACCTGTCCTAGCCGTCCACGGAACAAGAACAGTACTTCTGCCGCCCCTTGCTGGTAAAAAGGAGAAAAGATTTGTGTCAATCGACCTCATCAAACCACAGTATGTGGCCAATATTAAATAGTAGGCCTCGTGGACTCCGACCTAGTAGCAGAGGCACTCCTCTCGCTACTATCCAAGAGGTTCAGAATGAAAGACTCATAACCATCGAGAATTCAGCAGTAACAGATGAAGGACTAAGCAACAATGCTATGGAACTCATCCCTCTTGAAACTCAAGTAACAGTTCGTCCAGATACACCTGTCTACACCAACGTAACAAGTGATCATCTGGTTCCAGCGATTTCTACGAATCCTGATGCAATTTCAACAATTGACCGAACTGCTTCTGGCTATTTCATTAACTTTGATACGTTTTCTGAGGATCTGAGTGAGCCTGAAACGACGCCAGCCTCAAAAACTTTCGAACAACAAGTACAAGACCTTTTTCATTTTCTGAAAGAGACTTATCTGGTTTCACAATGGATTGAAATATGGATTATTTCTGGAATATTTTTCTTTCTGTTTTGGCTAGCTCTGGTTATGACTCTTAGCATGCTTATAAATGGCAGATACATTCGTATGGACACTGAAAGTAAAAATGTGAACTTACTTTTAAAACCACACAAATCTTCCCATCGTGAATCAAGAGACTTGTCAGCAGTGAACATCACAGCCGTTCCTATACAGGATGGTATAGTTTGGGACAAAACCGATTTCGACATATTCAGCCCGACTGAACTTTTGAACATTCCACATTTATTTAAATTTTCATTAAGTGACTTTATTACCTCCAGTACCTATTCTGATGATTGGGACTTTGAGACTGTTAATGATATGCTGTCTGACCTAGAAAGGTCTGCTGCATTCTCTAACAATGAATATTTAGAGGGTTCATCAGACTACGAACAGCTTTATTGTTACAACCACTATGGCCATCATTTTTTGCATAAATCTGCAACACCTAGAAATGTGTTTATGTTTAACCAATGGGAACATTGTCCTACACCGCCAAAGGGTAGTTCAAAAACGTTTGCTAATAAGTTTCCATATTTTTCAGGGTACAATACATCTGATCCAGAAACATTTTACTATAAAAATGTAAACAAAACAGGACAGAAAATTATGTTAACTAATACAAAACAGATTTATTCTGCAGGCTGTATTACCCAATTGTCTAGACAAGGATTTGACTTTTGGAAAGACACAATAGACACAAAATCTGTCTGTCTAAAGAATGGCAAGTGCAGGGAATAGAAGCTTTGTTTAGAGCATATATCATCCCACATCAAATAATGTTTTTGAATGACACTGTGCAACAAACGTCTTGCCTTGGTTTAGCCAAGATCAAAGACATGAACACACCTTCTATACCAACACCTGCAAGTAATAACACTACACAGGGAGCGGTCACAGTAGACACTATACTACAAAACAACAGAACTGATCCTGATTGGAAAAAATGGTTACTCTGGCCCACAGACACAAACATCTGTCAAGAAAAATTCCTGAATAGAATACAGGGCTTTACTATCCATAGGCCAGACCCACGATATGTTCAACGACAACATCCGGGGATAGTAACAACATACAGTGTAGGAAAATTGTGCCTCGACTGGTTACAAAAATCTGCACTCGAGGATGTGAAACAACACTTATCTTGACTTAAAGAAGACGCAGACCGTAGGGAATTCTTGCTAGGACCAAGAAAACCACGTCAAAAACGTTTCATATATGCCGCATTTATGCTGCTTATAATGAAATATGGAAGGTTTCACAGGCAGAGGCCACAGAAAGAATACTTGAACTTGATCGTATTAACTTAGAGAAATCTCTCACTGTGGTCGACAATGGGTTAACAACTTTGTCATCCAGAATTTATTCATTGGACAACATTGTATCCTCTGCTATTGACATACTGGAACAAGATTTAGCCATGTTACAACAAGGCCAATCTCAGTTACGTTCTATTATGTTATTAGGCTGGACGCTGCAATCTTTGCGTGCGGGCTATGTGCCTTGGCGTTTTATCAACACGTCGTCTCTGTTTTCGGAATACAATCTAACGGATAAACAGATCGAACTGGCACAAAGGGGAGCAAAGTATACAGTGCGGAGCATTGAAAAACTGGAAACATTATCATTTACAGTGGCAGAAAAACAAGCTACAGAATGGCTTATCCATGGCAAAATAACTCTGCCTGTCACTACTTTTCATTTTCAGTATTGCCTCAAACAAATGCAAGCAGGCAAATATGAAAGGTTGGGTAAGGAATACATTAAGACATCCTGGGATTTACCTTACAAATGCAGATGTTGGAGTGGGGATCGTGAAGTGTTTCTAAGCGGTACAAACTGTGAAAGGGCATTAAGCGGTTCTCTCATATGTCAGGACATTTCTTTACACGGGGCTTGTAATGGTTCTGTGGCAAACTTGTCCTGTCACCTGCAGGGTACACCAGCTGCTAACGGGAGTTACCTCATGTTGAATGATCAGAGTTGCTGTGGCATGTAGCCAGGAATCCCATATCTGGTAACGGTCGACTCCAGGGTTACTTGTTGTATGCAAGTATTGTTCCCCAAAACAGAGACAGTCAGGGAGTCGCCTCTATGGCCTTCATTGAATGTTTCTTTTATACGTTTTGATACTTTAAGCAGAATGAAAGCCATGCTTTTGCAACAAACCGTGCCTTTGACCTCGGCCAAAGAAATCTATGATTTACAAATTGCAAGGACTTCGGCTGAGATACAGGCTTTAATTCGTACAAACTGCCCTATACATTTCGTAGAAATGATGGGACGTATCTTAAACATGTCTGATACGAGCGGGATTGTACATGTATTTAAGACCATCTGTTCAGGACTGTTAACACCTTTTCAGGCAGTCCTCGGAATCATTCCAAACTTCGCACATTCGGTGTTTGGTGGTGTGCCATTAATTCTAGCACTGGTTGCGGGAATCCTGTTTTTATTCCTACTGCAACGCTATGGCAAGCCTATCCACCAGCGTCATTCCCAGCAATTTGGAGAAAGCTCTCCTAGAACGGAAGTGCCGTGAGCACATAGTGCAACTTTTGGGCATACCTCATCTACAGGAACTTAATACAACATGGTTTCTGTCATTTAGACCAATCTGGCAAGATTGCATCTTACCTGTTCTACGCTGCCTGCTTTGCGGTGAAGAATGCGTGCTAGACACCTGTCTAACACTCCCATCAGTCATGCCAACGGATATCGATACTCTGGTGGACCCGATAACGGCCCATGCTCTGTGTTGTCCCCAAAGGCTACCAATCCTGATGACGGCATTCCTTGAGATCTCACAGACGCTTCCTGCTGCTGCTGAGGTACAAGATGGATCAACAGGCACACAGGTAACAACGGACGTGAACATTGCTGCAGCATCCTACGCTGAAGGCGATGCTTCACATCTCTGTGCAGTTAACCTTTCTAAATGAGGTATTCCAACTGTCACCGACATCATTAGACGATCTTTTGTCTACAGAAATAGATGATTTCATGTTTACACCAGACCCATACACTGACTTTGATTCGGCTCACAGTGTACCAGGGAAGCAATGAAATTTGGCCTCCATATTTTCAAAATATAACAAAACTTGGAACTCTTCCTAAAATTGAACTTTTTCTTTTTCTCTATTTTTGAAAATACATGGCAACTAAATCTGCTTACAGTAGAACTATTCATATAAAACGGACTTCTTTGAATACTTCCAGGGACACATTGTCACCTTAATTTATTATAATTTCATTTTAGCACCATGTTATGAAATGGCCTTGATTTTTTTAAATACTTGTCAACCATTTCGTCATATGCATATATTTCTGTTTATTCATTCATGTTGCATTTTATTTATGATATATGCCTAGAATGAAAAAAATGCTTTAAAATGTACAGTACCTATTGCATTACATGTTCAGCAACAGTTTTCTTTTAAAAACTTCTTTTAATATGCTTTTAGAAGTATTTTTAGCAACATGTGGTACTCAGTTTAATGTTTAGCATTTAATGTTTAGCATTTAGTTCTATCGTTCATTCGAAAGTGGAGTGGGTGTTGTATTCCGCTTTAGGTGTCCGTATATAGGTTTTCCTCAAACATGTCCTTATATAGGCACAATTAGCATTGCCCTTATATAGGCATAAGATCCCAGTCCTTATTTAGGCATTAGCCATGCTATCCAAATACAGGCATGATCACTTACATCCGTCCACCCTAACGTCACAACGAGTTCTTAGAAACCAGACCCTTAAGCTCTTGGGAGTTCCCCTAGCACAGGATTATTGATTTCTCCAAGAACTCATTTATTATGCATGAACCGCTATACCTTAAGGGTTCATTCCTGATGTCTTCCTCTGCCCGACGTTACGTCAATGCTAACATCCCAAGGCACCTACCAGGTATAAATATACCTTCCCTTGCCCAAGCAAGTAGGAGGAGACCTCGACTTTAGAGGAGTCCGTATCCCGGCCTGACGTACTGAGAAGAGATGCTGTCATCCCTGCTCGCAGAGAATCCAGCTTCCAGTGTTCTGACTCCCTTCGAGGGGTGTTAGAGTTCGAGACCCGGAAGGAGATTCCCACCTCTCTCATTCTCGAGGTATGGAGCTGACTAGAACCTAGAGGGACTCATGGCATATCAGACTCTTAGTATGCCATACTATAGAATACTTCACCTACCTCTTACCTTGCCCTACACCTAGGTTAGGTTAGGTACACTGGGGTAGAACTAGCTTAGAGAAGCATCTTATGAGTACTCGCATTTTTAGCTTATGTTATTTATGTATATGTATATGAATATATATGTCATAGCTAAAAGATAATGCTTGCGCAGTATTATTTCTTTCTACTGCTTACGCTGTACATTATATATCTCGCATACTGTCTTTTTTTTTTGTAAACAGATTTTATTCAGCAAATTTCAAATACACAATTAAGACAATGGGATTAGAGCATACATCGTGTGACCAATAACAGATATCAATAAGTATGACTGTTGGGCACATATTTCCCGGTGCAGCTTCCACCATGTGTGGCCCATGGGGAAATTGTTAACAGATTGTGTTGTTCGATTTCGAGTTCTCAGGGAAGCTATGTACAGCTTCATTATGGTAGGAGATCGGCATCTCAATAATTTGTCCCAGTCCGAACTCATTGAGGTCACAACAAACAAAAATAACGTACCCTTCCCCTCCCCCTATGCAACTCCCCCATCCCCACCCCCCAGGCATGTCGCTCGGTCATCAATAGCTCTGTGAAGAATCGTACCCAGCCATGTAAGACAACAGACACAGTAATTCAAATAGGGAGGTATCTAGCAAGGGGATGCCGCTACGTATTATATGTTTTCATTCCCCCATAGATCACAACCCAATAGGGCAACGTTTCAGCTCTCGCTCACAGGTCCACTCACTCAGGGGGAGGTTTGGTATCGTCTGTCGGGCGCTTGAGCAGCTCAACTAATGCCTCCCATGCTCTCGCCGCGTCCAACATTTTTTCATTATCTATTCTCTGGGCCATTTGCAGCCTAAGAATCCCCTCACAATCTGCCCATTTTATAAATTCCCTCCGCCACCTCGAGACACTTGGAGCACTGGCCGCCTTCCAATCAATCAATCCACTTTATTCGATTAATTAAAATCATAAAAGTACAAGACATAAAATACATAAACACACACATACCTATACAAAATTTTGGGGATAAAAAGTTGGGCACAATCCTATTTGTGTAATTCAGCAGCATCAAAAAATTACAAAAATTAAAAAATTATTTCATTAGAGAATCAGCATAATACAATATATAGCATAAAAGTCCATACAATAGCAGCAATAGAACTAGTAATATTAAAAATAATCCACAGAATACTCAGCTTCAGCAAATGAGGTTAATCGGTTCGTTAAAATGCGAAACAATGTGCATATTTTTTTAAATTTCTTCCTGATCCTAATAGCAGCAACCAAAAAACAAGCAATATTAAAAATGTCCCATATATTACTTAACATTTGCAGATAAAGCAGTGCAGGTCTAACCTGTAGGAAACCCTTTTTATTTAATAGAGGGACTAAAAACTTCCTACGTATATCCAAATAGAGGTCACAGAACATTACAAAATGTAGGGTATCTTGTGTAGAAAAATTATCACAAGAACACGGTCCTGCATCCTCTGGCTTACACCACCCCTCATAGTTGCCCAAATTAAAATGAATCAAATTAAAACGGAACCTAGTCAGGAGCCAGCGATGGAACAGTTTAGTAACAGTTATCAAATACGGCTCAATTAATAACGACGTTTTTGTCAGAAAGTGAGCCCTAACTAAAGGTTTCTGTAGCTCCTGTTCTTCCCGTTCCAACATCAACATATTTATAAAGTTCGTTCTAACCCCTTTCAAATCTTCCTTCCTAATCCTATCCGGGAATTCAAATAGTTCTAGCCGCCCTATTTTGGATAACATAGATCTAACATATGCAAGCCAATTAATGTTACTTACTTTATCCAATTTGACACAATCCCGCAATATCAAATGATTCAGGGTTAAAACTGGGTTAAGCCATACTTTGAGCCAGCAGAGTAACGGCGCTGTACGCAAAGTATCTGAGACATAACCCAGCCCCAATTCCTGGTGTATGGCAAAGGTTGAAGTAGATTGAGGAACAGACAGGAGACTACGTAAAAATGTGTTTTCCACTATCTGTAGTCCTGCCTGTTGCTTGTATCCCCAAATAGATGAGCCATATGCTGCAATAGCCAAACACTTAGATCTATATAATTTTATAATGGCCTCCACAGGTCTAGCTCCCAACCGCTGCGCAAACCCTAGTATGGCAGAGGTTGATCTAATTACTGCATTTTTTTAAATTTTTTGTTGGGGAACCCAAGAGCCTCTTTCATCAAACACTACTCCTAAATATGTAAACGAGGATACAGTCGTCACAACCCCCCCATTACAATAAAAAGTTTTTGCTTTAGGAGCTCTATGACTCGTAGTCATAATATGTGAATTCCCGATATTTACTACCAGGTCTAAAGACTGCATATAGGCTCCAAACGCATCCAGAAGCCGCTGGAGACCTACTGCAGTTCGTGCCAAAAGAACGGCATCATCCGCGTATAGGAGAACCGGGATTGGACAGTCTCCTACACGCGGTATATCCAAGCTCGCCTCCACCAGAGATCTATCCAGGGCGTTAGTATATAGTGTAAAAAGCAGGGGTGCCAATATGCACCCCTGTCTTACGCCTCTTCCTGATTTAAAAGACTTAGAACACTTGCCATCTTGTGAAAGCCTAATTGATGCAGATAGGTCACGATGAAGATCAGCTAGGAAATAAACCAGACCCGGATCCAATCCCATTTCAAATAAAACACTCCACAGCTTCGACCTGTTAACCAGGTCGAAAGCTGAGGACAAATCCATAAAAGCCATTTTAAGCGAGCCCTCTTTAGCCTTAGTATATTTACTAATTAATAAATACAGGTTGAGACATTGGTCCATAGTACTTCGTCCTTTTCTAAAACCGTACTGTAAATTAGAAACAATCTTGTTATCATTGGCCCAGTCTAAAATCTTTTCTAAAATCACTTTGCCCAAAATTTTAACCGTCGAGTCAATTAAAGATATCGGTCTGTAGCACCTCGGGTCCCCTCTCTGACCCTTTTTAAAAACTGGTATAATAATCGACTGAGACCAGGATGCGGGAAACCCACTCGTTCTCACTGCATTAAATACATTTGCAAGTATCTTAGCCCAAAATTTGGGGTTACACTTAAAAAGGTCTGCCGGGACACGGTCTGGACCTGGAGCTTTATTACTAGATGTGTCTTTTATTGCTCTCTCAACGTCCTCCTCATTAAAAATAAAGGATGCTGTAGCTTGGTGGGTTGATGCCTTAAAATAAGTTTCCATCGACTCATCAGAACCATAAATTCCCTCAAAATGAGCCAACCACTGAGCCTCTGTGATATTACTTTCCTGAATGTCATTTTCCTGACCTGTAAAAAATGGGGAGTTAACAATAGACCAAAATCTAGAGCTATCTTTTAACACATCGACTGAAACAAGATCATTCCAAGCCTCTGCCTTAATCTCTGATTTCCGCCTATGAACTGCGACCTTGTATTGTTTCCGTAACTACACTACCAATTCCCTATCTCGAGGAGAACATTTCAAGGCTAAAATAAGGGCACGGTGTGCTCGTGAGCAGTTTTCATCAAACCATTTTTCACCTAATTTAATTTTCATTTTAGAGTTGATGGTCAAATCCACTGATATCTGTCTACAGATGCCAACAAAAGCTCCTAGGACCACATTTTCAGGACTTAAAGGGTCAGCACATATTGCAATATGTCCGCTAGTTTTTAGGCAAAGATCTTTAAAAAAGGAATCTGGTACCACCTTCGACCACTTAAGCCTCCGCCCTTGATCACGGGTTACCATACTATTAACACCCAAATTTTCCCCACCGTTTCCCAAAAACCCACAGCTATTATCCAGTTCCAATATGACGGGGTTATGATCACTGAAGGATGAAACTATAGCGTTATAAAAAGCTACCTTGTCAAGTAAAGTAGAGGACAAAAATATATAATCTATGATAGTGTCTCTAGCCTTGGATTTAAATGTAGGACAACGATCAAATTGATTAAAAAAAGCTGGTTCAAAAAGATCGACCCCCGACAAAAGGTTCTCTAGAGCCTCCCCCTGGGGCGAGTGCTCAAAATGAGGGCTCACCGAATGAGTGTGGGTTAAGTGATCTTCGATAAGACAATGCCGCTCACACAAATGTGTATTAAAATCACCCATAATTAATATATGATAAAAAGTGGATTGATTAGCCCTATAGTCTTCTAAAAAAGAGTTCAACTTAATCAAATGTTGATTTAAAAAATCATTTTCCCCAGAATTATAGAAATTAATAAGTAATAACTTAAAATTATTTGCCCGGGTAACTTCTAATATCAGGGCATTAAATGAATCTACCTCTAGTCTACATAAAGAGCCCGCTAGCTTATTGGAGAGGAGGAACATCAAACCACCCTTTGCTCTACCAGCCGTAGCCGGGCGAGCGGGTAGAACATAGGATCTAAAACCATCCACCCAAAAACCATCCCCCTATCCCAGGTTTCTTGAAGCGCAATTATGTCGTAAGATCTTATAACCTTCAACCAGAGTGGATCATCCCTTTTAGCTTTGAGGCCCGCAATATTCCAACTAATAATTCTACAACTTGGGAGGATAACCACGCCTACATCATCTGAACCTGGATTTATAGGGGATGGTTGTAAACTACCAACCACTGGTTCCACCAGTCAATCATTCTGATCCATCGAAGTGAGTGGAGAAAATCTATTTGAGACAGATAAGCCTCCCTCCCTAGACTTTGGTATCAAGGCTACCACTTTTTTTTGTGTTACTTCTCCCACTTTAGTTTTACTAGGGTAAAATCCACTACCATGACCATGGAGCAGCCCCAGGTCAGGGAGGGAGGAACCAGTGAAAGTAGCCCCACTGGCCCTCTCAAAAGGCCGCCGAGCATTTAGCGGAGAGTAAAAATAACCCAAAGGTAAAGCCTTAATTTCCCCCCCATATAGTTCTGTTGCATCCCAGAACAGCCTATCAGCTATATCCTGTTTATTAAAATTAATTATAATACAGTCTCCTGGTACGCATTTGGGGCCATTTCCCACCCAGGCCACCCGTCTAGTCATTATAATATGGTCTGATATCCCAGGTTGACCTGATGAATAATGATCACACCAATTTTTTGTCTTGCGCATCAGTGCCTCCGTTGGTTCGTTATCATGAACACTTAAAGGGGGAACCCCTACAAGAATCGCAACCAAAGGAGTGGCAGCTATGGGAAGGTCAATTCTACATTCTTTTGGGCTTCTCTTACTTTCTTTGAAGCCGGTATTCTTGTTAATTACAACATTAGATCTTAAATCTGTAGAATCAGCAGGAGTTTTATCAATTTGGGTCAAATGCCCTCCTTCTTGCATTCTTTCCTGGAACACATCCTGCCTAGCAACCTTTTTCGATTTTACCCCCTCACTTGGAACTACAAATTGGTGATTACCTAAAGATTTTCCTCGAAAATCTAAATTAGATTCTAACTGGGGAGTAGCTAACAAACCTGAATTATTTTTAACATGATTAACTTTTAAGTAAGAGTCCAGAATAGAGTCCATACGCTCACATTTTTTCTTCAGGTCAGCGACACACGAGTTCATAGTGTCAATTACATCTTTGGCAATATTAGTCAGTATGGATTCGAACCGAGCACTAAAAATCTCCTCCACCAAAGTCCGTAGTAATAATTGAGTATTCTCGTCCAGCACCAAGTCTAACTTTGATGGGCAGATTTTTTGGCCCTTCTGCCTCTTATTAATTTTCCTAGAGGTACTCCGTTCCCCCTGAGGCCTCGCAATTAAGCCCCTAGATGGATTTTCCCCGTCCATAGCAGAAACTTGCGATGGTACGGTCACTTCTCCAATTTCAACACTAGTCGTGGCCTGAGATTCAGAGTTCAATCTTACGCCACTAATCTGCACAACTGAATCCAGCGAAACAGGAGCATTAGATAGTGGCTCAGAATCCTCAACACCTCCTCCTTAATTATATCTTGAGCCTAAACCTAATTCCTTTTCGGCATTAGCTATCTCGTTAGTCAATGCTCCCACGGCCGAAGTCAGGTATGAGATTATAGATGATGATTGTCTCGGGACTTTAGATTTTGCACCTCCCTGGTCATGGCTACCACGAAGTTTGCGCTTACCCATAGTTAGATGTTAGGGGAGTGGCCCAGCCCAGCCTCTGACGGGCTTTGACGGGCCCGCCCTTGGCCCGGGCATCGCCCGGGCAGCGCCCGGGCACGCCTGTGCGCGTCCCGCGCTGCGGGAGAGCTACACAACTGATAAGCGCCTCCAGGCGCACCGATAACGCCCCCAGCAAGCGACTCCCACTGCCTGCTGGGGGTGGTAGTCCAGCCGTTGCCCTCACGGCAGAGATGACAGTGCCGTTCCCCTCACGGCAGGAATAGCGATGGCGAAGTGTGGGCAGGAGCCGTTCACCTCACGGCGATGTCCAGAGATCAGGTAGGGTGAATGAAAGACCGTTCCCCTCACGGTACTGCTGTCAGCTGTAAGCGCGTCCGCCTTCCAGTGGCTGGTAATTTCTTGTTTAGCCAGGACTAACCCCAGGTCTATAAATTTGCTGGTAACCTTATTCCGGGCAGTGTGGGGAAACCAATGCAGCAGGCAATATCCCGGGGTCAGTGTAGTGTCTCTTTCCGTTATGTCGCCCAGTGTAGTCAGTATCTCCCTCCAGAACCCCTCTAGTAGTGGGCACTCCCAAAACATATGTAAAAATTTGGCGTTTTCTAATTTACATCGCAGACAAACTGATCGGGCCCCAAAATACTCATTAATCTTGTGCGGAGTGAGATATGCTCTGTGGAGGATAAAAAACTGGATTAGCTGGAATCGTGCAATTCTAGAGCTTTTCCATGCTCTCTCTACTAGTGCCTCCCACGGCTTCTCAGCTATGGGCATCCCAAGGTCTGTTTCCCATTTGAGCTGCAGGCTCTCTAAGGGCCTCCTCATCTCCTGGGTGAGCCGCCTATAGAGGCAAGTGACTGCCTTGATCGTCCCAGCCAGCCGCTGATACTACATATTGGCATGGCAACGAGATCGGCGGTTCCACCATTCCCTTCTTCCAATGTGTACGGATGGCCGTCGTCAGAGAGGCATGTAACAAAAAGTCCCTCCTGGGAAGCTCGTGCTGCTCCATTAAGTCGTTAAAGGGTAACAGGGTATTGTCTTCGTAGAGGTCTCCAATAGTGGAGATCCACGCCTCCTCCCAGGTCCGCAATCCCTGCCAATCTCCCCCATGGAAGTGCCTCTCACAGCAGCAGCGGGATCTCAGGGGCATATGGGGGTAGCTGCTGGGCTCTCCTACTAACCCGGTTCCAGCATTGGCGCATCGCCCACAGGTCTCTCGTAGCGTCTCTTTCGCTCAATGGGAGCCATAGTAGCACTTGAGAGAGCTGTCTCAGATCCGGATCGGAGCCCCCCTGATCTTCCCCATTGCGAAGCCTTCCCGCCATCCATTTCGTGAACCGCTGCAGCTGTGCTGCATGGTAGTAGGCCTCAAAATCCGGCACTGCAAAGCCCCCCTCTCGTCTAGGTCTCATCATGGTGGCGAGCGCTACTCTGCGTCTCCCGGAGCCCCATAAAAATCCCGTGATCATGGTGTTAAGTTGGGTAAAGAACCTTCGCGGAATACATAGCGGTAGCGACCCAAAATAATAGAGTAGTCGCGGTAACATGACCATTTTTAGGAGCGCCACCCGTCCCGCCACTGAAAGCGGGAGAGTCCCCCAAAATTCAAAATTACTCTTGGTGGCTCGTATCGCTCGTCCGACATTACCTTCCAGTAAATTGGCAGCCGTATGATAAATGCGTACTCCCAGATAGGTCAAACAGCTGCTTTCCCATTCAACATCTAGCCCATCCGGTGAGTCATTCCTTCCACTTAAAACAGGGAACAGGCACGTCTTGCTCCAGTTGACCTTAAGGCCCGCCACCCTTCCCAGTATGGTCAGTAGGTTTTTGGCACCTTGCAGCTCTTCCGTAGTGTTGGCGAGGAACATTAGAAGATCATCTGCATATAATGCAATAAATTGGGACTGGTCCAGCCCCCGGTAATACCGCCCTGAGCGCACATGTACAGCCAGAGGTTCCACTGCCAGCACGAACAAGAGGGGAGACAGCGGACAACCCTGTCTCGTTCCCCTGCCCACTGCGCAGGCCTCTGATATCACACCTCCCGTGCGCACCCTGGCAGTGGAGCTCTTATACAGTATTGCTGTCCAGGCCACAAAACCCTCCCGAGGCCAAAGGCCCTCAAGACTCTGAAAAGATATGGCCATTCAAGGCTGTCGATAGGATGCACGCCTCTCTGTTGTCTTGGATGGGGGCGTCCAGCAGTCGAAGTAATCGCCTTATATTCATGGCCGTATTCCGGGATGGAATGAAACCCGCCTGGTCTGTGTGCACAAGCGCCGTCATGTGAGTCATCAGACGGCTAGCTAAAATTCGGCTCAAGATCTTATAGTCAAGATTGAGCATGGCGAGGGGCCGGTACGCAGTGCGATCCCAGGGTGGCTTACCTGGTTTTAAGAGCAGTATAATTACCGCTTCCCTCGTTGACACGGGCAACACCCGTCTCGCCTCGACCTATTGTACAGGGCCAACAAGCGAGGAGCCAAGGCATCCACATATGTGGCATAGAACTCGACCGGGAGCCCGTCCGTGCCAGGGGTTTTATTTCTGGCCATGCGTTTAATGGCCCCCCTGATCTCACCTAACTCTATGTCACGTACTAGAGCCTCCGCAGAGTCTGCATCAATTTGAGGAAGTTCAATATCCTCCAAAAATCCCTCACCCTCCAACACCATAGGGTCCAATTGGCTCTGGTATAGGGTAGTATAGTATTCCAAGAACTGTGTGTTGATGTCTTGTTGTCCGTAATGAGTCACGCCATCCCTCCCCCTTAATTCTAGGATCGTCGTCCCTCTTCTCCCTGGATTGGCCAGCCAAGCCAGTAACGCCCCAGACTTATCCCTCTCAGCGTGGGCCTGGGTCGCATAGGCCCTATAGTCAAAGCATCTCAGCCGTTCCACCTGTAATGCTAGTGTTTCCCTGGCCTCTAGCAGCTCCGCTTGTTTGTCTACCCTTTCTGGTCTATCTTTTTCAACATCTCGGAGCCGGTTTTCGGCTGTCTGTACATCGTTTAAAAGAACCCTCCGTACGCCCACCGCTTCACCAATACAACGACCCCTTATGACAACTTTAAAGGCATCCCATTCAATGTGGGGTTGGCAGCTGTGCCAGCATTATTCTGGAAATATTCCTCTATTGCGGTGCCTATCGTGGTTCGGAATACCTGGTCCTCTAGTAACTCCGGTCTGAGAAGCCAGCTGGGAATTGTGGGCCTAGTTCGCACCCAGTTCAAGGATATCAGTAGGGGGTTATGATCAGATATCGTCCTAGTTAAGTACTCGCTCGAGGTGATCCCTGCATGTACGTCTGGGGAGCAGAGAATGTAGTCCAACCTAACATGCAGCTCATGTAGAGCCGAGAAATAAGAGTAGTCTCTTTCCATCGGATGATGGGCCCTCCAAACATCTGTCAGTCCCCAATGTCGTTGCCAGTTCTGTCGAGCTTCTGCGACCCTGTGTGTAAGGGCATCAGGGAGTGGTGGGTGAGATCGGTCTAGGTTCACGTCAGCAATGCTATTGAAGTCACCCCCCAAAAGTACTGGTCCGGTCAGTACCTGCGCTAACGTCTGTGATAGCTGCGCTAAGAATGCGGGTTGATCAACATTGGGGGCATATATGCTCCCTATAGTTATGTCTCGGCCATCCAGGTGACCCAGCACCACTACAAACCTACCCTCTGGATCTATTATCTGTCTGACGCACTGAAAGGGGACTCCCGCCCTCACCCATACTAGGGTCCCCCTAGCAAAGGCTGAATACGTTGTGTGGAAGATCTGCCCTCTCCAGCGGCGCTGTAGTGCTGTCCCTTCCTTCTGTGTGAGGTGCGTCTCTTGTAATAATGCGATTTGCACTCCTCTTCTAAGCAGATAGGCATGGACTTTGTGTCTTCTGCTCATGGTGTGCATCCCCCTAACATTCCAGGTTATGATTTAAAACCTACGGTGGAATCCATAGTACAATCTCCAGTTCTTCTCGGCGTACCCTTCTCCTAGTGACATGCCTGGTCCCAAACCAAATTCCCCCAACAATAAAAACACCCCAACTCCCTTTCCCCAGGACAGGCCTACCCAAACAGGTCCCCATCCAAACTATAACACTCAAACGGTGAATCATGGAAGTGGCAGAACGTATCCGACATCACTGGACCCAGAACCCCCCCTCCCACAGACAGAGAGCACTCGGCAAGCCCCAATAGTGCAAGTGTGTCCATTGGCAGTTCTCAATCTAAACCGCTAGCACCAAGGGTCAACATTCCCCAACAGGCAAACCTCTGGATATACGACCTGTTGTCTGGTCAGCCAAACACGCCATCTGCTGTTTGTGGTGTAACGTCCGGAAGTTCAGTGTCCGAGAGCCCATGGGCACTGCTTGATCTCGAGCTCCCAGATCTGTCCCGATCAGGGTCCGTGATATTGCTGGTCGGGCTTGCTTCTCCTTGACTGATCTCCGCCACTGCTCGCACCGCACTGCCCTGTCTCGTTCTTGGCATCTCCCATCAGGCGAGGGGGCCCCCCTGGGCGGCGAAGAAGAGGTTGATTGCCGGCGGGGCGATTCCAGGCACGGCGATCGCGATTCCTTGCTGCGTCGAGCCTCTAGCCAGTCCCAAGCTTCTTGCGGAGTATTAAAGAAATGTGTCGCCGCATCCGCCGTCACTCTCAGGCGAGCCGGGAACAGCATGGCATAAGGGAGCTGCAGCTGTCGTAATTTTTGCTTGACAGCTAGGAAGGAGGTTCTTTGTCGCTGCACCTCCCTAGTATAGTCTGGGAAGATCATCACCCTACTGTTTCCGATCTGTAAGGACTGCTTTTTGCGAGCTCGTTGTAGGAGGAAATCCCGATCCCGGTAATGGAGTAATCGCACCACCAGCGGGCGGGGCGGAGCACCAGGTTTAGGAGGTCTGGCCGGGACTCTATGGGCACGCTCCAGGGCATAGAAGGGGGAGAGGCCCTCCGGGGCCACCTCTGCTTTTAACCAAGCCTCCAGGAACTGGACCGCATCCATCCCCTCTTCCCGTTCCGGAACCCCTACGATGCGCAGGTTGTTTCTTCATGAGCGCCCCTCACTGTCCTCAGCCCTCACCTCCAACACTTTGATCCTGGGTTCCACCGCTTTCAGGGCATGCTTCAGTGTGTCTACTGTGTCCGGGATATCCCTCATGGTGTTCTCATTGGCAGCCACTCTCTCCTTAAGTTTGCAGTGATCATCTTTTAGCAGGGTGAGATCCATCCCTATGGCGTCCATCTTCGTCTCCAGAGCCTCCCTCGAGGAGGTGATGGCCTGCATAATGTCGGCCAGGGTAGGGTTTGCAGGCGCTCTCTCCGCACGTCCAGCAGGCGCCCCCTCATCCTCGTCGGTGTGATGTTCCTGCTCGTCCATCCGCAGGACCTCAAATCCTTTTCTCCTGGAAGTTCTGCCCATCTCGTGCCCTGTCGAACGAGGTATCAGTATGGTGCAATAGTCCCGTAAGTCCCAATCCCTTGAGGTAGGGTAAGGTGGGGTGCTCGTCGATAGGTGTAATGTCGTGGGTTTTCTGGTGCTCGTGGCCGCCCTATAGTAGGGGGTGGGGAAGCCTCTCATATACGGGTCAGCCGGATGACTTCGTTTTGTAAGGGCTTCAGGCGGTCACCCCGGGCCCCACCGGGTCAATCAGCAGACACTCAGCGAGTCTGTGGCTCCGTCTAAGGCGGCAGCACAGTTCCAGTTCCCTTTCAGGGTTCAGCAACCGGGCAGCAGCGCAGCACCACTCTCTTCACTGCTCTTTATGCCAGCGCCCGGCCCTGGAGTTACACATCCGCCCCAAGCATCCAGATCAGTAGTCCCCAGTTCACGAGGCGTCACACAGCTTGCGCCCCAGTCAGTCCGACGTGCTTCCCGGGCCCATTTAAGTGCAGGCTCCCACACCTGCAGTGGCGAATATTGGACTCCACGTGTTACTCCCCCTGGGATTCACCGCAGGCTCGTGTTCTCCCTGTCCCCTACATACGCCACCTTGAAGGCTCCTCGCCTGCTCCGCTCCCCGCCACCAATAAGTTATGCCCAAGTCCAGGCGCTAGGAGCTGGTTACGGTTGTCTGTGCAGGGGGGGGCTGGCCGCCACAATCGCCATTCTCAATCAGCGGCCACGATCACCACCGCGACCCACCTGGAGTGTCCCGCGCCACCATGTTAAGGTCAGGCGTTCTCCTCTGAGCGCGCCCCAAGCCTCACCTCGCCTCTGTTTTCGGTCCGCCTGCCCTCTCACAGATGTACGCTCGTTGTCCTCCTGATCCCGCACTCCACTCCGCTGCTCAGCAGGCTCATTCAGCGCATTGGGCTCTCTTACCAGTGGAGACTTCTGTGGCGAGGCACGGCCGCCATTTTGTCCGCGACCCAGCCGGAGCGCGAACAGGGAGAAAAATCACTGGTTTCTCCGTACCACGACTCCTCAGTGCTTCGAAACCGTACCCAGATGGGCACCAGGACTTCCGCCGCCAGCTATGATTCCAGGGGCCACCCCAGCTTCTCAGGAGAAATTGCTGTGGAGGGAGGCCACGGAGGAGCTCCGAGGTCCACTGCTCCCTACATCGGCGTCAAGCCACGCCCCCCCATCTTGCATACTGTCTTGTGATCATAACAGCTCATATCTCTTACACGAGAAACAAGACAGTTCAATAAATCCTTTTTATTAAAACGCCCATCTATTCTTTCTGTGTAACTCTGAAGAAACTAAGCATGCACGATTAGCTGAGTGAAACTGTTATCTATTGTTTCCACGATTCTGAGAGTGTTCCGATTCTAAAGGGAAACAAAGTTGTCATGTTTATGCGGTTGTCAGAAACTACTCCCTTCTTGTTTACAAGGAGTTTCTAGTGGCCTCTGAGTTAGCTGGCACAAAGTAATTAAGTTTAATATACTCAATAGGGACATACTGACCTCAGTCCTATGTCGAATCTATAGGGTATATTATTCCAATGCGCAGAGCCTATTAGGGAAATAGGAACTACACTACACTAGGGGAGTTCTGAGCACCATGCATGGCTTTTTGACATGGCCCCAGATTTACAAGAAATCGTACCTCTGAGGCGGCGCCAACAACTTACTTCTCCCCAGGGGAGGCGTAAGGGAGACACAACTAGGAGAAATATCTTGTGTTTGTTTTTGTGCAGGAAGGTTTCCCTTCCTGTACAAAAAAAATCATCCAAGCATTGAAGGCACCCATGCACCATGGTGCACAGGTGCTTGCGTTGGCGCATGGCAGCCCATTGTGCGCCGGCGCAGGGGAAAAGGGCAGGAATGTGCCGTATCAGACAGAAACGCCGCATTCCTGCCATTTTCTTTTGCCGTAGGGCAGCGTAGCAGGAAGGCCTGCCCTACAGCAAAACCTCATATATGAGGCCCCTAGTCCTTATAAATCAGGAAAAAACTTTTCAGACAAAATACACATTAGGAATCTTTATGCTGAGGTGGCTGCGTGTATATCAGACAATATTATTTGGATGTGTGATTAAATGTGAGTCACTTCATAGGGGGCAACAAGTCACCCAGATTTCGGATATGCTCTCCGCATTATGCAGTGTTACAGGATCGGTATAATTACAGAGTAGTCCCTGACAAGGGAGATACACAAACAGAACAATGAATATAGGCCTGAAATCAGTGCTATATTAAAGCTGTCCACCCTGACAGAAACATTTTAATAATGTATCAAATCACAAAGAACATGAATGAAGTGGGACACAATCCTGCGTCCAACGCAACACATATAACAAAGAACATAAGTGGACAGAAATTCACAGAAAGGCTCAGGCAGGACAAAAATTGCTTATAAATTGTATGTAGAAATGCAACAAGCAAACAATAAGTAGTAACACCGTTACACATCAATAATTATTTCAATTGCGTTTACGGTGTATATAAGGTCGACGACGTTTCGATCCCGTAGAAACAATACTGGGATCATCATCAGGACGTAAAGATTACATGCCGGAGAGAATTTTAGCTGAGCGTAATAGCTTGAGGCAAGCAGTCAGGCAACCACGAAAGTGCCAGGAAGGGAATAGTACGGTCGCACATAGGCAGAACCGAGTATGTCACACGAGCGTCTTGGCGCATAAGTCAAAAACGATAAGGAAAAGAATTTAAATTGGACCAAGTCCCATGGAGGGATAGCAGTTTGAAGAAGGCATGATAACCTGAACGGAACCCCGCAGGATCCACAGGTCATTGCACCAGCTCGTGAGTATTCGCATAATTGTTGCGTTACTCGTAGTCCCCTTTGAAATAATTCCTTTTGGATCGCTTTTTTAATTCCGTCTATCTAGGTTATCGTGCCTTCTTCAAACTGACATGCGCACTTTGATATCTCCAGGCTGTTCCTGGAAGATATAATCAGTGCTCAGCGGAACTGGCTCCCAATCCCTGCTGGAGCATTAAACCGGCCCGTTCCACCCAATCCCAGTGTTTATCTCATTCTGGGAGTAATTGCATGAGAGAACGCTGGGATTGCTTAGGGAGTCTGGAAGTCTGTGCTCCTAGGGATTGTAGTGCCAGGAGCAGGGAGGCGCGGCACAGTGAGGGAGCAGAAGAGCGTGGGCCGGCAGCGAAAGGTAAGTGTTTAAACAATTATTTTATTATTTTTTTCCCCGCATTGCCCCAACTGCCCCCCCCCACGTCAGATTGGCAGCAGCTTGCTGTTGTTATTAAGACAAAGGTCTGTACTTCAATTTTTTACATCAATTTTTAAAACTTTCAAAGAGTAATACACTTCAAACTCTGTTAATAATATGTGTAGGAGGGTAGGTGTGACATGGTAGGTGAGTGTGTCACCAAAACCACATGTACTGTGAAATGTCATTTTGGTGCTGCTTTGCAAAGTAGAAAGGTGAGAATCATGGAACTAGCACTAATGGGTACATGGAAGTACACACCACCAATTGACTTTCCTAATTATATGTAATCATAAGGTAATTTATTGTGAGCTGCAAAACTTTTTTTTCTTTTGACCTGCAACAATTTGCAAAGTTTCTAATTTTTTCCGTTCATGTAATTGTGCAATTTCCGGGTGAATTTTAAATTTGTCCTCACAATATTTATCTTCTCTGTGTAGCAAGCTAATTTTCATAGTAACTGAACTCCGCCACTCCAAATATGTAGAGTGTGAATAATGCTACTTATTTGCACTTGCGTTCATGCTGTTAAATTCAATCAGAATGTTTCTCTATTGGCTTACTTTTTGTTGTGCTTCTTTAGGCAGAATGGCATTTTCCGAATGAGCACTCAAATCCCACATAATACAATGAGGTAAAATTGATCAACATAACATCCATTACTGTATCTGTACCTTAAATCCTGGTTACCGAGCGTTGCGAGATCCTGCATTGAAGATGGGTCATGCAGCAGCGGTTCTGAGGAGATCAAAGGCTGTGATGCGGAGTCTTTTCCATCATTGAGTAAGCTATAGATGAGGGACTTGTGATGTGAAGTTCTGTGTTGAAGATGCGTCGAAGATGCGTCGTGCAACAGAGGTTCCAGAGAAGCTGCAGCGCTGCAGTGCATAGTCCTGCGTTATCATCAAGGATGCCGTCAATGAGTGGCTTGTGATGCGAAGGCCTGCGTCGAGGATGCATGGTGCAGTGGCGGTTCTGAGGAGACTGCATCGCGCTGTGGCAGTTCCAATGAGGCTGTGAGGAGATGTGTTGTGCTGCATTGGTTCTACGCATCACCTTCAGGCCCACTTCCAAGAATCCAGGACTGGGGTGGCACCACTTGGAGGGCAAGACTCATAGCAAGTAGAGTCCAGATGCTGGGTTCAAGAGGTTTGAAGCCTTTTCTGTCCATGAGGGTTCTGATCAGGAGGACAGGCAATTAGCCCTTGGAGTCACTCTGGTGGTCCTGGGTTCAAGATCCAGTTCCAGTCCTTTAACTCAGGCAGCAGGGCAGCACAGCAATCCTTTTGTGTCTTCCAGAGGTCCAGAGGTGTACTGAAGAGTAGGGTTTGAGGGTCCATTATTTATACCTTGTCCCAGCTTTAAAGTAGGAGAAGGTTCTGGAGATTTCCACCTGCAGAGGTGTTTGGAATTTCCTGCCTCCGTGCCCTGGCCCCAGCTTGTCTTGGGTCACAGAAGACTGTTGCCAGACCCTTGTTGAGTGTGCCCAGGCCGGAACTTTGTGGTGTGCAAGAGAGGTAGGTGACAGCGCCTCCCCTCATCATGTCAGAGATGGCCCATCCTGCAAACACATATGGCCCTTTGTCCCACTGTCTGGGAGCAATACACATAAACCAACTACCAACTATACCTAGCCATGTGACCCAGGATACAGGCTGCTGACACCAAATGGTTGGTACAAGAAAATGCCAACTTTCCAAAAGTTAATTGTGAAATAACAGGCTCCAGAAGGAGTCACTGATATATACCAAGAATTGAGTTGGTATACAAATCCAACTTATATTGATTTAAACACAAGACATAAATATAATGAGGTGTACGAAAAATAAATTGTGGAAAATGTTTCTTTTTTATATGAATAAAACATTGTAAAGAGCACAGCCGACCCACATTAATCCCAAAAATCACCCGATGAAGGTCTTGTGAGCTCGTTAGCCACCTGAGACTGAAACGTCTACAGTACATCCTCTCTATCTTCCATCATTATTCTTTGGTCATTTGCAACCACATTTCACAATCTTGAATGGACTATGGTCAAAGCTCTGTATGTTAGGTAGATATACCGATCCCCATTGATCATTACTAAATACACTACAAATTGATTTTTGTGCAGACTTGGGGTTTTATGTTTTATTTTGGGCCCTGATTGAACATTGTTGTAATAGATTATGTATAATGTATTGATATTTATTGCTGAAGTCTTTTTTTTTTGTCATAATTTTTTATTAGAGATATACAATTTCACAAAATACAAAAATATCATAAACCATAAATCAGTATGGGACAAATATTATACACCTATAACCTAATATGGAAGAGGAAAAAAGAAAGGAGGAAGAAAGAAGAAAGAAAGAAGAAAAAAGAAAGAAAGAAAGAAAGAAAGGAAAAGGAAAAAGGAAAAAGGGGAAAGATTTAAATAGAAGAAAGGAAAGAAAAGAAAAGTAAAAGTTTCAGGAATCTCGAAGAAAGGGGGTCCACACCTGATGGAATATTTGTTCTTGATCTTGCATCTTATATATTACATGTTCATATGATGCTGTCTGTACCATTGCAACCATCCAATCGTCTTTGGAGGGAGGGTTAGGTGATTGCCACAGTCTTAAAACACATTGTTTAGCAGTAGAGAGTGCAGTGTGTAAGAGTCGAATCTGAGGTCGTGAAATAGTAGGGAAACTTCTAAGGTCATGTAGCAAAATAGTGACAGGTGTAGGAGGAAGTGTAAGAGGAATTGTTTCCAGTAGTGCAGCTCCTATCTGTGACCAAAATTGTTTTATAAGGGGACATTCACAGATTATATGTATAAGGTCACAGTTAGCTCCAGAGCATCTCCAACTTCATACGGGTTTCACGAGTGCCCTTGACCAGGGCTTCCAATATGCCTGGCCAAGTAACTTCGTCTATAGTGATGTGCAGACATTCCTGCCATTTATCACGGAGAGTAGTAAGAAGCGGCTGCGAGTATAAATGGTTAATCAGAGTTTTATATAAACCGGACATGACACCTTTATGCCGACCCCAAGTGCAAAGAAAAGTCAATATCGGTGAGGTTTGTAATGACCAAGGGGGAAGGCCAAGACATCTCTTCAGACAATGCTGAAGTTGTAAGTATCTCGAGGCCTGGTGCAAAGGAAGATCAAATTCTTCACAAAGAAGCTCAAAAGATTTCAATTCACCACCTACTATAAGCTGATCTAAGATTAAGATTCCTCTCGAGCTCCATATTGCTGAAGTCATATTTATTTATATAAAAAAACTTTTCTGCTATTTGTTTTGGTACGCCTCATTATAAGTAAGTCTTATGTTTAACTCAAGTTGGATTTTTATAGTACCTCAACTCAGAGTATATAAAAGTTACTCCTTTAGGAGTCTGTTATTTTATGGATCAAGAACAAGAATATACTGTACATAAATTGTTGCAAGGTCACTCTTTTTATGGCAATGTCCCTAATCAAAATACTTTGAAAAATGTGCATGGTTGCACAGTAGCTGATAGACCTTGGCATATGTTTGAAAAAAAAGCCTTCCAAAATTCCAAATGCCTAGTAACATTCATACATGAGCCTAATTAAACATTTCAAACCTCCCTTTATTGAGCCTTCCTGAACAAGAAGACTAAAGAAGACTTGGATGCATTTCAAAGGCTTTGAGCACTGTCAACAATTTGCCCTAATCTACCTCTTTAAATTCTGTGTAGTTATTATTTAGGGGAAGGCAAGATGTCTTAAAAGTATACTATTAAATAACAACATATAATTGTAAACCCTTGATCAAAACAATTTGTCATGGGATGATTTAAGACCAGTCAGCTATGGATTCTGCACAGCATTAACCCGCTATAAACTTAACCCAATTAAAATATGAGAGGCTTTTTACTAATGAGATATGACTGATCACACTTTCATAGGCTAGATATTACTACCTTTCGCGTGAGTAGGATGGGGCCCACCTCAGCAAGCTCATTTACAATTCTGCGATCTAGAGGAACACATATATCAAGACATCCCACGATGAAATAGATAACGGTCAGGTTCCAAACTTGAGGTTTGCTTGCATTCTTGGACCAAAACACTTCTGCCACATTATCTATGTATTGTATCTTTTCAATCGTAGTGGGATGTGGGAAATATAAAGTTCAATTTACTACTATCACAGTATGGGTCAGATAAAGCATGCTTCATAATGCTAATATTTTCCAGAAAGAGACTGTAGGCCAGATGTATGAAGCTTTTTGTACGATAAGGGCCGTTTGCGACCTGAAAAAAGCTTTTTTAAATGTACAAAGCCCCCTTTTGCGATTCAGTAAGCTATTACTGAATCGCAAATTGAATTTGCGAGTTGCTATTAGGAAGTGATGTTCCAAGGGTGTCCCTTCCTAATAACGAGTCGCAGGGGCATGTATAAATGTTTTGCGACCGGAATGCGGTCACAAAACATTCATACTTTACTGACTCTGTGAAGGAGGTGGTAACCCATTCGCAAATGGGAAGGGGTCCCCAAGGGACCCCTTCCCTTTTGTGAATGTGGGCGCCAACATTTTTAAGAGCAGGCAGTGGTCCCATGGACCACTGCCTACTCTTAAAAGTGTAAAAGATAGCTTTTCATTTTTATTTTTGAAATGCAGCCCATTTTCCTTTAAGGAAAACTGGCTGCATTTCAAAATAAAAAACTGCTTTATTTAAAAGGCAGTCACAGGCATGGTGGTCTTCTGACCCCAGCAGGCCACCATCCCTGTTAGTGCCGGCCATTCCCAATGGGCCGCAAATTGCGACCTGCCTCATGAATATTAATGAGTCAGGTCCCTTTGAGACCCATTGGGAATCGCAAACAGTGTAAAACACACTGTTGTACACAGCTGTTTGCTATTTCGCAAAAATTCACGATTAGGAAACTGCAAACGGACGTATATGCACATCTAGCCCCATGTTTGTTTGAGACACAGCTGAATGTTGCTCAACCTACTTTCTTTGGGAATCTGATTATTTCGTATTCACTACTAGGGCTTTTATTGTTTCCAAACATTAGTGAGAGCTTCTTCATTTGGCTATTTTTGATCATGCAATCGTGGCACATTTAAGGATCTTGAATTCCCCATTGTGCCTTGACTTTTTAAACCAAAGTTTAAGGGTTGTATCTTTGCTTTCTAAAGAACCAAAACAGCGAATATGTGGTCTCAGCAAGGGTGGTCATGATTGAGGAGTTGCACAGAAGCACAGGTTCATGAATGGATAGCAACCGATTGAGAATCTCCCAATAAGTTATAAAAGATAGAGCATAAAATAGGAAGAATTTGAAGTTTTTAAGATAGCGTTTTAGGGTGGAAATGGGAGATGGTGAGGGAATTCCGATTCCTCTCTGTTCACGCAATAACTCAAGCATCCTTCACCGTCTTACAGACATGGAGGGCACATTTATCTAATCTTCACGCAGCTCAATGCAGCAAGCCACCTTGCTGCGCTGTGCTGCATGAAAGGGGGAATGGAGGAATGCCCCTTATTTGACATTGTACTACACATTCCTGCTCTCCAACTGTGCTGGCGTACAATGAGCTGGCTTGTGCCAATGCAGGCACCCTTGCACCATGGTGCAAGGGGGCCTGCATTGTAGGCAGGATTGTTTTTGACACCTTCCGAAGGTGAATCTTCAGAGGCATTTTCCTCGTTCTACGTGTGCATAAAGATGCAGCACACTTGGAAAGAGGAAACAAAGAGGAGAGAAAAAGATATTTCTCCTTGTTGCGCCTTTGTTGGAAGGCATAGAATTCTGATGCATTCCCAGGTCTACCAGTGTTGGTGAATCTGGGAATGTGTCAGAATGAATTGGTAGATGCGTGGGAACACCCACGCCTCCCTGCCGCAGAGTCAAGGAAGACAGCGATTTGCGCTGCTTTGCATTGCTCTAGATTTACCAAGCAACACAGGGCCACACAAGGTGGCCATGCATGGCTTGGTAAATCTCATTTTAGGTTTTGCATCATCATGCGAACCCTTGTGTGACGCATGGCGATGCAAACCCTCGAATAAATTTGGCCCCTGGTTGTCCAAAATCAAGATTTCCCCAGCAGTGTTATACAAAGATGACACTCTATGACTTTGTCAAGTAGCTAAGTTTATCATCTTTGCACTAAACTACCCAAAGGTCAATTTGTAAAGAGTTTTTGTAGAGGTATACATTTTTCTTCTTGGAAATATATTTTCCCTGAATGTATACCTGCTAAAACTACATAGCCATCTTCTCCAATTTCATAAACTTACTGCAGTTGGCAAAGATTTAAAAACAATTCCTAAAGTGAACCTCACCAAATACATACTTCTACTATTAGCTTCCTTCATATTTATGGCTTTGTCAGTATGAAAGTTGCACTTTCAAGAATAGGAAGTAGGCCTTTGAGACATTAACAAACTGAAACCACCCATTGATTACATGCAAGTCAAGCATGTCCTGGCTGAAACCTAAGTAGGCAAATATTGGCTGGCTAAGCCTTGTATTGTCTTTTTCATTCATCTCATACTGAAAAAGTAAAATTCCATTAATTACACCAGAATGTTGATTTAAGCCGGCTATCGTATTGGTGTATGAAGGCTTAGGCAACTTTGTAAATAAGATTGTTGAAGCACTTCTCATGGTGACGGGGAAGATGTTGTAGATCCTGGAGTCTTAGATAGTGAAGGGCTATTTCCTCCTTTTTTCTTTCTTACTTTTTTGTCTCCAGTTTTGTGATGCCAGCTTTGGATGTGGTAGGATCCATTGGAGGTGGTTGGTTTGTCAGCTAGATAAGCAGCAGTGCTGTTCATGGCGGTCTTGTAGAGGACACAGCTAGTCTTGAAGAGGACTAGGACATTCAAAGGGAACCAGTAGAGTTCCATGAGGGCTGTGGTGATGTGGACACATGTTGTTCAGGCCCTTTATGAAGCTTGCTCCATCATGAAGGAGGTCTTTCAGGCAGGCCAGTAAGATGTGATGCAGGACATGGAGCAAATCATTGTCTTCTTCATGGTGCAAGTATGAAGGCTTGAATGGATGTTCTGAATTTGCTTTCAGGGTGGAATAGTTTAGCTTTTTTCAAGAGATAGAGTTGGTACCAAGACATCTTGATTTTCTGGTAGATGTGATTCTGAGGGTGGGGTTGGTATTGAGTATGAATCCAAGTGAATTGGTGTTGGATGATAGTTGAGTATTGAAGCAATCCAGGTTCATACAATTGAGCAATGTATGGGCTTTTAGCTGTTGGTTGGTACTGGCCAATGGGATGAATTCTGTCTTTCTAGGGTTGAGTTGTGGGTAGGCACTAAGCATCCAGGTTTTAATAAAGTGGCAGCAGTGCTGAAGTCACTGAATGTGGAAGGTAAATTAGTTGTTCATATAGAGTTGCATGTCATTGACATAATGGTACAATTTGATATGGCTATCAGTTAGAAGAGTTGGCAGTGGCTCCATATAAAGGCTGAAGATGATGGGAGACAGGATTAGGCCTTGAGGTACTGATGAGGTGAAGGAGAGCTTCTCAGATCTTGACATACCCTACTGGGTGAGCTGATGTCATCCTGTTAGGAAGGAGGAGATCCAGTGGAAGACATTACTGGCAAATATTTTTAGACATTTCAGGTTGTGAATGAGAGTAGGATGGTTGACTGAGTTGGAGGCATCAGAACAGTCCAAGTGTATCTGGAGGCTGGGAATATCATTTTCCATGGCCAGAAGGGCATAGTCTATCACTTGCATGATGTATGTTTCTGTGATGCAGCCTAGCATTAAGCCTTATTGGTACCCAAGGAGGAGATGATGGGTGTTAGTGTATTCCTGGAGTTGATTGTCAGGTGCTTTTTTGTTGCTCCTGCTCATGCTGTCCCATTAGTCTAGATAGTTCATGAGCCCTTAGTATATGAGGTCATCAATACCAGGGATGGGCTCCTTAGAAGTAGAAGCATCTGAGTAGTCTTGAGTGCTTCCGGGAAGATGCCAAGAGTAGGAGGGGCGTTGATGATGAAATGGGATGGCAAGATGGTTAGTCAAGTCCTGGGGTAAGCACAGCCTACAATGCATGTGGGTAGTGCATTACCCTCATAAGTGGTGGCTATGAGGGAAATTAGGTTGGTGGAGATACTTCAATGATAAAAGAGGTTGAATGATGGCCTTTGTATAAATATGAACAGTGCTATCAGGGGTTTTTAGGACTGTTGGCCTGGTGCAGTTGATGTTCTGTTGGATTTCCTGTACTTTATCACTGTAGAATAGTTTGAGGTGCAGCATGAATCAGTGGAGTGTGGGATTGATGGGTCAGAAAGGGGTACATGTTGCTTGATCATCTTGAAGCATTCTGATCCTATTGAATGATTTGTTGGCATAGTAGTTTGCTTTGGTTGGTATGATAAGTTGCCTATGTGTGTTGAGTAGATCTGTTTTAGTAGTGTGATGTCATTAGGGGATTTCCTGTTATTGCATTTCCTTCTGCGTAAATGATGCACTTGTTGCTTCTTTTTGCTTTCAGGGGGAGCGTATATATTAACCAATAACAGTGGCTTATGTGTGTTTTGAAACAAGCCTTTGAATGACATGCATAGTATATTATATTATATATCAATATATGGCAGTTCAGGATAGCTGAGGTATAGCTGGCAAGACCCGCCCTTCACACGTCCATACTTCATGGACTTGGTGTCAGAAGTAAAAAATTTGAGAAACCCTGGCATCGGGATGGAGAACACTGACCATGTTTCTTGCAGGATAACCACATGGAAATTATTCCAGTAGGCTATTAAATCGGCATCCTGTGATTTTGAACACAGACCACGAATATTCCATGAACAGATCCTGAGGTTATTTTGGGTACTAACAGGTGGAGTAGGGAGAGAGAGTCCAGGTCATTGTGTTGGCTTAACGTGCACTGCAAATGGTAGCCCTGACTCAGTGTGCAGTGCCGATGGTAATCAGCCCCAGAAGTCTGTTCATGGCGTAGCCCTGTTTTTTTTAGGTGATCTTTAATAGGTACCGAGATTCTGGTTGTGCTGGGCAGGTCTTTACCCACAGTGTTTTTAAGTACAGGGGGACAGATTTACAAGCCCCTTGCGTGACTTTTGCGCTGCAGTTGCATCACTTTTTTGATGCAACAGCGGCGCAAACAATGCGGCCTATTTACAACGTGACGCATCTAGGGAGATGCGTCACGTTGTAAAGCCCTGCGTCACATTATACCTGCGTCAGGTATAATGTATGCAGGGTGTGCGTTCCCACGCAGGAAGGCCTCGTAAAAGTGATGCAGTGAAATCTACAAGATTTCACTGCGCCACTTTTAGGACGCCACTGCATCAAAATCTTACGCCTGCTTGAAGCAGGCGTAAGTAGTGACGCAGTGTAGTGGGAATAGGCCTCAACACACATTGCTGGAGTTGCGTCGTGCTTGCGACACAACTCCAGCAATGCGTTACTTTTCCGCCAACAGATGCGTCAGAATTTCTGACACATCTGTCAATCCTTGCGCCATAGTGCGCCGTATTGTAAATACGGCGCATCTATGGTGGCGCAAGGGTTTCTAAGGGTGGCGCAGGGAAAGTGACGCATCTGTACAGATGCGTCAATTTCTTGTAAATCTGCCCCTGAGTATACTCCCTTTCTGCCATTTTGGGGATTGTTAGTGTAGAGATGCTCAGCTGGGATTAACACAGTCGGGTAACCCAGAACAGTGTATAAGAGGACATCTATGCCCCAATTACTGAAGGCAGTTTATTCCTGAGTAACACACTCACAATTTCTTGTGAGGTCCATTTAATGAGTGTTGCTTCGTTCAGGTGGTTCGCTTGAGTGGAGAGAAATTCGACTGATTCAATGTCCAACTAAGTTATTTCCACCAGAGTGGAAAGGGCATAGAGTAGCTTCAAAATGTTGCCCCTATTAAATGTGTCACAGCAACCCTTCGAATTGCATTTTGGTTGCAGCAGGGTTTTCAAATTTCCCGGATATTACTCTAAGTGGTTGTACTGGGGCAAACTTGCCAGTAGTGTTGATGGGCAAAGTTTGCCATTATTACTAATCATGTGGGCCTGTTAATCCTGTTGGGCTGGCTGTACACTCCTTGGAGAACTAGCTGAAACTGCTGTAAGCAAGGTGGATAGGTTTAGCTTAGAAGTGAGTGTCATTTTATTGCCTATTGCAGAGGGACATTGTGATACTCATCTTTTTAAACACTCTGGTGCCACACACTCATTTATGACAACACTGGTGGGAAGGGCTAAAGGAACAGATGACAGGGTGGGTGTCGGGCCGTTGAGGCAGAATGTGGGCTTTTGATTTGGGATTACCTTATTTCATTTGGCCTCGTCCGCCCTGAGGGAGTTGGACTGTTGGTACTGATTCCTTGGATGCAAATATTATGAGAAGGGTTGTCATCTATTTGAGGGTGCCTTGATCTAGTGAGCCTAGTCAGCCTTGAGGTACTTGAGCTGTTAGTGCTTGCCCTTGGTGTACAAGCTTTAAGAGAAGGGTTGTCCTTTGAAGACATTTGGGGCATATTAGCAAGGGCTGGCGATAACATTATCGCCGCTTTAGCGTCCGTTTTCGGTCGAAAAGCGGCGATAATTCTATCGCTTTATTAACAAGGACACGCTAGCGCATGTTTCCTTGCCTTAGCGCCCGGTTTCCTATCGCCTCGCCTCGCTAATGAGATGCAAGGTAGGCGTGCCCCTTACAACTACATTATAAAATATCGCTGACGGTGCTTCGCTGTATTTACAACGAGGCCCCGTCTGGTTTAGCGCTGATTTTTTTAGCGCTAACTGGGCCTTAATGCTGGAATTTAACGTCTGTTAAATTCTAGACTAAGGCATACTTAACATGGGAGGTGGATTGTGTGGCTAAGACCACAGGCCCTGTCATCAAGGATATCGCCGTTTTCCATGGAACATCGCTGGAAAACCAGCGTTGTTCCTTGGAAAATGGCGATATCCCCACTATCGCTGGAATTGTTATCGCCTCGGTGATACGCGTTGTTAATAACGCGCTAACCGGGCGATAAATTCCGGCGATAAATAAAAAAGCGCTAAGTGCGCTTTGCGATATTTATTGCCGTCTATTGATAATATGCCCCTTTGTGAGCTAATAACTTGACTATCCGGGGGTAAGTTTATTGTGCACGGTTCATTGTGAGTAGGGGTGGGTGAAAATTGCGGAATTTGACTCCAACGGAGTTACATAACATCTCAGCGAAATTCTGCGGAGTTCCGTCAATAGGCTGAAATAGGCAAGTAGTGCTGCTCGCCCTGTGATTGGAGTGTGTTACACGCTGAAAAATCAGCACAAACAGCACCCATGGCACACCAGAAAGCACAGCTACTCGAGTTGATTTTTACTGCCCCTTGAGTAGATTCTCTACTCAAGTGGCAGCCATCTGACTGAGACTGGTCATGACCATCAGTGTTATAAAAATCTTGCCGGATGTCTTCCTGGCACCGGGAAATCAGGCTAGGGGACTCCAAATCTTCCTTGCATTTGCCAATTTACCATTCTGGAGCAGCGATTGGCAGAATTTGGCTGAAACTCCACATTACAAGAGTAATGCAGAGTTCCCAAAATTCTGCCAATTCCGCCGGCGGAATGAAATATTTCACCAACCCCTAGTTGTGAGTGCTGTGAGGTTCCGACTCCTTGATTACCTTCCCAGACTGAGCTTTGTGAGAAGTTAAAGCATTGGAGTTGCCACAGTCCAAGTTGTTTGTAAGGGAGGGATCTTGAATACCCCTTTGAGCAACAACCGTAAGCTGTGTGGTATTTTCGGCTTTACTTTTTTGCATCAGTTAATGCCAAAGTTGAGACATTAGGTTTCCGTGAGCCGGTTGATTCCCCCTTTAAGCAACATCAGGGTGCTGTGTTGTGTGTTCCACTTTGCTTTGGATGTATTCCACTTTGTTTTGGAAGTCAACTGGCACCGGTTTAGTTGTTTCAGGTTTAAAGATGGGAAAGAACCCCGTAAGAAGTGCTTCTTGTGGGCTTATTGTTCCAGCTATTATTCCTTTCTGATGTTTCTGGTGATTGTGCTCAGAGAGAGAAAGACCATATGGAGCATCCTCAAGTGAAACTGTACGACCCAAGCAGGAACTTTTCTGAATAAATAATACCTAGCGTTGCCTTTCATTCCTGGATTTCCATTGTTTTTTCCTTTGTCTTTTTGTAATAGGAAGTTGTGCTGCAGTAATGTTACCTGCTTTCTGACATATAGATACTACAGGAGATTCCTGTTTTGAGACAGCTGCCCATATTTTCCTCATCTGGGTGAGACATCTGTTAAGTTCACCAAGTTGATGAGTAATTTTGCGTCATCTTTTGTTGGATCACCGACTTGATATTCCTCCCGACTAGTGGAGAGTAGGAAATCAGCTGTGTTTAATGAAGATGGGTGGATTTGGAGGGAGATTTAGGAGGGATTTTCTTTGGGTGCTTGACCTGGTTTTGCTGAGTAGAGTACTCAGCTTTGCTTTAATTTCTTTAGTAAAGGTATCCAGAAGTGAGGGTAACGTGCTAAATTTGTCAATGAGCGGTGAGCAGGAACTGACTGTCTGCAGGAGCACGTGCTCTGATTGCGCACAAATTGCACAGGGGCATATTCTCAAGGACTTATCGCCGAGTTAGCGGCACTTTATCGCAGCCAAAGTGGTGATAAATTAATCGCACCATTCACAAGCTGGTGCCAACAGCCGACATCACCAGTATTCCTGCGATAGCAGCCGCAAAAAACATCGCCACGGATGACACCGACAACTAACGCTAATGAGATGCAGAGTAGGCGTTCCCGTGCAAAAACCTGCGGAAACACCACTTCGCAACATTCACAACGACCAGCCAGATCGGCGATAAGACCACAAAACATGCGATAAGGCGCGTTAGCAGCAGGGATTTAACACCTGCTCCTACCTGGTGTTAAGTCGGACGACAACCTGCACCACAAAAGGGAGCCCAGACCACAGCCACACCAGAAGAACAACAGATGCTATGGAGCTACTGACCATGCAGCTCGGTGCCCCAAGAGGGCCACAACACCCACCGCCACCCCCCCCCCCAGAACCTCCCCCGTGGCCCTACCCCCGGCAACCCCCGGACAAAGATATCTCACATCCACCTCACAAATTCATGAACACAACAATTCGCCTGATGTCGCACAAGTACACCAACCAACATCCATGTGTGGTTCGAAAAAGGAAAAACACACATACATCGCAGAATTCCAAAAATAATCAATTTATTCAAATTCCAATCAACATCAATAATTGGAAGAGTCATGGCGGGTCTTCTCCGGACAAACCGTAGGTCACAGCCTGCAAGACAAAATTGAAGATAAGAAGGTGTGTCATGCGCACAACAAAGGACAGAGAGAGGGAGAAAGAGAGAGAGGAAGAAAGGGAGAGAGAGAGAGAGTGAAAGAGAGGGAGAGAGAGAGAAAGAGAGAGAGAGAAAGAGAGGGAGAGAGAGAGAGAAAGAGAGAGAAAGATAGAGGAAGAGAGGGAGACAGAGAAAGAAAGAGAGAGAAAGATAGAGAAAGAGAGGGAGAGAGAGACAGTGCCAACACTGCGCACCCAGGCAGCTGCACCCCAGCCCCTCCCGCCGCCCAGCACGGATTGCCCAGACCTCCGCACCCAGGCCTCAATGCTCACCTGCTACCACCGGTGTGTCTCCAACCACGTGCCGGGTCACACTGCAGGCCACCAGGTCCCTAATCTGAAACAGAGTCCACAGCTAATGATGGCAGAGTACATATCATTGCACACAGCAACATCGCATGGCCGCCCCTGCGCACCCAGGCCACTGCACCCCAGCCCCTCAAGCCGCCCAGCGCGGAATGCCCGCCCCTGCGCACCTAGGCCTCACTGCTCACCTGCTGCCACCGGTGTGTCTCCAACCACGTGCCGGTCCACACTGCAGGCCACCAGGTCCCTCATCTGAAACAGAGTCCACAGCTAATGATGGCAGAGTACATATCATTGCACACAGCAACATCGCATGGCTGCCCCTGCGCACCCAGGCCGCTGCACCCCAGCCCCTCAAGCCACCCACGCAGAATGCCTGCCCCTGCGCACCCAGGCCTCACTGCTCACCTGCTGCCACCGGTGTGTCTCCAACCACATGCGGTCCACACTGCAGGCCACCAGGTCCCTCATCTGAAACAGAGTCCACAGCTAATGATGGCAGAGTACATATCATTGCACACAGCAACATCGCATGGCCGCCCCTGCGCACCCAGGCCGCTGCACCCCAGCCCCTCTTGCCGCCCAGCGTGGATTGCCCGCCCCTGCGCACCCAGGCCTCACTGCTCACCTTCCGCCACCGGCGTGTCTCTAAGAGGGCACACCACGTCCCGGTGCAAGCTCCGAGCCCGGGGCCCGCGACCTTGGCAGCCTCCACATCACGCATCCCCGCAGCGCGGGCCACCAGGCGCACACTTGACTCTGGGTCTTGATTTTGCAATGGCAGGCTGCACACCCGCTCAGCTCTATAGGTGCCACTAACTCTGTGAAACACGAGGCAACGCCACGTGGCGGTAGGCCCGCGCTGCCTGCTGGCTCAGGCCTACATTGCGGTCCACCAGGCGCACACTTGACTCTGGGTCTTGATATAGCAATGGTAGAGACCATATCAGTGCACACGTCATCATCGCAGGCTGCACACCCGCTCAGCACTTTAGGTGCCCCTACCTCAGTGCACAGTAAGTCACCGTCCCGTGGCGGTAGGCCCGTGCCGGCTGCAGTGCAACCGGTGCCACCGACTCCGAGCAACGCAAGTCATGGACCCTATATGATTGAGCCTCGTCGTAGGCCAGGCGGACGCAGCCATGTCACCTCAGGCAGTGGGGAAGAACTGGGACACGTAGCGTCATCGTCCCCCCCTTTATACGTACGCAGAGTGGGCTGGGTAGGTGTACGCCAGGCCAGCGTAGGGGTGTGAACAAATATCCCTGGCCTCTGGGCGTGGTTAATATCTGGGCTGCACAGGAAACCAACTGATGCGTGTGTCTCTGTTGCAGTGTCTGCGCCACATGGCCCGCAATCGACAATGTTGCATTGTTGCATGGAGCCGGAGGGCGTACGCGCACGAAGGGACTGTACATGGAGCGCAAGGCCGCTCAGGGTCTTGGCTCATACATGGCAACTGGTGTGTGTGTTCATCGCCTGTGGTGCACCATAAGGCCAAGGCCTAGCCTCAATTGCAGTGCGATAGCCACATCACATACCCAGGATACAAGCAGTGGTCTGACTAACATTAGGGATGAAAGCCCCCTTGTCTCAATACAGAAGGTGGAAGGACATCTGCACGCCGACCTTGGAAACGCATGCGGCAGGCACCCCCTAAGAGAGATACCATGGCAGACGAAGACGACTCCCACACTACACACGGCACCAATGAAAGATCAACGTATCCACACCCCACACACAGAAGTCCTTGCCCGAGGTACTCCTGCATGGAACGGCCTTGACACTTACGTACAAGACAACCCATACGTACAAACTTTGCACGCTCATACGACTCATTGCTCCGAACTGTGGCATATCATCCACATAATAGCCGCAGGTCAGAAGAGTGCCGGTTCTACGAGTGCGAACAACGCAATGTCAGAACATCCCAGGCACATGCACAACCCCTGCCACGTGGAACTGTACCGTGACCGAATGCTGCATTTGTTGGAGGCACTGCCACTGGCAGTGTTGCGCATCAGTTACCGTCTGAGCTTCCGTCTTGCGTACAACACCTGCGTCCAGCCCTGGTTCCACTGCCGATCATGCATATTCAAGTGGCCCATGTATGTCTGCCTATCCAACACAACGGTAGCTGAACTGGATTATGACATGTGTGTGCGCCCCCTGTTGGACCACGACCAGGAGTGTAACCGTGATACCGTTCATGGGATGCCTTGGAATTGGGCATATGTGCTGGCAGTTGGGCATGTGAGATCGCACAATTCCTCGTGTGCAGTGACCACATCGAAGCGTTCCCCTATTGGGCTGTGTTGCGGATTGGTGAAACGGCGTGGACGGAGCACATCTGTCTGGACCAGCTAATGGATTGGCTCGCCCCCCTGTTCGTTGAAATCGACAATGACGTACTCTTGGAACTGATTGCCCATGAAGCTGCGCTCGCTTTCATGGACAAGTAACTATGTTCCTGCAGCCACAAAAGATTGTAACCCATGGCACAGTTCCCAACACCCTTTTGCATCTTGGGGAAATGGACACATATCCCACCATGACAGTGGACATGTCTGCATTCGCCTGGACTCAGAATGCATGTGCGTGCAGGACTGCGGGTTGACACACACCTGTGCAAGGTGAGTGGACAGCGGCACCTGGCAACGTTCCTCAACCTGACACACCGCTGGAGGGAGAGTACACACATGGCAATGTAGTACTACATGTGACCTTGTTGGACTCCTTCACCTGCTCACTGTCAGCAGAGCAGGCAGTCAGCGCTGTCCGGTGGTACAGGACTATGCAGATCCCATGGGCTGTGAGTGGTGTCCCCTGACACGGTGCAATGAGCATTCGCCAAACACCACATGACTCGCCCAGCAAGGCAGGGTGGGCTGAGACCGTCGGCATCCGTCATGGTTGGTGTTCATTTGTGCCTCCCAATGTCTTGCACCTCTACATGTTCCTTGGCTGCCTGTCAGTGTATGATGCATTGGTCTGCATGTTGTGGCACTTGTCTTGCCCGTACTGACATGCACATGCTAATAAAGTCTACGCAGCTTCATTAGTGTTCAACTGTGATGAGTGTTGATTTGCATGCCAAATCGTGTGCCCCAATGAGCATTGTACGTACACAGGGAGGGACTGACTGACGGATTTCACTTAGGGGTGAGTCCCTATTGCCAGCTCCAACTCTGTGAGCCAGACATTGTTTTTGGGAGAGTTGGTGGTTGAACTGTGCGCTTACGTGTCTTCAGCAATGTGAGTATGGTGTCCAACTTCTTGCCATGTGGACCAATGTGTTCCATCAAACCAGGCTGTGTCTACACAGTTGAGTGTGTGTAGGTATGCGAAGAGATGTTCTGTTGTCACATGTGATGTGGGACACTACTTTAGGCCTCCTACCGACTCTGACATATTTACACACAGCCCTATTTAAGACATGGACGTGGGGCTACGTTGGGGGGTTGCGAGATTGTTGTTCATGATCAATGAGGCCGCAGCTAGTTCACACCTCCACAGTCATGTAATTGGCCATGTGTGTCACGGTCAAACATGCGCATTGATGTCATTTCCCAGGGTGTACCTTTTTGTGCAATCAATGTCCCTACAGTCATCCATACAGTCATACTTGATTGGACATAGACATGACACATCTGTGTGATTAGGAATGTTTTATTCACATCCTGTGGAGTGTCGGAGCTGGAGCAGTACATGGCCATGCACACCCCACATTACATGGTTGCCCAGTGGCGGGCCAAACAGAGTCCTTTAGGGGATGACAAGTTATTCGGTAGAGGACGAGTTGAGTCCGCAGCCTGTTTGCTGTGTCATTGGTAACCAGAGCAGATATGGCAGTCCATGTCGGGGTCCAGGTGGATGTCGCAGAGTGTTTCGGGTGACAGTGGAAGGTGTAGTACCAGGGCATGATGGAGAGGGCTGTACCAAGCAGGAACAGGCCATATGGCGGGGGATGAATGCTACAACCTCCTTTTTGACACAGAGTCATTACCATCCACATCTTCGTCCTCTGATACGTCTTCTGTGTCAGGTGTGCCAGGTGTGTGTGGTGGTGTTATGGCTGCATCACTGTGTGCCACGTACTCATCAGGGGGCGGAGGTGGTATGGCTGCATCACTGTGTGCCACTGACACATCAGGGTGCGGAGATGTGTGTGTCGAAGTTCCTGCAGCAGTCATCTGGGACAGGCTCTGTGGCAGCAATGGCAAGATGAGGATCTGCAGGGCATGGTAGATCCCAGCTACATCTCGCTGGTGTTCAGCCGTGGCAGCCATCCTTCGTGCCTGCATCCGTTCCATGTTCTCCATTGTCCTCCGCATCTGTGCCAACTCTGTGCTGTCGTCGCTGGAGCCTCTCTGCCTAGACAGTTCTTGTATTCGAGTAATGGATCCAGCGAGGTCAGCCAGTTGTAGGGTATGGAGCGGACTGTGGGTGTCCGTTAGGGACTGTAAGTGGTCCCTGATGGGACTGAGACACCCACGTATGGCATCTAGTTTGGCTGCCATGAGGTCAAAACCCACCCTCACCTGTTCAGCCAGCCCCCACTGGCAGTCTGACACACGGCGTTGGAATGTCATGTGTTCTTCGGTGAGGTGCTGGGAGCCAGCTGTGGTGGTGGGTGCTTCCTGCTGTGTGGTCTATGCAGGGGGTGGGATCACCTTGATGCAGCTGGGCTGCCCTACTCCTGGAGGTGGGGTGCAGAGGCTGTCCACGAGCCATTGGAGGGTGTCGGAGCAGATGGCCAGGGGTTCCTCCTCCTCATCACTGAAGAGATGTCTGGTCTGCTCTGCAGGAGGTGTTGATTGTCCCTCTGCAATGTGAAGGGGAGATGCAGGTTAACAGTGTGTTCCATGTATGTGCACGCATTGTACATGTTTACATACTGACTGCATGACAATGTACATTGTGACTGTTTTGGAGGAGCAGGGTATTTGATGGGGACAGTGGACATTCCGACTACATGACGGATGTGAGGTTGTACTTGTACATTATCATCTGACAGTTTCCTGCTATGCCTGATGTGATTGGCCATTTTCTACGCACGTGTGGCACCAGTTGTGTCCTCTGTTCTGTGGTGTAGGTGTGGCACGTTGTACCACATTGTGGTCAATGTTGATGTGCTGTGATTGCTATGTGTGTGTGCTGCATTGTGGGAGATTCGCCCCTGCAGCTCTGATTTAGCGGCCCCTTATCCCTTTGAGGCGGTGTGCCTTTGACTTGTGTGCTTTTACGGTGCTGAGATGTTGGCGACTTGGGTAATTTGTGCTCCTGTACGGATTTTGTACCCTTGTGCATTGTTTGTCTGCAGATGTGTTGTTGACGTCAGGGGTTGTATGTGCACGTGGATGTGTCAGAGTGTGACCTGCTCCTTTGGGGATGTTATCCACACTGGGCCACCTCAGTGTCGTGGCATGCTCCATGTCATGTATTTTGACTGCAGCCATGCTAGTGGTCATGCAGTGTCACTTGCATTGTCAGTGTGGCTCACAGAGCCGCTGTTTTGCTGGGTTCAGCACATGTGCATGGGTAGGTTGTGGGATTGGTGAGGGGGGGGCCATTTGTGCACATGGTGGACGGGGCCCTACTTGGTGTTTCTGTGTGTGCTGCAGTGTGCCAAGGCCATCAGGGACAGGTTCCACAGTCATTGTGGGTGTGCAGTGTGCTATTCTTGATTGTGCATGTGTGCCATTGTGCCCGTCTCCCCCCGTCCCACCAGTCCCTGGTGGTTACTCACCCTGTTGCTGTTGGGTCAGGTCATTTCGGGCAGTGTCCGGACCCCCAACTCCTTGCACCGTCTCTGCACTGATGACTGTGGCCACCACTTCCTCCAGCTCATCCAGCTCCTCCTGTGGCGCAGGACTCCCACCTCCAGTGGCCGTTGCTGCCTTCAGGTTGGCAGCGAGTTTCTGCTTGGTTTGGCTTTTGACGTCATGCCAGTGCCTCTTGACCTCCTCCATTGACCTCCTCGACACTCTGACTGCATTCACGTTGTTCAGGATGGACTGCCATATTTCCGTTTGTGTTGCCGATTACACAGTGGAGGTGACGTACAGTTGTTGGTAGTGTTCGGTCACCTCCGTGACGATGATCCGATTTTCCTGCGGAGTGAACCCCGTCTTCCTCTTCCTCTTCTCTTTGCCCTTCTCCGGCCCCGGGGTTCCTGGCTGGTCGTCTGTGTGGCTTGTGGGGTTCGCGTTGTCCTCTGCACTGGGTCCGGGTGCGTCCATGGTGCTACGCAGTTGCATTTATTTGTCTTTTTTTTCTCTGGTTTTATAGTGCATTCTCACGCATGGCGCGTGGGAATCGCCGGCCTGTCGCTGGTTTTCGCTGATTTTTGTATCGCCATTGGGGTCATCGCAACTTTTTTCGCGTTGGGGTTTCGCATTTTTTCGGCGTCACGTTGATTTTAACGCAGGCATTTGTCGCGTTATCGTGAGGCTATCACATGGTGCCGCCGGGTTGTGAATGCTGCGTTAAAACGGTGTTATTTTCCCGCGATGGACTGCGATGTGTGAAGTTGCGTTAAGCGATTTTGGCGATAGTTAACACGCGTTCTTGAGAATATCCCCCTAAGTTATTTAGCTCGCCAAGTTTTGGTGTCTATACCAGCGGCAAATACGGCCAATGTGTTCAGAAGGTCAACTTGTAGATCCATTTTGTTCAAATGGTAATTTATAGTATCCATCGTAGACTTAAGGCTTTTGAAAAGTAAATCACAAGCAATGGGAACGTGGGTGACAGGATCATTACTTGCGTCCTTTAAAGATAGAGCGTATGCAGGAGGTGAAAGAACGGTGTTTACCATGAGTGCCCTACCAAAATGCTGCTCCATCTCATACTCAGATGCCTGTGACCACTAGAATAATGGTTATTGAGAGACATATGCCGGGGACGTGGCGGAACTGAACACAGGGCTACGAATGATATTACAATTTGACTAGGCTGCCCCACTATTTCAGTGACAGAAGGGGACTTCCTGTTATCTGACACCAATATTTCTGATACCCCTGGTGGACAACTGCAGGGAATAATTTGATTTAAAAAAATGGAGATAATTGTTCAACAGGAGAGGAGGCTGGGCCTTTTGTAGACTAGTTTCTCGCATAAACAGTGACCAGTTTGCCTGATGTTGTTGGACATGATTTATTGTTGGAAACACAGGCTAACCCTTTTGGGGAGTGTTTCACACGGCAAGCAGTATCCAAATTGCCAGGTGATGTTAAAGACATAGGGGGATATTCTCAAGAACGTGCGATAAACATCGCCAAAATAGGTTAACGCAAGTTTTCATATCGCCGTCTATCGCGGGAAAATAACTCCGTGTTAACGTCGTATTCTCAACATGGCGGTAACATGCGATAGTCTCCCGATAATGCGTCAAATGTCCGCGATAACATTACTGGGGCGGCGATGAAAATCCAAACCCGAACGCGAAAAAAGTTGCAATGGGCCTAACCGCGATAAGACAATCAGCGAAAAGCAGAACCAGGCCTGCAAATCACACACGTCAGGCGGGAAAAATCACTACAAAAGCAGAAGAAAAAAAAACACAAACAAAAAACAAACTACAGCGAAGCACAATGGAGGCAGCCGGAGCAGGTACAGAGGACGGCCAGAACCCCACAAGCCCCCCAGAGGAGCAACCTGGGACCTCGGGGACAGGGACGGGCAAGGACAAAAAGAAGAGGAAGACGCGGTTCAGTCTGCAGGAAAACAGGATCCTGATCACGGAGGTGATAGAACACCATCAACAACTGTTCGTCACCTCCACTGTGTCATTGGCAACAAAAAATGCAACAAGGCAGTCCATCCTGGACAAGGTGAATGCAGTCGGAGTGCTGAGGAGGACAATGGAAGAGCTCAAGAGGTGCTGGAATGATGTGAAGCGCAAGACCAAGCAGAAACTCGGCAACAACCAGAAGGCAGCAATGCAGACTGGAGGTGGGAGTCCAGTGCCACAGGAGGAGCTGGATGAGATGGAGGAAATGGTGTCCACAGTCATCAGTGTGGAGACGGTGGCAGGAGTTGGGGCACCGGACACTGCTCAACATGACCTGACACAACAGCAACAGGGTGAGTAATGCCCAGGGACTGGGGGGACGGGGGGAGATGGGCACAATGTCACACATGCACAATTAAGTATAGCACACTGCACAACCAAAATGACTCTGGATCATGTCCCTGATCCCCTTGGCACACTGCAGCACACCTAGAAACAGCAAGTAGGCCCTCGTCGACTATGTGCCCAGAGGGGACCCTACCCACACATCACCAATCTCACAACCAACCCATGCACATGTGCCAAACCCAGCAAAGCGGCATGTCTGTGAGCCACACTGACAATGCAAGTGACACTGCATGACGAATAGCATGGCTGCAGTCAATATATCATGACATGTTGCACGCCACGACACTGAGGTGGCTGAGTGTGGACCACATCCGTAAAGGAGCAGGTCACACTCTGACACATCCACGTGCACAAACAATCCTTGACGTCAACAACACATCTGCGGACAAACCATGCCCCAGAGTCCCAACTCCCACCAAGAGCCCAATTTACCTAAGAATGCAACATCTCAGCACTGTATAAGCACAGAAGTCAAAGGCACACCGCCTGAAAGGGATAAGGGCCAGCCAAACTAGAGCTGCAGGGGTGACTCTCCCAAAATGCAGCACACACACATAACATTCAGAGCACATCAACATTGACAACAATGTGGTATAAACTGCAACATGTTCACAACAGAACAGAGGACACAACTGGTGCCGCTTGTGTGTAGAAACTGGTCAATCACATTTGGTATAGCAGGGAAATGTGAGATGATAATGTACAAGTACAAACACACATCCGTGATGCTGTCGAAATGTCCACTGTCCCGCATCAAATAGGCAGCTCCTCCCAAACAGTCACAATGTACATTGTCATGCAGTTTGTATGTAAACTTGTACAATGCGTCAACATACATGTGAACACAATGTTAAACTGCATCTCCCCTTCACATTGCAGAGGGAGAACCAACACCTCCTGCAGAGCAGACCCAACAGCTCTTCACTGATGACGAAGAGGACCTCCACACCTTCGACACCGACGCCCTCCAAGAGTTCATGGACAGCTACAGCACCACACCTCCAGGAGCAGGGCAGCCCAGCTGCATCGAGGAGACCCCACCCCCTGCACAGACCACACAGCAGGAAGCACCCACCACCACGGCTGACTCCCAGGACCCCCACAAACAACACATGGCCTTCCAACGCCATGTGTTAGAGGTCCAGGAGAAGATGGCTGATCAGGTGCGGGTGGGGTTCGACCTCATGGCAGCCAAACTTGATGCCATACATGGGTGTCTGAGTACCATCAGGGACCACTTACAGTCCCTAACGGACACCCACAGTCCGCTCCATGCTCTCCAACGATCCATGGCTGACATCGCTTGAGTCATGATACTGAGACAAGAACAACTGTCCAGTCAGAGTGGCTCCAGCGATGTCAGCGGGGAGTTGGGACACATGGGGGGGCTCATGGAGAACATGGAGCGGATGACGGCGGAAAGAATGACTGCCATGGCTGCACACCAGCGAGATGTGGCTGGGACCTTCCATGCCCTGCAGCACATCGTCATGGCATTGCTGCCTCAAGGCCTTGCGCAGATGAATGCTGCTGCGGAGTATTGCGGAGGGACCCACCATATTCCGACGCCTACGCCGAACTATACATCTAAATAATTCTGAGATAAGTGCGACAGAGTCATTAAAACCAGAAGATATTACCATCTACTTGTCAAAACGACAGCACTACAAACCAAGGTTTCAGTGATTGACACATGCTCTACCAAATACGCTACAGCAACTTTTATCTACTTATCTACCTCCGCGGATGCCAATTTCTATATATATAGAAACAGCTCAATCCGAGTTTGCGCCAGAGTCCACAGGGTCATTCCTTCCAGTAAAAAAAGAGAGCCCTCCGCCTTTATAACAGTGGACCTTAGCAGTACTAAGAGCTGCGAGGAATCTTTGAGCCTTATTTACTTAATCAACAGGAGAACGTTTTCATATAGGCTCGCCAATACTCGTAAAGAACACATCAAAGGATAGAGACCCTTCCAATTCTCCTTACCTGACCTAAGATTGGCTACCCCTTTTGACAACTCATGAATTTACAGTGATTACTAGGACGGAGTCTTGATGAAGGCTATGCCGAAACGCGCATAGTGTGCCAACAATCCGCCAGTTTCTGCACATCAAGTTCCTACGGTCTGAAATGTCAATTGACCCCCCTAAAAAAATGATTTAAACTGAAATAATTTAAATGCATTGTGATTGTTAGACCAACATCTACACTGTCCTAATTGTGTATCAAAAAATGTATATAATCACTGAAATATTGTTATGATGATTTTAATGTAAAAGATATATGTATTTATTTACACATGTATCCACATGTATTCCTACTAAATGAGCCCTATATACTTTGTGATATAAATAAAAAAATATATAAAAAATATATGAATAAAAAATATGGATGACAATGACAATCAGTCATATGAAAAAAAAGTGTGATTGTTATTGTTTTTGCTTTGGAACTGGTTTGCCTACATAAGTTGATATCCACCCTACCCAGGTGTGTCTTTTCAAGTTTTTGCTGCTGCTGCTTCTACATCCACATCTCCGCCCCCTGATGTGTCAGTGCCTCACAGTGCGGCAGGCAATCCACCACCACCCACGTGTGAGGCACATGTGACATCAGAGGACGAAGATGCGGGTGAATCAACCTTACTGGTAAGGAGGAGGCAGTAGCATTCATCTCCGCCATATGGCCTGTTTCTGCTTGGTTCTGCCCTTTGCATCATCACCTTCCACTGTCCCCCAATATACTCTACAACACTCACCTTGGACCTCGACATGGACTGCCATTTTCTGTTTGGTTACCAATGACACAGCGATCAGACTGTGGACTGAACTCTTCCTCTTCCGATGTACTTGTCATTCCCTGAAGGACTCTGGCTGGCCCTCCATGGGCCAATAATGTGAAGTGGGGTTTGCATGGCCCTGTACTGCTCCAGCTGCAACACTCCATTGGATGTGAATTAAACATTCAGAATCGCACAGATGTGTCATGCCTTTGATCATTCAAGTATGAGAGTATGGATGAATGTAGGGTCAGTGATTCCCCCTTGCGTCCATGTTGCTCACGTCGTGGGACTTGAGTCACAGGGTGCAACATTGCTGATTGCGGTCCGGGTGGCGTAGACACTACAACAGAGACACAAGCATCAGTTACTTCCATGTCCAGCCCAGAACTGAAGCACGCCCAGAGCCCCGGGCTCATTGTTCCCACCCCTACGCTGGCCTGCCATACGCCAGGCCAGTCCACTCCGCTTACGCTCAGAGGGAGGGGGACAAAGCTACATGTCCCAGGTCTTCCCTGTAGTGATCTGCTGATCACTGGTCTAGTTGTCAGCATGCCACAGCCACTCAATGAGGGCTGGTTCACACCCACACCACACTCATACAGCACAGGCGTCACAGGACATGTGACCCTGCCAATAAAAGGGGCCTAGCACGTCACATTCCCCACTGCCGGAGATGATATGATGGCGTCCGCACCACGCGACCCAATCATGAAGGATCCATGACTTGTGGCGCACTGAGTTGGTGGCACCCGCTGCTCTGCGGCCGGCACGGGCCTACCGCCACGGGACGATGACTTGCGGTGCACTGAGTTGGTGGCACCTGCTGCACTGCGGCTGGCACAGGCCTACCGCCACAGGATGATGACTTGCGGTGCACTGAGTTGGCGGCACCCGCTGCACTGCGGCCTGCACGGGCCTACCGCCACGTGATGATGACTTGCATTGCACAGGGTCAGTGGCACCCACTGCACTGCGGCTGGCAGGGGCCTACCGCCACGTGACGATGACTTGCATTGCACAGGGTCGGTGGCACCCGCTGCACTGCGGCTGGCAGGGGCCTACCGCCATGTGACGATGACTAGCGTTGCACAGGGTTAGTGGCACCTGAAGAGCTGAGCGGGTGTGCAGCCTGCGATGATGCGTTGGCCTCGATACGGCGTCCAGCGAATCAAGACTCAAATTGAACAGTGTGCCCTGCTGGACCGCAGTGTACGCGCAGGCAGCAGTCAGCACACACATGACTCCATGGTGCGGTGCCGCAGGGTGCGCTGGGGGCCTGTGGCGCGGAATCCAGCGATCGGCTGAGGAGGATGCACCGGCACGTGGTGGGCCCTCTTGGAGACACGCCGGTGGCGGCAGGTGAGCATTGAGGCCTGAGTGCTCAGGGGCGACCAGTCATCGCTGGGCGGAGGACCGGTCTGGGGACCAGGGCTGGGGTGCATCAGGCGCACAGGATCGTGCAGGCACCACTGGCGGCGGACTCGTGGCTGGGTGGGGGGCGCCGCCCTTGCTGACACGACCCTGCATGCGATGATCATGATGTGCGCTGGTTGGTTTGGGACGTAGCCACCTCGTCTCCAGTGTGAATGTGCACGTTGAAGGTGGTCGGCCACGTGTGTGTAGGCCTATGGGCAGGTTGTGGCGGAGACTGAGAAACATCCAGTAGTCACTTTGGTGGTGGATTGGTGACGTGTGCATTCCCACAGTTGTGATTTGGGGAATTGTGGAGTTGAGGTGTGTGGTGTGTTCAGTTGGTACTTGCTGATGGGCAGTGCATTTCCATGGGGGCCATCCTCAAAGCGCTGGTTGGTGGCGGACTTGCAGACATGTGGGGATCATGCACACTGCCTGGGGAGTTTGCGACGACATTGATGGACATGGTGGTCCACTTCTGTATGCCCAGTGATGGCATGCGTGTGGTTGCTGTTGCGGTGATTGTGTGCAGTGTCGGCAGGGGGCACTAGTCATACACGTGTGCTGTGAATTGCCCCCAACACGTGTGTGACGCCAGCTATGGCGTAGTTCCCTTGCGTGGTCTCAAGATGTTCCTGTGCAGTGTGGGGGTGAGTGAGGGGCAGGGGTATTGAGCTGACACACACCGTGATGCTTTCAGGTATGATGAGTCCTGCATGATGTGACCGTAACAGCAGTTCATTCCTACGACGGTTACGGCCACACGTAGTTCTGTTACAGTCTTCTCATGCATGGTTTATAATGCCTGTGAGCATTCCGGTTTGTCCAAGTGCAGTACACTGTACCAGATTAGGCATGTGACTATACGGAAGTTTGACCATTGTCACCATTTCTCCCACAGGTTTCTGAAGACACGTTGCCCTGTTGAAGTTCCCCGTTGGGAATGGAACGTGTTGGCTGAGCTTTTCATTTTGTTTGTTTGTGTATTTGTAATAAAGTTCTATTTTTACACTACTGTTGACTTCTGGACTTCATGACCTGGCGCACCCACATTTCGGTTACTACGATCTTGGGCATGGGGCACGGAGGCGTCTAGCACGGCTGGCGTTGGGGTTGGTTGCGCAGGTGCAGTACGAATTGGAACTATTGTGTGGTGCGGATACAGGGGCCCGCCGTTGCTTTTGTGGACATGCATCCATGACATATGTGAGGGAGTTTGATGGGGCTGGCTGTGAGACTCCTCCAACTCCGGCAGTTGTTGGTTGGAAGGTACCAGGGGCCAACAGGTGCAGCACAGCCAGCAGCTTTGTCTGCGGGGGGATGTGGGTTGTCCGCTGTGTTGGTACCGTCAGCCTGTGGGCAATGTGGGTCAGGATGCGGTGGATGGTTGTCCTTTTGAGCCTGTGTTGGCCAATGGCTTCCTCTGGTGTTGAGTCTCTGGGGCTGTTGCATTTTAGGGTCGTCCGCTGTCCTGCACTGCCTAGGTGGTAATCCGGGGGGAGTGGTCCGGGGGGGCCTGGGAGTGGTGGCGGTGGGTGTTGTGGCCCTCTTGCTTCTCCGAGTTGCATGATCAATGGCTCCATGGCATCTATTGGTATTCAGATGTGGTGCTGGGCTGGGCTCACTTTCATACTGCAGGTAGTCGTCCTGCTTAACACCAGCAAAAGGCAGGTGTTAAATCCCTGCTGCTAACGCGCCTTATCACCTGTTCTTGGTTCGCATCGCAGATCTGGCTGGTCATTGAGAATCTCGCGAAGTGGTGTTTTCGTGTGTTTTTGCACGGGAACGCCTACTCTGCATATCAGTAGCATTAGTTGTCGCACTCATCCGTGGCAATGTTTTTTGCGGCACCTATCGCTGGTAAACTGGCGATATCGGCAGTTTGCACCAGCTTGAGAATAGGGCGATAAGTCTATCGCCACTTTTGCGGCGCTAAAGTGCAGATAAATCGGCGATAAGTCCTTGAGAATATGCCCCATAGAAGTCTTTGTAAGAGGCATTAGAATGGTGATTAGGCTTGATGTCTCCAATGGCAAATGGCTCACTGTTTGCACCAGAACTTCACACTTTGAACTTGAGTTCAGGTGTAACAGAGGATTTGATGCTTGTACAAAGAGTGGATTTTACGGCTCCTAGGTCCTTAAGGAGTGAGGATTTAAAAGCATCCGTTGAACTTTTTTTCAAACATCTTAACTATGGGAGAAATGAGGTACTGAGGGGGATATGTACAAGGAAGTGGAGGAGAGAGGCATTAGCCTTCCTGGCTTAACGCCTCTCTCCTCCAGTTCTGAAACACAAGGCTGCACCATATTTACAAGAATGTAGTGCAGCCTTGCATTTCCCCCTGCGATGGCGCTAAGTTTAGCAACTTAGCGCCAACACAGGCACCCTTGCACCAGAGTGCAAGGGTGTCTGCGTGCAGGGGAGGATTGTTTATGTGTAGGAAGGTGTCCCTTCCTGCACATAAACTATCCTAGAAATGCCATTTTGTAACTTTCATGTGTGCTGCTTCCTGCAGCACACATGAAAGTCACAAAATGGCATTTTTAAAAAAAAGTTTGTTTAGGGACACCTTCCTGTGCATAAACAAACAATGGCATTTTGCAAGGCAGCACACATGGAAAAAGCAAAAACGAGAAGAAATAATGCATTTCTCCTCATTTCGCCATCTTAAGACCAGTTTTTCCCTGGTCTTAATTTTGGCGCTGCCTCCTATGTACGCCACCCATGTACATAGGGGGCAGCGTCAAAATAAATAAGTGTTGCGGTGGAACGCCCACCGCAACACCCACTGCCCACCCCTTTCACACTAACCATAGCGTGAAAGGGGGCCTTATGTACAAGGCAGCGTTAAGCCACATTAAGTGGCTTAGGCTGTCTTGTACATAAGGCACAGCCCCTATCGCCACCACAATGTCACTATTGGTGACGTTGTGGTGGCGATAGGGGCTTGTACATATGCCCCTGAGTGTCCTGAGACCATTCACTTTTGATGGGGGCAGTTGATGTTTTCGTCCTCTGTGTAAAATTAATTTAGGTGAGGCTCTAGTTTTTCCTGATCTCATGGTTTAACTATTAATGTCAGAGGCGGTAGAAAAGCCCTCAAGGTGGCAAGGGAATGTACAATTAGTGGAAACAGCATTGAGGAGGGGGCAGGAATGACGTACCTGTTTATGTATCCGCAAGCCATCCTTTTCACTTAGCCTGGTCGGCAATGAAGGTTGGAGTGACTAGTGTGCACCTTGTGCTGCCTGGCCTGGGTTGATACTTAGCCTCCTTTGAACTCGTCTTATGCAACAATATCACTACTCAGCAAAATGTCAGACATTATGAGAGTAGAATCTGGCATTCTGTGCCAGCAAAATTTTACAGGCACTATTTGTGCGCTCACCCAATAATTGCTTTTAAAGGTGCAGAGTTCCTGCTTGTCAAACACTGACTCACAAGATCCGATGTGACCTTGAGGTGGCAATCAATGAAGTTCCTGGCAAGGGGGAGGGTCTGCCAGTGGCGGCAAGATCCAGAAAAAGATCCAGGGAAGCAGGGCCTGCTGACCTCCGCTTTTGCTTACAGCACACGTGCTTCCTCCCCCACCTCAGAGCCTCAGTGCAGCTCTAGCGGCTCCCTGACTTCGGATTGCAGCACCATGGCACTCCAAGTGTCAGGGATCACCTTGCAAAACTCCAAGTGTCAGGAAAGTCATGGGGGAAATCCAACCGATGTGGAAGATGGTGGGGTCAGGGGGTGGGGGACAAACATCGTGGGCAAGCTGCACTGGAACCTTGTCCAGCCTTTTCCACTCTCCTCAGTTTCAACCCTCCGGACACAGCGTTTGCGCTGCTGCCACACCACACCTCAACCCGCCCCTTCTCTCTTCCTCCGCTCTGCCTTTCCTCATCCCCACCGGTTCCCTCCTCCCGGGTGCTTGTGAAAATGCCCGGACAAACCAGGACAAGAGCGTGACCAGGCGGAAGCAAGAGAGGTGGCAAGCAACGACGTGTAGGAGCGAGAACCCGCACAGCACACAACCACGGAGGGAGCAGGCAGAATCTGGCAGGGTCTAGCATCAGTCGTCAGCATCAGTGTGGGATAAATATAAATAATTTAATAAATCTAATATTATCTGACATAAATTTAGAACACACAATCATTTCTTTATCACATTTACATTTAGAATTGTTAATAATTTATTAAGATTAATTTTATTAAAATGAAAACATAATCAAATTGTTAGACCTGGGATCCTTAGAGTGGTCTTCCCCCAGACCTTTTGCCTTTTGCCTCCTGTTTTTGCTGATTCTTTTGTTGACCTTAGGACTCTGAGCACTTTACCACAGCTAATCAGTGCTAAAGTGCATGTGCTTCTTCCCTAAACATGTGTAATTTGTGTATACATTATTGGCATATTTAATTTACTTGTACACCCCGTGTAAAGTGCTATACCATATACCCAGGGCCTGTAAGTTAAATGCTACAAGTGGGCTGCAGCACTGATTTTGCCACCCACAGAAGTAGCCTTTCTAAACTGTCCCAGGCCTGCCACTGCAGCGCCTGTGTGTGCAGTTTACTGCCACTTCATCTTGGCATTTAAAACTACTTGCCAAGCCTTAAACTCCCCTTATATTACATGTAAGCCACCCCTAAGGTAGGCCCTAGTTAACCCTAAGAGAAGGGTGCTATGTAAGTAAAAGGTAGGATATGTACTGTGATGCTTTACATGTCCTGGTAGTGACAAAAAGCTACTGTTATATTCCATATCGGTACCTCAATATAGGCTTAGGTAACATTGTAACCTTTCACCTATACCTTCCCCTACATTACACACATAACGGTTCTTGGGGCCTGACCTTTTACCTAGAAATGACAATGCACACAGAATGCGGGATTTTCCCTGGTAAAAGCCTCATACATTAGGCATTAGGATTCTTGGAAACTCAGCAGGACTACCATCTCCTGTATGTTCAACATATGCACCAAAGCACACCAAAACATTGTCACTTTTATCCCAAATCGGTAATTCAGCGAAGAGGAAAAATGAAGTTCCGTTGGCAATTCCAATTAATGATCCACAGAAGATGATGTAGCAGGTCATATTATTTTATTCCAGTCATAGACACAAGCACGGCAGCTGACGCGCGTTTCGTCCTCCTGGACTTTCTCAAGGCTTCTCTCAATAACCAACAAGGCAGTCCTTCTTAATATGTTGCGTAAGCGGTTCGTAAGAAAAGTGACTCGCAGAATAAATATTGTTTGTAAATCTCTTGATTCATAAGCCAAGTGTTCTTTAATGCGGGGTAACCTTAATACCATTAGTTCAAATCAAAGCGTTGTTCAGGATTCCAATGACCAAATATTATCCACACAACGACTTTATTCATAAACATAACGCTCGAACCACGAGGCTGTTCGGGCGTCCGGGTGAGGCTCTGGAGTTCAACAAACATACACTGACTCATCATGGTTCGAGCGTTATGTTTATGAATAAAGTCGAAGCAATTAGCAACAATGGGGGTTATATGGTCACGCTGGGCCAGGGCAAAGTCAACAGTTCACACCGACCACGATGGAGCACAGGCTGGGGACCAGAGCCATGAAGGCCCAGTTAACAGAGTACCTTGATCCTGGTGGCAACAGTGAGATGCGGGGTGCAGATGAGCGATGCATCTAGTTTCTTCACGCAGTGACGGCAATACATTTGGTCCATTGAGCAAAGTGCCGGTTCCGAGTGCGGTGGTTCTGAAGATGATGAGCCTGGTTAATCCATGCTGGAGGGGCGATTTTTCGATCTTCTCTACGCAGTGGCGGTGATCCGTTGGTTCTGAAGGGGTGGTTCCAGATGCGCTCGGCAATTCTGAGTGCAAAGCGCCGATTCTACTCCGGCAACAGGTAGATGCGCAGGTTTTGCTACATGCAGACTGGAGATGCGTCTATTTCTCTGATGCAAGTATCTGGGTCCATTTCCAGTGAACCAGGCACAGGAGCAGAGGTAGAGACTTTGATAGCCCTGAGTCTCAAGCAACAGGAGATAAGCCAACAAGCCCTTGGAGATCACTTTAGGTTGCAAGGCAGAGTCAAGCTCTCCATCAGCAGGGTCAGCGATCAACAGGCAGCAGGACAGTACATCAGAAAATCAGGTCTTCTGGATCAGCAGTCCAGTTGAGTGTCAGTCTTGATGCAGCACAGCAGTTCTAACAGAGTTCAGTTACAGGTCCAGAAGTGTCTGATTTGGTGGGGTCATAGACCCATTACCTATACCCAGTTGAGCCTTTGAAGTGAGGGTGACTTCAAAGAAGGCTCTTTGGCGTGTACAGAATCCATTTCTTTCCAGCCCTGGCTCCAGACTAGGTATAGGGGGTAATCAGCCCTTTGTGTGGGGACAGGACCATGCCTATTCAGGTGTAAGTGTCAGCTCCTCTCTCCTTTTCTGCCCAGGAAGAGCCATCAGAATGCAGATGAATACTCAGACACACCTAACCTTTCTGTGTTTGTGGCTGTCTAGAGGGAATGCACAAAGTGAAGCTGTCACCCACCCCAGATGTGTATTGAAGACAGGCTGCAGGCCCACAGAGCTGTAAGAGCAGACAAATGTCCACTTCCTAAAAGTGGCGTTTCTAAAATAGTAATGTTAATTTCAACTTTACCAGTAAAGAAGATTCATCATTACCATCCCAAAGACATAAAACATGACACAGCTACTCCTTTTTAATCAGGAATAACAGCGTGAAAGTTTATTGAGGAATTCCCTATGTTAACCTATGAAACGACTAGGCCTCACAGTAGTGAAAAATTAATTTAGCTGTTTGTCACTACCAGGATATGCAAAACTTAGAAGTACATGTCCTACCTTTTACCTACACATCACCCTGTCTTATAGACTACCTAGGGTCTACCGTAGGGCTGACTTATGTATAATAAAAAGGGGGATTTAGGGCTTGGCAAAGGGTGTTAAATACCAAGTCAAAGTGGCACTGAAACTGCACAAACAGGCTCCTCAGTGGAATGTCTGAGACCGGTTTGAAAGGCTACTTGTGCGCGAGGCACAATCAGTGCGGCAGGCCCAGTAGTAGCATTTAATTTACAGGCCCTGGTTATCTGGTATACCACTGTACAAGGGACTTACCAGTTAATCAAATATGTCAGTTAGGCATACACCAATGTTTGGAATTCGTTCCTACACCAAGGGGGTCATTCCGATGACGGGCGGATCGCCACCGCCCGTATGGCGATGGCAATTTGCCCGCCATTTCACACCGCCCGCATGCCATATCCCCCCGCCATATTACGATGGCTGGGGGGTCCGCCGCTTTTCCGCCGGTCGACCGGGCGGAAAACATACATTATATGGCGGCGGTGTCTGCAAGACACCGCCGTCCATATTATGATGATCGCGGAGTGCAGCCTTTCCATGGCGGCGTTGCCGCCATTGAAAGGCATACGGTCTTTGCTGTTGGGGGCCCGTAGCGGGCCCCCAGGATGTTGGGGGTTGGGGGTTGCACATAGGGGATACCTATGGTACCCCCCTGCATTGGCATGGACAAGGTGGCAGGCACCGCGCAGTGCCTGTCACCTTGTGCATGTGAATTCCCAACGTGCATTCCCAGCATTGTGGCGGGCGGTGCTGTGAACACCGCCCGCCACAATGTTGGGAATAGGGGATGCCACCGCCACCGTGGTGGTGGCATCCTAATACTCACGGCGGGACCGCCGCTCCTATGGCGGACGGTCCCATTCACCGTTACGGTGGCGGGCAGACTTTGTCCGCCCGTCATCGTAATAACCCCCCTAGTTTGGACAAATTCAAACTAAGTTGCAAGTTGAATGAATTCATTCGCAAAATCAAACTACAAGTGTTCTTTGAGAACAAACCAAGAATGGACGCCCACAGTGGTGATACAGGCCTACATCGGAAGTCTAACTTCACCCCTCCATCAGCCAATCTACCAGTGGAACTCCTAGACTTTGAGAAGGCAATTCTGAAGGAAGTAGGTGAAATCGACCCCAGGACCATAAGAGTCTTTCCACAACACCAGCAAAAACGAACAAGAAGCCATCCAACAATTGGCAAACGACAAGAGAATAATGATAAAACCAGCAGACAAAGGAGGAGCTATCGTACTTCAAACCACAGAGGCCTACCGCAAGGAATGCATGAGACTCCTGGCAGATGAAAGGAACTACCTCCGGATCAGAGATCACCCAACGGAACGCCTACGGGTAGGGATTGCAAGTATGGTGGAAGAGGCCACAGCACACGACTGGATCACCAAGAAAGAAGGGGATTTTTAGGCAAATACCCACCCCGTAACCCCGTACTTCTATACCATACCCAAGATACACAAGTAATTGGAAGACCCGCCTGGACGACCCTTCGTTTCTGGCATAGGGTCCATACTGGAACCACTCTCCAAATTTGCAGATGCTTTTCTACGCTCCCTGATACAAGGAACAAGTACGTACCTACACCAAGGCGGTACTCTGTCTCCTTCAAGATCTACAATTTGACTCGACTACTAGCATCCTCATTGGGTTGGATGTGGAGAGTCTTTATACCAGCTTACCCCACAAAGAGACCCTTGACATCATTGAAGAGGTCCTATATGAAGAGGAATGGACCTATCATACACCCAGACACTTGGTTTTAGAGTGCTCCAAGTGTTCCCTGACTGAAAATTTCTTCCGTTTTTAGGATATCCTGTTTCGACAACAGCACGGGACCAGTATGGGCAGTACCTTTGCCCCGAGTGTGGCGGGATTATATGTGCACCATCTTGAAAAGCATAAAATCCTGTGTAATACCAACCCACACCGCCAACATATTCAACTATGGAAAAGATACATCGATGATGTTCTGTTGATTTGGGAAGGTGACGAGTCCAAAGCTAATGAGTTCATTCACTGGCTGAACCATCAGGACCCCTTCCTAAAATTCACGCATACCATGAGTAGATCACAACTGGTAGTTCTGTATCTGAACATCTATGCAGTAGAGGGCGCATTGAGGACCACCACACATGAGAAACCCACTGCAAAAAACTGCTCACTCCTGTATGACAGCTTCCATCCCAGACATCTGAAGGAGAACCTCCCTTTTGGACAGTTTCTCATGCTTAGAAGAAACTGCTCTGAGACAAGAGACTTCAGAGCACAAGCAAAAGGGTTATCTGAAAAACTTCTCACAAGGAAATACCCGAGAATCCTGATATCCAAAGCCAAGAAGAGAGCTGAAAACAACCATAGAGAGGCGCTTCTTTAGACATATAAAAAACAGGACACAGAAAAAGAAAAAAGACCTATATGTAACACAACCTTCAATATAGCGTCCGACCGTGTCACTAAAATAGTCAAAAAACACTGGCGTACCCTCAACAGTGGTACACTCAACATTCCTACACCCATGTTCTCGCACAGAAAAGGAAAAAACCTAAGAGACATCTTGGTACACACCCGTCCAAAACCTCAAACGAGAAATGAAAGGATTCAACAAACGCTGAGCACTCCGCTGATGGGCCATCATCCCTGCAGGAATTGTAGCATGTGCCACCTGACCTTGACTACTAAAAAAAGTGACTTTCAACAACAAGATGAGTTGGGAATTATGCAAATTCACTAACTGCAATACCACGGGGGTCATGTACATGATAACATGCACATGTAATGTAACCTGCATTATGTAGGTATGACTAACAGAAAGGTCAGCACCAGAATTTGCGAACACCGCAGCAACATCAGGTGCCACCGGGTCACCACTAAAATGACATCACATTTCACAGAAATGAAACACACTCCGAATGACCTTAAATGGGTAGTGTTAGAACATCTCAAACACATTGACAACTTAGAACACAGATTGTTAGAGAAAGAGCAGCGATGGGTGTATAAACTACACACAGACACTGAAGGATTGAATGAAAATATCCCGTGGGGGCAGTTTGTTAACTGAATCTGCAACGCAACCTCTGCCCTGTTAAGTAGAGTGATTGAGACACTCAACCATACTGAAGTAAAGGCACGATTTGAACGTGATACTTATACCAGCACATTATTGCGCCAACAATACAGGAGTACCATAACTTACTTTCACTCAGGTAGTCAAAAAAAAAAACAAGATGGCCCTACAACAATTCCATGAGCAGCGGCCATTTTGTAAAATGCGCAGTCTAGTTGTGGCATTTTTTACGCAAGAGAGAACCTTGTCTACAACTCTGTGCAGGACACTGTCTAGCCTCGAGCAACCCAGTAGCATGGCAGTCACCTTTTCACAGTTACGATCTCCTTCTAACATGCTATGGTTTTTAGCCATTCCCCCAAGATGGCCCCATCACAATTCCATATGCAGCAACCATTTGGAGAATAGCACAGTCTAGTTGTTACGCCTAGTCTGGACACAAGATAAAATAGCCTACTAATACGCCATAAGCAGGCGGCCGTTTTGTACTAATTCCAGTCTTAGCTCTGAGAGCCTAGTCGGGCGACGGCTGTTTTGAACGGGATTTATCTATTTTTGGCAGTTATGACTATCACCCGACCATGCGGGTGTATAGTCATTCGCCCAAGATGGCCCCTCTCGAATCCCAGGGGCAACGACCATTTTTTAAAAGATACAGTCTAGACTTTCACGTGAACATGACTGAGCACTTCCTGGACTACTTAATGGCCCCCGGGAGACAAACGCGGCAATATGCGGTCTCCAGGGATTCCATTAGGTGATTCTCCGAGAGGTGTGCTTTGACGAAGTAAGTTTCACTAGACCAGTGTGGTCTCCTTCATTTTACTAAGGCACTAAAGAGGTTTCTATTTAATCTTCCTTCTAGGACAAGCCGCGGTACCGGGAGGGAACCTCCCCCGGCCCCTTTTTTCCTTAGGAAATCTAATTACCAATTCTATGTCCCTATTACCATTACAGGGTGTGACTACAAGCCCCTCTATCCCTGCAGTTCATGAGGCAGATTTCTGCCTAAACAAAAGTATGTTACAAATATGGAATACGTTTACTTGTTATATGTTGTTTGTCATGTGGTGTCTTCTTCTTTTTTTCACGAGTGCTTTTTTGTACATAACCACTTTTCCTCACAAGACATCCTGTGTGTAAGATTTCTCCCACAACAGATGATCGTATAAAGTAGATGATAAGTACACCCACTAAATAGGGGTACATTGATCAAGACAAGACGCTGCATGTATTTAGGGTCTGCCAGCTTGGCTGGTAGGCAGACCTTTTTAATTTTCCTTTTGCTTTATTTCCTACAGATACGGCGTGTCAGTGTATAACCGTATGTATTAAGTATTAGGTGTATACACACTAGGTGTGCACCTGATGGTTTCCTATTCACAGGATTCATTAGGAGTGGTACACACGGGGCTGGTCCTTGTGTGGTCCTGAAGAAGAGCTTGTAGGGGACAGCTCGAAACATGTCAACCCAATATTAGGGACACCATACTCATTATAGTTAGGTCTTTCCCTAATATTAACCCCTGATTTTAAAGCATACCGACTAGGAGCAGTAATAAAACATTAGCTCACTAGCTAGGTATTTTTAACTTATTTTTTCCACTCCACATTACTGCACCACACATAATTTCACAACTAAAGTGCTCCTACGTAGTCCGCAAGTCGCAGCACGCCTCAATCCGCAGTGGATTGAGAAGACCCCAATGATGGAGCATGCCACCTAGGGGCAATCCTGGTGGGTGAGGGGACTCTAGAAAAGAATTTTTCTTTCTGGAAAGAGGGTTTTCAATACATGTTCAGTGGAATCCCTGTTCTCCCTATGGTTAGGTTTCTTATTCCGGTATTCTGGATGCTGTGGAACTGCATACACCAATGTTATCATGTTTAGGGGAAAAGCACATGCACTGTAGCACTGGTCAGCAGTGGTAAAGGGCTCATAGTCCTAAGGCCAACAGATAGATGCAGCGAAAGAGGAGGTAAGCAGGCAAAGAGCTTGGGGGATGACCACCCTAAGGCTGACATGTCTAACAACTGCATTACTCACAATATAGTTTGGGTGAAAACTCCTGTTTCTGCCTAAATCGGTGTTAGGAGGTTACCTGTAATGAAGACATAATGTAGAAAATGCAATTATTTTATAAAATTAGGTCACTGTCCTTGCTCTTGTCTTTATTTATTTATTTATTTAGAAAGTTTTATATAGCGCGAACATGACCACCGGGGGTATCAGAGCGCTTTACAGATTATGCAGCACGAAGGGTACAAGCAAACAAAACAGAGTCCGACATTCTCGTGAGGGTACAAGCAAACACAACAGAATCAACAGAGCGACAAATTCACAGTCTAAAATTGAACGACATTCTCGTGAGCCAGGCAGCTGGGCCACAGTCAACGGCTATGGACCCAGCATCAGATGGAGGGGCCAGGCTGAGGCAGAAATTTCTTCATCAGGAGCCCTTTGACTTCTTTTTTGAAGAAGCCCATGGAAGGGTTCACCCTGACTTTGGGGGGAAGGGAGTTCCAGATCCTCAGAGCCATCCCTGAGAAGGCTCGGTTATAGGTCTTTTTTTTCTTGAATTTTTGTGGTTTGAGCAAAAGGGTGCTGGCGCTTCTGGAGGCTCTAGAACCACAAGAGAGCTCCAGTTTTTGAGCGAGGTACAACGGGGTCTTGAAGTGGATGGCTTTGTGAGCCATGCATGCAATTTTTAACTGTATCCGAGCTTCATATGGAAGCCAATTCAGGTCCCGCAAGTCCGAAGAGATGTGGTGGTATTTTTTAGTGCCAGTTAAGAGCCTAGCAGCGGAGTTGAGGGCAGCCCTAAGAGGAGCCGTCTTCACTCTAGGCAAGCCGCAAAGTGTTGCTCTACCATAGTCCAGCTTTGAGATCACTAGTGCTTGTACTGCAACCTTTAAGTCATGAGCAGGGAGAAAGGGTTTGAGTTTCCTACGTATGCTGAGTTGGAAGTTCGCTCCTTTGGTGAGGGAACTCATGTGCTTCTGCATGTTCAGGCTTTTGTCTAGTATAATACCCAGAGAGGATGCTGAATCCACGAGGTGAGGTCTACAGTTAAGAGCAGTCAGCTGATTCAACCATTGTTCCATGACCAGAGATTGTTTGTGGGGTGAGATTAGTAGGAATTCCGTTTTTAGAGCATTTAGCTTCAGGTGATTACGTGTCAACCAGCTTTGTGTTTCCAGGAGGACTGAGTTGAGGGACTGAATGTCTTCGGGGGAGGTGATCTTCAGGTATAGTTGGATATCGTCTGCATACATGTGATAGTGAATGCTGGATGATTTTAGCATTTCTGTCAGAGGCTCCATGAATAGGTTAAAGAGCGTGGGAGACAGTGCTGAACCTTGAGGAACCCCCAGGGTGACCGGTGCAGGATGGGACAGGGATTGGTTCACCTTGAAGCTTTGGGATCTGTTCAGAAGGAACAAAGAGAACCAGTTTAGTACAGGCCCCAACAGCCCCATCCTGTGTTCCAGGAGGTCAGTAAGGTTATTGTGTTTGACAGTATCGAATGCTGACAAAAGGTCAAGAAGGATCAATAGGCACGACTCATTGTGATCCAACATTCTTAGCGCATCATCCACGATGTGTGTTAGCGCCGACTCTGTACTATGACCCGGGCGGAAACCAGATTGGCATTGGTCCAGGAGTTGGAAATGAACGATGTGATTACAAAGTTGGGCGAGCACACATTTCTCCAGGAGCTTTGCCAGGGTGGGGATGTTAGTGATTGGGCGAAAGTTAAGAAGGTCCGTGGGATCAGCAGTTGGTTTCTTTAGGATCGGGGTAAGTTGACCTGATTTAAGGCAATCCGGAATAGCACCTTGCCGAAGTGATGCATTGACGATGGTCGTCCAGAATGTTAGTAAGGAGGATCTCACTTCCGGGAAAAGGTTCGATGGTGGAGGGTCGTTGTAGTGATTGGAAGGTTTCAAAGTCATCAGCATTTTGCGTATAGTGCATTCATCCAAGGTTTGGAACAGGCTCCAAGATGCATTGTTTTTGGGGAGGTAGGGCTGTGAAGGGTCAGTGATATCCAAACCTGAGGGGCGGAGGGTGTTCAGTGGACTGCTCGAGAGGTGATCACGGGCCGAGCGTAATTCAGTCTCGATCTTAATAGTCTTATGAGTGAAGAAATCAACAAATTCTTCACAGTTCGGCAATGTCCCTTGACCCCGTGACGAGAGGTTAGGATGATTGTTAGCTTGGGACTTGATGAGTTCGAACAGTTTTTTTGGACGGTTTCTTGCTTGATCTAGTTGAGTTCTGAAAAAGGTGGTCTTCGAGCTTCTGATGCGTTTATTGTAAATGCTTTGCACGGATCTCAAGTGACAGAGATGTTCAAGGGAGGGATACGATCGCCACTTCCTTTCTGCAAGTCTTAAATTTCTTCTTTCGGAATTAAGAGTATCATTGAACCACGGTTTGGGGAGTTTGGAGGAAATTCTTTTAAGCTGAAGAGGTGCCACAGAGTCAAGTACTCATTTTTAAAATGTATCTAGCATCATGCATTTCAACCAATAAGGAGTGTTTTAGTCTTTCAAAATGATCATTGAATAGGTGAGTAGCAAGGAAAATGTGGCCCCCTGAAATTCCTAGAACAACAGCAATGAAACTACAAAAAACAAATGTTCTACCAGGATTTCAGTTCAAAACAAAAATTCAATACAGTCATGGATTTCGCACTGATTGAAAGAACAAATCAAACTTGTGCTCACAAAAAAAAATACAATTATACATACAAATATGGTGCAGATAATTTATTATTATATTTAAGATCATTCTTGCAAGAGAATAATCCTCATGGTGTATTCAAACGAACAGGTGTCCCAAGTGATGGCACAGTGAAAAGTGAAAATCAGGGAGCCAAAACAAATTAAATGAAAACAGTACAAAACGCCATAAGAATTTACAATATGTACAGATTGCCAAAACCCCTGGATTTCCCGACTGAAACAAATCCAAACACAATGTTGAGAGCATTAGAGTTTGAGTATCCAGCAATGAATTAAATGGATGGACACAAAAGAAGTCGACGTTTCGTCCCTGAATTGAACAAAGCCTCTGGGTCTTCACCAGGACAAACATATGGTAATCTCCTAACTCGACAAATCAAGGGCAAGTTCCAATAAAAGATAAACACACTAACATTTCTTTCTGATACAATATGGATGGGGATGTCACTGAGTACTACAACACTGTCCATGACATGCAACGCATCTCGTCTGTATTCAATCGAAGCTGGCTGGCATCTACTCAATTGAACACAGACGAGACGCATTGCATGTCACGGACGCTGTTGCAGTACGCAGTGACATCCTAATATATTAGGAAATAGCCCAGTTGAGAGCATTGATAAAAGATTGGTACACTGCATAACAAGAATGCTATCATAATTAGACTTCATAAATGAAATTTTGAACTGGCTATGCTTTGCATAAAATAAGATAAAATATCATGAAAAGTACCTCATATTGCCCAATCCACTGAATGAATGGTGATATGAGATCAGGAAGTATGCAAACAATGGAACAGTAAAGAGACTATATATATCAATGGTGATGTCCTTGGTGGGATGAAATGCGTTGGGTGCCAGTAGGTTTGCTACTTTTTATTCTTCTTTTGCAGTAAAAGAGAACTGACATATCACCCTTGAGCGGAGTGCTGCTCGTTTGAACTGACCGGTTTAATGAAAGTATAACAAAATATATTTGTTTCTATAGTCAGATAAGATGTTTTATTTATACATAATTAAAAAATTACAAAATTGAATTACAAAATATGTAAATTATCATTTCTGATCTAACAGAAATTATTCTATTAGGGCATGATCTACATCTAAAAGGTATAATGCGCAGAAATGTTTTTAGTAGAATACACTTTCTCAAAATGATATTACATTAAAAAGCATATGCTGGTGGATTTCATATAATGGCGGATTAGGTATTTGAGTTATTTTCTTCACTGAAATAGCGATGTCATTGCAATTTGTTTTGCAATGCTGCCACAATTCTGAAATTTATGTAAATTAAAAACAGATTCACGCTATCTATCATCATTTTATACTTTGACAAAACTTATTATTGTAGGAGAAAGTTAGCTTAGGAAAGGTCATTCGGTGAGCAGCGTGTCAACAGCAAAACAATATTATTTTCATTAAAGTGGCAGCTCAGTGGCCTCATGAACCCCCAAATCGACGTAGAAGAGGAATGTGAATTAATTCACTTTTTCAAAATACAGAACAAATAGAATTAAGTGTGTGTGATTAAAATTAATGATGGCAGTCTATTGTGAAAGCCAATATGACTGCAGTTTATTCATTCCAGGAACTGGTAATGCCAGTTTAATCAAAACAGAATGGCTCCTGCCTAAAAGACATGCAGGGCCAAATGACAAGCTTCATCTCAGCTGTAAGTTGTCATGGGTTTCAAAGTTAGCAAAAACAAAACGTATGTGACAACTGTTATTAAAAAGGAATTGTATCAGGTATTCACAATGTCTGTATATTGATTTATTTAGTTCTGTGAAATATTATATCACATTCTTTTTGGTAAATCTGTATTTTTGACATATTATCCATGTTCACTTGAATTGACTCGTGTCAGTAAATGTTTAAATATAGCTTCAATAAATTGAAACGGGTGCAAATTGCTTCGATTGAGTTATAATATGCTATGGGGGCAAGTTACAGTAGTGAATTTTATTTGCACTTGAAATGAAGCAATCTCTGAAACAGTGCTGGTAACATCTCATTAGTCTAATTGCATCCACTTTAACTCCATGCATGTGTTATTTTGCTACTTTTCGAACCATTATGTGTGTATGCTAACACATTTAGCAATGTTGAAATAATGATCTCAAGTGATTCGAGCGAGAATAATGCAGCATTGGTAATGTGTCTCCTATAAGGATAATTTATAGTTAGATACAACGAACCATGTTTAATTTTAAAATAATGCCTTCTGGGTTGAATCTGTGAGAGATATAAGGGAATTACCTGACATTTCCAGTCAGTGGTAATCTTGCCATTATTTGTCATTCAGAACCCACCACAATGGGGAATATTGGAATACGTTTCAAAATTCACTGAATACAATGATAACACTTTTTCGTAGTAATTTAGGGGTTTATTTATGAGAAGCCTGCGCTGCCGTTCTGTCACTAATTTTGAGGCACCCGCGGAGCAGGCAGTACTCCATATCTACAAGTCGATGCATGTGGCCAAATGCGTCAGTTCTTCTGGCCTCCGTCGGAAAATACCTGCACCAGAACTGAGTTACACAGAGACTAAAATATGTAAGGTAGGCGTCCCCAGTAAAATCCAGTGTAAAGCCCATGCAGTGATATTTATGTTTTTTTAAATGTGTGACCCATTGTCGGCAACCGTCGCACAGAGCATGAAATGCATAAATATTCCTGTGCATCGGCAACCCAGGCGTAGGAAATGGCGCTTTGGCTGTGGTACATTAATACGTCACTCAAAACAGTTTGGCAAGCACAACTATGCCGTGGAGGTGCTTTTTTTGCAGCTAGTAGTTGTGAGGAGACCCCCACCATGTAGGCAGCACAAGGAGAAGGGAGCACGTTTTTTGGCAGCGGACTTCCCTCATTGACCTCAGAGAGAATGAGGTCATCACATGCTACCAACTCAGGAGGGAGTCTATAATAGAATTGCTGAACCAGATAGCGCCAAGGCTCCAGCCACCATCTGCTGGGCCCACTAACATCTCTCCGCAGGTCAAGCTGATGGCTGTCCTCTACATGCTGGCATCTGGTTCATTTCAGATCACAACAGCCAGAGTGGCAGGAATAGTGCAGCCATCTTTTTCTGCCTTCCTACCCTCTGCCCTGGATGCCATCATCTGCCTAACACCCTAGTACCTCCTCTTCCCCAAGACAGAACAGCAGCTGGAGACTAAACAAATTTTTTGTGCCATTGCTGGATTACCACATGTGCTAGGTGCCATGGATTGCACACATGTGCAACTGGTTCCCCGTGCAGCAATATTGCACCTGTACAGGAACTAGAAGCACACCAACTCTATCAACGTCCAGTCCATTGTGGATCATCGGGGAAGCTCACCAATCTGCTTGCAAAGTACCAAGGGAGTGCACATGATGCCTACATCTTCAGGCACAGCATAATCACTAAGCACTTCCAGAATGGGCGATACAGGATTGGCCTACTTGTTGGTAAGCAAATATGAAGTACATAACAGAACTACTAACAGTAACAAATGTATGACAAAATATCCAATCTCTCTGTCTGTCGACAGAGATAGGGTCATATGTATGAAGGGTCTGCCTCAACATGCAGCATGCATCATGGGACACGTGTAATGCAAACCCCCAAGTCACACATGCTAAGACATGCAAAGCCACTTTTTGAGCCTCTGAATGGCATAACGGTACATAGCAATGCAGCACTAGGCAAAATCCAGTGTGCCAACACTGTGTGCAAGGGATGTGTGCCATGGGCGTTAGGGGTATGTCTCCATGCAACTCCCATGGTTCATGAGTCATTTCATGTATCCCACACCAGGTAAACTTCGAAAAGTGGTAAATCAATTGGTCTCCCCAAGTGCCGTGTAACAAGAAAAAACAACTGAAGCCATCCGAGACACTCCTGCTTTCTATGTGTGCTGCATTCTGTGGCACACATACACTGACGATCAGGCCTCTGTGTTCATCATGTGCAGGTATGTGGCCCCTCCTGCACAAAGACCATCCCACATGCAATGCAGGCAGCAAGCACCATGGTGCAACTTTGCTTGTGTTTGTGCTAGACAGCACATTGTGTGCCTGTGTAAGATGAAAGGTCAGGAAAGTATGGTATGGCCTAAACACTGTGCACTTCTGCCCTTTCTCGGTGATGCAGTGCAGTGTAGACAGGTGACCCGCTGCACTGCACAGTGCAACTTCCCCAAATATCAGGGCCCCGGTGTCATGTGCACTTAGTGGGAACAATGCACTGCAATGTGTAGACACTGATGCCTTGACAGACAAGCCAACATGAGTACAAAGGCAACACAAGAGATTAGTGTCTTCTCAATGGCATACCTTTTCTTGGTATCAGTCAAAGGTCAACAAGGTAAGTGCTGTGAGAACAAGCATTGTGGAAATGAGCAAGTGTGTCACACATGGCAGTAAACTTGTATGTTGACAAAAGTGTCAGACGCAACACAGGAAACAAATTGTGGAAAGGCCATATGTGGCATGCCATGTCAGTGTAGGCCCTGGACGTGTCAATGTCAACACTGGATAACATTGTGACACCAACAGTACAAAACACACATATGTCTCAGCAATACTGACAGTCTATGTACACACATACATGTAGGTTGACGACCGCATTGAATGATGTAACCAATGTGATGGCTCACCTGTTCTGTGGAGTAAGTAGACCAAATGAAAAGCATATGAATCCAGCAATGTGAAACACAATGCTGCCAAACATGTCATACATCAGTCAGCAACATACAATAAATTCCAACCTGGGACCACAGTGTACTCAGGATAACATTCTCAACATACATTTGTCACAGCAATGAGTAAAAAATAAGGCATAGAAGTACACAATCCCTGCAAGGTAGAGTTATACACATACATGTGAAAAAACATATATTGTGTCTACTTGTAACAACATCAGTGTGTCCCACATAAAGATGGCCCACATTGCAATACATATGTGTCAAACAAAGAGCACCATTACAACTTCTCTGGCAAAAACAACACTTGAAGCCTGACAATAAATAGCATGACAATCCATGTGACATGTTTGAACTGCACTAAATGTGCACCAAAAATACATGTTAAAGTAAGTGAACTATGAAACGGCTATGCCAATGTCATGTAGTATACCAACATCAGAGGTTTCACAAGGACATATGTATGTGTGAGTGTAAAACATGTTGGCAGTGTCACAACCTACCCAGGGAGGTAAAACTAGCCAAATATATGACCAATAATCTGTCAATTCATACATGTTGTGAGTGCACATAACATAGAGTGATCGGGAACATCTCTAAATGCCCATCACAGTAGGCTACTGGATAAACATAAAAGTTGGGATGTAGAAGTGTACAATGTATCAGGCCATGCTTATCATTTGCTATTACAGAGAACTGGAAGAGATATGTGTAAACCTATGCCAAATTGTTTAGGTAACACATATTGTGAAATACCATAAGAAATTAGCGATGGCTCCTCCGCAATGGCGGAGGAGCGTCGACCCGCTGCCTGGCTCAGTGCCAGCAAATGTAAAATAAAACAATGTTCTTGCATCGTTTTATTTTGCATTTGCCAGCTCTTAGCCAGCGCTGTAGGGAGGGGCGGGGCCTACGCATGGGAGGTAGGAGGAGGAGTGCTAGGTGTACTCCACTCCCTAAGTGCTCATGTGTGTTTGGCCGGCTGTCTCTGACCGACCAAAACACACATGCACTTAGGTTTTCTCCAGCCCAGCTGCATTGAGCAGCTGGGCTGGAGAAACCCCCACAGACTCCCTGGTCTGAGCAGGGCGTCTTTTCAGCCCGCTCAGACCAATCCCCATGCCGCTCTGCAGTATGGGGATTGGATGGGAGTCAGTCCCAGGGGCTGCTGGGATTCTGGAAGAGGAGTGGTGGCGAATGCGACGCTGGAGGCGGCCGGTGGCTAAAGGTACCTTTTTTTCCCCCAAAATCTATTATTTCTAACCCCCCTCCTGCTCCCGCCCTCCTGCGTGACTGTCAGAACTACGAACCCTGTGACCAAATCGGTTTGCGCTATAATGAGGGAAGAACCCAGCAACAAAGGAAGATGTCTGAATCAAGGCATTTTATGGAGTGCATGGTGGCACAGGAGAAACTCCAAGATGGCCGCCGAGATCTCTATTTAGTAACACAGTCTAGTGTTAGGCCGCTCGAGGCTAGAGGAGCTTAGGTGTAGCGCGCGCTGCCTAATGAATGCGCACTTCACTGAAGCCTTCAGAGAGAGCGTTTAACCTTGCCGTCACCTCAAGTAAAAAGAAGAGAATTACCTTGTAGTTTTATCGTCGGGTTGCTTCCGTTGGGCGTCCTATTTCCCGTCGGGTTTAGGTCGACCTTTTTCCCCATTTCGTGCTGCACTTTCCAAGTGTTGTGAGGAGAGATTTCCTGAGGGCTCCGCTTCGCTCTACAACATGACTCCTCCCTTACCTCCATGACCTTCTTCTCATTGGCAGCAGATTCGTCAGAGTCCTGTGCTTTTCGGGAAGACAGCGTGATCAGCTGGTTCCTGAAAGAAAGAAACAGAGAGAGCTAAGTGTATACTGGATGTGTAATTATTGATGAAATTAATATAATAAGCCTACAGACAAATCTAAAGAACTTGAGTGAATATATATATATACTGTGACTGAACAAAAAGACTTACCTGATAATGAGAAGTGTCTTGATAACCTAGACAAGAAAAAGACATTAATTAGTCACTGCTAATAGCAAATTAGTGGTTATCAAATTAACAAGGAAGAATTTACTGAGATATAATTAACTAGCGTTCAGAGGAATAGGTGTCATTCCCAAACGCCTTACAAGTAACAAACAATAGAAGAGGAGCTCTGCTGTTAGAACCACGGGTAGGTGTTTACACCTGAAGGTAGATATGATAACAAGACATATAGAGTAGAGTAGGTTGTTTAGTAATTGTTGTGTGTTAGTTTCCTTAGGTGCCTTCTGTACAACAGTAACCAGAGAACTAGACGCAGAAGAGAATACCCAAAAGAGGAACCAGAAGTTCAGAACCAATCTCTTCTTCAGTTTATTATTTTCTCCATTCCCCCTTCCCCCTTGGAAGTTGTCTTGGAGACTGAATTAGTACAACGGTCTCCGAGGAACTTTTGAGAGGGTGTTGGGAAATAGGCAGCTTCTGTTCCTGTGCAAGTCATTGGTCCTTGGTCATTCTGACAGCTCTGACAGAGTGAAGTAATCCAATTTAACTTAATTGACGCACCTCAGTTCCAGCTCATCTTAGGCTTACCTTGGCTCACAGAGCATAACCCGACCATTAACTGGAGTGCCAGAACGATTGTTATGGAATCAGATTACTGCAAAGAAAATTGTTTTGGGAGATCAGAAAAGAATTCTGGAAGTAATCCTGCCCTTTCTCTGTGTGCAACGGGAGTATCAGTGTGTATAATTGATTCCACTGAAGTTCCTCCCGAATATCAAGATTTTGCAGATGTCTTCGACAAAATAGAGGCTGAACAGTTACCACCTCATCGGGTTTATGACTGCAAGATTGAGTTAGAGCCTGGTGCGAATCTGCCCTGCAGTCGAGTTTATGCCCTAACAGAAAAAGAACATCAACACTTGAAGGAATACTTGGATAAATATCTGGCGAACGGATTTATCCGACCCTCCCAATCTCCGGTCTCGTCACCTCTGTTTTTTGTGTCAAAGAAGGAGGGAGACCTGAGAACATGCATCGACTACCGAGCCATCAACAAGATCACAAGGAAGAACCGGTACCCTCTTCCCCTCATATCTGTCCTATTGGATCAAGTCAAGGGAGCACAAATTTACACGAAATTGGACCTGAGGGGGGCCTACCATCTAGTCTGAATGAGAGAGGGCGACGAGTGGAAGACGGCTTTCCGGACTAGATTCGGGCTCTTTGAATACCAAGTGATGCCTTACCGCGTATGTAATGCCCCCGCCGCTTTTCAACACTTTATTAACGATATTCTTAGCGAATACATCGATCAATGTGCTATCGTCTACATTGACGATATTCTAATTTATTCCAGCGATAAAAATCAACACCAAGGACAGGTATGAGGAGTACTGCAGAAACTCAGAGAGAACAAACTGTTTGTAAAGATGGAAAAGTGTGCGTTTAACGTCACTCAAGTGGAATTTTTGGGCTTCGTCCTTTCTCCAACAGGCATAAATATGGATGAACGAAAGATCAAAGCAGTAACAGACTGGAAGTCACCCACTAGTGTGAAGGAGGTACAGAGCTTTATCGGCTTTGCAAATTTTTACAGAAGGTTTATCAGCGAATTCTCACGAAAAATACTTCCTCTTACTCGGTTGCTTAAGAAAGGAATTCGATTTGAATGGACAGGTGAAGCAGAAGAAGCCTTTCAATCATTAAAAATAAATTTCACGTCAGCTCCAATTCTCCTACACGCGGATCCCTCTGAACCGTTTTATGTGCAAACGGACACCTCCGATCAAGCGGTAGGAGGAGTGCTTTCTCAAAGGCAAAGAGATACGGGTCAACTCCATCCAGTCGCCTACAGATCTCGGAAGCTGTCTTCAGCCGAAGTGAACTACACCATAACCGAGAAAGAACTACTAGCCATCAAAGATGCCTTTAAGGAATGGAGACACTATCTTATGGGAGCCAAGCACACCGTAACCGTTTTTACTGACCACCGAAATCGAAAGTTCCTGAAATCCGCAAAAACCCTAACCCCCAGACAACTGAGATGGTCACTATATTTTGCTGTTTATGATTTTATCATCACATACAAGCCTGGGGCTCAAAACGCGAAGGCAGACGCCTTATCTAGACTGGATACAGAAGTTCTAAAAGGTCAACAGGAGATCCAAGCAATAATACCTGAGTCGAAGATAATTTGTGCAACCACTCCAATCAGCCTAAAAGAACAAGTTGCTCTAGTCCTAAGTCCTGAAGAGATGCAAGTGTGGGTTGAACAAGGAACCGAAAGAGAAATTCAAGATCAATTACCTTATTACAAGGGGGCCCTGTATTTGCCAACTAAAGAGTTACGTGATCAAGCAATGTATGAGTGTCATGATAATCCTTTGGCAGGACACAAGGGTGAATTGAAAACTGAAGATTTGGTCAAGAGAACTTATTGGTGGCCACAAATGAACAAGGACATTGAAAAATATGTAAAGACTTGTGAGATTTGCGCTCAGGGAAAATCTGAACGGCAGGCACCAAAGGGATTATTACAACCAATACCTACCCCTCCCTTTCCTTGGCATACAATTACCTTAGATCTAATAGTTGATTTACCCACTAGCCAGGGTTTCAATACAATTCTGGTAATAGTAGATGCCTTCACAAAAATGGCGCACTTTGTGGCATTAAAAGGGGTCCCTACCGCTAAACGGCTAGCAGTTCACTCCAGTAACCAAGTAGTTAAACTTCATGGAATTCCAAGGATTCTGATTACTGATAGAAGGTCTCAGTTCTTATCTCATTTTTGGCGGGCCTTTGTAGAAGGGTTGGGAATTGAGGCCAGATACTCGACAAGTTACCACCCAGAGACAGATGGACAGACCGAGAGGGTAAATCAAGAGCTAGAACAATATTTAAGGTTGTTCCTTCTGAAACAAGATGGGGACTGGCCAGAATATTTGTGGGCAGCCGAGTTTGCGCATAACAATGCCAAAAACGTGTCCACTGGTTACTCTCCATTTTATCTAAATAATGGTAGGCACCCAAATTCTACTGTAAGACAGACCGAGATCTCAGTTCCAGCAGTCAAAGATCTAGTCTCACACTTGAATCGAGTCCATCAAACTGCTTCCAAGAATCTAGATCAAGCAAAGGAGAAATACAACAAGTATGCAGATAAAAAGAGGAGAGAAGCCCCCCCTTTGGAAGTAGGGAATGAGGTGTGGTTGAGTACTAAGAACCTTAGATTAAAAGGAAATAGGAAGTTTCAACCTGGATTTATTGGCCCCTATCCCATTGTGAGATAAATAAATCCAGTAACTTATCAGCTACAGTTGCCCACCAAACTAAAGATCCATCCAGTTTTTCATGTATCCTTATTAAAAAAGACTTCCCCAGAGTTAAGGAAGGTTTCACCTCCTAAGCCAGTTCAACTAGAATCTGGAGTTGAATTTGAAGTGAAAGGAATTCTGGATTCAAAAAAGGTAAAAGTAAAACTGTACTATTTAGTGGACTGGAAGAGCTATGGCCCAGAGGAACGTTCTTGGGAAATTGCATCGGATATTCACGCTCCAAGACTGGTAAGGTCTTTTCACCAAAGATTCCCGACTAAACCGAGATTGGAAGGATCTCCCTTGTTGGGGGGTACTGTCAGAACTACGAACCCTGTGACCAAATCGGTTTGCGCTATAATGAGGGAAGAACCCAGCAACAAAGGAAGATGTCTGAATCAAGGCATTTTATGGAGTGCATGGTGGCACAGGAGAAACTCCAAGATGGCCGCTGAGATCTCTATTTAGTAACACAGTCTAGTGTTTGGCCGCTCGAGGCTAGAGGAGCTTAGGTGTAGCGCGCGCTGCCTAACGAATGCGCACTTCACTGAAGCCTTCAGAGAGAGCGTTTAACCTTGCCGTCACCTCAAGTAAAAAGAAGAGAATTACCTTGTAGTTTTATCGTCGGGTTGCTTCCGTTGGGCGTCCTATTTCCCGTCGGGTTTAGGTCGACCTTTTTCCCCATTTCGTGCTGCACTTTCCAAGGGTTGTGAGGAGAGATTTCCTGAGGGCTCCGCTTCGCTCTACAACGTGACTCCTCCCTTACCTCCGTGACCTTCTTCTCATTGGCAGCAGATTCGTCAGAGTCCTGTGCTTTTCGGGAAGACAGTGTGATCAGCTGGTTCCTGAAAGAAAGAAACAGAGAGAGCTAAGTGTATACTGGATGTGTCATTATTGATGAAATTAATATAATAAGCCTACAGACAAATCTAAAGAACTTGAGTGAATATATATATATACTGTGACTGAACAAAAAGACTTACCTGATAATGAGAAGTGTCTTGATAACCTAGACAAGAAAAAGACATTAATTAGTCACTGCTAATAGCAAATTAGTGGTTATCAAATTAACAAGGAAGAATTTACTGAGATATAATTAACTAGCGTTCAGAGGAATAGGTGTCATTCCCCAAACGCCTTACAAGTAACAAACAATAGAAGAGGAGCTCTGCTGTTAGAACCACGGGTAGGTGTTTACACCTGAAGGTAGATATGATAACAAGACATATAGAGTAGAGTAGGTTGTTTAGTAATTGTTGTGTGTTAGTTTCCTTAGGTGCCTTCTGTACAACAGTAACCAGAGAACTAGACGCAGAAGAGAATACCCAAAAGAGGAACCAGAAGTTCAGAACCAGTCTCTTCTTCAGTTTATTATTTTCTCCATTCCCCCTTCCCCCTTGGAAGTTGTCTTGGAGACTGAATTAGTACAACGGTCTCCGAGGAACTTTTGAGAGGGTGTTGGGAAATAGGCAGCTTCTGTTCCTGTGCAAGTCATTGGTCCTTGGTCATTCTGACAGCTCTGACAGTGACCCCTCTCCCACGCGACCCCTCCCGCCCACCACCCTTTATTTGTGAAGGCCCCGCCACTGTAAGAAATGTGTGTGAGTCATTCAGTACACATAACACAAATTGACAGGAATGTAGCTGTAACAGAGAGCAGAAGCATTGACAGTTGTAATTTCTTTTGACCTTTCAGCTGACCAAGGATATGGTCTCCAGCCATGGGTCATGACTACAATTGCACATCCCCAGACTGAGCCGGAACAACAGTACTACCAGGCACTGGTCAAGACCCGCAACTTTGTGGAGAGAATGTTTGGTGTGCTGAAGTCCCAGTTCAGATGCCTGGACATATCAGGGGGAAGATTCTTTTACTCGCCAAGTTTATCTTAGTATATGCCATTCTGCACAACATCTGTGTCTGGACAAATGTTCTAAGGAACTCGGACCATGATGGGCAGGACCCAATGGAGGATGACGATGGAGGAGAGATCCAAAATACAATGACTGGGTGTCGGCAACACACCCACATTGTGCCGAATTTCTTCACTTGAAGTACATGTACTTTGATGGACAGAATATCTGAACATAATCGGAAGGCCCAACATGGAAATAAATGTTTGCATCCATTATTTGTGTTGGCGTTATTGTCACAGTCCCAGTAAACATCAACTCACCCACATTTTGTAAAATGGAAGTAGGCCTCAAAATGTAATATTCATGTCATCAGACCTGTTGTGCAACATGGGGCCATGTACCTCATCTATCACTCAGTTGTATACAGAAATGAAATGTGAAGCAGTGTACTGCATTAAAGGAACAGGCCAGGCATGCCACATTTCCTATTCCAAATTGATCATTACTCTTCCCTTATGCTTGAGCAGTGAAGAGCTGCACAGCTAGCAGTCTTGCTGTGTTGTACAGCAACAAAGTGTAAAACAGATGGCACTCAGTGAAGTTAGGAATACAAACCACCAACTACCATACCTGAGAATAATCTCACATGGTAGTGTGTCTCACCAATGTGTTACCATGCAGAATGACTGTATTTTGTTGGAACTAATGTCGTTGCAGATACCATCAGAGATCATGAGTGACAGCTGTCATGGACAAAGACCTACTGTCATGCAAACATGTAAAAGCTGTCACTTGTAAAGAGCACATACATGCATGTGTGGCATTCCACAAAGCACAACACATGTGAACTATTTCCTGGCTACATTGTCACATATACCACATCATGCAACAGTAGTTAAAATACACATTTGCAGAACAATACAATGAGGAACAAAGCCCTGTAAAAATGCAATATGAGCAGATGACATTATACAGTGAGTAAATAGCCAGAGCAGTATGACATTGGATAGGTTATATGCCAACATCCGAACACCTGAAGTATATTCAAATGTCAAGAGTCAGACAAAAATGCATGTACATACACACAGCTCATTGTCAGATGGAGTAATTTTGATATGAACTTACCTTTATTTTTTTTTACAGAGTTTTATATAGCACGAACTTGACCCAAATCGGGTATCAGAGCACTTTACATAGCACCAGTTGCATTACATGAGTACACATTCATTTTTGTTAGGCACGGGAAGATTAAGTGACTTGCCCAGAATCACAGGATGTTCAGCGTCATTGCCGAGACTCAAACCCAGATCCCCGGTTGACCGCCCTAGCCGTCAGGCCAACTCCTCTCCCTTTGTATTGCAAGAGTTGTGTACCTCTGACCTGAGTGTACCAGTGCATAGTTCAGTGGATCACAAATATTGCATCCATCTAAAGGTGAAATGTAAGTTGACTGTGTGCAATTACATATTTCAATGTCAGGGAATGCAGTATCCTTGTGCCAGGAGGCACATACAAAGGCCTGCCCTCAAAGTAGATATACTGCTGCTAACATTGATAGGAGTAAGACAGAGATCTTGTTTGAATGGCAGCTTCATGTTCACTGAACATCACAAGTACCATGGACTATTTAACCATATTTCACTGCAGTGGTGAGTAATGGCACACTCACCTATTCAAAAGTTCTGTTGCTCTGTGACACACTCATCCCAGACCTACATCATGTTTTCTGATATGTGCATGTCAGCACCATGTGCCAAACATGTGTGCTTGTGCAAGACATACACAACATAAAGTCTGCAATGTGTAAGAGTCTGCAGATACAGAGATTGTGTGTGCTGCTACAGTGTATTCAGCTACAGACCCTCTGCCACAGTCCAAAGTGAGTGTAGTACCGAAAAATGTGCGATGACTGAGTGTGTGTCCTGCACTTCATGATGTTTGTTGCCGTCTTATATGTGTGGCTCACAGTATAGTTTGCTTGATGTCCTGTGAGTGTAAACAGAGGGGCATATAATGGGCATGGCCACACAGTGCAGCACAGATAGTTTGCCTACGACACAGCAGTGTTTGTGAGAACACAGCAAAAATTGTAAGGTATCTAACATAACACTTTCAATGTTGCCTCGTGACCTGTACCGGTGCAGGATTAGCTACCTAGGCCCAATGCAGGCTCCCTTGCTCCATGACGCAAGAATGCAACTGTTACATGCAGGAATGGATGTGACTTTGATAGTGCGTCTTATTGATAACCAAAATATACTGTGAGCCCTAATGGTATGTGTGCTGCTGTACACAGGACACAAATCAAATTTAAGTTAAGTTAAGATGTTATGGTCTACCTACATGTAATATCACTCCTGTGAAGCTAGTACTTACTGATACATTTCACGTTTGCCTGTTGTCATCTGTTAGTAAATGCACATATTACCATTTGATGGGAATGGCTCCCCACGTGCAAAGGTCAAGGAACGCCTCTCTGATACAGAGTAATGCAATGCAGTGAATAGCTACATATAGTGGTACACAGGATTAATCACAGTTGTATGGGCTACTCAAGCTGGACTTGTGATGCTCAAATTATAGCCTAACAGAATTGGTAAACACATTTCCAAGGTGCATTCACACTCAAAGCCTAGACAGCAGATGTGTGTGTACCACAACATTCCATGGTGGAAGTTGCCAAATTTAGTATGCAAATTGATGTCTGCCAGACAATCACAGGTGTCATTTTGGCCTAACACCATACCTATCATATCTTTCCAGTTAATCCGTAAGCAGGATGCCACATACACTTTGGACTGGCTGACAAGCCAGCTTCTGTGCTTCCCTGAGTATGTATTGAATCTATAACACAATATGAGAGGAATCAAGAAAGATGATATGATATTGTGCATAATAGGGAATACAATAGTGTATCTTATATTCATAGCAACAAAATATATTTGACCAAAAATATGCCTACTCCGCAGCAACCTAAGTTCACCCAAGCATACTACAAACCTCAAAAGGAACAAAAAGCTTGGAATGTCTCTATGTGTTCTTCACATATATATATTGCCACTCAATATGTCACTATGAATAATGCAAAATCTCACACATAGGCACACTTTGACCAGTGAAAATCAACACATCCAAAGATATTAAACCTGTAAGGTAAGAAAGAGGATCAAGGAAAGTGAGCCCAAGTTATATGTACCTTCATTGCACAAATCACTACAATGTATCCCAGACAATAGACCAGTTGCATGGGTCAGAACCCATGCATTGACCCATTTGCTTATCACATTGCACCTGTAGCATTGGTCGAAAGTCGCGCATTGATGCCAATCCATTGTGGCTAATGCGTTGTGCGTTAATCACACATTGGCTGTTTGTGTACCAGTGCATTAGACGAATAAGGGTGGGATACACACAGGAAATGATGCAATGGCTGTGCACAGGCTGCAAATTAGGAAGTGCAAAGTTACTTTCACTTTCACTTACAATCTGTTAGTCTGTGCTGGCTGTTGGAGTTGTTTTTTGGAGTGGATTGGTGATTGAGGAGTACTTAGATTTTGTCCGTGTCTGTGCTGTCCCTGTGTTGTGCTAATTGTGTATTGTATTTGTTAATTGTTTTTGTCATTATATTTTTAGGTGTTTGTCCATATAGGGGTTTCATATTTTAGGGGTGGGGTAAGGTTAAGGAGTGTATATGTCGGGGAAGAGGAAAGCCAAGAACCTTTCTGAGGGAGAGTGTGGGGGCCTGCTTTGGCTTTAGGCACATTATGTGCCAAACATGAATGCTTCTGGGGTAGGATCAGCCAGCGCTACCCCACCAAGGAGCACATGGAGTGGTGGAAGGGAGTGCGGTGGCACATGACCAATGTGTTTAGTGTCAAACGCACCGTACAGCAGCTCAAGCACTGATGGACAGATGTGGTGACCTGCAAGGCCGATGTCCTACACCACCTTGCCATGGAAGTAGGTGGCCCTGTAGGTAAGTACATATTTACCATCTGCATTTAGTTGTGTGTGTATCAAAATAATGTAAAATCTATTTCTTAACAGTAAGGGCAGATAATTTGATAAATTGCTTTTGTTGACTGAAGTTCAACAGTGTAGCCTTCTTACTAGGTAGCCTTTCATGATGATAGAATAGGACAATTCATTTATTGTGCTAGGTGATTGTAATTAAATGCTAAATGGTTAACAACTCTCAGCTATTCAGTGGCATAGACAAAGGAAATCAAGTGGTTGTTACACATGACGTTAGAGTACTGCCACGTTCAGTGTTGCCCTTTGGACCATCAATAGCCAATTAAATAGGATGTTCTAGTGTCTGCCTGGGACATAACTGCTCATACAGCATGGTTCCACTCCATACTTGGCTCTTATTCCATTTATTGCTGAAGCAAAAACACCTCCCCACCCATTTAGAATAAAAGAATGGAGTCAATTGGATGCTCGAATACTAGTGGTCGCAGTTGATGCCTGAGGCTACCATTCAGACTGTGAGAAGTTACCAGGAAGGCACATCCCAAGGTATTGAAAGTGGTATATGTTGCCTATACTTTTGCCTTTAGATAAACAAGCAACTTTCAAGTGTGTTCTTGGCTGAAAATAAACCTTTTAGGAGCGTCACCATTAAGAAGCAATGTATGCTTCCTAAAACTGCAAGACAGTGTTAACTAGTCAATGAATCCAATGCTCTCTTGTGACAATTAAAGCCACGCAGATGGGTATGTGTTGGTTATCCACCCTTGTTGGTAAGTGGCTTATTGGTAGAGGTAAGTATGCACCTACCACCAGCAAAAAGGCCACCAACAAAATACAAGGTCCAGTAAAGGTTTCAGTAAATTAATCCCTTGTTCAACCCTTGATATCTGGTGGCGAGCAGTCAGGCTTAACTTAGGAGACAGGTATGTAAAGCATTTAAAAATACCTATGCACTAAATAAGTAAGACTCAACACACAATAAAAATACCACACCAATTTATAAAATTAGGGAATATGTTTATCTTTAAAATTACACCAAAACAACAAAGTTCCAATGTAGGAAACTCCAGATATTAATTTTTAAAGATTAACTACTTTATAGTGCTTGCAAACATATAGAGTTCTCTTGGGTCATCTGGTCGCACTTGACTGGGACAAAGTCAAAGTTTGAGGCTGATCGCAATGGAGCCCTGGTCGGATACAGTAAGCAGGAGTTCCCGGTCAAAATTTTACCTTCACAGTTACAAACTTTTCTGGAGCTTTTTCTTCTGATGTTGGGCATGGTACTTCGTCAGGCCGGATTCGGTGCGGGTACGCCGGCTTGAGTTTCTGCATGGCCCGGGTCAAATCCTGGAAGTATGGAGCTTTCAGCGGGAGACGCGGACCATGTTAGTGGGAACGGACGCGCAGCACGGCACAGAAGCCGAGTAATATTGAACTTACCCTGGATGCAGGAGGGAATAGTTCAAACTGAATGACAACACTGGGGTACAGGAACCTCATAGTGTTGACCAGGATGACATCAGTCATTGAAGAATATAACTAGATACTACGCCCTGAGGAAGTCCACGGAAGTTGGACGAAACACGTTGGCTGTTTGGCTGTTTTAACAATTTTGATGTGAAGAATAAAAGAATTTTGGAATTACAACTATTGGATGGACACAATCATTCTGGAACTCTAAATTGGTGGTGCATTCCACATTTGTGATTGGTTCAGCTTTCAGCGGGAGAAACCTGAAATCAAGACCGGGTTGCGGTTGAAGGTGGCTAGCTTGACTCTCGACGTTGGGTTGGTCCCCATGTGGAGCATTTTCACAAAAGTTCTCCAAACTTCTCCAAACGTCTGGAAGTCCTTCCGGAAGGTCTCTTTGTAGGTTCAACATGTCCAAAATACCAATCCAAAGGTGTAGAATCTCCTACATGGTCACTGGGATGTCTGGACTACAATTGCCACAATGCACCTGGCCAAATCTTAAAAAGCCCACTGGACGCACTCCAGGCTGGGGACTCATTGTGGAGATGATGCAGGTGGGCTCTGTTTACCTGTAATTCGCAGGGAGTCTACTCCTTAATCCTTCTTGAAGCAAGGCAAAGTCCTTAGGGCTGTAGTACCAGATTGTGCGACAGGTGCAGTCACTCAGAGTGTCATCCTTTGGGTGCAGATCCAGATTCCAGCAGGGCATTCCTTTTTCTCCTTGTAGTTTCAGGCAGCAGATTTGAGAGGCTATGCAGATCTCACATATTCATTCAGTGTTCTGAGGGGCACCTCTGTCCAATGAGATGCTGTGTGCCACCCAAAAGCATGACAACTTCCTCCAAAGTGTGGCATCTTCTTGCCCCACAAAGCACCAGACTTCCAAAATCCAACATGGATGAATTATCTTGAGAGGAGTAAGAGCTGGCTAAACAAGCCCACAGTGGGACTCATTTCCATTAGCTCTCCTCCTCTTGACCTCTGAAAATTCCTGTCCTAAGTCTGCCATTTGGCTGGGGGCACAGGATGTGGGAGTAAGAAGGGCTGGCCTTCCTTTACTGTCCTCCTCTCTTTGAAGCCCAGGTTTTATCACAGATCCCCCTGCCCTGTCTTTGCAGCTGTAGAAATCCCACCATCAGATAGCGTCTGTTCTGGCCAGGCCATGTATCACCTAATCAAAGCAGCCTGGCTAAGCCTGTCAGAGCTGATCATTCAGGGGGGACTGCTTGAAGGCTGGATTTTGGGTCACAGAAAAGAAAGTCTTATATTTTCTTTTCTGTACTGGTTACTAGTGGCAAGTTGTTGAATTCAGAATCTTTTAAGTTATTGAATGCTCTGGCCAGGCCACTTATCACCTTATCAAAGCAGCCTGGTTAAGCCTGTCAGAGCTGATTAATCAGGGGAGACTGCCAGAAGGCTGGATTTTGGATCACAGAAAAGAAAGTCTTATAACTTCTTTTCTGTACTAGTTACTAGTGGCAAGTTGTTGAATTAATCAATACCAATCTTTTAAGCCCTTGAATGACATTTTACTCCTTACCTAGCATTAGTTATACTTAAATAGAATATTGCAATGCTATCCTATGGAGCTAAGTACCTACAATGGGGAGAAATGAAATGGACAGTTTTCCCTTCACCAGGGCATATAAACCATATTTTATAAGGACCCTGCTTATAGTTACATGGCCCCCTACTCCTGGTACACCTTGGGGATACCTAGGTAGATTACCACTCATAAAGTGCCCATATCACCAAAGTTGAATTTGCATACCATTTACTTTTAAATATAGGGCCTCATTTATGAAAAGTGACGCATCGCTGCGTGAAAACAGTGATGCGTCACTTTTCATTGCGCCCTCCTTGCGACATGCTGGATGCGTCATATTTACAGTATGACGCATCATGTCACAAAGAGTTACAGATACGTCAGTATTTCTGACGTATCTGTAGGCGCAAAAATGACGCATTGCTGGAGTGTGTCACAAAAGTGACGCAACTCCATCAGTGGGTCATTTCACATGGGCAAGTCCCGTTTCAAATGTGCCTGCATCAGTCTTACGCCTGCTGTGAGGCAGGCGTAAGATATTGACGCATTTGCGTCCTAGAAGTGACGCAGTGAAATCTCATAGATTTCACTGCGTCACTTCTACGAGGCTTACTTGCGTCAGAACGCCCACCCTGCATACATTATACCTGGCGCAGGTATAATGTGGCGCAGGGGTTTACAAAGTGACGCATCTAACTAGATGCGTCACTTTGTAAATATGACGCAACATGGTGCATTTTTTACGCTGCTGGTGCGTCACAAAAAGTGACGCACCGGAGGCGCAAAAGTGACGCAAGGGCTCATAAATAAGCCCCATAGTCTTTAAAGCAAGGCTGCTTTTAAAATGACAGCAGGCACTCTGCAGTGCACATATGCAAGTGCAGGAAATCTGCTGGGGCTCTAAACTTTCATGCCCTAGTATAAACTAGGGATTTGTAGGCAATGTTCCCTCTAATTTTTTCTTTTATGTGCGGCACTGTTAGACCTGGCACCATTGTCATGGATCTCCCCTGCATTTTTTGCTTTTGCCTCCTGTGTTTTTGCTGTGTGTTGAACTCCGTTCTGCTGGTCTAGATGCTTTGGGCACTTTGCCACTGCTGTTCAGTGCCAAAGTGCAAGTGCTCCCTTTGTAAATTGTTGTTATGGATTAGTGATTCCATGATTGGCATATTTGATTTACTAGTCAGACCCTAGTACAGTGCACTGTGTTTGCCCAGGGCCTGTAAATCAATTGCTACTAGTGGGCTGCAGCACTGATTGTGCCACCCACAGAAGCAGCCTGTAAAAGGTGACTCTGGCCTGCCATTGGAGGGCCTGTGTACAGTCTAGTACTGCCATGTCGACTTGGAAAGTGCACCCACTTGCCAGGCCCTAACCTTCCCTTTTCTTACATGTCAGTCACCCCTAAGGTAGGCCCAAGGTACCCGTGTGGGCAGGGTGCAGTGTGTGTGAAAAGGAAGACATGCACTGGTGTGTGTGGCATGTCCTGATAGTGAATTACTGCCAATTTCGTTTTTCACTATTGCAAGGCTACCTGTTCCTATAGGACATAATGGGGAGTTTGTTTGTAACATCTTATACACATAACTGGCCCTGGAAACAAGGTAGGAAAATAAAGTTTAGTATTCCTGAACTCAGAATGTTAAGATGCATCTTTTAGTGAGGGTGATTTTTACATTCTGTGTTTGAAAATACCACTTTTAGAAAGTAGGTACTCTCTTGCCAAACCATCCAGTGTGCCTCTGCTAGGCTTGTGTATTGTATGTCTGACTTTTGTATGACAGGGGCTGGAGAGGGGCAGTGGCTCCAGAAGTTTGATGAGTCAGGGCTGGGCTGAATAGACCTGGGCTGCATTTAGAGTAGGGGGGAGGACATTTCCTTTCACCTGCATGGACCTGGTCTACCTTCAACAATGCTGTCTCCACCTCCTGCCAGGAAGCTGCACCAGTGAGGACAGATCTGGTTTTGGCTGGGTACAGACACTCTCTGCCTTCAGAGAACAAAGGATTTTTGGGTATAAAAAGAGGGGCCCAGACTTTTAGATCACTTCTGGGAATCAAGAGGAACCTTTGCCAAGGAGAAGAGCCGGAGAAGCTGGGGAGGAATACTGCCCCTGTGCTGTTTGCTGTCTGGGGTTGGCCTGCAGTGGCTACTTGCTGCCAAGGAAAGGAGAAAAGGACTTTGCTGTTTGCTTTGTCACCTGCTTGAGGAAAAGATCTTCAAGGGCTTGAAATGTAACTTGCCTCCTGTTCTGAAGTCTCAGGGACACAAAGACTTCACTTCTTCTGTCTCTCAGCATCTGGAACTGCTCTTTCAACTGCCATAGAAGGAAATTGCAACACTGACACTGGCGAGCGATGCCGTAACCTGCACTGAAGCCGTGGGCACCGCTCATGAAGAGCACGACGCACTGTCCCGACTTGCACTGTAGGTCCGACGCCTGCTAACGCTGTGCTGCATCGACTCTGAAGCCGTCACTGAGGCCGCTGCCTGCACCGGAGCCGAGGACACCGCTTGTGACGTCCATGGCGCACCGTCCCAACTCGCACCGCAGCCGGTGCTTCATCAACGTGGAGCCGATCCTTGACGTGGTGACTCCTGAATCCATTGACACTGCACCGTTGTAAGGAACCAACGCCTCACCGCCACCATGACGTCACCTCCCCGACACAGTAAGGAACCGACGTCTCACCTCCTCTGCACCACAGTAAGGAACCAAGGCTTCACCTCCCTGGGGTCGTAAGGAACCAACGCCGCTTGGCGCCAACGAAGCATCACCTCCCCGACACTGTGCACCGTCTTTGCTTTCATTATTTCCAAGGTACTGTTCTTTGTGGGTCTGCTTGACTCCACGCCCGACGCCGCGCACCTCGCGGTCGGCGCCTTACTTTGGGATGTTTATCTGTCACGACGTCGTAATAACTCCAGGTGGAGTTATTTGTTGCTACAACCTTTATTTGAGTGAATAACCTATTTTTGAGGACATCTTGATAGCTGTATTGTGGATTTTTGTCGTTTGGTCTTGTTTTGTTTTTCTAAACTGGTGTGGTGTCCATTTGTAGTGTTTTCACTGTATTACTGTACGTGTTCACAAATGCTTTACACACTGCCTCTGAGATAAGCCTGTCTGTTGGGCCAAGCTACCAAGGGGGTGAGCAGGGGTTATTTTAGAAGTGTATCCCCCTTACCCTGACTAGAAGCAAGGGCCCCTATTTGGACAAAGGTACCTACCTCTGCCAACTAGAGACCCCCATTTCTAACATTGGTGGTCAGCGGTGAGGATCTGGGCTTGCATTTGTGACTTACATACAGTGATTGGTGTACACTACTAGTATAGTGCAGACCATTATGCAACCACATACATTTGGTAGAGTTTTTTTCCTGGGGATTTTTTGCATCTTGAAAACTGCCAATTTTCACCATGAGTAAACCAGCACACATTGCATCTGTGTATATTGAATTTGAAGAAGAGAGGGTTGATACCTACACTGTGCCACAACTTAAAGCTCTCTGCAAAAAGTTTCAAATTTCTGTAAGAGGCCTCACCAGAAAGGAGGAATACCAAAAGGTGCTGAGGGCCTGGTTGGAATCAAGGAATACCAGTGAGAATACCCAGGAGCCTATGGTGGAGGGAGAGAATTTAGATGGGCAGCAGGAGGGGCTATTGGGCCTGACTGGGGGAAAGTTGCCTTCCAGGGTGGGCAGCAGTGTATCTTCAAAGGGTCTGTCTCCAGAGGAGTTGGAGGACAGGGAGAGAAGCAGAGTGCATGAGCTGGAGCTTGCAAAGCTCAGGCTGGGGAAGGAGTGTGACATGGAGAGTAAGACATTGGAGTTGGAGAGCAAGAAACTGGCCATGGAGGAGAAAAATATGCTTTTAGAGCATGAGAGAGGGTTGAGGGAGTTGGATCTGAAAGCGAAAAGTTTAGAGATCAATCCCTCTGGTGGCAGCGCACCATCAGTGTCCGGAGAAGGAAAGGTATACATTCCCAAAGATGTTATTAAGGATTTCATGAAGCATGAGGACATTGGTCAGTGGTTCAAGGCCTATGAGGTAGCAATGAGGTCCCACCGGGTCCCTGAGAAAGACTGGGGAGCAGGGTTGTGGGGCCGCTTTGTCAGTGAAGGAAGGGAAACATTGCTAGCTTTGCCCACTGAGGATCAGATGTCCTATGCCCCAATGAAGGAGGCCTTGATAGCCAGGTATGGGTTGACCCCAGAGCTGTATAGGTAGAAATGTAGAAACTACAAAAAGCTGGAGTCAAGTACTTGGGTGGAGTATGTGTCCTATTTTTGCAGGGCATTGGGTGGTTGGGTGAAGGGTAGCAAGGTGAATGATTTGCAGGGGCTCTATGATTTGGTTGCATGGGAGCACTTGTCAGATAATTGTTTCCCAGAGCTACGCCAGCATTTGATTGACAGCAAGCTGACTGACCCCAGGAAGCTTGCTGTGGAGGCGGACCGCTGAGTCAGCACCAGGGTCCAAAAAGGTCATGTGGGAGACTCTGCCAAAGGTGGGCAGGATCCCCAGCAGAAGAGTGGGGGGACAAGGGTAAACAGAAGGAGTTCCAAAAAGGTCCCCAAAGTAATCCCCAAGGGAACCAAGGTAAGGGTTCCCAGCCTCCCACTGAGAAGAAGCCAGGGATCCTGATAGGTAAGCCTGTTCATAGGGGTCCCAAGACATGTTTTGGTTGTGGTCAGGTGGGCCACTTCCAAGGGGATCCTAGGTGTCCCAGAAAGGTTACCACCGCACCCACTGGTGCACCGCCCCGGGAAATAGCTAGTGTAGCCTTGGGGGAGGAGTCGGGTGGCCCAGAGGGGTGGGGTCCCACAGAGATGTCCCTGGTCTCTTTAGGAGACAGTGAGATGGTCCCAAGTGCTCATCTGCCTGATAACACTAAAAAGTACAGGCAGTGGGTGACCATCAAAGGCCATAGTGTGGAGACTCTGAGAGAATCCGGAGCCAGTGTGACAGCCGTCAGATGTCGACTGGTGTCTGAAGAGCAGGTGGTCCCCAACGTATTCTACCCAGTAGTTGCCGCTGACAATTCAGAGTGCCTTTGCAAAGTGGCACAGGTTCCCTTTGAGTGGGGGGGTCTCAGGTACCTTGAAAGTAGCTGTGAGGCCAGCCATGCCTGTTGACTGTCTGCTAGGCAATGATTTGGAGAGCTCCCCTTGGGCGAAGGTGGAGCGGAGGTCTCATTTAGAGATGTTGGGTCTGCCTGAGAGGGCATGTGTGACCACTCGGTCAATGGCAGCCGGTAAGGGCATTCAAGAGGACCTGGAGTCTGAAAGAGTGGCCCAGGTACCTGCCAGAAAGAGAAGAGGTGTGGGGGGGGGGGGCGGGAAACCAGGCCCGAAGTTCCCATGGTTCAGGAGCAGGCAAACCTTGAGGGGGATGCCCTGGAGCCTGCAGGGGAACAAGTGGCTGAACTGGGGGACCTGTCTGAGCCAACCCATTGGCAGCTGGACGGAGGCCCCACCAGGGAGGAATTCTGCCAGGAGCAGCAGAAGTGCCCTTCTCTTTTTGGTTTGCGGCAACAGGCTGCAAACCAGGCAGCAGGTGATCAGTCTAGATCACATTGGATATACTGGGAGAATGGTCTCCTGTATAGCGAGCCTAAGGTTGCTGAGCCTGGGTCAGCTCGTGTTCTGGTGGTACTCCAGCACTTCAGAGCCTTCTTACTGGGTCTGGCTCATGATGTGCCTTAGGCAGGACATTTGGGGAAAGACAAGACCTTTGAAAGGCTTGTCACCCACTTTTACTGGCCCCAAATGTGTAAGAGTTCTGATACTCATTGTAGGTCTTGCCAGACTTGCCAGGCAAGTGGTAAGAGTGGGATGAAGTGTAAGGCTCCTCTCCCACCTTTTCCTGTGGTCAGCACCCCCTTTGAGAGGGTGGGTATTGACATTGTGGGGCCTCTGGATCCCAAGACAGCCATGGGCAACAGGTTCATCCTGGTGTTGGTGGACCATGCCACCCGGTACCTGGAAGCCATCCCTCTCCGGACTGTGACGGCCCCCGTGGTGGGTCGTGCGTTGATAGGGATTTTCTCCCATGTGGGGTTCCCCAGAGAGGTGGTGTCCGGCCGTGGTGCCAACTTCATATCTAAGTATATGAAGTCCCTGTGGCAGGAGTGCAGTGTTACATACAAGTTTACCACTCCTTACCACCCCCAAGGTAATGGGCTGGTTGAGAGATTCAACCGGACCCTGAAGGACATGATTATGGGTCTTGGTGAACCCATAAGGCGTATGTGGGACGTCCTCTTGCCATGCCTTTTGTCTGCTTACAGAGAGGTACCGCAGAAGTCCTTAGGGTTCAGGCCCTTTGAGCTCCCGTATGGGCATCCTGTAAGAGGACCTCTAAGTCGGGTGAAAGAAGGCTGGGAGAAAGCTCCCAGTGAACTCCACCAGCATGTATATAGCTACATGCTGGCCTTCAGAAACGAGACTAAGCGCTTCAGACAGCTTGCTCTGACGAATCTGGAAGCCAGCCAGGAGGAGATGAAACATTGGTATGACCAGAATGCCACTCTGATCGAGTTTCAGCCTGGACAGAAAGTGTGAGTCATGGCCCTAGTAGAGCCTTGTGCGCTCCAGAATAAGTGGACCGGTCCCTTTGAGGTGGTGGAGCGCAAGAATAACGTCACCTACTTGGTGGACTTGTAGTCTCCTTGGAACCCTTTGCGGGTCCTGCATGTGAACCGCCTGAAGCCCCACTTGGAGAGGTCCAAAGTGGGCATGCTCCTAGCAACAAATGCTGGAATGGAAGAGGAGACTGAACCTCTTCCTGACCTCCTGTCTGCAAAGGAGCACGATGGGTCAGTGGACGGTGTATCACTCTCCCCCGCCCTGACTCCTGAACAGCAGAGTGACTGTCACCAACTATTGGGACAGTTTGCTGCTCTGTTCTCCCTGACCCCTGGTGTCACTCAGTGGTGTGTCCATGATGTTGAGACTGGGGACAGTCCTCCTCTAAAGCACAAAATTTACAGAGTGACTGACAAGGTCAAGGCTTGCATCAAGGAGGAGGTCTCCAAAATCTTAGCGCTAGGGGTGATTGAGCCCTCAAACAGCCCTTGGGCCAGCCCAGTGGTCTTCGTCCCAAAAGCTGCCGCTCCCGGTGCCACGCCAGAACTCCGGTTCTGTGTGGATTACCGAGGGCTCAATTCGGTCACCAGGACTGATGCGCACCCCATCCCCAGAGCTGATGAGCTCATAGATCGGTTGGGAGCTGCCCGGTACCTCAGTACGTTTGACTTAACGTCTGGGTTCTGGCAGATTGCCTTAACTGATGGGGCAAAGGAGAGGTCAGCATTCTCAACACCAGAGGGGCACTACCAATTCCGGGTGATGCCCTTTGAGTTGAAGAATGCCTCTGCCACCTTTCAGAGGTTGGTCAACCAGGTGTTGGCTGGACTGGAGGATTTCATTGCCGCCTACCTGGATGACATTGCAGTGTTCAGTGCCACTTGGGAGGAACATCTGCACCACCTCTGGGAACTGTTGAAGGCTCTGCAGAGGGCTGGCCTCACGATCAAGGTGAGTAAGTGCCAGATCGGGCAGGGTTCTGTGGTGTACTTGGGACACCAGGTGGGGAGCGGCCAGGTGGCGCCCTTACAGCCCAAGATTGATACCATTCTGGCTTGGGAACCCCCCAAGACCCAGACAGAGGTGAAAGCCTTTTTAGGACTCACAGGGTATTACAGGAGATTTGTTGAAGGGTATGGCACCATTGTTGCCCCCTTGACAGAGCTGACTTCCAGGAAGCAGCCCAAGAAGGTGTATTGGACTGACGCCTGCCAGAAGGCTTTTGATGCCCTGAAATCTGCCATGTGCAAACGCGCCAGTGCTTCAGGTGCCCAGCTTCTCAAGGGAATTCATTGTGAAGACAGATGCTTCAGAGCATGGTGTGGGAGAGGTGCTCATACAGCTAAATGAAGAAGACCTAGACCACCCTGTAACCTTCATTAGTAGGAGGTTACTTCCACGGGAACAGAGGTGGAGTGCTATTGAGCGTGAGGCATTTGCTGTGGTCTGGGCACTGAAGAAGCTGAGGCTCTGCTTGTTTGGGACTCACTTCCGGGTTCAGACTGACCACCGGCCCCTCAGATGGTTGATGCAAATGAGGGGTGAGAATTCAAAGCTGTTGAGGTGGTCCATTTCCCTACAGGGGATGGACTTCATGGTGGAACACCGCCCTGGTACAGAACACACCAATGCTGATGATGTGTCCAGATTTTTCCGCCTTAGTGAAGAGAACTCCCAAGGGTGGGTAGTTCTCCCCACATTTCAGCTGGAGGGGACACGTGTTAGACCTGGCACCATTGGCATGGGTCTCCCCTGCATTTTTTGCTTTTGCCTCCTGTGTGTTTGCTGTGTGTTGGACTCCGTTCTGCTGGTCTAGATGCTTTCGACACTTTGCCACTGCTGTTCAGTGCCAAAGTGCAAGTGCTCCCTTTGTAAATTGTTGGTATGGATTAGTGATTCAATGATTGGCATATTTGATTTACTAGGCGGACCCTAGTACAGTGCACTGTGTGTGCCCAGGGCCTGTAAATCAAATGCTGCTAGTGGGCTGCAGCACTGATTGTGCCACCCACAGAAGCAGCCTGTAAAAGGTGACTCTGGCCTGCCATTGCAGAGCCTGTGTGCAGTCTAGTACTGCCATGTCGACTTGGCAAGTGCACCCACTTGCCAGGCCCTAACCTTCCCTTTTCTTACATGTCATTCACCCCTAAGGTAGGCCCAAGGTACCCCTGTGGGCAGGGTGCATTGTATGTGAAAGGGAGGACATGCCCTGGTGTGTGTGGCATGTCCTGATAGTGAAATACTGCCAATTTCATTTTTCACTATTGCAAGGCTACCTGTTCCCATAGGACAGAATGGGGAGTTTGTTTATAACATCTTATAAACATAACTGGCCCTGGGAACAAGGTAGGAAAATAAAGTTTAGTATGCCTGAACTCAGAATGTTAAGATGCATCTTTTAGTGAGGGTGATTTTTACATTATGTGTTTGAAAATACCACTTTTATAAAGTAGGTACTTTCTTGCCTAACCATCCAGTGTGCCTCTGCTAGGTTTGCGTATTGCATGTCTGGCTTTTGGATGACAGGGGTTGGAGAGGGGCAGTGGCTCCAGAAGTCTGATGAGTCAGGGCTGGGCTGAATAAACCTGGGCTGCATTTAGAGTAGGGGGAGGAGATTTCCTTTCACCTGCAGGGTCCTGGTCTGCCTTCAACAATGCTGTCTCCACCTCCTGCCAGGAAGCTGCACCAGTGAGGACAGAACTGGTTTTGGCTGGGTACAGACACTCTCTGCCTTCAGAGAACAGAGGATTTTTGGGTATAAAGAGAGGGGCCCAGACCCCAGACTTTTAGATCACTTCTGGGAATCTAGAGGAACCTTTGCCAAGGAGAAGAGTTGGAGAATCTGAGGAGGAATACTGCCCCTGTGCTGTTTGCTGTCTGGGGTTGGCCTGCAGTGGCTACTTGCTGCCAAGGAAAGGCGAAAAGGTCTTTGCTGTTTGCTTTGTCACCTGCTTGAGGAAAAGATCTCCAAGGGCTTGAAATTGAACTTGCCTCCTGTTCTGAAGTCTCAGGGACACAAAGACTTCACTTCTTCTGTCTCTCTGCATCTGGAACTGCTGTTTCAAATGCCACAGAAGGAAATTGCAACACCGACGCCGGCGAGCGACGCCGTAACCTGCACCGAAGCCATGGGCACCACTCCTGAAGAGCAAGACGCACCGCCCCGACTTGCACCGTAGGCCCGACGCCTGCTACGCCGTGCGGCATCGACTCCGAGGCCGTTGCCTGCACCGGGGCCGAGGACACCGCTTGTGACATCCACGACGCACCGTCCCAACTTGCACCGCAGCCCCGACTTCAGCGACACCGGTGCTTCATCACCGAGGAGCCAATCCTCGAAGTGGGTGACTCCTGAATCCATCGACACCACACCATCGTAAGGAACTGACGCCTCGCTGCCACCGTGACGTCATCTCCCCGACACAGTAAGGAACCGACGTCTCACCTCCCCGGCACAGCAGTAAGGAACTGAGGCTTCTCCTCCCCTGGGGTCGTAAGGAACCGACGTCGCTCGGGGGCCAACGAAGCATCACCTCCCTGACGCCGTGCACAGTCTTTGCTTTCATCCTTTCCAAGGTACTGTTCTTTGTGGGTCTGCTTGACTCCGCGGCCAACGCCACACACCTCGCGGTCTGTGCCATACTTTGGGATTTTTATCTGTCATGACATCGTACTAACTCTAGTTGGAGTTATTTGTTGCTACAAACTTTATTTGAGTGAATAACCTATTTTTGAGGACATCTTGATAACTGTATTGTGGATTTTTGTAATTTGGTCTTGTTTTGGTTTGGATTAAGATTACTTATTTTTCTAAACTGGTGTGGTGTCCATCTCTAGTGTTTTAACTGTATTACTGTATGTATTCACAAATGATTTACACACTGCCTCTGAGATAAGCCTGTCTGCTCGTGCCAAGCTACCAAGGGGGTGAGCAGGGGTTATTTTAGAAGTGTATCCCCCTTACCCTGACTAGAGGCAAGGGCCCCTATTTGGACAAAGGTACCTACCTCTGCCAACTAGAGACCCCCATTCTAAGAGGCACTAAATGTGCTCTGTGTGCACTGGAGACAAGCAACAACTTAATATGCAAGTATGTGCTGTGTGCTAGCTACCAAATTCAGTAGCATAGCAAGGATACAATCAGACCTAATCTAAGCCAGAAATAAATGTACCCCCTCACCTTTAGGTTGATATTAAAAGACACCCATTACAGGGGTGCAGAGTGCTCCTTTGAGCCCCGGTGATACTGAATCTTGTGCCCTAATCATTCTACGTATCATTCATCTCTCTTCACTATTGTTATGAATTACTTATATCCTCCTCGCACCTTTTCTTATCCCTATTCACTTACACTCCCTCGCTCTTGCTTGTCCTTATCTCGCTCCTCCCTTTTTAAAGTTTTTGTCTTGTCCCATCGCGCCTCTATATCTTCCCTACTTTTCTTTTGTCCTTTCTGCTCTTCTCTACTTCTGCCCCATCCTGCCTCCTCTCTTCAATATACATCCTATCATTCTGTCTCTCTATTCTTCCTGTCCTCTCTCTCATCTCCCTGTCCTCTCTCACTTTACCCTTTCTCTATCAAATCTATATCTTGACTATGCTTCACTCCTACTCATTTTGTTCATTATCTCGAACCTCCTTGGTTGTCACATATGTCTACCTATACCCTTTTAAAAAAAATCAATATTCAAAGAACATAACTACAAAATAACTCCGCCATCGAATGACAGCTCTTACCCAGCAATCACTTGTAAAAGCCACTTAACTACTGTACTAATGAATTTCGTTCCCTAGGCGATTAATACCCAGTGGTAGAGATTGGCCCCAGTAGTTAGGGTTAACTTTACAAATAAGACTCTATTTCCACCCTAACAAACCCTTTTTAGACACGTTAGGATAATGAAAGACCGGGAAAAAAACATAAAGTTCTAACCTATACCATGCATTTTGCAAGCAGCTCTTTGATAACAATTCATAGGAAAATGCGAGAAGAGGGTTTCAGTTACTGCGGTATGCGATGGCGCCTGCTCGTGTGTACGTAAGCGCGCGGAGGTTCTAAGTGAAATACGGTGCTACAAGCGAGGAGATAACCCTGAACCCCTGAACAGACACAAGGTCACCAAACTTTTATACAAGAGGCCTGTGCACACGTAAAGTGATATGCAGAGCAAATTCTGCGTCGCTGAAGTCATGAATTAGTGGAAAAACACAACAAATACAGTAAAACAAGTAATATATAAATAGAACACTCCAGGTGTCACGTGTTCTTTTTGTTTAATGAAGATCGATTGCCCAGCCAACACGTGTTTCATCAGGGTGGCAAACCCACGACTTCTTCAGGGCTAGAAGATGTACAATTGCATAATATCAGACACTGCGGCGCATTAAATCTTGTGTGCAGATACTAGGCGACATGTGACTAAGAACAACAACACCCTTGGTGACATACCCAACATAGTGTAATCAATCACGTATAGGTAGGATAGGTCCTACAGGTGGGGTGAAATCCCGTGACGTTAAAGGGTGTCAAGAAACATTGGGGGTTCACACAATACGATCAGTGCACGCGTAGTGGTTTATATGATGCAAACAATATAAATATGAAGTATCTCTGGGAAAACGCATGGAGCATGACTAGCATAGTCAATACATTGTTTTCATTTGAGCGGTAACATCGTACATTGTTAGCAAATCATTGGGTCATAACATACAGTACTAGCTCTATCTCAACATGATGTATTTATTAGAATGGCGTCAAACATGCGTCTCATATTGTTTATTAAAACAGCTGATGACATCTGACAGAGATATGAAACTAGACATGATCTCTCAAAAGAATGGAGGGAGAAGAGAGAAAAGATAACCAAAAGTGCAGAGAAGAGAGTGTTTCTGATATGTACCGGGGTAATGACGGTTAGTATCCAGAGTGTGTAATCCTACCTTTAAGGCAAGCTAGCTGTAAAATGGTTGATCTGAAAAAACAAGAGTGCGTGAAGAGTGGATGAGTCATCCATCCGAGTAGTGTACTCAAAAGCTGCGCTACCGCAAACGCTCAATTATATCAAAGCGAAATGGGAGGCTTACCTCTCCGCCGGTTGTACTTCCGTCCCGGCTGCTTTGTAAGCGGTTTTCCAAGAACTAAAAACGAAAAGTGGACCCGGTTACGTGTCCAGTGGGGTGTCACTGTTAACAAAGAGTAAGCACAATTGGAAGCAGGAAAAGTAATGGGGTGCCTATCTATAGCATCCATAAAGTTGAGAAAGGGGGGTAGAACCAATTAAGGTTATGCAATCTGAGGGTACATCCACCCTTAAGGACAGAAGTAAAAAGGACTGAAACATTAAGAGGTAAAAGACCTACAGCCGCGCTATATGTAGGTCATCTCGATTCAGGCATACGTGATAAGAGGCTCGAGTCGCGAATAAAAGTCTGTTATATCAACATCTATCCAAAATGATGCCAAGCGTAGGCAGCGTATTTCCTTCAGAGCAACTCAGGAATATAGATAAAACCACTTAATGAAGGCTGTGAGTAGACACTAGACAATGTCACTTCATACGGCCTGTATGTAGAATCTGGGCATGAATGGATGGTACTAAAGAGTACAATGAGGAAACAATTAATTACCTCGAATCACGTAGCTTCTGATAAATCAGCGTACGAGTACATAAGAGCTTGGAAAGGCTCTCTCCAGGGTACGTGATCCTGCAAAGAACAGAGTAGGTATGGTAAATTTTGCGGTAGGGCAAGCGTGTGTGAGCTAAGGACGGTATGGATGGTGATCCTTACCTCTGGGTAATCTGTGTGAGGCAGCGAGTACGCTGTAGGATCTGCAAACCTGCGGCGATAACCGGAAGTATGGATACGCCGTAAGCCCGCCTTAAAAAAGGAACATCTAAAAAAAGGCTATAACATCAACCTGCGTTCGAAACTGAACCAGGAAGTGAGAATGACGCGTAAGTGGTAGAATGGAAAAAAGGGGGGGGGGGCTTCCCTTAAAAAACACATATGTGTGTGTGTTGTTGCTGTTGTGGCGTGCGCCAGTGAGCTGGTGAAAAGGAGATGGAAAATCAAGTACCATAATGATAAAACGATACAATGAGGATTACTATACGTTTAGTATATAGTATTATAATAGCTGGTATCAGAAAATTGTCTAATGTATGAGTCAGGGAAAAACAACCTATTGGTATGTGTCACAGGTACAAATTCAAGTTATGCAAGATCGCCATGCTGACATATGCAATAGCCAGGAGAAATAGGCAGTTCTTATTTACAAGCATTACAGTATACATTTCAACACATAGGTGTCCTGATGTGCAATGTTCATTAGGTCAGTCATATCAGTGCGATAATTACGAAATGGTTATAGAACAAAGTTTGGGACTAACCACAGGATAACCCAACCCATATGTCCAAGATAGTACAGTAGATCCTAATGTTAACACATGTGTGATTATATTAAGGTATGTCTTTCGTGAACCAAAATGAGGATAACCAAAGATCTTGTCTTGCTCTCTTCAATCAGTCCCCTAGAAAGAATTGTAATTCATGGTCTGTGTTAAGACCGAGCTCAACAGATTTCAATCTCATGATCCAAATGGCTTCTACGCGCCGTAGTAGGAGTTCCCTGTCCCCACCTCTTTGATTAGGTTGGACATGTTCTATCCCAAAAAAAGAAAATTGTTTGTAAGAACCTTGAGATTTGCAACCTATGGCATGGGTTGCCATGGGGTATCTCACATCCTCTTGTTTGAGTGCCCGTGTGTGTTCGCTGATGCGATCTTTGAGCATGCGAATTGTACTTCCCACGTATTGTTTCTGACATTTGCACTCAATAATATATACAACGTAGCGTGTCATGCAGTTGATGTTCTGTTTGATCTTATATTCCCTCCCGTCCGGGCCGTGGAATCTCGTGACATTATGTGTGGCCCACCTACACACCCCGCAACTTCCACATTTATGGAAGCCCAATGTGCGTTGTGTGAGCCAGTCATTTTCTTTGGTGGTAGTAGGGACAGTTGGACTCAAAATGGTTCTTAGTGTTCTACCTCTTCTGTATGTAATGAGAGGTCTGTGTGTGGTAAAGGCATCTAGAGACTTATCTGCTTTCAAAATGTTCCAGTGTTTGTACATGCTTTTAGAGAGCATGTTGGACATTTGATTATGGTTCGTAATGAGTCTGACAGGTTGTGTGGGTGGGTTCTTGGTTTCTTTTTCTTTAAGTGTCTCTGCTCGCGGAAGTTTCATGATACGTTTTTCTGCCTTGTCTAGGGATGCTCGATGATAGCCTCTGGCTCTGAACCTGGCTTTCATGGAGTGCAGGCAGGAGATAAACTCCTTGTTCTCACTACAGTTCCTCCTGGCTCTGGTGAACTCTCCATAGGGGATGGCCTCAATTTGATGAGGAGGGTGAGCGCTGGTAGCGTGCAAAACTGCGTTGCATGATGTAGGTTTGCGATAGAGTTTACTGTGTATGGACCCCTCTTTGACGTATAGTTCCACGTCTAAAAAGACTATGTTTGTGCTACTGTGGTGATGGGTAAATTCAACTTCCAGTGTGTTGGTGTCCAGGTACTCATAGAACTCTTGTAGTGTGTCTTCTGTCCCTGACCAGAGTAGTAGACAGTCGTCTATGTAACGACCCCAGTATACAATGTATTGAATAAACGAACTACCCCTGTCACTCCAGATCCATTTAGCTTCAAAATACCCCATAAAGAGGTTAGCAAATGAGGGCGAAAATTTGGAGCCCATGGCCACTCCTCATGTTTGCTTGTACCACTGACCCTCAAATATGAAACAATTGTTATCCAGAATGAGTTCTGTCATGGATAGAAGCATTCTTGTGTGTTGCCATTGTGTCGCCGGTTTCTTGCTGAGATGCCACGCAATGGCCTGTAAGCCCATTTGTGGGTTGATGTTGGTGTAAAGGGAGACCACATCTAGTGTAGCTAAGATGATGTCATTCTGCCAGGTGAGATCAGTGAGTAGACTCAGGATGTGTTTGGTGTCCCTTATGTAAGCAGGGAGATTTTGTACCCTGGGCTGAAGGAACATGTCCACGTATTCTGCCAGTCTCTCTGTGGGACCCCCTATACATGACACAATGGGTCTCCCTGGTGGAAAGGGCAGGTTCGTATGAACCTTTGGCAGAGTATACAGTACAGGAAATCTAGGTCTCTGCACTTTCAGATACATGTGTTCATCTTCGCTAAGGAGCCCTTCTGCGTGCCATGTTTTGAGATGCTTGTTGATAAGAATGGTGAGAGGTCCAATGGGGTTTGAGGTGAGAACCTCATAGCATGTAGTGTCCCCTAGTTGGCTTAAAAACTCACTATTGTAGTCCTGCTTATTCATGACTACAATGTTTCCCCCTTTATCTGCTTCTCTGATGATGATGGAGTTATCTGCAGATAGAAGTGTCAAGGCCTGGCGTTCACCCTGTATAAGATTGTCTTTGGTAAGTCTCCTGCCTGGTCTCATCTTAGCTTCATATTTGTCAATGTCTCTTAAGACCAATCTGTGGAAAGTGTCTATGGCGTTGACCCCGTAGGTAGATCAGGTGTCCACCTGGATTTGGATTTAAGTCCACTGGCTATGGAGTAGTCTGTGTCTATGTTTAATTCCATTAAGAGCTGGCTCATGTCCTGCGGTGTATCCTCCTGATTAGTGATGGAAAGTAATAGCTGGGTATCGTAAATATCTTGTATACTGAGTGCATCTGATACACCACACACAGATGTTTTTAGGGTTTTTATTCTCAATAGGATTGTTTACAAACATTTTCTTCATTTTCATATTCCTGGTAAACTTGAAAAGGTCTATCTTTGCTTTGCATGCATCCCCTTTCTCAATTGGGCAATAGCCTAAACCTTTTTTCAGCAGTGATACCATATTGTTTGTAAGTGTGAGGAATGAAAGATTGATGATGTCCACCCCCGTATCTTGTGTGTCTATCAATTCTTCTTGTCCCCTGACCTGAGATTCATCCTGATATCGTTTGTGCCCTGCTCTCTTGCCCCTGCGGGTTTTCTTAGTTGTTCTCCACGGTTGGGCTGTATCCTGTTGCCTTTTTTGATGCCCTGGACCTCTCTTAAAAAAGAGTTCTCTGACCTGTCAAGGTTAGAGCTGCTAGCTGCATTCTCAAACTCACTATCACTGGATACTGGGATACTTAGGGAGGTGGAACTTGAGGAGAGAGAAATCGTCTGTTGTCTGCCTGTTCTGTTCTTATCCTGATCATTCGTTAGGATGTGGTCGAAAAGAGGTGGGGACAGGGAACTCCTACTACGCCACGTAGAAGCCACTTGGATCATGAGATTGAAATCTGTTGAGCTCGGTCTTAACACAGACCATGAATTACAATTCTTTCTAGGGGACTGATTGAAGAGAGCAAGACGAGATCTTTGGTGATCCTCATTTTGGTTCACGAAAGACATACCTTAATATAATCACGAAGATGAACACATGTATCTGAAAGTGTAGAGACCTAGTTTCCTGTACTGTATACTCTACCAAATGTTCATAAGAACCTGCCCTTTCCACCAGGGAGACCCATTGTGTCATGTATAGGGGGTCCCACAGAGAGACTGGCAGAATATGTGGAGATGTTCCTTCAGCCCATGGTACAAAATCTCCCTGCTTACATAAGGGACAACAAACACATCCTGAGTCTACTCACTGATCTCACCTGGCAGAATGACATCATCTTAGCTACGCGAGATGTGGTCTCCCTTTACACCAACATCAACCCACAAATGGGCTTACAGGCCATGGAGTGGCATCTCAGCAAGAAACCGGCGACACAATGGCAACACACAAGAATGCTTCTATCCATGACAGAACTCATTCTGGATAACAATTGTTTCATATTTGAGGGCCAGTGGTACAAGCAAACACGAGGAGTGGCCATGGGCTCCAAATTTTCGCCCTCATTTGCTAACCTCTTTATGGGGTATTTCGAAGCTAAATGGATCTGGAGTGACAGGGGTAGTTCGTTTATTCAATATATTGTATACTGGGGTCGTTACATAGACGACTGTCTACTACTCTGGTCAGGGACAGAAGACACACTACAAGAGTTCTATGAGTACCTGGACATCAACACACTGGTAGTTGAATTTACCCATCACCACAGTAGCACAAACATAGTCTTTTTAAACGTGGAACTATACGCCAAAGAGGGGTCCATACACAGCAAACTCTATCGCAAACCTACATCATGCAACGCAGTTTTGCACGCTACCAGCGCTCACCCTCCTCATCAAATTGAGGCCATCCCCTATGGAGAGTTCACCAGAGCCAGGAGGAACTGTAGTGAGAACAAGGAGTTTATCTCCTGCCTGCACTCCATGAAAGCCAGGTTCAGAGCCAGAGGCTATCATCGAGCATCCCTAGACAAGGCAGAAAAACGTATCATGAAACTTCCGCGAGCAGAGACACTTAAAGAAAAAGAAACCAAGAACCCACCCACACAAACTGTCAGACTCATTACCAACCATAATGAAATGTCCAACATGCTCTCTAAAAGCATGTACAAACACTGGAACATTTTGAAAGCAGATAAGTCTCTAGATGCCTTTACCACACACAGACCTCTCATTACATACAGAAGAGGTAGAACACTAAGAACCATTTTGAGTCAAACTGCCCCTACTACCACCAAAGAAAATGACTGGCTCACACAACGCACATTGGGCTTCCATAAATGTGGAAGTTGCGGGGTGTGTAGATGGGCCACACATAATGTCACGAGATTCCACGGTCCGGACAGGAGGGAATATAAGATCAAACAGAACATCAACTGCATGACACGCTACGTTGTATATATTATTGAGTGCAAATGTCAGAAACAATACGTGGGAAGTACAATTCGCATGCTCAAAGATCGCATCAGCGAACACACACGGGCACTCAAACAAGAGGATGTGAGATACCCCATGGCAACCCATGCCATAGGTTGCAAATCTCAAGGTTCTTACAAACAATTTTCTTTTTTTGGGATAGAACATGTCCAACCTAATCAAAGAGGTGGGGACAGGGAACTCCTACTACGCCGCGTAGAAGCCACTTGGATCATGATATTGAAATCTGTTGAGCTCGGTCTTAACACAGACCATAAATTACAATTCTTTCTATGGGACTGATTGAAGAGAGCAAGACGAGATCTTTGGCTATCCTCATTTTGGTTCACGAAAGACATACCTTAATATAATCACACATGTGTTAACATTAGGATCTACTGTACTATCTTGGACATATGGGTTGGGTTATCCTGTGGTTAGTCCCAAACTTTGTTCTATAACCATTGTGTAATTATCGCACTGATATGACTGACCTAATGACCATTACACATCAGGACACCTATGTGTTGAAATGTATACTGTAATGCTTGTAAATAAGAACTGCCTATTTCTCCTGGCTATTGCATATGTCAGCATGGCGATCTTGCATAACTTGAATTTGTACCTGTGGCACATACCAATAGGTTGTTTTCCCCTGACTCATACATCAGACAATTTTCTGATACCAGCTATTATAATACTATATACTAAACGTATAGTAATCCTCGTTGTATCGTTTTATCATTATGGTACCTGATTTTCCATCTCTTTTTCACCAGCTCTCTGGCGCACGCCATAACAGCAACAACACACACACATATGTGTTTTTTAAGGGAAGCCCCCCCTTTTTTCCGTTCTACCACTTATGCGTCATTCTCACTTCCTGGTTCAGTTTCGAACACAGGTTGACGTTATAGCCTTTTTTTAGATGTTCCTTTTTAAGGCGGGCTTACGATGTAACCATACTTCCGGTTATCGCCGCAGGTCTGCAGATCCTACAGCGTACTCGCTGCCTCACACAGATTACCCGGAGGTAAGGATCACCATCCATGCCGTCCTTAGCTCACACACGCTTGCCCTACCGCAGAATTTACCATACCTACTCTGTTCTTTGCAGGATCACGTACCCTGGAGAGAGCCTTTCCAAGCTCTTATGTACTCGTACGCTGATTTATCAGAAGCTACGTGATTCGAGGTAATTAATTGTTTCCTCATTGTACTCTTTAGTACCATCCATTCATGCCCAGATTCTACACACAGGCCGTATGAAGTGACATTGTCTAGACTCTACTCACAGCCTTCATTAAGTGGTTTTATCTATATTCCTGAGTTGCTCTGAATGATATACGCCGCCTACGCTTGGCGTCATTTTGGATAGATGTTGATATAACAGACTTTTATTCTCGACTCGAGCCTCTTATCACGTATGCCTGAATCGAGATGACCTACATATAGCGCGACTGTAGGTCTTTTACCTCTTAATGTTTCAGTCCTTTTTACTTCTGTCCTTAAGGGTGGATGTACCCCTAGATTGCGTAACCTTAATTGGTTCTACCCCCCTTTCTCAACTGTATGGATGCTCTAGATAGTCACCCCATTACTTTTCCTGCTTCCAATTGTGCTTACTCTTTGTTAACAGTGACACCCCACTGGACACGTAACCGGGTCCACTTTTCGTTTTTAGTTCTTGGAATACCGCTTACAAAGCAGCCGGGACGGAAGTACAACCGGCGGAGAGGTAAGCCTCCCATTTCGCTTTGATATAATTGAGCGTTTGCGGTAGCGCAGCTTTCGAGTCCACTACTCGGATGGATGACTCATCCACTCTTCACGCACTCTTGTTTTTTCAGATCGACCAACTTACAGCTAGCTTGCCTTAAAGGTAGGATTACACACTCTGGATACTAACCGTCATTACCCCGCTACATATCAGAAACACTCTCTTCTCTTCACTTTTGGTTATCTTTTCTCTCTTCTCCCTCCATTCTTTTGAGAGATCATGTCTGGTTTCATATCTCTGTCAGATGTCATCAGCTGTTTTAATAAACAATATGAGACGCATGTTTGACGCCACTCTAATAAATACATCATGTTGAGATAGAGCTAGTACTGCATGTTATGACCCAATGATTTGCTAACAATGTATGATGTTAGCGCTCAAATGAAAACAATGTATTGACTATGCTAGTCATGCTCCATGCGTTTTCCCAGAGATACTTCATATTTATATTTTTTGCATCATATAAACCACTACGCGTGCACTGATCGTATTGTGTGAACCCCCAATGTTTCTTGACACCCTTTAACGTCACGGGATTTCACCCCACCTGTAGGACCTATCCTACCTATAAGTGATTGATTACACTATGTTGGGTATGTCACCAAGGGTGTTGTTATACTTAGTCACATGTCGCGTAGTATCTGCACACAATATTTAATGCGCCGCAGTGTCTGATATTATGCTATTGTACATCTTCTAGCCCTGAAGAAGTCATGGGTTTGCCACCCTGACGAAACACGTGTTGGCTGGGCAATCGATCTTCATTAAACAAAAAGAACACGTGACACCTGGAGTGTTCTTTTTATATATTACTTGTTTTACTGTATTTGTTGTGTATTTCCACTAATTCATGACTTCAGAGACGCAGAATTTGCTCTGCATATCACTTTACGTGTGCACAGGCCTCTTGTATAACAATTCATAGGTCACAGTGCTATATTACGATTGTTACTTATGAATTGCAAGTAACAACTTTACAGCTCCCTATGTCGGAGGGAGGACTAGGGGTGCCGAATTTCGAATTCTATATGCTGGCTGCCCAGCTACAGTGGTTAGTACAGTGGGTGGAGGGAGTAACCAAGGAGCGAACGTGCCTGTCGGAGCCGGTGTCCAGTCCCAGGCTGCCGCTACGCCTACTCCTTACTGCTCCTTACTGCAACGCACAGCCTTCCAGACACGGAGAAGATGTCACAGAGGAGGGCAGCAATCCACCAAGTATTCCCCCATGCTGCCTCTTGTGGGGCTACCACATGGTGATCCCCAATCTATATTCACTAGTGATGAACTGGCTCGCTGGTCCGAGGCCGGGCTGGAAAACGTTGAGGACTGCTACTTAGACAAGGCACTGATTCCATTCGCGGAGCTGGTTGATAGCTGTGGGCTCCCCCCAGGTCTGTTCCTACAGTACGAGGCACTGACAAGCACGTTTGTGCACTTATGGGGCGGTGGGAGGGAAGAACCTGACATGCACCCGGTCCTCCACGCCTTATTCAATCTTGGCACAGCGGGACATTTGGTGAAATGGCTTTATGCCACACTATTAGAAACTTCCGTCAGCCCCCTGGACGGGTTGCGGGCACGATGGAACAGGATCGGGGGCAGAGTCCTTACCGACTCTGAGTGGCGCAAGGTTTTGCAATACCCAAAAAAGATCTCCCAGAATATCCTTTTGAAATATATTCAATTCAACTATACACATATGACTTACATGACGCCCCACCGGCTTAACGTGACATATGGAGGGGAGGTGCGACAATGTCCTAGATGTGCCCACCCGGATGCCGATTTTGGCCATATGACCTGTGAATGCCAATGGTTGCGCCCTTTCTGGGAGGCAGTGTTGGGCAAGGTCAAAGCCGTATTAGGAAGGGTGTTGGCTCCCACGATGCAGACGTGTTTGTTGGGCCTTTTTCCCAGGCCGCCTAAGCGCAAGGTCGGGAACAGGTTGATAGTCCTTACGCTGGGTCTTGCTAAGCGCAGGATAGCAATGGAGTGGAAATCTGCGAGGGGGTCACAGTTTGCTATTTGGAACAGGGATGTTATTGCATGGGCTGGAGCAGAGGGCAGAGTATTAAGTTGGTAGGAGGCTAGGGGAACGAGCAAGCGCCCAATTGCCGAACAGTGGCGAGAGGCATTGGCCGAGTGGGAGAAACTGGTGGGCTCCAGTAGTGAGGAGGGTGAGCCAGGCCATGGACTCCAACCTGGTGCCGCTACACAGGACGCTCTTCCAAGGTCCTCCGAGGCTCCAGGGGTTTGACTCGCGGGGGCTGTGCATAGGCTGTAGTCTGCATGGGGCCTGTTAGCCGGATGCCCTCCCGGACCCGCTCGTGGGTCGTTCCTGCTGTCACTTCCCTTGGGTTTCAGTGATTCAACACATCTACACCACTCCTCTGCACAAATTACTTTTTCTTTCTTCTTTTTTCTTCTATTTCTTTCTTTGCCATGGTTTGGATTCCGTTCTTAGTATGATATGAACCCGACTATGAGTGGTATATGTACACGATGGATCGACGTTGGACGGCTGCCCACATAATCAATGTAATATAACTGTAATGGTGGAGCAAGCACTGGCGAATGTAGTCATTATTCGATGATGTAAATAACTTCTTAGACTGCTGTGAATGGCGTATTGGTTGCTGAGATGGGCACTAGGCGAGTAGAATATCAGTTTCATTGTGCCAAAAGTAATTATGATCGCTGGGACTGCTAGTGGATAACAGTCTGTACTTCTTTACTGCATAATCTGGACCTTTTGATATTTTGTCTTCCTTCCTTTCCTTTTTGTATCCTGTGTGATGATTTGTATAAACTGCCAATAAAAATATCTTTAAAAAAAATGAATTGCAAGTAACAAATGGATCTCTGTGACAAAAGCAGTACCCCACTGAACAATCCATATAAATACAGTTCTGGGATTTGCATGGTGCAGCAGGCATATTAACCCTCTGCACTACATCATGATAAGTCAAAACTGCCCCTAGACAAAGATCCATTTTTCTACAGCAGGAACATTATTCACCAGAGTTATCTTGACATTTTTATTGTTGCCTGAAAGCTGCTGAGCACACAGCACAACCCTAAAACCAGCCTTGTTCCATAAGCATCCTGAACTCACATATTTGAAGGAGCTCTTGTATGCTTTATTGAATAAAAAAAGAGGCTCAGTGAAAACGTATTTGCCAAGTCTTAAAACAAAATAATCCAGTTCAACGCGTTTATTTCACACAGCCCCAGATTAGCCTCCTGAAATGCTCCATTCTTAAACTATAGGAAGCAGCAGCCTCTTTGTTGCATTTCCTGGGCCTCCTGCAGTGCAGCCTGCCACACAAGAAAGAGGAGTTTTCACACCTGCCGAAAGATGAGTTTTCACTCTTGCCACCGTGGATTTGGCAAAATGTCCTTTTATTATCCTGTTTGGAAGTGGCCAGTGGGCTCCCAGAGACAGTCTGGGCCCACGAAGAGCAGCCTAAAGGGAACATAGCTTATAAGTAGTTTGAACCCCTGGCCCTTTTATATGTTAGGGATGTATACGGTCTGTCAGTACCAATAGTGAGAGTTTACTTTTAAAGACAGGCTGCAAGGCAGGGCTGTCTTAAAAAGGTCAGCAGGCACATAGCAGTGCGCAAGTGCAGGAAATCCACTAGGCCTCTAAACCTCTATGCCCTATCATCTACTAAAGACTTATAGGCAGATTGAATCCCCACTGGCCCTATTTTATACTCGGGACATACAGGGGTCTGTCATTGCCAATGGTAAGTGTGCGCAATTACATGTACCTTTTTAATCAAAGCACTGGCTCTGGGCCTGGTTAGCAGTCAGAGTCAGTTACCACCAGTGCCAGTCAGCAAAAAATGAGGCTAAACAAGGCAAAAGGATGACTTTCTAACAACCCTAGAGAAAGTACCTGCCATCTGAAGAAGCTAAGAATATAAAGGCATATTTATGAAGAAATCACGCAGCGCAGTGCTGCAAGTCACCTTGATGCGCTGTGTGATGAGGAAAGGGCAGGAATGCACTGTATTTAACATAATACGTCGCATTCCTGTCTTTTTCCTGCACTGGCAAACAATGTGTTGCTTTGTGCCAATGCAGACACCCTTGCACCATGGACATCATCCTGCACAAAAACAATCCTTTGAGACATTTTCCTCCTTCTATGTGTGCTGCATGCAGCACACATAGAAAGAGGAAGCAACAAGGAGAAATAAAGATATTTCTCCTCGTTACACATTACTTGGGGACGGGCAGCATTTTGATGCAATCCCAGGTCTACCAGTAATGGTAAATTTGAGAAGGCACCAAATTCCATGGGTGGATGCGTGGGAACACCCCTGCTCCACACATGGAACGCCTCCCATGGGGCAGAGTAACGCAGCACAGTGATTTGCACTGCTTTGAGTTACTCTAGATTTATCAAGCCAGACAGGGCCACGCAAGGTTGCCTTGCATGGCTTGATAAACCTAACTTAAGAGTTGCGTTGCTCTTACACTCCATTGCATGGCACAAGGGTAAGGCAACTCTTTAATAAATATGCCCACATAGAATCTAGGGGGGATATTCTCAAGAACGTGCGATAAAGATCGCCAAAATAGGCTAACACAATTTTTCATATCGCAGGAAACTAACTCCGTGTTAACGTCGTATTATCAACCCGGCGGTAACATGCGATAGTTTCCCGACAACGCATCAAATGTCCGCGATAAAATTACCGGAACAGCGATAAAAATCTAAACCCTAACGTGAAAAAAGTTGCGATGGGCCCAACTGCGATAAAAAATTCAGCGATAAGCAGCGCCAGGCCTGCAAGTCCCACAAGTCAGGTGGGAAAAACCACCATAAAAGCTGCAACAAAAAACACAAACAAAGCACAAACAACTGCGAAGCACCATGGAGGTAGCCGGAGCAAGTACAGAGGACAACCAGAACCCCACAAGCCCACGGAGGACCAGCCTGGGACCTCGGGGTCAGGGAAGGGCAAGGAGAAGAAGAAGAGGAACCCGCGTTTCAGTACGCAGGAAAACCAGATCCTCATTACGGAGGTGAAAGAACACCACCACCAACTGTTCATCACCGCCACTGTGTCATTGGCAACTAAAAATACAATATGGCAGTACATCTTGGCCAAGGTGAATGCAGTCGGAGTGAAGGGAAGGGAAGTGGATGACTGCAAGAAGCGCTGGACTGATGTGAAGCGCAAAACCAAGCTGAAACTCGCAGCCAACCTGAAAGCAGCAATGCAGACTGGAGGTGGGAGTCCAGCGACACACCAGGAGCTGGATGAGATGGAGGAAATGGTGACCCGAGTCTTCATTGGGGAGACGGTGGCAGGAGTTGGGGGACCGGACACTGCACAACATGACCTGAGCCAACAGCAACAGGGTGAGTAACGACCAGGGACTGGGGGGACGGGGGGAGATGGGCACAATGGCACACATGCACAATTAAGTATAGCACATCTGTGGACAAACCATGCCCAAGAGTCACAACTCCGACCAAGAGCCCAATTTACCCAAGTCTGCAATATCTCAGCACTGTATAAGCACAGAAGTGAAAGGCACACCGCCTGAAAGGGATAAGGGCCAGCCAAATCAGATCTGAAGGGGCAACACACCCACAATGCAGCACACACACATAAGAATCAGAGCACCTCAACATTGACAACAATGTGGTACAAACTGCAACACTTTCACAACAGAACAGAGGACACAACTGCTGCTGCTTGTGTGTAGAAAATGGCCATTCACATTTGGCATAGCAGGAAACTGTGAGATGATAATGTACAAGTACAACCTCACATCCCTGATGGTGTAGAAATGTCAACTGTCCCGCATCAAATAGGCATCTCCTCACAAACAGTCACAATGTACATTGTCATGCAGTCTGTTAGTAAACTTGTACAATGCGTGAACATACATGTGAACACAATGTCAATCTGCATCTCCCCTTCACATTGCAGAAGGAGAATCAACACCTCCTGCAGAGCAGACCCAACAACTCAGCACTGATGATGAAGAGGACCTCCCCAACATCGACACCGAAGCCCTCCAACAGCTCACAGACAGCTTTGGCACCCCACCTCCAGGAGCAGGGCAGCCCAGCTGCATCGAGGAGACCCCACCCTCTGCACAGACCACACAGCAGGAAGCACCCACCACCACGGCTGTCTCCCAGGACCCCCATGACCAACACATGGCATTCCAACGCTGTGTGTTAGGGTGCCAGGAGAAGATGGCTGATCAGCTGCGGGTGGGGTTCGACCTCATGGCAGCCAAACTAGATGCCATACGTGGGTGTCTAAGTCCCATCAGGGACGACTTACAGTCCCTAACGGACACCCACTGTCCGCTCCATGCTCTCCAACAATCCATGGCTAACATCGCTCTGAGCCAAGAACAACTGTCTAGTCAGAGTGGCTCCAGCGATGTGAGCCGGGAGTTGAGACACATAAGGAGAATGATGGAGAGCTTGGAGCGGATGCAGGCAGAAAGAATGTTTGCCACGGCTGCACACCAGCGAGATGTAGCTGTGATCTTCCATGCCCTGCAGATCCTCGTCATGGCATTGCCGCCACAAGGCCTGGCGCGGATGAATGCTGCTGCTACTACTCCATCTACATCTCTGCCCCCTGAAGTGTCAGTGCCACACAGTGCGGCAAACATTCCACCTCCGGCCCCTGATGTGTCAGTGCCACACAGTGATGCAGACTAAACACCACCACCCACATGTGAGGCACCTGACACATCAGAGGACGAAGATGATGATGAATCTGGCTTTGTGGTAAGAATGAAGTGGTAGCATTCATCTCCGCCATATGGCCTGTTTCAGCTTGGTTCTGCCCTCTGCATCATGCCCTGGAATAACACCTTCCACTGTCCCCCGATACACTCAGCGACACTCACCTTGGACCTCGACATGGACTGCCATATTTTGTTTGGATACCAATGACACAGCAATCACACTGCGGACTGAAGTCTTCCTCTTCCAATGAACTTGTCAATCCCTAAAGGACTCTGGCTGGCCCTCCACGGGGCAACAATGTAAAGTGGGGTTCGCATGGCCCTGTACTGCTCCAGCTTCAACACTCCACTGAATGCGAATAAAACATTCTAATACACACAGATGTGTCATGGCTATGATCAATCAAGTATGAAAGTATGGATGAATGTAGGGACAGTGATTCCACAAAAAGTACTCCCTGGGTAATGCTATCAATGCGCATGTATGGCCGTGACCCAGATAGGCAGTGAGACACACATTGTCATTCAAATCAACACTCATCACAGTTGAATACAAGTGAAGGTGCGTAGACTTTATTAGCATATGCGTGTCAGTACGGGCAAGATAAGTGCCACAACATGCAGACCAATGCTGCAGTATGTCAGTATGAGGAACGTTGCCAAGCACCGCTGTCCACTCCAGGGGAGTGCCTCACCTTTCACAGGTGTGTGTTAACCCGAGTTGTTGTCCGCTCATGTATTCAGAGTCCAGGCGAATGCAGCCATGTCCAATGTTGTCGTGGGATATGTGACCAGATCTCCACGATGCAACAAGGTGTTGGGACATGTGCAATGGGTTCCATTCTGTTGTGGCTGCAGGTACGTAGTTACTCGTCCATGTAAGCGATTGCAGCTTCGAAGGCTATCATTTCCAACTGAGGTCGTTGTCGACTTCATCAAACAGGACGGCGAGGCAATCCATTAGCAGGTCCGGACAGATGTGCTGCGTCCACCCCCTTTCACCAATTAGCACTACAGCCCAATAGGGGAGCGGTTCAATGTGGTCACTGCACACGAGGAGTTGTGCAATCTCCCAGGTCCAGCTGCCAGCATGTATGCCAAGTATCAAGGCATCCCATAAACGGGTATCACGGTGACACTCCTGGATGTGGGCCAACAGTAAGCCTGGGCGTAGTTCGCGAAGTAGCGCTACGCGAAGCCACGCAAAGTGCAGTTCGCACTACGCGAGCTACGCGTAGCACTACGCGAACTGCGTAGTGCACTGTTCGCAATGATTGCACAGTGCCGGATGCTTGTCCGCACTGTGCAATCATTGAAAACGGCATCTTGCACAGTGCAAGCTGTCTTTACTGCCGCTCGAGTAGATTTTTACTCGAGCGGCAGCTTCTCAACGCGGACTGGTAGTTTCTCATCGCGAGCGGTCGCGAGCATACGCGACCACTCGCAATGAGAAACCTGACCTCCCCGCGTTGAGAATCTCGCCGGGAGGTTTATTTTCCACGCTCGCGATCGGCAACTTGATGTTGCTGATCGCGAACGAGGAAAAAGTCTTGCCGGGATGTCATTTTGCTTGTTCGCGGTCGCCAACTTGACGTTGAGGACCGCGAGTTTGCACTGTGCTACGTGCAATTTGCGTTGTGCGAAGTAGCGCAAACTTCGCAAACTACGCGAGCGTAGCGTAGTGCTTTGCCTAGGGTTAGCCAACAGGGGGCGCACACACATGTCAAAATTCAGTTCAGCTACCGTCCAGTTGGCTAGGCAGACATCCATGGACCACTCGAATATGCATGATCGACAATGCAACACAGGCTGAACGCAGGTGACGTTGGCAAGGTGGAAGCTTAGCCGGTAACTGATCCCCAGCACTGCCAATGGCAGTGCCCCCAGTAAATGCAGCATACGTGCACGGTACAGTTCCACGTGACAGGGGTTGTGCATGTGTCCGGGATGTTCTGCTATTGCGTTAGTGGCTCTGTTTGAAGCGGCACTGTTCTGACCTGCGCCAGTTCTGTGGATGAAATGCCACAGCTCAGATCAATGAGTTGTTTTAGTGTGCAACGGTTGTACGCCTGGGATGGTGTGGGAGTAAGTGTGAAGGCCATTCCATGCAAGATAACTTCGAGCAAGGACTTCTGTGTGTGTGGTGTGTATACGTTGGTCTTCCGTCGGGCTGTGCGTAGTGTGGGAGTCGTCATCAGCTGCTATAGTATCTGTCCAGGGGTGCCAGGCACATGCAATTCTGAGGTCGGAGGTGCAGATGTGCTTCCGCCTGATAGTTCAGACAAAGGAGCTTTCATCCCTAATGTTAGTTTGTCATCTGCTTGCATTCAGGAAATGTGATGTGGCTTGTTGGGGGTGGGGTGGGATGTGTGCGACTTTGGGATTCATGTTTGACATGTCTTGCATGTGGCAAATGAGCGGCATCACTGTGTGTTACGTTGCCTCACAGCTGCTCCTCCCTCCCCCGAGCCTATTTACTTGTGTGCACTGCGTGGTTGCATCACTTGCACTCCTACGGCACACCATTGTCATGCCTGTCTGCGCATGTCCACAAGCCTGACAACGACACTGTGATGTTGGCCGTTGAAGGTGGGCGGCCACGTGAGTGTAGGCCTATGGTAAGGATAGGGCGGACACAGATGTAGAGTTCATGCCTGGCTGAATTCGCACTGCGATTAAGGCTAGACATTTGGCTCATGCTGCGGCAATACAGATACACACAACACGTGGCATGTATGAGCCAAGACCCCGAGCGGTCATGCGCTCCTTCATTTCTCCGTTCGTGCGAGCCCGTCCTCCGGGTGCATGCTACATTGCAACATTGTCCATTGCGGGCCGGGTGGCGCCGACACTACAACAGAGACACACGCATTAGTCACTTCCTTTTCCAGGCCAGCACTGAACCACGCCTAGAGCCCCGGGCAAATTCTTCACACCCCTACGCTGGACTGGTGTACACCGGCCCAGCCCACTCCGCTTACGCTTACAGGGGGGGACGACAAAGCTACGTGTCCAAGGTCTTACCCACTGCCTGAGATGACATGGTTGTGTCCGCTGTCCACAGCACAATGTAATGTGGTAGGGCCCGGACCCATCATGCATACATAATGACCACACAGACACACTTAGATAGATAGTGGAACTGGCTACGGGCACGTGCGCCCGGCCCCTTTTTATTACCAGGGTCACATGTCCAGTGACGCCTGTGCTGGATGGGTGTGGGGTGAGTGTAAGCCAGCCCTCAAGGAGTGGTTGGTGCTGGCAACAACTAGAACAGTGATCATCGGATCACACACACAAGACTCAATCATAAAGGGTCCATGACTTGTGGTGCACTGAGGTAGGGGCACCAGCTCTGACATCACACACAGACGACTCAATCTTTAAGGGTCCATGACTTGTGGTGCACTGAGGTAGGGGCACCAGCTCTGACATCACACACAGAAGACTCAATCATAAAGGGCCCATGACTTGTGGTGCACTGAGGTAGGGGCACCAGCTCTGACATCACACACACAAGACTCACTCATGAAGGGACCATGACTTGTGGTGCACTGAGTTAGTGGCACCTGAAGCGCTCAGTGGGTGTGCAGCCAGCGATGATGGCGTGTCCTTGCAGGTCAGGATTGGATTCGATATGTGTGAGCCCTGCTGACCGCAGTGTAGGCCGGAGGCAGCGGTCACCAAGGGCCCACAGCCACTTGGCGTTGACTTGAGCTGCACAGAGTTAGTGGCACCTGAAGTGCTCAGCGGGTGCGCAGCCTGCGGTGATGCGTCGTCCGGGCGGGCCGCACTGGAAGCAATGTCTGTTGCCTACTGGACTGCGCCATAATTAAATCAAGACTCAATTTGAATTGGGGGACCTTCTGACCGCAGTGTAGGCCAAAGGCAGTAGTCAGCACACACATAACTCCGCTGTGCTGTGCCGCTGGGTGCGCTGGAGGCCTGTGTCGTGGGAGCCAGCGATCGGCTGAGGAGGCTGGCGGTCATGGCGGCGGACTCGTGGCAGGGTGAGGGGCGCCGCCCTGGCAGACGCATTGGCCATCCCGGAAGTGAACCACGCTCAGAGCCCCGGCCTATTTATTCACACTCATACGCTGGACTGGCATACGCCGGACGAGCCCACTCCGCTTACGCTTACAGGGGGGACGACACAGCTACATGACCGAGGTCTTCCCCACTGCCTGAGGTAACATGGTTGTGTCCACTGTCCACAACACTACAAACACCAACAGTATATGTCCACATGGACATGTCTGTGCTCTGCATACTGAAGTCTGTCCAGCACATCACCGCTACACTTGGCATTGTGTACATTCTTTTTCATGGGTGACTTGCCTCCTTCACACATACTTGGTTCCCACCTCTCCCCACATTCTGCAATTGTGTGGCTGAGGGGCCATGCCATTTTCGGAAGGTCAGCTGTCTTGTTCAGCGCTGCCTCGGTGGTAGTCCGGGGGGGTGGGGGCGGGCCGGGGGGTGGTGGCGGTGGGTGTTGTGGACCTCTTGGGTCTCCGAGCTGCATGATCAGTAGCTCCATGACATGTGTTGGTCTTCAGATGTGGCTCTGGGCTGGGCTTCCTTTCATACTGCAGGTTGTCGTCCTGCTTAACACCAGAGGAAGGCAGGTGTTAAATCCCTGCTGCTAACGCGCCTTATCGCCTGTTTTTGAATCGCATCGCAGATTTGGCTGGTCGTTGAGAATATCGCGAAATGGTGTTTTTGTGTGTTTTTGCACGGGAACACCTACTCTGCATATCATTAGAGTTAGTTGTCGCTCTCATCCGTGGCGATGTATTTTGCGGCAGCTATCGCTGGAAAACTGGCAATATCGGCAGTTTGCACCAGCTTGAGAATAGGGCGATAAATCTATCTAATATGCCCCTAGGTCTTATTATGAGTTTGAGTCACTAAACCTTCTCACTAAAGTTCTTTAAAGTTTCAGATTTCATTATGAAGCTGTACGAAGTGGACCGACTTCAAACAGTTGGTGAAGTCTGACAATGTTTCTAACTTCATTCCTCTTCGGGTGCAAGAAAAAGTTTCATGCAAAAAAAATTGCCAGAGATCTTTCTCGCAAACCTTATTTTAGCAAAATCCAGAAACCTCAAATATTTTTTTTCTTAAGATGTGTTTATTGCACTCCTTCTTTTTACAGAAATTTCCACTGCTAATACGTATTGTATTTCCAGTGACTACAAGAAATTAAAACATCTTGATAAAGTGCCACAGTAGACACTGTGGGGCATATTTATGGGGAAATGGCGGAGCGTGGCATTAAGTACAACATGCTAACGCCATGCTCCGCCATTCCCAAAACGCAGGGATGTGCCGTATTTACAATGGTATGGCACATCTCTGCGTTTTCCCTAGTGCTGGCGCTAAAGTAAGCTGCCTAGTGTTAACACAGACACCCTTGCACCATAGTGCAACACCCATTATCCACCGCTTTCACACTAAGTATAGTGTAAAAGGGTGCCTTATTTACAAAGCAGCATTAAGCCACGCTAAGTGGCTTAAGGCCACCTTGTAAGGAAGGCGAAGCCCCTATCGCCACAGGAACGTCATTAAAAGTGATGTTCTTGTGACTATAGGGGCTTGTAAATATTCTCCTGTGCTTATTTTACACCCCAAATTAAACCCGATGGATCCATTACTCCTGCACGAGAATAATTTTTGAGTTGTACTGAAACCAACATATTCAGGTATTCACTTGTTGAGGGAAAGGCGTTTATTTCTAAAACTTGGCAAAATTTATTGTGACAAAATATTGTTATTTTTGTTATTTTTTCTTTAACAATCTTAAGCAAAGTAAAACAGCAAAGTAACATTTCTGTTAAACAATCTTCATCAAAGTAAAACAAAATATTAACTGCTTTAGAAACTGACAAAAATGTTAGAAAGTCAGCAGTTTATGCATGGAGATCTCAGGCTCCCTTAATGGAAAAATCGAATTCATTTTCTAGGCAAGTGTTAATAGTGTTTCTTTCTATGGCTATTTCGTTATTCCCTAATATGCTAAATGACTCCCTCAGAGATCCTAATGCTGTGAACATTTAGTATAATTGCGCGTTTGCCCAGGCTGTATTTTAACTGCTAAAGTAAAACTGCAAGACTCTAACTCTTCCAAACTGCTGAACCATAAAGTACTCTTAACCATCAATCATTTCGACACTCAATTTGTGCTCTGGCACCATGATGCACTAAGGATTAGCATTTAATGAGAGTCTATATTGAAAATGATCACCATCAGCCTATCCAATGATGAGCTTGGCAAGGCATCTCGTGTATCATGATTTCCTGTTTGTTGCTGCTATTCTGTCCCTTAACCCACACAAGGCCACGGGTTGGTAATAAAACAAGTGTACCACAGACATGAGAGTTAATGCATGAATGAGTCCATAATATAAGCCTGCAAATGTCCCTTGGCGGTTTCCAAAAGTGGCATGTTAGAAAGTTTGACTTCAATACAATTTTGCAAACAACTTAAAATAGAGGTCCTCCAAACATTAGCCTTATTTCTATATGTTTTACAACCACTATTACGGATATTTCCAGTCAATTTCTCATTAGTTCAGTTTTTGTACAAACTACCAAATAGTTTGAAGCGGTAAAATGAATACTTTGGGGGATATTATCAAGAACTGGCGATAACTATCGCTAACGCAAGTTAGCGGCAGTTTTTTTATCGGTCTATCCCTGAAAGTTATCGCCTTGTTAGCGACTTATTATCAACACGTCGGTAACAGGCGATAGCTTCAGGGATCAGCAGTGAAAACTGCCGCTTACTTCAGCGCGATGGCGATAGGAAAACAGGTGATAGCGGGAGGAATCTAGCGATAAGTCATTAGCGATAAAAAAATGAACGCTAGGCAGCAAGTGTGGACTTAGAAAAAATAGCCTATCAGTCCACCTCCCATAGAAAAGATGCCCCCAAAAAAAGTTCAATGCAGATTTGAGCAGCCAGGGCCAAGTGCAGCACACATCAACAACCCCCTCAAACCACCCAACATCCAGGATGACCAGGATGAGAGCCTGGATGCCTCGCTGGACCTGCGTCTGGAGCCTGGATGCCTCGCTGGACCTGCGTCTGGTGCCTGGATGCCTCGCTGGACCTGTGTCTGGAGCCAGGATGCCTCGCTGGACCTGCGTCTGGAGCCTGTATGACTCGCTGGACCTGCGTCTGGTGCCTGGATGCCTCGCTGGACCTGCGACTGGAGCCTGGATGCCTCGCTAGACCTGCGTCTGGAGCCTGGATGCCTCGCTGGACCTGCGTCTGGAGCGGGATGTGGAGGAGCCGTGGAGACGATGAGCTGTGGCGGGAGATATTGATGTGCGACGATCGCCCGTACCTGGTGGTGAAGTCTGGCAGGTCGCATGGAGACACGTTGCTGACCTGTGTGAGAAGTCCGCCTTGCGCACCTTGGAGCAGTTACTGGTAGATGCGCTCATGCGCACCAACGTAGTGAGGTCCGCATCGCATACTAAAATCCACCACTACACAGGGGTGCACGGAGGGGATTACCAACGGTGGGTGCCGACTCCCTGCATCACCGGCCGGATGATGTTGGGCTGGCCGTATGCTGTGGAGGGTTAGGCCCCTGTGCCACGCCGAACTTGTGTGGTCTGAGCATTGCAACTACATGCCTAAGGGAGCCCTGCTGCAACAACTGCATCGGGAGGTCCACCAGCGGACTAGGCGGCGACTGCTGTACCCTGCCCAGTGAAATCACACCTGGCTGAGGCTCCTGCTGGCTGAGTCACAGATTTGGAGAGAGTGCAGTGGATTGCGCCATGGTGTCAATGTCCAGGTAAGGAGGAGGTGGGACGCGTAGTGCAGGAGGGCCGGGGGTGAGTCGCTCATGCCTATCACACGTAGATGACGCACCCCCAGTAGCGGCACTACCGCTATGGCGGAAGAGCGTTGCCCCACCACCTCAAGCAGTGCAGAAGCGGAACAATCATCACATGATGATAACTCAATCAATCAATCAATCAATCAGGGGAATTGTAAGCGCGCTACTCACCCGTGAGGGTCTCAAGACAGTGAGGGGGGGGGGGGCACAGGGGCAGCAGCCGCGGAAAGTGGAAGCCAAAAAAACTGTTTAGAAAGGGAAAAACAAGGGATAACCAACTGATGGAATCATGCTATGTATCCTCAGGCATGCACACTCAACAGTAGAGTAGGTGTTGCATAGCGGAGACATGAAGATCACTGTTCCCACTTCAGTGAGTGCAACCCAAAACTAACCTTTGCACAACAAACCCAAACGTGTACCCTGGAATTCCTTTTTGAACCCCCAAAACACACAAAAATCACATTTGAGACAAATGCACACCCCAAATTATATATTTAACCCCAAAACACACCCCAAATCTCATATTTAACCCCAAATCTCATATTGTACCCTAAAAAACACCCCATTTTTCATATTTTACATCAAAAACCCATACACACCTGAAAAAGTTTACATCCCCATTACTGACCTCACAATGCGTTGTAATCAAATGCGATGTTAAGGCACCCACGTTGACGGAGTTGCGTTGTTAACGATGTACTGCCTGCGTTGTAATGGTCGTCTCCCGTGCCAAAGGCAAGCCATAGGCTATGCCGTTTGCGTACGTCTGCCCCTGGACTGCGCTCAGCACCAAGAAGCATTCCTCTTGGACACTCCACCGCTACGACGCCAGCACCCTCCTCGCCATCAACCCTGGACGCCACCTTGCCTGCCAGGACCAACCTTTGCTCTGTAACGGACATCGCCTTCGCCATCACTGACGGCTGCAGTATCATCCGCAAGGAGCACCCCGACCGTCAAGGAGGAGGTATTGCTGTCACCTAAAGAGGCACACTCCGACTGACCACGAACTCTAATGTGCCAAGGGTGACCATGGACCACGTCAACTCCCAGATCCGGACCAATCCCAAGAACATCCTCTGCGGCACACTCATGTGCAGGTCCCCTGGGCCATGGCCCGCCATTCTCCAGGGTCTCCCATCCACCGACGACATCCATCTCGGTGAACTCCAGTTCCACTTGGGCAACTCCAGTGACCAGAGCACCACCCCCTCCTGGGAAGGTCACCGACAACAGACGCAAGCAGCAAGTCACCTCAACAGGCCACATAGCAGGGCACACGGTCGAGCACGTCACCTCCGCCAGCGGGTACTTCAACTAGAGCCACAACACCGGACTCTCCTGGCACTACCATCATTGGATGAATCACGTCTTCACCTTGCCCACAGGACGCCAGCGCCATCATCGCACCCCGTCGCAGCTGGATCAAGGCCACCGCAGAACGTCTCGTCAACTCCCTCCGCACCAACACTCCACCAATGCTTCCAAACGATGACACCGCAGCACGCAACCACCACCGATGGATCTCCAACATCGCCGGCATTCTGGCACCCCTCATGGACGGAACTGCGTCAGTACCTTCCGCCTGCCTGATGGCAGGCGTGAGGGTGAGGCAGTGCCATAGGGATAGGCTGGCCCCATGCATTGCTGGAGTTGCGTCATGGTTGTGACACAACTGCAGTAATGCATGACTTTAGTGCAGACAAATACGTCAGGATTCCTGACGTATCTGTCATTACTTGCGTCATGGAGCAATGTACAGTGAAAACAGCGCATCCATGCTGTTGCAAGGAGGGCGTAATGAGAAGTGTTGCAACGCTGTCTTGTCGCAGCGCAGCAACACTTTTCATGACTGGGGCACAGGAATGCGCACTATCTTGTTGATGGTGCGCATTCCTGCACTGTATTTTTGTTGCAGGGCAGCGCTGCAACACTGCTTGCAGCGCTGTCCAGCACCACAGACATGCATAGATGTGGCCCCAAGTCTTATCACCATTTTTAAGACCAGCTATTTTCTGGTCTTAAGTTCCTGCAGCTAACGGGCCTTAGCGACTGTTTTTTTATCACTTCGCGGGTCAGGGCCATCCGTGATAATATCGCGAAGTGGTGTTAGCGTGCGTTTTTCCGATGGAACACCTACCTTGCATGTCATTAGCGATAAATATCGCTGGCATGCTTGGCGATCTAAAATCCGGCCGCTATTGCCGGAAAGCTGTCGCTAACGGCTGTTAGCGACGGCTTGGTAATAGGGCGATATGATTATCGCCGCGTTAGCGGCAGCAAAGTGCCGCTAACGCGGCGATATGGCCCTTGATAATATGCCCCTTTGTTTTTATAAAATGATTGTTTTGGAAGAGACTGGACATTGCATGCAGGGCAGTGCATGGTAAATGACATCTCCTATTACATCCAGGATTGAATATTTTTTTTTTATTCATTTAATTTTTTGATGTCATAGGCTTAGACCTGGGTTTCAGAGTGCTCTGTATCGAGAAGTCATTTAAAGTAGTGCATGCGGCATTTACAACAGGTGACGTTTGTATATTACAATTTACAGTACAATTTATAATAAGTACAGCTCTTCATTTCAGTTAACATTTTGTTTCAATTTCTAAATTTCCAGCTCGTAGCCTTCCCCACCAAAGGAAACAAGTTCAATGGCACAGTGGCCAATGGATATGTGACTTCAAGGGGACCTTGGGCTAGATATACATAGCTTTTTTGCAGTCACAAAAAGGTCTGATTCATAGAATCAGGCGGTTTGCGACCCCAAAAAGGGTTTTCGGTATGTAACAAACACAAATTGGATTTCCGTAACATGTTACTAATTCACAATTTGTTGAGCCCGAAATCCAGTTGCAAAACATTAATGCTTTACTGACTGATACAGTGGTAAGAAATGCGAACACTGAAAGGAGTCGCTAAGGGGCCCCTCCTCCTATGTGAATGTTGAATAAAATAGGTTTTAAGAGTAGGCAGTGGAGTCATGGACCACTGCCAGATTTAGGGTTGTCCGCCACCCGTCAGACAACTCCCTACAGTAAGAGGACGGCCAGTCATCAAACTTTTCTAAAGTTTTTTGTTTTTCAAGAACAAATTGCCAAAGTAAGAGTTTGTTTTTGAAAAATAAAAACCTAATGGCCTATATATATGTATTACAGAGTGACAGGAGCCACTCTGTAGTTAAAGTTAGGATTCCTAGAGATAGGAATTCCTCTGATTTTTGTTTGGTAATAACTTTGCCACCATTTGATAAATTTCCATGAAACTTTGCAGACCTATTGCTTTTCTACATTGGCTGACTATGCAACGTTTTGTGGTGATTCGTTAAGCGGATGCAAACAAAAAAGGGCATGCCGAAGCACATTTTTCCACGAATGCATTTTCCAACACCTTTTAAACAGACGTAGTGACAAAATGGCTGAACGAATGTACATGAAATATGGCAGGAATATATATTATGGTGTGGAAAAGGTCCTTTCTGTTGTTATTTGATCTGAATTTGTTCAGTTGCTTTTAAGTAATGTTAATATTGTTGAATGTGATGTCAATGTACGCCATATTATATGCACGCATAATAATGTCAATACAAGTAAATATAGTGTTGATGTACGCTATAACTGTCGATGTACGCTATAACAAATGTACGCACAATAATGACAATGTCATTAACTGTGATATCAATGATCGCCATGTTATATGCACACGTAATAACGAACTTGTATCATTGCTGTCGAATTCACCTGAGATGCCCTCCCCATCAACCACGAGTCAGAGATGCGTGGACAGACAAGCCCTGTGACCCAAACCCAAGCCTACCGATTGATAGGTCACAGGTGGGATTACACTTAGCCTGAAGACAAACGCTCCAACAGGGAAAACCAACACCGATCCCATAGACAGGCAGTTACACCACAACAGGTCCGAGTAGATTGGCCCCAAAAAAACACGTTTTGCCAAAGGCACGCGTTCCCAAAATACTACAAAGTCAGATGACACATGTAATTAGGAACACTCAGCCAAGCGAACACAGCATGCACACTACACGCAGTGATCAAAAATCTGGACACATGCACACTGGCACACACTAGGTCTCTACAAATGTCGAGAGCCACCTGTGTCCCCCTTATCAGGTGGTTGTGTTCATGGTTCATGACTAGGCTCGGATTTACATGCCTCACAAGAATGTGTAATTGTTTTATTGTACCTCAAGAACTGTAAATAATACTGGCCAAAACTTCTGTACACCAAGACAGTCTTCAGACATGACTCTAATTGATGCTGTCCCGGCCGCTGCATTTAATTAAACCAACTTATTCCTGTTTTGTCAAACGACTCTTGTCTTGTCATTTGTTCAAGGTAATTTCATATCCGGGCAACAATAATAAGGGACAAAGCTTAGTGATATATTGGGTCCCGGAATACAGCGGTACCTTTGTGGCATACCGCAGTACATGGCAATGATGAAACACAATAGTATTGGTTAATCAAAGCCCTAGTGAAATAAAAAGGCAGCCATATTGTTTATTTTTTTTAACATATTTTATTGCATTGTGTATACCATCAACACCGAGAGGGATATCAAGACACAAGTACATTATCCTTGCTGTAGAAAGTACACTAAATGACCACAGTAGAACATAGTCCCCATGTAATCTTAAACTGACATATGCATCACAGGAATCAGATTCTCCACTCCTCAAAGAAGTAAAATAAACACCTCTGAACTCCCACCCACTTTCCCTTTCCTCCCTTCCATCATCCGCGCTAAGCAAGTAAGGCCACTCTTCCCGGTACATCACGTTAAACATGTAAGTAGTGGGGGAACTGCAATACAGCCAAACAACAATGTCAAAGACAGTCCATGCGGGCACCAGGAGAGGAGGAGTCAACCCACTCCCTTAAATAGTGCGTAATGTGCGATACTAGGGCACAGCACCCACATGAATCAGGACAAGTGCACACTGTTGTGGTCTTGGGTGTTGGCTTGTTTGAGGTCATCCAGTAGTATGTCACAAGCCCTTCCCATCTCCATCAGGACAATGCCTCGTTTGGCATCCTGCATAAGGGCCATTGACTCAGACTCAGCTCATCTTTCCATGTTACTGCGCCATTTCAGTAAAGTGGGCCCTCTGGTGTTTTTTTACAATTAAGATTATCAGCCACATGTCAACTATTTAGCGGGCCTGGGGAACAGTCCCAAAAGACACACCAAGGGGGAAAGTGGTATGTTACGGTCCGTGATATCATGCAAACACTCCACCACCCTGCTCCAGACATTGCAGAGGTGTGGGCAGTCCCAGATCATATTTAGTAGTTCTGAACTCCTCGTCTGGGTGGAATGAAAGTATTTGTTAATTTTACCCATGTAAGATATGCTCTGTGCAGATAATAGAAATTAATCTGTTTGAAACAAGCATTCCGTGAAGCCCGAGGGACAGTGGCAAGTATCTTGGTCCAGTCACCATCTGTTAATGAGGTCCCAATGTCCGTTGACCATTTGTCCCTCAGGTCAAGGAGGGGCATAATTGGGTCTCCCTGTAGAGTCTTATAAAGGTTTGTGATGGCCTTATATTTCCCCGATGTTGTGCAGACAGTGATACAACTTGTATGGTGTTTGGGTTTGGCCTGCCCCTCACCCCACAACCACCGCACTACTGCAGATAAGGACCTGAAAAGTAGGGACTGTTCCGCAGGTAGCTCATGTGGCATTGCAATTCTTCAAATGACTGAAGTTGACCCCCTGAATAGAGGGTGGCAAGTCTTTTGATGCCACACTTCATCCAGTCCGACAGTTGCAGGTGCGCATCCAGCAGTAAAAAGATAGCTTGCCCACAGAGAGGAAATGCCGGTGAGTAGGGGGCCACTGTGTTAGTCTTCTGGAGACATTGAAAACAGCAGTGCCTGGCCACTTTTTATAGACACCCCACATGATCTGCAAGTTTCCTAGTGTTGAGGAGTAGCCGCGCCAGCCAGTGGGAAGAGAAAATTTGAAGACCAGCACCACCAGCGTCCCGACCCCTCTCCACCACTCATCGTGTTACCCACTGCAGCTGCAACGCTATGCAATAGGATTCAAAGTCTGGGGCCACTATGCTCCCCTCTAGGCAAAGGCGTTGGAGTTTTGCAAGAGCCACTCTACAACAATCCTGTTAGAAATGGGATCTCTGGTTGGCTAAGGCTTGCGCCAAAGCCAGGCAGAGACCACCACTCTAGTCAGGGCGAGGGAGTTACACGCCGACGATAACCCCTGCTCACCCCCTTGGTAGCTTGGCACGAGCAGTCAGGCTTATCCCGGAGGCAATGTGTAAAGCGTTTGCGCAACACACACACAGCAACAACATACTAGGCACACCACAAAAAGGAACTCCACACAAGGTTATATAAAAAATAGCCTTTGTATTATCATAAATACCTTAGAAACATAATCACATAATATACAGTGTGCCAACTGGCACTAGGCAATATTCACAGGGGAAATATATACAGGACCAGGCCAATCGGGCCACGGTCAGAACCATCAGATCAGGTAAGTAAATGCAAATAATAAATGTAGCGCACAACCAGTAATTACTGGTACAGGTAGGAACTTAGCACGAGATCCTGTAACATACAAGATGGGACACCTAAATCACATTAGGCATAAATCACATTATGCGTAAACCTCAGCAGTACACGCATCAGGGGCAAACATCACCTTCCCCTAGGGCCTTGCGCCCTTCTGGTACCTACAGGTACCCAAATAATCCCCAGGCCAAGTGGCCTCTCACAGGGCTCCACTGCCCTATGTCCAACAGTGTCAGGGCTGGCTGCGCATGCAGCGAAAGCAAAGTGTGCAGATGCACAACCTAAACGTGGCAGCTGCCCACTACTTGCTGGGCAGCTGTAAAAATGAGCACGGGCACCAGTGTGCCCCCTGAGCCCCTCTGGGATTCGCAATAAAACTGACCCCAACGTTGCAGCTGCCCGCTCTGGTGCGGGGCAGCTGGGTTCAGGACTGGCACTAACTGTGCCTCCGTAGCTCCCCTCGCCGGAGCTCCAATGCGGGGTTTAGACTCAGCCCCCAAAAGAAATTAGCGTGGGCACCACTGTGCCTGGGAGAGCCCCACTCGGGGACTCCTACAACCAAATTGCCCCCAAAAAGGAATCAGCACCGGCACCACCGTGCCGCTTCAGGGAGCGCCCACACTGCTCCACTCGGCCCATCTCGCCGGGGCTCTCAAATCTCAAAGGCCCCCGCTGCTCTTCGCAGCAACCACCACTCTCTGGGTTGAGGCACCACTCCAAAAGGGGCCCCCGCCCAGTCTCAGGCGGCCCCCACCGGTCCCCCACCGGCTCCTGGCCTCGCACAGACAACAGCGCGGCCAAGAGCGTGTTACCTGGGGCTTCCTCTCCGGTTGCAGGCGATCCTCGGTCAGAGCCCTCCTCGTCCGACGATGACGCGCTGGTCCGGGCTGGGCTTCCTCTCTGCGGTGGCCTGGGCGGCCGACAGACTGCACCCGGGGCTCCTCGGTGCACTACTTTCTCTTCGCCCGGTCCCAGGAAGACCGGGTCTTCTTACACCACCTCGCCAGGCACTGCACGGCTCCCGGCTCACCACAACAGGCCACGGCGGTGAATTCCGGCAACGCTTCTGTCGTTGCCTAGCAGCCTCTCCTGCTGGAGCCAATCCCAGCGCGGCTGAACCAATGACGTCAGCGGACCCCGGGTCCGTGGCGGTGAATCGGGATTCAGCAATCTCGGACTTCCCGGGCCAGCGGCGGTGAAGTCCTTACTTTCGGCGCAGTGCGGGGTAGGCTCCCACTATTACTTTAAGATGCGGGGTGGGCACCCGTTCAATTAAATAAACAGGACGCGGGTGGGCTCCCGCAGGAAGCCAGCAAAATACACCGCGGTGCGGGGTGGGCACCCGCCTTCCCAGTAATGAGGGGGATCCCCACGTCGGGATTCCCTCGGATCACGGCAGCAGCGCGCTGCACGCCGCCAGCTCCTTACTCTCTTCTGGGGCAAGGGAAGTACAGCGCTCACGAGGCGCTAAGTCCAAGGCAAGGTTCAGGGGGCACAAGGTTGGGCTCAGGCAGGCCAGCACACAGGGCCCTCCAGCAGGGAGGCAGTCCCTGGTGGCGGTTCCTCCTGGAGCCCAGCAGCAGCAGGCCCCCCTCAAGTCAGGAACAGCACAGCAGAGAAAGAACATTTTCATGGGGTCACAGCCCCTTCTTTTATACCCCTTTTCCTTTGTCTAAAGGTGCAGGGTTTAGGGAAAACCAGGCGCAACTGGTTTGGGGGAGCTTTGGAGCACTTTGTTTTGCTCAGCTCCTCTCTCCTTTCACAGGACAGGCTAGGGACATCAGACGCACCACAGGGGGTGGAGCCAGCATTGTGGAGGGAAGGCACAGCCCTATTCAGGTCCCAGGTGCAACTCCTCCCTCCCATCTAGATGCAGATCTCCCTATTCACCACTGCGCTGACTCACCCTGCCCCTCCTGGAGCCACACACACCTCCCAGCCCCTGTCACTCACAAGCCAGACATGCAATTCACATCAGGCAGGCAGACACAGAGCACACATAAATGCCAACTTCTAAAAGTGGCACTTCTCCACTAGTCACAATAAATCTGCGCACACCATTGCGCAGCATTTATTCTCACGAGTTCGCACATACTAAACTCGCCCCTGCACTCCTCTCACACCAGGAATTACCATGGACACACATATCCCCCATGCATTCCTGTGGGAGGGCAGGCCCATCTCACCACACACACTCAGAGTGCGCACGCACTTTACACTGGGACACAGTGCTAAAGTGCGCAGAGGCCTAAAACCACCAACACTACACAGGGAAAAGGCTAGGAGACAGGCAAAAAGTTTAGGGGTGAACCTGCCAAAAAGGGCCAAGTCCAACACAACCCCCTTCCAGCCAAAACGCAGGGCAGACCAATCACCACCGTGATGGACTTCCCTGCTTGGGGCGATAGAACACGGACGCGGGCCCGCAACTGCAGGGACACCCTCCGGTTCTACGCCACGGTGAACCCATGTGGTTCCTTCTGAAAAAGCTGTCTGGACCAACTGGGCTACCCCACTGGTACTCCCTAGCTGTCCGCGGCCAGGACCAGGCCCTAGGCCATCCAGATGCCACTGGTCCTTGCCCATTCACAGAGTGGGGGTAGTAACCCCTGGCACATAGTAGCCATTCTCCACTCTTCCCCTCATCAGGGCAGGTCTAGACTGCCACTGATCCTCCAGCCTAGGGTCTGCACCCTCAGGCGGACCAGAAGTCACGGGTGAGGCTCTCCTCCCCCTACCTCTTCTTCTAGGGCTCCGCACTCTCCTCCTTGGAGAGGCACCCTCAGAACACAACTCTCCCACCAGTTCAGGACCTCTCTCCAAGAACTGGTCTCCCAACCTAGGGTTTAACCCCTCAGGTTGCACCGGGGTCAGAGGCGAGGACTCCTCCCTCTGCACCCCCTTCCAGAGTTCTGCACCCTCCCAACTGGAGCGGTACCCCTGGAAGATGAACCGGTCAGGACACTGATTACAGATGTCCTTTCCTCCAGATCAGGCGGATTCTGAACCTGGCCTCCCAACCTTGGGGCTGAACCCCACGGCTGAGCATTTGCCTGGCACACCAGGACTTCCGGGGGCGCACACAGCAGCCCCCCGAGGGTAACACATGACTCATGTGTTGCGTGACAGTCTGCGTGGCGCAGACCTCCCGACCCCTGTCCATCTGACAGTGCGCAGAGATCCCCCACGACAGAAGTGGTGTCACCATGGTCACTTCTAGGAGACTCAGCCCTTCTGGCTGGCCCCTGACCCACTGGTTCTTCCACTGGGGAACACATCCCCCTCTCACCCCTCAATCCGGACTTCTGTACCCTCCCAACTGGAGTGGCACTGCCAGACACCAGAACCACTGGAGCTCTATTTACAGATGCTCCAGGTTCTCCAGACACTAGGAGATCCTCCTCAAATGGACTAACAGGACAGCCTAGGCTCCCAACCTGGTGTTCCCTGAAGAAACCATCCAGGTTCTGAGACTGGGTTTTGGGCACCTGGGGACACTCAGTCCCACACTCACTCCTACTCCACTGAGACAGAACGTGAGCCCCTACACCCCTCCCACTACACTGGGACCTAGCTGGGCTACACTGAACCTCTTCCCCAATACAGGACTGGAAGATACCTGAAACATTACTTTCGGAATCACTCCCCAATGCCTCATCAGAACCGTGGGCCTCCACCCAGAGGTCTGCCTCTCGTGTAAACTCCCATAGATCAGAAAACCCACCCTCCAACAGGTGTTGGCGCAACCCCGGCAAACAACAACTGAGCAGGTGCTCTCTGATAACCAGATCGAACAGTCCTTCAAAATCCTGTTCCGTGTTAACCGTTACCCAATCAGCCAGTGCATCATTACATTCATCCGAAAAATCCGCCCAAGACTGGTGAGACAGTTTCCTACTGCCCCTGAACTTCAACCTGTACTCCTCTTCTCGGGAACAAGGTACCATACTTTGGGAACTGGGAATGGGACTTCCTGCACTGGACTCCATATTGCTGCCACCACTGGATCCCACCCTCACTGGTGAATCCAGACAATTAAAACAACACTCAGAGGACGTACCAAGAGCTAATTTCTCCTTGGTGAAGGCCCTCTCAGCCTCCACCATCCTCTCTTGTGCTACGACCCTCTCGGTCTCTAGCTTTTTCTCCTCCACACTCAGCTGTGCTATCTCCTTGGTATGCTCTAACCCGAGCTTCTCCCAAGCCAGCTGATGCTCCCTTTCTTCCCTCCTATCCACCCACTCCTCTGGGGACAGGGAAAGGGATGGGGCACTGCCCCCGACACTGGACCCAGCAAGGGACTCCCTATCCATGGGGTCCTCACTATCTACTGGCGTCCCGGTCCTGTCACTTTCTTCCTCCTCTTCAGACTCCTCAGGGCCCCCCTCAGACCCACCACCCTCTTGGAGTGCGGCCAGGGCCCTCTTCTCCTCATTGCGCTCACAGTCCCATTCATCCTTTTGCCATTGGATCAGGTTGTCCCTCAGTTTTGACTGGGTGTCTGACCCACTCACTGCTATGTCTCTCTCCTTAAAGAAGTCCACCAACTCCCACATGCCGTATCTAAACAGACCACAAAAATTAAAAGCAGACTCCATTTTGGCAGGACGCTCAGGGACACGTGCAACACAGGAGACCTCGGTGTCTGAGCTGAAGCAAGAGTACACAATTTACAAATGACACTTTTAGGAGAAGAATTACATAACTAAAACTCCAGAAACAATAATCCCCACACACGTGATTATCTAAATGTAGAGTTTGTAGTGCAACCAGTTGTCGCTGTGGTACTGCGCAAACGCAAGTCCAAATCCCACCGCTGCCACCAATGTTAGAAATGGGATCTCTGGTTGGCTAAGGCTTGCGCCAAAGCCAGGCAGAGACCACCACTCTAGTCAGGGCGAGGGAGTTACACGCCGACGATAACCCCTGCTCACCCCCTTGGTAGCTTGGCACGAGCAGTCAGGCTTATCCCAGAGGCAATGTGTAAAGCGTTTGCGCAACACACACACAGCAACAACATACTAGGCACACCACAAAAAGGAACTCCACACAAGGTTATATAAAAAATAGCCTTTGTATTATCATAAATACCTTAGAAACATAATCACATAATATACAGTGTGCCAACTGGCACTAGGCAATATTCACAGGGGAAATATATACAGGACCAGGCCAATCGGGCCACGGTCAGAACCATCAGATCAGGTAAGTAAATGCAAATAATAAATGTAGCGCACAACCAGTAATTACTGGTACAGGTAGGAACTTAGCACGAGATCCTGTAACATACAAGATGGGACACCTAAATCACATTAGGCATAAATCACATTATGCGTAAACCTCAGCAGTACACGCATCAGGGGCAAACATCAACTTCCCCTAGGGCCTTGCGCCCTTCTGGTACCTACAGGTACCCAAATAATCCCCAGGCCAAGTGGCCTCTCACAGGGCTCCACTGCCCTATGTCCAACAGTGTCAGGGCTGGCTGCGCATGCAGTGAAAGCAAAGTGTGCAGATGCACAACCTAAACGTGGCAGCTGCCCACTACTTGCTGGGCAGCTGTAAAAATGAGCACAGGCACCAGCGTGCCCCCTGAGCCCCTCTGGGACTCGCAATAAAACTGACCCCAACGTTGCAGCTGCCCGCTCTGGTGCGGGGCAGCTGGGTTCAGGACTGGCACTAACTGTGCCTCCGTAGCTCCCCTCGCCGGAGCTCCAATGCGGGGTTTAGACTCAGCCCCCAAAAGAAATTAGCGTGGGCACCACTGTGCCTGGGAGAGCCCCACTCGGGGACTCCTACAACCAAATTGCCCCCAAAAAGGAATCAGCACTGGCACCACCGTGCCGCTTCAGGGAGCGCCCACACTGCTCCACTCGGCCCCTCTCGCCGGGGCTCTCAAATCTCAAAGGCCCCCGCTGCTCTTCGCAGCAACCACCACTCTCTGGGTTGAGGCACCACTCCAAAAGGGGCCCCCGCCCAGTCTCAGGCGGCCCCCACCGGTCCCCCACCAGCTCCTGGCCTCGCACAGACAACAGCGCGGCCAAGAGCGTGTTACCTGGGGCTTCCTCTCCGGTTGCAGGCGATCCTCGGTCAGAGCCCTCCTCCTCGTCCGGCGATGACGTGCTGGTCCGGGCTGGGCTTCCTCTCTGCGGTGGCCTGGGCGGCCGACAGACTGCACCCGGGGCTCCTCGGTGCACTCCTTTCTCTTCGCCCGGTCCCAGGAAGACCGGGTCTTCTTACACCACCTCGCCAGGCACTGCACGGCTCCCGGCTCACCACAACAGGCCACGGCGGTGAATTCCGGCAACGCTTCTGTCGTTGCCTAGCAGCCTCTCCTGCTGGAGCCAATCCCAGCGCGGCTGAACCAATGACGTCAGCGGACCCCGGGTCCGTGGCGGTGAATCGGGATTCAGCAATCTCGGACTTCCCGGGCCAGCGGCGGTGAAGTCCTTACTTTCGGCGCAGTGCGGGGTAGGCTCCCACTATTACTTTAAGATGCGGGGTGGGCACCCGTTCAATTAAATAAACAGGACGCGGGTGGGCTCCCGCAGGAAGCCAGCAAAATACACCGCGGTGCGGGGTGGGCACCCGCCTTCCCAGTAATGAGGGGGGATCCCCACGTCGGGATTCCCTCGGATCACGGCAGCAGCGCGCTGCACGCCGCCAGCTCCTTACTCTCTTCTGGGGCAAGGGAAGTACAGCGCTCACGAGGCGCTAAGTCCAAGGCAAGGTTCAGGGGGGCACAAGGTTGGGCTCAGGCAGGCCAGCACACAGGGCCCTCCAGCAGGGAGGCAGTCCCTGGTGGCGGTTCCTCCTGGAGCCCAGCAGCAGCAGGCCCCCCCCCTCAAGTCAGGAACAGCACAGCAGAGAAAGAACATTTTCATGGGGTCACAGCCCCTTCTTTTATACCCCTTTTCCTTTGTCTAAAGGTGCAGGGTTTAGGGAAAACCAGGCGCAACTGGTTTGGGGGAGCTTTGGAGCACTTTGTTTTGCTCAGCTCCTCTCTCCTTTCACAGGACAGGCTAGGGACATCAGACACACCACAGGGGGTGGAGCCAGCATTGTGGAGGGAAGGCCAGCCCTATTCAGGTCCCAGGTGCAACTCCTCCCTCCCATCTAGATGCAGATCTCCCTATTCACCACTGCGCTGACTCACCCTGCCCCTCCTGGAGCCACACACACCTCCCAGCCCCTGTCACTCACAAGCCAGACATGCAATTCACATCAGGCAGGCAGACACAGAGCACACATAAATGCCAACTTCTAAAAGTGGCACTTCTCCACTAGTCACACTAAATCTGCGCACACCATTGCGCAGCATTTATTCTCACGAGTTCGCACATACTAAACTCGCCCCTGCACTCCTCTCACACCAGGAATTACCATGGACACACATATCCCCCATGCATTCCTATGGGAGGGCAGGCCCATCTCACCACACACACTCAGAGTGCGCACGCACTTTACACTGGGACACAGTGCTAAAGGGCGCAGAGGCCTAAGACCACCAACACTACACAGGGAAAAGGCTAGGAGACAGGCAAAAAGTTTAGGGGTGAACCTGCCAAAAAGGGCCAAGTCCAACAAATCCCTATTCCAAATGAGATCTATAAGCAACATATGGAGTTCCTGAAACCTACTCCTAGAAATAACTATGGGGAGTGTGGCAAACAAGTACAAAAGTCGAGACAAAACAACCATTTTAGCCATCAGTACTCTGCCCAGCACAAATAACGGCAACGGCTTCCAGAACACAATACTAGAGCGGAAGGCTGCTATCGCTTTCCATATGTTCCCCTATGGAATATCCAACTCAATTCTGTAGAGCTGTTTGCCCTGATAGAGAAAAGATGACTCTTCCCATCTGAGGCCCCTAGTGTCTAAGCCATCTACCACTGTTGGGCGAAGCAGGAAAAATGCAGGTTTTACCCCAATTGACTCAGAGGCCCGATACTGAACCGAACTTGTCCAATAGCCCCGGTGATATCGCTCCACTTGTCATCCAGAAACAGTAGCTTATGAAAAGTGCGAACCCAGCCAGGCCCTACATGCCAAATGCTCCACCACAATGACAAAGAGCAGGAAGACCCCTGCTGTGTACCACAATCCACCTCATAAACAACTGGCACCAACCCACCGGTTTTCACTTGAGCAACAGGAGAGGCATAGAGCAATCTCGTCCAGTTGATAAAAGTGGCACCCAGTCACATCTTCCCCATCACCACATACAGATGCTCCCAATCTAAGCTGTCAAAAGCTTTTTCTATGTTGATAGACATAGGCACTGCCTCTGGGCTTAGCCTCTAGGAGAAGCGATGGTACCTGATGGATGATAAGGGCCGTATTACATTCAGGAATAAAACCTGACTAATCCGCATGGATGAGCTCATGCATAATGGTAGGAACAACAAACGGAGGGGTTTGGCCCAAGGGCGGCTAGGTAGGGCCTAGACTAATTATAAATAAAAGGAAGTACCTGGCCGTCACATTTCATAGTGCTGTAATAGTTTCATCAAATTAAGAACTATTGCTAATTCGAATAGTCTTAAGTATTTATTTACTTGTATTTTTAAAGATTTTTAAACGTTCATTTCATTATTGGAGCATGGCATTCCTGCCATTTGTGCCATATACAATACGGCCATCTCCGAAGCAAAAGCGGCATCCCATCATGGTCCCCTTCGTTTGGACGTAGAAGGTGTTGGGTCGGGCCCAACATTGGCTAGTTTCCTTCGATGTGGTGTCCCTTTACACCCAAATTCCACAAGATGAGGCACTCGAGGCATTGGAATACTACTTGGAATCACGTACTCGCCCCCACCAGGTTCCTGCAGAGTTCATTTTACAATCGGCCTCCGTAGCACTCAAGAAGAATTACTTCAAATTTGAGGACACCTTCTACGTCCAAACGAAGGGGACCGCGATGGGATGCCCCTTCGCTCTGGAGATGGCCGTATTGTATATGGCACGCTTCGAGGAGAAATACATTTACAACAATAACCCCTACCTAGACCATCTGAAACAATGGTATCGTTACATAGACAATGTCTGGTGCCTATGGGATGGATCAGAAAATGAGTTGGACCATTTTTTCCAATGGTTAAATGGTAGACACCCAGACATGAAGTTCACCCTCTCTAAGAGTCAACAGATTCTTACATTTTTGGATGTTGAAGTGAGACATGTTGAACATGAATTAATGACAACTTTACACAGGAAACCAACTGATCGCAACACTTTATTGCATGATAAAAGCTTCCACCCTCGGAGCCTGAAAGATAATCTACCTTATGGACAACTTTTAAGGATCACAAGGAATTGTACACGAAAGGAAGACTACACAATACATGCAGAAGCATTCGAGGATCAATTAAAAAATCGAGGTTATCCCCAAAAATTACTTAAACATGCCATGAAACGCGCACAATATACTCCAAGGGAATGCCTTTTATCAAAAAAAGAAAAATCTAATGAAGACAAACTTGTTTGCGTTTCCACGTTTGGACCACACACACATACATTCCGCCAAATAATACGCAAGAATTGGCACCTTCTATCCAACCTGGATCAACCATTTGAACTACCTCTATTTGCCATGAAGAAAAACCCCAGCATAGGTCAACAAATTGTGAGGGCGGATGTTTTCCCCACAACAAAGAAAAAAGACCCCATATCACAATAGAATCTCAAACCCATAGTTGGGCACCATAAGCGGGGTAATTGTTCTATATGTGAAGCAACCATTGAGGGAATCGAATTTGCACATCAGAATGTCAGATGGATGCAGAGAGAGTTTTCAAACTGCAAGACAAAGAATGTCATATATGCAATCATATGCCCTTGTTCAAAACTGTTTGTAGGGAAGACGAACCAGGAAATACGTCAAAGACTTGTGCAACATCGATCAAGGATAAAAAATAAAGTCATTACTGCCCCTATGGTGAATCATTTTATCAAAATGAACCACAGTGAAAGAGACTTCAAATGGACTGTATTCTGGGTCATAAAACCAAATCCAAGGGGTGGTGACATCGAAGCAGATTTGTTAAGGAAAGAGACATATTTGATTCTTAAATTTAATAGCACAACTCATGGCTTGAACGAATGTCTGAAATTGGAAAAGCGTAATTGGACTTCCGTACCTCATTGATATTAACACCACACCTGAATGCTGTACCACCCAAAGATAACCATGCTGTAAAACATCATCCCATAGGGGTACCTTAAGATTGGTCGAATAGCAATCAGCAAGGTCAGAGACGCCATAGTTTTATAAATTTCTACTGCGCGATAGGCAGTTCCAATGGGAAAATGAGTAGGATCTATAATGATGAAGAGTGCCTTAGTAATGAAAACCTACAAGGAATGGTATCTCACAGTTGGAAACAACCAAGGCTCAACAAAGCCGGAGCCTACAAATACCAGAATCCTTTGCAGTGAGGAAGGAAGTTACAAAAGACAGCTTAACAGGAAATGAGGTGTCCATCCAGCCACGAGTAGAATGATCTTCTGAGACACGGAGAGAGAAAAAAGTGAGTGCATTGCCAAGAAAGTGCAAGTGAAATGGAGTTGTCACACATTGATACTTTGGAGCTAATGCACCGCGTACTGTTTGTCTTCCAGTAACGCTTGAATGCCGTTGATCGCGGCACGTGCCACCGCAATTGAACATTAAACTGACGAGAATTATATAACCTTGCACTCTGATCAGCACATACAGCAGAACGATTCTCTGAGACACGCAAAGGAAGTAAGTGAGTGCATCTCTAAGAACGCACAAGCATAATGGATTGGTTTAAACATTGATACTTTGTAGCTATTACATCGCGTACTGTTTGTCTTTCAGTAACACTTGTTTTAGTAACACAATGGCGATGAATGCCATTGATCGCGGTACGCACCACCGTAATTGAGCTCAGAAGTCACAAGAACATTGTAGCACCGTATTCTGATTAGCCCGCACACACGAATAGATTGGGCGTTTCTGTCAAAGTAAGTTGTTTGTTTAACAATGCCAAAGACAATAATCTATCCCCAATTCACGAAGATTGGACACTCTCATTCCGCCTTCGGCGAACAAACTTGTCCCGAAACATGCTTACAATGTAGCCATTCCAACGTATTTGTTCTGTGTTTAATTTCAGTTCCACGATCTTCCCCGGTTTCACGCCTTAATGCATATTGAAAATCAAGGATAATAGCGGAACCACCATGATTGGTTAGGCGCAACAGACACGCTAAGAATTAGTAAATTCAGCTGCAAGACAAATCTCATTTTACTCAAATCAGCTCAGAGTGAAAGTGAGATAAATTCTGAATTATGTTTTTTCCCTTTGTATTAAAATAGGGAGACCACTGGTAGATAATTTGTTTCTACACAAGACCCCAATTTCATGAAGGTTTGCCAAAAACAAGACTTCTCAGGTACTTTACCTATGTTAGTTTCGAGAATTGTAGTGTCTGTAAATATGAGACTAGAGTAGTTGTAAAATGAGCCTTTCTAAATTTTTTGTTTTAGAGTTCATCCAGTCCTAAGGCCCTGAGGAGAACCCCATGACCAAGATGGGGCTCGAAACGCGTCGGCGTTAACCACTACTGGGATAGAATAAGAATTGAATATTTCTTTACTGTTGGGAGCAAGTTATACAAAAGGTCTTGCCCCATCAGACCACAAATGTGTACCCAGTAGGCATCAGCCTTTACAGTCGAGATAAATAGTTGCAAGGCATATTTACCTATACAGCTGTTGCTTTAAATTAATGACTGGATTCAACCTGAATGTAATTTTGTTTATGTTGTGCTTTGAAAATATTGTTTTTGTATACTGTTTGTTTTGTACCCTTTGTATATACATGTAAAGAATTGGTGAAGGTGGTGTGTCCTTTGGAATGACCGTCTCCAATAATGAAATGAACGTTTAAAAATCTTCCAAAATACAAGTAAATAAATACTTAAGACTATTCGAATTAGTGATATTTCTTAGTTTGATGAAACTATTACAGCACTTTGATATGTGACGGCCAGGTACTTATTTTTGTTTATAATGCATAATGGTAGGAGGCATGTAGCCAGGATTTTAGATAGAATCTTATAGTCTACGTTTAACATCAATAGGAGTCTATAGGAGATAACTTCTGAGGCAGGATGGCCCGGCTTGGGGAGAGGCACACGCAGCCCCTCATTCAAGCTCGGCGGCAGCGAGCGGGTGGACTTCACTATCTTATAAACTTCCAGGAGTTGGGGAGCTAAGAGCTCACTGTATGTAGGATAGACTCCACCGAGATTCATCGGATCCCAGTACATTGCCCCTAGCAATCGCAGCAATGGCTGCCTTCATTTCCTCAACCGTGATGCCTGCTTCCAACTCCACCCCCACCTCAGGAGAGAGGGAGGGAAGTGGGAGGGGCTCTAGATAAGCATCCAGTTGCACAAGTGCATCCCGTTCCCCCATAAACAGGGAATTAATCTCCGATTGCTTGTAGACCCTGCCCGCCCACTCATCCACCACCTCCAGGATCGCAGCTCCTTTCCTGGATGGGTTCTCCAACCAGGCCATCAGCATCCCTGATTTGTCCATTCAACATGGGCCCTGGTCATATACTCCCTATAGTCAAAGCAGTGCAATTTCTCCACCAGTTACGCTAATGATTATCAAGCTTCTAAGAGTGGCTGCTGTTTGGTGGGATTGGTGTGTCTATCACACTCTAGTTGCAGGACCAGGAGCTCCTGAGCCAGGACTTCCGCCAGAAGTGTCTCCCCCCAGCATGAGCTATACATTGGCCCAGTATTACCACCTTAAAGGCGTCCCGTTCTGTCAGCACAGAAGAAGCTGTGCCCTCGTTTTATGTATAGTATTGCCTTATCCCTTCCTCAGTTGTGTGTCTGAAAACCGGTCTTCCAGGGTATTGCTCTTCAAGTGCCAGGACTGTATACTAAATCGAGTCGGCACCCAAGGTAGAGTCAAGAGTTAAGGGTTATGATCTGAAATATTATGTGCTAAGTACTCCACTTGGGATATCAATGTACCCACCAGCAGCGTGCATAGGAAGGCTCCCAGATGCACATGCAAATCATGGAGCGATGAATAAATGGAATAGTCCCTATCAATTGGAAGCAGATGCCTCCATGCGTCTAATAGCCCCCAGTGGGTCAACCATGTACGAAACGTATTTGCAAGCACAAGGCAGGGGAGTCCCACAGTGCAGGCTGTGATCGATCTGAAATAGGATCTGCAACGCAGTTAAAATTTCTGCCGATTATGATAGGATGTGTCATTTTTGGAGCCAACACCAGGGAGAGTGCATCAAAAAATTGGGCCTGGTCAATATTGAGGGTGTACACACTGACTAGGAATATACAAATGTACTTTGCCAGGCTAAACTAGACTGGGAGCGCAAGATGTGGGAAGATTTGGTAGTGGCTGCCAGGGCAGGGGATGCTAAATCTTTCTGGGGAATAGTGGCCCATGGCAGGCAAAATGCGGTTACTAGTGTTGATTATAATGTCCAACCACAGACCTGGGTGGATCATTTAAAAAAAATCTATGCAGACAAGTCCTACTTTGAGAGCAGACAGTTGGGTAACGACTTATCCCCCTTCTTAGATGAAGGTCCCCCTTTGTACCTCCAGCACAAAGACATATTGACAGCACTCACTGCACTCCCAGCACACAAATTGCCAGGCCCCGATTCCATCCCTGGGGACCTCTGCAGATCAGAACCGCTAATCTGGGCCTCCTATTTTCAGTTGCTGCTACATTCTATCCTAGCAGGTGGCCTGATTCATGTTTCCTGGTAGACCACTGAGATTGTCTCAATTTATTAAAAAGGGCCCAAAGAGGATCCAGGAAATGTTAGGCCCATCGGCCTTTTTAACACATCACAGAAACTTTGCTGTCATCTGATTCTGGGACAATTGCTTGACTGGGTAAAGGACAATTCCATTCTCTAAGAGTTGCAGGCGGGGTTTAGGAATAGGATCAGCACGGTGGATCAAATCCTCCATTTCTGTGCCCTATACTGGAAAAAGGTAACTCTAGACAAGATACACTTGTATGGGGTCTTTTTCAATTTGAAGACAGCCTTTGACTCCATCCCTAGGGCGGAGCTGTGGGAAGTTCTGGAAAAGATGGGTGTCCCAACCAATATTCTGCCTGTTCTCATTAGATTACATGCACATAATACAGCCAGAGTTAGGTATGGTAACAACGGCGAGCTCACAGATCCCTTTAACATGGAAACTGGTGTTCGGCAGGGTTGGGTGCTGGCCCCAACACTGTTAACACTTTATTTAAATGATTTCCCTGGAAATGACACACCTAAACTTGTCCCCCATAAAATTGAGATGCTGCTTCTTGCTGATGACATGCTTTTAATCTCTAAAACTCTGATTGGCCTGCCGGCAATTCTTCATTGTTTTTTAATTTTCTGCAGCGACCGTGGCCTCAAACTCAAGATCAATAAAACAAAATTCATGGCATTTAACCCTTATAAACCTGTTAGAGCAAATATTATGGTGCAGGGTGTCGCTCCTAAAACAGTGCAGAGGTTTGTGTATTTGGGGGCCTGCTTAATTCACAAAATGAGGTGGTCCACGCATATTAGGAAATGTTCATTAAAACTCTAAAAAGAAGCTGGTGCTGTAGACAAATTCCGTAAGAGGGCCCATGCGTGCGCCTTTGAACCAGTGTCTGAGATATGCAATAATAAAGCAAAGAGCCCTGCCCGTATTGTGTAGAATTGTGGGGCCATGCTAAGAGTGATGATCTTGACAAAACCGAAAATAGGTTTGTGAGAAGCATCCTTAACCTCCCGCAGAGCAATCCGTGCCTCCCTCAACTCCTGGACCAAGGTTTTGTCCCAATGAATCAACTTATTATGTCTCATCCCATTATAAACTGGCATTGACTTTGGTCTATAGATGAACTAGAATCCTATAGAGTTGCGATCATGGTACTTTTAAATTCTCTGGGCTGTGAGAGGATTGCTTGGTTTGCCTATATTAAGACCATGCTAAATGAGATAGGCCTGCCCTCATTGTGGTGCACCCCAGAAATAACAAAATGAGTACCTAGCTACCTAGTTAAAGAACAACTAAAAGAGCATCTGTGGATGAGGGAATTGAAACATGTTAAAGCGGGGAGTCTAACTGACCATTTTTTAGACATCAAGCTTACTCATGCTTATGAATTATTCTTTGATATCCTTCCAGGACCCATCCCTTGCCCTTTTTTAAAATGGAGGTATGGGGTTCTGCCATCAAACAGCTTTTGTATAAGATGGAGTGTGCAGTACTGTAGCTGTAATTTCCTTTGTGTAAGTTAGCAGAGGAAACTCCAGAACATTTAGCTTTTTTTGACCTGCTTATGATAGACCATGCAAACTATGGATTAAGCCAGTATGTAAACTTTTGGGCTTACGTCACCATGAGCGTGTACTACACACTTTATGCTCGGACACGAGAGAGGTAATTGTCGTCAGGAGGACAACATTTTTGCATGCTGCGTGGTTCATCCGTATGCGTAGTGTCAAAGCGATGAAGCAATGATGCCTCAAAAGCACACTCTTCCTTATTTTATCTGTATCCTTGCTGAAAGTTGCTTTAACCTTGTTGGTGTTTCCCCTTCTCTACTTTCCTTGTAGCCTATGTATTTTTTTGACTGTAGTACTGATGCTCTGCATGAGACTGTTGGTTAATAACACAAATTGGGCTATAAACTGAGCCCATACTACCTAATATCACCAAGAACCATAGAGAATGTTGGGAAGTAATCGAGCTCTTTTTCTTCTTCAAAGACATTTTTCAAAACATTGAACACAAAACATAAAAAACAGTAACTGGAGAGGTAAAAAAGGAATTTGTACCAGAGAGAGAGAAGAAAAAAAATGAACAGAGAGAAGGAGGAGGCCGAATGTACATGTTGTTACTTAATGATGTTGTGCTTTTAGATGTTGTTACTTACTGATAGAAATATTGTAAGGTCATTAGAATAACATCTGGTTTTCAAATTATGATTTGAATAACTGTTGTGTAAGATGTGGAATACAGGGAGAACCATAACTGATGATTTCAAGGGGTTTTTAGTTTTAAGTTGTAATCATAACTCTGCATCAACTGTGTTTTTCAGTGACTTTGAGAAGTTTTAATTAATTATAGAATTCAAGGAAGGGCAAAGGCTGGGTGTCAATGCACACATGCTTCTCCTCCCCACCATCCCTCACAGTGTGTGCATCTCCTCATTGGACAAAAAGAAATTATGTTGTTCATGATCATTTCCTGTAAATGTGTCCCTATAGTTGAAAGCCTGTCCTGCGGAGTGAGGAATATTTCGCTTTCTGAAATTGTTTGTGTAGTGCCTTTAAGCTTACTTGAATTCAAGAATGCAGGTTACTCTACTTTTTTTAAAGTGAGTTATGTAGGTTACTTATCATGCCAACACCTGCATCTGCTACTGCTGTTTCATACATACCACCTCTGTTTACAGATTACATAATTGGTAAAATGTTAGCCCAAACCCAGCTGCTGTTAGGACACAGGCATTTCTAATATAGCACTCCAATTAAAATAGTGAACTCAAATTTTAATGCAAGACAATGGGGTGGTGTAATATGCAAGTACCTTCATTACTGCTACCAGCAGCAGAAAGAGAGCAGAAAGGTAAACCATTTTATGGTGTCACTGCATGTCTTTGAGAAGCAGTCGTCTCCCGCAACCTCCTCTTCCATTTCCCACTATAGGCCAAATGGTGAAATCATTCTATGAAGAAGGTAAAGGAGTATTAAGAGCCAGATTTAAAATTCAGTGGACATGTCACCCCGTCACAAACATTATGGATTTGCTGCCCAATTTATTATAATTGTATTATATTTTTGGGCACTTGTAACAAAGCGGATGGTATAATTTGTCACATTTGTAACAGATTAAACTGTCTGTGAAACTCTAAATCATGTCTTTAGTCGGTAGAAGAGTCATCCATGGACAAGAAACAATTCATCAGGAAGCGGCAAGAAGATCCGTAATAACATGTTTTGTATATTATACTTGCATGGTTGCCTTTAATAAAATCTCTGCACTAAAACTAGGAAAATCACCATTGTCAAGCTCATCAACCAGCTACTGGTGTATGAATGTGGGCTGATAAATATGTGAATGACGTGCACAATAACACATGGGTGAGGCAGGTTGAACTTCAGTTACTCAAAGGAGCTCAAACTCAGTACTATTACAAAAGAGTTTATCCAGTCTCCTGTGTAAAAAGTATCTTGCATTGTCAAGAGCTATTTGACTCTATGCCGCTCCGTTCTAAGGTCCATGCTTCCCTATCTATTGATTTTTTTGCTTATCAGCTCTGCTATAGGTCAAGACTCTTTACTGCCACTCCAAAGGACCAACTACAAGTTATCCAATCCTCTGGAGGAGGTACTGTAGTGTAAGTCATAAAGAACTCTAGTGTTCATATTTCCTTCACTCCAGGAGGTTCAATTAATCAGAGTCTTATAAAGTGTGACTACTCACCTGTGAGGGCCTCAAGGTGCTGGGAGGGGGGAGGGGCTGGGTCGGCGGTTCAGACAAAGAGCCAGGTCTTGAGGTCCTTCCTAAATTGCAGCAGCGATGGTGATTGCCTGAGGTTACATTGATCCTCTGACATGATGCCAAAGTACAATTCCTCCTTCATTTGATGCTCGTCACTTCGCACCTTTCTGTTTCGCTTAGGAATTCTGAAGCACTTGACCCAACTCAAGCTGACTTTTGTCCCTCCTGCAAGCATAGATTCAGTCTTGTCCTTAGTAATGGAGGACTTACACTGAGATTTGGATGTTGAGATTATCACTCTCAACCTGTCAGCAACTTTTGATACTGTCAGCCATTTCAGCTTGCCAACCTGGCTTACATCTGAGACATCAAGGACATGGTCCTCAGTTGGATTTAATTTTTTATTTCTGAGAGAACCCAGGCTGTCGCTCACTCCTCCAGTAAGACAGCACATTATGCGGTCCTTCAAGGCTCTTTGCTCAGCTGACTACCTTTCATCATTTATTGTACCCTTAGCAGCCCCTCTTTTCACCATCAGCACTTCCTTTTATGCTCATGTGGAAGATACTCCGATCACCCTCTACCAATGGAGAAACGGGAGCTACAGTAATCGCTTTTCAGACCTGCGTGTGGTCCAACCATGATGTTGTTTGTTATTCTACTTTTAAGTTGGTAGTTAGTTTTATTATTTGTTTTGCGACCGTGACTAGAAGCTGCTACTAAAGACTTTGGGGTATATTCACAAGAACGTGCGCTAAACATCTCCAAAAAAGGTTCATGCAACTTTACACATCGCAGTCTATCGCGGGAAAATAACCCTGTGTTAACGTGGAATTCACAACACGGTGGTACCATGCGATAGTTTCACGAAAACGCGGCCAATGTCTGCAATACAACCACCGCGACCAAGATAAAAACACAAACCCCAACGCAAAAAAACGTGCGATGAGCCCATTCGCGATGAGGAAAGCAGCGATAAGCAGCGCCAGGCCCGCTATACACACACGGCAGGCGGGAATAAGCACAACAAAAGCAGGAAAAATAAAGACAAACCAAACAGAAAACAACAGCGAAGCACAATGGAGGCAGTCGGAGCTAGTACACAACCCCACAAGCACCATTGGCAACAAAACATTGTACATGGCAGTCCATCGTGGACAAGGTGAATGCAGCCGGAGTGCGGAGGAGGACAATGGAAGACAACCAGAACAGCTGGAATGATGCGAAACGTTAAAACAAGCAGAAAGACGCCAACAACCAGAAGGCAGCAATGCACACCTGAGGTGGGAGTCCAGCGCCACACCAGGAGCTGGATGACATGGAGGAAATGGTGTCCATCACATCAGTCTGGAGATGGTGGCAGGAGTCGGGGCCCGGAAACTGCTCAAAATCAACAGACACAACAGCAACAGGGAGAGGAACGACCAGGGACTGGGGGGACGGGGGGAGATGGGCACCATGGCACACATGCACAATTAAGCACAGCACAACTGCAGACAAACCATGCCCAAGAGTAACAACACCAACCAAGAGCACAAGTCACACAAGTCGGCAATATCACACCACTGAACAAGCACAGAAGTGAAAACCACACTGCCTGAAAGGGAGAAGGGTGAGCCAAATCAGAGCTGAAGGGCCAACTCACACACAATGCAGCACACACACATAGGAAGCTGAGCACCCCAACATCGAACTCAATGTGGTACAAACAGCAACATTTGCACAACCGAACACAGGACACAAGTGCACCCGCTTGTGGCTGGTAAATGGCCATACGCATCTGGCAAAGCACGAAACAGGGACATGATAATGCACAAGTACAAACCCACAGCCCTGATGGGGTAGCAATGCATGTATGGCAGGGACCCAGATAGGCCGTGACACACACATCGGCATACAAATGAGCACTCATCACAGTTTGAGACAAGTGAAGGTGCGGAAACTTCATCAACAATTGCGTGTCAGTACGGCCAAGAGAAGTGCCACAACATGCAGACCAATGCAGCAGCATGTCTGAATGAGGAACGTTGGAAAGCGCCCATGTCCACCCTGGGGGAGTCCATCACCCACACAAGTGAGTGCCAACCCGCGTTGGTTGTCTGCGCATGTATCCGGAGTCCAGGCCAATGCAGTCATGTCCACTGTCGTCTTGGGACATGTGACCAGATCCCCAACATGCAACCAGGCATCGGGACACGTGCAATGGGTCACATTCAGTTGTGGCTGCAGGTACGTTGTCACTCGTCCATGAACGCGAGTGCAGCAGCATAGGCCAACATTTCCAATATGAGCTCATTGTCGACTAGATCTAACATGTCGGCGACGTAACCCATCAGCTGTCCCGGACAGATGTGCTGACTCCAACCCCTGGCCCCAATAGGCACTAAAGCCCAATAGGGGAGCGGCTCAATGTGGTCACCGCACACGGCGAGTTGTGCAATCTCCCAGGTCCTGTTGCCAGCATGCATGCCAGTCATCCAGGCATGCCATAAACTGGCATCACGGTGACACTCCTGGTCATAGTCCAACAGGGGGCGCACACACACATCGAAATCAAGTTCATCTACCGTTACGTTGGAGAGGCAGACATCCATGGTCCACTCGAATATGCACGAGCGACAATGCAACACAGGCTGAACGCAGGTGACGTTGGCAAGGCGGAAGCTTGGCCGGTAACTGATCCACAGCACTGCCAATGGCAGTGCCCCCAGTACATGCAGCAGACGTGCATGGTACCGGTCCACGTGACTGGGGTTGTGCATGTGTCCGGGATGGTCTGCCATTGCGTCAGTGGCTCTGCTTGAAGCGGCACTGTGCTGACCTGCGCCAGTCCTGTGGATGAAATGCCACAGCTCGGATCAATGAGGAGTGTCTGTGTGCAACGGGTGCAGGCCTGGGGTGGGTGGGAGTACGTGTGAAGGCCATTTCACGCACGATAACTACGACCAAGGACTTCTGTGTGTGGGATGTGTACACGTTGGTCTCACGTCGGGCAGTGCGTAGTGTGGGAGTTGTCAGCAAATGCTATTGTATCTGTCAGGGGGTGCTGGGCACATGCAAGTCCCAGCTCGGAGCTGCAGATGTGCTTCCGCCTGATAGTCCAGACAAAGGACCTTTCATCCCTACAGTCAGTTTACCATCTGCTTGCATACAGGAGATGTGCAGAGACCTGTCGTGGGTGGGGTGGAATGTCTGCGACCCAGGGAATCATGGATGATATGCCGAGCACGTGGCACATGAGCGGCCTCACTGTGGGTTACGTTGCCTCACAGCTGCTCCTCCCTCCCCCGAGCCTTTACACTTGTGTGCGCTGCGCGGTTGCATCATGTGCACTCCTACGGCACACCATTGTCATGCCTGTCTGCGCATGTCCAGCAGCATGCCAACAACACCGTGATGCTGGCCGTTGAGGGTGTGCGGCCACGTGAGTGTAAGCCAATGGTCTGGACAGGGCGGACACAGGTGTACAGTCCATGGCTGGCTGTGATCGCGCTGTGATTGAGGCTAGGCATCTGACTCATGCAGCCACAGGACTGATACACACAACACTTGGCATGTATGAGCCAAGACCCCGAGCGGTCTTGCGCTCCTACATTTCCCCATACGTGTGTGCGCCCTCCGGGAGCATGCTACATTGCAACATCGATGACTGTGGCCCTGTTGGCGACAACACTCCAACACAGAGACAGGCTTACCGCACTTCCTGCTCAAGGCCAGACCAGAACCACGCCCTGATCCCCCTGCCAAATCAGCACACCCCGGCGCTGACCTGACGTACGCCGGCCCAGCACACACCGCTTGTGCATGCAGGGGGGGGGGCGGACGAAGCTACATGTCCAAGGTCTTAGCCACTGCTGAGGTGACATGGTATCGTCCGTTGAACATAGCACACTGTGATGTTGCAGGGCTCGGGCCCATCATGCTGACATAATGACCACACGGATACACTTGCTTAGATGGTGTGAATGGCTACGGGCACGTGCGCCCGGCCACTTTTATTAGCAGGCTCACGTCGAGTGACACCTGTGTTGGATGTGTGTGGGGTGTGTGTACACCAGCCGTCATGGAGTGCTTGGTGCAGTCAAAAAACTACAACAGTGTACATCGTAAAAGCCACAACCATTCAACCATAAAGGCTCCATGACTTGAGCTGCACAGAGTTAGTGGCCCCGGATGCACAGCGTCTGGCATGGGCCTACCGCCACGGGACGCTGACTTGCGGTGCACTGGGGCAGGGTCACGAGAGCAGAGCAGGTTCTCATAGATGTCAAAGGGGGTTGTGGCGGAGTGTCTCGGTGGGCAGTGGAAGGTGTACACCCAGGGCATGATGCAGAGGGCAGAACCACGCTGAAACAGTCACTATGGTGGAGATGAATGGAACAGACACATGTCGAACACCAAGTCCGTCCCAGCCAGATGATGATGCAGACAACCCCCAGGACAGGGACTCAGACGTCACCAAAGTTCAACCAGAGAGTGCCCATGACTCATTGCGCACAGAGTTAGTGGCACCAGTGCTGATAGGGGATGCCGCCGGTGATGAGGCGTGTCCAATGGTGTGGACTCCTCCATAAATTACTCAAGACACAGTTCCACATGTGGGACCTACTGGACCGCAGTGTAGGCCTGAGGCAGCGGTCAGCAGGGGCCCTCATCCAAGTGTCGCCGGCTTACGTTGGATGGTCCCACCGGCCTGCGTAGTTCAGGTTCAGTGGCACCACCTGTGGCCGGCTTGCGTTGAACAGGGTTAGTGGCACCACGTGTGGCCGGCTTGCGTTGAACAGAGTTAGTGGCACCACGTGTGGCCGGCTTGCGTTGAACAGGGTTAGTGGCACCACGTGTCGCCGGCTTGCGTTGAACAGGGTTAGTGGCACCACGTGTCACCGGCTTGCGTTGAACAGGGTTAGTGGCACCACGTGTCGCCGGCTTGCGTTGAACAGGGTTAGTGGCACCACGTGTCGCCGGCTTGCGTTGAACAGGGTTAGTGGCACCACGTGTCGCCGGCTTGCGTTGAAAAGGGTTAGTGGCACCACGTGCCGCCGGCTTGCGTTGAACAGGGTTAGTGGCACCAGGTCAGTTGTTGCTAGTGTTCGGTCACCTCCGTAACGAGGATCCGACTTTCATCCGGACTGAACCGCATCTTCCTCTTACTCCTCTCCGTGCGTTCACTGGTATGGACTCTACCATTCATGAATAACGACTAAGTGCTGGATGTGGGACCTAATGGGTCGCAGTGAAGACCGGGGGCAGCGGTCAGCACGGGCCCACAGACACATGTCGTGTGCTTGCGATGCAGAGTTTGGGACGCTGATCGATGGGAGTTCAGTGATATAAACACGGCAATTAACATTTGGTCACTGCCATTCTTAACTCATGACTCAGTACAACATGTGCCAACAACTGGGTCGAAGAGTGCGCCGGTGGGGTATGTCAACGAGAAAGGAGTACTGTGGGCCAGCGTTGTGGAGGCCAGCGATGGTCTGCGGAGGCTGCAAAGGTCACGGGACTGGGGCTTGGAGCTTGCACTGGCAGGTGGTGGGCCCTCTTTGACACACGCCGGTGTTGGCAGGTGAGCAGAGCCTCCTTGGTGCGCTGGGGCAGGTGAGACAGGTCTGGGGACCAGCAGCCTGGGGTGCAGCAGGTCCACGGGGTCGCAGGCCCCGTCGCTCACGGCGTCAGCCTTGTGGCGGGCTGAGAGGCACTGTACTGGCAGACACGTTGGCCATTCCGAGAGAGAACCACGCCCAGTGCAACAGGGATTTTATTCACACCCCTACGCAGGCCTGGCGTACGCAGGGCCAACCCACTCTGCCCGCGCCTACAGGGGGGGACGTAACGAGCGACATTTCCGTGTTCTGCCCCACAGCCTGTGGTGACATGGTCGCGTCCAATGGCCACTACACTCCATGCACCAGCAGTTGATGTCCACATGGTCATTTCGTGGTTTGCACACTGAAGTCTGTCCGGCACAGCCACGCCACACTTGGCATTGGGTAGGTTCTCATTCATTAGTCACTTGCCTCTCTCGCACATGCCTGCTCCAAGCCTCTCCTCACATTCTGCTATTGTGTGGCTGTGGTGCCATGCCGTGGCTGGGTTGTGTACATGGCAAGCCCAGGTTCCCAATGGAGTCGTGTTGTCGTGTCTGGTCGGTTGGCATGTTGTGTGGCATGTTGCATGTAGTTTTGCTGCGTGCCCATTGCCAGTGTCGTGAGTTGCATGACTGTGGAGTGGGGGTGTGTGGTGTGTTCATTTGGTACTTACCAACGAGCAATGCATTTCCATAGGTGCCATCCTGGAAGCGCTGGTTGATGATGGACTGTCGGAAGATGTATGAATCATGCACATTGCCTGGGTAGTTGGTCACAACATTGGTGAGGAGTCCCCGGTGGTCCACTATTGCCTGCACATTGATGGAATGCGTGTGCTTTCTGTTGTGGTAGTTGTGTGCAGTGTCGGCAGGGGGCACGAGGAGTACATGTGTGCAGTCGAATGCCCCCAACACGTGAGGGAATCCAGCTATGGCGTAGAAGCCTTGCTTGGTCTCCAGCTGCTCCGGCGCAGTGTGGGTGAAGTGGAGGTGCTGGGGTACCAGGCTGATGATGGCATCCAGGACAGGTGTGATGTACTTGAATAGGGCTGGCTGTGAGACTCCTCCGACTCTGGCAGTTGTGGGTTGGAAGGTACCAGAGGCCAACATGTGCAGCACAGCCAGCAGCTTTCTCTGCGGAGGGATGTTGGTTGTCTGCTGTGTTGGTACCATCAGCCTGTGGGCGATGTGGGTCAGGATGCGGAGGATGGTGGTCCTTTTGAGCCTGTTGTGGGCAATGCCCTCCTCTGGCGTTAGGTCTGTGCGGCTGGTGCGTTTAAGGTGGGTCCGCTGTCTTTGTCTACGCTGCCTCTGTGGTGGTCCGGGGGGGCGGGGCAGGCCCTGGGGGTGGTGGCGGGCCTGGGGATGGTGGCGGTGGGTGTTGTGGCCCTCGTGGGTCTCCGAGCTGCATGATCATTGGCTCCATGGCATCTGTGGGTCTTCAGATGTGGCTCTGGGCTGGGCTCCCTTTCATACTGCAGGTAGTCATCCTGCGTAACACCAGCAAAAGGCAGGTGTTAAATCCCTGCTGCTACCTCAGCTTATCGCCTGTTTTTGGTTCGCATCGCAGATCTGGCAGTTCGTTGTGAAAGTGGTGTAGTGGTGTTTTCATGAGTTTTTGCACGGGAACGCCTACTCTGCATCTCATTAGGGTTAGTTGGTGGTGTCACCCGTGGAGATAAATTTTGCGGCAGTTATCGCGGGAATACTGGCGATGTCTGCAGTTTGCACCCGCTTGTGAATGGGGCGATAAATCTATCTCCCCTTTTGAAGCGCTAAAGTGCCGATAACTCGGCGATAAGTCCTTGTGAATATGCCCCTTTATTTCCTGGAACTAATTAGATATTCTTGCACTCATTTTAAGACCATCTTTACATTCAGGATTAATTTGAAAGCATAACCAAAAAGGGTGCTATCATTGGAGTCAAAAACAGATTTAAAAAAATGAAGTGCTTAGCACACAAAAGGATATCTAAGCCAAGTTAGAGACATATGGAAAACCATTTGGAATTCAGTCTGCGAGGGATTACAATAATACAAAAAAATGTTCTCTCAGCCATTCCTTCACACACGCTGTGCAGAGCATCCGTAGAACGACACAGGCAGCTGACATATCAAAAATACAGTCTGACTACTCTGAAAAGTTTAAGCTGTGCTCCATAAATTACACTTCTGTGGTTATTTAAAGAATGCCTTCATCCCTGACAGTAGAAGAGGAGGCAGCACTGGGAGTAGGAGTTTGTGTTCCTTTGCGTTATTCAAGCCCATATTAAACAGCATGCATTTACACATTTCCTGCATTATTTTGTATTGCTTATGGGTAAGGGGCTATTTCTTATTGTTACGCTTTTGTTGTTTGTGTTGTTGTTATTGTTTAATATTATTGTTAGCGTTTTCATTATTATAATCATAATCAACATCAGAATCATCATCATAATGTTGCTTACAGTTCCACTTCTATTGTTGTTTTTTTGTCTTAACTTTTTATCGTATAAACACATAGGGCCCAGTTCATAAAATGCACGTTGTAGTACATTTCGTAGCACTATAAAACATACTACAAATTGCAGTTCACAAACTACATGCAGAGTTTTACGCCTCTGCATTGCAGTTCACAAGCTAAATGCAGAGTTTTACTCCTCTGCATTGCAGTTCACAAACTACATGCAGAGTTTTACGCCTCTGCATTACCTAACGTATGTGCGCAGACTTCTTGGCACCGATTGCGGAATGTCAGCACACTTTGGGCCTGATTCTGATGCGGGTTGGAAATGGTTTCCGACCCACTCGGATCGGGAGAGTCCGACCGACGGAGTACGATGCATCCGGATGCTTCCAGATACGATTTGGTTGGACTCCCATTGACTTCAATGGGAGCATATGTTCCTAACTGCATCATAATTGGGCCCTGAGTCGGGAAGACACGTTCCCGATCCAATTTGGAAGGAGCAAATGCCATTAGGAGGCCTTCCTAACCGCATCAGAATCAGGCCCTAGGTGGGAATGCTTTCCTAACCGCATCAGAATCAGGCCCTAAGTATAGATTTTAATAGTAAATGTGGGATGGGCACACGGGAGTGGCTCAAAGAAGGACATTACTACAAAAGGGGATGGTGTTAGGGAGGAGTAAGGGATTTAGAGAGGGCCAGGCAGGGGTTATGGGATGGACATCACCCACACACACAAGAGTAAGCCAATTGCAATATGCAGAGGAATGTAGAGGAATGTAACTTACACTTCTGTACTAAGTCTTCACTTGGAGTTTGTGAATAAGGAAAGTACTAATCTTACTGCAAAGTGTAAGCTTACCCAAAAGTGTAAGTTAACTTTATGAAGTTTGGGTATGTGATAAAGTTATCTAATCATGAACAAGGATCTGGACCAAAAACCCTTAAGTCTATTTAATGCATTGGAAAAAATAAGTGTTGCTAACAGATAGCTGATCGTCTGTGCCCAAGTCCTAAACACGCCAATAAAACCTAGTTCAAGCTAACATCTAGGGCTCTGTGGGCATCCCATCAAACCACTGGCCATGCAGAGGTCACTCTTATGGTAATCCACGGCAAACTGCTCACCATTTTCACACATCTTGACACTGCAGATTCACTTCGGGTGAAATTTCTCAATGCCATCCAGCCTGCCGTGCCACAACAGCATGACAGGTGAGCCAGCATTTGTTTTAAGACAAACCACCAAATGTGCGTATTGTTTTTAAATATGTAAAGCCCCTGGTTCTCTCGCAATTTCCGTGCATGGATGACCAGGTTAGTAACAAACAGTATTTGAATCCCCACTCTCAATATTTTCCGAAGCCAGCATTTCTTTGATAGATTGCCTGCATGAAAAGAATTTCTGATGGCAGAATCAGATGTGGCTCCATAGATGTAGGCAAAGCAGAATTCCCCACCTCTAAATAGGGTATCTGGGCTCTGAGGCCAGACAGAAATTAGATCGAATTTTTGTCAGAAGCCCCATTACCACTGTAAATAAGGCCCTCTTTCCTCAAACAGCCAGATCTCAGGAGCAAGGAATAACAAGATGATAGAAAAAACTGTCACAAAACACAAGACAGACTACATGCACATTATACCAATGACTCACTAAAACCAAGTCATGAAGCATTGCAAGTATCTGTAATTCTCCTTCCTTAAAAAATGTAAGCCATCAAAGAGGGACATAACTGTTCAAAGAGGGACATAACTGTAATGGTGCACAAGCAGGAAACCTGTGCCACTCAACCACTCTTAACAGTGTTCATTGTGCCCATAATCAAGAAAGAGTTAATCATTATGAGTATTTCGCTAGATTTTCTGGACCAGGTGATCTCACCGTGTTTCTATTGAGGAGATAGGTAAGAAGCAGAGAAGAGAGAGTATATTAGCAAAGGTCATAATCTATGATCTGGCACATGAGAATATAATGGCAAGATATTACTTCCTACCAGATGTTATCCATGGCATTGTCACTGATTTTAAGCTCACAAACTGGCCCCTCCCATGGCATCACTGCACATGTACATTTCTTCTACATATTGATCTGCTCTGAAAATTTAGCTGACGATAAATTCACATCCTGAACGTTTGCTATCATGCTTAATATAAACTGGATTGTATGTGTTAGACTAATAGAGTTTCCAATCTTTGAAAAAATAGTACACATGGAGAATTTCTTGCTAAGCCACAGATTCTTATATTGTGCGATAAAATTGAATGTTGAAGACATTATCGAACTGTCCTAGAGGAGAGGAAAAGAATGAGATGGTCCGCAGTTTCCTAGAAATACCCCATTTTGACTGAAGATAAACAGCACAACCTGACATCTTGGAAGATAGTGCCATGAAGTATTGCAGCCTAGTGTTGCACAGCAGGTAGACACATGAGGTGAGGATGTACATGGATAAATGGAATCAAAGAGACTGTTGAATCCTCTGGGGAGAAGATCACAATACAAAGTCTGCAACATTCATTCCTGCCCTATAACCCGACAATGGGATCTCCTGGAAGTAGTTGCACCTCAACAAGATGGCCATCAAATTGGTGCCAAATGCTGAAAAAGAAAGTCGCTATGACATTGCTCTCAACCCTTATTGATAGGGAGGCTCTTACCCTCTTAAGGATCATCTTTGTTCTTCTACAAAGCCCATATATTTCTATTGTACTTCAAACAAATCCCTCGCTGATTTTCCTCACCCTCTCAGAAATTAACCACGTCCGTTGCCTTAAATGTGATCATCATCCATCATATCACACTATGCCCTCCTTGGAGACAGCAATTTGAGTTACCCACCATGCACATGAAAAGCACATACATCTTGGTGGTGAGGGGTCTTATAGGTTGTCACATATGTGGCTCACTCTTAGCCTAGGGTGCAACCTCTTCTGTGCACATAAAGTGAGATTCAGTGATAGGTTATAGAGGCTGAAACTGTTTCCAATTGGTACAGGGTCAGGTCCCATGGGGATGCGCCAACTTGAGAATGTGCAAGAAGAATGTATGTGGTTATCAGTCAGATATGTCTCTGACGCCCATTATACTCCATGTATACTGCAGTATTAGTGGATCAACAGGCATGAGGTAGAGGTGGTATGCAGACAGAATATCGAGTTGGAAATGTCGACTTACACAAATATCGAGTTGGAAATATCGTGACACAAATATCGACAGTAAGAATATCGTGGTCAAGAATATCGACTTTAACGTAAGAAATCATTTTTTTTAAATATCGAAGTCATTAATATCGTTTGCAAAAATATAGTTGTTTAAAATATCGATTTTTTTTAATTAGTGTTATGTATTTTAGTATGTATTTTAAATGTATGTGATCTATTTTTTCTGTGTAAGTATTGTTTTTGTTTTTTAATATATGTGCTACATTTTTAGTAGTTATCAATTTTATTTTAATTAAATTTTGCGTTTTTTAGTTCCGTAGGCGGTTGTGGGTTTATAGGGGAATAGGGTGGGAAGTAATTTAATTATAATAAATTAATGATTATTTTTATTTAGTAATATTTATTTAATTTAGATTTCATAGTGTTAATTGTGGGAAGTAATTTATTTTTAATTCATTATTAATTTGTTGTTAATTAATATTAAATTAATTGGTAATTAATTATGGTAAATGTGTTATTTTGTGGGGTTTATAGGGGGAAAGGGTGGGAAGTAATTTAATTATCATAAATTAATGATTTTTTTAAATGTATCAATATTTAGTTAATTTAGATTTTATAGTGCTAATTGTAGGAAGTAATTTATTATTAAGTAATGATTAATTGGTTGTTAATTATTATTATTGAATTATTTGGTAATTAATTATGTTCATTGTGTCATTTTTTTGGCGCGGGTTGTGGGGTTTTATAGGGGTAATGGGTGGGAAGTAATTTATTTTTAATTATTTAATAATTATTTGTAAATTAATGCTAATTAATCATTGAAATTTAAGTATGGGAATTGTGTAATCAATTTTAGATGTGAGTTGGGTTTATAGTGGTAAAGGGTGGGAAGTAATTTATTTTAATTAATTATTAAGTAGTTGTTAATTGATAATTTCTTATTTTAAAATTAATTATGGAAATTGTGTAATGATTTTTAGGTGTGGCTTGTGGGGTTTATAGGGGTAAAGGGTGGAAAGTATTTAATGTTTAATTAATTAATAATTAGTTGATCATTAATATTAATTCATCAATTGATAATTAATTTGGGTAATTGTTTATTTTTTGTGTGTGTGAGTTTTAATTTTATAGGGGTAACGTTTGCGGAGTAAATTAATTTTTGTCTGTTTTAATTTTTTTTTAATTAATAATATTCCTTTAATTGATAGTTAATTATGTATATTATGGAGGTACATTTCTTTTTAATTTAGATGTGTGTTGTGAATTGTGCGGTGTTATAAAGTTGGAAAGATAAAAAATTACATTTATGTAAAAATTATTGTTTTTGTTTCTAAATAATTTCTAATTTAAATAGTTATTTGTTTGTAAATTATTTTTAAATGTATTTAATAGAATATTTCTAAGTATTTGTCATATCTATTTAACATTATATGTTTCTATTTTTAGATTTTTTAAAATATTTTTATATATTTGTCATTTTATTTTTAATATTTTGTGTTGGTGAGATTTTGTTTGTTTTTAATTTTGAACTGACTGGAGTGGGAATATTAATTTTTGCCCCTCCGCTATCCAACACTTTCCCTAGTGTTGCACTAACTGGAGTGGGAATAGTCATTTTTACCCCTCAGCTATCCAACACTTTCCCTACTGTTGCACTCACTGGGAGTGGGAATAGTAATTTTACCCTTCTCCTATCCAACACTTTACCTACTGTTGCACTCACTGAAGTGGAACATTTAAGTTTAAAGACTTTTAAATAGTTTAATGTTTTAATATGATTTTTTTTTATCAGATTTTATGTTATTAGTGTATGCATATATTATTTTTTGTAAATTTTAATAAATACAATTATAAAATAAATTAAAATTAATAGTTTATGAATTGTTTTAAAGTAAATATATCTATATATATTACATTTAATATACCTATGTTTACATTTTTTAACTTAAATGTATTTGTTATATTTGTTAAAATGTATATTAAATCTAATTTATTTTTTAAAAGTTAATTTTATTATTTAATATATTTAATATTATTTTTTATACATATATTAAAATCAATATATTGTACAACTATATTTTTACAGCGATATTTTTTTTCCGATAGTTTTGTAGTTACCATTATAAATATAGGATGTCGATATTTTTGACATCGATATTTATAACTCGATATTTGTGTATGGGGATATTTTGGGGGTCAATATTCTATCAGTGAACCAGTAGAGGTACCCTCAGGTAAGAATTTTACCTTGACATCAGATGTCTGTGTACTAGCATTCAAAACACATCAGGTAATTATGTTTCCTTGATATTCTATATAGTTTATTTTTCCTCTAGGTTAGCAACAACCTTGCTTCCCATCCAGAGATGTCTACACCAGATATGTGTCCCTTCATAGATTGAGACTGCATATATTACATTGAAGAAACTGACAAGACTGCTACTATCTTTCAGACATCTATTTCCTGTAACATCGCATTTCACTATATGTTACTTAACTGCTATAAGAATATGTCCATTGTCCTGCATAGGAGTAGCCATTGTATAGCAGTCGCAAGACTCGTTGAGACTTAGATGCCAAAAACTACCGTTATGATATACAACAAATGTGAAGCTGAGAACTGTAGACATGAATATACCACATACCACATGTCAGTACATCTAATTAGGCATGGCTTTATTAAAGTAACACTGAACACATGCCAGAAAATCCTACCAAGGATATGACACATGACTGCAGGATAGGGTTGCAAAGAAGAAATTATATGCGTACTGAATGTGTATGCCTATTTGAAGAGGATTTTTGTTTGATTAGTGCAGACTTTTGTTCCTTCAGAGAGCACCAGCAGGACTCCAGCAGGAGCCATTCATAGGCACAGAGAAGAGACATTAGACACACCGGGCTTTGAGAATGGCAGTGGACATAGGATCATGCAGTCGAGACCCATTCAGTGAATAACTTACCACCAATGGTGAAGATAAGTAACCAATGATTCACACTAATGACGAGATACTACTACTGTATCCAGATTGGGTCTACAATTAACATAGGAGGAAGTGCAGGAGGGCTCTGCACATCAGAAGCTGCATGGGCATGTTTCTTCTATACCAAACCAGGACAATGAAAGTGGAGTTGTAGCGCAATACTAAATATGTTCAGTGTAGCTACAGGTACAGTGGAACTGGGAACGTTTCACTCTTCTATGTATTTGTCCTCAAGCAGCAACTGGCAACAATTGTTGGACTGATTGATTTATGCTATAAAAAGCATGTTCCTGTTAATCAATGTTTACACATGTTATTTCATTCACAATATTTGGTGAATATTGGCATACAGACGAATAGCCTAGTTTGAGGCTTGCCACGGGGCATGCAATAGTTTTAATTTACTTGATCATCCATTAGGATTTTTGACTGTTTAGCATATTATGACAATGCCACAAAGTGTAAACAGATGCAGAGTTACTAATTTAAAAGCTCCCAAGACATGTTGGCTGCTAATGATAAGCAACAATAAGGGCCCGATTCCAATCTCGTAAAGAAAGCCTTCCATACGACTCGGATCTGGAGGGCTTTCCGAGCGAGACGTGCTCCAGGAGTGCGAACAAGCGAGTAAGATGCTGCCGTATGCTTACGGACTCGGCTCGCTCGGACTCGCATTGAACTCTATGGGAGCCCGTGTACAGACGCGTACACAGGCTCCCATAGCAAAAAAGGGGTGGGCGGGGAAAAGCGTACACCCTGTAGCGGGCACCCCATGTGGCCCGCCACACTGTGCATGCTTGATCAGGGGGACCCATGCGCACCCCCCGTGACCGAATCGGAGGGCTCCGGGTAAAGGGGGGTTACCCCCTGCTATGGACCCCCGAATTCCGAATCCGACAGCCGTTTCGTCTCGATGAGACCAAGGCGATACAGCTGTCCGATTTGTGCATCGTACTCGCTCGGTCGGAAAATGGCTCCATTGCGCGGCACGATTCGGCTACAAACGTGTTGGACTGACAGGTTCGGGTTCGTAAACGATTCGCACAGCGCGTACAGGATAGTCGCATCGTACTTGCTCGTTAGGAACGGGGGACGATTCGGGTGGAACGATAGGCTCCGAATCGGATATGGTCTTTTCAAATCTCGTTTGGAGGCCTTCCTTACGAGATCGGAATCGGGCCCTAAGAGTTAATAATGTAAATTTACAACTGGGTCTCCTTAGTATTTAACTTACAGACACTTGCAAAGAGTCGTTTGACCAGTGAAGTTAACCTCAGGTCAGTCTAGTGTGAATATAATTGTATTAATTACTGGCACTTCTTAACAGCTAAAACAAAAAAAAGGCATATACAAGCTGTGCCACTACATAATTGACAAATTCTCTGGTTAGAGACAGACATGGCCATGAGTTCACAATTGTGTGTGAAGGTCCACAAATGAATACATTAGGCAACATGAGAAGGAAGGAGAAAAACAAGGTGGCTAGTCACAACTCATTGAGGGCGTGGCTTAATGTCCAGCTGCCTGTAAGTTATGGGGGCTTCTGGTACAGGTCTTACACTGGGATTTCTTATGAAACCGGATAGAGTTGACACATACTTTAGATCTTATGGCTTGGCATTCTAGATAAATGGATCCAATATTGGTGAAGCCCTTCTTCCTTATGATATAAATTTAGCACGTGGGATAGATACCTGTTACATAATGGACTGGGGGTATAAGGAGATGCTGTAGACCAGATAAGTTGGAGCTAGATTGTTGATGCAACTTAACATCATGCACCACAGTCTAAATAAAAGATATTCAAGTGGCTACCCAACAGAATCTGCCATTCGCTGGGAGCCAACGAAGATTGTTTGTTGCTTGTGAAATGTAGTCCTTTTTGCCCAGACAATGGAATTCTGTGCTCTTTGCAGGTGGTTTCACTGTAGGGCTAGTAATCTTCCACCGAAGCATTTACAATACTGGGTTGACACAGGACAGCAGCACCAACCACTAATGGCTTATGGGCTGAAGATAATGAAGGCAGTATGACAAGCTGATGGAAACAGCTGAGAACGTGATTGAAACAACATTTTTAAATCAGAAAAGAAGCATAGCTTCTTGATTTATGTAGAAACATCAAGGTTTTGACTAAACGATTTTGGGGCAGACAATGATATCAGGTTGGCCCAGACATTGGTGTTAAAAAAGATATTCTCAATAGTTGAACTGCTAAATTGTTGATAGTTGTTATATATTCAAATATCAATTTCATTGAGAGCCTTCTTTAAGTCAGAGACAGATGTCAGAGACAGCACTCGCAGCAGCAACTGATGACAAAAGGATGATCGTCGACAGAGGAGAAACTACAGCCCTCATCCTACTGGACCTCAAGAGGCTGGCATCCAAGGACCCGCCCTCCAATAAATATGCACCTTTCTTACTGGGATAACACAAAAAGCCATCATGCCACCTTACTCCTCAGAAACCCGAAAACTCATCTGGGGACTCCCAGATGGCTCCTCGCTCAGCCCAACTCTCTTCAACATCTGCAGGATGCCACTGGCAGACGTCATCTGCACACAAAATATCAACATGCTAACCTATGCCAATGACACACAACTAATTTTGTCCGTCTTGGACAAAACACCCAACTCCAGGAAGAACTGCAACTCTTGCATGACTGAAGTGGAACCTAGATGAAGTCCAACTGCCTCAAAATTAACACAGACTAGATTGAAGTTGTAATATTTGGTAAGAATGACTCATCGTAGGACTCTGCCTGTTGGCCTACAAACCTAGGACCCATCCCTAGCACACATGCAAGAAATCTCGGTATCATTATGACAGCAGGCTGAACATGTCCACCCAAGACAACACTGCCTCCACTACCTGCTTACACACCCTGAGGATGCTGAGAATGCTATTCAAGTGGCTACCCAATAACACAAGGAATAATCGTCACCTATGCCCTCATCACCAGCAGATTGGACTACGGGAACACCCTCTACGCAAGAATCACCAACCACCTTACAAAAAGTCTTCAGACCATCCAAAAGACAGCAGCCACTCTTATCCTCAACCTCTCACGCTGGCCTCACCTTACACAACACTTAGGAGACCTACACTTGCTCCCGATACATCAGCACAAACAGTTCAAGTTTCTCACCCACACAAACAAAACACTACACAATACAGGTCCAGCATACCTGAACGCCCATGTGCAGTTCCACCAACCCTCCAGGCACCTCTGCCTCCTACTCTCCTACTCTCAAAGTCACCCATGGGTATCCAGCGTATTCTTGACAGCTTCGACGCTTTTGTAAGATCCGGGGGTTGGAGATTAATACATCAAAGACCAAATATATGGTCTTCAACCCTGCCAACAAGTCTCGCTCCAATCCATCTTTACATGGTACTCCACTGGAAAGAGTGTTGGTCTTTGATTACCTGGGTGTTACTCTTACAGAGCATCTGGAATGGGGGCCCCAGATGACCAAGGCAAGCCATAAGCTAGCGCAGACAGTGGGAGAGCCTATGAAACTTTACAGATCCTCTACATTTAAACCTGGAGGGCCAGTGGTTGAAATCTACAAAACCCAGGCTAGGGGTGCCACAATGTATGGGGCGGAATTGTGGGGTCATTGCTCTATCAGCCTGAATAAAGTTGAGAACAACTTTATGAGACAGTTGTTAGGTCGCCCCCTCAGCACACCCCTCATTCCCCTACGCTTGGACTTGGGCATTAGGCCTATCTGTGAAGAGATAGCCCTTAGACCCTTAACCTACTGGCGGCGGCTATGGGTGACCCCGGAACTGGCCACATATGGAGCTGTGCTTAAAGAGATATTGAATAACCCGGGCTCTGCAACGTTACCCTGGTTCAAACATATTTGGGTTCTTTGTAGTAACCTGGGTAAAGCAGAACTTTGGAAATCACCAGAAGAATCATGCCCATCAACCTCACGGCTGGAACTGATAAGATCTTATAGAATGCACAAATTATCAGTTATCCAAAGTTCGTCCTGTGGCCGCTTGACGGCCGATTTTTTTCCAAATTAAAGAAGAATATTCAATGGAGTCCTTTTTGGATGACATCCAACCTAGCTCGGCTAGAAAATTGTATTGCAGTTTAGAATGGGGATTCTGCCGCTCCGCGGTTTCACTAATAAATGGTCCAAATTTGATTCTGACGGATGCCCTGCTTGCAGTCACAAGGAGGAGACAGATTTGCATGTCCTCTTCTTCGGCCCCGCCTACAGATCAACACGCAAACGCTGGCTTATCCAACTATGCAAGAATTTAGGTTTTACACAATGCGCTGTGGCATATAGAGTTCTAAAATATGATACTCACGCACCCACTGTTTTTGCTGTTTCCCGCTTTTTAAATTCCATGTGGCATGCTCGGCGGACCTTCTTAAACTAGTAATTATGTCTTTACTATTTTGTACATATTTCTACTGTTTTAACTTGGGATAGTCGCCCAATTTTAACGGTTTTAATTGTTAACGGACCTTTTTCTGGCACTCGCACTTTAATAACGAATCATGTAATTTCATGTATTCCAAATCAGGTTCATTCGTTTTCAAATGTACAGTTTTTTTCCATATATTGGCATATGTAGTAGTTTTATGATGGTGTATTACCCATGATTTAAATGTATATACTGTCCTTTTTATATTGCCATGAACTGTACTTTTATGGTCCTCGAGACCGAAATAAAGTTATTGAATGGAAAATGGTATTCAAGTGGCTACCCAATCAATCAATCAAAACGAGCTTTATTCGATTTTAAACATTAAAATCATAAAAGCAGGCAATAAAAACATATCATCACACATCATAAAAGTTTCATTTAAGACACATTTGCTAAATAAAATTTCATTAAAAAACAATTCATTTAACAGTAACTATTTTTTAACGTCCAGGGATTAAAATGTATTATACTATACATCATCACATAACTATGTTTCTATCATAAATTTTACATCTGGCATTCAAATATTTAGAGATTTTCTAGCTCTATGTACACTTTTCAGAAAACAGACCATAGATCCTATACAATAATAATTTCCCAACATCTGTAAATACAAAAAGCAGGGCGACATTGTCTCCATCCCCCTGTTTTAATAACGGTAATACCCATCTTCGCCTTTCATCCTTATAGAATTTGCAGAATAGGATAGCGTGAATAGTCGTTTGTGATGAAATATTATCACAAGGACATCGACAGAGTTCCCTTGACCAATTGTTAATATCTGGATGGCTAATCAAACGATGGAAAGTCCCAAATCTAAAACGCGTTAGTATATACCTGTCATATCCCCCAATGTACAGGTCAAATATGGTTGAATATTATATATTGTAATAATTAGTTGATGTTCAACCACCGTAGGTTTATTCATTTCCAAAGTTAACCTATTTTCTTCCAGATGGGTCATACACATTTTTTTTAAAATCCTTCCGATTAATACAATTCATATTTTCGGGTAGGGAAAAATACTCTGGACGCCCGATGTCCTGCATAAAATTACTTACATACTTCAACCAGGGAATCTTGCTGGCGTTATCTAGTTTCATTACATCAGTTATTATTTCCTATTTAAACCAGTGCTAGCAGAGGTCCAGATTCTGTGCCAGAGCAGCACCGGTTGCGCCTTAATAAGGTCAGAGATATATGTTACTCCTAATTCGCTATGGCAATTAAAAACTGGAGCACTAGCCGGGACTGCCAAAATAAATCTTAAAAAGGCGTTTTCCACATATTGGATCGATGTGCAATCATAAAAGCCCCAAATACCTACCCAATAACACCAGGAATAATCGTCACCTATGCCCTCATCACCAGCAGATTGGAATACGGGAACACCCTCTACGCAAGAATCACCAACCACCTTACAAAAAGTCTTCAAACCATCCAAAAGACAGCAGCCACTCTTATCCTCAATCTCTCACACTGGCCTCACCTTACACAACACTTAGGAGACCTACACTTGCTCCCGATACATCAGCGCAAACAGTTCAAGTTTCTCACCCACACAAACAAAACACTACACAATACAGGTCCAGCATACCTGAACGCCCATGTGCAGTTCCACCAACCCTCCAGGCACCTCTGCCATCCAGACTCAGTACATGTGTCCCGCATAAGCAAAGCTGGTAAGAAGGTTCTGCCTGTTCAAACATTGCTCCTGAAGCATGGAACAACCTCCCACACCACATCAGATCCTCTCCATTGCTTATTGAATTCTGCAAAAAGCTAAAGACCTGGCTTCTCCAGTAAGAGCACTAGCTCCACAGATCTGCATAACAACAGGATATCCTCACGGTTGATAGGGCACTATAAAAATCAACATACACAAGACGACACAACACAACATCACATCACATCACATAACATAGCATATGACATCTTTTGAAAAATAGGTTTGACAGTTTAGTATAATTTATTATACCCTATTCCAAACTGAAGGCTTTATGTAGAGTTAGGTGGCTGGGATACTCCATTACAAACGTGGCAGAAGTCCTATCCACAAGCGCACTGTAGCCTATGGCACTTGTAATAGGGCTGACGGGATATCATCCACGACCATCAATCTATAAGTAAAACTCTCAAAGCCATTATTGATGAATATGAAAGAAATATAACTTTTGGAAACGTGCTAATGTACGGGATACAGCATTCTGTTTTTATCTGAGTTTTTCTAATGTGTTCACAGAGAAAATGTAAGTAGGGCCTTAATAACTTACGGTAAATTTACAAAACAAGAGGATGGTGCACAGAAATTATGTATTAGGTAGGTAAACTGAGTAACAACCAGAATGAGTTGCACCATGTTTCTTACCCATTTGAGCACAGAGCGAAAACTTCAAGACTATGAAATTATGTGTATTCAAGAAAGGAAACACAGCCCAGAATGGTGCTGATGTCCACTAATAAGAGACATTGCTGTAGGAAGTTAGTAGTATTGATGATAGGATAGGGAGATGACAAAAGAGAAAAGAGATGTATGTGTCACCTTTTGGGGCTCAGTAACATAATTATACAAACACACCAAATAGTCAGACGGTTGTCACACAAATACCAGGGCATGGGTATTAAGCAATATAATTAGTTGTTAACTACATGTGCATAGTCTTTGAATTGTGGAGAAAGCCAGGTAGGCAGCTACGAATTTGGGAGAACGACAATGGGCGACCATGTTTAGTCAGACATAAAGGAGTGGGGGGCGCTAGAGGGTGGGCTAACAAGATGGCCGCACTGTAGTGAGGCTCCGTTTGCCCTGGATACAACATCCATAAATATCCTATGTCCAACCGAGGTGACTTTACTGAAAATACGAGGAAACGGCTGCGGAAGGTCCGAGGTAACGGAGGAGCCTGCAAATACTGAGCTGGAAGCAGCGACGACCCTGTTACGTGCTGAGGTACACTGCGGACTGCGAAACAAGGCGCGCGTGGCTGAGCGGGGAAGGGCTCGGAGACGGAGACCGGCTCTCGCCCGACTTGCGGCTGAACGCGTGAAGATACAGAAACCCCGCCGCCCTACAGAGGGAGAAGACTCGTGCCACACAGTAAGCTGCAAATAAGCCGCAAACCTAGCAGAGCTGCGGGGCCGAGGGGGGTCTTCTGCGCTCGTACCCCGTGCAGGGCTCCGAGGCGACCTGGGTGCAAGACGTGGTGCGCTGGGCCAGGAGAGACTCGGGGACTGAGATCTGCCGCACACGGCACTGAGGCTTCAGCGAAACACAGACAGAGCAGTGAGGACGATCTGCAACGAGAGAGATCAGGGGCCACCAAACATCCAACAAGTAAGCTGCGAGCCCCGGGGGGGAGCGAAGACCGTGGGGTGTCCCCCGCTATGAGCCGCGAGCATACCCGGGTTTCAAAATGGCAGCCCCGCTGACACCCTGCAGACGACCTCCGAGCGGGCAAAGGGAGCTGTAACACCACCACCAACAGCCGCCTGGGAGCGCCGGAGCCATTCGTGGCACCGCAACGTACGGCAACGGCTGGGACGAACAGGCACAGCTTGCGTTGGGCCCCGGGCTTTGTGTAGCTTCTGATCACCGGGGGTAGCGAACAAGATCCTGGTCCACCCTCAGAGTAATGGACAGAGGCAACTAAGGGATCAGGCACAACAATGGTGGAGGGGCCATCTAGGAGAATATGGTGACAGCAATAAATAATTAAATAAAGGCCCTCACACCGCCATCTTGAAAAGGCGTGAAGCGTGAACGGCCACAAATCGCCACCTAAAAACTCACCCACAGCTCCCAAGGCAGCGAAACACGGCGACGAAAACACAGGCATAGCCTGTAAAGCTGCACACCAGTGATATTGAGCCGGAGCATACACAGGATTTCCAAGGTCCCCCACAGCAGCGGGGGAGAACGCGTAGCACACTAAGGGCTGTAGAGTAAGGGTGTGGGAGGCGTGGACGGCCTTCCTGAGGAACTGCCCCCTGTGCCAAGAGGACACTGCATAGAGCAACCACTGAAGCAGGCAACCGGGAAAAGACAGAACCGCCCATTGAGCCATGCATAAGTAAGGCGCAGGAATTGTATTGAAGACACATGCAGCAGGAACGGAGAGCTGTAGCGGAGGGGCCGGTCTGCGGGCATTGAAAACGCGCATTCCCGACTTCAATAAGAAATCCCCACGTGCAGACTGGGCTATAACAAGGGAGCTGCCTGTGGGGCGTGGGAGGGCGCGACTCGAGGCTTGGCACAAGACGATAGCAGAGAGGAAGGGCGCCTACAGGCTCTTCTCAAACGTGTGCAGCTGCGACACGGAGACAGGAAGAAATATGACACAGACGCAGACAGTGCGGTACTTGGCATCGCAGGGCCAATCACACCGGGTAAGGGACTCTGGCAAAAAGCATAACGCCATGGGGAAGACAGATGGTAAACAATCCAAACTGCCGTTTGAAGCTCGCAGAACACCAAGAGGGCAACCGCCAGACGCGGAACAAGATGAGGCAGATCAAACAACACACAGCCTAGACGAAGTGGACATGAAGACACTGCTGATCATGATGAAAAACAGCCTAACATCCATTGAGGGAAAAATTGACACAATGTGCGTCAGAATGGATCAAATCACGCAGAAACTAGAGAAGCAAGACGGAAGGATAAGCGAAGCGGAAACAAGAATATCGACGCTGGAGGATGATCAAGCGCACTCGACAGGACAAATTACAGAAATGGACAAGTTGCTAAAAGTGATAGCGGCAAAAAATGAAGACCTTGAGGCCAGATCACGGCGCAATAACATAAGAATTCTTGGAATCCCAGAGACCACTAACACAGGGAGGATGGAGGAATACGTGGAGAAGCTGCTCGTTGCCTGTTTTGGCCCGGAGGCCTTTTCAAAAATGCTGATTGTGGAAAGGGCACACAGAAGACTGGCGCCAAAACCCCCACCAGGTGCGCCGCCCAGACCCATCGTCGCAAGACTGCTAAATTATAGGGACCGCGATGCAGCGCTCCACAAGGCAAGAGAAATGAAAAAAGTGGTCTATGAAAACAACACCATATCCTTATACCCTGACTTCATGCTGAATGTCCAGGAAGTGCAGAAAAAATACCTACCGATCAAGAAAAAACTGCAGCAAGAGGGAGTGGAATATGCCATGCTATACCCTGCAAGATTAAGACTCACCTATCACGGCAAGCAGCATATTTGCAACACTCCACAACAGGCAGCGGACTTTCTCAAAAAAACTGTGAAGACATCTAGGAGAGCGGAGAACTCCCCCTCAGGAAGCAGAGATGACGCGTCGCAGCATGAGGATGAGCAGTGACGGCGGGCAGAGACAGCTGCGGTAACTGTAAAGGGTCAGATTGTACACTGTCCACGCATCCAGACCTTGATCTATATGCATTTAACAGCTGTAAGCACACATATGGCTCTAGAGTCTAGACCATTAGAGGTACCAGCCAAAACCAGCGGGAAACCTCCGGACATTGAACTCACAATCCAGGGCACCCTCCTGTACAACTCAGATGTGCAGGAGGTGCCGCCTTGCCCCCTAGAAAACACACCCCTAAGGGAGATCCCCTTCCCCCCACCAATGGGGAATTTATTCATGGGTTATGATGGTTATTTCCAAATTGTGGGACTGTTGAGTTTGTTACTAGTAAGCCATGACGCAGCTCAAGATACTTGGAATTTAACACAGTTAGTGTATCCGTGACTAGAAGTCGTTACGATAGTAAGGCTTTAACAAAATATTGGTATACGCCGTGGATTGCACACCAGAGGCAGAAAACAGCTGTGATGACAGTTAAGATGGCTTGCATATTTGTGTTGTGTGGGTTAAGGGTGGAGGGGTTAGTACACGGCAAGTTGGGGATGCCGATGTGGGTGGGAAATCGGGATACTGCAATAGGCATTAATAGGCCCATTATCAAAGGGACCAGCACACATAATGACGGTACATGGGCATGGACACACACAGGCATAATATATACCTTTCTCACTGTTAGGTAATGGCAAACAGTAAGAGTCCAAACAGCAACTTGCGAGGATGGGCCTGCTGAGCTGGAATATTAGAGGATTGGGAGACCCTAGAAAAAAGAGACACATATTGGCCTACCTGGATAGACATCATGTGAGCATAGCCATGCTACAGGAAACGCACACCATACAATTGAAGGGAACGCAGTTTGTAGTGCGATGGGCCTCCCATAGGTACTTTTCCTCATACTCAGCCTACTCGAGGGGCACGGCAATACTCATTAAAAAAGCAGTGCCATATGTGGAGGAAGGCTCCTTAATTGACCCGCAGGGTAGATATTGTATGACTTGGGGCAGACTGGCGGCAGAGTCCATAACCTTAGTGAGCAGTTATGGACCCAATGTAGATGATGAGGAGTTCTTCATTAAGCTATGGGCACAGATAGCGAGCATAGGTTCGACTCATCTAATATGGGGAGGGGACTTTAACTTGACGCTCTATCCACCCAGGGACCGTTCAAATCCCCTGCCGCATCACTACACCAAAGCACAGCGACAGCTGCAGCAGATAATAACGGCGAATATGCTAGTTGACATTTGGCGCCATCATTATCCTGACCGATTGGAAGGAACATACCACTCGGCAGTACATAATAACTGGTCCAGATTAGATATGTGGCTTACCTCTAAGCATATAGTGGTGCACAGTCTCAACACTCGTCATTTAGCGCGTACCTACTCTGATCACTCCCCAGTATACATGCAGTTGAATCCACCGGGTATGCTGAATCAGCCCAGAACGTGGCGACTGCAGCCCACAGCTTTATTAGACACGGCGTTCAGGGCAGAGCTAGAGGAAGCATTAGAAGAATTCCTATGACTTAATACAGATTCCGTACCCTCACTAGCCATGGTTTGGGAGGCGCTGAATGTCACCATAAGGGGGCTATGTATCGCCAAGGTGGGAGGCATACTTAGAGACATCAGAACGACCCTTCACCGTCTAGAACTTAAACTCAAAGAACAGGAAGCGATCGTACGAAAGGCGCATAGAGGCTCTGCACTGGCCAACATAAGAGAGCTGCTGACGGAATATCAAGCTGAGGCAGAGCGGGAGTGCCTATTCCGGTGTAAATATCACACTGCAAGGAAATATGGGGAGGGGGAACGACCTGGTAGAGCGCTTGCTGAAACCATCAGACCCCCCAAAGCTGCCAACTACGTGCTCACCATATGAGATGCAGAAGGCAAGATGTATAGGGATACATCTGCTATAGCGGACGTGTTTACCATGCACTATAAAGCACTATATTCAACGCGCACGGCACGCTGAAACCAGGCTAAACCTAGAGCTAATAGAGCTCGCGTGGCTGAGCAAGGGGCAACGGGAATTCCTTGCAGAGGACATCGCTGAGGAGGAAATAAGAGTAGCAATAATGCAAATAGGGAATGGAAAAGCTCCTGGGCCGGATGGCCTCACAATCGAGTTCTACAAGCCCTACGTCGACATACTCGCACCATTTCTAAAACAAATGTACGAGGAAGCGGGGCAGACGGGGATCCTACCACCTTCCATGAGGGAGGCCATGATAGTCTCGCTTTTAAAGCCGGGTAAACCCCCAGATAGCATGGACTCATACAGACCCTTGTCCCTGATCAATTGCGATGTAAAAATCCTAGCCAAAGTTGTGGCCAATAGACTTAGCCTATTGATGGGAAACTTAATTCGGCCGGACCAAGCAGGCTTTATAGCCGGGAGGTCCACCTCCCATAACTTGCGCACACTATTCTCTATCATGCATGACATAGATCAGGATGAAAAAGCGGTAGCGGTCTTCCTAGACGCTACCAAAGCGTTTGATTCCCTGGAATGGGAATATCTATTTGCGGTTCTGACCCACATGGGGTTCCCGCCAGGTTTTTTTATGTGGATAAAATTGCTATACCATAAACCCTGCGCCACATTGCTCCTGAATGGAGAGCGCACCCCTGCTTTCAGCATATCTAGAGGTACAAAGCAGGGTGTCCCCTATCGCCCCTGCTGTTCGCGATAGCAATGGAGCCGCTAGCGGCTATGCTTTGGCGACATCACAAGAGATATGCACTTAATTACCCAACGAGGCCTGTACTGATTTCGCTCTATGCGGATGATATAACGCTTTATGTGAGGGACCCTGAATCAGGGCTGAACAAAATAATCCCCGAAATAGTAAAGTTTGGGGCATACTTGGGGATCACCATAAACTGGGGGAAATCACGGATTATGCCGCTCACTCAGAGCACTGTACCATTCCCAATGGACTACCCATTACAATGGTGCGAGACAGAGATCCGTTATTTAGGAATTAACATAGTCAAGGATAAGGAGGAACTAATGAGGGCAAACTATGGTAAGATCCTGAACACAGTGGAGGAATCGATAACCAGATGGATTGCCTTACCGCTATCGCTGGCTGGCCGAGTTACCTTAATGAAAATGGTCATCATGCCCAAATTTTTATATTTATTCATGAACATCCCATACTCGCCAGGACGGCCTTTTTTTACAAGACTTAAGGGTCAGCTAATAAGACTAGCGTGGGGCGGGAAGCAGCCCCGGATTAAGTGGAGCACTCTCACGCTACCGTTCGCGCAGGGAGGATTTGAAGCACCAGATCCTGAACTCTATTACCTCAGTGCACAAGCGCATTACGTCACATACTGGTTTAAACCCATGCCCTTTATGACGCACCTGGCGGTGGAGCAGGGGTACATGGCGCCCATCCCCCTAACCGGGTTTCTGGGAACAGATGACAAGATGGCTGGAGGGAGGAAATCAACGGTAGCATGCACAAACATTGCGTGGTGCGCCATCGCAAAAAGATCGCAAGCTCCCATACTATACTCCCCGCTACTTCCACTAGGTGATCAACAGGGCCAGCCAGTCACGCAGGAAGGCATATGTAAACGCATGCTCTTAAAATATGGAATGAACACATGGGGGGATATGTATGCCCAAGGGGAATTCAAGGGGGCAGATACTTTTTTGGGCGACACCACCCCCACAACCATGGAACGATTCCTATATATTCGGCTTCGCCAAGATGTCAAAGCTGCTACTCCACGGTTCCCGGAAGAACCCCCCACGGTACTCCAGTTACATCACCTATTGCAAGCCGGAGCATCCCACGCAGTGTCACGCATATATAAGGCAACAATAGGAGCAGGGACGCACAACACAACGAAGGCAAAGATAGGATGGGAGACAGAATTGGGATATCAATTGGCAGATGGATCTGGGCATACTGCTGCCAGCAAACAGAGCGAGTTACGGCGAGTAGCAGATTCCAGATTATACACTTTAAATTCCTCCACAGACTGTACTATACGCCTGTAAAAATGCACAAACTTAAACTGCGAGATAACGATAAATGCGATAGATGCGGACAGGAGGGCGCAAGTTTCTTTACATTTAGCCTGGTCATGCAGGGCCATAGCGAACTACTGGGGATAAATAGGAACAGCCTTGAGCGACATAGCAAGTATGCAGATTGAGTTAACACCTGAGATGGCGCTCTTAGGCTACCTGCCCGAGAGAGGGGCGTAGAGGGCGAATCAAACGACTGATCGCGTTGGGCTTGCTTATGGCAAAACGAAAGATAGCATGCAGGTGGGGAAGAGGCAGAGCCCCCAAGTTTAAGGAATGGATTGCAGATATGACGTACTGTCAGGAGCAAAACAACATCTACGCTGAACTGCTCCCACCTAGCTCTAGACCCTGTGCCATATGGGAACCTTTCACAAATTACCTTCAACGTACAAATGAGTCCGAGATGGACGCCTGAGTATTGCTAGAACAGGACTGGGGGTTAGTAGAGGTAACTGGACGGCGTGGAGTCAAAGAGCCGAGAGATGAGGAATATACTGTGTAGTAATGTATAAATTGCCTGAATAACAAGATTAACATGTATCATAGTCAACGATAGATTGTTCATAGCCGTGCTGTAACAAATTGAAGATATACAATGTACTTGAATGTGCCTAATAAGCAATGTAAGAGTTGTATTTTGTTGAACAGAAAATGCAAATAAACAAAGTTTACAAAAAAAAAAAAGACATAAAGGAGTGGGCTCTTTATAAGAGGAAACTATTGTTTGGGTAGCTGAGACCTACAAATTTACTAGACAGAATGCTTTGTGCTAGAATCAAGAGTGTTGTGGAATTTATGGTCTCTTAAACGTTTTTAGGCTATTGAGACCAAGTAGCCTCTGGTATCCAGTTGTCTGATACTTTACAGGAAATCTGCTAAAAATGTATAGTCAGACCCCTTTTTAGTGTCCACATGGTAGACAGAGTCTACTTGGTTGCAACCAAAATGGTTGTAATCGTTTGCCTCTGATGTATCAGGGTCCGTCCTACTATGTACTCTTGTAGCTGGGCCAAATATATCCCTTCCTCACTTGATTATCATTGTAGTGAGGACAAACAGTCAAAGGCTTCTCAGAGAGATTCTGTGATTAAGTTGAGCCAGTGGTTGCAGGTGGGGCCCACTGGCACTCATTTTTGGGGACCGACATATTTGTTTCCCATCAGACTTTCACCCAGAGCAATAGAGAGAAACACGCAAAAGGGGGAAAGAAGGAGGAAGGGAAAGATGGAAATACAGTGACATAGAACGAAAGCAGGTGTGAAAAAGAACTAGAAAGTGAGATAAAAAGGCAGGGAGTGCCTGGTGGTAGAACAAATAGGCATGAGGTGAAAAAAACGGAAGAAACTATGAAGCTATGGTATTCGGCTACCCTGACATTCCATGGCACCAGACACAGCTTCTGAGCTATACTATGGGCACCAGCACTTATTCATTTACAAATAAACCACTGCTGGGGGGCAAATACTCAGAACTCAGCAGTCAACCAACAGTCATAATAAATCATCGTCCTGCATAATGCTTGCCTTAAGAAAAGGATAGTTCTTTAATGTCACAGGTAAACAAAATACTAATCACTGTAATGGGGTTTAAGTCAGAATTCAATATTCCCTACGGATTCTTGCTAAACATCCCACGACCATTAATGCTGTCTTCCCAGTTCCTATGGGCCAAACTTTCTGTGGTTTCTTATGGGGATGGAAGGACATAGGCATCAACAGGATCAAGTACAGATTCACTAAGCAATCAGAAGTTTCACTAACCTTTAGGTCAGTTTGTGTGATCTTGAACAAAAAGAGTTCATACTTGCAGTCTTATTTCCCTCATGGCTGTGTTACCTTTACAATTCAAGATAATCTTATTCTTTCGATTCCAGGCTGCATGTTATCCATTCATAGGTGATGCAGGTGCAGCAGCTCCCATCAATGTGCTTGACAGATTTGGACCAGTAGCATCCTTGGACATTGCGTGAGACTATGGATGCCAGTTTCACTCTTCGTTGGAGTCATCGGGTGCACAGTGCTACAGGCCTGGTCATCGGGTGTTTTGTCCTTGCTAGTTGCAGCCTATGGGCTGTGGCCATGTTCTCTGCTACAGCAGTAATGCAAATCTTCTCAAGATATGTTGCACATCGAGTAGTGACAGCAACAGTCCCTCCAGTTGCTGCAGGAGTGCCAGGCATCATTATTATGTTATAGGTTGCAAATTTTCTTCATGCAGTTTGCCACATTCGCCATGTAGGGAGACCGGGTGACCCCTCACGTCTTTGCCGGTGCTGGTTGAACTGTTGATGGCAGCCAACTTCTTCTGGGTGCTCCGCAAGCCAGAAACTATGCTGGGCTTCTCCTCCTGGACAGTCATTCTTACTACCTACCTGTATACTCTCTTTTCCTCACTGAACAGGAAGAAAAACCTATAGGAGCTAGACAGACCCTCAGCTTCTTCAGCCCGGTAGGTAGAGTTCAGGTGATATCCGCTCACCTCTGTGAGACAGGCTGTAATGCAGACACTAGCCCTGGTTTCACAGCTGCACTTCGAGTACTCTGCTGATCACTCCATTGGTTGGTCAATAAAGCAGATTGGAACTGGAACATAGTGGAATGGTTTGGATCCTAACTTTATACTCAGTATCCAGATAATGATGTTGATCCACTGCTGAAGGTTCTGGAGCTGGTGTGAGGTGGTTCTCTTTTAAATGTCATTTTCTGGCTGCAGGCGTAGCGCAAGGTGACAGCTGTTACAGCAGGCAGCAATGATGCTGATTTCAAGCAGGAGTATCTAAAACATGGGCTCAATGAAGTATGAAGACTGCACCTGGCTGTCATCAGCCTCCCCTCTGATGAAACATTCAGAGGAAGATGAAAGGGAAGGTCATGCCTGGAAAGTTCCTCACCTCAAACAACATTTACTGACTCACTACTTCTCCTTTACCATCCACGAATGGGCAGTGTTCAAGAAACTTTAATCATCAATCCTTTGCTAAAAGATGCAAATACTATTTCTATAGACAGCTCCGTCTCCAACCTCCCTCACTTAAGTGTGCAAGTCTTATCTCTCTTCGAAATGCAGGCAATACACTTCCCGTCTGGGGAAGCTGCATCTCATCCTCCATCATATGCCATGACAAACCAGGGGTAATCCTAAATGGATCCCACTTGTCTCAGACTCTTACCACACATGGGGTTTGCTATCATATGTGTGAATCACATCCATGAAGCATAAAAGAACTCTGCATGCACACAGAATATCAGCACAAGGGTTTGGATTTAACATCTCAGCAGGAACTTTACATGAGTGAGACCTATAGGTTGCGCTCTCACAGAAGAGGAGAAAGGTCTGCAGACTGTAATTAGTTTGCAAATATTGGTAGGGTGCCACCACCACATTATGTCAACAACCTAGAACCTGGGTAGTAGTTCCCATGGACAGGCCTAGACCTCGGTGCATGCTAGGTTAACATGTTAGCTAGGTAAACAAATATCAGTATACCAGTTTCGCAAGCAGCCGGACCACTCGGGCAGGGGTACATACCTATATGTCATACAAAGGACATTCCTGTACCAAATGTGTGAAATGTGGATCAGATCAAATTCCCTAACTACAGCAAAAGATTGGTTGAGGTACAGAAACTCACCATTCTGCAATCCAGATATCTAAGATGTAAGATAGACATTAACAACAGATTTGTCAGAGGTGATATATTTCGCTGTTAAGATGCACCTACTTGTTTAACATTTCAAAGATATTGGGCGAGTCCTTGCCATGAATATATAGTCATGAAACAGCCGTGTTTTAATGACATGTGAGCACTAATCGGGATGTTGAGCCAAAATGGACACCTTGGTAATTGTGTTAGCTATGGAGACAATAAAACAGAGTGGCTAGCGCTAGAAGGAAAAGGAAGGAAGCCTCTATAAACATTAAATTGAAAGAGGTAATGCCATTTCTGAAACTGAAAGCCAATGGTTTGTTAAGATGTGCCAGCGCTGTGATAATAAACAATCAGAAACATGGTTTTGTTTAGAGCAAGAAGATGGAAGTCCTCAAATACACAATCCACTATTGTTCCAGAGAGTGAGAATTTTTTCCATCTTCTTTGCCTACTTACGCTTTTAAGGTAACCTGGAAAAAGAAATATAGTAATATTCAGCTTACCTTAACATAGCTGTGTATCTATTCAATCCTCATCAAAGCAAACTATTTTTGTCATAGTGCATTGACAAAAAATGGTTTACAATAAGCCACTAAGCTCTTCAGTAATAGTGCAGCTTAATTTGTCAAATTAACTCGAAGGACCTATTCACAAAAGACACACTGGAGTATATAAAGTAGTACTAGTTTACATATTTCGATTTGTAATTCACCATCAACCAGAGATCTTGGCCTCCACCTCTCCTATCCTGGTGGCAGAGAACTACACACACATAGGAATATGATTTAGTAGTAAATGCGGGATGGGGAAGGGGAGTGTGGACTAAATTAGGAATAATTACTACATAATGATTGGAGTTGAGGAACATTGAAGGAGGGGTTTAGAAAGGTACATGCTAATACAAAATACCCACCTAAAAATAAGGCCACTGTAATTCAGAAAATACTCATCTAACTCAACTACAGTAGTACTATAGACAAAATAGGCTCTTAATGCACTCTAGCCTAGCCTTGGAGTACGTGCCAGCCACTGGAAATGCAATGCACATCCATAAATATAAATGCAGGCAGGCACTAACACTAACACATAGAGAAACATAAAATTAAATGTAATTAATACCATCTAAAGCATACTTTAAACGAACTATTTTTTACTATATTATTCATTTTTAATGTAGATCATTTTAATTGTTAACTTATTTTTATATACATGTTTTTAATAAAACAAAATTGCAAATATTAAAAGAAAATTAAAACATAAATAACATATTGCATAACCAGCATCCAAGATTGTGACATATACAATACAAATGATACTGTAAAGGTTTGGGGAGGGAAAAGTAATACTGAATGTAAAATACAAAACATTTTAAAAATCAAGGGGGTCATTACGATGGCGGGCGGAAGCACAACCGCCGTGCTGGCGGATGCAAAAACCACCAGTTACCGCCGGCACGCAGCAGTCCACACGCCCGCCCAATTACGATGCGAAAAGTAGGCCAAACACCGCCGGCAAGCCAGCAACACCGTCCGCCATCAAAGTGCGCCCGTACACGTAGCGGCGCAGCCCAACTGACACACACCGTCCGACGAAAACACGTCCCGCCCGGCGTATAAATTACGATGCCGCAAACAAACGGCTCCCACGGCCAAGAGATACCGTACGACAAACCGAAGCGGTAACACGGACGCCGAGCACGGACAACGAAGAAGCGGCTCCCCGAGCATGAATCCAGCACTGCAGGCCCTCCCCATGCTCTTGCTGATGCACCACCAAGGACGCAACGTACCGCGGAGACGCAGGTAGGCACACACACAACAAGTGCACGCAAACAGCGCACACAGTGCAAGGGCGGAAAAAGCGGACAACCCCCCCAGCGCGTGTACACTACACATCCACCATTGCATCCACATATGACACACAGGCCAAATCGTAACATCGCGTAACACATGTGTACACACCACCTGGGACTAGGAACCAACGACCCCGTCACGGCCCCAAAGCGGCGATGACGCCGCCACACATGCGCACAACGCAGAGGCCAACCGCAGCGCCATGCATGCGTCGCACACAGACACAGGGACACAACCAAGCAGCACACACATCAGCCCCACCCCGAACGCACATGACACGTGACAGGCCTGCCACAGACATGTCCCCAACGCCCAATTCACGGACAACACCCAACGCCACACAACCGACGCACACATGTCAGTGAAGTCACGCAACAGCAGGACACACCCCAGTGTAACAAACATGGCGAAGCACACAGCGGCGGCAACACCAACTAGGAGAAGCAGGGCTCCTTCGGGAAGAGGAACGCCAGTACCACACTGAAACACCCATACCACCCTGCACATATGAACAAGACATATAAAACGGAACACCAAAGAGCCCGGGGACCGACAACAGGTGGCCCAAGAATAACATTCACACACAAGGCCCAACGCAGAGCGGAAAGGCAGCCTGCCGCCCACACAAGGGAGAGCAGACAGCACTGAATGACCTTCCATTCCAACTCCGAAACCACAGCCCTACGAAAGAAGCCGGTGAATACAGCCATTGTCCAAGAAAAGACCAACACAGGCATGCCGAGGAGACCGACCACAGGGCAGATAGCGCATATCACAGAAGCACACAACGGACGGGGAAGAAAGAAGAAAACACTCCCCCATGTCGGCCACATGCAAGTTAATTGGAAGGAGTCACACATCACTGACCTTGAACTGTCTGAGAAGCATGTGGGATGAGGGCCCGTGTCCTCCAAACAAGCCAACAGAACACAAGTCCTGTCTCCCTACGACTACACAGAGCTCACAGCAACCTCGGAGCGTGCACATTGCAGACTGCACACACAGCCGGAGCACGCCACCACAACGCACCGCTGCGAAATGGCAACCGCAACACACCTACCCAACTACGCCGGACAGCTCAAGCTGTACAAAACCAACCTGATACATATATTGGGATGCGATCTCCTGTCCCTGCTGAACGTAAGTTACCGACTGACTTACCGCATCACATTGTTCAGCTGCGTCATGCCCGTCTTCTACTGTCGGAGGTGTCCCTACCAGCATCCCGTGGAGATATGCCTCTCCAACCCGGCATGTCTAAAGGCGGACCTGCTACCACTACTCCTCCCTCTGGACGCACACGACAGGGCCTGCTCTGCCTATGGGGGCATGGCGTATGTGGCCAACATCGCACCCGCACTGAAATGGGACCACTGTGCCTCCACACGACGGATCATCGAGAACAGCTACATCGAATGTCACCCAGCATGCCCCATCATGGTCCTCCAAGGGACAACTTACGAACAACACCTTGACAGCCACCATCCGCTACATTGGCTGGCAAACATGTACACCACCAATGACATGGAAGCCCTGCTGGACGGCATCGCATACCTGACAACCTGTAAATTCGCCGGACCACAACGCAGGTTCCCCGATTGACCTATGATGTCCAACCCCGCACCCATGCTTAGCTTCCGCACGGACTGGCCAGTCACCACCACAACAGCCATACCAAACGACCGGCAACTGTTACCACACCATCAACGACATCGCCATGACATCGGATATGACCGGGACATGCACACTGTTCCCCATCACATCCAGGAACACCGCATGCATCGTGGGAGGCAGTGGCATGGGGTCTGTGTATCGCACCCACATGGACGGAACTGCACGAACAACCAGGACACGACATGGATCCAGCGCCCATGGACACACACACCGCTCAGTGGACATGAATAGGTCGCCTGGAGTCTGTGGGTGCTGCACCCCTCCCACCCCCGCCCCGGGAATCCCATACCAGGACCTTTGCATGGACGACAAGTGCATACAACAACAACACGACCCCAGTGACTGTGACATGTCCAGTAACCACCACATTGCAACAACAAGTGGCACGCCGCTGCATGCACGCAAGCACATGCCCTGATGTCATCTCACATGCACGCGTGCATGAGGAACAACCGCAGCAAACCTGTCACATGGAACTGAGATGGACTGTGCCCATGATGCCAAGCGGTCTGGTAGGCTACATGTATACCGTCTGTGTCAAAGTCCGCAGCTCCGCAGCTATACGTAAATGTACATTAGCACAGCCTTGGCCAAGCAGATGTAACTCTGAAGCCCACATCCCACATGCAACAGCCAATCACATGTAACCCCACACCCTATCCCATTTGCAATCATGCTCAGTATATCCTCAACATGTATTCCGCTGCCAGTAGTGTCCACTATACTGCATCACAGAGGACAGAAGACTCAATATAATGTTTGAAACCAAAACTGTCTCCGCTGACTCATTTCACAAGTACGAATGAGAGAGGATGAGAGTATGTGAAGTACACGGCAGTCGTGACATGACCATGTAGTCCACTGGTATTGGATGTCAACGCAAATGAGTAGCACAACTGTGGAAGACACACATGTGTCGTGTGAAGTCGTATGGACGCAGTGCTCAGGTGGGTGGGTGTGACGGGTAGATGCGCACATGCCAAGTTGGAGCACGCCGTGTCGGGAGGGGTCATGAACAGTACACCACCGCTTCCCTGGGCATTGTGAGAGGACACCTGTCGGGGGGAGTGAACACGTGTGTGCACAGCAGCCGGGCACACGTACAAAGCGGTACCAGGCGCACCTCAGCCCACCCTCTGTGGACAAGCTGGATCCTGTTGTGCGCCCGCCATGCCCCTTGACAAGGCACACACAGCCCCAGTCGACCAGGTGTAACCCCAACATAGTCAATCCGCACAGGCGATACAGGGCACGGGATGGCAGTGGAGCATGGTGTGTGAGAGGTCTCCTCGCGCTCCTCCTGGTCATATCACGCAGGCAATAGAACCTCAACGTCTAGCATGGCACAAGTCAAATGGAAGTGTAGGGGGACGCACCACAGCACGAGCAGCACTGACGTCACGGGAGGTGGCTCGCACCATCCCATCCATTGCCCATTATACCAACCACGCCACATGCCATTGCGACTAAGTGCAAGCGCGTGCGCCACCACCCCCGAGCCCTCCCCAGAGAGGCCAAAGAGTGAATGTGTGGGCCATCAGTCACAGACGGACGCGGCATGGCCGCAAGGGCAGCCACAGCCACTGGGTGTCGCAGGTGGCGGATCCGGAAGGCGAAGACTGTGATGCATAGTCCATGCAGGCCGGGTCTCCATTTGGGGCACCACGCAGGTGGACGGCGTCCCGCAACACATCATACCCTGAGACAGCCCACTCGTGCAACTGGACCCACACATACACTCCTTGCCCTCTCTGGTGCGAGCTTGGGGCTGCCTGTGCAAGCGCTAGCCTCGCAGGTGCACATGCATATTGGGGGAGCGAGGGGAGGACATGAGGGCTGGGGCGAAGATGACTGTATCACTGTCAGTGAGTACAAGGGATGACCCAGATGTGGAAAGGAAGAGACGTGTCCCGTGTGTACTGCAACTAGTCGCCAATCCAACTACCCCCCCATGTCCGGAATGTAAGCCCGCACCTAGGCCCGCCCATCCGCCACATCGAATATACCACCAGCACGACAACCTTCCCATTCGAAACACTGACTGGGGGTGGCGACCAGTGAACAATCATGTGTAGCCTACCCACGCGTACATGTGGGCCCTCCATGATCCATGTCACCTGCGGCAAAGTCATGACATGCGCAATGAGGGAAGTGAGGAGAGCTGTCCGCCCCACGCACAGAAGGTGCATCAGCTCCACAGACCCAGCAGCGAGTCCAGCAGGGGTCACATGTGCAGGGGCAGCTGTGCCTGGTGTGAAGGCACATGCATATAGACAGCACATCGACCAATGTGTAGTCTGCCCACATCTACAGTCCATCATCATGCGGACATAGGAATTGAACACAGGGCAACACATCTGAGTGGGTGCACCCACCGTGACCAACAATGCGCAATCATCGACGTACCCGCCCTGTGCATGGCCCCCCACCCAACGGAGGCACATCCAGTGCCACCATCCCACACACACAAGCCTTCCACGGAACATGCTGTGTCCAATGCTCAGTACAGAGTCAGCGCCCATCTGGTGGATCCTGAACAGGAGACACATGCACACACATGCCAGCTCCCACTATGTACGTCTGCCACCTGGCACGTGCAATGTAACCTCTCACCTGTGACGTGTGACTGCAAGCACACAGCCGTCTTGGCATGGGGCTGTCAATGTGGACACCTGTCAATGTTTCGGGAGGTGTGATCCGTACAGTGCTGTACATAGGGTGCAGTGCTGACACCTACTACTGTCTCATATCCCCTCGTGCCACAGGTCCCACTTGTTTTGGCCGCTCAGCCTGTGCCCACATCGTCGTCGTCGTGTGCCATACTCATCCAGCCTCGGAAGCAGTTCCATGCTCAGCAGACATTCATGTTGCCGTGGCGTTGCCGCTTGACGAATATGCAGTCAGTCCCCATCAGCACGCCCCGCAAGTCATTGGGGCCTAGATCCCCATGTGCATGCACATGGCAGTGGTTTGTATCACTAGCCATTGCCATTGTTGGGAGACCTGTGTAAGTGTATTGTGGCCGTGCCGTCCCAGCTTGACAGCTGGGCTGTGGCTCATGTGCTTGCTCAGTCATGTCAGTGATGTGTATGCGAAATTGCTATGTGTTGTGTTGCTTTGACATGTGTCCACTGCCATTTTCCCTAGGCGGAGACCGAACATTGACCGCCCATACCAATTGCTGGCGGACATGGACGATACAGAGGTCATTAGGAAGTTTCGGCTGGACAGGCCAACCCTGCATCGACTGTGTGCCATGTTGGAACCCCATCTCCGTCCCCGCAGGGTGTATCCGACAGCTGTCACCCCCACGGCTAAGGTGATGGCCGCCATGCATTTCTTCGCCACTGGGTCATTCCAGCACACAGTGGGCAGTGGAGGAGGGATGTCCCAGCCCATGTTCAGCAAGGTGCTGAGGGATGTACTGGCAGCCATGATGCTGTACCGAAACAGGTACATCCGCTTCCCCAGGGCTCGTGAATTGGCGGCAGTGAAGGGTGCATTCTATGCCCTTGGCAGAATCCCACACGTCGTTGGAGCCATTGACTGCACACATGTTGGCCTTGTTCCACCACAGGCCACTGAGCACCTGTACCGCAACAGGAAGCACACGCACTCCCTGAATGTGCAAGTGGTGTGCCTTGCGGACATGGTGATCACCCACGTGTGTGCAAAGTTCCCAGGCTCGGCCCATGACGCACACATAATGCGCAACAGCATCTTGCCACGACTGATGTCCAATCTGCAACAGGATCGTGGCTGTATTGTCGGTGAGTATGTGGAGTGGTGTAGCGTGCTGGTTGTGCGATGCTGTCCCCTGTCCAGTTGGAATAGCAACGGTTCTCTGTGTCCCTCACACCCAGGTGACTCTGCGTACCCGAATGGGGCATGGCTGCTCAGTCCATTGAGGAATCCTCGCACCCCAGCAGACGATCGCTACAATGAGGCACATGGGAGGACCAGACGTGTGGTCGAGCGTACCTTTGGCCTCCTCAAGTCCAGGTTCAGGTGCCTGGACCGCACCGGGGGTGCGCTGGCGTACTCCCCACAGAAGGTGTGCCAGATAGTGGTGGCGTGCTGCATGCTGCACAATCTGGCCATTCGGAAGCAGATCCCCCTCATCGTGGATGACGGAGATCAACCAGGGCCCCAGCCCGCAGACCAGGACAGCTCGAGTGAGGAGGACAGCGGAGAGGAGGAAGCTGGTAATGTGCGGCAGCAGCTCATCGCCCACTACTTCACTTGACGGTGAGTGTCCATGTACGACGGCTGATGTGGCTGTATCTGTGCAGGTGTGTGTGTGCTGTGTCAGGGTGGCCGTTTGTTCACTGCGTGCTGTGTGTCAACGCTCCATGGCCAGGGTAGTATGCCACTGTTGGTGGCTGTGGCATTGTGCCCTATTGCTCTGTGCGATGTGTGTACATTGCTTGTAGTTGTTGACATGTACTGTGTGATGGGTGTGTGACACACTCATTGAATGTGCTCCTGTTCTGTCTCCCACCCCTAGGTCCCTACAGGCCCTCCGGTTCCATTGCCATGCCACGCATCAGGTGCCTTTCCGCCCAAGGTGGCCGTTGTATTCCGTACAAATAAAACACAGGGCACAAACAGCAGTTTGTGTAAGAGGTGCATTTATTTCAAACTGTGACATGTGATTGTGTGCGAGGTGATGACAAAAGTGGTGCGTGCAGTGACAATGAGCTGTCGGTCACGGCTGCGTGATGCTCAGGGTGTACCCACTTGTTCCATGTCCATGGTCCAACAGACACATGCCATCCAGATGGCTGTGTGGAGTGGGATCGTAGTCCAAGTCAATGCAGTGGGTGGTCAAGGAAGGCTGGCTGGCTGCCTCACTTGCGTCTGGAGCGTGCGTAAGTCCTCCCGGGAGATCTGTTTGTACTTCGGACGGCCCCTTCCACGTTTGGGAGGGGGGTGCCTGGTGGCGACATGCTGGTGGGGGTGAGGTGTGCTCACTGGCTGTGGACGCAGGGGAACTGGACACTGCTGCTCGACCCTGCGCCCCGGCAGGTGGTGGCGGAGGGGGAGCTGCTGTCCCTGGCTGTGACCTCACCGCCACCACCAGCTGGCCCATGAGGTCCACGAGTTGGCCCATACGGGCGTCCATGGACCTCAGCACCCCCAGCACCTCCCGCGTGTCTGAAGCAGACCTGACCCATTGTTCTTGGGCCTCTTCATAGGCCCCAAGGACTCTGGCCATTTGAGGCAGGGCATGGCTCCCAGGGGAGACTTGCGTTTCCCTGACCCTGCTCCTCCTACCAGTACTGCTGCCACCGGCCTGCCCACTAGCCACATTGCTCACCACGGTCCTCGCTGTGGCTCCCAGGGTGGATCCAGTCGGCCGGGCCACCACCTGCGCTGGGGCTGGTGCCAGCGAAGACGTGGTGGTGGTGGCGGCGGTGGTGGTCGGTGCGGCGATGGTGGCGGTTGCGGCAATGGTAGTGGCCGCAATGACCGTGGGTGTGGCCGCAATGACCGTGGGTGTGGCCGCAACGACAGTGGCAGCAGGGGGCTGGGAATGTTCAGCAGCCCTGGATGATGGGTTGGTGGGTAGGAGGGGTCCTGGGGAGCGGCTGGGCCCTGCCACACCAGATGGGCCTGCTTGGTGGTCCGTGTCCGAAGAGGAGGACAGATCCTCCACATCCGTGTGTCCTCGTTGGGGGCTTGTAGGCTGGCTGTGCTGGCTGCTGTCTCCATCCCCAGCATCCAGCAGTTCGTCACCTGTGGAGAGAATGAGATTTGTTATTGTGTTGCACCTGGCGAAGTATGTATTTGTCGTCTGACATTAACAGTTCGTGCAATCTCGTACATGGGTTTCCCGGAGGCGTGTGTGTGGCTGTAGCATTTGTAGTTGTGTGTGCTTGACAATGGGACTGTGTGCTGTGCACATGTGGCATGGGACGGATTGGCCATGCCGATGGGTGTGTTGCTGTGCCCCTACTTATTGTGACTCTGGTGTATGCGGGCTCCTGGCCCATCCTGGGTCTGGTTTGTACTTTGCTTTTGGTGTTCAGATGGGACGCTTAGGAACGCATATGGCAACATGGGGGCCATGCCCCAGATTCGCATTTGGGATGGAATATGCTTTTGGGGTACATGCTGTGAGCCATGGGTGCCGAACGTGACATGTGTTGTGGCAGCATGACAGTGCATGGTTTGAGGTGTGTGCATGCTTGACATGGCCTGCATATTTGCTGTCTGTTGTGATTACTGGACATGGCATTGGACGCATCGTTATGAGTGAGTGATGGTTGTGTGCCAGCCAACGTATTGCAGTTGTCCCATCTCCTTGGTGTGCGTGCTGCCCTGTGCCATGTGCATCACTGCAGTGCTCGGGGGTGTGGCCCATGTTGTGTGTTGTTGCTCACAGTGTGTCGTGCGCTTCATTGACTTCTGGCACATGGTTGGTCATGGGCATGTATCTTAGCGTGACTGCTGTATGTGTGGCAGCTGTGCGGATGACATGCCTTTCATGAGACTGGGGCTGACGGATGGGATGGATGGTATGTTGTATGTGCATGGTGTGTCTGTGTGTTTGATGGGTTCAGTGGTGTTCGTGTGCATTTATGTTGTTCCGCTCTGTTGCGTCTAGTGTTGTTTGTCTTACATAGGCGTAGTTGTGGGGTGTGTGGTTGACAGGCAGTAGGGGCTACATGGACAGGACTTCAATGGTGTTTCGGTTGTGTGTGATGGGTTGCACAGTGGCTGCCGTGTGGTACTATATTCAGTGTGGCTTGTGCATGCAGACGTGGCTCCTTGGGTGTTGCTGTGTTTGTGATGGGTCATGTGGGGTGTGAGTCTGTGGTTCATGTCCGTGTGCACATTGTTCACTTGTTCGTGACGGTGGGCGGTGCTGCGTGTTCGTCTGCTACGTGACATGTCCCATGTGTTGGTCGTGTTACGGTCCTCATGCCTCCAGTAATCCAGCCCTGTCCAGTTTCCCACCTGCAGGTTGTTCGTGCGTGCACTGTACTGGATGCCACATGGTTCTAAGCGGGGGTGCTCCATGTTGCAGGTCTGTGGGGGTGGGGGGTGTTGTGGGTCGTGGTGGTGGCTGGACACCCACTGACACCGATTGCTGTGGACCGTGATGTCTACCTTTCGGCTGTCGTTGTGCACTGCGGTGGCTGACACGTGGCTGTGGGGTGTGGGGGATGCTCCTCCTTGCTGTGCTGTGGGACTAGGGGCCTGGTGTGTTTTGTACTTGGCTGTCCACCCTCCCACCCACTGCACTTTGTGTTCCTGCCACTTACCTGTTACTTGTCGGTTAGTGCAGCTATGGCGGACACATGGGTGTGGTGGGTGCTCGTTGTGGCGCTTCTGGCATATTTGGGGACCTGTTGGTGGTTACGTGGCTGGCTGAGTGTACACATGTCCCCACGCATCTTACAGTTGTTCGGTTTGGGCTGTGTGTGGTGGTGTCTGTTGCATGTGTGTGTGATGTGTTGTGTATTGTGTGCTGGACATGGGGGTGTTTGTCCCTGGGAGCTGTGGCATGGTGGTAGTGCATGTGAGTACATAGCGGTGTGCTGGTATACATTAGTTTGTACTTACCAGCCTCCACTCCCCTGCTAATCCGGCGAGGATCTCGGGATGTATGATGACTCGCACCTTCTCCTCCCACGCTTTGAAGGTCTTGAAGAGCGCGGGATTCCTCCGCCAGTGACGGCAGCCAGCTCTCTGTTCTTGCTCTCCTTCTTCTTGACCAGGCTCTTGACGTCATTCCACCGTTTGTTTATTTCGACTCTGTTCCTGGGCAAGGTCCCGACTGCATTGACCTGGTCTACGATCCGGTTCCACATTCTCTTTCTGGTGGCTAGTGGTGTGTGCTGGACCAGGTTCCCATAGATTTGTGGGTGCACCTTGATGATCTCGTCGACCATGACCGTCAGCTCCATGGGCGTGAACTTGGGCATTCTTTGTGGTGCCATGGTGTTTGTGGTGCTGGTGCGGTGTGTGTTGTGTAATGTGCAGGGGGTTTGTGGTGCCGGTGTTTGGTGGTGGTGGTGGTGGTGGTGGTTGTGATGTGTGCGTTTCTGTGGTGTGCTGCTGTCCTTGCTGTGTCACTGTGTCCTCTCCTCTCCTCTCTAGTTTGCAATGTTGCAAGGGGTTGTGGTCTGTGGGAGTGCTGCTTTTGTACTTACCTATGTGGGTGTGTCCTCATGGTCTGTTGTTTTCAGGTGTGTTGTGTCTGGGGTTCTGGCCTTTGTAGTTTTTGTTTGTCCAGGGGGTGTTTTCGGGATGTGTACTGTGCTTGTGTATTTGTGCGTGCCTTGCTGTGTGGACTTGTTGGCCATGTTGTGTGCGATTGTTTTTGTCAGCGGATGGTTTCTGTGCAGGGACGTGGGCGCCATGGCTTCTGCCGTGTCGATTCTCATCGGCGTTGTTTGCGCTGGCGGGCGGTATATTTGTAGTTTTCCCGCGCTCATGGCGGTGCGATCGTAATCTCACGTGCGGTGTGTCGGCCGTGAGGGCGGGCGGTTTTGTGTTGTCGTGCGTGTTTCCGTCCGTGGCGGGCGGTTTGACTCCGACTCGGACGATGGCGGGCGGTATCTTGTGTGGATTTTTCGCCGATGGCGGTTTTCGGTTTGTGTAATCGTAATGGCGTGGTCGGTGTTCAGACGGTGTGTGCGGGCGGATTTTTGCCGCTTCCATGCCTGGCGGATTTTTTTACGCCGGGTATCGTAATGGGCCCCCAAGTTATTTATTTGAAGTTGTAGTACAGGTGTGTTGTCCCTTGTTACTCCGGTAGTCCTAGGTGAATAAGAGTTAGGGAAATATGTTTTGATAACTTTAAAATTTGGAAATAATAATCGAAATTTTTTTAAATCTAAATTTAGGAACTGTTCTTTCCATTTGGCCACATCTGAGGAAGAGTACATTGCCCAGTGAGCTGCGGGGTGCAGGTGAAGAGTAGGAAGGCGCTATATAAGGAAAGCCGCTCTCCCACAGCGCGGGACTGTTCTTTCCATTTGGCCACACCTGAGGAGGACTACGTTGCCCAGCATGCTGCGGGGTCGAGGTGGCAAGTAGTGAGGCGCTGCATAAGGAAACATGCTTTCCCACATCGCAGGACTTTTCTGTACATTTGGTCACAACTGAGAAGAACTACATTGCCCAGTCTGCTGCTGGTCCATATGGCAAGAACGGAGATGTTAAATAAAGAAATGCGCTCTCCCACAGTGCCAGACTGTTCTTTCCATTTTGCCACACCTGAAGATGATTACATTGTGCAGCGTACTGCGAGGTCCAAGTGGCAAGTAGGGAGGTACTATCTAGGGAAACACGCGCCGGGACATGCTTTGGGGTAAAGACGGGCCTATCTGAGCCCATTTGAGGCCGAAAAAGGCTGGGATGGGCCACCCCTCTAACATCCAGCTTGTAACCCCCAATGTACTGCCCTCGATATAAAGTTACCTATTTCATTTTAGTCAATTCTACTTATTCAATTAGACCAAACTTTTGTGGCTTTAATGGAGGAAATGAAAATGACACATGGAGGAAACGGTAAGTATAGCTCTACCATTACTACCATTAACTCTAACATGAACTGTTTCTCCGGGGTCATGGGCTCGATTAACGAGAAGATAGTTAATATATAGGAAGGGCTGGAGGAGACGCAACAGTCCGTAACTGAGGCCATAAACAAATTGCTGATGGCCTCAATTGCAATGAGGCCAAGCATGGTACAAGTGAGTGTAATTACAGATTCAACCACCATGGCAATTAAAAGTAACCCATGTGTCTCAAATGTCCCCTTGTCACCCATTACTAACTCTCCCCACACACTGTTTGTCCCTACCACCTGAGAAGAAAAGGTCACATGCTGAAATTGCCTGTCAAAAAAGAGAAAATGAAAATGGCAGAGGACACTGACTCCCTCTTAAAAAACGTGTATACCCAGATGTGTGGTTGTGAGAACTATGGGGCCTATTAGCAATAACCGGCGATAATTATCGCTAAGCGCAGTTAGCGCTAGGATATTTATCGCCGGCTATCGCAGGTTTCTATCGCGGAGATAGCGTGCTATCAGCAACGCTTATCTCCAAAGCGATAGAAACCCTGGAGAACAGTGTGAATATCGCTTCAAAACAAGCGATATTCACACTGTGACCAGTGTTAGCTTGGCGATAGGGCGAGGGGGATTTAGCCATGTAATCCACCTCCCATTGGATTACATGGCTAAGTCAGGTTTAGACCAGGCGTTAACAAACCGTTTAGCGCTGGTTCGTTAATCATCTCCCCTGCCTCGCTAATAGGCGTATAGCTAGCTTAGCGACTGTTTCCAGTCGCTTTCAGGTTGGGAACGCCTCTACTTTGCATGCCATTAGTGATAAATATCGCTGGCATGCAAAGCGGCACCTAACCCGGTCGCTATCGCTTAGAAGCTGTCGCGCTAACAGCAGTTAGCGACAGCTTGCTAATAGGGCGTTTGAATTATCGCCGCTTTAGCGGGAAAAAGTCCAGCTAAAGCGGCGATAGAGCCCTTGATAATATGCCCCCTATGTTAAGTACGCCTTTGAGGGTGTGAACAGCAAATTAGTGCTGCTTGAGTCATTTGCAGCAAATATGCTGGAGTGTATAAACAACATCTCCAACAGTCCTACTCATACCGAACGAGCTTGACACCAATGATGCTGATAGAAATTCATCTCCAAAGGCATCCTCTGTTGAGCCAGGGGATACAACCGAGAGAATTGTGCAAAGACAGATTTTGTCGAAAAGCACAAACAGTCGTGCTGACCAGAATGACCAAACCGAGGTGAAGAATTATATTCCAAATTGATGGAGCAAGTCTCTTCCCGTAAAGATGAATTAAGGGGCAAGAACTAATAAACTCAATTTGATGAGCATAAAGGCTATCATTTCAGTTCTCAAGTCACCTTGCATCTTCATCCAGAAGCAACACCACATGTGATAATTATGAAGGGGGTCCTGGTACTAAAAGATGCTTCTAGGAAGTGCTGTTGGGATCTTACAAATAAAGTAGTTCAATGGTTATTGCAAAGGGTCCGCAATGCAGATCAATTATATAATGACATTTTGGCTGTGAGAAGAGTTAATTGGGTGGGACATTCCAGGAAATCAAGTGAGGGTGATTGTTATGTTATATTTGTCACCCCGATTTAGTTAAATTAATTTTAGTTACTTTATCTAATATGCAATCTGGTGATTCTCGTGTGGGTGGTAATGTTGATGTTGTGCCTCTGGGAGACTTTTATAAGCCTGAACTATTTGTGACAAATCATGTATCTCACAATCAAGAGGGAAGGTGGTGTCTCCAAGATCAAAAAAACAGTGTGGCCACCAACAATCAGTTCGCCCCCCTTAAGTCTCATGACGAGGTAGAATGATTCATAAGTAGTAGTAATTTTTTAATTCGGATTGAAAATCCATAAAACAAACATAAAATAAGCACAATTATAAAATAAGCACAATTATCATGATTTCAATAGTTAAAAGATAAAAAAATACATTCTCATACAATCAGCTTTAAACATTCTGATAAAATCAATTAGCCTAGCTATACACAATAATTCGTATTTGCAATTCCTACAGAAAAGCATTCCATATAGAATTAGATGAAAGCTAAAAGGAGTATAAGGTTAGCAGTGTCCTTTCTGGCTTATTATTGCACTTTATAAGACTAAAAACCAGGAAGAACTAATCATTTATAGTTGCCGGATCACTATTTTAAGTGCACTGATCCAGCAAAATTCTTCTAAAGTACCAAATGAATTTGGATAAGCTACAAATGAATTTCCAAATGGCGCTCTTTCTGCATACAGCGAATTATCCGTGCAGCGTGCAAATATTTACCTAGACTGACAACAATCACCTCCTGTGTGTCTGTTTTTAATATTCTCAGAGCTGGATAGAGAGACCTTATGCCTAATAATTGACATAATGGTATAATCCATTTTCTTCTTAGCAATTTATAGGCCTCACAGAATAATACAAGATGTACTAATGATTTGGGAGCATTGTCACAGGCAGGGCAAACAATGTCAGAATTCTTGGCTTTTGCCCATCAAGCTATGATCCCTAGCATGGGTAGAGTCCCATACCTAAACTTTAAGTATAATTATCTGGAGAGGGAACCTTGGATGACATCTAACGTAGGTTCATAGAATGGAACAATCTTGCGGTGGAAGAATTGATCTGTCAAACTCCCTGATTTACAGTCTTCTACTGTTTCTCCCCAGAAATATTCTTCACACCAATCTTTTATCAATTGCCTTGGTGTCAAATGTGAGTCGTCTTGGCAATCCCAGAAGTTCTCAAGGTCTAGAGACTGAAACATTTTTCTTACATCCGACAACCAAGGAATTCTCAAATGTCCAGCTGATTTTAAATTCTCTCTGAGGGGTGTTCTATACGATTCGAGCTCTGGTTTCATCCATATCCTGTGCCAAAATAATAATGGCCTCGGCTGAATGGTAAATGAAATGGGATATAGACCCATGTCTTGCATTGTAAATCCGTATTTGTAAAGCGCAAACTACTCACCCTTACGGGTCTCAAGGCGCTGGGGGCCGTCGTGAAAATTAAGTGAGCTATTGCCCAGAGTCACATGGTGCTGAGCTGAGCTGCCGCTGGAGATCGAACCATGAGCCCTGTGCTCCGAAGTCAGCTGCCCTGGCCGCTGCACCACACCTCTCCACTAACCGCATTAATGAAAGGATTGGAGAACTATATGGAAAATTCGTTAAGTGTTCAAGAAAGTTATTCTCTACTACTGATAACTCATTGGTAGATGTATAACCACAGAGTTCTGCGCCGTAAAGACCGGCACTTTTTGTCCTAACCCTGTATACCTCTAGTGCAGGTGCTACGCTTGTTGCTTTCAGCTTCCTTGCCATGCTTAGGATAGCCCAAGTCTCCTACTATAGTTTTAATGCCATTTTGCTTGTTTCACCCTTCCAACTGAAATTTTGTGACAGGGTCACCCCCAAGTAGATGAAATCCGAAACCTGCTCTAAAGATGTATTATTGGCAGGTATTCTTGATCTGGTTGATTTGTAGGGATTGAACACCACATATTTAGTGTTGTTTATATTCAGCTCTAGACCACGATCAGCACAAAACATCAGGAAATGGTTCAAAATTGCTTGGGGCCTCCTGGAGTTTTGAAATAAGGAGGGTGTCATCCGCGAATAATAGCATGGGATATTTCGCGGCACTGATCCTGGGAGCGTTATTATTTTGGAAATTTAAGGTTCGCCCCAGGTTGTTAGCAAACAGAGAGAAGAGAGTCGGTGCTAAGACACAGCCTTGGCGCACTCCCTTTTCTATTTTAAAGGCTTCTGTTTGTTCCCCGTTCCTCCTATATCTCACCTGCGCTTGATTGTTCTCGTAGATTTTTATTAAGATTTCTAAAATATTAGTTGGTACTCCCATGTTGCCAAGCACTTCCCACAGTTTAGATCTTGGAACCATATCAAAGGCTGACTTAAGGTCAACAAAAATGACATTTAAGTGACCTTTTCCTAGTAAAACGGTTTTCAAGTAGATCAAGTTAAACCTAAAAATATGATCTAAAGTACTTACTTTAGGGCGACAACCCGCTTGCAGATTTGTAAATATGTTGTTTGTCAATGCCCAAGCTGACAATTTTCCCAGGAGCTGTCGACAAAAGGATCTTTTGAAGCCTGTCTATTAGGCAAAGAGGGCTGTAGATCCTGGGGCCGTCCCGTTGGCCTTTCTTATGAATCAGGATGATCTCTGCACTATGCCAGGACTCGGGTATTGGACCCCCTCTTAAAATTGCCTTCGTGATGAGATTTAAGTATGTGGTCCAAATATCTGGTTCTGAAGCTTATAGGTCAGAGGGGATACACTCTGGGCCCAGCGCTTTATTAGGTACAATTGATTTTAATGCCCCAAAGTAGTCTGCAATGGAGATTTCGAGAATATCTGCTTGCCCCTGAATGATAGTAGAAGAGATTTCATGGGTCTTTGTGTCTTGATTGCTGGTAACCTGTGTAGTGTATAACTCTGAGAAATGGTTAACCCATTTGCATGGTTCAATGAGGAAAGCTACTGGGCTGGCTGCAGAGCAGCTGCAATGCACCAGAATGGCCAAAAGTGCTTTAGAGTTCCCTAACCTTGCTGCATGAGTTAAATCTGCCCAGACCTTTGCTTCCGAGGAACTATGAGCTTGATTTATCTTGGCCTTGTAAATGTTTTGAGCCTCTGGAACACGACTTTGATCTCCTGCTTTTATGTAACCTAGGAGATGAGCCTTTGCTTTCCTACACGTAGCATTATACCATGGATGCTGTTTTGGGCAATTTTATGTTGGGAACAGTTCCCTCTTCTTCAACACAAACAAATTCTCATTAAACTTTATAATTTGACTAGGGGCTGCACCCTCTTCAAGCAAATTGTTAATTTTCTCCATGGCAATGCCTACATCAGTGTAAACCTGTTCCAGAATTTCAGGTTGATCTTGGGCATACTCCCATTTTAAAGCCATTTTATTGTTGGAAAGATCTGCATTCCCCAAAACAATGGACTTTGTTACATCCGATGAGATTTGGATAGCCCAGTAAGTTCTAGTTGCAGGGCATTCTGGTCGCTGTCCCCCCTTACAACTATGGTCATATCGCCCATATAAGCCCAAAGATCCTCGGAAATGAATATACAATCACTTCTGCTTTAGCGAGTCTCACACTTGTAGGTCATGGATGGCGCCCTCTTAGTCTGCCATGGATCTCCCGTTGCAAGCTCTTAGCCCTATTCTTAATGTGATACCCAACAGCTGTAATGCCAAAGTTGAGAATTTCTTTACTTGGGTGATGCCTATTCTCGGAATATTCCATCAAGCATCCTCCTAATCAGATATAGTCGAGACACAGCTATCCAATGGTTCTATGGCCACATTGAAGTCACCTGCCACTAATATAAGGGCTTCATGTGACAGGGAACTTATCTGATTATCTAGGAGTGTTAAAATAGGAGATTCCTTGTTTGTACCCATAGGCCTATTATAAACATTGAACAGATAGTGGCAAATATTGTCTTTAATTGAAGACTGAGGCGATAAGTAGTGGTTCCATTGAGTATGGTGATTTTACATTTCTTTTTTTTAATATACCCATAAAATCAATTACAATACATCGATTCGTTATTTCATACAGAGTAAGGTAGTGCATTGAGATTTCATTAAATATATACATATAATATCTCTTAAAATGGGTGTTATGATCAGATGTAGGGTAAAACTTATCATACATATTGTAACCCGAGGGGGATAACAAATATCCTGCATACAATATAATAGCGGAAAAGTGTTACATTCAAGTTTACAGAAAGACCGATCATATATATTATAGTGAAGAGGAGCACAATAAATATAATACATTATAGAATTTAAATTAGATGTAAAATAGCACATGCATAAATAAGTTTAGGTATCAGAAATTATTACCTATATATAAATAAATTACATATATTTTAGGTCATGTTCCTTCTCCACCTAGCTATGGGTGACCAGATTGCACGCCCCAGCTTCCTTGCCTCTCTGACCCTGCATGAGTATAGTGCACTCTCTTGATTATAGACCCCCAAGAGACGTGCTAGCCACATTTGAAAAGTAGGGGGGTCCACGTCCTTCCATCTTGCAGCGATCATTATCCTGAAGACAGCTGTGCACATAAATAGAAAATATTTTTCCGTGGGGTTCAAGCCTAAGCAGCTATCATAACCCATTAGCATCAATGTAGGGTATAGGTTAACACTTCGCCCTAGCAGCCCCTCACAGAAACTAGCCATCTCGTTCTTTACGGAGCTTAGCCTGTCGCAATCGTAAAACATGTGAACTATCGTTGCCGGTCCTTCACCGCATCTTGGGAAGCTATCATCCTCTCTTTTGCCCCAGCTAAAGAGTTTAGCAGGGGTAAAATATAAATTGAACAACGTCTTATAATGCTGTGCCTTTAGACTTGTTGATCGGAGGGTTTTACCCGCTAATAACAGGGCCAGATACAAATCCGCATCTGGATTATTTAAATTCCCAGCCCATAAAGTTTAGGTTTTCTCCAGATCATCCTGAATGCTTTGAAGCAAAGTGCAATAGATATTCTTGATCCTGTTGCCACTCCCAACTATTATCTCTATTAGTGGAATTTTTCCCCCCGGGGATACCGCTGGTCTGCGGCTCACTAGAGATTCACGAATTTGAACATATTTAAAGTACTGTCTAGTCGAGATCCCGTATTCCTGTTGTAGAGCACTGAAAGTGCGTAGCTGACCTGATTCATATATATCACCTACCACTGTTAAACCAAATTGTTCCCATTGCTTACCCAAGGTATCATAGAAGGAGTGCGGAAAGGCATGTGAATGCCAGAGCGAGGTATAGTAATTTATTTTTGGGATTACCATAGCTTTCTGCACCCTATTCCATAATTCCCAGGCGCTAAGCATGACCTTTGACCGAAGCTTCTTATAATAGCTTGTCTTTCCCTGACACATTAGCAGCCCGTATGCCTCCCTCCCTATAATTAGTTCATATATGGTTGGGATCCTGGTATTTCTTTCCTCATCTGTGGCTCTACTAACGGCAGAACCGAATAAGATCGACATCTGGTGTAGAAGACTTGCCCATAGATAGCATCTAATGTTTGGAAATGCAAGACCGCCCTGTGACTGCGGGAGTGACAAATATTTTAAAGAACGTCTGATTTTTCCATATTGCCAGGTAAATTTTGAAAAAATAGCTTCCAAAGTCTTCAAAATTTCTTCATCTACCATTAACGGAATTGAACGGAAGAGATAAAGAATTTTAGGCAACATTGTCATTTTGAGGACATTTCCTCTTCCAACAGCTGAAAGGTGTAATCCATTTATCCTCTTAAGGTCTGTAGTAATTATCTTTATCAGGGGATTAAGGTTAATTTTAACTATTGTATTGACTGCTGGACTGATACACACCCCCAGATAGATTGCATTCTGAACATATCTCGGGTCATTATAACCTATATTGTTTGTACAGACAATGAGAGTCTTATCTTCATTCAGTGAATAGCCTGATGCTTGCCCATATTCTTTTGCGATAGCCGTGGCCTCCTTAATTGCATTAGCAGGGTCAGTGGTTAAAATGGCTATGTCGTCTGCATAACCCAGTATCTTGGTTTCAAAACCTCTGGAGACAATTGGTTTAATAATCTGGCTTCCTATAAGTTTTTCTATTAGTGGATTTATATATAGGGCAAATAGTATGGGGGAACAGGGGCACCCTGTCTCGTCCCCCTTGATATTGTAATATTGTCTGAGGTTCCCCCCATCAATCGTAATCGGGCCCTGGGATTCACATACATTGCCTTAATTGCTCTAATAATTCTTGGCCCAAATCCTTTAAGCTCTAGTATCCCCCATAAAAACCTCCAAGCCACCCGATCAAACGCTTTTTCCGCATCGAGGAGGATCATGGCCATCCACCCCCCATTGCAGCCTGGATATCAAATAGCGTTATGGTCCGTCTGATATGATCAGTTGTCCCCCTCCCGGGGACAAACCCATGCTGCCAAGGCGAGACCAGATGGTCAATAACCCTCCCCAATCTAGTAGCCAATAGTTTGGAATATAATTTTGTATCAGCGTCAATCGGGGATATAGGTCTATATGAGGATGGATTATCCGGCGGCTTACCTTTCTTGTGAAAGATAATGATGTCTGTCTCCCTCCAAGATTCTGGTACTTGCCCATTGTGTTGTATCCCTAAAAACAGATCCAATAGTAAGGGAGCGATCACGGTCTGTATTTGCTTATAGATCTCTAAAGGGATACTGTCTGGGCCAGCTGCCTTCCCTGCTGGTAGCTCTTGTAACCATGCTAATACCTCCTCTAATGTGAACTCCTTTTCTAACTCCTCCCTAGCCTGGCTATCCAATAGAGGCCCTAGTTCAGTTTCTACTATTTTGAACATGTCTTCTTGAATAGTCCCTCCCTCTTCTTTATAAAGAAGCTGATAGTATTCCTGGAATACCCTGAGTATATCACTGGTTTCTGTATAGGTTTGGCCATCCTTCCTTATTGCAGCTATTCGATTCCTGACATTTTCCTGCCTAATACGTAACGCCAGCAGTTTCCCAGCTTGTTCCCCGGTCTCATACAGTTTGCTCTGTTGCGACTGATATATTTCGGCTGATTTCTGGGTAAGCCAGCTGTTTAATTCGGCTTTTAAAGAGATAATGTGTAGTTGCAGATCTCTTGCGTCTCGTCCCTGAATTAACAAGGCTGTATGTTCTTCTTCTGCCCTAGCTAGCTCAGCTATTAACCATTCATTCTCAAGCCGACTCTCTTTTGTTTTGCGTGCTACAAAGCTGACTGTCTCACCCCTTAAGGCAGCCTTAAAAGCGTCCCATACCGTGTTGCGGCTAGCGCTATATCTATTAATATCCAGGAATTCCTGAGCCCATTTCATGATATGCTCTATATAGAGCTTATTGACCAGGAGCTTCTTGTCTAGTGTCCACTTATTATATATCTTATTGGAAGTATCAACTTCAATATCAAGTATCAACGGATTATGATCCGAGATCACTTTCGGGAGCTTTTTGATCCCCACTTTATTAATAAGAAGTGTTGAGGTGAGAAAATAATCAAGTCTAGTATATTTTTTATGGGGAAAAGCATAGTACGTGTATCCTGGATTATTAGATTTTTTATTCCCCCAAATGTCAACCAGACCATGGCTTCTAATAAGGGAGGCTAGTGCTCTAAATACTCTAGGCTTCCGCCCCAGGTGGTAATCAGTCACAATATCGAATTTTAAATATCGATATGGCAAAATATCTAGTTTAAAATATAGAATCGACATAATATCGACTTACAAAAATATAGTGGTGCAGAATATCGAAATGCAGGTAAGAAATATCGTTTTTCATAATATCGAAGTTAGTAATATCGACAGTCATAATATAGTTGTTAAAAATATCGAATTTTTTTATAGTGTTTTAAGTGTTAGTATATGTGTTAAAAGTATGTATTATTTTTGTAATGTATGTTTGAATTTTTTAAAGTAATGAATTTTAATTAAATTAATTTTTACGTAATTTAATTCCGTAGCGGGTTGTTGGGTTTATAGGGGAATAGGGTGGGAAGTAATTTAATTATAATATATTTTTTGAGAATTATTTAGAAATAATTAATTATATGTTAATTATTTTTTGCGTAATTTAATTCTGTAGCGGGTTGTGGGTTTATAGGGGAATAGGGTGGGAAGTAATTTAATTGAAATTAATTAATAATTTTATTAATTAATAGTTTAGTATTTCATAATTTATATGGTTAATTAAGTTAATTAATTTATTATTAATTAATTATAAATTGATTAATCACAATTAATAATTAATTGGTAATTATGGTAATTGTGTTATTTTTTATTAATTAGTAATTAATTAGATATTAATTATTAATAATTAATTTGTAAATATGTTATTTGTGTACTTTTTTTCGGAGTGGGGTGAGGGTTGATAGGGTTGATAGGGAAGTAGGGTAGGAAGTACTTTAGTTTTAATGTAATTTTTATTATTTTTTATATTATATTTATTAAAAGTTATTTTATAGTGTTAATTTTGTGAATTAATTTAGATTTGATGGTTATTAATTTTATTGTTAATTGTAATTAGTTAATTAATTATTTTTTAATTAATTATGTTAATTTATTAATATTTTACAAGGTGACGTTTATAGGGGAAAATGGTGGGAGGTAAATAAATTTTTTTAAATAATTACTTGTTAATTAATGTTAATTATATTGCAGGAGTGGGTATACTAAATTATTCCCCTACGCTAACCAACACTTTCCCTACTGTTACACTTGGTGGAGTGGGAATATTAAATTATTCCCACCCGCTATCCAACACTTTCCCTACTGTTGCATTCGCTGGAGTGGGAATATTAATTTTTACCCTCCCGCTATCCAACAATTTCCCTACTGTTGCACTCACTGGAATGGGAATAGTAATTTTTACCCTCCCGCTATCGAACACTTTCCCTACTCGTGCACTCACTGGAGTGGGAATAGTTATTTTTACCCACCCGCTATCCAACACATTCCCTACTGTTGCACTCACTGGAGTGGGAAAAGTAATTTTTACCCACCCGCTATCCAACACTTTCCCTACTATTGCACTCACTGGAGTGGGAATAGTAATTTTTACCCTCCCGCTATCCAACACTTTCCCTACTGTTGCTCTCACTGGAGTGGGAATAGTAATTTTTACCCACCTGCTATCCAACACTTTCCCTACTGTTGCATTCGCTGGAGTGGGAATATTAATTTTTACCCTCCCGCTATCCAACACTTTCCCTACTGTTGCACTCGGTGGAGTGGGAATAGTAATTTTTACCCACCCGCTATCCAACACTTTCCCTACTTTTGCACTCACTGGAGTGGTAATAGTAATTTTTATCCACCCGCTATCCAACACTTTCCCTACTGTTACACTTGGTGGAGTGGGAATAGTGCATTATTCTCACCCGCTATCCAACACTTTCCCTACTGTTGCACTCATTGGAGTGGGAATAGTAATTTGTACCCTCCCGCTATCCAACAGTTTCCCTACTGTACCACTTGTTGGAGTGGAAATAGTTATTTTATCCCCTACGCTATGCAACGTTTCCAGTAATGTTATAGTTAATGTAGTGTAAAATATATATATTTTTAAAATATTTATTTTAATGTTTTAACTTATTACACATAATTTATTTTTATATTTATAATATAGGTTTATTTATATATATTTAATTATATTTTAAATTATGTTTTTAACATTTTATAATTAAAAATATTAATTATTTTTAATATTATTAAGTTATTATATATAATAAAAAATAAAAATGCATGTTTTTTTTTACATTATATTTATGTTATTAATTTTAACGTTTTTTAATTATTTTTACGTATGTTTTACTTAATTATATTGATTATTTAATTAATTTTATATTACTTTTAAGACATTTAAAAAAGTCGATATTTTAGCAAACTATATTATTGACAACGATATTTAAGATTCGATATTTTTGTACTTACCTGTTTGTAGATGGGAAGTCGATATTCTGTCATCCTATATTTTTTCATCGATATTCTGGCATCGAGATATTCTGCTCCTCGATATTCTGTCAGTGATCAGCCCCAGGTAATTGCTGTTGCTATCTAGCTCGGCAGATATATTAAAATCCCCACAAATAATTAAAGGACAGGGCCAGGTTGCTAGTTCTACCTCGAGATCCTCAAAGATCTCTGGGTCATCTTGGTTTGAGCCATAAATTGCGCATATGGTGTACCCGATCTCGAGCTCAACCACCGCCCAGCGCCCCTGTGCATCAGTGGCTTTGCGTTTGGCTCTCCCATAGCAACCTTAGCAAAAATTGCTACCCCCCGAATACTTGAAGTCTGGGATGTACAGGCCAGCATATTATAACCTCTCATACTCATCAAGTTCCTTTTTCCCCATGGGATATGCGTTTCTTGTATACACACAACATCCAGAGAGTTCAAACTAGCAAACTCGGCCATCCATAATCTTTTATTCCGGTCATTTAAACCACCCACATTTATTGTGCATATACTTATCTTACCCATTTATATTTGTTTTCTTGGACCACTCTGTTATGCCTTCCTTGTCTTTTACTACATTATTCAGTTCACAGCGTAATGTTTCCCCAATAACCTTAGATTCAACTCTGGGTATATATTGTTTTTCCTTTTTTCCCCCCTTCCCATCGCCATCACCTCCAACCTTAACCCTACCTCCCACCCTCCCTGAGACCGACCCACCACCCTCCCATCTTCCCTTCCCCACCACCACCCTTGTGAAGCGCTCAGACCTATGTCTGTGCGTGAGGTGAGTACAGCACACCCGACCGGGCGTATATATAAACCATCTAATTCTACCCTGTGGTATCTGCTAATGCAGATTAAAACATTACTTGTACCTTAAAAAATTAATCTATATTTCATTAATTTCGAAACATTGCGTACATTATTTCTTCCTCACTTTCTAATATGTACATATATATATATATATATATTTTGTCATTTTTAACATTTTGTCATTTTGCCATTTCCCCCCGTTTTATTTATTCTATACATTCATGGTCTAATCTACTTCGCCCCTGTTAAAGTAACCCCCCCGGTTCTAGCTTTTATCATATTCTACAGCCGATTCATTTATTTTTATCCACGGCGTCCAGAAATTCTTTCGCCTTAATTTCAGAGGAAAAGAAGCGCGTTTAACTTTCCCAGAAAATTTTCAGTTGTGCTGGGTTTATCAAATATACTTGAATATTTTTGTCGTGGAAGGGCTTAATCATTTGTCTCAGTCTCCACCGTCTCTCCACAGTAGCATGACAAAAGTCGGGGCGCACAAAGAACGACACCCCTCCACAGGACCTTTTAGATTCGGGTCTAGCTTTTTCTGCGATCGCCTGGCGAAGCAAGAAGTTTCCGAAATAGACAAGAATCGCCCGGGGCTTTGAATCTTCTTTCATTGGGCGCCTTAGTTTAAAGGGGGTACGATGCGACCGCTGTATTTCGTGCGACCAGTTCCACTCAGACAATTCCGGGAAAGCGGTCTTTAGCATCTCCACTATATAGGTCCAAGTATCAGACCCCTCACTTCCTTCCGGGACCTCAAGCACACGCAGGTTATTCCTCCTCTGCCGATTTTCATGGTCCTCCAGCTTCCACTGGATGTCCTTTAGCTGGGCCTCGTGTGCTTCAGTCTGAACTCATGCATCTGTAAGGTCTGTCTCAGCTGTAACGATTCTGGTCTCAAGTTCTGTCATACGTTCCCCAATGATGTTACATGATTTGGTCAATTTCCTGACCACCCCCTGCACCTTGCGCATAGCAGACTGAGCTTTCCGACTATCCTGGCGTGTCTCCTCTCTATGCATCAGTATAGCCTGATAGATAACTTCTAGCGATAGAGGGTCTGGGTTGGCAGAGACCCTAATCTCCCCTGATGGAGAGCCTGCCAGTTGGGTTGTTGATGTATAATCCCACTTAAGGTCTTTGCCTCCTGGCCATTGAGCGTTAGATTTATGCCTTAGTTTTCGAACAGTTGGGATATTTAAGGCTTGCGCTCCATCACTTTCTTCTGGATCAGTTTCTATGTTACTTAATTCTGAAGAGGAGCCCAGGCCGTCCTCTGACCATTCCGCGCCCTCCAAGACTGAAAAAAACAGTCACTGGGCTCTCTCTCGAGATCCCCTTTATTCACTTTATCAGCCTCTTCCTGATATTGTTGAGAGACCAATATTGATACCCCCTGATGGGACTCCATGCCTTTTCTACTTTCCATTCTGGCTATAGTATATTCTGGTTGTTTAGGTTCGTTACATATAGTTGTGGGGGCATTTTCCCTTTGGTCCTGGGCTTTTACTGTGTTACACTTAAAAGGGGGTTCGGCAATCCCTCCTGCATCGTTTGTTTCATTAAGTTCCCCAAATGTCATTATCCCATCTTTGACTGAGGACTCGCCTGTTTCCCCCCCCAGCTGTATACAATCCTTTGGGGTCACAGTTTAAGTGAGTGACACGTCTGCCTCTATAATCCTACCTTCACCCATCGGTTGTGCTGGAGCCTCAGATGTCGCCTCTAATGTTGCATGAAGTTGGGAGCATTCCGTTCCGGTAGGCTCACCCTGACTCAGCTCCACTCCTTGTTTGCTTGCTGCGAGACTGCTGTCTGCCGTGGCACCCAGCAGAGTCTCTCGGGTCCTCTGGAACAGATCAGCAACCGAGGGGCCGGCAGGACGAAGTTTCCCATTAGCCCCGCCTCTCCCCCTCTTCTCTGGGAGCGTTTCACAATGCTGAGTCTGCGTCCACCGCCCGCGTCCGGGCGCCGGCTCCACTGGGCTCACCAAATCGCGCTCCGTTATGGGTCCGCCCCGTGTATGTCGGGCTCCTCCAGCCTTGGAGGTGCCGCCAGTGCCTGCGTTCTTCGACCCCATTGTTTCAGTGGATCGCGTCAACCCGCGGCAATCCACGCGAGGTAAGTGCTCAAAAATATGCCTCAATACTTGTAGCCCAAGACGTATCCAGTCCGCCAACACGCAGCAGCAGCAGGAGCGGGCACAGCTCCCAGGGGGCATCAAATCCCAGTTTCCCACCTTGAAATGGCTCAAAATTCACCCCAGGTCATTCCTAATCGCTACCACAGCCCTTCGGTCGTTTGTGCTGTCATCGGCCTCCTAAGCGGCCGCCATCTTGCTTCCCCCATAGCGGGACATTCTTTTGGCCTTTCACAGTGATAAGTAGTGGTTCCATTGAGTATGGTGATTTCACATGTCAATGAGTTTTTCACCCAAACTAATAACCCCCCAACTAGTCGACCTGTCTCCTGGGCCAAAGCGGGACATACAAAACTGGAATAGCCACATCTGAAGCAAGGTTTGGGGTACCATGTTTCCTGAAACACACATATGTCATGCTCATCTATATAAGGCCCCCAGTAGGATCCATATGTTTTTGCTTTAGTCCGGCTAAGTTTCATGAAAGTATCTTCCACACTACTTTATCAGTGTTCGGGAGGTCAGATAGAGAAGCCTCCTGATATGCATTAGTGTAGTGTAGCTCCTATTTCCCTAATAGGCTCTGCGCATTGGAATAATATATCCTATAGGTTTGACATAGGACTAAGGTCGGTATGTCCCTATCGAGTATATTAAACTTAATTACTTGTGCCAGCTAGCTCAGAGGCCACTAGAAACTTCTTGACAACAAGAAGGGAGTAGTTTCTGGCAGCCGCAAAACATGACCACTGTGTTTCCCTTACAGAATCAGGACGTGTCCCAGAGTCGTAGAAACAATAGATAACTATTTCACTCAGCTCAGTCGTGCATGGTTCAGTTATTCTCAAAGTTACACAGAAATAACAGACGGGCGTTTCAATAAAAAGGTTTATTGAACAGTCTTGTTTCTGTTGTAAGTTAGATGTGCTGTTACGATCACAAGACAATATGCGAGATAAATAATGTACAGAGTGAGCAGTAGAAATAAATAATACTGCGTTAGCATTATCTTTTTAGCATATATGCATTTACATAAAATGACACAGCCTAAAAATGCGAGTACTCATACGATGCGTTTCTAGCCTAGTTCTACCCCAGTGTTCCTAACCTATCCTAGGTGTAGGGAGAAGTAGAAGTAGGTGATGTATTCCTGACTAGAGTATACTAAGAGTATGTTACGCCTACTATGCCAAGAGTCTAATATGCCAAGAGTCCCTCTAGGTTCTAGTCTGCTCCATACCTGAAGAATGAGAGAGGTAGGAATCTCTTTCCGGACTCGAACTCCAACAAGGGAAGTTAGATCACTGGAAGCTGGACTGTCTGCGTACAGGAATGACAGCGTCTTCTCAGTGCGTCCGGCCGGGAATCGGGCTCCTCTGAAGTCGAGGTCTCCTCTGATTTACAGGGGTTTGGGAAGGTATATTTATACCTGAAAATGTTAGCATTGACGTGAGTTCGTCAGCGAAAGACGTCATGAATGAACCCCTAAGGAATAATGGTTCATGCATAATATATGAGTCCTTGAAGAAATCAATAGTCCTGGGCAAGGGAAACTCCCGCAGCCTAAGGGTCTGTTTTTTCATGGACTCGTTGAGACAGCTAGGGTGGACGGATGCTGGAATCCATGCCTGTATTTGGAGTGCATGGTTTATGCCTAAATAAGGTCAGGGATTTTATGCCTATATAAGGGCAAGGCGAGTTGTGCCTATATAAGGACATGATTCTAGAAAAGCCCGTTTATGGACACCCTATAAAGTATACAAAACCCACTCCTCTTTCGTGTATACGACACTACTAAAATGCTAAAACATTTAAAATGCTAAACATTTAGAATGGAGTACCGCATATTAAAACATATCCTAAAAAGCATTAAAAGACATATTTAAAAATGCAAAGGTTTCTGTACATCAGTAAGCAATGCTTATCATTTCCTGCATAAATTTTGTAATAAATGCAATCGGAATGTAATATAAAAGCAATATTTACATATGACGAAAATGATCGATAAGTTTGTTCAAAATCAAAGTCATTGCCTGTCATGAAAATTAAATGAACTGTTCTTAGACACACAAGATGACTAAGGGGCCGATTCCGATCTCGGCCGGTAGGGCTCCGAATCGGATTCGGCATTACCGGATCCGATTCGGAGCCCTATTTCCCGACCGAATCGTACGTGCGTCCGGGCGAGCGAGTACGATGCGTGCGCTCGCGAAATCTCCGACCGACTCGTTCGCAGGACCCGACCGCTCTGACCGACTCGCACGGGGACGACTCGCACCACGCAATGGAGATGTTCCCCGGCCGGGTAAGTACGATGCGCATCGCGACCGCTCCGACCGACTCGCGCAGTCCGGCTCCAAGGAGCTGTCGGAGCCGCACTTTGGGGGTCCGTGTCGGACCCCCCTGGAAGCGTAGGCGTGCGAGTCGCACACAGGGTGGAGCCATGGGTCCCCCCTACACGTGCGTGTACGGTGCGACCCGCATCGACGCGAACACGCTGTAGGGGGCGCCCTTGTTCGCGTCGTGCCCATTGAGTCAATGGGAGCCCGTGTACGCGTCGTACAACTGGCTCCCATTGACTTCAATGGGAGTCCGACCGACTCGAGTCCGATGGCATACGTGCGCATCGTACTCGTTCGGTCGGACTGCTAGGGTCCGATTCGGTCGGAAATCTCTCCGAGTCCGGCTCGGTCGGAGAGATTTCCGGCCCGAATCGGAATCGGCCCCTTAGTGTCCCTGGAAGTACTGCCAAGTCTGTATTATAAGGCTAGTTCTACTTTAAGCAGATTGAAGTGCCATTTTCGTTCGAAAAATGGGACAAAAAGTTCAAATTTGGTAGAGTTCCAAGTCTTTGAAAAATGAAGGCCAAATTGTTGCTGTCTCTCTGGAACATAGTATGCCGAATCAGAGTCAGTTTACGGGTCTGGTGTAAACATGAGATCATCTATTTCAATAGACAAAACATCATCCACTGTCGTTGGTGTAAGTTGGAACACCTCGTGTAAGAGATTGATCGCACAAAGATGGGAAGCATCGCTCCCAGCATAGGTCGCCGCAGCAATGTTTGCGTCCGTTGTTACCTGTGTGCCTGGAGTTGTTTCTCGTACCTCAGCAGCAGCAGGAGGCGACTGTGAGATCTCAATGAATGCTGACATCAGGATAGGGAGCCTCTGGGGACAACACAGAGCATGGGCCGTTATCGGGACCAGCAAAGTATCGACGTCCTTTTGCGCAGCTGATGGATATGTTAGACAAGCGTCCAACACGCATTCTTCACCGCATAGCAGGCAGCGTAGAACAGGTAAGATGCAATCTTGCCAGATTGGTCTGAATGACAGGAACCACGTGGTATTAAGGTCCCGTAGACGAGTCATGCCCAATACCTGCACTATTCGCTCACAGCACTTTCTTTCAAGGAGAGCTTTCTCCATTTCGCTCTGAGTGATGTCGGCGAATAGGCTGGCCATAGCGTAATAGCAGAAAGATGAATAGAATTCCGGCAACAAGTGCGAGAATTAATGGTATGCCACCAAACACCGAATGTGCAAAGTTGGGGATGATTCCAAGTATTGCCTGGAAAGGTGCTAACAGACCGGAGCAAATGCTCTTAAATACATGTACAATTCCGGTCGTATCTGACATGTTAAAGATACGTGATACCATTTCTACGAAATGTATAGGGCAGTTTGTACGTATTAAAGTCTGTATCTCAGCCGAAGTCCTTGCTACTTGTAGATCATAGGTTTCTTTGGCCGAGGTCAAAGGCACTGTTTGCTGTAAAAGCATGGCTTTCATTCTGCTCAAAGTATCAAATCTTATAAAAGAGACGTTCAGCGAAGGCCATAGCGGCGACTCCCTGACTGTGTCTATTGGGGGAAACAATGCTTGCATACAGCAAGTGACCCTGGAGTTGACCGTTACTAGATATGGGATGCCTGGCAACATTCCACAGCAACTCTGATCATTCAACATGAGGTAACTCCCATTAGAAAGTTGTCCAAACGTTGGATTAATCACAGCAGCTGGTGTACCCCGCTGATGGCAAGACAAGTTTGCCACAGAACCATTACAAGTCCCGTGTACAGAAATGTCCTGACATATGAGTGAACCGGTCAGTGCATGTTTACAGTTAGTACTGCTAAGAAACACTTCACGATCCCCACTCCAACATCTATGTGTATACGGTAAATCCCAAGATGTCTTAATGTATTCCTTACCCAACCTTTCATATTTGCCTGCTTGCATTTGTCTGAGGCAATACTGAAACTGAAAAGTTGTCACAGGTAATGTTATTTTGCCATGAATAACCCATTCTGTAGCTGGTTTTTCTGCCACTGTGAATGGTAACTTCTCCATTTTTTCAATGCTTAGCACTGTATACCTTGCTCTTCTCTGTGCCAATTCGATCTGTTTATCAGTGAGATTGTATTCTGCAAACAGAGACGACGTGTTGATGAAACGCCAAGGCACATAGCCCACTCGCAAAGATTGCAGCGTCCATGTCAATGACACTATAGAACGTAATTGGGATTGACCTTGTTGTAACATAGCCAAATCTTGTTCTAGAATGTCGATAGCAGAGGATACAATGCCATCCAATGAATAAATTCTGGAGGACAAAGTTGTTAACCCATTGTCGACCACAGAGAGTGTTTTCTCTAAATTAATACGATCAAGTTCACGTATTCGTTCTGCGGCCTCTATCTGTGACACTTTCCATGCTTCATTATAAGCAGCATAAATGCCGGCATATATGAAACGTTTTTGACGCGGTTTTCTTGGTCCAAGCAAGAATTCCCTAAGATCTGCGTCTCCTGTAAGTAAGGATAAGTGTTGTTTCACATCCTGTAGTGTAGATTTATGCAGCCAATCGAGGCATAATTTTCCTACACTGTATGATGTTACTACCCCCGGATATTGTCTTTGGACATATCTTGGGTCTGGCCTATGAATAGTAAAGCCCTGAGTTTTGTTCAAGAACCTTTCCTGACAGCTGTTTGTGTCTGTGGGCCAGATCAACCATTTTTTCCAATTTGGATGAGTTCTGTTAAGTTGTAGTATATTGTCAACTGTCACCACTGCCTTTGTATTATGTTCACTGGCAGGTGTTGGCACAGAAGGTGTTTTCATCTCTTTGATCTTGGCTAATCCAAGACAAGATGTTTGTTGGACGGTTTCATTTAAAAACAGTATTTGTTCAGGGATGATACAGGCTCTAAATAAAGCTTCTATACCCCGTACTTGCCAATCTTTACTACCCCAGACAGTTTTTGTCTCAATTGTGTCTTTCCATAAGTCGAAACCCTGTGTAGACAGTTGGGCAATAAATGCTTCAGAATAAATCTGTTTCGTATTTGTTAACATAATTTTCAGTCCTGTTTTGTTTACATTTTTATAGTAAAACGTTTCTGGGTCAGATGTATTGTAACCTGAAAAATATGGAAACTTACTAGCAAAAATTTTTGAACTACCTTGTGGCGGTGTAGGACAATGTTCCCACTGGTTAAACATAAACACATTTCTTGGATATGCAGTTTTGTGCAAATAATGATGACCATAGTGGTTATAACAATACAGTTCTTCATAGTCTGATAAACCTTCTAAATATTCATTTTTAGAAAATGCAGCAGATTTTTCTAGATCAAACATTATGTCAGTCACAGTCTCAAAGTCCCAATCATCTGAATAGGTACTGGACGTAATTAAATCACTTAGTGAAATTTTAAACAAATGTGGAATGTTCAATTGTTCACTCGGGCCGAAGATTTCATAATCTGTTTTGTCCCACACTATACCATCCTGTATAGGAACAGCTGTGATGTTCACTGATGACAAGTCTCTTGTTTCACGATGGGAAGATTTATGAGGTTTCAAAAGTACATTCACGTCTTTTCCTTCACTGTTCACATGGATGTATCTGCCACTTATAAGCACGCTTACAGTTGTTACCAAAGCTAGCCAGAGCAGAAAAACAAAAAGTCCAGATGTAATCCAGAGTTCAATCCATGGAGAAACCAGATAAGTCTTTTTCAAAAAGTGAATACAGTCTTGTACTTGCTGCTTGAGTTTGAATGATGCTGGCGTCGTTTCAGGTTCACTTGGATCTTCTGAGAACATATCAAAGTCAATGAAATAGCCAGAAGCAGTTCTGTCAATTGTTGGAATTGCATCAGGATTTGTTGAAATCACAGGAGACAGTTCTTCACGTGTCACGTTGGTGTAGACAGGTGTATTTGGACAAACTGTTATTTGGTTGTCAAGAGGGATGAGTTCCATAGCTTGGTTGCTTAGTCCTTCATTTGTTACAGCTGAATTCTCGATTGTGAGCAGTCTTTCAGTCTGAACCTCTTGAATAGTAGCGAGAGGAGTGAGTCTGCTACTAGGTCGGAGTCCACGAGGCCTACTGCTTAGTATTGGCCACATGTTGTGGTTTGATGAGGTCGATGGACACAAATCTTTTCTCCTTTCTTCCAGCAAGGGGCGGCAGAAGTACTGTTCTTGTTCCTTGAACTGCTAGAACAGGTACCGGTTGTCTGTAAGAAGGTCCAAATTCCTTCTTGTCCGCAATTTTTTCTCTGACTAGATCCCCGACTTTCGGAATCCAGACAGGCCTTGCTGGGACCGCCGATATTTCCCCAGTGGTGGTTGGCTGTAGGGAGACGTTGCTTTGTTTCGTTCTTAATTTGTTAAGCTCCTGTAAAACAGCCAAACGATCTTTGATATTAAATGCTTCATTTTCCACCACTGTGCTTACGTGTTCTAAGTCTGGAACCCACATTCTTGTCCCAAATAGGACCTCATATGGAGTGACCCCCCCTAGAGAACTTCTTGGCAGATTGTTGAGAGCGCGCTGTACGCTATTGAGGTGTTTGACCCACCCATCACCCGAACCTAATACCCTAGCTGTTATAGACTGCTTTATGTCCCGGTTTTTCCTTTCCACAACAGAATTTCCCTCAGGATGGAATGGAGAGGAGTACCGCAATGCAACGCCCACACTGGCCATGGCCTCCTTGTAAGCCCTAGAGCTAAACGCAGGACCCTGGTCAGAATGTAGCGTGCCTATTGCGTATGTGCCAATAAAGACTCGCAAATCTTTTATAACAGTTCGAGCGTCAGCCGAGCGCTGAGGCCATAACCATAGGAACCTAGAGCATGAATCCACTGCAACCATGATGTATTTATAATTACCGTCCCTTTGCAAGGGACCGCAGTGGTCCAGGTAAACACAAGCTAATGGTTTATCTGAAATTAACAAGGGTGTCTGCGCAGGACGTTTCACTGTGGAGACTTTCATCTGTTGGCAAATATCACATTCTAAAACATAGTTCTTAGTTTGTTTCCGAATGCCAGGCCACCAATATCTTTGCTTGAGTAAAGATACTGTCGCTGAAACACCTGCATGGGCGGAAGCTATCCCTTCGTGTGCTGCTAGGATTAGTCCTAATCTGCGTTCCTTGTTTGGAATTACCCTATCCCCCACTCCAGGGATTCGAACAAAAGGAACGTTGTTCGCATCAATTACATAAGAGTACTTGAGTGGAAACTTTTTTGGTAACGCTGCACTGCTGCCTTTGCTTGAAGCATTGACAGCTAACATTATCTCACCGTCTATTTTTGTTTTTGAACGAGTGATCGCAGCTACGGAAGCCGTCTGAACAGCCCCCTTTGCGGCTTCGTCAGCCAGTGAATTCCCTGCAACGTGAACGCCATCATGTTGATGACTCAGTGTGTGGATCACGTGAGCCTTTGGTAGTTCGTTTTTCAACTGAACTACTTGTTCCCAAAGCAGTTTGTGCTTTATTGTGCCACCTTTCGCATCTTTGAAACCATTTTCAAGCCAGGTTCGTATATAGTCATTATACGACTGAACACAGTAAAAGGAATTGCACACGATTAGTGTGAGGAATTCTCGATCCGTACTCTCAAGTGCCAGTTTGAATGCTTGTAGTTCAGCTCGCTGAGCTGTACAATCACCTAGTGATTGAGTTTTTGTGACCATAGGTCTGAAGATGCCATCTCGTATGCGACCTTTAACGATAGCACACGCTACACTGTAAGCTTGCTTACTCCCAGTTGCGGGCTGTGCGGATCCGTCAGTGTAAATTACGAATTCATACTGATCGAGAGGCAGAATCTCAGTGGGCAGAGGACATTCTTGTTCATACTGGAGAAATGCTTGTGTTTTTTAAATCTGGATCAAAAACATATTCAACATCAGGTGCAGCAAGAGAATTAACCCATTGTATCCATCTCGGATGTAGTGCTTTAGCATTTGGAATGCTTGCTTTTGTGACCGCTTCTAAAGCTGGTACTGGGGTAACGACAATTATGCGTTTCCCTCGGCTAAGGCTCTTTCTTTTGCTACAGCTGTTTGAACCGCTGTTAGAATTTTTTCAGTTGAACTGAAGCGCATTTCCGCTTGTGTGTACAAATGAGATTTGTATGCTATTGGTACTTTCTCACCCTCATTGAAGGTTAAGTAGGTGAATCCACATTGACCCGAAATTATTCGAATCACCAAATTTCTTTGACTTACGCGTGTTTGTAAGTGTTTGGTTGCTAACATGTTAGCTTGGAGTGAACGCAAGATTTCTGTGTGTTCCTGTGTCCAGTTTTTGATTGAAAAATCAGGTTTGATTAATGCGTAGAGAGGTTTAACCCTTTCTGCATAGTTTAGAATGTATGTTCTTCCAAAATTTAGGAATCCCAGTATTGATTGTAAGTATTTTAGCGTCTTTGGAGGTTGGAGCAGTGCACATTTCTCTAGAAAGTTAGCTGCCAAGCTCTTGCCTTCACTTGAAAGCTCATATCCCAAAAATAGGACATTGAGATGGGCAATTCGGGACTTTTTAAAGTTGAACTTGTAGTCCTCAGAGGCGAATCCCAATATAATGGTGCTCACCCTGTTCAAGTGTTTGTCCAAGTCATCGTCTGTCAGATAGATGTCATCGACATAGGACAATGCCTCGTTGTCATAGATTTGTAGTAACTCCGTTACCCTCGCTGAGAATAAACCTGGGCTGTTCTTGAACCCTTGTGGGAGTCGACAAAAGTGACGCTGGGTCCCCATTATGGAGAATGCCGTTAAGTACCTGCTTTCAGGTGCTATGTTTTGACAAAAGAAACCATTTGAGATGTCTAATGTTGTTTTGTATTTGTTACGCACAATGTTATTCATTAATGCTGTGCTGTGTGCATTTTGCACTGCAAAAGTTTTAGAACAAGTATTTAGGTGTCTGTAGTCCAAAACTAGACGATATGTATTGTCTGGTTTGGAGACAGGAAACAAAGGATTGTTCATGGAGGAGGTGTATGTTTCAATCACCCCTTGATATTCAAGTTGATCTAAGATCTCCCTGACCTGTTTTTTAGCTTCTTGCTTAATAGGATACTGCCTCTGTGCAGTTGGTTCATGTTTCAGATTTATTTTATGGTGAGGTGAGTCCTCATCCCATCCTACATGATTTTTATATAATGCTGGAGCCTGGGCCACTGCCCATTTTCTGGCATATGTATATTTTAAGTGAATTGGAATGTGATTGGAGAAGGCAGGCATAATCATGTCCTCGCCGTGTGGGCACTCCTTGACAAATTGTGTTGGCCAGTCTTTTTCTGCTAGAAGTATGTCATAACCCTTTGATAGTTTTTCCCAAAAGAGTGCTTTAACCTGTCTAGGTTTGTATCCCTCCATCCGGAGTGTTATATCATATAACTTTTGTGGAGCACTAACCTTGGTGCCTACAGTTTCTACTGTAATGTACTCATTTAAGTCCACTATCTCCAGAAGTTCCATCAGGTTATGGCGAGCTATTGTGACTTCTGCTGCACTGCCCAGCATTGTCTGAGCCCATTCTCCGTTCTTGAGTTGCGTTCTCAGAATTCTTGGCATGTCTTACTATTAGACCTGCGACTTTCTTTTTGGAGAATTGAGGTTTTGCTTTAGTTTTTGGAGCGTGTTTGTCGTCTTTCGATTTCACGCGTTCTTCTCTATGTTATGTTCGTCCTCTTCTTTCCGAAGTCTGTGATGAGACCTGAAAGGGACAAGAGGAACGTGTATCAGTGTCTTGATACCTATCCGGTTTTCTCAAATTATCCCTATTCCTGAGGTTATACCTCCTTTCAGAGGGCTCCTTTTGAGGAGACCTACCTCGGGATTGAGACCTTTTCTCATTTGAATTTTGTTTATTAGTCTCCCACTTCTTTTTAGAAGATGTAGGAGTTTGTTTAATTGAGTCCTTCTCAGGACTTTCAGATAGTTTTGGTTTAACTGGTCTCCCACCCAAACTATCTCTGCCTAATTCTGCATAGGATTGTTCTATAATTCTGGGTAGCTCTGTTTGATGTTCTGTAACATCAAATTCCCTTAATTTTTGTCGGATCGCCACTGCTGCTGCCTCCCCTTTAATATTTGATAATATTATTGTTGAGACCTGGTCGAAATTTTTCAGTAATTTCATACCTAAATTTAAAGCAGGCTCTGCCCCGTATTCGTTTTGAATTTGTTTTAGGACATCAGGTATTACCGCAATTGACGGAATACCATGTGTTTTAGTGTACATGGCAGCAAAGACTGAGCCCCAAGTGGTGCAGTCTTCCAGTTGTGGTGTGATCCCCATTGGTAAACTAATGGTTAGTATTCTGTGTTTCTCATGTGGGCTAGTATTTGGAAATACTGCTTCGATTTGAGTAATTTTTTGAGCTATCCAAAACGGGATTTGCTCACGCTTAGTGGGCATTTTACCCATGACTGCGTATAGAGTCTGTGGTGTAATTTTTAGAGTATTCCCCTGGTGAGGGGTTTGATTTGGAAGTGTTAATGGTGGTTGGACTGTAAAAGTCCGCATGACATATTGAACCAATTGTCTGTAGATTTTTATTAACTCTGTGAGTTGAGTAAGTAGTTCCTCATCTGACATTATTTCTATGTCGGGATGAGGTGTGTAGCCGGCTAGAATCGGCCATGTTGCTCCTGGTCTCCCTAGTGGACCGAGCCTGGTTATATTTTTGTGATGTTTTAGGGTGCCTTTAAACCAGAGCTGATGCTCTTGGTATGTAAATGGAATTTCTATATCCTCGAAAGGAATGTATTCCTCTGGTGGTTCATCTTCTTTGTAGAAGTGAAACATGTGTGTTACTGAATTGGATTCAGGAAATATTACCCATGAATAGAATGCCTCTGTCTGAAAGGATTCATGTGCCTCTATCACGAAAACTGCTCTACCTCCTCTCGGTGATAGGCCATGTTTTATAAGTTTTAGAGTAATGGCTCTTCTTAAGTTTGGAGCGATGTCGATGACACCCTCCTCGGTTTCATTTAAACCGGTGTTGTTAAAAAATGCTGGCTGGGCTTGATCAGCCGCAGCTCCACCGTTTCCGGCGGGATTGTCCCCGTTTAAGGACATTTTGTTTTATGAAAAATGTAGAACAAGTTTCAAGGAAACAAAGATAAGGTGCACAATATTGTGGAACACTGTATCCTTCAACGTTGAGCAAACCAAACAGCTAATATATAGGGTTCTGCCCTATGTAGCCATGGCGGATACTTAACCCTGCCCACTCCAGACGTCTTTAGGAGTATGTGGGTAGGGGTCTCTGAGAAAAAAAAGAAGAGATGCACAGCTGAGTTACTCAGTATCTAACGTTGAATTACTGCCTTACCAAACCGTTGGGCGCCATGTAGTGTAGCTCCTATTTCCCTAATAGGCTCTGCGCATTGGAATAATATATCCTATAGGTTTGACATAGGACTAAGGTCGGTATGTCCCTATCGAGTATATTAAACTTAATTACTTGTGCCAGCTAGCTCAGAGGCCACTAGAAACTTCTTGACGACAAGAAGGGAGTAGTTTCTGGCAGCCGCAAAACATGACCACTGTGTTTCCCTTACAGAATCAGGACGTGTCCCAGAGTCGTAGAAACAATAGATAACTATTTCACTCAGCTCAGCCGTGCATGGTTCAGTTATTCTCAAAGTTACACAGAAATAACAGACGGGCGTTTCAATAAAAAGGTTTATTGAACAGTCTTGTTTCTGTTGTAAGTTAGATGTGCTGTTACGATCACAAGACAATATGCGAGATAAATAATGTACAGAGTGAGCAGTAGAAATAAATAATACTGCGTTAGCATTATCTTTTTAGCATATATGCATTTACATAAAATGACACAGCCTAAAAATGCGAGTACTCATATGATGCGTTTCTAGCCTAGTTCTACCCCAGTGTTCCTAACCTATCCTAGGTGTAGGGAGAAATAGAAGTAGGTGATGTATTCCTGACTAGAGTATACTAAGAGTATGTTACGCCTAGTATGCCAAGAGTCTAATATGCCAAGAGTCCCTCTAGGTTCTAGTCTGCTCCATACCTGAAGAATGAGAGAGGTAGGAATCTCTTTCCGGACTCGAACTCCAACACCCCGCAAGGGAAGTTAGATCACTGGAAGCTGGACTCTCTGCGTGCAGGAATGACAGCGTCTTCTCAGTGCGTCCGCCGGGAATCGGGCTCCTCTGAAGTCGAGGTCTCCTCTGATTTACAGGGGTTTGGGAAGGTATATTTATACCTGAAAATGTTAGCATTGACGTGAGTTGGGCAGCGAAAGACGTCATGAATGAACCCCTAAGGAATAATGGTTCATGCATAATATATGAGTCCTTGAAGAAATCAATAGTCCTGGGCAAGGGAAACTCCTGCAGCCTAAGGGTCTGTTTTTTTCATGGACTCGTTGAGACGCTAGGGTGGACGGATGCCGGAATCCATGCCTGTATTTGGAGTGCATGGTTTATGCCTAAATAAGGTCAGGGATTTTATGCCTATATAAGGGCAAGGCGAATTGTGCCTATATAAGGACATGATTCTAGAAAAGCCCGTTTATGGACACCCTATAAAGTATACAACATTAGAACAGTTGGCCACTGGAACTCCCGGTTTGATATCAATTGTTGAACGACTTAAGTTATCAGAAATGGTGCTGCTATTAGGATTGATACAAAGTCAGTCAATTTCCTTCACAGAGAGGAGAGACTGCTGGTGCTTTTGCAATGATCAGAAAGGGTTTGCTTCCAGGAACCATACATGTCGACATCTCGGCATGGTGCCCTGCTAGTGAAGCCCGGTAATAAGGTTTTTGAATTGACCCTGATAATACCCGCGCTGGCACCCATATTTTCAACATGATCTGGCAATGTATGCGAGGTCATATTACTGTGAGTTTGAGAGCAATCTTTGGCATGAATTGTATTCTGGTGCTATTTTAAACTGAATTGTTGAGCCGAGGGGTGGAGAGGAGCAAGCTTCAATTGCCAAAAGACCGTCGATAATGACCCGATTACTTATGACGATCAATTTAATATTGTCGTAGAAGCACCGGTTATTTGATAAACGTTGAGCCGAAAGCACATCTGAATGTATAACTGAAAGGCAGTTGCGTTTGTGAAGAATCCAATGAGTGACCTTATTGGTTAAGGAGTCTAAGGATTCTCTCTGGTCGAGGGCTAGTCTGGAAACCACTGTCATATAAGCGATTGCTCCATGCGGATTTGACGGCGGTATATAAGATCTGCCTTTTGGAGGAAGTGATGGCATGTTCGGGAAAAGGTCCTGAATTAAAAAGCTGTGCTGGTGCCAAGAGTCTGATGGATGGGTAGTGGGCATAAAAGCAAATACATTATCGCCCTCCCTTGGTCTTTGACGCTGTGTGCTGACAGTTTCTATGGCCATGTTAGTTGATATTTGGTTGCCTTGACTTTGATAGGAGTAGGATGACTGTGGGATTTTTGCAAGAGAAAGAATACCAAGGGATTATTTTCCATCCGCCCCATCGGACTTTGAAGAACATCCATCTAGCTGGCAATTTACATGATTGTGATTGCCTACCCTTTTTCCACCTGGAGATGGATCTTGCTTCCTTAGTAGCTCCATATTTGATTTTTGAAGACGATCTATCAAGGAGGTAAGAGATTGCACAGCCCCTGTCAGGACTTTAAAATCTTCCTTTAGGGAAATAAACTGTGCTAAGGCCCACTCCAAATCCGTACCCTTATCCTTAGCTGGGTCAGAAATTTGAGGGGCATATTCACAAGGAGCCATCGCCGAATTAACGGCACTTTATCGCAGCCAAAGTCGTAATAAATTTACCTCCCCATTCACAAGCCCGTGTTAACAGCCCACAGCACCAGTTTACCCGCGATAGCAGCCTCAAGAAACATCGCCACAGAGGACCCCCGCAAATATCGCTAATGAGATGCAGAGTGGGCGTTCCCGTGACAAAAGCCGAGACAACAGCACACCTCAACATTCACAATGACCACCCACATCCGCGATAAAAACACAAAACAGGCGATAAGGCGCGTTAGCACCAGGAAATCTACACCTGCTCTGACCTGGTGTAAAGTCGGACGGCAGCCTGCAAACCAAAAGGGAGCACAGCCCAGGGCTACATCGGAAGGGCAACAGATGCCATTGAGCCACCCATCATGCAGCCCGGACACCCAAGAGGGCCACAACACCCACAGCCACCACCCCCAGGACCACCCCTCCCGGGCACCCCCCCGACCAAAGACATGCCACATCAGCCACACCTAAACATGTACAAAATATTCCGCTTGATGCCGCACAATCACAACTGGTGACATGGATGTGTCGTCACAGAAATGATCAGCACACATTCACTTTCAAAGCAACAAATGAAGCTTTATTAAAATGAACAACGAAATGAAATGAAGACACATGGCCGCTCCCCTCCGGACAATACGTAGGTCACAGCCTGTAAGACAAAAAACATGATGAGAAGGTGTGTCCTGCACACATCAGAGGACAGAGAGAGAGCGAAGGAGAGAGAGAGGAAGAGAGGGAGAGAGAGAGAGAGAGGAAGAGTGGAAGGGAGAGAGAGAGGAAGAGTGGGAGGGAGAGAGAGAGGAAGAGTGGGAGGGAGAGAGAGAGAGAGGAAGAGAGGGAGAGAGAGAGAGAGGAAGAGAGGGAGAGAGAGAGAGGAAGAGAGGGAGAGAGAGAGAGAGAGTGCCGCCCCTGCGCACCCAGGCCACACTGCTCACCTGCTGCCACTGATGTGTCTCCAACCACGTGCCGGTATGTAGTGCAGTTCACCAGGCCACACATCTCATTCAGAGCCGTCAGCTGAAACAGAGCCCAGATACATGACTGGCACAGTACACACACTTGCACAAGACAACATCGCCTGCCTGCCCATGCACACCCAGGCAGAGGCACCCCGACCTCACCCGCCGCCCATCAGCGCATGCCCGCCCATGCACACCCAGGCCCCAATGCTCACCTTCCGCCACCTGCGCGTAGACAGGAGGTCCCACCACGTGCCGCTGCAAGCCACAAGCCCGGGGCCCGCGGACATGGCACCCTCCACATCATGCAGCCCCACTCCGCAGGCCACCAGGTCTCACGTTTGGTGCTGGGTCTTGATTACTCCATGGCAGAGGACATACCAGTACACCAGGCACCATCACAGGCTGCACACCCGCTCAGCCCAATGGGTGCCACCAACACTGGGATCCCGGAAGCGTCGCCACTTGGCGGTAGGCCCGCGCTGCCCGCTGGCTCTGGCCTACACTGCGGTCCAGCAGGGCACACAAAACCTGAGCTGTCCGGACTGCCGGGACGGGGCATCATCGCAGGCTGCACACCCGCTCAGCAGCTCAAGGTGCCACTGACACGGTGCACCCAAAGTCACCGTCCCTTGGCGGGGTGCCTGTGCCATCCGCAAGGCCCCGGGTGCCACCAACCCTGTGCAACCCCAGTCTGCGCCACGTGGTGGTAGGCCCTTGCCTCACTCAAGGCCTCGTGTGCCACTAACCCTGTGCAACCCCAGTCTGCGCCACGTGGTGGTAGGCCCATGCCTCACTCAAGGCCTCGGATGCCACTAACACTGTGCGCAACAACCCATGGGCCCTACATGTGTGAGAACCGTGGAGCGGCCGTCATCCAGTAACCACCGGAAGAGGGGAATGTGACGTCGTCGGCCCCTTATGTTGGTGGAGTCACATGGCCTGTGACGCCTGTGCCGGATGGGTGTGGTGTGTGTGGAAACCTGCCCTCAGGGAGTGGTTGTGACATTCTGATAACTAGACCAGTGACCTGCACACCACCTGCAAGTACGGCTGCGACAGGTAGCAATGAGGGCCCCCACTCGGGGCGTTAGCGGAGTGGTCTGGCCTGCCGTACGCCCGACCAGTGCAGGGCTTGCAACAATGACTCGTGGGCTTTGGACGTGATCCAGTCCATGTCCGGTCAAGGAAGTGACTGATGCGTGTGTCCCTGCTGTAGTGTTCACGGAACCCGCTACACAAAATGCAATGTCGCACCCTCTTACTGGCATCCCACAGTATGAACATCATTGACGCAAAGGAAGGCACTGTCCCCACATTCATCCACACATCCACACAGGAATGACGTAAGACATTACACAGCAGTGTGTCACTGGATGTTTATTTGCACATCCAGTGCAGTCATGCAGCTGGAGTGGTACAGGGCAATGCCGAGCACACTACACAATATGGGCCCGTGGAGGGCCAGCCAGTGTCCATCCCAGGATGAGCTGTACTGCGGAAGAGGAAGGGTACAGTCCGCAGTCTGTCCGCCGTGTCATTGGTCGTCAAACAGGATGTGGCAGTCCATGTCGCTGTCCAAGGTGAGTGCCTCGGAGTGTATCGGGGGTCAGTGGTAGGTCTTGAGGCCATGTGCGGCACCAAGCAGAAACAGGCAAGGTGGCGGAAATGGATGCTAGTGCCTGGCCCTCCTGACCACAGTCCCATCCACGTCCTCATTCCCGGGTGTGTGCCCTGCCCCACCTGTGGGTGTTGCAGTGCTGGCTGCGGCACTGTGTGCCTACGACACATCAGGGGCTGGAGGAGGATTGTCGGCTGCACTGTGTGGCAGTGACTAGGCCTGGGCGGAAAACTACGCTACGCTCGCGTAGTTTGCGAAGTTTGCGCTACTTCGCACAACGCGAATTGCACGTAGCACAGTGCAAACACGCGTAGCGTAGCGTAGTGCAGCGGTCATTTTTTGCTTGCTCGCGGTCCTCAACGTCAAGTTGGCGACCGCGAGCAAGCAAAATGACATCCCGGCGAGACTTTTTCTCGTTCGCGATCAGCAACACAAGTTGCCGATCGCGAGCGTGGAAAATAAACCTCCCGGCGAGATTCTCAACGCGAGGAGGTCAGGTTTCTCATTGCGAGTGGTCGCGTATGCTCGCGACCGCTCGCGATGAGATACTACCAGTCCGCGTTGAGAAAGCTGCCGCTCGAGTAAAAATCTACTCGAGCGGCAGTAAAAGACAGCTCGCACTGTGCAAGATGCCGTTTTCAATGATTGCACAGTGCGGACAAGCATCCGGCACTGTGTAATCATTGCGAACACGCACTACGCAGTTCGCGTAGTGCTACGCGAAGCTCGCGTAGTGCGAACTTCACTTTGCGTAGCTTCGCGGAGCGCTACTTCGCGAACTACGCCCAGGGTTAGCAGTGACACATCAGGTGCCGGAGTGGATATGCCTGCCGCACTGTGAGGCACTGACACACCAGGGAGCGGAGATGTGGATGGTGTGGGGGCAGCAGCATTCATCATCGCCACGCCTTGTGGCAGCAATGCCATGATGAGGACATGCAGGGCACGGTAGATCCCAGCTACATTTCGCTGATGTGCAGCAGAGGCTGCCATCCTTTCCGCCTCCATCCACACCATGTCCTCCATGAGCCTCCGCATGTGTGCCAGCTCACGGCTGGCATTGCTGGGGCCACTCTGAGCGGACAGGTATTCTTCCCTCCGCGTCATGACTTCAGAGATGTCAGTCAGGGCTTGCTGGAGTCCATGGGGCGGACATAGACACCCAAGGATGGCGTCCAGTTTGGTAGCCATGAGCTCGAACCCCACCTGCACCTGCTCGGCCGTCTCCCTCTGGCCCTCCAGCACACGGCATTGGAAGGCCATTTGTTGTTCCTGGGGGACTTGGGAGGGTGCCGGGGCTGTGGGTGCCTCCTGCTGGGTGGTTTGGGTGGTGAGTGGGGTTTTATGGATGTAGCTGGGCTGCCCTGATCCTTGAGGTGAGTTGCGGATGAGGTCAATGCGGTCTTGGATGGTTTGGGTGTCGATGCTGGTGTTGTCCTCCTCCTCGTCATCAGTGAAGAGTGGCTGTGACTGCTCTGCAGGAGGTGTTGGCGATGCCCCTGGGATGTGAAGGGGAGATGGTGTATTACAATGTGTCCACATGTATGTAGCCGCATGGTACAGGTTGACATTCAGACAGCATGGCATTGTACAATGTGACAGTCTGTGGGTCTGGGCGAGGACCCAGAGTGATTGTGGGTGTGCACTGTGCCCTCCTTGCTTGTGCATTTGTGCCATTGTGGCCATCTCCCCCGTCCCCCCAGTACCTGGTGGTCACTCACCCTGTTGCGGTTGTGTTGTGTCCTGTCGAGCAGTGTCCGGTCCCCCGACTCCAACCACAGTCTCCACACTGATGACTGTCGACACCAGCTCCTCCATGTCATCCAGCTCCAGCTGTGGCGCTGGGCCCCCACCTCCAGTCTGCGTTGCTGTCTTCAGGTTGGCGGAGAGTTTCTCCTTGGTCTTCCGCTTGATGTCGTTCCATCGCCTCTTGACCTCGTCCATTGTCCGCTTGTGCTCTCCGACAGCATTCACCTTGTCGACGATGTCCCGCCATATTCCAGTTTTGGTGCCCAATGACACGTTGGAGATGACGAAGAGTTGTTGATGGTGTTCCATCACCTCCGTGACTATGATCCTGTTCGCCTGCGGACTGAACTTGTCGTCCTGGTCTTCTTGTCCTTGCCCTTCCCTGTCCCCGAGGTCCCAGGCTGGTCGTCCGGGGTGCTTGTGGGGTTGCGCTCGTCCTCTGCGCCTGCTCCGGCTGCCTCCATGGTGCTTGTGTGTTGGTCAGTTTGTGTGTGGGTGTTTTTTTCTACTTTTATGGAGGTTTTTGACGCCTGCCAGGTGTGTGTTGCAGGCCTGGCGCTGCTTGTCGCTGGTTTCCTCATCGCGCTTTGGCCCATCGCGTGTTTTTTGGTGTTGTGGTTTGTGTTTTTATCTCCATCGTGGTGGTTGTATCGCAGACTTTGTCCGCGGTTTCGGCAGACTATCGCATGGTACCGCCTTGTTGCGAATTCCACGTTGACACAGGGTTATTTTCCCGCGATGGGCTGCGATATTGAAAGTTGCGTTACGCTACTCTTGCGGTATTTATCACACGTTCTTGTGAATATACCCCTTAGAGTCTTGGTTTTCATCCCTCTTCAACGTACGTGGGGCATACAGATTTGAACAGGGGACATTGATTAAGGTTAGCACTTCAATTAGTGCTTGACTTGGGGAGGATTGAGTTGCTACTACAATGGGTGGAGAGCACAGAGTCTTTGGTTGAGTGGGCAGGTCAATATTGGTGGTAACTTGGCTTGTGACATGATCACTTCCAGAAGTAGCTTTCTTGTTCTTTTCCTTGAAATAGTGTGTTATTTTAGGTATTGCTCCTAATCTCTTAACCCACTCTGATTCATCGCCTAATATGCCCTCCACCTCTTCCTCTTCTATTAAAACATTTATGACTTCAAATGTACTGTTATTGTTTGCGGATGTTTTAGCTATCTTCCTCTTTTGGCCACTATCATTATCCAGATTTTTCCTTTTCCCCATGATTACACTTTTGTACAATCAGGCAGAGTTAAGGACTTACGTTTTAGATGAATAGTCAGGCTATAGCGCTGGTGCTGTGGATTTGATGCAGATTACAATGCTTGCTAAAGCAGACTCCTGCTTCCAGAACAAACCAGAATCAGGTGACCACCCTAGAGCAGCTGTTAATAGACTCCTCGTTGTTGACACATTTCTGACAGAAAAGATCCCAGGGAGTTGTTCTTCACTGTATCATAGTATCAGTGACCAATAACAGGGCTAAAGAGAGGGGCCTGGCATTGCCTCTTTTGAATGATGGCGGGCGAAGACGGGCCCGTCTTGGCCTGGTCGTCACCCGGGCACACGCCCGGGCACGGACCATACGGCAGGTCTGGTGTTGAGCTTTTAATGCGTCAATATTGGCCCAGCCCCTCAGATGCATGGTGGACTGGGGGACTGAGTCCCAACCTAACCGATGTATGGGCAAGGTTTTTAGATGAGGCCGTGGAGCAGGGAATGCCACTGGTGGAAAGGACATTTTTAAGCCCACTTTGATAGCTGAAAATATTTCCTGTCTAGAAGTGATTATTGTTAACAAAATGTGCTCTGTATCAGATGCCCCTACCATTAATTGCCAGGGATACCTTGAGGTTACAGTCATTTCATGGAACGTTGTAGGTTTGTTGAATAAGTTAGGCTCTTGTGACTGGCAAAAGTGCACTTAGGATGCTCAAATTCTGCATATACAGGACACATGGTTGGTAGATAACATTGATGTTGATGGCTTCCTATCATTTATTACTCCAGTACCTCCTTCTATTGCGGGTAGGACAAAGTGGGGGGCCTTCTTGTGTTAGTATCAACTTTACTTATAACAAAAATGGTAAAGACAGATTTAGTTTCACCTTATTATCAATTTGTGCCGTTATACATCAAAGACAATACTGACATATTAATTATCCATTATTATAAAAACAAATTTGATGCCACTCATGCGAGGGTAGTTGATATACATGAAAAAGATATGAGCATGTTTCTCCAGGGTAGGGCAAGTAAAATCTTTATAATTTGGAGTGGGGATTATTGTTATTGGGTGCCTCCACCCCTCCAATGAGGTGTGCGGACTAATTGATGTCCAGGGCGAGGGGTTAGATCACTTAGGCCATGGCCCCTATGGGAAAGCCTTGCACAACTTAATGGTTAAGTATAATATAATAATGGCTGATGCATGTTGCACTTGTAGTGACAAATTGCTACCTTTATTGGGAGGGATGGTATGAGGACATTTGACCATATATTGGTTTCAATGAATCCAATGATACTTCCTCCCAATTTTAGAGTTGAGAAAAATTGTGTAAGTGCCCACAATCCCTTGGTATTATTTCTTTTGATGCACAAGCGGCAGCTAGTAGAGCCATCAAGGATAATGCACATTGCAGCAGAAAGACTGAATGGGGGGATAATCAAACGGTCCGAAGTAGACCCATCTAGCTTTATCAAGTCTTTCATTGCTTTAAATAATCACAATTTTATGTCCTGCCTAAATCTGGAAGCGGATTTTGATTGTATTATTAAGACTCATAAAGATTTTTTATATTTAATTAACCTATTACTAACAAGGAGAGTGTGGGCTATAAACAACTAATAAAGGGCTGGTTTGATAAAACATGCTCTAGTGCACGCAAGCAGATAATCAAAACCCTCCGCTCACATCCTAGGGACAAAATTGCTATCCAGAATTCTAGACATAGGTATAATAAAGCTTTACTCACCAAGAAAAGAGAACTACAGGAGGAGGCATGGGCTGATTTGATACAGGCAGCTAAGAATAGGCATATGTCTCTTTTTTGGAAAACAAACATACCCTTCCTTAAGGATAATATGGCTCCAGGGACATATTGCTCAGACCCTGCACATGACTGGGTGGATCACTTTATGTCTATTAGGAACATTGTCACTGATTTTGATGACAAGTTGATTCCTATTCAGTTCCCATCTCCTTCACTTTTGAGAAGGTTACTGCAGCCTATGAGAGAAGCACCAGTGGAAAGGCTCCAGATGCAGACAGTGTCCCTCTGGACACAAATAAAAATCGACCATCCCTCTGGGCTCCTCTGCCTACTATGGTCTTAAATGCAGCAGGAGCTGATTATTTACCATTATCATTGCCCCTATTTTTAAGAAGGGTAGTAAAAGCTAACCAGAATTATGCCATCCTATATCCCTTCTAGATTAATCAGCAAAATCCTTAGGCAGAATCATTTTGTAAAGATTGGAGCTATGGGTAGCAAAAAATGCAGGGCCTTATTATAATCTTTTCACGCAATGCAACGCAGCAAGACACAGGCAGGGCAGGAATTCTCCATATCCATCAAGGTTTCTTTGGCTGCCTGGCACCAACGCAAGCACCCTTGCACCACGGTGGAAGGGTATCTACCCTGCAGACAGGCTTGTTTTTGCACAGGAAAGGACACCTTCCTGCACCATAAGTAATCCTCTGAAGCCTGGCTTTTTCCACTTTCTATTTGTGCTGCAGAATGCAGCACACATGGGAAGAGGAAAAAACGAGGAGAAATAAACATATTTCTCCTTGTTACTCCTCCCCTGGCATGGTGTAGCATTTTGACACATTTCCAGGTGTACTACTCATGGTAAGCCTGGCAAAGCATCAAAATCCATAGATGGATGTGTGGGAACATCCACGCTCCACCCCTGGAACGCCTCCCTGGGGCAGAGTAACGCAAGGCAGTGACTTGCGCTGCCTTGCGTTACTCGAGATTTACCAAGCCATAAAGAGCCATGCAAGGCGGCCTTGTGTGGCCTGATAAATCTCATTCTAGGCTTTGGGTTGTCCTGCGCTCCCTTGTGTGATGCAAGGGCAATGCAAAACCGTTGATGAACCCTTGGAGTCCTCTTCTTTGTGCTGGGTAAAAGAGGGAGCAGGCCCAGTCCTGAAAGGCTCCTCGCAGGTAACAGACAGCAGGCCCAGTCCTCTTCTGATCTTCCGCAGGTCCAGGAAGTGTTCTGGGATTGGTGCCTTGGGTGCCACTTTAATACCTGGCACCAGCTAATGGGTGAGTGACTCCTGGGCAATTTCTAAGTGTTGTTTTTCACTCTGCCCACACTGTTTGTGCTGCATGATTATATCCCTTGTCACCCTGGATCCAGTCCCCCTCTACCTCCCGTTATCTTGGTACTCCCACCTCCCCATACTCCTGTTCCTGATGTACAGTGCTCCATGGCCCCACCCTGCCATTGCCCTTTTAATTTTGGCCTCCTTCCTACAGCCCCTCGAAACCCTGCCTACTCAGATGGCCTCGAGGAGTGGCTACCATCAAGGGTTGGCTCTTGTATAAAAGCCTCGCCCTGCATGTGCCGACTGCCTGGCTTTCAGATTTCACGAGAAGAGAGTCTGTACGTCCTGAGGTCCTGTTTGTTTTTTCAAGACTTGACACCACTTATCTGGTCCTGCGGACCGGACTCTTTTGTGGCATCTACCTTCTGTCCTGACATCTGGAGTTGATGTTTTCTGCTCAAGGTGACAACCTGCATTGAAAACAAAAGAGATGGTCATTACTTGCATGGTAAAGCAAATTACAGAGCATTTGTGCCTGCTGGGAAAAAAAGAGCAGCAATTGAAAAAAGGCTTATTGGACAATGGTATGCTGAGTTATTTTTTAGGTATTTAGGTTAGAGCAGCGGCCAAAGACATTCACAATGAAAAGGCCACAGCAATTAAGACAGAAAAGAAGAACTAAGAGGACCCTGAAGGCAAGGCACCCGCCGCCAAATCCAACCTCCATGAAGGAATGAAGGCCATCGCCGATTGGATGAAGATCAGCCGACTAAAACTGAACACGGAGAAGACAGAGGTCCTCATCCTCGGCTCCAACCCCTCAGCCTGGGACGACTCCTGGTGGCCAACGACGCTGGGAGCAGCCCCGACACCCACCGACCACGCACGCAACCTGGGAGTCATCCTCGACTCAACGCTCTCCATGGCCAAGCAAGTCAACGCAGTCTCATCCTCCTGCTTCAACACCCTCCGCATGCTTCGCAAGATCTACAGGTGGATCCCGACAGACACAAGAAGAACAGTCACCCAGGCCCTCGTCAGCAGCAGACTTGACTATGGGAACGCCCTCTACGCGGGAGCCCCGGCCAAGCTCATCAACCGACTGCAACGCATACAAAACGCCTCCGCACGCCTGATCCTCGATGTACCACGCCACAGCCACATCACCCCCCACCTGAGGAACCTGCACTGGCTCCCCGTTGACAGGAGAATCTCCTTCAAACTCCTCACCCACGCGCACAAGGCACTCCACAAGACTGGCCCAGCCTACCTCAACAGACGACTCCTCTTCTACGTCCCCAACCGCCAACTCCGCTCCGCCGACCTCTCCCTCGCCACCGTCCCTCGCATTCGAAGAACCACCACCGGCGGCAGATCCTTCTCCCACCTCGCCGCCAAGACCTGGAACACCCTTCCACTAAGCCTACGACAGACCCAAGACCTGCTGACCTTCAGGAGGCTACTCAAGACCTGGTTGTTCGACCAGTAGCAGCACCCCCCCCCTTTTTTTTTTCCCCAGCGCCTTGAGACCCTCGCGGGTAAGTAGTGCGCTTTACAAATTCTGTGATTGATTGATTGATTTGAACTTTATGCACTGGCAGACATGGTGAAGAGCCCACAAAAGCGGGAACTGATTAAAAGGGAGCACCCACTTGTGTGATTTTGTGTAACTAACCCTGATGCTAACGCACTCCTTGTGTCTTTAGGGAACAACAAAACCACAGACCCTCATTTGGGAGGGAGATACATGATTATAAGCCAAACCATTGACTGAAACACTGCCACAGAAGAAGTCATTAGAAGCCCCAACACTCCATCCCTCATAGAGACAAGATACACAACCGGGAAGTGGGGATCAGCTTAATAGTTAGGGAGTATAACCTTTCCTCTACTTCGTCTTAACAGAAGGGATTCTCAGCTTCAGTAAAGGTGTGACCTTGGAGATTGGTGACCAAGGATGTCAGATGATACCCACCCAATTCATAGAAGAAGTCGAACAACTCTCTTCTTTTTCTCTTTCCCAACTCGCATTCCCTTTAGGGCTGCTCCCTGTACATTGTTGTCAGTGCAGTGTGCATGATGCCAGCCTTCAGGGGAATTTGTGGTTTCAGCTTCACTTCAGGAGACTCCTTGAACAATTCAGATTAGTGTTTTCCTGGTCCTGGCACTGGCTAATGGGGTAAATGTTCCCCATTTGCAACCCTACCCAATTTTTCTGCAGTTCCCATGTCCCCTACTGCAAACAATCTGACAGTCCTCCTCTCTCTCAGAATTCAAGATGGTGCAAACCCTGTATGCCCACCCAGAGGTGTGGCCAGGGTAATGAGCACTCACCTCCTCTACGGTCACTCAAAACCAGTTCTGAGAGTAGCTTTTCTCCCACTGGGTTTGGTGCGGGTCTGCCTATATGGACAAAGGCTGGGGTCTTCCCTGGGCTTTGACATTTACTTGTGACATGGTAGGCCCCTTTGAATTATATTGAGTTCCTGGGTCCACCCCAACCAGTCTTCCTGCAAGGGGATCTCCACACCGTCTCCGACCTGGGAACAGCTTTCACACTTCTTTCACAACTCATTCAGGCCAAGACGAGGCATTGGCTTGAGTGAAAGCAAATTAGGGCCCAGAAGCTTCAAGCAGCGTAAAGGTAACTTTCTAAAAGTTTACGTTTGACTAAATATAAAAATAAGTCTTCTTTGAATGGAGTCTGCAGTTGGTACAGGTCAAACGTTGTAGATTAAAGTGTGTAATCTATACTTTCACTGTTACATTGTGCCAGCTACAGCATGACCAGTGGCAATGTTGTTTTACGAATAGTCACTGGGGAAACATGGCAATTTTAATGTCATGCATGTTCCACCCTCAAATATTATGCACCTACACTGTGAACAGCAAGGTGTAGTTAGGGGTGACTTATTCAAATTTATTATTGCGTTTTCATATCCACCAAAGGGGTGAGTTTGACAGGTTTCTGCAACAGGGTTCAAGTTGCTGCTGTCAGGCTACACAGGGTAGGCTTTAAGCAATGTTTTCACTGCCACTGTAGTGGCTGGAAAAACAGGTGATGCAGTCCCCAGATGGCATTTAATTTCCAGGCCCTGTGTACATTTTCTATACCATATTCTAGGGCTTATAGGCAGGCTAAATAAGTAAATTGGGGACAAGCCAATTCATCCATGTTTAAAGGGTTAGCATAGGTGCTTTACTTCTGTTTAGCAGGGGTAAAGTGCACAGAGCTCTAAGTTGAGCAAGAATAGGGTCCATGAAAATGGAGAAAATCTCGAGTAACTTCACAGAAAAGGCAGGTTTCCTACCCACACATATTATAAATATACAGCATACATGTTATTTAAAAAATAAATGAAGATAGTTTATTTCATGGAAATGGAATAGCTAACTTGGGTGAGGCAGGGCTATATGGAATTAAAGGTAACATAAAGTCAGGAGATCACTCTCTTACACTTTAAAGAAAGACTTTTGTGTTCGTTTTGCTTCACGTATTACTTTCCTTCAATCAGCATATCTTCTTTTGTTGGAATTTGACCATCTTTAACATTATATGAAGTGAAATCAAATCCCTCAGTTAATTAATAAGGTAACATTGATGTAAAACTGTTGTTCTTGCAAGATACTCATTTCTTTAGAAGCTGCCACCTGACTCTATCATCCTTTGGTGATTTTGGAAGCATTCATCCTTTATCAATTGCCTTGGCATTTGTGCCAGTTTGACTTGCATAGTACTAATGTTATCAATGCCTTCAGTGCTGCCACCACACACTTGGGCTCAGGAATAGCTTAGTCCACTAGTGAGTCATTTTACTTCTAACTAACGTAGAAATCAGACCCTATTATGAGTGATAAATGCAAAACAAGTATTATATATAATTTATCAGTTATTCTTTTGTAAGCGATCTCATGTTTGATTGTTACATGACAATTGTATGGAAAACAGGATAGCCACTCACAAGTGTCTCACTCTCTCCTTTGATCACTGCCATTGCATTTGATTAATGGGAAACAAGCATCACTGGTCCCAATGTAATGAAGAAAAATGCAGACAAGAACACATACATTTATAAAGTAATTATGAAAAATCCATTAAGAAAAGTGCATTTACCATTGTGGCAAAAAGAAAAGAAATCCATGACAACGACCCTAACCTAAAATCTAAACGTAACCATTACCGTATACTAGCACTAACCCAAATCCTCACACTAACAAAAGCCTTAACCTTACTCTTAACTCTATTCCTCCAATTACACATCCTTAAGAGCAACCTTAACTCTAATTCTAACCCTTACAAAAAAATAAAACTATCCGTTACACATATTGGTTACCAACTCTAACACACAGTGCAGCTTTAATCTAAATACAGATTCTATATTCTATCATTTTGCTTTTTAATATTGAAGTTTCTCCTCCTGTGCATTTTCTGTATCAGTTTTGTTAGATTCACAAAGGGCAACGTGTCCCAACGCACCCTCAATAGTAACATGCAGCAAAAACCCTATAGCATGTCATGATTGAAGCAATAGTAGCTTCACTGTCCCATCCACCACTCCCCTGTTATTCTTGTACGGAAGAAACATTAGGAGAAATACTTTAAAATAATTAAGGGACTGATAAAAATTACATTTGCAAATAGTGGTCATAAATTGCAACCCTCTGTGATTGACTACAACCTCAGAGATAGTGGCCTGCAGGGGACACCAGACCACCACCCTGATGATGGATTTTCAAAAAGGAAACCACTTTTTTAAGCAGTTTTAGTTCCTTAAAAGAACCTGGGCAGCTTTAACAATAATAAAAAGGTTTTCTATTTTGGAAAACTTCAGTTAGAGCTGGCAGTGGTCCCTTTGACCACTGCCTACTCCCTGTGAAGATGCCTTTGATTCCCAAATATCAATTACTGATTCAGTTTTGTGAATCAGTTACCATACCAACTTGGGAGTCAGTAACAGATTAGTGGTTTGCTACCTGAATTACAGTCGCAAATCATTGCTACATAACCTGCAAACTCACAATTTGGAAGGAATGCTCCTGACATTCTCTATCCAAATTGCATTTTGGCATGGGTTTCTAAACTGATTTGAAGATTTGGAAAACATTTTCCGAATTGTAAAATGGGGTCATTGCATCAGAAAAAGTGATTTAGTGCTCACAAACCTTGTAATTCAGGGTTTTGATCGATAAATCACTTTGTACTTGAGGTCCCAGATCTCCTGTTTGATTGTTACATTCTGTCTATCTGGTATGCAATGGCAATTAAACACTCTATTGCATGGGTACTCACAAACTTTCTCTTGGGGGCCAAATTTACAGTGTGGTTTGTGGCCGAGGGCCGCACCTGTGGGGGCGGGGTCATTGGGGGAGGTGTCGGGGCTAGAGCAAAACAAAACTGTGACCATGAGGTGGAACACAGGCCCCTGCAGCAGACGCCTTCGTCCACTGAGCCACCGGACCCGGCATACACTTCTCTCTCTCTCTCTCTGTCTCCCTCCCTCCCTCTCTCTGTCTCCCTCCCTCTCTCTATCTCTCTCCCTCTCTCTCTCTCTGTCTCCCTCCCTCCCCCTCTCTCCCTCCCTCCCCCTCTCTCCCTCCCTCCCTCTGTCTCCCTCCCTCCCTCTGTCTCCCTCCCTGCCTCTGTCTCCCTCCCTCTGTCTCCCTCCCTCTGTCTCCCTCCCTCTGTCTGTCTGTCTCCCTCTGTCTGTCTCCCTCTGTCTCCCTCCCTCTGTCTCCCTCCCTCTGTCTCCCTCCCTCTGTCTGTCTCCCTCTGTCTCCCTCTCTCTGTCTCTATGTCTCCCTCCCTCTGTGTCTCCCTCTGTCTCCCCCTGTCTCCCTCCCTGTCTCCCTCCCTCTGTCTCCCTCCCTCTGTCTCCCTCTGCCTGTCTCCCTCTGCCTGTCGCCCTCTGCCTGTCACCCTCCTCCCTCTGTCTGTCTCCCTCCCTCTGTCTGTCTCCCTCCCTCTGTCTCTCCCTCTGTCTCCCTCTCTGTCTCCCTCTCTGTCTCCCTCTCTCTCTCTCTCTCTCTCTCTCTCTCTGTCTCTCTCTCTGTCTCTCTCTCTCTGTCTCTCTGTCTCCCTCCCTCTCTCTCCCTCTGTCTCTCCCTCTGTATCCCTCTCTCTGTCTCCCTCCCTCTCTGTCTCCCTCCCTCTCTGTCTCCCTCCCTGTCTGTCTCCCTGTCTGTCTGTCTCCCTCTCTGTCTGTCTCCCTCTGTCTGTCTCCCTCTGTCTGTCTCCCTCTCTATCTCCCTCCCTCTCTCTCTCTGTCTCCCTCTCTCTCTGTGTCTCCCTCTCTCTCTCTGTCTCCCTCTCTCTCTGTCTCCCTCTCTCTCTCTCTCTGTCTCCCTCTCTCTCTCTCTGTCTCCCTCTCTCTCTCTCTCTGTCTCCCTCCCTCTCTCTCCCTCCCTCCCTCTCTCTCTCCCTGTCTCCCTCCCTGTCTCCCTCCCTGTCTCCCTCCCTCTGTCTCCCTCCCTCTGTCTCCCTCCCTCTCTGTCTGTCTCCCTCTCTGTCTGTCTCCCTCTCTGTCTGTCTCCCTCTCTGTCTCCCTCTCTGTCTGTCTCCCTCTGTCTGTCTCCCTCTGTCTGTCTCCCTCTCTATCTCCCTCCCTCTCTCTCTCTGTCTCCCTCTCTCTCTCTGTCTCCCTCTCTCTCTCTGTCTCCCTCCCTCTCTCTCTCTGTCTCCCTCCCTCTCTCTCTCTGTCTCCCTCCCTCTCTCTCCCTCCCTCTGTCGCCCTCCCTCTCTCTCTCCCTGTCTCCCTCCCTCTGTCTCCCTCTCTCTGTCGCCCTCCCTCTCTTGCCCTCCCTCTCTCCCTCCCTCTCTCTCTCTCTCTCTCCCTGTCTCCCTCCCTGTCTCCCTCCCTCTGTCTCCCTCCCTCTCTGTCTCCCTCCCTCTGTCTCCCTCCCTCTCTGTCTCCCTCCCTCTCTGTCTCCCTCCCTCTCTGTCTCTCTCCCTCTCTGTCTCCCTCTCTGTCTGTCTCCCTCTCTGTCTGTCTCCCTCTCTGTCTGTCTCCCTCTCTGTCTGTCTCCCTCTCTGTCTGTCTCCCTCTGTCTGTCTCCCTCTCTATCTCCCTCCCTCTCTCTCTCTGTCTCCCTCTCTGTCTCCCTCTCTCTCTCTGTCTCCCTCTCTCTCTCTCTCTGTCTCCCTCCCTCTCTCTCCCTCCCTCTCTCTCTCTCCCTGTCTCCCTCCCTGTCTCCCTCCCTGTCTCCCTCCCTCTGTCTCCCTCCCTCTGTCTCCCTCCCTCTGTCTCCCTCCCTCTGTCGCCCTCCCTCTGTCGCCCTCCTCCCTCTGTCTGTCACTCTCTGTCTGTCTCCCTCCCTCTGTCGCCCTCTCTCTCTCCGTCCCTCTGTCTCCGTCCCTCCCTCTGTCTCTCCCTCTGTCTCTCCCTCTCGGTCTCCCTCCCTGTCTCCCTCCCTCCCTGTCTCCCTCCCACTGTCTCCCTCCCTCCCACTCTGTCTCCCTCCCTCTCACTCTGTCTCCCTCCCTCCCACTCTGTCTCCCTCCCTCCCACTCTGTCTCCCTCCCACTCTGTCTCCCTCCCACTCTGTCTCCCTCTGTCTCCCTCTCCCTCTGTCTCCCTCGCTCTCTGTCTCCCTCGCTCTCTGTCTCCCTCGCTCTCTGTCTCCCTCGCTCTCTGTCTCCCTCGCTCTCTGTCTCCCTCACTGTCTCCCTCGCTCTGTCTCCCTCGCTCTCTGTCTCCCTCTCTCTCTGTCTCCCCCTCGCTCTGCCTCCCTCTCTCTCTGTCTCCCTCTCTCTCTGTCTCCCTCTCTCTCTGTCTCCCTCTCTCTCCGTCTCCCTCTCTCTCTGTCTCCCTCTCTCTCTGTCTCCCTCTCTCTCTATCTCTCTCTCTCTGTGTCTCCCTCCCAGGCCTGAGCTCCCTGGCCTTGGATCAACTCTCTGACTACAGGCTGGCGGGAAGCATCACATCACAGGCTCTTAACGCACACCTCACCCGGCTCTCACTCCCTGCTGCCCTCTGTCACCCTCTGCCATCTCACCCGGCTCTCACTCCCTGCCCTCTGTCACCCTCCGTCACCTTACCCGGCTCTCACTCCCTGCTGCCCTCCGTCACCTCACCCGGCTCTCACTCCCTACTGCCCTCTGTCACCTCACCCGGCTCTCACTCCCTACTGCCCTCTGTCACCCTCTGCCATCTCACCCGGCTCTCACTCCCTACTGCCCTCTGTCACCCTCTGCCATCTCACCCGGCTCTCACTCCCTGCTGCCCTCTGTCACCTTACCCGGCTCTCACTCCCTGCTGCCCTCTGCCACCTCACCCGGCTCTCACTCCCTGCTGCCCTCTGTCACCCTCTGCCATCTCACCCGGCTCTCACTCCCTGCTGCCCTCCGTCACCTCACCCGGCTCTCACTCCCTGCTGCCCTCCGTCACCTCACCCGGCTCTCACTCCCTGCTGCCCTCTGTAGCCCTCTGCCATCTTACCCGGCTCTCACTCCCTGCTGCCCTCCGTCACCTCACCCGGCTCTCACACCCTGCTGTCCTCTATCATTCTCTGTCACCTCACCCCGCGTGTGTGGCAGCCCGGGCTGAGACAGCTTCCCGGGCGCGCACACAGCCGCACCCGAGTACTTCACAGGTGTTTAAAAGACCATTTGCATGATAACGAGGCTTTGTTGTATTTCACCTCTTAGCGCCCCTGCAGCTCCACTCGGACTATCGGAATCGCCCGGCCCCCATAGAGCAGAGTCTGTGTTTGCTGACACACTGTAAAATTTTTTAAAAAACACAGGTACGATGTCTGCAAGGTCCGCGGGCCGCCATGGAAGGCTTGCCGGGCCGCTGGCGGCCTGCGGGCCGTACTATGAGTACCCGTGCTCTATTGGATGATTAAACTGACAATCAAGGCAGTGGTTGTTCCTTTGCTGGCACAAATATGCCCTGATGACTTGGATTGAATTCTAAGATTCTTATTTTGGATTTCACTGAGATCATGTCTACCAAACCTCCATGGCATACCATGTTATATTCCCTCTAACGGGATATGTGATTTCACTCTTTGTCTTTTAAGATGTCCCACGCCATTTTTTATAATCTCATATGCCCTTCTGTGAACTCCTCTCTCCCAAGCATAGTGAAAAACACAACTTTTGGTCATAAATTAACTTACCACCATATATTCTTAATGTAGTAGATTTTCAGGTTGCTTATATTTTGCCATTTTTGGAGGACAAATAATTTCTTTTCTTAATATGAGCCAGAATAGGAGTCTCTTCTTGGTACATGAAATTGTATGAAGTCCAGAAAATCACTAAAAGTATTTTATTTTTAAAGTCGGCCTCTCTTTCATTTCAGGTCTAATGAAGGGTAGCAACCACCTTTCCTTAAGGTGTTGAGACTGGTGGTCTGCCACTCTCAGTAATACAGAGAAAGGAGTTACCCTGTGCACTTCTCCTACTGTCATCCTCAGGTAATCGGGCCTTGTCATCTCTAACTTCTACAATGAACTGTTGATTTTCAGCCACTTACTTCCTCTCTTCTTACATCCTTCTCATACAAGTGGTACAGAACTCTATCAACATTCCAATGAAATCCGCCATTCCGAATGTGGCGTGCAGAAACTGCATTGCTTGCCTTTGAAGATGTGAGATGTTCAGAGAACTGTTTCCTGTTTAACCTTCACTATTGATTGCGGTGCATTTAGTCCTGATAAATGTTCCACTTCATATTTCCTTTACTCAGTTTTAGGTTTCTCATCTCATAGATTAGGTTTAGGGTCTGCATCTTATTTGGATGTCCTGATTTTTAATGATTTTTGTAAGATTAGCTGCTCAGCACTGGTATTTTAACCGGCACGCCATTTTTCAGAAATGACTGATTGCCGTACATTTTATTTTTGTTTTGTTTGGGTTTCATGGAGAAATCGGAGGTAACATGCTATAGATCCTCTCTAATGAGATATCTGCATTAGCAGTTTCACTTCATTTTCGATGAGCTCTTCACACCAGTGGAAAGATACTTGTCTAATAATTTAAGGCATGTTGCTGGATCACAAAACAGTAACTTGCTCTATTTCATGTCTCTATTTCATGCCATTGGTGGTAAGTTAAGGTAGTACTTGTGACACACAACTTTTGCAACTTGAATATGAAAACAGGATTGTGGAGATGGTAATGTGTGGCAAGAACATTTGTGCACATTTGTTGTGTGGCATTTTCTTGTGGTGGTGATTGTCAGAAAGTAGTTAATTAGTAGTGTTAAGTAGGGACCTAACACTAGTAATAAGGTCACAAACACAATAAAAGGTTCAGTCAAGGCCTCAATAAATTATTGCCTTACTCAACCCTTGGTAGCCGGCAACGAGCAGGCAGGCTTAACTTAGGAGACGTGTGTAAAGCATTTAAAAATACCAATACATTAAAACAGTAAGACACAATACAGAATAAAACTCCAGCACAATTTATAATAATAGCTTATATTTTATGAACGAACAGACACCAAAATGAAAACAATCCAATGTAGGGAACCAGAGATCTGAATTTTTAAAGAACAAACACTTTCTAGTTCTTAAAAGCCCTAAGCGCCACTTTGGGACATCTGGTCATGCTTGACCAGGACAAAGTCAAAGCTTGAGGCCAACTGCAATGGAGTCCTGGTCGGATACACTAAGCGGGAGGCCCTGGTCAACTTTTTACCTTCGGACTTAGTCTATTTTCTGAGGCTTTTTCTCTCAACGTCGAGCAAGGCTACTCATCAGGCTGGGTTTCGAGTCGACGTGGCGACTTTGTTCAGCGCAAAGCCTCAGTGAAATCCTTGAAGTCTTGAGCTCCAGAGCTTTCAGAGGGACAAACCTGAACCAGAGGCCGGGTCGGGGTTCGACATCGGTGGTTTGACTCTCGTTGTCGGGTCGGCCACCTTCTGGAGCTTTTTGACAAAAAATCTCCAAACTTCTGGATCTCCTTCTAGACGGTCCTTTTGGGATTTCAAAGTGTCCACAACACAAATCCAAGGATCTAGAAACTCTGAGAAGGCCCTAGGGATGTTGGGACTACATTTCCCAGCTCCTTAAAAGTCCCCTGGATGCCTTCCAGCTGGCATTTTCTGGGTGAAGATGGTGCAGGTAGAGCTCTTTTAACCTGTTGCTTTCAGGGAGTCCATTCCTTCACTTCTTGAAGCAAGGCAAAGTCCTTGGGGCTGTAGTTCCAAGTGTGCAGCAGGTGAAGTCATTCAGAGTGCAATCCTTTTGGGTACAGTCAGGGTTCCAGCAGGGCAGTCCTTCTTCTCCTTGTAGTTTCAGGCAGGAATCTGAGTTGCTGGACAACACTCTGATATTTATTCACAGTTTTTGGGTGTCAAGCAGGGGGGCACCCCTGACCAATGGGATGCAGGGTGCCACCCAGGTGTATGACCACTTCCTCCAATGTGTGGCGTATTCTTGACCCAGAAAGCACTATTCATCCAAAATGGAGAAACTCTCTCCTGGAGGATTAGATCTGGCTAAGTCAACCCATGGGTGTGGCTTCATTTCCCTAACACTCCCCTTCTAGCCCCTTCACTAATCTAATTACAGGGGCTCCTGTCTGGCTGAGGGTGCAAGATGTGGGGGTTAGCCTGCGCTACCCTAAACTGTCATTCCCTCTTCGAAGACCACTTTGGCTACTCCACCTTCATCCTGCCTTTTGTTCTGCAGCTTGCATTTCTCCTCCCTGAGGAAATCCAGTGTCTCTAGTCAGGTCACTTCACAACTCATTAAGACAGCTTGGCTCAGCCTGGCAAAGACTGACTAATCAGAGCAGGGCTGCTGGAAGGCTGGATTTTGGCTTACAGAAAAGAAAGTTCTATAACTTCTTTTCTGTGATAGTTATAAATCTTATAGTGACACGTTGTTGGATTTATTCAATCATTTTGATATTTTGAAGTATATTTTAGTTCCTTTCTTTCAATAGTTACACTTTAATAAAGTTGTCCCATGTTAGCTTATGGAGCCATTGTACTACAATGGGGAAAGCAAAATTGACAGTTTCCCTAAGCAGGGCATATAAAACATCTCTTATAATGCCCCTGCTTATGGTTACAATGCACCCTACCCCTGGGGCACCTATGGGAGACCCAAGATGTGACCTATATGTAAAAATAAGGTAGTTTAAAACTTTGGAAGTACCTTTAATTCCAAAGCTGAATTTGCATATAATTTACATTTAAAAGCAGCCTGCAGGGCAGGCTTTTAGCATGAGAGCAGGCACCACAGTAAAGCACACTTAAGTACATGACATCTATTGGGTCTCTAGACCTACATGCCCTACCATATACTAGGAACTTACAGGTAGGCTGTCAGTACCAATTGTAATTACACCTAATTACCATGTACTTTTAATCTGAGCACAGGCCCTGGGTCTGGTTAGCAGAGCCCGGGGCACAATCAGAGTCAGAAAACGAGCATCTAGTAGTCAAAATGGGGGCAAAAAGTGGGGGGACATTGCAAACAGGCCCTGGATTCTCACAGTGATATGTTCTGAAGTTTTTTTTATACTGCTGTGTTTGTGTGTTACATTATTGGAATGTGATTTTGTTGTAGTATGCTGTAGTAGTTGTTTTGTGTTCAGTTTTTTTTGTAATGTCATGTTCGGAATGTGTTGACATGTTGCTTTATGTATGATATTGTGCTATGTTCTGTTGTTTACATTAAACATATCAACAAATGCTGCTACAATTCCAGTCAAAAGCAGCATATTACTGAGAATTTTCCATGACAAGCACCCATTTATCACTGTCTAAGGTGGTAAAATATTGCTGCTTCCTTTTTTCAACTACTTAAGACACAAGCAGCCTAAATCTGTTGCAGAGACAGAGGCCCAGATTTACGAATACGTCACACAACGCAGCAGAGCAACCAATGTTTCTCTGCTGTGTTGCTTGATAAGGTGAAAGCAGGAGAGCACCATATCTACAGAGATATGGCCCTCTCCTCCCCTCTCCCTAGCACTAACGCACAATCAGGCTGCCAAGCACCACGCACACACCTTTGCACTATAGTGCAAGGGTGTCTGCGTGAGTCTAGAAAAGGTTTTGTACTGAAAGGGTAGCCTTCCAGTACTATGCCAAGACAAAATGTTAAACTTTTCCTACTTTGTATGTGTGCTGTACAGTGCAGCATACATGCATGGTCAGAAATGAAAGGAGAAGTAAGAGTATTTCTCCTTTTAATGCCTGTTTTAAAGTGGTGTTATTTTTTGGGGCAAAACCATGTCTACTATTGTTAGTAGCTACGGTTTTGTGTAAAAAAAAGTATGGCTGATGATGATTCGGCACTAATATTGTGAACAGCTACTCCAGGGAGTGTTCCAGCGCAGTACCAACTGGACGGTTAGGAAGGGAGCGCGTACATTATTTTAAAAAACAGGTTTTCAGCTTCTTTTGAATCCATGCTACTGCCCCAGCAAGGTAAGTGATCTGTCGCCAGCTCTCTGTATACGAATCTTGGGGGTGCTTATCAGGAATTTATTCAAAGTTGCCTACATGGGTTGTAGAACCTAAATCTGGTACTGAAGTAGGTAGGACCTTTGCAGTAAAGGGCGGCATGAACCAGCACCAGACTTGAACTTCACTCTTTCCCTAGTGGGCAGCCAATGGAGATCCCGAAGATTTGGTCTAGTGCGCGCCCTCCTAGGAAGGTTGAGCAGAAGCTGAGCAGCTGCATTCTGGATCACCTGAAGTTTGTCCAGGAGATATTCTGGAAGGGCTGCATACAGAGCATTGCCATAGTCAATATGGGACGTGATGAGTGCTTGAATGACTGTTTTCTTAGCATGGAATGAAAGGAGCGGCAGAAATTTCTTCATAGATCTCTTGATCCGGAAGCAAGTTCCAACCAGCCTTTTGATTTGGGGCCCAAATGACAGCCTGCCATCGAACCAGATCCCCACATTTTTTACCGGCCCTTCTTGGGGACCCGGCGGGGGCGCATCATCAGGCCAAAACGAGAGCCAGAACTGCAGGGGAATTCCCCAAAGAGGAGAATTTATGTTTTGTCCTCATTGCATTTCAGTTGCACTTTATTCCAGGAGAAGAGCAACTGTGTGTCATCCACATAGGAGATCACTTTTGCTCCAGATTTGTCTGCTAACTGGATTAACGGGGTAAGATAAATATTAAACAGAGGCTGGTGGCACAGGAACACCCATGTACCACCCGTGTAATGCTGCTCTGACGTAGAATAACGCAAAGCAGTGCTTCAAGCTGGTTTGCATTACTTTTCGTAACAAACCAATGCAAATACCAATTTGGTTGGTTAGTAAATCCTGAAAAGGATTTTGCATTGGGTCTACATTATGAAAGTAAAACAAACCCTTTGCAAATCCTGGCATGGAGTCTAAACCTAGCACGCATTGTGCACACTTTGGGGCTCATTCACAGTAGAATAGTGCATCGCTGTGCCGCAAGCAATTTTGCAGTGCTGCGCTATTCTAAAAGTGCAGGAATGCGCCATATTTACAAGAATACGTTGCATTCCTGTACTAACCCCTGCACTGGCCCTAAAAAAGCAGCCTAGCGCCAACGCAGGCACCCTTGCGCCATGTTGCAAGGGTGCCTGCGTTGCGGGGATGATTCCTCCTTCTAGGTGTGCTGCAGAATGCAGCACACATAGAGGAAAAAACAAGGAGAAATAAGGATATCTTTCCACGTTGCGCCTCCCCGGGTGTTATAATCTGACGCATTCCCAGGTTTATGATTCCTCAGAAATCTGGGAATGCTTCAGATTCCATGGGTGTTGCGTGGGAACACCCACAGCAACACCCATGGAACCCCACTTTCAAGCAGTGTTCTGCTTGAAAGGGGCACATATTTACAAGGCAATGAAAAGCCACGTAAAGTGGCCTTGCGTGGCCTTGTACATATGCTGTGGCACGTTGCGCCAGTGGAGCGTCACATAAGTGCTGCTCCGGCAGTGCAAAAAGTGCGCTATGGCTGCCTATGTTTTGCATTGTATTTACAGTAATGTTGACATGTTGTGATTTTTTCATGGGCGATGAACATGTTCAATGAACTACAACGTTCATACAGAGTTTTCAAATGTGGAATATATTAGCGTGGTAACGTGTTGTGTTTATTTACACCTCATTGACAAGATTTAAAACTAAATTTGTTTATTTTAGTATGTCGTTCGTATTCCAAATTAATGCCTGCTTTCACAGACAAAAAAGGAAACGAAGATGAAAAACTCTGAATAAAACTCTGAAAGAATTATTGCTTTGATCCTTTTCTCCCAGCCTGCAATAAATAAAAACCGAGCACCGGAAAAAGCTTCCTTGCTGGAGGCTTGCTTAAAGCACTGCTAGGTACTCAAGTCAATTAGCATTCATTGGGAGCAATTGGGTTCCTGGCAGAGGAGTGTGTTAACATGTTCAAAGGCATTAATGAGCAGCAATTGAACTCTTGGAAACTGGATTTTGCAATGCTAAATGCTGCCTCGTTTTATCAACAGATTGCCTGCCAATTAGTAAAACCAGACTGGTTCACTTGGTATATACAGGTGACTTTCTAGAGCATCCACAAAACAGCCATATTGTCATGGGCTTATGAGTCATGAGTGCAGATGTTAGGTTGGGTTCAAAACATCAAGGCACTGTGTCTTCTGAAAAAAAGATTTCCATACTTTTAGGAATTATATATCTCAGAAAATTAAAATGACACATGGAAAACTAGCCAACTGATTGGTGACAAAGCTCTTTGCCTTGCTATATTATTACTAATTTATTCTCTTTTATGCTTTTTGGTAAGACAGCATCTCTGAAAATACTGGTACTAATACTACCACTGTTAATAATTAATGATACAATACTATCATTGGCTTGTCTTCTCTGTAAAATGATGGATGCATACTGCTGTTTTTGTATGTCCAGCTTTGAGAGAACTGTTGCATGTGTTTCTGTTGAAAGCATCTTTTTATTCTGGAGCTATAAGGAGTAGTCAGGAGTAACACAGACACAACATCCCCCCACACATTTAATAACATTATTCTCGAGGCTTTATTCCAAAAATGTATTACTAACAATTTAATACAAAAAAGTTTGGCCATTGCCGAATGAGTTGGATATTTTATTCTGTCTGGAAAGCAAGCATGGAAGTCAGATTCCAGTAATCGAGTGTCCACCCATTGTTTGCATTGGGACTGCAGCTAGAACTCAATTAAAAAATGTCTTCCAAGGGCAACACTTTCCAGGTGATTGATAAAGGAACAAATGTCCCTCATTTGTAGTCATTAACAAGTCATCTGTTGCGTCAGCTGGCCGAGATGGCTGCCTCATTTCTTGTCTGCAAAGTATATATCGTGATATAAAAATCGGTGCAGGATCATCAGAAGGACACCGTACGTTACAGATTGCTAGTCTTCAGTAAAACGTTCTGTGAGGCTGATGCTTAGATGTGAGATCGTGACAGACAGAGATTCTCCAGTCCTCCATCATTGCTTCTGGGAAGTAGACAGAAAGCCCACAGGTTCCCTAGAGACATGATGGTAATCCAATGTGATTCTCAGGCAGAGTTTTTTGCTAAACCCCAAAGCATTCTACTAACAAGAAAATCACCTGACTGTCCAAACAAGGCAAATGGGCACTGCCCTCACATGGAAGCTCATGTCACTTGACACACATTTGACATGTGTTTGTGCATTCCAGATTTTTGTATACTGTTCTGAAATTTCCAACATGGTTGTCTGGACACCAATTTGTGGTGCAAAAGCACAATTCTAGAAGCCATCTGACAAGAAAGTCTTAAAGGACAGAGTTGAATGACTCAAAGGTGATAGGCGTGCGAGCCAAGTTGGGATAAGGCAACTTTATTTACAATATCTTCTTGGCTGTTATATATTTGACATGTCTATGCAACAGCCGAGTTAATAGTTTCATCAATTTCAGGATAGGGTTGACAGGGAATAAGGCCAAAACATTTTGGCAATCTTTGTTAAGTGCTTAATTTGAGTGGTGGTTTCCAGTGCTAGGCACAGCCGTGGTCTGTGCAGGTAACAGCGGTGGGGCGGTGGTGCCGCGTGGGGGGGATTTCGAGGGACGATGCAGAGGGAAAATTAAATAAATAATTAATTTTCCCTCTGCATTGTTGCTTGAAATCCCCCCCCACGCACCCCCACCGCTGTTATCTGCATGGACCGCGGCTGGCTAGACACCCGCACTTAAGACTCAACACCAGCACTAATGACAGTCCACCCTGTGGCACTGTCTGTCTAATGTGTAGATGAGCACAACATCGGTGTTTAATAATTCAATATCCAGTACAAATGGCAATTAATTCTATTCCACGCCATTGTTATAGCTATGGGTGGCCTGGCATAGTCTGAATTGGCACACTGTAAGACTGTGATGCTTAGTAGATGTGTTTGGTACTGCACTGGCAGGGCCAATGGATGCAGCAGGATGCAGTGACCTCCAAAAACGAGTACTGGTCTGGCCTTAAACACTGTCTAAGCAGCTACCAAATATCTTCTTCAACAAAAAGAATTGACATGCTTGGGCACGTCCTGCACATTAACTTGTGTCTTCAATTAAAATATAACCCCATTTCTTCCCTGCTGCAGTGTACCATGATTGTAAACTCACAGGATGCCCTATGGTTATGCATGAATTGAGGATCTCATCTAATCCTATGAAAAAATGGAAACAGTGTAGCCACAAGTCACCCAGATAGGAGAGATGTCAGTGTTCAGTGGACATGCAGTAGTGTGATACCCATTACAGCACTTCCTGTTTGAATGGTTTATGTGGATTTCTGTTTGAATGACCTGGTTCACTGATATTTGTATGCAAAACATGATTCTCGATGGGTGGAGGGAAAAGCAACAGTAGTAAACCTATTTATAATAGTATGAGAGAAATAATCCTCAGACTTGATATGAGCTGTGATTGAGCTCTCATAAAGTCAAAATAATCTGATTTCTAATAAATAAAAAAGCTTGTCTGAATACTCTGTTTATACTTTGTGGAGTGCCACAGGAAGTAAGGTCATACTCAGAGATAAATGCAGGTGGTAGATGTACAGTAACACTAAAATATTCTAGTTAAGAAATGAATGTTAAATATATTAGACCAATTAAAAATAATAGAATGTATTAATTAAAATCACATCAATGTGATTAAAATAGGGTCTGGAGGATCAGGAGTTAAAACACTTCAAAGATATTCTTTAGAAAACAATGGGAAGTAAAAATGTAATGCAAGTTAAATGTGGTGCAGTTGATAATGTGGTGCAGATGATAGTACCAAGGAGCCCTTTGAGGCGGAGCTGCAATAGAGTTGTATAGAGACAGTTGATTCATCCTGGCCAAAATTCATGTAACTTTGCAGATTGTGGTTGACCAGTGATGAAGCAATATAAGACAAAGGCTTGTAAATCTCCTACCCAAAAGAGCTACTGTCTAACTTTGCCACTTTGTCAGACATCAAATGTGCATAGAAGAACAAGGTAAGGGTTGTGGCGCAAGAGGGCTCGCCATGGCCATATTCATTAAAATTTGCTGGCCTTCTGGAGTTGCAGGCTTAAAAGCTCCAAACCAGGAAATAATAGCAGCAGTTGGTGTTTCTTTGTTAATATATTTTGTGCCTATTTCCTCTATTGGGGTTTACAGTCTGAAATGGTTAAAATGAAAATGAATGACATTGTGGTCAGGCAGGGCTCCACAATGTTTGGTACTTCTTTTTTATATTTCTGCTGAATCTTTGAACTTTGCAACAGAAAGCTCAGAGCAGGACACAAGAGAACATTGTTGTCACTAAGGTTGAGTCTTCTTGTGTAAACAGAGTCTCTGGCTCAGCTCTACAAGATTTGCTTTCCCACACACAGGTGACACAAGTGAACTTAGGTCAATGCACCAGCGCTGGAATGTGAAAGACAGGTCGTTGTAGTCCTGCAGAACTTCACCCAAAACATAGGTGAAGTAGCTTCAATAATTTTGGGTTACTAACAGTCCCTAAATAGGGGTCCAGGGACACCATGGTGAACAGAAACAAACCTTTTTAGTTCTCTTCTATCACACACACACAAGATACCCTAAGAAAAAAGCACTTTAACAAAAAAGCACATTTATTTCAACAGGTGCACCCTGTTGTGCAGCACATCTAAAGTAACCACACAGAATACGATTACAACAGCACAGATGCACATTGCAAGCAACCAGAATAAAATGAACATTTCTCCCATGGTTAAAACGTCATCTAAAAAACCTGACACCGTAAAACCTACTTCTATGCTCTACACTATGAGAGCACGGAGTAGAAATAACTTGCATCTAGATTTTCTTAGGGAGAATAAGCGCACACATACCTGTTTACAACAAAGAACTGTAATTATCAGGAGTCATTTAGGCTAAGTTCCCTGCAAAAGGCAAACACATGTTCAGCATCAGCTCCTCCCGGACTCAAGCTCGAAATCAGCTTTCAGTGGAAAGTGTGATATAGCAGCAACTCTGACAGGCAGGATCATCTCTAGCAGAATCTTGCACAATAATCTCGGGTGAAGGGCCTCTCCTGACAAGTGGTCAAGTAGCAGTCATTTTATACTGCATATTATATGAGATGGAATTCCCAATATCATTTTAGGAATGTTTGATATACCCAATGAGCATCAAAATGCTAGTCTAAGACACATTACTTTAAACATATAAGGTAAAAATATGGCAATTCAGACTACACTGTTTTGGTTATTGTTCTTGGTTGACCTTGGAATTGAGATAACAAGGCATGTGTTCAAGACTGATGTTGTATCAGGTGTCTTGCTGATGCCTCTATCTAAATGGCCTGACACTGTAACAGATCTTGGAAAAATAAGGACAGATGACATCTGCGTCAAAGGCAGACATTTTGATGGTTTTGCAAAAATAATAAAAATGGAGCCTCAGACTACCTAAAATGGAGTTGGACTTATAATATTTACCTCATCCCTGGCTTGTTCGTTGGAATTGTAACGTTATATGGGTGGAAAGATTTCTGGGGATTTGTCTAATTTATATGGAAATCCATGCTCTCAAGACATTGAAATATATACAATTCAATATTCAAATGTGAGTGAATAATATTTAATATCTATATACGTTTATACATATACATATATATACATATATATATATATAAATGTATATATAGTTATATGTATTTATGTTCTATATGTAGTCAAAGTAATGTGGCGAGTGAGGCGAGAAGACTGTGTACAGAGGTGCGCGAGTTATGTGAATTTTAAAGTGGTCCGTAAGTTGAAATGTGAGTTATAAGTATGACATATTAGTGAAAAAAGGGCTGCTTAGATGATAAATTTAAGTTATAACTATAACTGTACAATATATATATATATATTTGAATATGTGTGTGTGTTTTTTGACCTACCTATATCTTTGGCGCCATTTGAAAAATCTTCACAAAATCTTCTTTAAAAAAGTGCCCTGGTGAATCTTGTTGTGCATGGAAAGTTTCAGGGTGATCTGTAAAGTGGGGGCCGAGAAAAAGGCGAGGTCACAACAAGTGCGTTTCCCATGTTAATTCCCATAGGACCTTTAGTCGAACCTGCAGCCTGAAGCACTGGCAGAAAGGAAGATATGGTTTTGCAGATCACGTTTTCAGTTATTTGGTGTAAATCCATTCAGTAGTTGTTGAGAAATTTAAGAAATTACAGTTAGTAATATCTGTGACCCTGTGTCCTTCATGGTTGATCATGAAAAATGACGAGCTTGTGCAGGGAAATGCAGAGCTCTGATTGGCTGCCAACACTTCAACCAGTAAGTGTTGGCAGCCATATTGGGACTCAGCTTCAGCCGAATTCCCCAAAAACATTAAAAAAAGGAAAAGGGGGCAGGGTTAGAATACATTAAAAAGCATTTTTTTTTAATTGCTGCAAATTTGCCACATTTGTGAATTTGTGGCAAAAAAATACAAAAAAACGAAGCCCGCGCTTGTTTTCAAAATGTCCCCAGGGTGGGCCAGGTCTGAGGGCATTTTTTAAAAAAAGGAGAAGGTGCACCGGGCCCACCTCCTAAGGCTCATTGAGCCACGGGGACCACCATCTCCCCTGGGCTTTATTAATAAAAACGGAGGGGGCGCACGGGCCCCGCTCCATGGGTTTTATAAGCCCCGGGCACCACCACCTCCCCAGAGCAATCACACCTTGTTGGAGGGGCCACGCAAACCCCCTGAGCCCCGGGGACCACCACCTCCCCGGGGCTAAATAACACAAACGCCGGGGACCACCATTTCGCTAGGTCCAAATACATTTTGGCAAGAATGGGAGAGGGGCCGTGTGGCCCCCCTCCCGGGCCATTCTCGGACCCGGGGACCACCACCTCCCTGGGGCAGCACAGGCGCCAGATATGAGGGGTGGCCGTGCGGCCCCCTCTTGGAGCCACACATGGCCCGGGCAACCGCCACCCCCCAGGGCCGGCTCCTGCTATGTCCTGGGATGCCTATCTCCAGAAAATTGCTGTTTGCTTATGCTTGGCGGGAGCTTTGACTCTCCCACCAAGCATAAGTAAACACTCCGGTTCCAGTGGGTGGGAGTAGTCAAAGTGCTCCCACCCGCTAGAAGCAGAGTTTTCATATCTTTACTTGTTCACAGACATGCGGGCATGGAAAGAGATGAAACAGATTGTTCCTGCATGGAGGGAGCTGCCTTTCCAGCAGCTTCCTCTGTGCAGCAGCAATGCCGGCTCCCACAGGAGGTGGGGAGCTGGCTGGAACAGCAGGGGCCTTGAGGCTCCTCCAGCAGTCCTGGGAAAGAGCAGAAAAAGGTCAGAAATGAGCAGAAAGAGGCAGAATAAAGATCAGAAACAGGCAAGAGAAAGGTCAGAAATGAGCAGAAAGAGGCAGAATAAAGGTCAGAAATGAGCAGCAAGAGGTAGAATAAAGGTCAAAAACAAGCAGAAAGAGGCAGAATAAAGGTTAGCAATGAGCTGAAAGAGACAAGCTAAAGGTGAGAAACGAGCAGCAAGAGGCAGAATAAAGGTCAGAAGCTAGCAGAAAGAGGCAGAATAAAGGTCAGACACAAACAGAAAGAGGCAAAAAAAGGTCAGCAACCAGCAGAAAGAGGCAAGATAAAGGTGAGAAACGAGCAGAAAGAGGCAGAATGGAGGTCTGAAATGAGCAGAAACAGAGATGATAAAGGTGAGAAACAAGCAGAAAGAGGCAAAATAAAGGTCAGCAATGAGAAGAAAGATGCAAAAAAAGGTGAGAAACGAGCAGAAAGAGGGTGAATAAAGTTCAGTCACTAGCAGATAGAGGCAACATTAAGGTGAGAAATGAACAGAAAGAGGCAAAATAAAGGTCAGAAATGAGCAGAAAGAGGCAAAATAAACGAACTTGCTGAAAATTGTTGAGACCTTGTCGGAGGCCTGCCCCCTTTCTCAACCACTCTGCAAAGGGGCCTCCTGGTCCACTACTGGTTGGTGGTTGAAGTCCCCTTGGCGGCCACAAGTAAGTTCCCCACAGCGGGATTGCTGAGACTACGGGTGAGCACTCCGGTAAACTCCGCTCCACTGGCAGATTGGCAGAGCTTTTGCCGAACTCCGCATTCCAAGTGGAGCACGTAGTGGTTAAACTCCACAAACTCTGCTGGTGAAGCGGAGTTTACTTCCCACCCCTGGTTACTATTTACAGACCCACTCAGAAACTCAAGCCCCCACTCACAGATCTAGTAGAAACTCAAACACCCACTCAGACACTTATGAACCCACTCACAGACCGACTCTGAGACTCACACAACTACTAACAGACCCACACAGACATTCACATACCCACTCACTCACCCACTAGTAGACTCACACACCCACTAACCTCCCTATAGATCCCCCCACACACACCCACTCTCAAAGGTTACAGGTTACAGTTAGGAAATGAAATTTAAAGAAACATCGAAATTCACTTAAAGAAATAAAGGTTACAGGGATGTTATAGTTAGGAAATAGAATTTAGAAAACCATACAAATTCACTGAAAAAACCAAAGGTTACAGAGACGTTATAGTTAAGAAATAGAATTTAAAAAACCTTATAAATTCAATGATAAAGACAAAGGTTACGGGGACGTTATAGTCAGGCTCACATTTCACTTGTACAAAAGCAGAGAAATTTAGCAGTTATATTTACCTGAGCTAACTATAACTTACACCCCTGCAATGCAATGCTTATGACCTCACATATTACATCACTCATGACATGGTCAGTGACATCACTGATGATATCTCAAATGACATCACTGATGACATCATCGACACACCCACTCACACTCCAATGCAGCCTCTCATGCACCCACTCATATGTCCACACAACCACACACAAACCCATTCATGGACCCAAAAAAGACGTGCAGGTTTGTGAATGGTTGTTTGGGAGTAGGTTTATGAAAGGTTCTATGGGGGTGTGAGCTGGTGCATCAGTGATTCTGTGGATGTCATTAGTAATGTCAGCAGTGATGTCATTTGAGATGTCATGAGTGATGTCATCAGTGATGTCACTGACCATGTCATTAGTGATGTAATATGCAAGGTCATAAGCAGTGCATTGCGGGGGCGCAAGTTATAGTTAGCTGAGCTAACTATAACTGCTGAATTTCACTGATTTTGTAGGAGTGAAACCTGAGCCTAATTATAATATCCGTGTAACCTTTGTTTTATTCAGTGAATATCTAAGTTTTTTATTCCGTTTCCTGACTATAATGTCCCTGTAACCTTTGGCTGTTTAAGTGAAAAAAAAAAATATATATATATATATATATACACACACACACATATTCACTGAAAAAATCAAAGGTTACAAGGATGTTATAGTTAGGCTCAGATTTCACTTGTATAAACCCATAGAAATTCAGCTGATATAGTTACCTGAGCTAACTATAACTTACACCCCTGCAATGCACTGCTTATGACCTTAGATATTACATCACTCATGACATGCTCAGTCACATCACTGTTGATATCATCCTGTGACTCTAAGTGCCCGATTCCGATCTCGTCCGGGAAGCATGCGGACCGAATCGTTTACGGAATGCATTCCGTACGACTTGGATCAGGGGAGTCCGACAGAACGAGTACGATGCATCCGGATCCGATTCGGTCGGACTCCCATTGATTTCAATGGGAGCCTGTGTTCCGAACGGAAACATAGGCTCCCATTGAACAAAGGGGTGGCTGGGGAAAAAGGTGCACCCTGTGGCAGGCACCCCATGGTGCCTGCCACACTGTGCATGGTTGGGAAGAGGGGACCCATGGGTACCCCCTCTGGCCCCATTCAGAGGGCCTCGGGTGAAGGGGGACTTGCTACAGTCCACGAAGACTGATTCCAGCAGCGTTTTGTTCCGGGCAAACCGTATCAGAAAGTCTGTCCGAATCGGTCATCATACTCGCTCGTTTGGAAACCAAGTCCATAGACCTGTCTGAAAGCCTTTCGGAACCGATTCGGTCAGCCCTAACATTTTCCAGGCATTGTACGTGGTCGTTTGGAACTGGGAACGAGTGAGTCGGAAACAAGGGCTCCAGATCGGATTCGGCAAACCCGAATCTGATTCGGAGCCCTTCTGATTGACATCGGAATCGACCCCTAAGTGTTTTGTAAACATTTCTGAGACTTAAATATACGAAGCTACAGCAAAAGTTAAATTACAATTCTTTCTGTACTAGTAATTAGTCAAACTATTTCTAACTTATTTCATCTGAGTGGCTGTCTGACTATCTGTATCAGTGTGTGGTTGGATGTCTGAGTGGCTCTATGGGTATGTAAGTGGGTGTGTGAGTGGCTGTATAGACATGCCAATGGGTATTTGAGTAGCTGTATGGGTGAGTGAGTGGCTGTATTAGAGAGTGAGTGGGTGTGTGAGTGGCTATATGGGTGAGTTAGTGGCTGTGTGAGTGGCTGCATAGGTGTGTGAGTGGGTGTATCAGTGGCTGTATGGGTGACTGAGTGGCTGTGTGTGACTGTCTCGTGAGTGAGTGGATGTGTAAGTGGCTGTACGGGTGAGTGAGTGGCTTTTTGAGTAGGTGTTTGGTTAACTTAGTGGGCATGTGAGTGTATGTGTGAGTGTCTGTATGGGTGAGTGAGTAGTTGTCTGAGTGCTTATGGGGATGAGTGAATGTGTATGTAAGTGATTCTATGATTGATTAAGTGGGTGTGTGAGTAGCTGTAGGGGTGATTGTATGGCTATGTAAGTTGCATGGGTGAGTAATTGGTTGTATGAGTAGCTATATGAGTGAGTGAGTGATTGTGTGAGTGGCTGTATGGATGTGTGAGTGGGTATGTGAATGCTTCCATGGATGAGTAAGTGGGTATGGGACAAGTTGTGTGGATATGTGCATAGGTATGTAAATGATTCTGTGGGTGTGTGAGTAAGTGTATGAAAGACTTTATGGGTGTGTGAGTGGGTGTGTGAGTGGTTCTGTGGATGATATCATAAGTGATGTCATTTGAGATTTCAGCAGTGATGGCATCAGTGATGTCACTGACCATGTCATGAGTGGTGTAATATGTTAGGTCATAAGCAGTGCATTGTGGGGACATAAGTTATAGGTAGCTCAGGCAACTATAACTGCTGAATTCTATGGTTTTATATGAGTGAAATCTGAGCCTAACTATAACGTCCCTGTAACCTTTGTTTTTTTCAGAGAATTTCTAAGGTTTTTGTTAATTCTATTTCCTAACTAGTGGAGAAATGGGGCGGGCCTCCCATGAGCTCACAGCAATCCTGCAGTGTGGGACTTATCAGAGGTAACAGGAGGGGTTCTTAGCCCCAAAGACCCTCAGCATCCAAGATGACTTCATCCCCTAACAAGTAGTTCACCAGGAGGTGAGTTTGCAGAGTGGTGGAGGAATAGGGCGGGCCTTGTATGAGCTCTCAGCAATCCCACTGTGTGGGACTTTCTGGAGGTAACAGTAGGGGTTCTTGGCCCCCAAGGACCCTTAGCATCGAAGGGGACTTCATCCCCCAACCAGTAGTGCCCCAGGAGGCACTTTTGCTGAGTGGTGGAGACAGGGGACAGGGCCTCCTATGAGCTCTGAGCAATCCCACTGTTTGGGACTAGCTGGAGGTAACAGGAGGGGTTCTTGGCCCCCAAGGACCCTCAGCATCTAAGGGGACTTCATCCCCCAACCAGTAGTATTCCAGGGGGCGTGTTTGCAGAGTGGTAGAGAAAGGGGGCTAAACATGCAGCTCCTGTCTGAAAGCAATTCTCCTGTTTCCCTGCTTGCTTGACAGCGGGCAGGGAAACAGACAAATGCTACACTTCCAGCAAGCGAGAGCATTTTCACTGCTCTCGCTTATTGGAAGTAGAGTGTTTGCTGTGGCTTGGGGGAGTGGTAAAGCTCCCGCCAAGCCACAGCAAACAGCTATGTCCTGGGGTGGGCACCCCGGGACATAGCAGGAGCAGGCCCTGGGTGCTGGTGGTCCCCAGGGCCATTATTAGCTCCAGGAGGGGGGCCCCTCTCCTTTGAAGTGGACGGGCTTACCCCCGCGAGGTGGTGATCGCCAAAGACCCGGGGGGTCTGCGCGCCCCCCTATTAACTTTAATTTAGCCCTGATGAGGTGGTGGTCCTCAAGGCTGGGGAGTCCGCACTGCCCCAATTTAGTTTTCAATGTGGCCCCAGGGATGTGGTGGTCCCTGGGGCCCATGGGGGTCTGAGAGGCACCCCTTTAAGAAAACATAAGCCCCAGGGATGTGGTGGCCCCCGGGGCCTTTGTAAGTCCCAGGAGGCAGGGCCCATGCATCTCCCTCCTTTAAGCCTACTTGCCCCTGGGACCTGGCCCACCTTGGGGCCTATTAATAAAGAAGCGTTGGAGCCCACGCTTCTTTTTTTACAAACAATTCGGTGGAAGTCGTGACTCCAGCATGTCTCCTGGCAAATTATTTTTTTTAACAAGTGTTTTTTTGCCCTCGCGGGGTTCCTCTGGGTCCCCCCCTAAGAGGCCTAGAGGGTCATGGTATTCTTACCCTGCCCCTTTCTCTTTTTGTTTAACACTGTTTGTGCGACTCTGCTCAAGCCGAGTCCCAAAATGGCTGCCAACACTTCCTCGTTTGAAGTGTTGGCAGCCAGTCAGATTAGAGCACGGGGAGTCCCTATATATACAATTTTTAATTTTTCTTAATATTTCCAAAACTATTGAATGCATTTACGCCAATTTACAAAAAAATTGCTTTCAGGACCAACAGCTACCTTTCTGACAAATTTGGTGTAATTCCATTTAGCAGTGGCGGCGTACCAGCAGCTCTTTTGGTTTGGGTATATATATATATACCCAAACCATATATATATGTATGTGCTTTCATAAAAGTACGATTGCATAAAATAGCAGGAATAGATGCAATAAGCCATGCATGAATTAGTTTCCGTGAGCCATGCATCTTTCAAACAATAAAATGTATAAAGCATTAGGATGTATAAAAAAACATCATTACATTACATTATTATGAAAGCAGTAGGTCAGATAAGAGGGATGCGTGTTGGCAATTAATCAGGTGAGACATGATACTGAATAGGCCAATTAAAAATAATACGACTTAAAAAACATTTCTTCATCTTCACGACACAGCCTCTGTGGTCAAATTGTGAGTTGGTTTCAATCATCACCAGAGGACATGTCGACGTCAGCAGGTGTACATGCAGCATACATGTGGTTGTTATGGAAACCAGTTAATGCGTGCTTGCTGTCATAAGCTCACACATGAGAAGGGCAACAATTCAGTTGGAACTGTAAAGCTGTCAACAATGGTGAGAGTACTGCATTTGGTGGCTCGAACATTAACAGTGAGTTAAGACAGTCACTGAGCAACTCATCAAAGAAAATCACTGGTGTGGTTGATCCATCATAGTTTGCATTTTGCATTAGGGACAAACACATTGCTCGGCATTGTCTCTGGTGTGATTGCAATGGTTGCAGCAACATTTCAACACCGCGAAAAGGCACTGGAGGTTGCTCTAGATGTAAATCCAAGATGATTTCAGCTGATCAGTTTATACACCAGAATATAGGTTTCACTTGTACATTGTCTATTTCATGAAAGGTTAGCATCCAATTCTTGCTAACTTCGGAAAGCCAAGCATGTTCCAGATAAAGTTTTAGGGTCTCTCTGCATCTTTGTGCAGTTGGACAGGTGTACTCCATGTTATTGATTTCCTTGTCGGCCAGGAGAAAGATGACTATACCACAGTTGATGTGCAGTAGAATGGTCAGAAATCCTCAAAAGAGATTGGAGAACAAAAAGTGAAAAAATTATGGAATCAGTCCAAGCACTGTTTAAATCCAGTCACAGACCAGATCAACTATTCTCAAAAAGATGCACAATACCAGTTGCTGTTGATTAATTTAATTTTGTAAGCACAATATCAGCAAAGTGAATCATGTATTTTGTCTGTAACAACCTTCAAATCTTCAAAGCACTTCTGGTTGTCTGTAGCTTGTATATTTCAGCTGCAGAAGTCAAAAGGACTTCTGTTTTAAACAAAACAGAGACTAGTTTGCTAACTCCATCAAAACACATTCCCTTCACATCAATACTAGGCCAAAGGACGTTTTTGGTTACATGTTGAGGAGGTGAGTACAAGGTCTTCCACAGTGCTGTATTGTTTTTGAAACTGCTAGTTTCAAGTTGCAGCAAGTAACATTAGTTAGCACGAGATAGGAACCATTGTACAGTAGTTCATGGTATGTGGGGATGGATGTAATAGGAGTTGCTTATAAAACACTACTTAATCCTGGTATCAAAGCACTACAAATGCCATGCAAGGAAATGGTATCACAAAGAAGGGAGTGTCCTAACAGGTTTCTACAGCTGGATTAGTAATGAAGACAGGGTCATCTTCATTCAAGCATATGTAGGAAAAAGGAAACTTCCACGAATGGAACAACTGTGAATTGTGCATTGTTCCATACCAGCATAATGATTTATATTTCTGACAGTCATGAAAGTGAAAAGTTTGATTGGCAGAGATCTAAAGCCATGTATTATCTAGGTGATAGGCGGATGGCAGCTGACTGACAATAGTACTTCTTCCACTTGTTTAAGACTCTTTTTTTAGTAATTATTTGAAGTTGCCAGGGCATGAAACCTATTTGTAAAGCCCAATTTACTTATATAATAGCTCTTAACTGAGCCTGGCCATGTTGTAATACACCTAAATCTCCTTTAAGGAGGTCTACAACTGAGGACAGGATGTGATTTAATGAGTACACTCTCTTAGAGAGCGTTTTCATACCATTGTCAATAACCATAAAAACTGTTTGTAGATTTTCTTGATCTATTTGTCTAACTCTCTCTGCAGCTTATTTTTCAGAGCATTTGTTCCATTCATTATAAATGGCAAATATGTCTGCTGGTGTAAATCATTTATTTCTATGGAGATTTGGTTACACAAGGAAGTCAGAAATTCATGCTTTCTTTGATTGAGGATAAGTGTTCTTTCACATCCAGAAGACTGGAATGTGCTACCCAGCTTTGGCACAGTTTGCCAACAATGTATGCAGTAACTACCACAGGTGTTTGTGTGCTGTATTGTTGATTGGGTGAATTAGCTTTAGAGTCAAGAAACTGACGCAAGCAGGTATTAGTAACATAGGGCCATAATGGTAAATTTTCAACTAAGAACTGGGTAGAATTAAATGTTACATTCTGGATCTTTTCATTTATAGCTGAATCGGAAGTGCTAATTTGTGATTGCCAATTATTAAACATAGTCAAACTACCTTTCAGTATAGAAGGTTTATTAAATCTTTCTTAGTACCAAATCTCAGACAGGTAGTCTGTTGAATGGTTTTGTTCAAGAAAATCCGTTCTTTAGAGATAATGCATGCCCTAAATAAGGCCTCTTTACCTTGAATCTGCCAGAATGTTGTTCTCCAAATACATTTCTCCTCAATAGTTTCTTTCAAATACTCATATGGTTGGATAGCTAGAGTCTGACTCAACTCATTTGAATAAATCAGTTTGTTGGTGGTAATCAGATTCTGTTGAAGTTGGACTGGATTTTGTGAAAACTAAATAGCTGAGGAATGTGACCTGTCATCACTCTGAAAGTAAGGAAACTTCTTCAAGGAATGCGGGTGACTATTAGGAGATGGAGTTTCACAATGCTCTCATTGTGTATAATTGTATATTTCCCTAGGATAGATAATTCTGTATATGTAATAATGTGGATAGTGATGACACCATTACATTTCTTTGTAATTGGCCAAATCAAAATAAGGATCTTCATTATTCAAAGTAGCACACACCTGTAAATTAGGCATCATTCATTTTACAGTCTCTGTATCCATCTGTCACAAAACCAATGGTAATCACAGGATAAGCTGTGGTGTTGCCTCCATCCTAGTTGAAGAGGATCACTGTTGTTCTAAAATCACCTTCTGGAAGAAAGAATTTCATTTTATTCAGGAGAGCATAATGGTACAAAGCTGTCTTGATTTTCTTTCAATAACAGGTCCATGTCAATGAGCTACAGGCAAAGAAACAATGGGGCATATTATCAAGGGCTTTATCGCCGCTTTAGCGGCACTTTTTGCCGCTAAAGCGGCGATATTTTTATCGCACTATCAGCAAGCTGTCGCTAACAGGCGTTAGCGACAGCTTACAGGCGATAGCGGCCGGTTTTCCCATCGCCTTGCATGCCAGCGATAATTATCGCTAATGACATGCAAGGTAGGCGTTTCCAACCAAAAGCGACTGAAAACAGTCGCTAACACTACTTCCCCCTATTAGCAAGGCAGGCGAAGCGATAAAATAAATCGCGCTAAGCACGTTTATTGCTAGAAATTAACACCTGCTAATGGACATGACTTACCTGTTTGCAGTATAGGAGGTGGATTGTAAGGCTAAATCCACCATAGCGTTAATGCGAGAATATCGCTGGATTTCCAGCGATATTCTCGCATTTCGCCGCTATCGCTGGAAATTTTATCGCAATGGAGATAAACCTTGCTAATAGGGTGTTATCTCAGCGATAATTTCCAGCGATAGACGGCGTTAAAAAAATACGCGCTAAGCGCGGTTAGCGATAAATATCGCAACTCCTTGCTAATATGCCCCAATGTCTTTAGTAGGGTAGCAATTTGACATCAAATCATGAATTAGCTCAGGGTATGTTTTGAGTCACTTGAAGTCATTGTTTGAGGAGATTTTGAGGTTGACTTTAATATTATTGTTATATTTATCTATCTTCCCGTCTGTGAGTATGGCTAAGAAGGATTTTATGTAGAGGTTGAAGATGATGTAGGAGAAGATGGCAGCTCAGGGTACTCTCCAGGAGATAGGGAGTTTCTGGGTTCTTGCAGTTCTATCTATATAAGTTGGTAGTGGTTGGCGAGGTAGCAGGTGAAGCTTGGAGAACTACTTAAGAGAAGCTTATGCATTGTTCCGGGATGTGGATCAATCCTTGACTTTGTGCAATGATGAGCACGTTGTTGACTTCTTGAAGGGTGGTTGCTTCGGTCAAATAGAGTGGCAAAAGATGGAGTACTAGTTCTGTGGAAGCTTGTTCTTGCCTCCTGCAGCCTGATCAAATTTGTCACTGATTTTTCCATGGAGATTTGATGGGCAATAAGACAGCTGTTGGAGAGATCACCCAGGTGAAGCATTGATTTTTTTCAGAAGAGGGAAGCTTTTCCTGCCTTGAGAGTGTCCAGAATTGTTCCTTGTCTGTGGAATAAATTGATGTTATACAGAAGAGGTGTTAGGGCATTTCTCCAATTATATGTAATTATATATGAAAGTAAAATGTACCTATAATTAATGGCGGAAAAGGACAAGCTGATATGTAGAGATTTTCACATTAAAATCTATTCGTTTGGTCAAGAAGTGTGCTTTTTTATGATAAGAAGATGCTTCTTTGGGGGGTATTTTTAACTCATTTATTCAGAATAAAAATGCTCTATTTAATACCAAAACGTAATTATTTTGAGAAAATGCAAGTTGTTGTTTGTTAACAATATTATTCCATTGCTAAAGTAAACTTTTATATGATATTTGAATTATAATTCATCCTGATTTTGGGGTGGGGGTGGTATTGCTTATCTTTGTTCCTTGGTGCAAGATGGCACACACTGCTATGAATTTTATTTAATGATTTCTATGGAAGTATTTTGTATCTCCATTGTTAATGTTTTTCTGAAATTACTACTAATGTTAAAGTTCTAAAATGTTGCAGAATTGTTTGCCCAGCATGATTGATATTATTTTATGTTTTCTATCAGCTTGTAATTGTGTTTCCTTTGCTGAAGCTGTCAAAATTAAAAATAGTCAAAACAGCCATTCCTCTCTTTAACACATGACCACACTGAGGAGAAAGTGATCTAAGTGTTCATATGCCAAACAAAACACAGAGTAATCCATGCAACTGTGACTCTTGAACAGAGTTTAGAATTGAGTTCATGAGTAGCACTGTAAACGATCTCCAAGATCAGTTGATCATGAAGTGCTGTCAATTGTTACATTATATAAATATCACATTACTGACTTTAAACACACCAAATAGTGTTTTTTCAAAAATGATTATTTTTGTGACAAATATATGATGGCTGCTTTTTCAGTGTGAAACTTGCAGTTAGGGTAAACCATCACAAACATCTTATCTCAAATTGTTATGTCTATGCCTATAACATTTGCTGTCTGTTAAATATCCTCTCTAGAAGTAACAACTTTGAGATCTAAAATATAACAAATATTGGTTACACTACACCAGAGATTGATTGATTATTGCCAATTTGTATGCATCATTGACTTGTAATCCATGATGAGGTGAGGACAATATTTTCCCGTAGATCCAGGTTTTTTTGGTCATATTCTTGCTGCTTGCAGTGAATCCCTAGATACATGTACTGTCTCCGGTTTTAGTTAGGTCATATGCTTATCATCGCTGGGTGGGCGTCATAGACCCATCTATTGGTGATGTGATGATGTCTGTGGTTTTACTAAGGTTATGCTTCTATTTGTCTGCATAATCCCTTCTACAAGTGATGTCTATGCTTTTGCTTGGAAGAAAACTAAACAAATCCCTACCTACAACTTCATGTGGATCATGTGTTGTGTTATATAGTACTGCGGAAAGCTACAATATTAACACTTGAACAATGATTATTCTAACGCCAGTTGTGATGGATTTAACATAGTCAGATGAAACATTCAAAACAGGAACAACATATAAAATAATTCAGTTTTTATTCATAATTATGAAAAGGTTTTTTTTACACAGTGAATTTTACACCACTAAAAAGTAATGTTAAAATGACAATTTCATAATATTGAGCACAAAATGACAAGTAAAAATATTAAACACAAAATATTGGTAAAAGCTAAGAAAACTACAAAGCAGTCGACGCAGCGTTTCGGTGGGACATGGATCAACCACCTTCTTCAGGACAGAGTTTTCTAAAAACAATGTTAAATAATACAACAATATATTAGCCTCAAAACACATAGTAGCAATGCTCAAATTATCTTATGCATTCCCTGTTTAACATATCATAACCATTGTAACCCAAGCTATGCCTGCTTTTACACATCTGCAGCGCGCTAAATCACCAACAACAACAGCACATGATCCGTCCATATACTAAAAACCTACCTATTGTAGTACAAAGGATAGAGTCATCAACCATTAATCAATTGGACGAATAAACTTCCTTCTGTGATAATAGAAGCGGAAAATAACCTAAAGGCAACAATGGAAAATATGAATAGGTTTTATTTAGTCCTAGTCTTTACTTAGGCATCTTGCTGCAAGGATTATTACTAAAAATCATGATGATCTCCTCCTTATTCATAAATACAAACGCCGTACCTTTTGTTATGGTACTATTCCATCACAATTGCGTTCGTAGGAGCCACCGATGTCATAAGGGATAAGAATTGAGGGTCCTTAGAATATATAGAAAGAAAGGATATGTGGAAAGAAAAAATATGTGGAAAGAAAAAAGGGGGGGGCTCAGTTTTGTGTTGCCACTAACCCTGGGCGTAGTTCGCGAAGTAGCGCTTCGCGAAGCTACGCAAAGTGAAGTTCGCACTACGCGAGCTTCGCGTAGCACTACGCGAACTGCGTAGTGCGTGTTCGCAATGATTACACAGTGCCGGATGCTTGTCCGCACTGTGCAATCATTGAAAACGGCATCTTGCACAGTGCGAGCTGTCTTTTACTGCCGCTCGAGTAGATTTTTACTCGAGCGGCAGCTTTCTCAACGCGGACTGGTAGTTTCTCATCGCGAGCGGTCGCGAGCATACGCGACCACTCGCAATGAGAAACCTGACCTCCCGCGTTGAGAATCTCGCCGGGAGGTTTATTTTCCACGCTCGCGATCGGCAACTTGTGTTGCTGATCGCGAACGAGAAAAAGTCTCGCCGGGATGTCATTTTGCTTGCTCGCGGTCGCCAACTTGACGTTGAGGACCGCGAGCAAGCAAACATGACCGCTGCACTACGCTACGCTACGCGTGTTTGCACTGTGCTACGTGCAATTCGCGTTGTGCGAAGTAGCGCAAACTTCGCAAACTACGCGAGCGTAGCGTAGTTTTCCGCCCAGGCCTAGTTGCCACATAATATTTAATTGCAAGTGTGGTAAAAGGCCAAAGGATAAAAATGTACCTTTAAAAACCAGTTTCGTCTCATAAACATTACAGGTGAGCCGTGATTATGCCCGTAATCTGTATGGTAGTGTCTTTCATGTGACGGCAAACAAACTGAAAAGGGAAATATGAAATAGTTGTTTTTTAATGTACCACGAGGTAATGGGGATTAATATTGAAGCTTATGTTTTAAATCGTTCATTACCTGGTTAAGTTGCCGTCTTTCAATTGCAACGAAGTAAGTAAAATCTGTAAAAAACATAACAGGAAAGAACATTTGATCATATCCCAATTTGGCGATGCACTGCGCGCAATGTAATTCGTTTTATCTATTTATTTATATACTTAACTCAGTTCGGCCGTATGCCGGAGTTTACTACCCCCCCACCCTGCCCCTCCTCCGCCCCACCTCACCGCCCCGCAGCACTCCCTCGAGGAGCCGCCACTGCCCTATTTTGTTTGCTCCGTGAAGAGATTTCTGGTGGAGCCTCCAGTCCCAGACTGGATCCCGGGAAGAGAACACTAAGCAAGGCGACAGTTGCTTCTATCAATGGCTCATTTCAAAGCTGGTAACTTCTGCTATTTTAAAAGTCATACCAAAAAACATGGAAGCAGCAGTGACTATCATTCCCAGGACACTCTTGGCATCTGTCAGGAGGGGTGTGGCAGGCATGACTTCAAATCACCTAACAATGCTATAAAGCACCCTCTGCTTGGGGCGTGGGTGGTCCGCACCGGGCAGACACCAGGCCAAGGGCGGACTCGCCCGCACCCATCAAACCCAGGCAAAGGCAGGGCAGGGTCACCTCCCTTGTTCCTAAGTAATTTAATCCTAAGGTAAAAACCTAAGGGGGCTTATTTACAAGCCTCATGCACCGCCGGTGCGTCACTTTTAATATAGGAAAAAGGTATGGTTTGGATTTTTTTAGATGAACTAGCTACAGACTTTATGACTTTCCTTCACTACGTACTTTCTTTCTAATGTGAATTAACTTTGATTGGGTAATTGTCTGCACAGTTGCGACGGGGAAGCATCGCACTGAGGGATTATATTACTAAAGTTTTAGCTGCAGCTAGTACTCATTTTTAGACTTTAGTTGACTGTTGTTTATGTGTCCTAATCATGTCTTAGGGGCCGATTATGATGCGGGCGGACTTTGTCCGCCCGCCATCGCCCCGGTAAATGGGACCGCCCGCTATGTGTGCGGCGGTCCCGCACATGTGATTAGGATGCCACCGCCATGGTGGCATCCCCCATTTCCAGCATTGTGGCGGGCGGTGCTCACAACACCGCCCGCCACAGTGCTGGAAAAGCATGTTGTGCATCTGCATGCACAACGTGACAGGCACCGCGCGGTGCCTGCCACCTTGTGCATGCAGATGCAGGGGGGTACCATAGGTACCCCCATGTGTAGCCCCCACCCCCCCAACACCCTGGGGGCCGCAACGGGCCCCCAACAGCAAAGACCGCGAGCCTTTCCATGGCGCCGCCGCCGCCATGGAAAGGCTCATCACCGCCGGCATCATAATGTGGATGGCGGTGTCCGCCACCATATTAATCCCTTTTCCGCCCGGTCGACTGATCGGCCGGGCGAAAAACATGCGGACGGTCTTTCCGTCCGCCGAGGTCCCCTCCGCCATGGTAATATGGCGGGGGGAATTTGGTGGCGGACGGACGAAAATGGCAGGCGGATCGCCACCGCCATGCGGGCGGTGGCGATCCGCCCGACATCGTAATCGACCCCTAAGTTTGTGAGTGTTTTTATCTCTGCAGATTTTATATATGTTTTTAGTTCTAGGATCCTGTGGCCAAGGCAATTTGAAATAAGGTACTTCTTTGTATTTAGCAATGGGTAAAAGAAAAGCTGCAGGCAGTCCAGAGGACCCCCAACAAAAAAGTGAAACAAGCACACAGCTGGCAAGTACACCATTCGCAATATTGAATCTTTGATTGAAAAAGTTGAATCACTGTTGAATGATGAGGTTCCTGCAAGGGGTACCTCGTGCGAGGTAAATAAGGTAGCAAACATTTTTTAATGCAAAAGACACGCCCCAAAAAAGGCACCTCACCTTGAAAGTTGACCCAATCGGGAATGCCAACTCTGACCTGATTACAATTCTACTGCATACTCGTTCTTGTCCGCACAGTGTGCCATTAGGACTGGCATTGTTTATTCTAATCGCTATGAGATCTTGCAATATCAGCAAGCAAACAACACAGTCCCTCCAATCCCTTATTTAGCTGTGGATGTAGCTCAGCTAACTATCACCAAGTGTGAATGCCCTTTATAGGTGCCTACTAACCTATGAAAATTAATTGACAGCCTGATTTAAATCGAGTAGTTAACAATTTTGTTAGCCTCTTGCGCACCCATCCTAGAGCATCGCTACTAGTCTTACCAGATAAACCTGTCACAACAAAGGGTGCGGTGGTGATTACACCTGTCACCCCCAGCTACCTAGCTGGGGAAATCATGACTGGAGGACAGGTGGGCCGTGTTTCCCCAGGTAGTCAAGTCAAGCACTGCAATGGGTGCTGGTAAGTGTAACATCATGGTGGGGAATATGCGGGATACACCTGGTTTAACCCCAGCAATGATGAGTGCCCAAAGGTTACATTACACTGGCTTGGGTTTTGACAAATCATGGGCAACACATGCAGGGGGATAAAGGGGAGGGACTCATATAAAATCAAATCACTAGTGAAAAAATTACACTCTAGTCCTTGCTAGTCCATATGCCTCCATAACCTGAATACTCTCTATACATATACACATATTCTGAAATTGTATCGTAATGCACATGAAACGCAGACTCATTTAAAAACAAAGTTATACATTGGATTCAAAGAGTTTGTGATTGCTGCTCCGTCATTCATTCGTTCATCAGTTATGTGAATTGTGTCTCTATACTGATAGTGGGACTACATCTCAATAACATTCACAGATGTTAGTCTGGTGCAGGGTTGGATTGCCTTAGAACTGAGGCGCCTTTTAGAGGTTCTTTGAGCTCTTAAATCTAAATTGAGACCAACGTACACCACTCAGACTTTGAGCAGACCTAAGGGGTTATACAAAAACTTGCATTCATTATGATAGAGCACCAAAAAACATAGAAAGCTCCATATTAAAATCTGTTGATTGATAGCATGAGCCCCCACTGTTAACACCTGTAGCACAGAAATAGACGGTTTAGTAAAGCTAGGTCCCTGGTAACGTTGATTAACTTCCGAGACTGTGTGAGTAATAGGTTTAAATACAAAAATTGCATGGGTAGATTTATTTTTAAATTCATTGACCAAGGACAACCAGAAGCTCCAAGAGCCAGCCTAATTTTACTGTCAAAGTCAAAATACTACTGTAAGGATAATATGACTAGCCCTAATTCCACGGAAATCTGCTTTCTGGAAACTTTACAAAATATGGGCTGGAGATAAAGGGGCCGATTCCGATCTCGGTCGGAGGCGCACCCAATACCATTCGGTCGGGAAAAAAGCCATGCGAATGCCTGTTTCCCGACCGATCCGTACAGCACACCGAACGAGTAAGTACGATGCGCACAACAGCACAGAATCCGGCCGAGCCGTACTCACCCAATCCAGGTCCTGTACTCCGACCGAGGCGAATCCGGAAATGCAGAATCGAGTCGCACGGAAGGGAAAATGCAGCTCCGTCCGGCCGACCAAGTACGATGCGCTTCCCGTACGCGCCGAACCCGTCGCTACGCACGGCACGTCAAAGCATCCGGGAGAGGCGCACATAAGCTCCGATTCGCGCCACAACACAATACACGGCTACGAGACGAACACGGCAGCAACGAGGACGACGCGAAGCGACGAGGACGACGCGAAGCAACGAGAAGGACGAACGACACAAACCAACCATGAATCCCTTCGTCCCGATCATACCAATATTCTACATTTACTACCGGAACAGGCACGGACGCGTATGGCGCAGAAGGTAAGTCAGACACCAACCACAAAACACATACAACACGTACACGACACATCACACACACACAGAGGGATGCAGAATATACTTACACCAGCAACAGCAGCACCATAGGGGCGGGATGCCCATCACCAATGCCACATATGCACACAGGGGCCTGAATGCGCACCACCACCCCTACCCAGGGGGTGCTGGATGCCTACCACTACTACAACCCTCACCCAGGGGTGCTGGATGCCTACCACTACTACCACCCTCACCCAGGGGGCTGGATGCCTACCACTACTACCACCCTCAACCAGGGGGGGCTGGATGCCTACCACTACTACCACCCTCACCCAGGGGGGGCTGGATGCCTACCACTACTACCACCCTTAGCCAGGGGGGGCTGGATGCCTACTACCACCCTCACCCAGGGGGGGCTGGATGCCTACCACTACTACCACCCTCAACCAGGGGGGGTTGGATGCCTACCACCACTACCACCCTCACCCAGGGGGGCTGGATGCCTACCACTACTACCACCCTCAACCAGGGGGGCTGGATGCCTACCACTACTACCACCCTCACCCAGGGGGGCTGGATGCCTACCACTACTACCACCCTCAACCAGGGGGCTGGATGCCTACCACTACTACCACCCTCACCCAGGGGGGCTGGATGCCTACCACTACTACCACCCTTAGCCAGGGGGGCTGGATGCCTCTACTACCACCCTCACCCAGGGGGCTGGATGCCTACCACTACTACCACCCTCACCCAGGGGGCTGGATGCCTACCACTACTACCACCCTCAGCCAGGGGGCTGGATGCCTACCACTACTACCACCCTCACCCAGGGGGGCTGGATGCCTACCACTACTACCACCCTTAGCCAGGGGGGCTGGATGCCTACCACAACTACCCTTAGCCAAGGGGTGCCAGATGCCCACCACCACTACCACCCTCACCCAGGGGGGCTGGATGCCTACCACACACCCTTAGCCAGGGGGGCTGGATGCCTACCACTACTACCACCCTCACCCAGGGGGGCTGGATGCCTACCACTACTACCACCCTCACCCAGGGGGGCTGGATGCCTACCACTACTACCACCCTTAGCCAGGGGGGCTGGATGCCTACCACCACCACCCTTAGCCAGGGGGGCTGGATGCCTACCACTAATACCACCCTCACCCAGAGGGGGCTGGATGCCTACCACTACTACCCCCTCACCCAGGGGGGCCTGGATGCCTACCACTACTACCACCCTTAGCCATGGGGGTGCCAGATGCCCACCACTACTACCACCCTCACCCAGGGGGGGCTGGATGCCTACCACTACTACCACCCTTAGCCAGGGGGGGCTGGATGCCTACCACAACTACCACCCTTAGCCATGGGGGTGCCAGATGCCCACCACCACTAACACCCTCACCCAGGGGGGCTGGATGCCTACCACCACCCTTAGCCAGGGGGCTGGATGCCTACCACTACTACCACCCTCAACCAGGGGGTGCTGGATGCCTACCACTACTACCACCCTTAGCCAGGGGGGCTGGATGCCTACCACTACTACCACCCTTAGCCAGGGGGGCTGGATGCCTACCACTACTACCACCCTCAACCAGGGGGGCTGGATGCCTACCACCACTACCACCCTCACCCAGGGGTGGCTGGATGCCTACCACCACTACCACCCCCACTCATAGGATGGACAATGCATGACACAACCAGCACACCACAACCTAGGGAATGCAAGAAAAAGACATCCCCCCAACACCATGACAAGCGTGTGTAGACTGTGTCAAATGCCTACAACACCCAACATGACTTTGAACATACAATGTGACCCCCTAGCACATGTGCCACACATATATGTGTGTGGCCCCCACAATGCAAGCAGGCCATGACCATTGTGGCAATGGGGTCCAAACCCCCATCATCACTGTGACCAAAAGGTAAGTGTGGGGTCCATAGCTGAAGCACCTTTTGAACATTGTGGCAATGGGGTCTAAACCCCCATCATCACAGTGACCAAAAGGTAAGTGTTGACAAAGAAAGAGCTGCAACTGCCAAACTGCATGGATGATTCCTGGTCACAGAACAAAAAACACATCAGTGGCAAAGTAGTGTATGTGTCCCATTGCAACATAAATTGGGGGAGCCAAAAACTGCAGTGCAAATAAGACATACCTTTGGCCATGTGCAGACAAACAACACCCATGGGGGCTGACACTGTCAGCATTCATCAATGACACAATGACAGAAGTGACCATCAGAATGCAGACCCACATATTTGCTCCAATGGGCACACAAATGCAGATACCCTGTGGAGACTGCAGATGTGAGGTGAACAGATACCATACCATGGCAGCAATGGGACACACAAACCATGATCATTGTGCTGGCCGATGACCTAGGTGTCCCAGGGACAGCAGGGGAAACCCACCAAACTACATACAGCCAATGGCACACCCAAGATATGCCAATGCAGTGGTGCAGATGCACAAACACAAACAGGCAGACTCACACTGCACATCATACACAACAGGTGAGGGGGGGGTGCCAGTGTCCCCAGGCAACCACACAACACATGAGGAGACCTGAATACCAATCATACAGATGTGCATACAGTGCCACACAAAGGTAACTTATAGATCCAAATCCCCTATGTGGGCAAGCAGGCATTGTCAGATGAGAGGGAGCACAAATCACACATGTCACACAGGCACGTATGAACAGCAACTGACACAGCAAGACACAGACACACCACAGCACCACCCCCAGGGCCCCCACAATGTGGTGACCCTGGGCTGCATTACAATCCCACTGTGATGACAAAGCTAAATGTGGTTCACACTGTGAACCACAGTCATGTGTCCTGAGCAACAAACTACCATCACACCTACACAAGCACAAATCAATCAGCATGGCCAGTAAGCCAAGGCCAACATGGAGGCAGGGGCCTAGCCGGGCAACAACTCTTATCTGCACACACTCAACACCACACCCCTCGACCTCCAACAATGTGCAGCAGTGAAGCACACATGCACTGGTGACATTGCACATGCACCCATGACTATTCCAGGGTGGTGGGTGGGAACCAAGGTGCAGAAACACATCACACATGGCCACTCAACAAGACTCCTGAATGTCTGACACACTGCACACTATGCTGTACATGGACATGACGGCAATACCACACCAACCAATGGGATCCCAGCCACAGTCACACACCAATGAAGAAGCCAAGGTCACCCAGAAAGAACACACATAGACAACAACCAACATTGCAGCCCGGACCCTGAGGAGTGCCAGCAGTCACACACACAACGTGTCACAATCACTGAAAGATAACACAAACTGGAAATCCCATGACAGGGGCAAACAACAAGTGCCAAGGGGAAACCTGACTGTGACCCATCTGCGTCTGCACACAAACTCAGCCCTGACAGCAAACACACCTATGGGTGACACCCTGATGACCAGTAATGTGCCATGCACCCACATCACAGAGAACCCAGGGAGAAGACTTTGGGGGAACATAGGTCAACTCAGCAAGCATCACAAACAGGTACAACACTAGGGAACACAGCATGCACAGCTAAACGGAAGTGAACACACAGACATGCACATACAACACACACCTTGGGCGCAGGCAATGTCACAGGAGTACACACTGCCATGAGGGGACTCCACTCCTGTGTGAGGAAAGCTGTGCCATATGTTGCCTCAGTAGGGCCCCATCATGTCAGCTGAGCACTTGGTCACACAATCAACAATTAGCACCAAATGAGGGCTCCCGTCACATCAGCCTGGTCATGGAAGTGCCAACGGAATCATCAGCACAGATCCAACACACTTGTATAGCAATGTTGCACTGACTACACAGATGAGTCCTTCCCCATTGATGCCCAAACCTGCATGTCCAGTGGAGATGGCCACACGGTCAGGGAAGTAGACGAATTGAACAATGGCAGGCACAACAGATGTGCAGGGGTGGAAGCCACAGATGTGAAATTGCTAATCTAAGTAGGAAATCCCATTGCCAAATACTGAACACATGACACCCTCAGATGCTGCTATGGATGACATGGATACACCACAGGATAGGACACATTCCCCCTGGACCACATGGGTTCCTGCACAGTAACACTTCATTATCATGAGACCAAATATCACCATCACTGCAGCAAGGGCATGGTTAGCATCATCAACAACATGTACATCAGAAGCATAAGCACTAGAGAACAGAAAGTTACTTTATTCAGCATATGTGTGGAATGAAAACAAAGTCCAGAAAAAACACAAAGGCCAATGGCCAGTCCACTGTCAAAGTCAAAACTGGGTGACAGTGGCAGATGTCACCCTACGCATGCCTGCACAACACCAGGGACAATCCACTAGGAGGGGCAACCGGGGGGGCAGGCCAGGCACCGCAGGGACAGGATCAGGGCTCACCAGGAGGAAACAGGGAAGGGGTGGTGGGTGCTGGAGAGCCACTGACAACTGCAGTGGAGGTGTCTGACATGGTGTGTGCCGGCACAACTGGGGGCATGACTCAGATGGTGTGGGTGCCGGCACGACTGCAGTGGACCCTGCAGATGGAGTGGACAGGTCCGCCACTGCAGTGCCCAAGTCAGACAGGGTGGTAGTGGACTCCACTGCAGTGCCTACCACCAGGGGAGGAGAATGGGGAACAGGCAAGGTGGGCTGGACAGAGGGGAGGACACCCTCACCACATCAGTGGCACAGACAAGCGCAGCAGGGGTGTGGTGCCGGGAGAGCAAGTGGCAGGGGGAGAAGGCCGGATCCTCTTGGGGATTGTATATCTGTGGGTGGGGGAACCTGGGGCAGGGTGAGGTGGGGGCACCTGTGGAGTGGGGGCCTGAGGGATGGAGGAAGGAGACCTGGTGCCTGAGCTGCAGGGCGGCGGCGGGGTCTTGCTCTTACGACTCCGGGGGGACTTGCGGGTGGGGGCCTCAGTCTGTCTGCGCCTGGGGGAGGGTGTCCGGGGGCGAGGGGCACTCTGCTCCGTGTGGGTGGGCTTCCTCTTCCCCCTGGATGCTGGAGCAGCTGGATCGGAGGGGAAGAGGCCGAGGTCACTGAGGAAGAGGCGCTGGGTCTTTGGGGTTGCAGGTGAGGCAAGGGAGGGTGTTTTGGAGGGAGAGGCAACTGAGGACTGCGCAGTGCTCGTGGATGCGTGTGTGTGTTCCAGGGCCCCATCCCCTGTGAGTCTGGTTTCAGTCCCCTGACTGTGCGTGCGTGTGCGTTTTGTTTGTGGTGTGTGTGTCTGTGTGCTGGATGTGTGTGTGCTGGTGTGTGCCTGTGCCGGTGTGTGTGTGCTTGGGACGGGTAAGGTGCTGGGGAGTGTGGATGGAGCAGAGGCAGGAGGGGTGAGGGACTGTCTGAGGAGGGACACTGCTGCCGTCAGGGAGGAGTCCATGGACCTATTGCCCCTCTGTAGGTCAGACATGCCCGATGAGATGCCCTCCATGAACGACACCAGCTGAGTCAACAGAGCGGTGTGCGCATGGAGGACACTCAGCATGGCTGTCTGCCCTACATGGAGCTGGCGAAGGAGGTACACAGACTCCTCACTCAGGGCAGCAGGGGACACAGGGGCAGGGGTGCGGTGCCTGGCCCAAAGGAGACACGCTCCCGAACATGGGAGCCTCCACGGACCTGGGGAATGGGAGCCGATGGGAGGGCGGTGGTGGTGCTGGTGGTGGCAGGGACAGCAACACTAGCTGGGGTGTGGTGGCTGCTGACACCCGCCTCCATAAGGGAGTCATCCTCCGAGTTGCTCTGGTCCTCAGCTGAGGTGGATGGTGCTGAGGACTCCTCGGTGTGGCTCCCCTCGCCCTCCGTGCCACTGGGTCCCTCCGACCACTCCTCGGCTGCTGACCCAGTCTGGCTCTCCGGCTCCTCCATGGTCCGTGGAGCTGTCCCCTTCCGTGGCCGTGGATGTATCTGCAAACAATGGGGAAACAGACAGACATCAGTCACCTGCACCAAACGCACACACCACTGTGAGCACAGCACATTACAGAGCAAGCCCTGGCATCATTAGTTGTACATTGCTAAAAGTGCCCGAACTGAACAGGAGAAGCCAATTGTCAGTCTGATGCCAACCATGGCACTCACATCCCACATGGCCTTGCACCCATCTGTCTGGTGTCTGTTGGATTGCAACACCCCAGTGTGGACACATGCACCAACTACACAGTAGTTGGACAGTGCAAAGGACACGGTGTAGCATGTGGACATGCACACATCACAACTCTTGCCACTGAGTCAGTACAGGTTTCCGGATGAAAGGGATGCCCAGAGTCAAATAGGAAATGCATGTGATGCATACCTGCGACAGACACCATGATGCACCCATGTCCTGATAGCCATCGCCACAATGGTGTGCATGTAGCACATGTCACTCCCCTGCAGGATCACCAATAAGTAGACACATGCCATGGCGGAGGCATGACTGCTAAGTCATACATCACTGTCTCAGTGATGTATGACTTGGCAGCCAGACAACAACACTCTGCACTGTGTCACAATAGTAGGTCATGGGGAATGCAAGTCCTGGAGCTGCACAAGTGCACATGTACATCCCCCACACAACACATCATCTTAACCCTCATCTGTCCAGGTCATACGGATTGGGCATATGGGAGACCTGTGACACTACCCTCTGAACCTGAGCCCCTCACAATCTGCTGTGAATGGGGAACAGCTGCCTGAACTTCACATTCGCATACCCCAGTCTGCACGGGCAGCTGATCAAACACCTATGTGACACACAAGTATCGTCTCCTATGGTCACATCTCCAGTGGCATGCTGAGCCCCTACCAAGAAACACCCCAGCAGTCCTGGCAACTAATCCACAGCACACTGACACAGTGGCAGACACCTGAGGGGTCAAATCACTGCGCACAATGTGTCAGCTGATACACGGGAGTGGGAGTACAGAGTGCATTGCATGGCCTGGAGTAGGCATGACTGTCCTGCCCCACATGAATGAGGGATGAGCCCTGGACAGTGGATAGCTGGCTATGTATGTGTGACACACGTAATCTGCACACTCCTGGGGCCCAAACATTGTTCCCACCCGCTGCATGGGCGTGTGCCACATACCCCAGGCACATGTGGTGGCTCAGCTCAGCAAGTGGACCGCATATCAAAGCAACACGCAGATTGCATGTCCGAACACAGGCGTTGTGTGAACAATGGACCCACCCATGATGCCCACAACAGAGTTAGGGAAACAGATGCTGTCCCCCACCTTTAGTGAAGCAAACTGCAAGGACACAGTCCCAAGTGACACAATTCCCTGAATGTAAGGGCCACACCTGGGTATCAGATGAGGAGTGGGCAGTGCACAATAGAGGGACATGGCTCCTGGACAACATGACTGCTGCACTGTGGCAGTTGAACCAGGCCAGAGGAGGGCACAAAGCATGTAATACAGAGTTCACAGTGCAGTCTTTGACTCACCCCCTCCTTGCTGCTGTCTGGCCTTCAGCTGCCCATCCAGGTCTGGAAACACCACCGCCAGGATCTGGAGCATGTGGGGGGTCAGGGTCCGTGTTCCGCCCCTCCTGCGAGGAGGCGACAGCTTCAGCTGGACCCGTGCAATCCTCCGGGTCCAGCCCCGAAGGTCCTGCCACCTCTTCTGGCAGTTGTCGGATCCGGCGCTTGTAGACCCCCACGGACCGGACAGCCCGGACGATGTCCTTCCAGATCTCCTGCTTCCGATGGGCATTAACCTGTCAGGATGACAAAGTGAAAAGGCCATTACTACACATGCAACATATCCGTGCATGACACAGTTGTATATACATGTCTCAATCACAGGGGCACATGATGTACACAGGCAGTGCAAAGCTGCCCATGGACAGTTTGCCAGACGTCACTACATGGTATCATTGCATGGGAAGTAAAACCTTGTTCAAATGCACTGTCACTGAACCATACCTGTCCAGTGCATGTCACTACACACTATGGGGGGTGACAACTACTCAGTGAGCCTGCTAGCCAGTGGCGTGCAGACTTTCAGCCTTGCTAGTCAGACAAAATGCACATTCAGAAAGGCAGTGCACAGAACACTCACCTGCTCCCCTGGTGTCCCATACAGCTTGCTGTACTGTGGAAGTAGGCTGTCCAGCAGGGCCTGGTTCTCCTCAAGGCTGAAGGCTGGGGCTCTCTCCACAGTACGTGCCATTGCAGGGTCCAGAGGGGCAGAGACAGCAGCAGTGCAGTGGCAGATGTCGTCCTGGAGCATGTAGTGCAGGCAAGTGAGCTCTCAGGGGAACAGCCAGCAATATATATGTGCTGGAGAGGCAGATACTGTCCCTTGTGTCCAAAGTGATAGGTCCAAGTCGTTTGCATCTTCTGAATCTGGCCAATCCATGGAATAGCAGCACCAATACACGCCCACAGCATCCTTCAAATCTTCAACTTCATGACATACATGATTTTGCAACATTGTTGTGGGTGACCAACTGAATTTCCAGCAACCGACTCGTTCGAAATTCGAAAACGCGTCCGTTGCCAGGCAAGGCCATTGTCAATGGGTGCGCACCGATCGGTCCATTGCTGTACAACGCGTACAGGGGTACAACGCGTACCCGCACACATTGAATGCAATGGGCCGGCCGGGGGCACCGATCGGTCCATTGCTGATCAACGCGTACAGGGGTACAACGCGTACCCGCACACATTGAATGCAATGGGCCGGCCGGGGGCACCGATCGGTCCATTGCAGTACAACGCGTACAGGGGTACAACGCGTACCCGCACACATTGAATGCAATGGGCCGGCCGGGGGCACCGATCGGTCCATTGCTGTTCAACGAGTACAGGGGTACAACGCGTACCCGCACACATTGAATACAATGGGCCGGCCGGGGGCACCGATCGGTCCATTGCTGATACAACGCGTACAGGGGTACAACGCGTACCCGCACACATTGAATGCAATGGGCCGGCCGGGGGCACCGATCGGTCCATTGCAGTACAACGCGTACAGGGGTACAACGCATACCCGCACACATTGAATGCAATGGGCCGGCCAGGGGCACCGATCGGTCCATTGCTGTTCAACGCGTACAGGGGTACAACGCGTACCCGCACACATTGAATGCAATGGGCCGGCCGGGGGCACCGATCGGTCCATTGCAGTACAACGCGTACAGGGGTACAACGCGTACCCGCACACATTGAATGCAATGGGCCGGCCGGGGGCACCGATCGGTCCATTGCTGTTCAACGCGTACAGGGGTACAACGCGTGCCCGCACACATTGAATGCAATGGGCCGGCCGGGGGCACCGATCGGTCCATTGCTGTTCAACGCATCCCTGTACAAGTGACTGGCATATGTCACCATGCCTGTCTCAGATGGACATATGCCAGCCACAGATAGCTCCCAGGGAGTGAGGGGCACACCTACAACACGACAGCCTGTCCAAACTGTATCATAAGGCATGTAAGGCTGCATTTCCTATTGTGTGTATGTTGGTGTACATGTTGTCCTGTGGGTGTCACCTGGGGGCAGCCACCCCCAGGCTGTGCACGTGTTCATGGGGACAGGATCCTGGGTGTTACGTGTACATGACCACTGTGATGTGCAACTGTTCATATCTGTACATGTGCCATGGTCACATTTCACGGTGGTGTATGTGTATGTCATGTCACATACCCCGTGAGTCCCATGTGGGACGGTATGTTTGAGCCAGGTTGTCCCAGTGGCACAATAGTGATGGTCCTCCACAGTCTGTGTGCATGTAGTGTTTACAATGTCTCTGATTTCATGTGCACAATGGGAGACAGTCTCCACATCCACGTTGTGTGTGCATGGACTTTGATGTTGTGCGTGTGTGTGTCACAGACATCCATGTCTGTCCTGCCGTGGCAAGTGGGACCACTACCTGTGGGGGTCATGGTTGTTTTGCTGTGGTGTATACATGATACTCCATGTAATGCCAGTGTCCATGTGGCAATACAGGGTCCCTGGGAATGTACCTGTCGTTGAGCTGTGATGCCTGGGGCACATCTGTCCTCACATGTCACTGTGGGGGTGATTGTGACACGGCAGCAGGAGATGGGAACTGTGACACGGCCTCATGATATCCAATGGGCCAACCTGGGACTAATTGATGCCACTTGTTGGACCGTGATGACAGATGTTGGCCATGTATGTACCATACATGTCCTTACGGAACTGCACACTTCAAGTAGTTGTGCCTCATAATGATGTATGTTGGGATATTGAGTGTGTTCAATGCCGCATATGTGGGCTGACTGACAATCTTGCTTACTTCTCCTCTGCACTGCAGGGCTCCTGCTGTCCATCAACCATTCCCAGACCTGGCAACGATGGTGGAACGGGACAGCATCCGACGGTGCCGCTTCACCAGGCAGCTGATTGAGGATTTGGCAGTGCAGTTGGCCCCACATTTGCAGCCTGGCCGGCCGTATCCTACAGCGCTGACCCCCAAGGTGAAGGTGATGGCAGCCCTACACTTCTTTGCCACCGGTACCTTCCAACATACTGTGGCGACTGCTGGTGGGATGTCACAGACCATGTTGAGCCGTGTGCTCCGCGATGTTTTGGCGGCAATGTTGCTATTCCTGAACCGGTACATCTATTTCCCTAGACTGCGACGACTCACTGACGTGAAGAGTGACTTTTATGCCCTGGGGAGGATGCCGCATGTCATTGGCTCCATTGATGGGACACATGTGGCTTTGGTACCACCACAGGCCCAGGAGCAGGCCTACAGGAACCGCAAGCACTACCACTCGGTCAATGCACTGGTGGTGTGTCTTGCAGATATGACCATCACACACGTGTGTGCCCGTTTCCCTGGTTCAGCACACGATGCCTTTGTGATGAGGAGTAGTCGCATCCCCAGGATGATGGCACAGATGCAGAACCAGCGTGCCTGGCTTGTCGGTGTGTACTGACTTTGTGCCATTGTGTGTGATCTGATCTGTAGTATTCCGCCCACTTTTCCAAGTCAGCTAATGTGCACTTGTGTGTCCGTAGGTGACTCGGGATACCCCAACATGCCGTGGTTGCTGACACCCCTCAGGAACCCTGTGACACCAGCCCAGATGCGCTACAATGAGGCACATGGTCGGACCAGGAGAGTGATTGAGCGGACATTTGGTCTCCTGAAGAGCCGCTTCCGCTGCCTGGACAAGACCGGAGGGTCCCTCCCATATGCCCCTGCGAAAGTGTGCAAGATTATCATCGTCTGCTGCATGCTCCACAACCTGGCAGTGCGGAAGGAGTTGCCTCTCATCCAGGATGACAATGACCAACATCCGCCACCTGTGGAGGATCCTGGCCTGGACCACGATGCCAGTGACGATGATGATGATGAGGGTGATGTCCGCACACAGCTCATCACCAACTTCTTTAGCTGAATGTGAGTATCCTGAGGTGTCATGTCAATGATGTGAGTTGGCATGATATGTGTAGGTGGTGCTCTGGTGCTGTTGGAGTGTGTCCATGGGCTACTTGACTGGATGTGTGTTGCGATGTGTGCTTACAGGTGGGCTGTACTCCCCAACAGTGTTGACATGCTAACTTGGTTCTGGGTGGGTATCTTGTAACATGTATTGTGCATGAGTTTTGCTGTTCTGTCCTGTTCTCCATTGCTTTTGACTGTGTGTCATTTCTGTCCTTCACAGGGTACTTTCAGATTCGTTTGGTCAACTGTGTCCACCGACGACGTGATTGCACTTCCAGGGTGGTAGCTGTTGTGTCCCTACAGGTGATGTGCGCCACACCCATGGACTTCCTTCTGTCTACAGTTGTTGACTGTGTGCCCGCTGCCAGGTGGGATTACCTTGCATCTGTAGTGGTTACGACATGTTGCAACTGTGTAATAAACCTGTGCTTCACTTTGTGATGTGCGTTGTCTGTGGTCACACATTTGACTGCCATTTGCTTACTGCACCTGTGGGCTACTTGACTACAACTGGGAATGGGTGTGGTGTCTGTGCATTGCACCGTCTTCCCTGGCAACATCAGTGTAGGCAATGAGTCAGATGGCCTAGGTGTGTATGTGTTGTGTAGCCCTGGTGGTGTGTCTCCCTCATATGTGTCACGTTGCCTTTACTCACATGCCTGTGTTGTACTTGCTGTTGCAGTTCGCATACACAGTGTAATTTTGCAGTTCATCATCCCCATAACAGCACCCACGTTGGAATCACAACAGAGGCAAGTATGGTGTATTAGTGTGTTTATTGTGATACATTTGTGTGAATAGTGCATAGGATGGGTAGTGCTGTACATAAATCTTGCAATCAGAAGTTCCTAGGTGAATTGAAAGTCCTGGTAGACAAAATCCCCAGTATCGGGGCCACAGTTGTCTGAGACATTGGTCCAACTTGTACTCCCCATGCAATGTGTGGGAGTAGTGTTGCCGTCAACAGGGTGAACAGTCTGTGCACAAAGGTGAACATCCAGAACAGGTTCAGGCTTCCTGGGAGTTGCGCTTGGCCATCGGCCTCTCACTTGCCCCTCTTCGGACGACCCCTCTTCTTGGGGGGGGGCCCTCAAGTACAGGCTGCTGCGGTGCAGGGGACTCTCCGCCAGAGTCATCCTCCCTCCCTGTGGCAGTTGCAGTTTGGGCAGCACCAGATGTTGTTGGCACACAGGGAGGTGTGGACTGGTTGCTGTTCATCTGGCGGAGGCATTGTAAAATGTCCCTGTGCACCGCCGTCATCTCATGCAGTGCATCCCACTTGGACTCCACGCGGGACATGTGTGAGTCCACGCGGGACATGTGTGACTCCACGTGGGACATGTGAGAGTCCAAGCGGGCATGATGGGCAGCCTGCTGCTGTTTCATGTCTCTGAGGAGCCCCACTACCTGGCTGAGGTCTCCGGTGCTGGACTGGTACGCATCAGCTATGTGTACCAGTTGTGGGTCATCATGCACACCAGCAACCTCTGCAAGCAGTGACCTCTGTCTCCCACCCCTCCCACCACCCCTGCTGACATGTGCAGTGCGTGCAGTGGCACGCACAGATGACCCTGGTCCACCTTGGGGGTTGGTGGTGGTGGTGGTGTCCATGGCCCCAGGTTGGTCCAGGGTCCCTGTGCTGGTGTTGCTCCTTGTTCTGTCCATGTCGGCAGGGATGGTATTTGTGGTGACAGTCGTTGGAGGGGTGGGTGCAGGGGTGCAGCTGGTGGTCCTGCTGGTGCTGCAGCTGGTGGTCCTGCTGGTGCTGCATGTAGACTTGCACCGGATGTGCCAGGTTGGTCTTCTTCATCCGAGGAGGGCAGAGGCTGTACGACACCAGTGAGCTCCGCATCCTCTTGAGCCTGGGACTGGGACTCCTCAGCGTCTGCTGCTGTGTCCCCATCATCACCTGTTTTTGGGAGACACACACAATGTATGTTATGTTTCTGCAGGCATCAATGGTTGACACACCTGACAGTTGTGACTGTGCCTCTGGGTGCGGGCCTGTACATTGCATTGTCCTAAGTCGTCACAGTCAGGGGTTGATTTTGGTGTGGCACATTGTCCTGCATTATTTGGGCATTTCTATGTATTTGTTGGGGTGTGCACATGGTCTGCATTGGTTGTATTTGGTTGACAGCCGGCCCTCCTTCCCACCCACCCAGCCAGTCAGTTATCCCACCATGGACTGTGCTTGCATTGCAGGGAGTGGAAGTTGTCTCTCAGGATGTCAGTCAGTGGTGTCCTGCTGTTTGTTGGTGCACAGTTCCCAGCAGGGCCTTGTGCTCCCCACAGCAGTAGCCAGTGTCAGCCATCTTGTGAGTCCTTCTCCACTCCCTGTGATGTGAGCATGGTTCAGGGTGGTGTTGATGGGCCAGTTGTGAGGGTGACCAATATCTGTGACTGCCACTCCCATCATGCTATTGCCTCCACCCCACTTGCCAGCATTCCCATACTTACTTGCTTTTGTGGGAGTTCAGTATGTGTGGGCTGTGCAGAGCAATGGCAAGATGGCTGACAGTGGTGTCCTGCTGTTGGTTGGATGTGCAGTTCCCAGCATGCCCTTGTGCTTCCCACAGCAGTAGCCAGTGTCAGCCATTCTTGTGAGATCCTTCTCCACTCCCTGTGATGTGAGGCATTGGTTCAGGGTGGGTGTCTGATGGGCCAGTTGTGAGGGTTGTGACCAGATATCTGTGACTTGGCCACTGCCGCATCAGTGCTATTGCCTCCACCCCACTTGCCAGCATTCCCATACTTACTTGCTTTTGTGGGGAGTTCAGTGTGTGTGGGTGTGAGGGCAATGGCAAGATGGCTGACAGTGGTGTCCTGCTGTTGGTTGGTGTGCAGTTCCCAGCATGCCCTTGTGCTCCCCACAGCAGTAGCCAGTGTCAGCCATCTTGTGAGTCCTTCTCCACTCCCTGTGATGTGAGCATGGTTCAGGGTGGTGTTGATGGGCCAGTTGTGAGGGTGACCAATATCTGTGACTGCCACTCCCATCATGCTATTGCCTCCACCCCACTTGCCAGCATTCCCATACTTACTTGCTTTTGTGGGGAGTTCAGTGTGTGTGGGTGTGAGGGCAATGGCAAGATGGCTGACAGTGGTGTCCTGCTGTTGGTTGGTGTGCAGTTCCCAGCATGCCCTTGTGCTCCCCACAGCAGTAGCCAGTGTCAGCCATCTTGTGAGTCCTTCTCCACTCCCTGTGATGTGAGCATGGTTCAGGGTGGTGTTGATGGGCCAGTTGTGAGGGTGACCAATATCTGTGACTGCCACTCCCATCATGCTATTGCCTCCACCCCACTTGCCAGCATTCCCATACTTACTTGCTTTTGTGGGGAGTTCAGTATGTGTGGGTGTGAGAGCAATGGCAAGATGGCTGACAGTGGTGTCCTGCTGTTGGTTGGTGTGCAGTTCCCAGCATGCCCTTGTGCTCCCCACGACACAGCAACAGTGTCAGACATCTTTGATGGGCCTTCTCCACTCTCTGTGGGATGTGCATGCGTGAGTGTGAGCTTGCTGGGCCATGTGGTGGGGGATGTCAGTAGCTGTGACTATGACTCCCATCATGCTATTGCCTCCACCCCCCTTCCCAGCATGCCCATGCTTCCTTCCTTTTGACTCTGCTTCCCTGTGGGGTGGGCTGGCTGTGCTGACAGGATGGCTGGGAGTGTTGTCCTGGCAGTTGTTTGGTTAAAAGTCCCAAGAGTGTCCCTGTGCTTCACACAACATAACCCAGGGTGGTGGTTCTTTGTGGGATCTTGAGTTAGGATGGGAGGCATTGCATTCTACCAGGTGGGTTCTGTGGAGTTTGTGTTGAGGGGGTGTGTGAGGGGAGGTGCTTGTGACTATGGTCAGTGCTGCAAGTCCTCCTTCCCACCCAGCCAGCCAGATATCCCACCATGGAACGTGCTTGCATTGCAGGGAGTGGAAGTTGTCTCTCAGGATGTCAGTCAGTGGTGTCCTGCTGTTTGTTGGTGCACAGTTCCCAGCAGGGCCTTGTGCTCCCCGCAGCAGTAGCCAGTGTCAGCCATCTTGTGAGTCCTTCTCCACTCCCTGTGATGTGAGCATGGTTCAGGGTGGTGTTGATGGGACAGTTGTGGGGGTGACCAATATCTGTGACTGCCACTCCCATCATGCTATTGCCTTCACCCCACTTGCCAGCATTCCCATACTTACTTGCTTTTGTGGGGAGTTCAGTGTGTGTGGGTGTGAGGGCAATGGCAAGATGGCTGACAGTGGTGTCCTGCTGTTGGTTGGTGTGCAGTTCCCAGCATGCCCTTGTGCTCCCCACAGCAGTAGCCAGTGTCAGCCATCTTGTGAGTCCTTCTCCACTCCCTGTGATGTGAGCATGGTTCAGGGTGGTGTTGATGGGCCAGTTGTGAGGGTGACCAATATCTGTGACTGCCACTCCCATCATGCTATTGCCTCCACCCCACTTGCCAGCATTCCCATACTTACTTGCTTTTGTGGGGAGTTCAGTATGTGTGGGTGTGAAAGCAATGGCAAGATGGCTGACAGTGGTGTCCTGCTGTTGGTTGGTGTGCAGTTCCCAGCATGCCCTTGTGCTCCCCACGACACAGCAACAGTGTCAGACATCTTTGATGGGCCTTTCCACTCTCTGTGGGATGTGCATGCGTGAGTGTGAGCTTGCTGGGCCATGTGGTGGGGGATGTAGAGCTGTGACTACGACTCCCATCATGCTATTGCCTCCACCCCCTTCCCAGCATGCCCATGCTTCCTTCCTTTTGACTCTGCTTCCCTGTGGGGTGGGCTGGCTGTGCTGACAGGATGGCTGGGAGTGTTGTCCTGGCAGTTGTTTGGCTAAAAGTCCCAAGAGTGTCCCTGTGCTTCACACAACATAACCCAGGGTGGTGGTTCTTTGTGGGATCTTGAGTTAGGATGGGAGGCATTGCATTCTACCAGGTGGGTTCTGTGGAGTTTGTGTTGAGGGGGTGTGTGAGGGGAGGTGCTTGTGACTATGGTCAGTGCTGCAAGTCCTCCTTCCCACCCAGCCAGCCAGATATCCCACCATGGAACGTGCTTGCATTGCAGGGAGTGGAAGTTGTCTCTCAGGATGTCAGTCAGTGGTGTCCTGCTGTTTGTTGGTGCACAGTTCCCAGCAGGGCCTTGTGCTCCCCGCAGCAGTAGCCAGTGTCAGCCATCTTGTGAGTCCTTCTCCACTCCCTGTGATGTGAGCATGGTTCAGGGTGGTGTTGATGGGACAGTTGTGGGGGTGACCAATATCTGTGACTGCCACTCCCATCATGCTATTGCCTCCACCTCACTTGCCAGCATTCCCATACTTACTTGCTTTTGTGGGGAGTTCAGTGTGTGTGGGTGTGAGGGCAATGGCAAGATGGCTGACAGTGGTGTCCTGCTGTTGGTTGGTGTGCAGTTCCCAGCATGCCCTTGTGCTCCCCACAGCAGTAGCCAGTGTCAGCCATCTTGTGAGTCCTTCTCCACTCCCTGTGATGTGAGCATGGTTCAGGGTGGTGTTGATGGGCCAGTTGTGAGGGTGACCAATATCTGTGACTGCCACTCCCATCATGCTATTGCCTCCACCCCACTTGCCAGCATTCCCATACTTACTTGCTTTTGTGGGGAGTTCAGTGTGTGTGGGTGTGAGGGCAATGGCAAGATGGCTGACAGTGGTGTCCTGCTGTTGGTTGGTGTGCAGTTCCCAGCATGCCCTTGTGCTCCCCACAGCAGTAGCCAGTGTCAGCCATCTTGTGAGTCCTTCTCCACTCCCTGTGATGTGAGCATGGTTCAGGGTGGTGTTGATGGGCCAGTTGTGAGGGTGACCAATATCTGTGACTGCCACTCCCATCATGCTATTGCCTCCACCCCACTTGCCAGCATTCCCATACTTACTTGCTTTTGTGGGGAGTTCAGTATGTGTGGGTGTGAGAGCAATGGCAAGATGGCTGACAGTGGTGTCCTGCTGTTGGTTGGTGTGCAGTTCCCAGCATGCCCTTGTGCTCCCCACGACACAGCAACAGTGTCAGACATCTTTGATGGGCCTTTCCACTCTCTGTGGGATGTGCATGCGTGAGTGTGAGCTTGCTGGGCCATGTGGTGGGGGATGTAGAGCTGTGACTATGACTCCCATCATGCTATTGCCTCCACCCCCTTCCCAGCATGCCCATGCTTCCTTCCTTTGACTCTGCTTCCCTGTGGGGTGGGCTGGCTGTGCTGACAGGATGGCTGGGAGTGTTGTCCTGGCAGTTGTTTGGCTAAAAGTCCCAAGAGTGTCCCTGTGCTTCACACAACATAACCCAGGGTGGTGGTTCTTTGTGGGATCTTGAGTTAGGATGGGAGGCATTGCATTCTACCAGGTGGGTTCTGTGGAGTTTGTGTTGAGGGGGTGTGTGAGGGGAGGTGCTTGTGACTATGGTCAGTGCTGCAAGTCCTCCTTCCCACCCAGCCAGCCAGATATCCCACCATGGAACGTGCTTGCATTGCAGGGAGTGGAAGTTGTCTCTCAGGATGTCAGTCAGTGGTGTCCTGCTGTTTGTTGGTGCACAGTTCCCAGCAGGGCATTGTGCTCCCCACAGCAGTTGCCAGTGTCAGCCATCTTGTGAGTCCTTCTCCACTCCCTGTGATGTGCGCATGGTTCATGGTGGTGTTGATGGGACAGTTGTGGGGGGGCAATATGTGTGACTGCGACTCCCATGATGCTATTGGCTACACTGACTTGGCCAGCATACACAGAATTCCTTCCTTTCAGTGGTCTTCACTGTGTGTTGGTGTTGTTGTGGTGGCTACATGTCTGGATGTGTTTGTTAGTTCTATTTGTGCCACTGCCTAGCTGTAGTTGTAGTTGTGTTTGTACATGTGATGGCACGGTTGGATGTAACTTTTTTGATGGCATGTGTTGTGTTTATCTGACTGACATACACATTTTGGGATGATTCTGTTCTGGTTGCTGTGTAATTGCTATGAGTGCATGGTTTGACTCTCCCCTTGACAGTGATGTGTGTGTGTTTTGTGGCAGAATATTGTGTACATTTGTTGGGTACTCACCAGGCTCTGGGATGTTCTCTAGTCCATATACGCTCACTGGCGGAAGGATGGCCCGCACCTTCTCCTCCCAGGGCCTGAGGTATACTGGCTTGGCAGGAGGGCCACTGCCGGTGTATTGGCTCAGGAGGTAGTCTTTCTTGAGCAGCTCCCGGACCCTCCTGCGCACGTCATACCACCTGTTCTGGATGTCGGTCTTTGTGCGCAGACATGGTGATTGTGCGTTCACCCTGTTGATGATCCTCTCCCACATCTTGGTTTTCTGGGAGATGGGGGTCTGTTGGACCAGTGCGCCAAACAGCTGTGGCTCTACCCTGAGGATCTCGTCTACCAGGACTTCCAATTCACAATCTAGGAACTTGTGATTCTTCTTGGGGGCATAGTGATGGGTGGTGATGGTGAGTGATGTGTGTGTTGGTGTGCAGGTGAGGGTGTGTGAGTGTGTGTTTTGCTGGGTGTATGTGAGGTAGGTATTTGTTGGTGTGCTGATGGTGTGTGGCTTGTGTGAGGGATGAGCTGTGGGTGTGTGGTTGCTGTCTCTTGGGTGCTGGCAGTGGAATGGCATTTGCAAAGGATCATGGTTGTGATTTGTGTCCTTTATATGGGTGGAGTTGTGGGTGTGTCTTTGTTCTCTGTCCCCCCCCCCCAGTATTTATTGGCTTTGTAATTGCTTGTTTGGCCTTTTTTTGTGTGATTTTTCCTTTGTACTGTCTGTGCATGTTGGAAACGTTGTTGTGACCTAGTCGGACCCTGCATTTGTCTCGTACGGTGTTCTCCGTTTCGTTCACGCTGTGTTTGTGCAGTTTTCTATGCTGCGTACGCGTCGGTCGCGGTGTTTTGTGTTGCTTCGGCTCGGTTTTGTATGCGTGTCGGTCGTGCGGCTTGTCCTCCGTCCGACTCGGTCGTGGGTTTTCGCGCCTTGCATCGTACTTTGCGGTTTGGAGTTCGCGTGTACGTTTCGGTCGGATTTGTTCCGGGTGCGTGTCGGTCGGTTCGATTCGCGTGTTTTTCCGGCCGGATTGCTGTTTTCCATGCGGCTCGGTCGTTCGGCTTGGGTTCTGTACGTGTCGCTCGGATTTTGCACGCTTTGCATCGTACTTGGCGTGTCGGGCGCCACAGGTACGTGTCGGTCGGTATAATTTCCGGCTCCGAGTCGGTCGGTGCTTTTTCCGGCCCGAATCGGAATCGACCCCTTAGTTTGGGAGGGCAACCTACAGGGTTTGGAGTGGAGTCCTTCCCTGTATACACTCTCAAGCTGTACACATAGCCAGTAGGGCTCTCACACAGCATGTACAACGTGATGACATACCGAGTTCTTTTGCTCACAATGTACTGCCCAAACAGCAGCCGCCCTTTGTACAGGATCAAAGACTGATTGATGGCTACATTCTTTCCAGGAGTATAAATCTTTGGAAATCTGGCAGAAAAATGTTCCACAACAAGCTGCATTTTGAGCAACCTATCATGATCTGGATGGTCTCAGGGCAATGCAGAAGAATTGGTATTGAAATGCAGCATACACTGCAATAGAAAAAACATGATCTTTGCTAATATGCAGTGCAAAGATGGAGGGTTTACCCAAAACATGTGAGTTGACTGGTAGGACTGCAAGCTTAATATGTGCACTAACAACATTTTGAATGTTAGGCCTAAAAATATCTTCCACTCCTCAAGTGAAGTGGGTGTCCACTGGTGTGCCCTGGAATGAGGCCCTAGAGTGCCTCTATGCTCCCTCAGAAATTATCCAGCATGCAAATTTGTTTTCTGCACAATTTGCTCAAGGAAGTCAAAATCCGAAAAGAGATGAACACAGTCAATTAGCAAAAACTTGGTCATATCAACTTTACATCCAGCGTCACCAGCGAAAAGAACAATTTAGAGCTGAACTAAATTGGGGGATGCTAAGACAGCACTTCATCTATACTTGCCGCCACACATGCCTGCTCTCTGGGTTGGTCTAACCTGCTAAGGTCGATCCGCTGCACAGACTGTGCTTGCGAAGGGACTGCACAACTGCCATCATCATGTCCCTCAGAATCACTGGAAGATGAGTCATTGGATGGAACTCCACCGACTGAAAAATCACTTCCAGATTCTGCTCCATTTTCCTCTCCCTGCTGTCTCAGTATCTGCTGTTTCAGTCTCTGATCCTGCCTCAGAGCTGTCTTCCATAACCCAAGTTAGGTCCTGGGAAGCAGTCATCCACCGAGACGCCATCTCTGCTGACTGGCTAAAACCATCCTTTTAAAACACTATCAATCAATCAATCACAGAATTTGTAGAGCGCACTACTTACCCGCGAGGGTCTCAAGGCGCTGGGGAGAAAAAAAAGGGGGGGGTGCTGCTACTGGTCGAACAGCCAGGTCTTGAGTAGCCTCCTGAAGGTCAGCAGGTCTTGGGTCTGTCGTAGGCTTAGTGGAAGGGTGTTCCAGGTCTTGGTGGCGAGGTGTGAGAAGGATCTGCCGCCGGTGGTTGTTCTTCGAATGCGAGGGACGGTGGCGAGGGAGAGGTCGGCGGAGCGGAGCTGGCGGTTGGGGACGTAGAAGAAGAGTCAGTCTGTTGAGGTAGGCTGGGCCAGTCTTGTGGAGTGCCTTGTGTGCGTGGATGAGGAGTTTGAAGGAGATTCTCCTGTCGACGGGGAGCCAGTGCAGGTTCCTCAGGTGGGGGTGATGTGGCTGTGGCGTGGTACGTCGAGGATCAGGCGTGCGAGGCGTTTTGTATGCGTTGCAGTCGCTTGATGAGCTTGGCCGGGGCTCCCGCGTAGAGGGCGTTCCCATAGTCAAGTCTGCTACTGACGAGGGCCTGGGTGACTGTTCTTCTTGTATCTGTCGGGATCCACCTGTAGATCTTGCGAAGCATGCGGAGGGTGTTGAAGCAGGAGGAGGAGACTGCGTTGACTTGCTTGGCCATGGAGAGCGTTGAGTCGAGGATGACTCCCAGGTTGCGTGCGTGGTCGGTGGGTGTCGGGGCTGCTCCCAGTGTCGTTGGCCACCAGGAGTCGTCCCAGGCTGAGGGGTTGGAGCCGAGGATGAGGACCTCTGTCTTGTCCGTGTTCAGCTTTAGTCGGCTGATCTTCATCCAATCGGCGACGTCCTTCATTCCTTCATGGAGGTTGGATTTGGCGTCGAGGGGGTCCTTGGTGAGGGAGAGGATCAGTTGAGTGTCGTCGCGTAGGAGATTATGTTGAGGTCATGCTGTCTGGCGATGCGTGCGAGCGGGGCCATGTAGATGTTGAACAGTGTTGGGCTGAGGGATGATCCCTGGGGTACGCGGCAGATGATCTCGGAGGCATCGGATCGGAATGGTGGGAGGCGGACTCTCTGGGTTCTGCCGGCGAGGAAGGAGGTGGCCCATTCCAGGGCCTTGTCTCGGATCCCTGCGTCGTGGAGGCGTGCGCGTAGAGTGCGGTGGCAGACAGTGTCGAAGGCGGCGGAGAGGTCCAGCAGGATGAGGGCTGCGGTCTCACCGTTGTCCAGCAGGGTCCTGATGTCGTCGGTGGTGGCGATGAGGGCAGTCTCAGTGCTGTGGTTGCTGCGGAACCCTGATTGGGATGGGTCCAGGATGCTGTTTTCTTTGAGGTACCGGGTTAGCTGTTTGTTGACGATCTTCTCGATGACCTTGGCTGGGAACGGAAGCAGGGAGATGGGCCGGAAGTTCTTGAGGTCTCTCGGGTCCGCCTTGGGTTTTTTGAGTAGGGCGTTGATCTCTGCGTGTTTCCAGCTCTCTGGGAAGGTCGCGGTCTCGAAGGAGAGATTGATAACGTTGCACAGGTGGGGTGCGATGGAGCTGCTGGCTTTGTTGAAGATGTGGTGCGGGAAAGGGTCTGACGGGGAGCCGGAGTGTATTGTGCTCATGGTCTTGATGGTGTCATCGATGTTCACTCTGGCCCAGGCTGGCAAGGGGTCGTGGTCGATGGTGTGCGGCGGGTCTGGTGCATCGATCTTAGTTGGGGCTGTCTGGGTGTTGAAGCTGTCGTGGATGTCGGCGATCTTGCGGTGGAAGAAGGTGGCGAGGGAATCGCACAGGGCTTGCGACGGCGGGATGTCGTTGGTGTTGGAGCTGGGGTTGGAGAGTTCCTTCACGATGTTGAAGAGCTCCTTGCTGTTGTGTGCGTTGTTGTCGAGGCGGTCTTTGAAGGAGATTCTCTTGGTGGACCTGATGAGGTGGTGGTGGTTACGGATGGCATCTTTGTGGGCTGCGTGGCTGTCCGGTGTCTTATCACTGTGCCATTTCTTCTCTAGTTTCCGGCAGGTACGCTTGGAAGCTAGGAGTTCCGGGGTGAACCAGCTGGCTCTTTTGGTGGTGTCACTGTAGGTGAGTTTTTTCAGCGGGGCGAGGGTGTTGGCACAGTCGTCTATCCATCGTCTGAGGTTGCAGGCAGCGTCGTCGGTGTTGGATGGGTCGGAGGGAGGGCTGAGAGCGAGGTTTGCCCATAGTTGGTCTTCGGTGACTTTGCTCCAGCAGCGGCGTGGGATCTGTTGGGTGCGGTGGTCTATGTATCCTACATAGAAGGCTGGTATTGTTCTAAATCAGTCGGTGGGTGTGTGCGTGTGAGATGTGTGCAACAGTAAATAAACACAAAGTTACTTATCTTGTTTCCGGAATCTGCAGGTTCTCCAAAGACACTAAAAAAGACACAGTATTACTTCACCTTGCCACATACCCAATATCATGGCATACGTTTGTCATGGCTTATCCAAAGCATTATTGTTGGGGTAGCTGCTGGGCATTTGCCAGTATAAAACAAACTTCCAGAAGCCAAAAATCCACCTGCGATCTCAAGAAGCACACATTTACATAGTAGCCCATGCAACTTTGTGCTGAGGTGTGCTCCTTGTGAAAACACACAGTGCTATCACCAGGGTCACTGGAATCATGTGGCTGGACAGCACCCAATGCTAGGATAGAGTTGACTAAATTATGTGGCAAGAAAAGGTAAATTATGCTTCATTATGCAGTGCATTTTTGATAGTATTACTTAATAATATTATGAATTGAAAACCTGATAATGCTGCTTGGGCAAAGATTTCACCTCATTATCATCAGTGTAGCAACTAAATACAGAAATAAGCAACTGAAATATGCCCTTCCACCTCATGCAAATACGTTGCCACATCTTTATTTTTCTAATAAGTATTGCCACATATGGTGTGTTTAAAAAAAATATATACGTGTGTTTTCCCCAAGGGGGTGCAATAGCCCCACAAGAGGAAACACATTAAAAAAAAGAAAAATGAGCCTCAAGGGGGTTGACCCTTGTCTTCAGGACCAACCCCCCCCCATCTACATATCTTTTAATTTGGGGGGGAATGCGTGTTTTACCTGGAGTGGGTGCAATTGCGCCCCCCAAGGAAACACGCACATTCCCAGAAAAGAATGGCCCAAAAGGGGGTTGTCACGTATGTTAGGAGGGCCGATTCCATGACAATTTCATTTTCAATTTTGTTTTTTTACCTTCTCTGGGGGTGCGATTGTGCCCCTGTGATCACTTCGGGAAACGTCCCGAGAACTTAAAGATGGCGCCCGCAGTGACCCCGACCGGAAGTGGAGTTAGAGCTCCAGTACTGGTGGGCGAGCTGGACAGAAAAAGCCCGGAAATGAGGGAAACTGGGCCGGCGAAGGAAAGGAGCGAGGAAAGAAAGATGGAGGACGCCACAGAGTCAAGAAGAACACGAGAACACAGAGGAAGAGAAGAAGAAGACCCCGGCGAGGCGTTAGAGGTCGGAGACATCACCGGTAACCAGGCACCGGACGTCGTGGGAGACTGCATCTCAGGGAGCAACGCTGATGAGTCCACTCTTCTTCCAAGGGAAGCGGAGGCAGCGGCTCGCCTCCCCACGGCCCAGGAGGGTCGTGAGTTCATGCAAGTGTCTCGACGGCCCTTGTTTGCTGTAAAAGGGTGGTGGGCAGGGTTGCGGGGCACACCAGTATAAACTGTCACCCTTAAACTCCCGCACTAAGGCACGAGACACGGCAGGGAAGGTGAAGGGTGCACTATATCCCCCCCCCCTTTTGTTTGTTCAGTGAGTTACCATTTCCTTACCCCTCCATTTTGTTTATTTTATTTTTCCGGTTCCCCTGAGAGGAAGAGGACCCCGACAGCCTGACCTTCAGGAGTCCAATACAGGACCAAATCATACACCTAGTTTACCTACTGGCCTGGATTGAAATCTTACCTGACAGAGCCAACATTACTCCACATTCGGACTGAGATTAAGGCCACACTTTGGAAGTATTTTGTTTTGCATTTTGACTCTAAAATTCAACCTATCTCTCACCAGAAGTATTGTGAATATTTATGTCTTCAATAAATATCACTAACCTTAAGTCCAGGGTTGCGTATCATTGAGGGAGAGACCCCTCCAGGATAACCCTTGAGGGGAGAAGGCTTACAAGTGGTGTCAGAAGTGGGATAAGTGTCTAGACAACATGACACAACCCATTACAATGGAGTCCATAATAACCCAATTGGTGGAGGGTCAACAACACTTACAGCTAATATTTGAACAACAGACTAAGATAGCCCAGAAAGAACGTGACGCCCTCCATTCAGCGCTAAAAGACCAAGCCTCCCTTTTGACCACTAACCAACAAGTACAGGATACAGCTATCCTACGATTAACTGACGCCATCTCAATTGCCAGGGTGCATCCCAATGTACCAGGAAATGTGCTCCGAAAGTTTCAAGAAGGTGACGACTCCGACTTCTTCTTTGTAAATTATGAAAGGGTCGCCATCACAGCTGCCTGGCCACCAGAGAGGTGGGGCCAGTACATAGCCCTCTTGTTATCGGGTGAGCTTCAAGCCGCTTATCAGGCAGCTAATCCGGCAGGGACAACCGTGTATCCAGACATAAAAAGGGCTATACTATAGCACTTAGGTTGCGACCAGGTGTACTACGTAGTAGTTTTCAAAAAGAGAAATGGTCTACAGGAGACAATCCACGGGCTCTGTATTACCGCATACGAGATCTGGGAAATCGTTGGTTACAACCCACCTCTTCCTCCATAGACGGTCTTACTGAAAAAATCTACTTGGAGCAATATCTGGAAGCCCTTCCCTCCAATACCAGAGCATGGATCAAACAACATCCCAATCTCTCGGTCACCGTGGCCGTCGATCTAGCTTGTGCCTATCATCGGTCCCCTGAGTTTAAAGCCCAACCCCATCATCCTCCTCTCAACCTCCCTAGACCAGGGACTAGGGCCCCTACTCCACTTACAGATCATAAAATTCCACCAGTATTAAAACAGCCTCCCAGACCGACCTTGGGAGCAGGTTCCCTACAGGGACCCCAATGTTTCCACTGCGCTGAGTTCGGACACATTTTCATCATTGCCCTAGACGTACACCTCCCCAGGAACCCATGGAAGTCGAGTACACTCGTGGGCAGGTGTTAGTGGCAGGAGAGCTCCCAGAGAGGTACAAAAAGAAAACACACTTCAATGGGAAGCCACTGGTGGCCTTTCTGGATACTGGGTGTCACCACACGGTTGTTAGTAAGGATTTGGTACCCGATGCTCTACTCTTAGGGGGTGAATTTGTACAGGTCACATGTGTACATCGTGAAGAGAAAATGTATCCACTAGCGGAAGTCTTACTAGAGATTGACGGAGAACCACAATTGAGAAAGGTGGGGGTAGTACCTTCCCTTCCCGAAACTGTCCTGTTAGGCACTGACCTCCCTAGATTCCACAACTACCTTTCATCCCTCACCTCCCCTTCCCCGACGCTAGGATGGTTAGAAAATGCCCCATTCGCCGGAGAGGACGTTAGTGGGACTTCTCCCAAAGCTCCGAAGTCTCAAAGGGAAAAAAGGGAGAAAAGAGCCCTATATGGTAAAGCTTGTCATGTCTTGCCTATACCTGTCCTTCTCTCCCCAGACGTACCACAAACACCAAGTCAGAGTTTTCGAACAGCACAGAGAGACGATGATACTCTACATCACGCTTGGACTCAAGTACAAGAAGACCACCCCGAAAAGGTAGGACCCTTCTTTTGTGAAAAAAAAGGCCAGATGTACAGAATGACTAGGGAGAATAATCACACTAAAGAGCAGTTGTTGGTCGTGAAAGCCTTCCGGGAACAAGTATTGGAACTAGCCGCAGTCAGACAGGGGGTGGTCATTATGGCAAAGAACATACCCTGAAGTACTTATTAGAACGTTTCTATTGGCCAGGGGTATACCAGGAAGTAGCTCGATTTTGTGCTTCCTGTGTTAGATGTCAGTTAGTCAATGCACCGGTCCTTCCCCGTGCCCCATTACAACCACTCCCCATCATTGATGTTCCCTTTAGGAGGGTGGCTATGGACCTAGTGGGCCCGTTACTTCCTTTAGGCCGAGGACACCAATATATTCTGGTATTGGTAGATTACGCTACACGCTATCCAGAGGCAATACCTTTAACTAGTACTACCACCTCCACCGTAGCTCAAGCCATGGTCGCTTTCTTTTCTCGTGTTGGGTTCCCTCACGAAATATTAACTGATCAGGGCACCCCATTTGTGTCAAAACTGATGAAACAAGTATGTGACATTTTGGGGATCAAACAAATACAAACAGCAGTATATCACTCGCAGACTGATGGTCTAGTAGAAAGGTATAACAAGACAATAAAATCAATGCTCAGAAAGGTCATAGACAAGACAGGACGCGACTGGGATCGGCAATTGCCTTTAGTACTATTTGCCATTCGTACACACGAGCAGAAATCAACAGGATTCTCCCCATTTGAACTCTTGTTTGGAAGAAAACCCTGTACCCTCTTTGACATGGCGGTGGAACAATGGGTAGAAGAGGAAGATGAGAGCAAACCCTTGTTACAGTACAGCTTGGTGCTAAAAGACACCCTTGCTACACTATGGGAGGAGGTACATACTAATATGGAAAAGGCACAAGGCCAACAGAAACGACACTATGACCAAAATACCAAACTAAGGGAATTCCAGGTAGGAGACCATGTACTCATCCTTCTACCCAGTACAGAGAAAAAGTTATTGGCCACAGGGCAGGGTCGCTATCGAGTCCTGGAACGGATCACTCCTGTCACATATTGTGTGGCGGTACCTCACAAACCCCAAACAGGTCAAGCATACCATGTAAACCTTTTGAAAGCCTGGGAGGGACCCCTGCCTGTGTTCCTTTGCACAAAAACACGCATATATCAAGTAACCACTGAGAAGCCCCTGGAGATTTCCCTGGCCCCAGAATATCCCCACAGAAGTGAGGCTGTTCAGTTTGGACAACAACTCACAGTGGAACAGAAACACCAGCTACAAGGTCTCTGAAACTCTTTCCCTAGAGTAATATCTGGAAATCCAGGACGCACGTCATTAGTTGAACATAAGATAATCACAGGAGAAGCTGGTCCAGTTTGGTTAAGACCCTACCGTATCCCAGCCACCAGGAGACAGGCCGTGGATCAAGAAATAAAATCCATGTTAGACGCAGATATCATAGAACCTTCCCACAGTGCCTGTCCTCTCCAATTGTTCTAGTTCCAAAACCAGACGGAAGTATAAGATTTTGTATTGACTTTCGTCAACTAAATGCCATATCAAAATTTGATGCGTACCCAATGCCTCGGGTTGATGAGTTAATAGAAAGATTGGGAGATGCCAGAGTGATGTCAACCATTGACTTAACCAAGGGGTATTGGCAAATTCCCCTCTCACCTGAAGCCAAAGAAAAGACGGCTTTCTCTACCCCTTCTGGTCTCTACCAATTCAAAGTACTTCCCTTTGGCCCTCATGGCACCCCCGCCACTTTCCAAAGACTAATGGACGTTCTTTTACGCTCCCATCAGGAATATGCCATCGCCTATCTAGACAACATAGTTGTGTATAGCCCAGACTGGGAAACACATCTTCACCATCTAGGGGAAATCCTACACACACTCCAGCAAGCAGGCCTCACTATTAATCCTAAGAAAACTACATTTGGCACAGACCATATAGAATATCTAGGTTATGCAAACTGATGCTTCGGATAGAGGACTTGGTGCAGTACTATCCCAACCTGATTATAAAGGGGATCTACGTCCTGTTCTTTTCCTTAGTAGGAAACTCTTTCCCAGAGAAACCCGATATGCAACTATAGAGAAAGAATGCCTGGCGGTAAAATGGGCCATGGAGGCACTACAGTATTATCTCTTAGGTCGTTCCTTCTTCCTACTCACAGACCATGCCCCTCTAACTTGGCTTTCCTTGCATAAAGACTCCAATCCTAAAATACTTCGCTGGTTCCTTGCTTTACAGCCATTCACATTTCAAACCCTGCACGTCCCAGGCAAACTGCAATCAAATGTGGATTTCCTATCCGGGTATCCTGTTTCTGAATGGCCCTCATGTCCATTCCTGGAGGGAAGGCAGTGTGAATGCTTCGTGAAACGTCCACAGAACTTAAAGATGGCACCCGCAGTGACCCCGACTGGAAGTGGAGTTAGCGCTCCAGTACCGGCGGGCGAGCTGGACAGAAAAAGCCCGGAAATGAGGGAAAATGGGCCGGCGACCGGAAGGAGCGAGGAAAGATAGACGGAGGACGCCACAGAGTCAAGAAGAACACGAGAACATGGAGGAAGAGAAGAAGAAGACCCCGGCGAGGCAGTAGAGGTCGGAGACATCACTGGTATCCAGGCACCGGACGTCGTGGGAGACTGCAGCTCAGGAAGCAACGCTGACGAGTCCAGTCCTCTTCCAAGGGAAGCGGAGGCTGCGGCTCCCCTCCCCACGGCCCAGGAGGGTCGTGGGTTCAGGCAAGTGTCTCGACGGCCGTTGTTTGCTGTAAAAGGGTGGTGGGCAGGGTTGCGGGGCACACCAGTATAAACTGTCACCCTTAAACTCCCGCACTAAGGCACGAGACATGGCAGGGAAGGTGAAGGGTGCACTATATCCCCCCCCCCCTTTTGTTTGTTCAGTGAGTTACCATTTCCTTACCCCTCCATTTTGTTTATTTTATTTTTTTGGTTCCCCTGAGAGGAAGAGGACCCCGACAGCCTGACCTTCAGGAGTCCAAGACAGGACCAAATCATACACCTACTTTACCTACTGGCCTGAATTGAAATCTTACCTGACAGAGCGAACATTACTCCACATTCGGACTGAGATTAAGGCCACACTTTGGAAGTATTTTGTTTTGTATTTTGACTCTAAAATTCAACCTATCCATCACCAGAAGGATTGTGATTATTTTTGTCTTCAATAAATATCACTAACCTTAAGTCCAGGGTCGCGTATCATTGAGGGAGAGACCCCTCCAGGATAACCCTTGAGGGGAGAAGGCTTACAGCCCCCCCCCCGGAGAAAAGTCAAATTTTAACAAAAAATAATGCCCCTCCCTGGGCGGTCAATCCATTCACCACGAAGGCCCCTCAAACACTGGTCCCTAATGGCCTAGTGGGGTTTCCTTGCTCTAGAGCGTGGCGTGATTGCGATCCACAGCCAGGAAATAGTTTCAGGGAGGCCTTATTGGAAAGGGGAGAATCTCCCCTTTCCAATGAGGCCTCCCTGAAACCTGGGGGCGCCTTTTTAGGTATTTTCCCCCCACCGGAGCGAAAGATAGTGCTTACATGCACTTGTTAACCACTCCAGTGGGGAATCTGTGATGTCAGCGTGCCTCGCTGCTTGCTGACATCACAAATGGATAGGAGGAGGGCGTTGGCTGATGTGGAAGCAATTTTATGGCAAGACAGGAGGCTAGCATTATGCAATAACCTTTTATTGCCAACTTTCAGCAGCAAACATTAAAAGTATTCCAAAAGAACTTTGACAACCCAACAATGAAAAAATAGAACACTCAGTCCAATAAAAGCTCCTTGACAGCCATCTTCTTCCTCTTTTGTTGCTGCTTCTAGCAGAAAAGTGCATGTCTTTTGTGTATTAGATTTATAATATCTTAAGGTTTCTTTTGTAGTTCAACTTTGAGATTTGAGTGTTTTTTCTGTGAGTATGTGGTTTGGAATCCAATTTTTGGATTTATTATCGTTTTTAAAAAACGGGGAATTGTTAAAATTTAATAAGATTGGTTTAATTTAAGTTTAGTCTTAACATGTTTAATTTGGTATTGAAAGGAAGAGGTTAAACCTTATTGGTGGAGATAAGGGACCGCAACGGCAGCTGAAATTTATCGTTAGACTTGAATTTTGCTCGCGGTAATGCTCGTGCACAAACTTTGGGCAGAGAAGTTGAAGATGACTTCAGTAGTAAGAAAGTAACACGGGTGGCCATTTTAACGTTGGGCACGCACCGTGTTATGTCAGCACGTGATTGTTGGTGAGAGACTCGTTTCGTTACGGTACGCGTCTCGTGTGAGTCGATACTGTGATCTAGGCATTCAGGTAGCAGCGCGATTAAGATTAGGCTTATTTAAAAAAAAAAAATTGAATTTGAGGTATCCATTATAAAAGACGTTTTTTAACATTTGTTTTATGAAGATTTGAAGGTTAATTTACAGAAGATCCACTTCATTGTGTAGTTTTTTGGTCTGTTTTCAAAGGGAATTAGAGTTGTTTCGGCAGGATGACGTTTTGCCAGCTCAGCTGATGACAGTTGGGCTTTTTCCTGTCACGAATAATTAAATCGAGTCGAGGTGTTTTTCGGAGGTGCAAAATAGATAAGTTTGCTTAGAGTAAAGTAGATTACATTTATATTCTTAAATAGGATTAGGAGTCTGTTAGTATTTTGAGCTATATATCTTTGTTTGAAATAAAATAGTAAGTTTTTAGATATAATTATTTAGTTTAATTTAGAGTAGTAAGGGTAGGAATTTTGTTAATTATGACGGAACAGTCTTCAGTTGAGGTAACCCAAGGAGGAAAAGTTTCAGATTTCATTTCAAAAGAATTAAAAGAGTTGGTGCAGGAGTCAGTAAAAGCAGCTTTGGGCAAAAGGAGATTTTTGGTGAATGAAGAGTATTAATGTTTTTCTTTGTCAGAAGGGGAGGAGAGACCTGTTAGGGGTCCAGGAGGAAAATGTATGAGGAAGAGTAAGAATTTGGATAACCAGGACGGACAGAGAGGAGTCCCAAGCGGCTCAAACAGATTGGATGTCCTTAGCGACATTTCAGATGAGCAGGTTAATCCTGCAAATGAGAATGAAGATGTTGATGAATACATCTTGGATCTTGATTATAAAGACTCTTTTGAGGAAGATTTTGAAATTAGTTCAAAGAGCAAAGTTATTTCGAAAGGCTTTGTGACAGATCCTTTGGGAGAGAAACTTTTCGACCCTAAAGAGATTAAACATCCTAGGGGGTCTGAATGGTGGCCCTTGAATCATGTTGCTAAGTATATTAAAAACTGGAATCGACGCCCTCTGGAGAAGGAGGAGCATAGGTTAATGAGAGCGGAGTGTTCTCACCCTGTAATAGGTGGCAAGTAAACTATGACACCAAATTTGGATAACGAATTAATAACTTATTTATTTAAGTTGGGACGTGTTCCGAGGAAAGGCTTGGAGAGATCGTTGAAGCAGTGCGAGGATAAACTCTTAGACATTTTGGGCCATTTGGCAAGAATTTTTGCTCTGGTAGAGGAATCTTATGTAAAAGGATCTGACTTAGATATACATTTACTGAGGGGTTGGTGCCAACGGGCCATATGTTTTCTTGGGAATGCTAATGCTGCATTAATTTCTGAGAGAAGGAAAGCGGTTCTGTTGCGCATAAATCCAAAATTGGCAGATTTGGCCATAAAGGAATCTAGCAAAGAGGCAAAAGGTTTCCTTTTCAGAGAGGGGATGGATAACAGTTTGAGTAAATATCTTCAAACTTTTACAGCCTTGGATAAGGCTCATTATTTAATGAGAAGAGTTTTTTCAGGCCAAAATAATTTATAGGTAAGGCCGGGAGAAGAGGGCAATCTCTTGGCCGTACATTCTATAAGTCCCAGTTTGTTGGAAGGGGTTCGTATAGAGGAACCCAAGGAGCAAATGTTGGAAGTTTTTACCCTCAAAGAGGAAGTTCTTCGAGAGCATCTCCTGGAAGAGGTCAATCAACCTCTGGATCAGGTGAGTACGAAGAAAGTCATTGGTTTTAGCCACGAAATAGTGGGAGGAAGATTGAGATTTCATATAGAGAAATGGAAGACAATTACAAAGGATGCATGGGTGCTTTCTACAATTGCAGGCTACCAGGTAGAGTTCGAGACTTTGCCTACACAGGGTCAAGAGCCAAGGGAGCTGAAGTTCAATGCAGATTTAGAAGAAGTGATAGCATGCGAGATTGTAGCTATGTTAGGCAAAGGCGAAATAAAAGAGATTTGCGAGGAAGAAGTAGGTTTTGTAAGCACTTCGTTTGTTGTGGATAAGAAGGACAAAGGATGGCGTCCTGTAATAAATCTAAGAGATTTGAATGTTTTTGTAACTTACAGACATTTCAAGATGGAGGGAATCCATCTTCTCAGAGATGTTTTGTTAGAAGGAGACTGGTTAATAAAGTTGGATCTAAGAGATGCTTTCTTCACAGTTCCTAATGCAGTGGAAAGTCAAAGGTTTTTACAGTTCCTTTGTAGGAGTCAATTATATCAGTTTTTGTGCCTTCCATTTGGATTGGCTTCTGCCTGTGGTTTTTCACAAAAATAATGAGAGCAGTCATAGGTTACCTTCGGGAGAGTGGTGTTTGTCTTTTGATATATCTAGACGACATTTTGCTCATGAATCAGTGCAAAGTTTATTTGGTTTCACAGAGAGACATGGTAAAGGAGTTATTGGAGTTGTTAGGTTTTGTGATCAATATGGACAAGTCTGTGTTGAGTGCAAGTAAAAATTTGGAATTTTTGAGCTTTGTGGTCGACATGGTGAAAGCTCAGCTTCTTCTACCAGAGAAGAATATTTCAAAGATAATAAAGGAAATAAGATTTGTTTTAAAGAAAGGTTCAGTCAGATTTAGACAAATAGCCAGAGTTCTAGGTCTGTCATCTTCATCAATACAGTTAGTGTTTCCAGGTCCTCTTCATTACAGGGCTTTGCAGAGAATAAAAACGTTGGAACTATCAAAAGGTCGTTGGTATGGAGAAGATTTCTGTGGAGGCACAGAAGGAGCTGGAACGGTGGTTAGAACATTTTCAAGCCTGGAATGGAAGAGCGATTTTTGGAATGAAACAGGACTTTGTATTAGAGACGGGTGCAAGCAACCTAGGATGGGGAGCATTGTGTACAGGTCAAGAGATAGGTGGATTCTGGAATTTGAAGGAGAGAGAGGATCATATCAATTGTTTAGAGATGAAAGCAGGGTTTTTTGCTTTACAGAGTTTCAGATCACACCTTCAGGGTGCTTCAGTTTTGTTGAGGATGGACAACATTACAGCGGTGACGTATATAAACAAGTTAGGGGGGAGCATATACATTTTTTTATCAGATTTAACAAAGGAGATGTGGGAGTTTTGTCTAGAACACAAGATTGGTTTGGTTGCGCAGTATTTGCCAGGAAAAGGAAATTGGATAGCAGACTGGAATTCAAGTAAGTTGATAGACTTCAGCGATTGGATGCTGAACTAGGTAGTGTTTCAGGAGATTCAGGAGTGTATGGGTCCATTGGACATAGATCTTTTTGCATCCATATTGACGCATCAGTTGGAAACTTATTACAGCTGGAGACCAGATCCGGGGGCTTTAGCAGTGGATGCCTTCACTCAAGATTGGACGGTTTGGAGGAGTTATGCTTTTCCACCATTTGCAATGATTCAGAGAGTGTTGGTTCATGTGAGGAGGCAGAGGTGCCAATTAGTGTTGATAACTCCTTTCGGGACTGTGCAGGCGTGGTTTCCAACGGTTTTGGAAATGGCAGTGGAGGCGCCATATTTAGTGGCATGTTGCAAGGGTCTATTGATCGGAGTGGAAGGAAAAGATCATCCATTAGTAGAGGCGAATTCTCTCAACCTTCTAGTCTGGAGAATTTCAGGAATTCTGGAAGACTCAAGGATCTTTCGGAAACGGCTTCGGAGTTGCTCAATGAGTCTTGAACACCAGGAACGTATAGGAAATACAGAAGCGCTTGGAATGTCTGGGTTTGTTGGTGCTTGGCAAAGGATTTGGATCCCGTGGAGGTTGATGAAGTGGAGGTAGCTATTTTTTTAGCAGAACTTGTTCAGAAAAGGGTTGACGAACAGAACAGTGAATTGTTATAGGTCAGCTTTGGCTGCTGGCCATTCGTTGGTGAATGGAGTTTCTATTGGTAGGAGTACTTTGATTTATAGAGTAATGAAGGGTATTAGGTTGAAAAGACCTCCAGTTCCCAGGTATAAGAGTGTTTGGGATGTAAATGTGGTGTTGGAGCTTTTTGAATCTCGGCCAGGGAACAAATATTTGTCCTTGAAGTTGCTTTCTTGGAAGATAGCGGCTTTATTGAGTTTAGTTTCAATAAAAAGAGTATCGGATGTCAAGGCGTTAGAGGTAAGTAGACGATTTTATAGACCAGAAGGGGGTCATTTTGAAATTTGGTAAAGAACCAAGACCATGTCTGAGTCAGTTTTCTATCCAAGATTTGAGCAGAATTCAAAATTATGTGTTGTTAATTGTTTGCAGGAGTATGAAGCAAGAGTGAATGAGAATAGGTGTGATGGAGTGGATCAGCTTGTAATTTTTTATGTTAAACCCTTTAAAGGGTTTTCTTCAGCAACGATTGCGAGATGGGTGAAGTCGGTTATGAAAGAAGCAGGAGTAAATTTATCAAATTTCAAGGCACATTCTGTCAGAGGTGCTGTGGTTAGCAAGACTTATTAGAATGGTGCGAGATTGGAAGAGATTTTAAAAGTGGCAGATTGGAGTAATTCTGATGTTTTTAGGAGATTTTAATTAGGCCTATAAATCATGTTTCCAGCAGAGTGTTGCAAAGCTTTGAACATGCATAATGCTAGCCTCCTGTCTTGCCATAAAATGTCAATTCTCAGAGGTTGCACTGCATAGAGAATCGTGATTTTATTAAAGATAAGGAGGCTAGCATTATATGGGTGTGGCTGGAGTTTATTAGGTTTGTTTAATGAAATCAATTTGGAATGCATAAGAAAAGATGTTAGATGTTTTTAAAATTGAGGTTTTTAAAATATAGTAGGTATGCTATATATTTTTTAAATGTGATGTGTTTTTTTGTTTATGTTTCTGTCAGAAGTTTAATTTGGAAATTTACGTAAAGGGATAGAAGACATTTGTAGGAAGCAAGGCCAAAAGAGGAAGAAGATGGCTGTCAAGGAGCTTTTATTGGACTGAGTTTCTATTTTTTCATTGTTGGGTTGTCAACGTTCTTTTTGGAATACTTTTAATGTTTGCTGCTGGAAGTTGGCAATAAAATATTATTGCATAATGCTAGCCTCCTTGTCTTTAACAAAATCACGATTCTCTTTGCAGTGCAACCTCTGAGAATCGACATTCCGCATCACCCCAGCCCTTTAAAAAAAAGGAATCCTTCAGTGCTCGCACCAGAGGATTCTTTGTAGCCGACACCCGCACTGCGAAGGCTTAAGAAAGGGTTCAACAGGTTAACATAGTTCTGGGCTGTCTGGAGTCTTAAACCTATCCAACTATGACCTTGTGGATATAGTTGATTATTTAAATATGGATAAGAGTTCACTACCTACTTTTTGGGGGCTTGGTTGGCATTCGGCCATTGACTATATCTTTATAACTAGGAATCTCGTGGAGTGCTTTTTTAAAGAGGAGGTTGTGCAGACGGAATGGGGGGATCATAATGCCCTTTCTATCTCTGGGGTTCTTCCCGCAAAGAGGGTTGAACCGACCAGTGTTGTTTTGCCAACTCAGCACTCCAGAGATGGACTCAGATTAATCTGGCGTGTTAAAGATCCAATACTTACCCTGGGCACCATTCTAAGTCAGTCCCGGGATCTGTTCCTGAACTGTTTATCTGTAGCATGTGGTAGCTATATGTTAGACCATTTTCATACATTATTCCAGACAATTAAACTTTTTCTTTTAAAACCAGTACAGAAAAATAACGGGGATTCCCATTGGTTTGATGAACATTGCTCAGGGGCCAACTAGCGCTTAAGGTTAGCTTAATCTGCTTCGCCGAGAGTACAGTCAGAAGTACAGCATGCCCGCTGCTTCTACAAGCGAGCCCTTAAAGACAGGAAGGAGGCCATGCATACGCAGGATTGGGACATTTTGGAGTCAGCTGCAGTTGGTGGCAGAAGTAAACTCTTTTGGGATTCTGTTAACAGAATTTTAAGGTCAGCTCCAGTTAACTCCCTGCTGCAATGCAACATCTTGGGCTCTGATTGGGTGGACCATTTCTCGGCTAGTTACCACCTAGCTGATGTAGAGGAGGCAACAGACTTCTTATGTTGCAGACAATGCAATACCCTCCCGGTTACTATATATTTGCTAGATGTCGAATCTGCGATTAAGGAGAGTGCCGGTGGTAAGGTGCCAGGCCCGGACGGGACTCCTATTGACTTAATAAAGAGCAATATTGACCTCTGGGGCCCCCTGATTGCAAATGTTTTTAACAGCTCACTAAACACGCATATCCCCTTCTCATGGTAACTGGCCACGATCTTACCCATCTTTAAAAAGGATGACAGGATGTCCATAAAGTGCTATAGACCCATTTCCATATTAGACAGCACAGTAAAAATCATTGGTAGGGTCATTTACAATCATGTGGCCGACTGGGTCCAGGAGCACCACATCCTGTCTACGCTCCAATTTGGGTTTCGACCAGGGTTGGGAACGATCGAACAGTGCCTGAACTTATGTTTAATAACTAATAAGTACACCTTAGCCAAGCGCTGTCCTCTTTATCTGGCCTGTAGGGACCTCTCAACAGCGTGTGACTCTGTTAATAGAACTAAATTGTGGTTAAAACTTCTGGACATGGGGGTAGAAGTATCTTTAATGAATTTTTTTGTTTAATCTGCACTCTGATTTAGTTGCCCAAGTATGCCTTAAACCAAATGGCGAAATGTCCTCAGTTTTTAGCCTCAAGCTCGGAGTGCGCCATGGTTGCATTTTGGTCCTATGTTATTTATTCTATACATTGACGACCTTGGCCCTTACCTGACTTCTGTTCAGGTAGATACCCCTAGAGTGACAGACACTCAGGTGCCCAAACTTTTATATGCGGATGATGCGGTCCTGTTGGCTCGCACCCCTAAGACCTTGCGTGTGTTGGTGGACTGCTTTGTCCACTTTATGGACAGTTTAGATCTAGTTACTAATTATGGTAAATCTCCTGTTATGGCCTGTGGACTGGGAAGAATCGAAACCCGCAGGTTACCTATAAAGGGGCAGTTCCTATCTAGTGTGAAGGATTTTACTTACCTGGGTGTTACTTTTAGTTCATCAGGCTCTTGGCAGCCACAATTGGCTAGCTCTCGTCTTAAACTTAGTAGGTCAGCAGGAACCATTTTTAATCTCTCTAGGACAAGGGGAAAGGGGATGATTTTACCTCTATTAAAAATCTGTTACACTCAATGTGTCCCTGCAGCTACTTACGGAGCAGGGATATGGGGTTCTTGCAAGAGCTCTTCCCTTCAGTAGGTTTTTACAGCTTCCCTCCCCCCCCCCCCATCTCAGCCTCTAGTTTTATTTTACACACAGAGATCAAGCAACATTTTACCGAGAATAGTGTCCGAATGGCACCCCTGCTTCTTTGGGTCACTATATGGACAAATTCCAAAGCCACATTTTGTAGAGAGATAATTTCAGATTGTCTCCATCTGGATAATTGGGGTTCTATACCGTGGTTGAAATACAGCGACACAACCTTTCAAGTGCTGGGGTTGTCTCCTATGTTTCTGTCTCCTATTAGGCTACAGAAAAGAGACAAATCTAGGATAAAAAGTATTTTTGGAAAGTAAGAATGAGGAAGGAGCTGGCCAAGAGCTCTGTCTCGACTTACTACCGTATCCTTGCCAGTCCAGAGCCGCTTCTTTATCTTTCTCTAGAATTAACGCAATGGGAAAGGTCCCTTCTTTTTCGTTTCAGATCAGGTTCGGTATGGCGGCTTATGAGTTTTAGAATGCCAACAATGCCTTGGGAGGCCCCTCCAGGGCTTGCCCCTGTGATGGGGTTTCCTAACAATCACTAATGCATTAAATACCATGGCTAAGCTATGTGAAGACCCAGCTAACTCACATGGGGAGGCAGGATTTCTTCGAAAACCCCCAGCTTCTTATCTCTGTGACAAAATCCCAACTTAAAAGAGATTTTTTGAATATCCTAAGAGATCATAGAGAATACAAGGAGCGCAGCAAAAAGCAGGTAGCTGAGAATTTACCCCTGATTATGACCAAAGGAATTGAGCCATATCTTTTGTATCCTTTTAGTCATTTAAAAATTTTTAATCTTACAAGATTCAGATTTGGCTCTGCTTACCTATTGGTCTCGTATCCGAGCCAAACATATCACGAGGCCCTTCTGGATCCATGCCCCTGTGACTGCAAATCAAGCCAGAACATGCTGCACTTTCTTTTCTTCTGCGAGTTATAGAATAAACCACGCAGGGAATACATTGTACCACTTTTGAGGGTCATGAATATCAAAAAATGTAGGCCAGCGTTGTTTTAGCTCTGACTACTCCAATCAGAATACATTTGCGAAATGATATATAGAATTATTTCTCCTGCCATTCGCTTAAGGAGGTTAGTTGGAAAATAATGGGTCTTTCTTACTTGCGATTTCGTTTTATCTGTTACCCTCTAAGACTGTCTTTTAAAATGATCATCTGCATTTGTGGAGGATTCTATGTTGTATATATTGATTTTTCTGGTACTGTTAATTAAGCATTATTGCACTTTAATGAATGACTGACATTAAGCCAACATTTATTCATCGGCTAAATTTTAAATCCCCCCGAAAGTCAATGACAATAAGAAAATGAATTACATTTGATTGAAACCTGTCAGTTTCAGTGGAAAGCCATTATGCACTTTATCTGATGTTGGAAACCTGTCAGTTTCAGTGGAAAGCTATTATGCACTTTATCTAATGTTTACATGCCCTAGTTTACATACTGTTGTTTAGCCAAGAAAGTTTGCACTAAAGAACGGCACTATGCACTTTGAAAAACGTCTGTTTTTATTGCTGAGTTCCGGTGTCTTGCATTTTTTTTAAAACGGGAAATCTGTCCTGATGCAGCTGAAAATTGATACTTGATAATGCTCTATTTATGTGTTGTACCTGGGCTAGCTGCTCATGGTTAATTTTATGTCTTTCACATGTTTTTTTTTTTAATACTTTGCATCTTTGTGTGGATATGTGACTTTTATGGTTTATTAAAAAACCGAATAAAGGCTATTAACTGAACTGAACTAATGCATTAAATCCTTTTCTGTAATTATTTTAGGTACGCCCGGAGACTCTTTTCAAAACCACTTTTAAAATCCTTGGTGCACCGAAGCTGTGAAAAGGCCTTGCACAAATTGCAATCATTAGATACCCCAATCATCTGTGCTAGGGTGTGTTCTTTCTTTAAAGCAGCTGTTTTAGCTAGGAGAACTATGGGTGAATAGTACTGTTCGTTTTAATATGATCTTATTCTGATTTTAGATATTTACTGTACTTGATTTGTTTAAATTTTATAGATGCACTATGCAATTTATATGCGGATATGCAAATTGTTTCAAAGAATTCATGTGTTGTAGTTTTATTTTGTTGCTGAGCATTAGTTATTGTTCCTTATGGTTATTGGATCATTTATTTTTATTACTTATGCCAAGGTTGATGGAGTTATTTCGTTTTATAATCATTTAATTGCTCTGTATTGTTTTTGTCTTTTATGGCCACAAACAGCCGAATAAAGAAATAAAGAAGAGGTTGGTATGGGTGAACTTAGGGCTCCAAAGAAGACTAGAAGGGCTGTGCTGTGTTCCCCCTGGTTGCCCATTAGAGCGGGGTTCAAGGATTGACTGCTAGGCAACGCGGCCTGGGTGACGACACTTAAGCCCGCCGGTTCTCTCGCAGCGCGGGGCGTGCCCGGGCAGCGCCCGGTCCGCGCCCGGGCCAAGGGCGGGCCCGTCTACGCCCATCAGCGACCGGAGGAGGCAGGGCAGGGCCACCCCCTTGGTTGTTCGCAAAGGGGCCCGAGAAACACCATATAAATAGGTGTTCATTGGTTGGAAGTAAGGGCTCCGAGGAGGTGGACTCCAAATCAGCTAAGTAAAGCATTCAACTGGCGAAGTGAACAGCAGATTGCAGGTACATTATTCTATCTTTACTCCCGTAAGCCGCCCCGCGCCAACCTGTTGCCAATCAATTGGGAACTGATGCTGCCTGTTCAATATTGGGGTGAAGACCTTGATTAGAACCCTATTATATATCCCTGATAGCTAAAAAAAAAAAAAAGTACGTTGCGAATAAGACTATTGTAGATCTGCACTGGTATTATAGCTCTGGGGTCGAATATATATTGTGGTAGTCACACAACCAGATTAGCGTATTTTTGTGCCTGTGCCTGGCCCTGGTTTAAGACAAACAGATTGATCCTATTTGCTGTCATCAGGACTGACAGGAAGCCTGAACATAACTAAAGGGACAGACAATATCTTCATTGTGCTATTCCTTATTTAAGCTTATATAACTGTGATAGATTGTATACGAATTGCACGAATTGCACATGGTTGTAAAACGATCTCACTGTCCTGTACATATATATGTGATTGTATTAAGGGTTGCTAAAAACTAAGCATGGGGAAAAGGAAATTACCACCAGATCAAGGAAAGCCTAGCTCCCCGAACCGGACACAGACACACACACAGACCTCATTATTGAAGTTTATAACAGGTGCCATGGGTGCAATTGAAAAACAGATTACTAATGTCGAAGAGTCTCTTTTAGTATGTGGAGAACAGAATCCGACATCCCCAGCTATAGCACAATGTTTAGACAGTGGTATGGTTAGACAGACTGAGAAAGAAGCTAATGGGTGTATCCAGAATATATCTGATACTATTAACATCTCTAAATCAGATACGCCACTTCCGGCTAGACGGACAAAAAAGCTACGTATGTGTATAACAACTAATACACAAAATAAAGAGACCACCTGTAGTAAAAGGTCCGACCCTCAATGTAAAAACACCAAAAAAGTAATAATGGATGTTCCCGATCAGCCTAAGAAGGTTAGCGATCTAAATAATGGGAAACTGGAAACATTGTGTGCAGCTGTTAAATCCCTTGAGTTATTTATGAGAAACAGCATAGAGAGCATTACCACATGATTAACTGACATTGAAGCCAAATGTGCGACCTGCCTGGACAAATTGAATTCCTGCGAGTCCATAAGAAATGAGATGGTCAACAGTAATGTAAACTAAATACATCTAGAGAGGCAATTAAATAACGTATGTACATACACCCCACAACGCTCTACTTTGCAGGTCCAATCAAGCATACCAGGGAAAGCATGGACACACTCAGATAGACAGTTACCACCGCATAATAATCCGATCTCTGCATATGCTTCGTCTCTGCATCCAACTGAGATTCTAGACCTCCCACCTGCTGCCACTCCATATGTTATAATTTTATCAAATGTCCCGCCTTTAAATCATAAGACTACCGAATCCTGGACTTCCCTTAAAAATAAGTCCTTAAACTGGTTGGGGGTAAGATCAGGGCTAACTGAACACCTATTTGCAGACCTAAAGATGGCTAGAAGAATCAAATGGGTGGGTAGATCACAGAAATCGCTCCCAGGAGATTGTATAGTTCTGTCCTTTAAAACGCCAAAATTTGTGGAGACCGTACTAAATAGAACTAGGCCATCTTGCATTACCTCAGACTCGATATCTGCACTCCCTCTGGGTTATTTTCATCAACCAGGCTTACGGGGGTCCATCCAACGGCCTCCCCCGCGAAGCACCCAAATTCCTCCTCTTTATCAGCCTTACAGTGTCCCAATCTCTAATAGATTTCAGGGCTTTGAAAACTTAGAGGATATAGATTGACCACCAGTAATGGATCAAGAGGGAATGGAGCAGAGTCAACTGGAGACAAATGTACCTAATCACTTGGGAGGAGGGAGGCAGGGAGATCCATCCCACTCGTCGGATGAACGTATAGGACTACTATTTTGGAACGTGGCAGGGCTCAAGAATAAAATTAATAACCAAGAATGGTTAGACTTTGTAATGAGGTTTAATTTTATATGTTTGCAGGAGACCTGGCTGACAGAACCCGTACATATAAATGGTTTTAGATTTTTTTTTTGTCCCTGCTGTCCCGGTGAGTTATGGCAGACCTAAAGGTGGTTTATGTATCTTTGCCTCTAATAGTTTGCCGCCCGTCAAACCAGTTGCAGGGCAAATCAACCCTTACTACCAGGTGATCATGTGTGAAGGGTCAGGCTCGGCCCGGATGGTTGTGGTGAATTTGTACAACAATTCCCAAAATGGAGATATGGTGCCCCATTTGAATAACTTATATCAGTGCCTAGAAAAATTGGACAACACAAAAAAAAAAAAGCTATCGATCGTGTGGGGAGGTGACTTTAATATCCAATTGTGCCGCTCTCAGGATGATAAAATATGTGGCATGGACAGCTTAGATGGTTCAAGCAAAACGCATTTCCCACACAATAGTTATGGTGTCAAGCTAAATTAATTAATTTATACGTTAGACTTATCCTTTTGTAATGAAATGTCAGTACCATATGCGCCTTTTAAATGTACTTTTAACGGGTGTAGTAACCCTAGTACTATTGATTACGTTTTAAGCTCGAATAATCTGATCCCTGAAGTCTTTCATTTTAAAACTCACTCCATTCCACTAAGTGATCATTATCCTCAATCAGTCCAAATAACAAAGTCTCTATTAATTAAAGATAATAAAGTCCCTGTAATGGCTCCTTGCGGCGACTTAGAGCTAGCCACTATTAATGGTTTTTCATTGCGTTGGCACAACATCATCCCAGAGGACTTCCTTGGAAAATTAATTAGAGAAGCGAGGGAAGACTTTGAGATATGCCTGGATGACAGTGCACAGCCAACAGATATCATTAACTCCTTCCTTGTCATAAGTAAGACGGTGAAAGAGAACATGCAGTCGACAACAAAAATGAGGAAGACTAGAAATGGTTGGTTCGACACACATTGTACAAAGGCAAATAAAAAACTTAAAGAGGCACTTCACAGAAACCCTAGGAATGTAAACGAGGTTAAACAGTGTAGATCCGCCTACAGACAGGCTTTGAAAAATCAAAAAGTAAGGCTAAGAGATGAGGCCTGGGACGCACTGTGTTAAGCAAGTAGGTTAAACGATAATAATACATTCTGTAAATTCTGCCCCATTGAGCGAAGATTCTGGTCCTGGCATTGTGGTCGCAATCCCTGAGGATGATTGGATCAAGCACTTTTAAGCTATTTATGCCGCACAGTCCCCCCCTGATTCTACCACTACTAACGATGGTAATATGGACACTGACCAGCCACCAATTATTGCCCCTTTTACCTTAGATGAGGTGATTGAGGCAATAACTTCTAGTAAAGGGGGCAAAGCACCCGGCCCTGATGCCATTCCGGTGGATCTGTATAAAGCTAATATTCCACTGTGGGGGCCCATTTTAACAATTGTTCTTAAAGCCTGCTGTATGTCAGCATTTCTCCCAACACGGGGGGGAATCTATAATAGTTCCTATTCATAAAAAAGGGGATCGACACAACCCTGCCTGCTACAGGCCGATCTTGCTGCTTGACTCTTTAGTCAAAATAGTTGGTAGAATAATTTTAAATAGACTACAAGAGTGGGCTGACAGCAAGGGTGTGTTGACCGATCTACAATATGGGTTTCGTACTGGGGTGGGGACAATTGAACAGAGCCTTAGGGGCTGATTATGATGGCGGGCGGAAAAGCATTCCGACCGCCGTGGTAGCGGAAATTAACCGTCCGCATGTACCGCGGGAAAACCGCCGGCCAGATTAGGATGCACCGCCAGAAACACCCTACCGCGGCGTTCGGTTTCCAGGATTCAGAGGCGGAAAAGCTGAAAATCCGTCCGCGGCTGTCGGATTTGCTGCAGAAAGGCCAAAGACCGCAGTTTCCCCAGCGGACAGGAACACATGGAGCTATCCGCAGTATTGCCACCGCCATCCTCGATTGGCCGGATTCTCCGCAGCGGTGTGGTGGGCTGTTTGTGGCATCGTAATACAACCGGCGGTCGTAACCGCATTCCGCATGGTGGTCCCTCCCTTTTGGCTCCGTCCGCCACCGCTGCGGAAGGGGATTCCTGGCGGTTCCCGAAACACCGCAGCGGACGGGAAATGGGCTATCTCTGCCCATCGTAATACGGCGGACGCAAGGACCGCCGATGGAGTGCGGAAAGGGGCATTTTCCGCCAGCACCGCGGATGTGCTACCGCCCACCATCGTAATCAGCCCCTTAATTTGTCCATCCTCATAGGAAAGTACACGAAAATCAAAGGCGGCAACCTGTATTTGGGATTCGTTGATCTTTCTTCCGCCTTTGATTGTGTTAACCATTCCAAACTTTGGCCGATTATGGGCGAGATGGGTGTGGACCCCCAGATAATTTCTTTTTTAAGGGACCTATACTCTGGAGCCAAGGCTAGGGTTAAACACGGAACTCACGGCGAATGCACTCAGTCGTTCAGCATAGGAAGGTGGGTGAGGCAGGGCTGTGTCCTCGCACCTTTTTTGTTCTCACTTTATATTAATAATGTGGGTACTGCCCTGGTATTGCAACCGAAAGATCTGGCACAGGTGGGACACCGTCCCGTGCCCGCCCTCCTCTATGCTGATGCCGCTCTGATGGCGCGCACCCCAAATTCAATGCAGCTGGTACTTAACGACTTTGTCAACTACATGCAGGATCTTGACCTACATGTAAACCAGGCCAAGACTTTTATAATGAAGTGTGGGAGGAAAATCTGCAGCTCCCGAGATATGAGAATTAAGGACACTATTATTGAACACACCAATACCTTCTCATATCTTGGAGTATTATTCGACAAAGGCGGCTCTTGGAATCAAGTTATTAAAACAAGGTCGCTACTTTTTAGAAGTGCCTGTATGGCCTTACGCAAATTTGCTTTAAGATTGGGTACTAATCCCTGTAAGGAAATGCTTACCATCTATAAGGCAAGGTGTGTCAGCAAAGCAGTATATGGGCCAGCATATGGGGACATGCGAACTGCATTCCGATACAAGTAGTGGAGAATGAATTTTTAAGATACCTACTCGCTACCCCCAAATCTGCATCAACGTTTGTCTGTCATGCAGAGTTAGGACTATCGTTTCTCACAGATTTAATTAAGACCCAACTGATCCTGTTGTGGCATAAAGTATGGACATCTGAGTACACTGTTTTAAATCAACTTGTTATTAGGGACTGCCTAAACTCTACTTATTATGCACAAATCCCCTGGTTAAAGTATGTAGAGAGCTTTTGTAAGGACTTGGGTCATCCTGAATATTTTAATAACCCTGAAAACCTAGTGAAGCTGAGCAGGAAAGACCTAAAAGCTGACTGCTTAGCTCACTTGGAGAATAATAGGATGTCGGAAGAACTTTCAAAATCTTCTGTTCAAAGAAATCAGCTAATTTTAACCAGCTACGACATCCAATTATACCTTAGGCAGGTCCCACACCAAAAGCACAGATACTTTTTAACTCGTTTTAGGATGGACATCTTTCACCGCGTTTCCTGAAGTAAATGATTGGTCCCCTACTTTACCTAATTGCCCATGCGATAATGCTTCATCACAGACAACTATGCATGTTGTTCTTTTTTGTAAATGTTATAAAAAATGGAGGAAGCATTATATATTAAGTTATCTAAAGCACTTAGATTTTTATCAATGTCGTCCGGCTTATCTATTTCTGCAGTCCTTACCGACAATTGACATCTGTGTACGAATGTCATCCTTCCTGTGGAGCGTTTTTTACGCCAGGAAGTCTGTTTTATAAATTTTATGATATGTTATTTATGGATGATCTATATGTATTTTAGCAATTAGGTATCGGTTTGGGCGAGCTCATCATGACTGTATAGCGGGCCCAGTTCTGAGGTTCTTACCCTCCTGCATGTTGCTCTACGACAATGTACCAAGAACTTAATATAAGTTAATACTTTTTTAGAAGATTGTTAATTAGGTATGGAAAGGACTGTTTTCTTACAATTGAGGGTTGATTTTTATGTGTTTTGCACTCTGTTATCGGATAGCATCCTATCTTTTATGTTTGTTGTATCGTGCTTTTATGGTCTAATATATTTTGACCGAATAAAGATGATGATGATGATGATGGCTGCATATGTGGGTTTGGCCACAGTCAGAGACCTGCCCAACCTGATATGCACAGTGGACTTCAGCCAGCGCTGCCATTGCCAGTCAACAAGATTAGCTCCGCCCTGCTATTACACTGACCCTGCGCCGTCAAATACATTGAACAGCCAGGGCCCAGTCCTTGCCCCGGGGCACTTTTTAATTATGCACTGGTGGTGCCTCGCAGTGGCGGATGGAGCAACGTCTTTGCACCCCCGTGGAGGAGCTTCTCGATGGGCCTATGTGAGATGAACTCGAATTCCCAGCTCAGAACATGTGCTTCATAGTTGTGGCTTCTTACGTTGCTCACCTCAGCGAAGACCCAGGTCCTGCTTCCAGGAGGAGGGCCAGCAGGACGGATGATGCTCCCTGCAGGGGCAGGAGTCAGCCGAGCTGAGGAACTGGCAATCCAGCAGCAGCAGGACCAGGCATGGCTTGGGCTGCCCCCCGCATGGGCACAAGGCAGCAGGAGTGCAGGAGCTGGTAGAACAGCAGCTCGACCGGGCAAGGCCAGGCCAGGCAGAGAAGGAGGGAAGACCTGACCAGGGACACAGGTGGTGTGAGGCTGGTGGCAAATGAGTCAGGAATGATAGAGCACTCTCTGGCGGCCAGAAGGAACGGCTTGACCATAGAGACATGGAAAGAGAACTGGGACAAAAACGGATACAACATAGTGACTCTGGCGTATAGGAGGAATAGATTTACAATAGAGGTTCAAAAGAGAAAGTATTGTCAAAGTAGAGAGGAAAAAGCGTAGAGGAGCACTTAAAAATAAAGTAAAGAAAAATAAATTTAAAAAAACACTCGGAATGGATTGGGGAGCAAAGGAGCAAGATGGGCAGTGGGTGTGGTGGGGGGAGGGGGGTGTGAGTGGCATTGGGGTTTGTCAGGTTCTTGAAATCCAGACCGTGTTAGAATCACAGATGTCCCTAAATCCCTGTCAAGGATATCGTTTAACTGATGTTGGTTACTTGATAAAAGATAGAGAAGGAACCTGGAGAAAACAAAGAAAATGGGTAGGAGTAAGCTAGAACTGGATTAGTCTCCTAATGAATTTGTCTCTGTAGGCGATGCCTATGGGGCCCTCTATCAAGCAACTTCTGTGACTTTGGGTAATGGGAGACCAGCTGTAGTCTAAGAAGAAGGGAACTATCAGGAGCAATATGACTGATTTCAGTAAGCCAATAGTAACAGCTACACAGAGAGTGGAAGGCTTTCCTGTTACCCTGGTGGATTGCACTGTAAAGAGCTACCAAATAGACCAGGATATCAGACAGCAACCCCAGGATGCCAAAAGACAGTCAGGTCGCCAACTGAGATATATAGCATAAGCAGGGACACATCAGAACACAACAAAAGGACAGGAGGGCCAAAGAAGGAACCGACAGGGAACCCTGTCTTCAGGGGAATCAGAAATCGAAAAAATAACAAAGGTGCAAGAATGGTAAAAGGGTGCGAAGTAAGTGAAGCAGAAAACACCCAGCAACTCTGCAACACATTTCCAAGTGTCTGTTCCATGCTGACAGGGGTATAAATACTGGCTCTTCTCCCCAGTGACCCGGAAGGGATCAAGTAGCCCAGGAAGTGAGTATGTGTGAGATAACTGGGTTGTGCAGTCTAATGTTTGTGTAAGCCCAGTTTCCAAAGCCCTATTCTCCAGACTTTCCACCCTACCCTTACCCTACAGGTGGCTCAGTGCACCTGAGCCTTCTGAATCCCGACAGGGGAACAAGTGGTCTGTTCGGAGGTCAGGCTACCACTGATTGGGGCCTCATAAAATGTAAGTATATACTTTATTAAGACAGTCACAAGTCCTTCAGCCAATGGTTAAAGCCAGCTGAATCAGAGTAGCCAATAGCTGTAAGTGGCGGTCTCAAAGTCTTTTTGTAACTGTGTGTTTGTGGGGGCATATTTAGCATACACTGTGGGGACCAGTAAGGTCTTCACATGTTTGGTACGCTGTGATAAAGCCAGACAAACACCATCTCTGTGGGGATCAGCACTTTTCGGGGCCCGGCACCTGTAGTCTGCTCAGGTATTTTCGAGCGAGTGCATTAAAAAGCTACAAGCACAGCTATGTTTGCTTTGGTCTGCTCTATAAACTACCCGGATATCAAGGCACACATGGAGTTAGAATAGTAAATATTCACTTGATTACAGTGAATAACTGGTGGTGATACAGTGTCACCAACATTTAGTTGAGCATAATGAAATGTTAACCTGTAACACGCATTACCATTACTTATGTGTGCACACATTATTTTACACTTGGACTTCGTTAAACAAGTGATTTATATGTTTGTTTAATCATAGTAAGTGTATAGGCATTTCTGCTAGTTGTTCATAATTCTCTTTTTCGTTAAAAGCACCAGAGTCTCTGTTTCTCATTTTAAATGTGTTTTCTGTTAGCTTATTTAGTGATGGTCATATTTGCTACCACTAATTAGTTGGATGATCCTCAACACCTGCATTGGATGTGAGGCAAAGGTGGGGAATACTCCTTTGTGCGATATTGTGAAGGCTGCAATGAGAGAAGAAGCTGGCATTGTATTATTAAGGGGCCCTTTTAATGTAACGGCAAGATAACAATACCCCTCCGTTACCGAGGGACCACCTCAGTATAATAACAGTAGTGGAAAAGCACCATTATGTAGGAGGCCCATAAGTCCAGATCCAATTTTAAAATAGTGATAGGTAATTGGTCTGGACCTCTTGCACAGGTATTCCAAGCAGCCTTAAGACAATGCAACACCTCCTGTCTGGAAGGAGGGGAAGGGAGAGAACATCTCCCAACTGATGTCTCACCTAGAGACTCTGAACACTGTTGCTGTCCATCTGTAATTTCAAATCACAGAGAGAAGTTATGTATTCTTGCCATTCCATGTTAATAATATTAATAATCTTGTGTTTCGAAAAGGAGCCGCTATTCTCCCCTATAATTTTCCAATAGGCTTTTTATTTTTACATTTCACTGTTTTTTTTTTTTTACCCAGATGTTATCAGAAATAAGTATTTTTTTGGTATCTTACCCACCTAGTTCTTCTTCTTTTCAAACGAGAGATCCACTTATTACTTTCCTTAGTGTAAAAGGTTAATTGCCTTCTTTGCAAGTGATTAACAAACAATTCATTAAAATTATTAGACTGCCTTTTTTATTTTTTACATGGGCTACCTACCAAATTTAGGGTTACCCTCACAAATGTTTCCATATGCTCCTCAAATACATCAACAGGTATCCAACCTAATGGGGGAAGAATTTCAGTAATTTTCCTTAATTCTATTGATAGCGACTGCTTATCTTTCTTAGTACATAATATCTTCCCTTTCATAGCACTAAACAACACGTCATCACTATCAGGAATCTGCCGTGAATGTACATCATCAGGTATCCCATTGATGGTGAGAAGGAGAATATTCTGGTCACTCCAAATATCACTTTTAGATCCAATAAATAGGGACAAACCATAGTCAATTATTGTAGTTGATATTGCTGTAACATGAGTGGAATGAGCTGGAATATCACTCTGTAATCTCCCATTGAGGACAATTAAACATGTTCCCTGCATGTCTCCATGAGCAAGGACCCTCTTTTATTTGTCCTAGAGCAGGGAGGGAATATGGTGGCTGGTATATTAACAGCCTGTTCCACTTCTTTGTCCGCAAATAGAGCGAATGAATGATTAGAGACAGTAGCATTAAGATCTCCCATAATTAGGACCTTAGAGATACCTACTTTACGCATGATCCTGTTTATATAATGAAAGAACTCAATAAGAAATGGTTATTTTCTTGACTTGGTAACATATAAAGATTGACAAAAATAAAAGGAAAAACAGAGCATTGACACGAATTTTGCTCCAGAAATACAATGCAGTGTAATAAATTTGATTTATGACAATACACCTGATATGGCCAAATGAAGTTTGTGGATAGTAGTGTGGCTATACCACCACTAGCATTGCCTCTCTTTGACTTAATAGCCATCATCAATAAGCTTTATTTCGACAACTCGTCCCATAAAAGCAATTTTACAATAAATACATTCAATATGTTTCAATTTATTAAAACATACCATAAAATACATACTTATTCTTCTTTGTATGAGAGCCGAAGCAGTGCAGCATACTAATGAAGTTAGATACTAAACTGGACACAATAAGTCTTCCAATTTCCACAAAAGGTACTCAATAACATTGTTGAAAAAATCTGTATTTTACATTTCATTCAAATAAGACTAATATGTATATTTAGTTATAAAAAGAATTGTGACCAACACACACACTAACTTCTTATTGGCTAGAGACCAAAGCTACACATCAAGCAGCAGTGGGGGGCAAATGCTTTGTTGGTACAAGTTCCAATATCTCAATTTAATCACCACAGAAGATACTTTTGGATGTCAATCATGGCACAAAGCTGTGGACGACCCCCCAGCAAGTTGGAACACATCAGTGGACCACTTGACGGACTTAGAGTGGGCATCCTTGATCTCATTACCCACATACGACCCGGAAACTTAGCAACAGAGCCTGCAAACAATAGCCGAGGGTCAGACCTCTCAAAGAGATTTGATCCATTTCAGACAAGGGCCCGCATAACTGGGATAGGCAAACAAAACATGTGCAGCAGTTTCTGCAGAGCCATTACAAGCAGAACACACATCACCTGCACCTGAGGCCCATTTGTTGGTAAAAGTTTTCAATGGCATTCCTGAATTGAAGTAGAGCTTCCAATCTAATGGCACAGTGATAGTGTCACAGTAGGATTAAAAAAAGCTGTGACATTTGAAATCTAATAACCTTCCCATCAATGTCGAGCTCTCCACCACACGAGCCTCACATTGCGAGGTCCATAACCAGTATGGTTCTTCAATGATTCTGATGATGGAATCGGTTTGTGGGATTGGTTTTCCCAGAGTTCCCTCATACCTATATCTATTAATAACTTTTTAGTTTGCTGTAGTCACTTGATTTTGTGGAATCTACCTGCATATATAACATCCCTTAGGGCCATGGCATAATGGGCTAGTTCTGGTATGGTATAAACACAGGGAGGGACTGGGGCTTGGAAGGTCCAGCATACAGTCCCCGGGTAATAGTAGTAAAAGTGAGAGTATGCAGTTCCTAAAAGGACAAGAGTAGCTCCAATTAGGAGCAAGGGCCCTCACACACCCTGAGGGGTGTCATGCTTCATCATTGGGTAGCTCCTCGTTGGGCCGGCGCTGCAATGCCCAACGGATCTCACGGTGCAGAACTACATGTAGACGCACACGCCACAGACCGCCGGCACTTCCACTGATGGTCGGATACTGGCAGGTCCCAAACTTCAGAAACGAGTCCATTCTCGCCAATTTACGAGACTCCCGAACGTCACTGTTACGGCCAATAGCCCCCACCTTCTAGGTATTTCCAGAAGGTACACCTGTCTTAATTTTTATCTTTTTCACATCACGCAGGAGTACTCTACGAGTCCTCACTACAGGGGACGGTCCATGACAGACATTGATCCACACTGTCCTCACTAGAGTAGACGAGAAGCCTATGGTCCTGATGAAATGCCAAGATCCTTTGGATGATAAAAAGGCATGAAACATGTTGACCCCCGCACCTTACCCACATAATCTAGAGCTCGCGAAGGTGTAATTGCCCCTCTCTAGCCACGACTTTATAGTCTTTTGTTTTTAGCATAGCATAGGAACCCAGCTAATAAAATTCTTTTGTGGGACTCCGACAGCTATTTTTAATCCACACTCACTCCCTTCCATTTCTACTCATGACACATATGCCCCACCAACACCTCACATCGGCAAAAAGAGAAGACCTCCGGCAAAGAGCCCCCTCGTGGGGCCCGTTGGGCATTGCAGTGCCGGCCCAACGAGGAGCTGCCCGATGATGAAGCAGGACACCCCTCGGGGTGTGTGAGGGCCCTTGCTCCTAATTGGAGCTACGCAATGATCACCATTTGTTCCGCTTTGGACAGCTGGCTTCCTTCCCTTCCTTTCCCCACCCTCTCGTCCTTTTTTGAACTGCATACTCTCACTTTACTACTAGTTCTGTTGTGTACCATAGCCTTCTCCAGAATAGTACTGGGGGCAATCTAACTTTACTAGCTGGCGCTTTCCTCCCTAAATTGAGCATCAGGTGTTTCAACGGGATGCAGGGGGGAAGGTGAGTCAAGCTTCTCAGAAATGTGTTTTTTAGAGGGTTAAAGAAGAAATATTAGAAACCCCCCAGTGTTTTTGGTCATATAAAACTGAACCCAAAGCTTTAGCTTCATGCACCTTCAGAACTGAGCCAATTGGCTTAGAAAAAGAGTGCTCATGTTCCTTCATTTAGGCCACGATAATCTGTCTATGTTTAAGAGACACAGCATCCACTTGGGGCATCCATGACATTGTCGAAGGCAAGGTGACACCAAGGTAGTTGAAGACATCTGCCCTCTCAAGTGGCTTATCCCACAGAATTACTTTTCCCTTATATGACCTATGTTGCTTGAACGACATGTACTTCATCTTTACAGCATTGATCTCAAGAACTTGCACTCTGCAGAGTGGTGCAGCACACGCTGTAAACCACCAAGTGTCTTTGAGATCAGCAGAGTGTCATCTGAAAACAACAATATGGGTGTTTTTGTGCCAGCCAGAGTAGGGGTATCAGTAGGGAAACAAGAAAGGAAGTGGACAAAGTCGTTAAAAAACAAGGAAAACAAGGTAGGGGCCAAAACGCAACCTTGGCGAACACCTTTGTTAATAGAGAACAGATCGGTAAGTTTGCCCTGCCTACCCGCGCAAACCTGAGCAAAATTGCCTTGATGAAGGCAAATTACTAGTGATAACAGATCTGAAGGCATACACAATTCATGAAGGACCACCCATAACTTCTTGCAAGGAATTAAATCGAAAGCTGATTTGAGATCGACAAAGGCTACGTACATGCTGCCCTTGTTGATTTCCACTACCCTCCAGTATAAAAGCAAGAAACGAAAAACCTGGTCAATTGTACTGATTTTCTTGTGGAAGCCTGCTTGAAGGATGAGGGGCTGTTGTTATCAACTATCCAATCCTGAATTTAGGCCAAAACAAAACAAGAGAGGCAAAAAATGTTTTAACAGAATCGATTAAACTGATTGGCCAATAGTTCCCAGGCAGATCTCCTTTTTTGTACATAGGGATTACTTCGGCGCCCTTCCAAGAGTCCGGAATGGGGGCACCGCCGGCAATAGCATTTGTCAAAATTAGTATATACCTAGCCCAGTTTTCTCTATCCTATAAGAATATATCAGCAGGGATGCCATCTGGTCTTAGTGCTCTGCCTCTAGTAACAGCATCTAGGGCATTAGAAATATTTACTGAATCAAATAGACCCTCAATTGAGGCAGCGGGACAAGATGTTATCAGGTCGTTTGGCTCATCCCTTGCAGCATTTAGGGAGAAACTCTCAGAATATAAGTGCAAAAAATTATCAACCCAGGCGGCAGGGGCGACGTAATTATGGCGAGGGTGCGGGGGGCACTTGCCCGTCCCTACCCCCACTTAACTAGGGATCAGAATCTAACAGAGTCCTTAGCAGAACAAGCAGCTTTAAGATCTTGCCATCTCCCCTCATTCCACTCTCTTTTTGCCCAAGCCTGTGTTGATTTGTAGAGTTTCCTTGCTGAGTGGACCCACAACATGTCCTTAGCTTTTATTGCCTTGACCAATAGAGAGTGCATTCATCTGCACTCCTTCTTAAACCAGCTTTTTGATATGGGGGTATCTGCAAGTAGATGATACAGGAATGAGAAAGTAGGATAACATTTTCTTGAAAAGCTTGTTATGAGAATCTATAAATTTCCTAAGTCCCCTGCCCAGAACAGCCTAGTGGACATCTCGTACATATTAACACAGAAAGATTCCATAGTTAGGCAGAGAGAATTGTGGTCACTCTCCAGCCTCTCATTGATGCACATGTCCCTAAGAAGCGGCCAAAGTCTCAGATCTAATAGAATATAGTCTATATGACTACAGTGAGACATATTGTTATATGTATTGGCCCTTTTCCTGTCAGATATGGAGCTACCATTGACTGCTCTGAACTCCAGCTCCAATGAGACAGCCTTAAGCTGTAAGGCAGACTCTGTCCATTTTTTTTTATAGGTGGCAGTTCTAGACACAGAATACCCCACATCTCTTCCTCCTCTCTGGCTAAATTAATATCCTTGGTGTCCAGGGGCTCAAAGGTTGTATTAAAGTCCCCTGCTTATTATCAGATGGGAATGACAATAGTTTTTTTCCAGATGGTCTTCCAGGCACATGATGGTTTTAGATTTTAAACCCCGACCCTTCTAGCATAGACATTATAAATATAGATTCTAGAGGTATGTGGAAGAGGTGTGGCGCAGCGGCCAGGGGTTCACGGTTCAATCCCTGGTGCCGGCGGCAGGTTAGCCCAGCACCATGTGACTCTGGGCAATAGCTCGCTTAATCTTCCCGAGGGCCCCCAGCGCCGGGACACCTCTCCGGAGGTAGCTGTGCGCTTTACAAATGCTGGTATTTCATTATTGTCAACCACTAGACGAACGGCCAAGATATCGGCACTGTTGATGTGAAGATCATACAATTTACAAACTATGCCTGGCCTAATCCACATTGTCACCCTCCTGAAGGTGAACCAACAATGCCGTGTGATGCAGGAATTGAAAGGTTCAAATATCCATGTTTAAAAAGTGGTTCCAGGCACCAAGTTTTCTGGAACAAACAGATGTCATACACAGTCAATGAAATTGTTCCAGTGCAGGAGTGTGACCTTTGATTCAAGACCAGCCACATTCCTGGAAATTATAGCCAGCATGGGTTTAGTCTGTATGCTTGTGAAGGAAGAAGAACAGCTTAAAGGGGCTCGACAATCAGGAATACCAGATAGACCCATAAAGTCTCCTGAAAACTGGTTGCCATGTGAGGCGCTCAAAACATTTAAAGAAGGAGAGTCGCAATTCTTCACACAAACAGGAGAATAAGAGGGCCAGTCAAGAGGAGGGAGCGGTGGTTGTCAGTCTAGATCCCGTTTAGGAGATCTATCACATACATCAGACGGGGGGACATAAATCAACTTGATGTCTGTACTCAGGGAGCCTATATTTAAATCAAATTTTGGTCTCATATAAGTGAGAGATTCGAACATCAAAGGCCACTAGATTGTCAACTAAGTTCCTCTTCCCAAGAGTTAGCTCAATGCTATTGTACATAGTACCACTTTATGAGTGCATTTTAGCCCCAAAAATATCCTCCCGTATAAGTGAGTGACAGCCCCTCACTTTGCGGATCCAGTGAATGGTTTTATGAATTAATGCGTCCTCACCTTCTTTATACATGGGATGCGCACGTTTGGGGACACTGGTCAAAAATATGGAGACGCTGGCATTAGCAGTCTCAAGTCTCGACCGGCGAATAAGATTTTGCATTGAAGCTGGGGGGTGCTTAGCAGACTCCACATAAGGTTGCCTGTTGGGATAGCTGGAAGGCTGAGAGGAGCTAGAGCTAGAGGGTCGAACAAGCCTGCGCTCATTTATGTGTTCTAATTCCCCTGTCCCTCTACATATTTCTGGTATAGGGAGTCACGTGGGTGGGCATGTGAGAAATTGCCAAGTTCCAATTCTCAGTGGGGGGGTTTTTCCGAGCCAGAGCTGGGGAAAGTTGAGCTATGTCTCCTGGGGTAGTACGTGATGAAGGTTCGGCCCTCTGCCCATCTCTGAAGATAACAGAGCGTGGGTCTGTTCAGCAAGAAGCAAAGCTAAAGGGGGTAGAGGAAGAACAGACGCATCATTTATAGACTGTGCAGCAGGGGTATCTAAGGCAGATTGAATATTAGAGCTGCAATTACTGTTGGGTTGCCCTTTAAAGTAGCATGAAATAACATGGGCTTCTTTTTTGTTCTTGGATGTTAACCCTACTTTATTAAGGGTTTTCTGAGAGATCTTCTTTTTGGGAATAGTTACTGAGTTGGCACATGGCATGGTGGCATCATTTTTATTTACACTGACCCTGGACTCAGTATCTGTAGGTGAATCCACACAAATTAGTGATTCAACCTCCTCAATAAGGAGGTCTATCTCTGTAAGGATACAGTCATCTGGCTTTCAACAATGTTTAGGATGTTTAGTGATACCGTGAGCTTGATCTGCTGCCTTACATTTACCCATGATACAAGTAGAAAAAAGACTCTTTTATGGGCCACACAATACTATAGCATGAAATGAAATGTCCCAATACAGTGTGCCCCCAGCACTCAGTCTACTATCACCAAGCTAATGCATATCTAGAATGTAAATAGGAACGTCAGGCACCACAGCGCATGAATAAGTGTAATTAAATAGGCACAAAAATCAAATCAGTGGTTTATGAATTGGGTGACAGTCCCTTATATGTCCAAATAACGTAGCCAAGAGGGTGGGCCTCCGTGCTCTGACGGGCTCGCCCTTTGCCTGGGCTTCGCCCGGGAACGTCCCGCGCAGCGGGACAGCAGCCCGCTTAAGTAGCAGCAATCAAATGATGTTCAGGTGAGAGTCTAGCGCGGGGTTCTGGGACTTGTGGTCCCCAGCAGCAGCGGCAATCAGCTGCGGCGGCTCCCCCGGCAACAGGTAGACTGTCACGAAGTGCAGTGAAGAAAGGCCGATATAACAAGGCTACGAGATACCACATAGGCTTCCCCAACAGCAGATGGTGATTCAAAAAACACAGCAAAGTCCCAGGACAGTGGGACAGCAGAGTGCTTAAGTAGCACCAGTCAAATGATGTTCAGGTGAGAGTCCAGCGCGGGGTTCTGGGACTTGTGGTTCCCAGCGGCAGTCAGGTCATGAAGTGCAGTGAAGAAATCCCCAATATAACAAGGCTGTGAGATTCCACAGCCGCTTCCCCAATAGCAGATGGCGATTCAAAAAGCACAGCAAATGACTTAATAGCAGGACAGCTAATCAAATAATAATTTTCAACCTCAAAAGCGGCAGTTGTCCATGTTTCTTGTAAACAGATTACCACAGGACTTAATACATTGTTGATATTCATAAATTTGATGCCTATGCTTATAATAATACACTCGCATACACGACAGCAGTCATATCACTATTATCAAATTCACCAGTCATGAACTCACCGTTAACCCTGACTCAGAAATACATGATCAAGCAGGCTCTGCAACGTCGGTCCATGGTAACTGATTGGCAGGTCACAGGTGGGGTGGCACGTAGCTGGCAGACAAACGTGCGAACAGTAAGCTCAGGTCCATCTCCCAGATAAGCGCAATGACACCACAATGGTCCAGGGATATCGACCCCAATAAAGCACACATGGCCAGAGGGGTGCGCGCATTCCCCAACACCATAAAGTTAGATACCACATGGAGGTAGGAACACATTGCCAATCAGGACACAGCACACACAGTACACGCAGTGATCACACGCCCCTCAAGTCGGACATCTGGACACACAACCCACTGGCCCACATTGCGTCCCCGCTAGGTCGATGGCCACCTGTATTTGCTATCAGAATCCTAATTTACTTTTATGTATGACTTCACAGACAAGGTCCAAATTCTTTTACCAAACAAGAATCGCCGGATGTACTTTTATTGTACCCAAGAAATGTATAAAAGCAAGCACAAATTGATTGTACTTTGAGTCAGACCCATATCTGTGGGTTGTACTCCCGGTGAAGCGTTTAATTATCCCAACTGTTACTGTTTTGTCAACCGTCTCTTGTCTTTGTTTTTTCAAGGTAAATTCATATTTGAGCAGCATTTTGGCGAACCAGATAGGAGAGATTGGGCGAACCAGATAGGAGAGTCCAACTGCAGCCGAAGAAGAAGGACCCCGCCCATACGGATTGACATCTGCGCAGCAAGGAAGGTGAGCAGACACCACAATTGATTGGAAGTTCTACTGAATCCACAGGGCAGAGGTCTGTCCTGAGGCCACCGTCAGAAGGGTAAGAGACCACATCTGATCCTTAGTCCCTAGCATTTGGCATATGGCAAACTAGGAAGAAGCTCAAAAATTTAACCTGAGCGCCCTGCCACTGTTAGAAATCAGGCATATTACACACACACTTTAGGTGCCTGAACTAAGTAGTCCCAAGGCGGCCTCAGAGGCAATCCCGTGGGTGTTACCCTTCTTCGATAGTCAACAGACTAGGGAGAGTGAAGTTGGTAGTTGCTTGGACCGCTGGGTGTGATACAGATGATACCCTTGTCCCTGTGTGTGATACTGGGCTATGGCTTGGACCGCTGGGCATGATACAGTTGATTCGCTTGTCCCTGGGTGTGGTACAGGATCAAAGTTTGGACCGCTGGCTGTGATACAGATGGTATGCATGGGTTCTGGGTGTGATATAGGGCCGGCACCTCAATTTTATTTTTTAGTCTAAAGGGGTTTTCTCAGTACTACCGGTCTCTTAAACACTGGTGGTGTCTGAAAGAAGTGAGAAGTGCTGTTTGCTTGGACAACTGGGCATGACACATATGGTACACTAAGCCCCTGGGTGCAAAACAGGGTGCAATTAGGACTTTAGGGAAAGATTTGGATCTCGGAGATCAAGTGTGACTTGTGTTTGGCGAAGGGGGGCCTATGGTCCTTCGAGTTATTCCTTTTCTCTGCAAAAATGTGATGCTTTTCTTTGACCCAGAGCCGATATTGATGGACTATCAGGCTCACTTAGTCCCGTGCACTGCGCAGGGCTTCCCATGGTCACAGGATAGCAAGGCGCTAGGAGCGGGCTAAGGTTTTTTTGACATCATTTTTTTTCTGTCAGTTTTTTAATATTGAAATTGATGCAACAATATTGTTGTGGTGTCATTAATGTCTTGATGTTAGTAGTTTAATGTAATTGTATTTTGTCTAAATATTGTGTTTTATTAATGTCTCAATGTGTTGCATGAAGGTTTTGCTATTCTCTCACAATCATTTTTTCCATATCACAGTAAAGTCTGCTACTTTTCTGCCAGTTCATCACAAAGTTTTAACAATTGCACTTTCTTCTAGGTTGTGAGCCTTCATATGCATTTCTGTTTTTATTTGTGAACTGTACAAATTGATGCATCCTTAGCTAATATTTCAGCTCATCGTAGGTAGTAGTTGGGACTAACAATCCCCGTGTATAATAGTTCCCCACGACCAAAGTAGCTTAAAAAATTCCGCAAAAAGCAGGTAAAGTAGGCTGTAGTTGTCCCTTAAAAAGTACCCAATTCATCATGGAGTCACCACTGAAACACATGCAAACCAGATTCCCACACAGGCAACAACACTTCACAAATATTGCGCGAATGGCCAGAAAAGGGAACCTTCGACACCAACATAATCAAACACACAAGGTCACACATTTGGATTAAATACGCAGGACAGAAAAAGGACAGGAGAGAGGCACTACTAGACCTCTGCCCATCTTTGAAGAGACCCAGACAGCTAATATTATCTCACAATCAATAAGCAAAGCGTCAGCACCTCCCCCACCATATGTAGGTATGGAGGTGCTTTCCCCAATGCCAGCTATCCCCGCATTATGATACACCAATCCGCCAGTCGAGGGACCCAAAGGGTCCCCTACCGAGCTGCGAGCTGTTAGGTCTAGACAAGAGACTCTAACAGGGCAGCAGACTCAGGCACCACTCCGATCCAGTGCTAGGGCTCCCCGAAGCTAAACCCCCCCATCCATCACGTTCAGATAATCAAGTCCCAGTGGCGCAAAGACCGCGCCCTCCCACCGAGTCAGGTGAAGGCACTTGGGCAACAGGGAGATTCATAGCTGTTCTGGATAACAAAACGACTACTGGAGGTGAAGAACTGGGCCCCAGTCCTCCAGGTAGCGACAACAAAGTGGGAGCCACAGGGTATGCTCAGGTAGCAGAAGATACAACGGGTAGGGGATTCAAAGGCAAGTTACAACCTAAAAGGGCCGCACATATTGCTGAACAAAGGAGGCAATCTAGGTGGGAGGACGAGCTAAGGAGAGAGAGAGAGAGAGAGAGAACTCGCGCCATAGAAGTGCAGCAGAACACGGAGCTCCCCGCCCTTCTCCTGAGGAGAGATGGGGTAGGAATATAGTCCCATCTGTTTTAAAAAAAAAAGAAATTGGGGGGGATTTTTATATAGTGCGAACTAGACTCAAAGATATCAGGTATCAGAGCGCTTTACATGAGCACCAGTTTCGTTACAGATGGACACATTCATTTTTGTTAGGCACAGGGAGATTAAGTGTTTTGCCCAGAATCACAGGATGTTGAGCGTCGTTGCCAAGACTCAAACCCGGTTCCCTAGCTTCGAGGTTGACCGCTCTAGCCGTAAGGCTACATCCTCTCCCCATCTGAGGTAGAATCTGAGATAGAGCTAGAAGAGAGGTTCCCGGCTGGGAACCTCACCTCACCAGATCGCCAATGCAGGAGAGGGTCTGACCAGGAAATAAGGGACCAGGGTAGCCTGGTGTAAACTCAACTGCGACATAGGAGTAGTATGGCACCTTTGGGAGTGCATGAGGGGAGCAGCGACAATGACATCCGCTGCTCCTCCCAGATGCGCAGGGTAGACAGACTGACCCCAAGAGAGAAGTAGTTGGAGAGGAAGGCGAGATCTTCGCACACCCATTTTGACACCTGCTAGCCTGTTGGACCAAGGGACAGGATCAGTGTGATATGCCCTGGCCAGAAGAGAGATCCTTTGAACCAGAAGACATGGCTGTTGCAGAAGACTGCATCCAGCACGGAGGGGGAGATCCCAAATGGAACTTCTCCTACATGCAGGATTGCCTAAGAAGATGGGAACACTATGTTAAGGACAAACCAGTGGAGCTCCCCATGCCAAAATGTACCCACTACTGCAGAAGGGCACAGCAGGGACCATCTATGTACCCTAGGCTCCGGTGGATAAAGAAGGGCTAAGGACCAAAGTGCTGCCCTTGCTGGATGGAGCAGGAAAATGGATCTCATTATTTGAGAAGAACACCACGGGGTAAATTTAGTGATAGGTGATGTTGAGAGTCTTCTAAGTAGCCTCATCGGAGAACAAACTAACACAGTGTTCACCTGAGCTCACATCACAGCGGTCACACTGACAAACACCGAGCATGATGGGGCTGCATTGAATTTGTACAGGCACCAGATATGGACGGCCTTGAGGGAAAAGTTCCTTGACTGCCCGGATGTAGGTGGGTTAATGGCAGAAACTATAAAGCCTGGGAGGACCATAAGTGAGTTTTTGGATAGAATGAGGGAACAATGGGGACAAGGGACAGGACAGCCAGGGACGGATGTGGGCCTGCAGGTCGCGTTCTTCTATATCATCCTCAAAAAGGGGCTGCCCAGCGAAATTGAGAGCGGTTTAGATAGCGTAGTAGGGTTGGACACCAAACCCTGGCGGGAGATACAGGCCCACATATTGCACTACTACAAAAAGAAACAGGAAAAGGATTGGGAGTGTCACACTACGGCGTAGGTAGACAGAGGTAGGTTCATGTATTTACACACTGTATGTATGGGACCACAGGAGAATGACTACATATCCCACAATCCTGTGTGTCTGGTCAGGTGGGCTCAGCACTCTGAGTCCTATATAGGCTCCGCCTCCCGAAGGCCCGGTGCTTGTCAATCAAGTACCATGACTTGGACCGTATGGAGGAAGAAGCTGTGTTTTCTATGAACGGATAAGAGAAGACTCCTTCTGACATATCCGTATTTCCCCATTGAGCCGTTGCTAGGCTCGCCTGTTTGCAGTGCAAGACGCGAGTGCATCTCCAAGCCGACACTGGGCTTGCCTGTCAGGCGAAGTACAACGCGCTGGAGCGCGTCTTCGAGCCGTTACCAGGCTCTCTCTGTGTGTCCTCATAACGCGCTGAAGCGCGTCTCTGTGTAGTCACTGAGCACGCCTTCCCCGTCAAGGAAAACGAGCAGGAGCTCGTCTGCGCACTTCGAATTAGGCTTCCTTCTGCCTTCCCCAAGCAAGCTAAAGAGAATCCATGAGCCTGAACTCGGCTCGAGATATCGTTCTTGTTTTAGGGGCTTCATTAGAGAACCAGAAGGGAGCGCTGTAACACAACCAATGAGCCGCTGAGAGGCTCGGATTTCCCTGTATGTTTTACTTTCACATCAACACGACCTCAGACTGCAGCTCTGTAAAAAGCCGTTGAGAGGCTTGGAGGAAGAGCCATACATTTATTTTGTTATCTAAAGGCACGCAGGAACAGAGTGCCTCTCAACTCTTCATTGCATTTGCCAGTCCCTTGAACTCCCGTCCTACAGTACTGAAGAGGATCTCCACAGCTAAGTACACAAACTTTGATGCATGAGACGCTGTAAAATCCTTGAAGGAGAACTTATTTATTTTTATGCGTTATTTTTGTCTGGATTTTGCATTTGGTACAGTAGAGTGAGTGCGGCAAGTCTTAATGTAAGTACAAACACATAGTCTTATTGTGCCTTCTTCGGTTTGCATCTGGTGGTTGTCCTACATGTGTTGTGCTTGTGTTTTACTACAGGGAACACGGGGCTAGACAACGGAGTGACAAGAATAGGAGTGAAGCCTACAACTCTAAGTGTCTTCCCATGGAGTGTTTCGCAGCCGCATCTTTATTGTTTCCTTTGTCCCTTTTTTCCCTTTCCCCTATTACGGTGTTGTCTGTTGAGTGGTATTAGCGTACTCGCAGGTCGCGCCCTATCGGGGGAAAAGGTTACACAGCATCACCCATCGCTCCCGCTGTATCCGGCTTCAAAGGTTAGTGATTACCTGTCTGTGTTTTGACAGATTGACAAGCCCACGGTTACCTACGGCCTGAGCGATGGATACCTCCACTGTGCTCACATCTGTGTTGGAGTCCTTAACCGCATTACGGATGGAGATGGATGCTTTCAGAGGAGAGAACTTAGAATTGAGGAATGAGATGGGCACTATGAGGCGTGAGGTAGCGGGTTTATCCCGTTTGGGTCCTACCAGTGCGAGGGGGAACGGTTCCTATATTAAAGATTGGACGCTCCCGCCTCCTTTGACTTCCCGTGCCACGGACCCTGTTCAGGGAGGAGGTGCACATGATGCGGGGCCCTTCACTTCCTCGTTTTCCAACCCTTCCCAAGCAGGACCTTCTTCCATACACTTGATACAGCCCATGCAACTGCCCCTTGCCCCTCCTGAAAGGTTCTTCGGGGACCCAAAGAAGTTTGGGATATTTTTGGGTCAGTGTAGGCTGCATTTCATGTGCAAACCCACGGTGTTTCCTACCGACCAAGCTAAGACGGCCTTTGTCATGTCCTATTTGGGTGGTAATGCGGCTAGCTGGTCCTTCCCCCTGATAGAGAGGGACGATCCTGTCCTGTACAACTTTTCGGATTTCTGCATTGAAATGCGCAAGCTGTTTGATAGAAAAGCGCATCTACTATCTCTAGACAAAGAACTCATCACGCTCAAACAGGGCACACAAGACTTGCTCACGTATATTACAACCTTCAACAGACTCCTTGTGGAAACCAATTGGCCTGTGGAAAAAGAACATCCATGTTCTATCAAGGGTTAAGAGGTGAATTGAAGGACGTCTTGGCGCAAGTGGTGCATATGCCCGATAACTGTGAGGAACTGATAGATCTCACAGTTCAATTGGATCACAGACTTCAAGAACGGAAAGGAGACAAGTACCGGACCGACGCCAAAGCCTATCTACCACGCCCTAAGCCAATTCAGGAGGAACGTTCACATATCACTGACGGAACAGAACCCATGCAAGTTGGTGGGATACGGGGCCCATTAAGCCAAGAGGAAAGGGAAAAGAGAAGAAGACAGAGGCTGTGCATGTACTGCGGGAAACCCGGGCATTTCATTAAGGAATGTAAGACCAGATCCAAATACGTGAACAAAGAAAACCCCGGAGCCCGAAACTTAACCGTGGTGGAGTACACCCCAGAGAATTTGGGAAACTAACGCTCTCAAGCAAGACCGAGACCCCTTGCTTGAGGCCCATGGCGGATGTGGTCTCTTCAGCACTGGCTAATACAGTACAAACCGCAGTGGCACATATGAATCTGTGCGTTTCATTGGAGCTGCCCAGTGGAGAACCCGTGGTGGTTCACGCGTTGTTGGATTCAGGAGCTACTGGCAACTTCATTGATCAGCAGTACGCCCAGGAATTAGGGATCCCCTGCGTAAAGAAGAAGACACCCGAACCAGTGAAGGCGGTGGATGGTACGGCACTGACATCAGGTCCTGTACGCTTCCATACACAACTAATTCTGATGCAAATAGGGGTGCACCACTTTGAATATATACAGTTTGACCTGATCGATGCTCCCCACTTCAAACTTATATTGGGAATGCCATGGCTGACTTATCATGATCCTTTGGTGCAATGGGCAGCACGCACCGTCTCCTTGAACTCCTCGTTCTGTACAGAACACTGTACAAGAGACAAGGTACGAAATCCTGAAGTAATGCAGAATCCTGCAGGCCTGCTCGCTATGGGATATAGCGAAAAAGTCTTATGTTGTATCTCCCCATTACCGGATGAATATACACGGTTCCACTCCGTTTTCAACAAGCAGGACGCAGGGAAGTTGCCCCCTCATAGGGAATATGATTGTGTGATCGACCTCGAGCCAGGAGCCTTCATCCCATGCAGTCGGGTTTACGCCCTTACGGAGGCCGAGACTACGTATTTACAGCAGTATCTTGATGAGTTACTGTCCTCTGGCTTCATATGACCTTCTTCCTCTCCTGCCTCCTCGCCACTCTTCTTCATACCGAAGAAAGAAGGTGGCTTAAGGGCTTGCATAGACTATAGAGCAATTAACAGAGTCACCATAAAGAACAGGTATCCTTTGCCCTTAATACCCGTGCTATTGGACCAGTTGAAAGGAGCCAAGATTTTCACCAAATTGGATCTGAGGGGAGCATACCATCTCGTGCGGGTGCGGCGTGGGGACGAATGGAAGACAGCATTCCGGACAAAGTTTGGGTTATACGAATATCAGGTTATGCCCTTCGGGCTCTGCAACGCACCCGCCGCCTTCCAGTTCTTTATGGATGAAGTATTGCGAGGCCTGTTGGACGTGTCTTGTATCGTCTACATCGACGACATTCTGATTTATTCGGCATCCACAGAGGAACATGTCCTTCATGTGTCGGCAGTATTGGAACGGTTGCAACAGCATACGCTCTATGCCAAGTTGGAGAAGTGTCTTTTCCATGCCACCGAAGTAGAATTCCTAGGATACATCATAGGGCCAAACGGACTATGCATGGACAACAAGAAGATCCAAGCTATCGTTCAGTGGGAATCGCCCTCCACTGTTAAGGCTTTGCAGAGCTTTTTAGGCTTTGCAAACTTCTATCGAAGGTTTATCAAAGACTTCTCCCGGATGATACAACCTTTGACATATCTGTTGAAGAAAGGAGCTAAATACCTTTGGACGGACGCAGCCGAACAGGCCTTCCAAACCCTCAAACACTGCTTTACGCACGCTCCTGTATTGAGACACCCGGATGCCTCGCTTCCCTTTGTAGTGGAAACGGACGCATCCCATTACGCCATCGGAGGCATCCTGTCCCAAAGACATCCGGACACCGGCCAAATTCATCCTGTGGCCTACTTTTCAAAGAAGTTGTCATCATGTGAGGTTAACTACAGTATTACAGACAAAGAACTCCTGGCCATAAAGAGGGTGTGTGAAGAGTGGAGGCATTACCTATTGGGAGCTAAGCACACAGTAGAAATCTATACTGATCATCGAAACCTTCTGTTCTTAAAGACCGCTAGAGCCTTACCCCGAGACAACTCCGATGGTCACTATTTTTCTCTGACTTTGATTTCGTGATCAAATACCGTCCCGGACCACAAAACGGCAAGGCTGATGCACTTTCAAGACCAGCCCCAACGCCGGATACCCGTCCAGATTTCATGGAAGAACCCCCTGTAATACTGCATAAGGCCTCTTTTCCTGAAGAGATCTTGGCCTTGACGACCACACAAAACTTTCTAGGGGAGGTAAAAAAGCAGACGGCAGGGATAGACGTCCAGACATGGATCAACGAAAATCCCACACAACGTTCGATTGCTAACGACATGCTATACCATGATAATAGACTATATGTACCTCATGAACCATTACAACAACAGGCCTTGAGATGGATTCATGACTCCACGCTGGGTGGGCATCTGGGAATCCAGAAAACGTTCCAAGCTATGAAAAGGCACTTCTGGTGGGTAACCTTACAGGCGGATACAACCAAATACGTGGAGGAATGTGCCATTTGTACCCAGGGAAAGACCCAACACAAGAGACCGTGTGGACTGCTCCAGAGCATTCCTATACCTCCAACACCTTGGCATACATTGTCCATGGATTTTATTGTAGACATGCCTCCTAGTTCAGGACACAATACTATACTGGTCGTTATAGACCACCTGACCAAGATGGGACACTTTGTTGCTACAACAAAACTACCAACCTCGGCAGAATTGGGCCAATTGTTCCTACAGCATATTGTGCGTTCCCATGGAATCCCAGCAGTTATCATCACCGACAGGGGAACCCAGTTCACCTCACGATTCTGGAAGGCATTATGTGAGGCTATGAAAGTGGATGCTCGCCTCTCCACTAGCTACCATCCGCAGACGGATGGCAAAACCGAAAGACTGAACCAAACGCTGGAACAGTATCTCAGATGCTTCACACTACAACATGAAGAAGAATGGAGTACGCTTTTGTGGATGGCGGAGTTCGCATATAACAATGCGGAGCATTCCTCTTTGGGGTGTTCCCCTTTCTTCTGCCTTACAGGATACCACCCTAACATGCTGCCTTTCGAATGGCCAGTGCAATCCCGACACCCTACCATTCAGGAACACCATGCACATCTCCGAAAAGTACTACAGGACGCTAAAACGCAGTTAGACAAGGCCCAAACCGTGACAAACGTTATGCTGATAAAAAACGTTCCCCAGGACCTTCTTACACTGTGGGTGATAGAGTGTGGCTAGACACTAAACATTTGAGACTGAAGGGCAACTCCCGACTGAAACCAAAATTTGTGGGTCCCTATCCTATCGTTAAAATAATCAACCCTGTGGCAATCAAGTTAACACTCCCTTCCTCTTGGCGCATCCATCCTGTCTTTCATGTCTCCTTGCTTCGGCCTTGCCTTCCGCAGACCAGACTACCTTTAACACCAGTGCCAGTAGATATTGATGGGGAAGAGGAGTACGAAGTCAAGTGTATTCTAGATTCCAAGCTCGTCCGGGGGAGGGTACATTACCTTATTGACTGGAAGGGATACGGTCCCGAGGACCGTTCGTGGGAACCTGGGTCTAATCTACACTGCCCTGGGCTTCTCAGGCGTTTTCACTCTCAGTTCCCTGGTAAGCCTGGCAGACCGTCGGGACGCCGGTCGTTGAGAGGGGGTTCTGTCACACTACGGCGTAGGTAGACAGAGGTAGGTTCATGTATTTACACACTGTATGTATGGGACCACAGGAGAATGACTACATATCCCACAATCCTGTGTGTCTGGTCAGGTGGGCTCAGCACTCTGAGTCCTATATAGGCTCCGCCTCCCGAAGGCCCGGTGCTTGTCAATCAAGTACCATGACTTGGACCGTATGGAGGAAGAAGCTGTGTTTTCTATGAACGGATAAGAGAAGACTCCTTCTGACATATCCGTATTTCCCCATTGAGCCGTTGCTAGGCTCGCCTGTTTGCAGTGCAAGACGCGAGTGCATCTCCAAGCCGACACTGGGCTTGCCTGTCAGGCGAAGTACAACGCGCTGGAGCGCGTCTTCGAGCCGTTACCAGGCTCTCTCTGTGTGCCTCATAACGCGCTGAAGCGCGTCTCTGTGTAGTCACTGAGCACGCCTTCCCCGTCAAGGAAAACGAGCAGGAGCTCGTCTGCGCACTCGAATTAGGCTTCCTTCTGCCTTCCCCAAGCAAGCTAAAGAGAATCCATGAGCCTGAACTCGGCTCGAGATATCGTTCTTGTTTTAGGGGGCTTCATTAGAGAACCAGAAGGGAGCGCTGTAACACAACCAATGAGCCGCTGAGAGGCTCGGATTTCCCTGTATGTTTTACTTTCACATCAACACGACCTCAGACTGCAGCTCTGTAAAAAGCCGTTGAGAGGCTTGGAGGAAGAGCCATACATTTATTTTGTTATCTAAAGGCACGCAGGAACAGAGTGCCTCTCAACTCTTCATTGCATTTGCCAGTCCCTTGAACTCCCGTCCTACAGTACTGAAGAGGATCTCCACAGCTAAGTACACAAACTTTGATGCATGAGACGCTGTAAAATCCTTGAAGGAGAACTTATTTATTTTTATGCGTTATTTTTGTCTGGATTTTGCATTTGGTACAGTAGAGTGAGTGCGGCAAGTCTTAATGTAAGTACAAACACATAGTCTTATTGTGCCTTCTTCGGTTTGCATCTGGTGGTTGTCCTACATGTGTTGTGCTTGTGTTTTACTACAGGGAACACGGGGCTAGACAACGGAGTGACAAGAATAGGAGTGAAGCCTACAACTCTAAGTGTCTTCCCATGGAGTGTTTCGCAGCCGCATCTTTATTGTTTCCTTTGTCCCTTTTTTCCCTTTCCCCTATTACGGTGTTGTCTGTTGAGTGGTATTAGCGTACTCGCAGGTCGCGCCCTATCGGGGGAAAAGGTTACACAGCATCACCCATCGCTCCCGCTGTATCCGGCTTCAAAGGTTAGTGATTACCTGTCTGTGTTTTGACAGGGAGAAACAGAAGCAAACCCAGAGAGACAACGCCAAGATGGTCCAACACAAGTTGAAGAAGACCTCCCTCGAGGGGTCCTCATTGGTCGCAACCGTCCAGATGGCACCAGTCTTGAAGCGGGTTCGACCTCAATACCCCAGAGGGTTTCAACCTAACTACAGAGGCAGGAATCAGGGAGATTGGCAGCAACCAGACCTTGGAGAATGCTTCTATTGCCACAGGATGGGCCACATGACCGACCAATGCCACTTAAAGGCGTATCATGAGCAGAGGACGATAGGCTTGGGTCAGACCCCATCCACTCTTTTTCTGCAAAACCAAGCCCAGGGAAACCCGAATGAACCTTACACTCAGCCACAAGGAAATCAGTCAGTCACTGTGCCGCCACAACAAGGATCAGGTGGTAGGATAAACGTGGGGCAACATCAGCCTCATACAGGGAACCCGTTCCAACAGGGACCAGGGCCTCAACCACGGCAGGGAGGGGTAACTGTCTGGAGAGGCAATGCCTTCGCACAACCACAGAACTCAAACATGTAGTAAGACAAAACACCCAGTAACGAGCCATCCATTTCATGCACACCTTGCAAATTCCCCATACCAAAACTCAAAGAAAGACCAATGAGACAGTAGTAGGGATTTCAAGCATTTACTTGCAGTAAGGAAGTCAGGGCAGCTGTATGATGTATCGATCGGGTATCCTCGCTAGAGTCCGCCATTCCAGGGTGCTTGCAATAGCATAGGCAATACTCTGCTGCTGATCCCCCTGGCTGGGCTGGCTGACCACACCCCAGGGGGAGGGCAGTCTGACGAGGGTAGCAGGGCGGCTCTGAGTCCTGTATTTAAAAGCAGGCACGTAGGTCTCAATTGGGATGAGATCCAATCACCTAGTCTAAGGGACCCTATTCTTGGGCCTCCAGCCCGGGACCCAAAATGCCTCCATGCCTTGTGGTTCCAACCGCAGCACCCCCTATCCAGAAGTCTCCAGCCAATGGAGACCCCCTTTCAGCTGCAAAACAAAGCTTTCCTCTGGTGTCGGGAGCCAGGGTTCCCATTTACTCAGGATAGTGAAGACCACATCACCTCCACCACATAAGATCCAGCAGGTTGCGAGCCATCGCACAGCACTGAGTAAGCTGTGAAGTGAGATCCGACCAAAAAGCCAGCTATCCCACATCATTGCTTTCCTTATCCAAATCTCGATGAGTTCTTGACCTTAAATTTCGGGCTTTCCAAGCAGCAATGTTTTCTCCTCCTTTTTCCTCATAATATTCAAGATCCAAGGGAGAGGAGGGTGCGGGGGGGACAGGGAGCCCACAAAAAAACCGTCACAACTCTGTGCGAGGTTAAATATCGAGAATTCGCTCACCCCTTCTCCAGGCCTACAATTCAGCCAATACACCAGGCCTTACACTCGCCATCCGTAGGAGACAGTCCAATTTTAGACATCGCAATACCAGAGACACACAGAGGCCACAGAACAACAGTCTGACCACCCCCATTTTTCTCTGTTAAAGTAGGATAACCAATCACATGAGATCTAGAGAAGCACCCAAAAGACTGATGAAAAGAAGCCCAATGCTAGCACAAAAGCAAGGTTCTATAAGAAGGGCATAGTCAAGACACCTGGCGCCACTGGGAGGGTCGTGTTGAACGCCGCATGCCGGGATCAGAGGGGTATATACGTGACCTCTGGGCACATTGCATTTGCCAGCAGCACTTGATTGCGAATGCCCCCTCCGTTATGCATCACCACATGCACGTGTATGTCAAAAAACAACCCCCGCACTGATAGCAACTCCCAGGTACACCTTGGAGGGAGGGGCTGGAGACGTCCCTGTAACACTAGATAGAGTAATAACACCCCATGTTCATTAGATTACCCTGTAAAAATATTACAGCACAAGGGGGGAGGGAGCACACTGCCTCTCATCCCAGCACAGTTCTCCCCATTGCATTCTGGTAAATGCTGTATGCTTACTTTCAAAGTTGCTGTACTATTTCACCAAAGTTGATGTAGGTAGTGCTGTTATCTCTAGACACATGTTTCTGGGTTTAGCCCTTCATCAGTAAAGAGCAAAAGTAGTGGAGAGCAGAGAAAAGTCGTCAGGGGTTTCTGAAATGGTGCCCAAGTCTTCACAGGTCACAGTACCACTCCACAGGCACACAGGTGCATCCCAGGAGAGCTCGTCAGCTCGTTGACTCAAGGGAGCCTTTTAAAATATTACACCAATTTAATTGCCAGCCAGGTACAGAGAGGGGGAGGCCCAATATTCCATGAAAATCACACGCTAACAGCCCCTAGAAATGACTGTGTCCCATGTACCATAATGCACTTTTGAAAACAAGATACCCCGACTAGAGCCACCTTCCGGTACCTCTCTAAAATGGCAAAAAGGAATGGGAAAAAGCATACCCCTCAAAAGAAAAGCACAGGAACCACAAAGAAAAATTAAGGCTCATGCAACAATGTACTGTTTTTAACTAGCTGCACAAACGTAGCTCTTATTTAACAGGTTTGATATCGAACGTTTAACTGCACCACCTTTTCAACAGCCACTGCAGCACCCTGGTGGCATCTACAACATGCGAATTAAGTTACAAACTGTACAGTGGACTCTATTTCTTTTTACCTAGTACTTTTTGACTAAAGACATATCCAAACTGCCTAAGAATCAAAGACACCTCACCTGGATCCAGCCCCAGTATTGATATGTTATGCATTGTTGCACTTCTGTGTGCTCTTTGTTTGGGTGTTTTTTGCATCCATTCGTCATCAATGCACCGCCTAATCTGATGGAGTCTACCCAAAGCTATCACCGCGCTTGTGTAGGGACCTTCCCCACATTACTTACAATTACACCAAACCCAACACCAGCATTCCACATGCAATACACAGTGCCCTCTTACACAGCATGTGGTATCAACACATGACCGCAGTGGGCTCCAAGACAAAAGCCAGGTTGTGCTACGTATGTTCGCTGATACTGCATGCAGTAGACACAGACAGGCTTTACTTGTTCCAAGAGGTAGCCCCTGAATGAGCAAAATGCCTTCTTCACTTATACCTATGTAGGATTAGGGCCAAGATACAACCCGACAGAGTAGAACCCTCATCAGCCAGGCTATCTTGAATCCAGTGGCAAAGTGAGCAAGGGACCCACGTCTGGGCATACCCTGCCAACTTAGGGCGAACAATGCACAACCAAAGGGGATGATGGACGGAGTGTTGAAAATTGCAAGCACTCACCCCCAGTAAACTGATCTGGGTTTAATCCATCATCATTCTTTAGATCACTCCGCCACCCCAGTTCAGACATGGCCATATGCAAATCAGTCTGACCCTGTGCCTCATGGGAACAGTCCAGCCCTAACTGCCAAGCAATGTCTTCCCTGGACCGGAAACAAGCATCCTGGGACCGGTTTCGGGCTCACAGCCCTCATCAGCCAGGCTATCTTGAATCCAGTGGCAAAGTGAGCAAGGGACCCACGTCTGGGCATACCTTGCCAACTTAGGGCGAACAATGCAAAACCAAAGGGGATGATGGACGGAGTGTTGAACATTGCAAGCACTCACCCCCAGTCAACTGATCTGGGTTTAATCCATCATCATTCTTTAGCTCACTCCACCACCCTAGTTCAGACATAGCCATATGCAAATCAGTCTGACCCTGTGCCTCATGGGAACAGTCCAGCCCGAACTGCCAAGCCATGTCTTCCCTGGACCGGAAACAAGCATCCTGGGACCGGTTTCGGGCTCACAGCCCTCATCAGCCAGGCTATCTTGAATCCAGTGGCAAAGTGAGCAAGGGACCCACGTCTGGGCATACCCTGCCAACTTAGGGCGAACAATGCAAAACCAAAGGGGATGATGGACGGAGTGTTGAACATTGCAAGCACTCACCCCCAGTCAACTGATCTGGGTTTAATCCATCATCATTCTTTAGCTCACTCCGCCACCCCAGTTCAGACATGGCCATATGCAAATCAGTCTGACCCTGTGCCTCATGGGAACAGTCCAGCCCGAACTGCCAAGCCATGTCTTCCCTGGACCGGAAACAAGCATCCTGGGACCGGTTTCGGGCTCACAGCTCTCATCAGCCAGGCTATCTTGAATCCAGTGGCAAAGTGAGCAAGGGACCCACGTCTGGGCATACCCTGCCAACTTAGGGCCAACAATGCAAAACCAAAGGGGATGATGGACGGAGTGTTGAACATTGCAAGCACTCACCTCCAGTCAACTGATCTGAGTTTAATCCATCATCATCATCATCAGAAACCGGTCCCAGGATGCTTGTTTCCGGTCCAGGGAAGACATGGCTTGGCAGTTCGGGCTGGACTGTTCCCATGAGGCACAGGGTTAGACTGATTTGCATATGGCCATGTCTGAACTGGGGTGGCGGAGTGAGCTAAAGAATGATGATGGATTAAACCCAGATCAGTTGACTGGGGGTGAGTGCTTGCAATGTTCAACACTCCGTCCATCATCCCCTTTGGTTTTGCTAACAGTATAGATACCCCATGTCAGGAAATCTGGGACACCGAATTGAATAGGTACACATGTTTTTTTTAAAATTTGTTTATTAGCATTTTTAATAAAACACGACAAATGTTTATACAACAACAAAACAAATCTGGTGCATCAGTTGAGAGAATATCCCAAAATATAACCTTATGGTAATCAACCAACATCATATATCCATGGTATATCCGTAATTGTGCAACATCATAATCAATTAACATGCATCAGTGGATTCACAGAGGTGACAATATTGAAAGCAACCAGCAGTGCCCATCCGGCACCCCGACCCCCCATCTCGTACATACTGCTCGATTCAACACAACTTTACACCCGCCCGGGGGGGGTTGTATCTATCTGGTCTGCGTCATTTGCGCTCAAGTGCTCCCGGACCCAGGCAATAAATGGTTCCCATACCTCCCGGGGTCTAGAAGCAGGCGGCATCGATTCCCAGAAAGTAGTTAGCTGGACCCGACCATAGGTCACTTCCCTGACCCATTCCATCAGTGTGGGCTTTCTCCGCCTCCCCCAATGAACTGCGACTTGCCTCTTAGCAAACAATAACAGTAGGGCATGTAATTTCCGCTTTTGTGTGTGCGTTTCCTTGACATACCCCAATAGGCCCAACAGTGGAGACGGGCACTGGGACAAGCCTAATATTTGATTGATGGATCTAAAAATCTGTGACCAATAGTCTGCCAATCTAGGACAATCCCACGCCATGTGAAGAAAGGATGCAGAGGCCGCCCCGCATCGCCAGCAATTATCATCTTCCCTCAACCCCATTCGTTTTAAGCCAGTGGGTGTCCTGTAAAACCGATGTAAGAATTTGAAGTGAATAAGCCGAAGTTTATAGTTAGGCGACAACTCAGTCAGCTGGTGGCAACAGTACACCCATTGGTCCTCAGATACTGGGGGATTAGTTCAGCATTCCATCTCAATAGTGCAGTCGGACATGTCACAGGGGCATCCGTTTGCATAGTCATGTAAAGTCTAGTTATAAGCCGACGTGGGGAAGGCGATCGGAGTAAAGTTTCCAAGGCAGCCAGGGTAGGCGGGGGAGCCGGAAAGTCACAATGTAAAGCACGGCATGCAGCACGTACCTTGTGGTACAAAAATGCTTCCCCAAACGGCACTGTAGGGCCTTCCTCTGCCCTTGGGGGGGTCCCGAAAAGTATCCCCCGGGTAGAGGTCCGCAAAGGTATGGAGCTTCATCTTTTGTGCCCTCGCCTTGCTGAGTTCACCCTTGATGTTTGGTAACATTGGATTTTGGGCTAACGGGATAGATGGGGCGTATAATATTGGGGCTCTCGCCCGTCGTCTCAGGCCATCCCAAGCCCATCTCAGGGTCTCAGGCGGATCTACGTCGGTTGTATAGCGACGATATGGCTGGTATAGTGCGACCGACAGTGGTACCGGCGCCATTGCATCCCTTTCCACTGCCACATGCGGTTGGTAGGGTGTTGGGTATATCCAATGGTGCAAAAATTGCGCCTGCGCACAAAGTGCATAAAGTTTCATATCCGGGGCTCCCAGTCCTCCCTGTCTCAGCGGCAGAGTCAGTAACTCCCATGACACAGGGGCCTGTCCCCCCGCCCATACCAAAGAGATGAGCAATGATCTCAGTGTTGCAAAGAATGATTGCGTCAGCATGAGCAGCAGGTTCACAAACAAATACAAAAAGTTAGGCAATATCACCATCTTTGTCAGCGCAATCTTGCCTGCCAACGACAAAGGGAGACGAGCCCATATGGTCACTTTCTCTTCAAGCCAGCCAATGGCTCTACCATAGTTCAGGTTCCACAATTCCTGTAGGTCGCGACTGATCCAAATCCCCAAATATTTCACCTTCTCTTGCTCCCATTGCAGCGGGAATTCAGAGGTCACCTTTTCAGTTGTATCCGTCAAGGGGAATATAAATGATTTACCCCAATTTATTGACACCCCAGCCAGCCCACCAAAGCGGATGAATTCCCTCAGTACAATGTCTAGATTCCGTGCCGGGTCTAAGATGTATAAGGTAACATCGTCGGCATACAGAGATATTAGTAGGCTTCTAGAGCCGAAGCCTATTCCCTTGTCCGTGTGGTATTGACGGATACGCGCTGCCAGAGGCTCCATCGCCACCGCAAACAGCAGAGGGGACAGAGGGCACCCCTGCCTTGTGCTCCGCGTGATCGAGAATGGCGCCGACACAAGCCCATTGGCTCTGACCCGAGCCGTGGGTTCCGTATATAACAATTTGATCAATCCTATAAAGAGAGGGCTAAATCCGATGCGCTCCAGTATCCCAAAGAGGTAAGGCCACTCCAGAGAGTCAAACGCCTTCGTCGCGTCTAAGAATACCGCTGCCGCCTGAACATCAGGGTGCAGATAATGGAGGACCGAAAAAACTGTCCTTAGATTATGGGAGGTGGTTCGACCCGGTATAAAGCCTGATTGGTCGGGTCTGGCAATGATCGGGAGCATGGGTTGCAATCTATTCGCTATCAATTTTGCCAAAATTTTAACGTCAACATTGAGGAGTGACAAGGGTCTATAGGAATCAGGGTCTGTATCTGGTTTCCCTGGCTTGAGCAGAGTAATAATAACCGCTTCTCTCATGGATGGGGGAAGTATCCCGGTCTCCTGAGCCTCAGCGTATACCGCAAGAAGTCTGGGCGCCACCTCCTCCACATATGTCTTGTAGAATGCAGTCGTCAACCCGTCCGAACCAGGGGCCTTATTCGAGGGCAGGCTCTTAATCACGTCTGCTACATCAGCCACCGTAAAGGGTAGATCCATATATTCCCTGTGTCTGTTGTTAAACCAAACTAGTTCCAAGGAATCCAGAAATGGCTTCATACCTTCCATGCTGCCCGATTGTGTAGTAGTATATAATTTGGCATAAAAGGATGAAAATTCCCCAAGAACAGCTGTTGGCCCCCGAGCTGTGCCGCCGTCTTTTGTGATCAATTCAGGTATGTGAGCGGCAGAGTGCGACGGACGGAGCATGCCAGCTAGTGTCCGACCCGGCCAATCCCCCTCCCCATATCTACGCGCTTCAGCATACTTCCCAAGAAATTTCACCTCCCTTTGCGCTTCCTCATCATATGCTATTAATTAAGCCTTTAGTTGAGCCAACCCGTCTGGTGTGCCTTCCAAATAGAACCTCGTCTCTAGCTCTTTGATTTGTGCCTCTATAGCGGATAGTGTGCCACGTATAGCCTTGAGTACCCCTGCCTGTCTCGATATGCACTGCCCCCTAGAATAGGTACACATGGTTAGAAGGGAAGGGGCAACCCTTAATTGTACGGGTACTTACACTGTATTCCTTGTGCTTCAGAGGCAAAGGAACCATTCCATTAGGAACCAATGAGAACTGTGGTACAGTGCTGCACATTCCGGACATGCAATCAGAATCGTCAGCTCATCCCTGGATGGCATGGCCTTTTTTTCCCTTGTTACCATACACATTCTGATCCTGGTTATTCACAAAGATCTGTCAGAGTTGCATCAACATTCGCTAGGGAAGAAGACGACTTTGCTGCAACAGGTTCGAGAGAAAAGAACTGCCGAATATTTTGGTTGGGCTCAGTACAAAAACATTCAGAATAAATTCAGATTGTCATCTGACATTCAAATCAACACAGGGGAGTCCATACCCTTCTTCACAATGCAGACGAAAGTAAATGCCCGCTGGTTAACGATAACCAGGTGGGAGCTCCTCAAGATGACAAATAGTACTGAGCTCGGCCTTAATGCAATCAAGGAAGAACTGAGAGACATCCACCTCATGGGGATGCAAAATCGATATGTTTTGGACTTAATGACCACAATAGAGGGAGGGGTGTGTGCCAAGATTGGTACTTCCTGTTGCATGTTTATCCCAGGTAATGACCCAGGCAACAGGACTCTAACTCTTGCCATCCAAGCTTTGCACCACTTGCAAACAGACATGCGTGAGGAGGGAGGTGCCCCTAAGCAGGCATGGTATCTGAACTGGTTTGCCTGGCTCCCCCAGTGGCTGACTGTACTGTGCACGTCACTGTTACCAATTCTCATTTTGCATTAGTGGCCATCTCCACCTGTGAAACAGAACATTCTTCAATGGGACGTGAAATTGGCAAATAATTTTTCCCACTCACAGGCAAGACCTTATTTTTAAGAGGGGAGGGTACAATACAATTCCTTGTGATGTAAAAAACTCACAGTTGTTCAAAATCAATTTCACAATAACTGTCGACTTAATTGTAACCCTTCTTTTCTTCTCTAATCGTGTCTAATAGTTCCACCAATTCCAGATCACTACACCTTATTAACTTAAGGTGGTCCACCTGAGACAAGAGATTCAACAAAAGAGATCAGTTCAAAAAGGTAGAATCATCCTCAAAAAAGACAATAAGGTCCAAAATTATGATTTCCTTCCTTCTCTTTTGAGCTTTAGTATGGTAAGTTTGGAGATATCGAGGGCCATTATCCACAACGTCTGATAGTCTACAAGGCACAAAAGCAGTTGAGGTTAGGTTCAGAGCAACTGATGAAGCTATTATTTCATTTTTTGTCTTTTGAGTCTTGTGTTGATAAGCGTTTGGTTATAAAGTTCTTAAGATCAATGGGCATCGTTTCAGCCTGCTTATCTAAGATAGTGTCTTTTTAGGTCACAGACTCCATCTTATTTGGTGGTATACCTATTTAGCCTACTTGAATCACAAGAGTTCTCTGAAGCAACAGTTGTCAGCGGATTCTCAATAACAGCAATTGACTCTACCCTTTTTCCAGGGTTTACTGAGGTCACAATAGAAGGATTTTCAACAAGAAAGTTTACTTTTCTTGCCCTTTTTTTGTTTAATCTTCTCAGATTTATTTTAGCCTTTTCCCGATCTTTTCTTTTTTGTGAAATTATGACTGGAACCTGTGGCTTTTCCACTGCCACTTCCCTTTTTTCTTTTGTTTTAAAAACTGGAAAAACTTCAGATCTCATGTGTTACATTAAAGATGGGCAATATTTGCCCAACGCTGTCTTTGGAAAATCTTGGAGAGGTGAATCCTTCTCCACAATGAAAAGCTTCAATAAAAATAGATCGGCATTGATTTTTGCGTGATTGTTGGCATTTTCAATATAGGACTGTCAACTTGTAGTCCAATATCATTCTTTTGAGTAAAGTTAACTAGAACAGTCTGCTTACCAACTGGTACATTGACCCCCTCAGATTTCATTGGGAGTCCTTTCAGGATTACTGATAAGATGTCCAAGATATGACCTGAGCGTCCCTATAATGGAGGACAAAATTCTCTTGGCGTATTCTAGAGAAGCATAAATAACAAAAAGTCTTTATCCTGAGCAAAAACAATAACGTTCAAGAGTTCGTAAACGTATAGTTGTTGAAAACTTCTTCTTTTAATTCCAGGTGTTCACTTCCTTGTTTCAGTAGAGTTACATCCAATAGTACATCATTACATTTAGTTGATACAGTCACAGCCCGATGATAAGTGTAGCCAACACGTGTTTCGTCATTGAGTTATCACCCACGACTTCCTCAGGGCTACAACAGGAAGAACAAATGCAATCCATAACTATCTATGGTATCATGGTTTCCCATGGTTAGTCTGATTTAAGTGTCAGGAAAAACAGCAAAGAAAAGCACAGTGATCTTAATTATACGTAGAAAAAAAAAAAGAATGACAAAGAAAAGGAGGGGGAAGGGGAGTGTGGGGAAAGGGGCTCAGACAACAAAGCTGAGCCACGAGAGAAACAAGTAATAATCCAGTCCAATAGTGATCCCTACCATAATGAGTGAAAAGTAATACAAATTGTGATGTACGGCTAAAGGTGTAAGGACAAGACCCACCACCACAGTAGTGCAATCGTACATATAAACTCACCAAAAAAATGAATTGGGAAAGTATCTGTAATTCCATATGCTGTATGTTCTATATTTGTCCCTTCAGAACCTAATCATCAAGACAGATCATGTTTAAGAAACAGAATAAAAAATATTAATAAAACTTATCGAAGGCTAACTAATCTCAATAAGTCATACCTATAGCTTCAATCCGGTCCTTAACCATAAAATAATATATTTGAGAATCTGAAAATAAATAAAATCATAATGTTAACCTATAAGCTGTATATATTAAACTTAAGAGATCCACATGGAGCCTTATGATACCCAGCGTTTACAAGGTATGTGACAACACAAACCATCGCAAGTATAAATTTGCGTTTCTAAACGTAATGTTTTTATGGCTCAGAATATTAAACTGTCCGTATGCAAAAAGGTCCTCAGTATCATGAAAGAGTAACGTAAATTTAGTAAATTTGCACAAGTTCGAAGTCGCATACGTTCGAAGAACAAAAGTTACTCAAATAAAAGTCACCGATCATTTACATTTAACAAATTATAAAGGCAGCACCTAAGACTTGCAATCTCATCACGTCGCAAGCATAGCGTTATCCAAAAGTAACAGGTTCATAGCATATTAAGCGAATAATCAAAGGACCGTCTAAGATCAATATCACTGGGTTAAAGCGAACATGAATTATAAGGACCAACCCTTGCAACATGTAACACTCAATAAATAATGCCTCACCTTGCAACAAACGGAGAGTACTCCAAGGAAAAATATCGGCATCTCGCACACGCCTCAAAACCGTCCCATCCTTAAATGCAGGAAGTACGTAAATCCTTGCCCGCCCATTCTAATGAGTGGGCAGAACAATCGCGATCGTAGTCGCCACACATTAGAATGGGCGGGCAAGGATTTACGTACTACCTGCATTTAAGGATGGGATGGTTTTGAAGCGTGTGATGGAGTAATCCATCCGCCAAAATCTAAATCAGGCCCTAAGTGTGCACTGCGGCATCCAACATCCAGATCACTTAGCCCGGCTACTACCAGCCCCGCTACCAGCTGCTGCCTGCCTGCCTGCCTACCTGCCCACGGCTCACGACCATGGCTCTGGCTTCCTGTCTTTAGGCTCAGGGGCTCAAGGCCAGTGGCAGTGGCTTGGACTCAGGCTCAGCCTCTCTTGGCGGGCTCACTTGGCCTCTCTCTGCAGCTCTGGGAGTAAGCCACTCGTTGTTTGCCAGACCATAAGCTGCTCCTCTGCTCCAATGTGCTCGCTCAAGTTTATGCTTAATTGATTTTGTTTGAGACTGTAACTTTACTAATTTGCTTCATGATTTGCAAACGTACTCCTCTCTGTCGTTACTGTGGTCAAAATCTGCTTTACTATCATTGAAATGCTTCTAAATTTGTGAATTCAACCTCAATTCGAGAAAGGGGTCCATCTTAGTGGACATAGTGGAGTTCCAAGTTTGCATCAAGTTTGAGCTGTGCAAAATACCATCCTTATCTATTCCGCCATTAAGATGGTTGGGGAGAATGGTTCTCATTGAGGCGTAGGCACTTCGAATTTGCCCCAAAACCTGTCTGAACCTCTCCCAGCCCAGTCTGCGTCCCTGAGTTTCCTATGGTCAAGCTTTGAGAATTGGTGGTGTTCTGGAGTACCTGAGCAGTTGCAGTGTCCTAGGAGTGTGAGTATAGTAGGGTTATGCATTTTTGATTGTGTTGTCGAGCACTGAGGTGTTTGTGGGTTTTCATGAGTTAGTGTGCTGCAGTGAGTTAGTGTGCTGCAGGGTGTGATGTTCATTTTGAGCCCAGGAAGGATCCATGTTGTTGTGAGATCTGTGATACTGCCTTATGTATGTCGCTTTTACTTATGAAGAGAGACGTGCTTACTAGAAGAGCTGAAGTTTGGTTATCTCAGCCATCGAAGTCTAAGATTCAGTAATAGAGGTTGAGTATATTATGTTGAAACTTGTTTTCTAAGGTTTATGGTGTTTAACCGTAAAGCGATATCGGCCACACATTGAGATAGAGACTTTTAACTTCTATGGTGAGGGTATATTAATTGAGATTGGTGTTTGGTTAGTCCTTTTCCGCAGAGGAACAGACCGCACTAGTCAAGGTGATTTCCCGCTGGTAGAGATTGTACTTCATGTGTGTGATAACGCTCTCCTAGTGTTGTTCCCTAATTCCCCTTGAGTGGTTTTGTACATTGAACTTTCTTTTAGTGGAACAGACCGGAGTTATCCTTTTGTTTTCAATAGTTTATTATTTGCGAAGCTGTGTCGCTGTTGAGTGAGAGTTGCTGTGAGGTGCTGCGAGTTGTTATAAGGTGCTGGTATCGGTCGGTTGGTGTGTAAGTCACGCAGGGATTGGTCGTTATGTCAGAGAGTTGTGTGCTATGAGTGGAATGTTTCACAGTGTTGCACTGAGATTGGGAGTTAGTGTTGTTGGATGTAGATTTGTGATTTACTGAAAACTACCGGTTATTTCGATTCTCGTTCATTGAATTATATTGGTGTTAATAGAGAAAATATGAAATTTTTCAAGAAATTAAGGTCTTTATTTAGTGATTATGTGAGAATACCTGTCCATGAAGGCGAGTGTACACCTACTCATTACGTGACAACCAATATTGGGTTACACACGTGTATGTGGCTTAAGCAATGGAATAAAATCACAATTTATGTGTATTCCACTCCTGGCTCTGCAGGGAATGCCCCCGATTCCACTTCCAGCTCTCCAGATAATGGCACCAATTCCTTTATCACCTCCATAGACAATGTCCCAGGATAATGCTACCATTGTTGTAACACCTGCCACATCTGCAATTACCACCACCATTGCTGTGTCTGGAATTGATGTCTTTTCAGAGATTGTAGCAAGAGCCTGAGCATGAGCAGCTCTTATTGTCAGCATGCCCACTATAGAGACAGATAGCTGCGAGTCTCGGTCTTCGGAGACTGATACTCTTTTAAGAACGCTAGCTGTGGTAAGGGTGAAGGTAGAGTTGGAAGATATCTTTAAAGGAACTCTTGATTTGGGATTCATAGATGGGTACAATGGAGAGGAACTTTTGTATCTATGTAAAGAAGCTGCTTGGCATGCTTGTGTGACACACCAGGCTCTCGAAAGGATAGCCACAAAATTTGGGATTGACCTTTCCATAAGTGTGACTTGAAGAAAGAAATGTAGAATGTTCATGACTGAAGACGCACTCAAGAAAATGCAAAACCCTGTGTTAAAACTGCAATTCAGGGAACTAATTAGTAAAATTCAATTGTGGAGCAATACACAGAAGTTTAGAGATAGATGGGCTCATAAAAAGAAAAAAGAAAAGATGATGAAAGGGAGACAGAAGGTGCCGGGTAGGAGTGATTCAAAGGTCAAAGCTTATCAATTGAGGGAAGTACATGGAGGAGGTTTTGTGCGTATGCCTTGGAGTTGTGGTGATCTTTTCACATTTAGAAACCAATGTCTAATGTTGGAAGAAAGTCCTGATCAGTGGTATACTGTAGTTGACAGATTAGTGAAAATGTCAAAAGTGTTTTGGGAAGATTTTAATAATTTATTTGATATTGTTGCTCCCAATGGTTTGTGGGCTGGGTGTAAAGCGGCTGTAAAATTGCAAACTGCAGAAACATCAAGAAATGTCCTAACTAATGCTCTGTCCACTGTGGTCATGGAGAAGTATCACCAGGAAGTTAACTTTTTGAAAACCAAGTTTCCTCAGAAGGAGATTAATCATCTGAAAATCTTGACAACTACTTAGGAATCTAAAGAGTCTGTACATGCCTACTATGAGTGGCTTATGCAGGTTTTTTGTTAGCAAAATGGCATCCAAAATCCTGAGCGGGGGACCTCTGCAATTTTGTGTTCAATTAATCAATCAATCAGGATCTAAAAAACATGGCAAATCACTCGCCTCAAGGCACGGGAGTTGCTAGCTGCTGTGCGGAAAAAGCTGTGAAAAATGAGGAAAAACAGGAGAAATCACTCAGAAAACAGGGCAGAGGAAGGAGATAGCAGTAAAAAATTAGGCAAAAGCAGGTGAAAGCACTCAGAAAAATGGGTGAAGGACAGAGAAAGCAGTAAAGAATGAGGCAAAAGCAGGAGAAAGCACTCAGAAAAACAGGGAGGAAGCAGACCAGTGCAGCAGCATGGGAGAGCCGTGCCTGGACCTGCTCCAAGTGTTCTTGGTTTGCTCAGGGAGATTTGCTCGCACGTCCAACAGAATGTGATTTCCTGGCAGTCCAATCCTTTAGATGAAATCCTGCAATACGCAAGGTATTGCAGTGATGATTTGGAAGACATAAAAAAGAGAATTAAGGAGAACGCCATGTAGGCTCAGATGGAATTAGCACAAAAGGGATGTCAGAATGGTCCGTATGCAGTAAATTCTGACTACAGTTGTATTAGTGGTAATGGAATGCAAGGAGTCGGATATAAAAGTGGTAGTCATAAAAGTGGGAATCAGATGATGCAGGGTGGAAATGGCGTCCCACTTGGTAGAGGATGAGGAATGCCTGTTGACCCAAATTTGGTAATTGATATAGCTAGGTTGAAGAAAACAATGCTGTGTCATTATTGTAATAAGTTGGGCCACTGGAAGCATGACTGCTGTTCAAATTCAAATCAAGAATAGTTTGATGGCCAAGGGCGTAATATGAATGTTTTTTTAACACTTTTATTTGCATTTTCAAAGTTTCATAGCTAGTATCAGTTTGCATAACATTTACAGGGTGCTGTTCACATTTCACCAGGGGGTACACTTGTATACATCTCAGTGTCAGATATGTAGATATAACAAGGTCCACCTTCAAAACACTACACAGCAATCTGGGTGGAACTTTGAAATGTCCGTAAAATATTTTGGAATGATGCTTTCAAACCAATTAACATACCCCCCAATTTTAAACTCATGCACCCTGGACCTCACATTCTTATTCATGTTATCAAAGATTTTAAGTGTTTGTTAATAGCAGAGCAGGTTGAGCATGTGCCCACTCTTCTCAGCGGGAGTCCGTCATATGTTATAGGAAGCATAAAGTGTCCCAACACATTGTTCAAGCAAACCAGTCAAGAAATGATGTTCATTGGCAGGCTGAGAGAAATAAACAGTCGATCATTGCTAGCATGATATGTGGAGACCTTATATTTTCAGGGCGGTCTGTCATCACTATTCAACTCAGTTTTGAAGGTGTGCATTATTCCATCCCATAGGCCAGTAATGGGCTTTTTACATAGCCCCTTCCATTCCTCCCTTCCAAGCACCCTGCTTTCAGCTCCTACCCAATGCAGGACTTCTCTATTCCAGGCATCCAGTCCTGAGGATTTAGGCACCTTCCATTTCATTGTGATCTTTTGGCCAACAACCCTGCCAGGTTGGCAGATTTTCTAGTTGCTTTGTGTGCTTTAGGCTGGGCATGCTTCCCCAGTACGCAACCCTCTCTGCTTCCCATATCCGGGATCCCCATCACACGGTCTATGTTTTGGAGCACAGTGGTCCAGAATGTAGACAGCGTGGGGTGACTCCAAAGATTATACTGAAAGGACTCCAAAGATTATACTGAAAGTTGGCAACATCGTGTCTACACCTCAGGCAGATCACCTGTGTTAACGGGTATATCCGACCCACCCTGTATGGGGTAAGGTATGCTCTATGTAGAATGTTAAATTGAATATATATAAATTTAGTATTACAGGAAATTTTCCTTGAGTACTCTAGGGCTTGTTGCCGTTCCTTATTGTTGAAATTGCAACCCACTACGTTTTCCCATTCATCCCTCAATGTGTCATGAGAGGTCCTGGTCATCTCAAGAAGGGCTTGTAAAGCCAAGTAATCATCTTGTGACCACTGCCCATCATGTATAGTGTCTGTAACAGAGTGTGCGTGGTGGGCTTGGTGGCAACTGTGTTCCATTGTCATTTAAGGGCGTCACACTCTTCTGTGCAAGAGGAATTACCCTTGAGGGATCTCCCATTCATCCACAAATGTCTGGTAGCTGATTAGAGTGTTGTTGAGAAAAAGGTCCCCTACCATGTCAGTCCCCATAGTGCTCCAATGCCGTAGATCCTGGCACATAATGTGGCCCTTCGTGACTGGCTGTCCCTATAGCGGGACTGCAGGTGCATATGTTAGAGATGGCCTATATAAGTAATTCCTTGTTTCAAATATTCAGATGCCTTTTTGACCAGCAGTGGAAGGTGTCTCTGCGCTCTAAAGGGTAAAAACATCAATGTCTGAATTGCCCCTTCCAGTATTTGTTTGGGTGTATAGCCTGATTCATTAATGTAGTGCCCGTTAGCTACTGTGCCAGCTATTGCAACTGAGCAGCAAAATAATAGCTTTTAAAATCTGGGGCTCCTATCCCGCCCCAGTCCATTGGCAACTTTACTTGGCCAGTGCTACTCTGTGTTTGCCCACTCCACAGTTCAGAGTCCCCAATAGTGTATCAAGCTCTCAGAATATGCTGTTCGGTAGTGTAAACGGTGTGTTGACAAAGTGATATAATAAGCGCAGCAGCAAGACCAATTTAGCCACAGTTATGCGCCCGGCCACTGATACTGGCAGGGTGGACCAGAATGCAATCTGTGACCATTAAGATTGCATCATTGTTAGAAATGGGGTCTCTAGCTGGCAGAGGTATGCACTCTAGTCAGGGTAAGTCAGATACACAATAAAAGATAACCTATGCTTACCCTGTGGAAACTTGGCACAGAGCAGTCGTGCTTATCTAAAGAGGCAATGTGTAAAATATTTGTGCAACACACATGCACACAGTAGCACAGTGAAAGCACCACAAAAAGACTCCACACCCGGTTAGAAAAATAGACAATAATTTTATAAATAATTCAAGATCCGACAAAAATCCAATAAGTAGAAGTTGAGATATGAATTTTTAAAGAATAAAAGTGTTTCTAGTGCTTGGAAGCAATAAGCGCCTATGAGGGTTATCTGGTCGCACTGAACCAGGACAAAGTCAGCAGTTCAAGCTGACTGTGATGGAGCGCTGGTGGAGGATAAGAGCCACACAGGCCCAGTGAACAGAGCACCTTGATCCTGGGTCGCAACACGAGATGCGGTGTGCAGACGAGCTATGCAGACATCGCCTATCTGCAGTTGAGGTAATGCGCCGGCCAATTTTCTTCACGCAGTGGCAGTGATGCATCGGATCCGTTTAGCGAAGCGCCGGTTTTGAGTGCGGCAGGTTAATCTACGTTGGAGGGGCGATGCGTCTATCTTCTCCACATGGTGGCGGCGATGCGTTGGTTCCAAATTCTACTCTTGCTACAGGGTCGATGGGCCGGTTCTGCTACACGTAGACTGCAGATGCATCGATTTCTCTGGTGCAAGTATCTGGGTCCACTTCCAGTGAACCTGTCACAGGAGCAGGGGTAGAGACTTTGATAGCCCTAAGTCTGGAGCAACAGGAGGCAAGCTAACAAGCCCTTGGAGATCAATTTAGTTGCAAGGTAGAGTCCAGCTGTCCTTCAGCAGGATCAGAGAGCAGCAGGCAGCAAGGCAACACAGCTGAAAAGCAAGCCTTCTAGGTAAGCAGTCAAGCAGAGTGTCAGTCCTTGATGCAGCACAGCTGTTCTTCTGACAGAGGCCAGTTGTAGGTCCAGAAGTGTCTGATTTGGTGGAGTCAGAGCCCCAGTGCTTATACCTAATTTTGCTATCAAGAAGATTCATCATTAAACATTTAGCCAATTCATCATATAATATTTTTTTGATTTATTGTCTTTTGATTCTTCTTTGTCATTTGTAATTTTTTACAGTTATAAACAGTTCATTTGAAGATTGATTACCTTTAGAATATTTATTAGAGGAGATATGCACATGTTTATTGATTGTACTCATTTTTGTTTATTTTGCTGGTTATATTGTGATGTTATTGTTTTATACCTGTGTTCCATGGAATAATTGAAAAACCTACAATGGTCATTTTAAATGAACTTGTATTAATAAAATGATTTTTTACTGATTTGGATTGTACACTGAGTCTATAAATATCATGCTTGTGTTTAACTAGGTCTCATATATTGTACAGACTGATAGTTGCCTAGGGTTTTTTTCCTCAATAACCATCTCCCATAAGCACCTTTTCACAGATATGAAGGATGCACGTTGTTGTTGCACCTACAGGGTAAAGTCAGGAAATATCGTCACTTTCAAGATGCATATTGTGATCTGGCTTTTGGATCTAGCTTGTTCTGTTGCGATGATTCAATATCTTTGCAACTATTGATCGTGGCAGTGCTTCGGGAGGGGGCTTCAACACCGGGACATGGTGTGCTCACTCCACAATGAAGTATTCAAAGAATCCTTGTGGGGCGATCACCTTCCGCAGCCACAATTCAATTAATTGCATTGTGCTGTTGCCCTTGGCGTGTTCCGGTATCCCCACTATGCATAGGTTCTTGCGCCTCAGGTGGCCCTCTGCTTCTTCCATGCGTTCCTCCAGTAGGCATACTCTGTCCTGCAGCTCTCGCAATTGCCAATTTGTCGTGCTGGGTAAAAGGTCTTCCAGAGTGGATTCATTTTGCCACATGCAGTCGCCCAGTTTCTGTTGGTCCTCTCAGAGTATATTGTGCTCTGAGGCTGTTGCGTCGATCTTGGCTTCCAGGCTTCCCTTATGTCCCTTATGGCCATCAGAATTTGGTCTAACTTGGCAGCCATTTCAGTCAGCCCCCGTTGGGAGAGTCGGTGAACCACGGAGCGACCTCCATATCCCATGTCGACCCGTCCTCCGTAGTCGGTTCATCACCTGTGTGCATCTGCCCATCTGGAAGCCCATAGTGCACTAGTCCATCATCAGATGTCTGGACAGTGCCCAGCAGTCTCCCTTGGTATGGCTGCCTGACATCGGGGAGAGGGGACGCCACTGGATGTCTTGCCCCTCAATGATGGGCAGCACAAGTAGCTTCAAAGTAGTGGCAGGTGTCTTGCATCAATGTGTGCCTAATAGGAATGTTATGTCAACTTCAAATATGCAAATACAAAGACCTCCTAATTCTAACATGAAATGAAATGAAATGAAATTTGTACTTGTAAAGCGCACTTATACCCCCAAAGGGGTGTCCTGGCGCTGTACGCATACCGCTGTGGAACCCTTCCTGGCTTTTCCCTGTGAAATGTCCACTCCTGGGCACCCCCAGGGTGAAGCCAGGCATCCCAGCGCTGTTGGGGCCGTTGTGGAGATTAAGCAAGCTATTGCCCAGAGTTGCAGAGTGGGACCCATGATTAGAATAGGCACCGAGGCGAGAATTATCAGGTCCGAGGAAGTTGGGCCCAAGACCCGCCGAGGCGGGAATTGAACCCTGGTCCCGGGCCAGATCTCTGCATCAGGGTCTGCCGCTCTAACCATTGAGCCACACTTCCCCACCCACCTTAATCTAGCATAATCTGAACACTCCAAGGTTTAATCCAAAGGCCAGTACCTGAGGTTCACAGTACCTCTTCCAGAGTTCAGAAACTTTCCAAAATTTCCCACTCTTTGCCACTTTCAGAAAACCAGGTTCTGTTCAATCACAATGATGGTGCCTGAAAGGAGAAAAACATTGTGTGCTTGCTGCAGTCATTGGAGGTAGACCAGAGTGGTCCATATGTAGAAGGAGAGGTGAATGGCCACCCTGTGTCATTTTTAATCGACATCAGTGCTACTCATTCTATTGTTAGGACAGTGGATGTCCCAAACCTGCACCCCTTGGGAAAACAAGTCCAAGTTGTAGGCATTGCAAACAGACAGTGAATCCTGTTTCTGTCAAAGTCCCCATGAAAATAGGTCCCTTGGAAGAGGGCCATCATTTTCTAATATGTATTTTATTGTATTGTATTGTAATTGCATATATATAGCAGCGCTTACTTCCCCTGATTAGGCGTTGAAACGCTTTTTCGGCGAATAGCACGCTACTCCGGAACTCATAAAGGATTGGTGGTGAATTAGTATAGTGATATATGAAAGTAATTTGAGTGGTGGATATGTTAGTCAGTTATTTGGATTGAGAAGGGTAGCGGAGGGATAGAAAAGGGACAAAGACAATTTCATGTTTTTAATGCAAACTATTTAGAGCAGTTTTGTCTTCCTTGTACAATATTCCTGCCCACACCAAAGTTATCCACATTTGCTGGTATTTCCCTGACCATTTAATGATGAGTCGTTTTTTTAGTCATTCAGCCTTGCATTGCCATTGTGGCTCCATTCCGTGTAAGTCTGTTAGACGGGGATCTTTTATGCAAGTTTCACTGCTTGATTTATTGTACACTGGATTGCACTGGGCTTATAAAACCTGATGAGGATGCCAAATTTTAATTAAGTACTCAGAAGCCTGTTGGGCTATTCCCAGTTTTGAAAAAGGAAGACCTATTACCTGACTTAAAAGAATCTTTAAAGGAAGAAGTCTGGGATTACTCTGGCAAACCTGTAAACATCACAATTAAACAAATTACAGATTTTCCACGAATTCCACAATACCAGAGGCAGTGCCTGGTATTATCTCTGTAATGCAATGCATGTTAGAGCAGGGCATTTTAAAAGAGATTCTTGGAAGTCCCTGTAATTCTCTGAATATGGGAATACAGAACTCAAACAAAAAGTGTTGGGTTATGCAAGACCTGAGAAACATTAATGATACTGTTGTCCAATGTTGTCCTGTGGTACCAAACCCAGCTGTACTACTGTTCCAGATCCCCTGTGAAGCCATAGATTTGTGGCAAGCATTCTTTTCCATTCCATTGCTTGAGGACAGCCAGTTCCTCTTTGAGCCGAGTTCCCCAAGGGTATAGAGAGAGCCCCTCAATCTTCAACCCGATGTTGAAAAATAATTTGAAGACCCTAAAGCTGCTGTGTAACTCAATCCTTATTCAATATATCGATGACCTATTGGTAGCATCAACAATGCAAGAGGCATGCAAGCAAGATACCATAGCTCTACTGAATATTTTAGCTGAAAGTGGAGGTTCACTGACAGAATATCGACACCTAAAATATCCCCAAACCAACCACAATATCGAGTTTTAAATATCGATGTCAAAAAAATCGACATCCTATATTTATAATGGTAAGGACAAAAATATTTAAAAAAAATATCGATGTCAAAAATATAGTTGTACAAAATATCGTTTTTTTATACATATCTATATATAGAGATCTTGAACAAATCACTGACAGCAATGAAAGACCGTCTTAAGAAATACGAAGAAGATATTAAAGCCCGGAAACAGAGGAAATTAAATCGAGACTATGGCGACTACGAAAGTGGCAGGATTTTGATCTTCAGTCGGAAATATGATCATTTATATAATCAACAAACTGCACAAGAAACAGCAAGTGGCGTCAATAGAGAGACCCCAGTGTCGGAGTCTCCACAGCAAGCGAGAGTGAATCTGATGTTTCAGTAGGCAATGCCCCTGCTGAGGAACGCAGCCCTCGTCCAGTGACATTTTTAGACGAGTACCGGCATCTACGCCGGGGTCGACAGACAACAAGGGACACTCCGGTACCGAAGACAAGGGGACAGAGAGGCCGGGGACAAGGCAGAGGGCGAGGAAACGCAGAAATAGATGGAAAAGAATCCAGCAACGATGGCAGAAGAGGCAGAGGACGGGGCGGCATGGGAAACAACAAGACACGCTCCAGAAAGGCCTTTTAATGGATCTCACAATGGTCAATAAAACTATGATTAATCTTTCTAAGAGACCGATGAGTGATATAGAAAAACAAACACTCTGCCTTGGACTTTCTTTCTGCCCTTCCTATCCTTTTAATTACACCAATGCTAGGATAGATTTGTTCAAGTATGCCAGAAAACTTAAATTAAAAAAGTGGCATAAACTTAAAAGATTAGGAGACAATAGAAAAACTAGTAACAACACCACTACCAGACAGGACAATCTCAATATAGGAGACATAGACACTCTCATTACTATAATTGAACTAGAACAGAATATTGATGCTACCAGCAATGAGATTAGTACAACACAAGTCCTTGAGGAGTTAGACATAGCCACTGATGCGTCTGCTTCCACTGACTTCAGGCCCAGTTCGACGTTTTTACCTATTTCACCTCATGACAACATTGACACGTTTCATGATAGTGTCAGCAAGGTTTTTTGGGATTTTCGACAAAAAACCGATAGGCCTAATAGAGGTGGAAACAATCTCCACCTACGACCAAAGACAGGCACTTAAATCTCTTACCGAAGATGCAAACATTGTCATCCGTCCTGCGGATAAAGGTGGCAATGTTGTCATCTTAGACAGAGCACAATATATCGCTGAAGCATTGAGACAGCTAGATGATACCAGGTTATATCTGCCCGTCTCCATGGGTGTTTACAACAACAGCATTGTGACCATTTGGGACAAGCTCACCATGTGGAGGGACAGAGGGATCTTAGAATGGGAGGAGTTCTGCTACCTCAAGAAAGATCACCCCATACTTCCAGTATTATATCTATTGCCGAAGTTACACAAAGACCCCATAAGACCACCTGGGCATCCAATTGTTTCATCGAGGGGCAGCGTAGCAGAACATATTTCTAAGTATGTGGACTACTTTCTGAGGGATTTTGTCATCAAATTACCCAGTTACATCAGGGACACCAAAGACTTTTTGAACAGAATTCAGAATATGCAGTGGGACGATGACTCTTTGTTTATCACCCTTGATGTACACTCTCTATACACCATCATAGATCACCAACAAGGTTTGGATGCGTGTTCCTACTATCTCAACACCAGACCAGTTAGATTCCGCGATCACAGTCAGATGCTACTGGACATGACAGAGTATTGCCTGACCAATAACATCTTTATGTTCAACGGTACCCTGTACAGACAAACTACTGGCACAGCAATGGGATCATGTTTTGCTCCCAGCTTTGCCAATTTGTTTATGGGACGCTGGGAGGGAGACATATTTGCCAGTCCTGACTGTGCCGGGTATCTTGAACATGTGTCGATGTGGCTGAGGTACATCGATGACTTGTTTATTGTCCGAGAGGTTCGGAACATGATGCCTATGAGTTCATAAAAAGACTAAATGACAATGAGTGCAACATCATCCTCTCCGGCAGTATCAGCAGGACCAAAGCAGAGTATCTTGATGTTAGTCTTGAAATCAAACAAAATCGAGTACATTCTGCCCTGTTCAGGAAGTCTACCGCGGGCAACAGTATTCTTCACGCGCTCAGCAGCCATCCGGAGGCTCTCAAGTGGAGCATCCCGTATGGTGAGTTGCTGAGGGCAAAAAGAAACTGTAATACCGAGGAAGCGTATCAGCAGGAAGGTAAAGCTATGATTGAACGCTTCAGGACAAGGGGTTATCCCAACTGGGTGCTTAGGAGAGCCAAAGAGAGGGCAGATGGGGTGGATAGAGCCCAGACTCTTTCTGAAACCAATACAGTGCCCACAGATATAACAGAGAACAGTACGAGAATGATCATGACGTACAATTCAGACTCTAGAGATATCAAACGTATTCTGTCCAAAAACTGGGACATTTTAAAATGTGACAACATCATTGGTGACACTATCCCCGAGAGACCCAGTATAACTTACAGGAGAGGTAGAAACGTCAGGGACATGTTGGTACATAGTGATATCACCATCTATCACAACAGATATGAACATGGTCTTAGTGGTTCCTTTCCCTGCGGCCACTGTAAGGCTTGCAGGAATAGTAAATTTCATAAAGAGGTAACATACAACGGTGTAAGCAAAGATATACTCCAGTTTCTTACTTGCAGCTCTACGTTCGTCATATATGCCATTGAATGCCCGTGCAAACTCTGGTATATTGGCAGCACCACGCTGATGGCGAAGAAACGCATATTAGAGCATAGCAGAGCCATTACGAATAATGATGAGAAATATCCAGTAGCACGCCACTTTCATGAAAAGCACTTCTCTAATTCATCCCTTTTGGGGTTTTTTATTTTGGAACAGATCAACAAGAACCCGAGAGGGGGTAATCGAGTCTTGAAATTAAGACAGAGGGAGTCCAAATACATCGTGGACTTCCAAACTAAGACTCCTGCGGGGCTCAATCAAGATGAGGAGCTTGCTATACATCTGAGAGAGGAATAGTTGTTTAGAGCAGATCTCTTAACCAGCATTTTCTTATCTCATTGTGTGCTGTAACTGTTTCATTATGCAAGCTGCCTATGTGCATTCTTTCCAACATATTCTTCCTTCCTTCTTGTTCATGAGAATAGAAATTTGGTATTTGTTTTTAAGTATTGTTTTAACATGATAATCTCACTGTGCTATTTCAGTAATGTTATTTTCTTTTGCTTTTTTTACAGGAGGAAAGGAAGGGGCCCAGTCACCTGTACTCACTCACACAGGCCACCTACCCTTTTCCCCTTGGTTCCACCGTCACGATTCACCGATTGGTAACCTTTTGCACAATTTGTGGCATGTGATTACGGTAGTGCAGGGCTCTGCATTACCAGCTGAACTGTTATTCACATCACCTAAGTTGACTATCAATGAGCCTCAGATTCCATTCCTGTATTAGGATACCAGTTGAGACTACGTAGGCACTTGCCAAATATGGTAGGCTTATAGCGCGTTGATCAGCAATAGGCTGATCACTACAATTAGCAGTGACACTATGTTAAGACCACACAGTGCACTTGTATCACTCCATTAACACTGCCTGTAAATACATTTGCCTATGAGCTGTAGACTCCATTCTAAGACCACGACACCAGTGGGAATTATGTAGGCAGACGTTTATCACTGTTAATATAGAGTGAAGAGAATGATACAGGGTTTGTGATTGTGACACCAGCTATAATTATCAGGGCACTTGCCAACTATTACAACATGCGAACGCGTGGATCAGCTATCATGCACTGGTTGGAGACTGTGAGCATTTGGCACATCAGAACAGGATAGGTCGTTCGATGACACTGTTCTTTGCGATCACTGTTGTTCTTCTGTCTATGAGATTGATAAAGTTTGACACACTTTGAATCTTGTCTCACGGAACTATGCTGGCAGTCACTCGACTGCGCGCATGTGTTCAATACCGCACTATGGCGTTTATATGTACCGCAGAATTTTCATACATTTCATATATATTGAAGGTGTTGATTATTTTACAATAATGTTTTTATAATTAAGCATTTGCCAAGTGTTTTTGTATATAATCAATTGAACCAACAGTACAATGATTAACATGAGTATGACCATTACAACATGTCCGCCATTGCCGATATGTTGCTTTGATGTGTGGGATTGTCCCTTGTTGATGTTCATGCCATGCATTACGCTTTATTAGTTACCTGTTTGTATGTGCACATTACACGTAAACAAGGCTTCTGAGGAAGTTGAAACGCGTCGTGTAAATAAACACTTTTGCGGAAATTCTACTGGTGCGAAGTTTGTATGTTCTAAGAGCGCACGGCATTTGTGAGTTTTTGGGATTTGAGAGCCGGTGTGCTCCGCCGGCGTGTGCGCCACTTCTCTTAGGTCCCTGGCGGTTTGGGAGGAGCAAGTGTGACTGGATATATATATATATATAAAATAACATTTAAAAAAAATAGATTTAATATACATTTTGACAAATAAACTTAATTAAAAAAGGTGAAACACACATATATAATAATTAATATATATATATATATATATATATATATATATATATATATATATATATATGCGCCAATCTCCTCCACTCCTCACTGGCTTGTTTTCCTCGCCGAGATAGAAGCACGGACACCAAATTCTGTGCAAATAGTGCTTTATTGTTTCCTTTCAGCAGTTGCCGGCCACAACGCGTTTCAGCCCCGGAGGGCCTTGATCACATGACGCGCCCACAGTAATGCTACCATCTTTTTATGTCTTTTTACCATTGCTTTCTTAAAGTGACAAGTGCATATATTACTATCAGTCATGGACAACAAGAACAGACTCATTTGCACACATAGGATTCATTAGTTAAATCTTACTATTAAATATCTTCATGTCGCGTTATTAATTACGGCATATGGAATCATTTAATTTTGTTTTCCACATTACACTCTATAATGATTGAGTCATAATGAAATAAAAGTATAAATACTTATACTAAAATTTAAATAACACAATATAACATTATAAAAGCCCTAAAATATCTAAAACAACAATATGGTTGGGATTCATGGAGTATTTATTTCTCCTTTTAAACCTCCCTTTTCCCTAATTCTAATTGTGTTCATACCATATATAATGTGCAAATTCGCTATTTGGTTCTGTAAACATTTGCATGTAAACCTATTGACTGATCTAAAGTGCATAGTGCTTAAATATTAAAATTGTATATCCCTTTACCTAAAATTGTGAAATGACAATTATTGTATTTAAAATTTAGTGACTAATGATACCCTAAAACTATGCTTTAAAATATATATATATATTTACTTTAAAACAATTAATAAACTATTAACTTTAATTTATTTTATAATTTTAAAATTATATAAAAATGTAACAAATAAATATATATATATACATATACTAATAACCTAAAATCTATTTAAAAAAACATTCTATTATAAATTAAAACTTGAAACTATTTAAAAATCTTTAAACTTAAAATTTCCCACTCCAGTCAGAGACATAGAAGTAAGAAAAACAATTGGGATAACCTATCTAAACATCAACGTCTGGCATTAAAAGACTTGTAAATGGACTCGAATATCATCATCAAGCCCTCCGATAAGGGGGGCAACATAGTTATCATGGATATTGGTTTGTATAGATCTGAGGCTCTACGACAATTAGCCGATCAGTCATGCTTTGAGGAGATTACATGGGAACAATATAAATTGACCATAAGAATCTATCATGACCATCTAAGAAATTGGCATCAAGTGGGACTTCTAGAAGATGATGAATATAAATTTCTGAGAACTGATAATCCGCGCATTCCGTGTTTATATCTTTTACCAAAAATTCATAAAGACCTCACGAATCCACCAGGGCGCCCCATTGTTTCCTCAAATGGAGGACTACTTGAAAATACATCTATCTTTCTTGACCTGTATCTTGCACAATATGTTACGAATCTACGGTCTTACTGTAAAGATAGCTCTGATTTTTTTAGACGAATTTATGATATACAATGGGAAAACAGCTTTTTGATGATAGCACTTGATGTATGTTCTCTGTATACATGCATAGAACAGAGAAAAGGTGTTGCAGCATGCATGTATTTCTTAAAAAGCAGACACATTTCTTTTTGGGAGCATAACAAAATGTTGGGAGAAATGATGTTATACTGTCTGGAGCAGAATATCTTTCTCTTTGAAAAAACAGTGTACCGCCAGAAGTCAGGTACCGCTATGGGCACATGTTTCGCCCCCAGCCTAGCGAACTTGTTCCTAGGCTGGTGGGAGAAACAAATAGTTTGGACTGAAGCCAATGAAAAATATACCGATCATATACCCATCTGGATCAGGTATATTGGTGATCTTTTTTTGATTTGGGACGGACCACAATCATTAGCATTGGAATTTATTCAGTAATTGGGTACTAATGATTTGAACCTTAAGTTTACCCACAAAATAAGCTGCAATTACTGTGAATTTTTGGATGTGAGTATACAAATTGTGGGGGGTAGAATGACAACTAGTCTATTCAGAAAGGATACGGCAGGCAATACTGTTCTGCATGCCACCAGCAATCATTCCACTCCCTTAGTACACAGTATCCCCATGGGGACATATTGCGGGCACGCCGCAACTGCAGCACCAATGAAGCTTTTGCCTTGGAACAAACGAAAATGGAACAAAGGTTTAAACAGAGAGGGTACAGTGAAAAAGTCCTACAGAGAGCCAAAACTAAAGTAAAAGATAAAACACAGAGGGACCTATTGTTTAATCAGTCATCAAGGCTAGACCCAAAGTCCACGGACAATGCAAATGAAGCACCCAAAATGATTACAACTTACAGTAGGGGTGCTAGCAACTTAAGAAAAGCTATGAAAGCCCATTGGAGCCTGTTACTGGCAGATCCAATAATAGGGAAACATGTAGGGAAGTCACCTAAATTTACTTTTAGGCACCCCAGATCATTAAAGGACTGGCTGGTCCACAGTTACCCACTGGAAACCAGTAAAACCCAATGGCTTACACCGGCAAAAGGTTTCACGATTTGTAATTCCTGTAAGGCCTGCAAGAAAAGTAAGAGCCGCCGAACATACACTACAGGTTCAGGACTAGTAAAAACCATATTTGGGAACCATTATTGGGAACAGATAGGATCTACCTGATCATCCACTGTAAATAGTAGGGATGATACTCCTACCAGAAAATGGATTGTAATATATGCCTTTGCTTACCATATTACGGTAAAAGCTGTTTATGCAGGCCTAAATAAGATAGAATAGCTCAGGGTTAGCCTTCTGTTCTGCTTAAAAACTAGTGATAGGGGGGCGTGGCTAGCAGCCACCAAGAATGGCCACTGCCTAAGTAGGCTCCCTCTTCCCCGCATGGTTTTTTACCTATCCTGTGCCATCCACGAGGAAAAGTAGATAAAGAAAGACGGCGTCGCACTCCCTACCTGTGGGGTTGCAGTTGGCGGGCTCGAAAGTCGGAGCGTGGGTGTTTGGAACCCCTTTCTTGGAGACGCAGAGACGGCAGTAATGGCGGCCTCCCGGAGCTAAAACTCTAGGCCGGGAGACGGCGGTAAAGTGACGATCCAGAAGTGCCCTGCGGGTGTGTGGAGGTCGTGTGGGCGGCCGCGAGGACTCGGCAGCCGTGGGGAGGACGATCGAGACGAGCCGCGAGTGGCGCCGAAGCCCGGGATGTGAGAGCCGAGGGACTGGCGCTCTTAATTGAGGCCCCGGCTTGAAGGCCTAGTACTGCAGACTGTTGCGTCCATCCTGAGGGGGCCGGCGACAGGCGGAGCCGGAAGGACTGCGGCGCCTGTCCGTGAGCCCCGGGAGACAGCTGGCAACGGTGGGGAGAGGAGCAGATCACGGAGTGGTGAGGCACTGGAGCGGTGTGCGGGCAGTCTCCGCCGGCCCGACGCAGGTGAGGCGGCGGGCCTCACTAATTGAAGCCCCGGCTGCGGGGCTTGCTGGGCCCCGCATTTTTTGAGGACGGACCGCTACCAGGAAATGGTTTGAGGAGGCCGGGGGCCCCATGCCCCTCAGTACATTATAACCAGCATCCCCGCGGCCGACGGCGCTGCTCGGGGGCCCTACACTCCATTGAAGTGCCGTATTTAGACACTGGAGGCTGTGCTGTACACAGAAGTCTGCTGCCTGTGAAAACATATGGGGTGTGCTTTGGCGTACTCCAGGAGGTGGTGACCACGGCCTGCGCACACTGGAGTGGTTGCTCTGGCCTTAAGATGCGGTAGGCACGGTCCCTGCATCGGTGACTGAGAAGCCCTCATTGGAAGATCTGATAGCAATGTTGGCGTAATCTGGAGTCGCGGCTGGGGGATTGCGGAGACAGCTAGGTCGGGCTTGAAGTGCATGCAGGGAGAGGACTGGATTGTGGCCTTTGCTGGGTCCCAGGAGGCCTCCACGGAGGAGATACTTCTTTCTGGGTGCCACTAGGAAATGATAAGTGCGGGAAAATAGACACAATGGTGGGACCTGGCTGTGTCTGAGATCCAACCCAACATAGGAATAGGCCGTGACCGGGCTGGCCACATACCCTGCGGAAGTGGAGATCCGAAACTGAGTGACATCCTTGTTTGGGGCGCCTGACCTTCTTTGGGTGGCATAAGAGGAGGACTTGGCTGCGCTGCCCAGGTGGGTGAGGATACCTCCATACCAGCTGACAAAGGCGACAGACACTTTCCAGAATCGCCCTGAGGTCTCTTCCGGACCCCGGGTCGCTGCTTTGCATTCATGGCGACAGGAGGAAGGGGTCCTAAAGCAAGCGCCCAGAAACAGCTGGCCAAATTTGCATGGTCTAAGACCGGAGATACAGGTGAGCCGCAACAAATGGAGAAGGACGGAGGGCAGAACGCCCCTAAACAGGGAGCAGAGCCGAGGCTACACGATGTTATGGCGGCGATTAATGGGGTGCGCACCTCACTGGATTCGATCACGGTGGAGGTCTCTCTCATCAGAGCAGACTTTAGAAAGATGGACGAAAAGGTTAAGGAGCTTAAGATAGTCACTTCTGCTTTGCAAACGGATATGTCGGAGCTCCAAACGCATGTGGTCGAGCTGCAAAAGAAACAAGAGCGAATGGCACAGCAGCTGGACGATTATGAAGGCCGCACCCGTCGCAATAATATACGTATTTTGGGGGTTCCAGAACGGGAAGAGGGGCCTGCTGCGGACCTCTACGTGGAAGACCTAATCACCAAACACCTCAAACCTAAGACGCTGTCCAGCTATTTCTCAATTGAAAGAGCCCACAGGGTGCCGGGAGGTAGGCCAAAACCAGGAGCCCCCCCGAGGCCCCTCATAGCCCGAGTCTTTAATTACAGAGACCGCGACATTATCCTGCAAACGGCGAGATCTGGTCCCCCTTTGAAAGTCGACAACTACGAGGTAGCCTTCTTTCCAGACTTCACGGCCAAGGTACAGGCCCAACGTCGTAGCTTTCAAGCAGTAAAGAGAGAACTTCGGGACCGTGAAGTGAAGTATGCAATGCTATTCCCGGCGAAGCTTAGAGTGGAATCAGAAGGGAAAGCGTGGTTTTTTGAATCACCGGAGGAAGCGTGGGACTGGATGGACGGTTGGAGCAAAGCTGGGGGCCAGAGAAGAAATCGTGCTGGCAGATCAGGCCAGCAAGGAAACCGCCGTACGGAAGCGCCTGGGATGGACTCGACGGACAAAGGGGACCCGGCAAAGGAGCAGGAATAAGATAATCAGTGTGGGAGCCGGACGGAGTTGGAACCCTGCTGGCAAAGCAATTATGGTGGGGTGGAGACTGGGTTCCAGTTAGGACCTCGTGCATGATGCTGATGGTGGGCGCTGATGATTCAACACGATAACGCAGACTTAATTGGTAAGGTCCACCCAAGACTTACGGGATCACATATTGTGGATGGCAAAACTCATAAATTGTGATATGTGTATGCGGGGGGAGGGACTGACCGACCCCGTGCATTTTCAGCATTTTTGGGAGGGAGAGAGGCACTCTGCCATGTTTGGGAGTGGGTAGTTTCAAATCCACGGGCAGGGGGGCAGGGAGGGGGGAGGAGGTGGGGAGGAGGGAGGGGTGTTTTTGCGACAAGTTGAATTGTGAATGTAATATTTTGCTTTGTGACGATCTTCAGGTTGGCTTTGGAAGTGACAGACACACGCATAGAAGGGTTGCTCTCGTTCACGTGGTGTGCCATGACGTAGTTACCTTATTTTTGACCTTTCATGATGTAGATATTATTATGCTGTGGGATGGGGGTTGACAGGGAATTAGTGCTCTCTGTCCTGTCTTGGAATGTTAATGGAATGGGTGATAAAATAAAGAGGGGTATTGTCCAACAGTATCTGAAGAGACATTCCCCAGACCTTGTGCTGTTACAGGAGACCCACCTGGTGGGTAATAAAAGTAAAGCCCTCAATAGATGGGGATACAAGCTTCTGGTCCATGCCGATTATACCACGGGTTCCAGAGGTACGTGTATCCTGGTTAAGAAGGGCACGCCCCTTATGGTCCACAAGACATGGGCGGATCCGGGGGGTCGATTTGCCGTGGCCGAAGCCCAATGGGAGGGAAGAGCTCTCAATATTGTTTCTGTTTACCTGCCACCGGCCTTGGGTAAGGTGGCCTTAGCAGATCTTGGTAAAGTGTTGACTGGACTCCCCGATGGTAGCTTGATAATGGGGGGACTACAATATGACTATGGATGACACAATTGACAGACACCCACAGAGACAAAGGGCCAGACCGAATGACCTCATGGCAGAATTCACCACGGCGCTGGGACTTTCAGATGTGGGGCGGGAACTACAATTGGCAGATTCCCAATATACGTACTTCTCTAGTGTACATGGCAGTCTTTCCCGAATTGACTACTTTCTAACATACACGGCCTCGATAAGTAGGTTTAGACGCCCCCAGACGCTGCCCAGGGGTATCTCGGACCATTCCCCCGTCGGGATTGAGTTCACTCATGGGGAGCAGCAAACACGTACCACGATAGTTATTAACCCATGGCTGTTGAAAATACCTGACATCAAAGAGGAACTACGTGCCCAAACTGGGAATTATTTGACGGATAATCTGGGATCAGTGGACTCGGCACAAACTATATGGGAGGCATATAAGGTGGTTCTAAAGGGACATGCCCTGTCGCTAAAAACGAGATATATCGCAAAGAGGCGCCAGATATTGGTTCAGCTGGAGGAGGAGCTCCGGGGCTAGAAGCAGAACACGCAAATAATCCCTCGAGCGATACACAGCATAGACTGACCCTGAAGCAGGATGAATACAGACTCAAGACACGCGAACACATGATGGCTACACATCGAGCCACCCAACAGAGGCTGTACGAACTGGGAGATAGGGCCGGGAGAACCCTGGCATGGTTGGAAAGAAGGGAACAGGGTACTAGATGGGTGCCTCGACTGACACTGCCTAGCGGTGAGGTCCTTCATCATCCTAAAGACATAGAGGAGGCATTTGCAGATCACCTCGAAAGAGTGTATTCTCCTTCCACTACATATACAGCAGAGGACTCACGCCAGCTTCTGGTGGATAGCGACGTGCCAGCTCTCTCGGAACTAGATAAAGAAGCGCTAGATGCAGACTTGACTAATGAAGAAATTCAGAAAGCTATAGGCCACATTAAGGGGTCGATTCCGATTCGGGCCGGAAAAAGCACCGACCGACTCGGAGCCGGAATTTATTCCGACCGACACGTACATGTGGCGCCCAACACGCCAAGTACGATGCAAGGCGTGCAAAATCCGACCGACACGTACCGAACCCAAGCCGAACGACCGAGCCGCAAGGAAAACAGCAATCCGGCCGGAAAAACACGCGAATCGAACCGACCGACACGCACCCGGAACAAATCCGACCGAAACGTACACGCGAACTCCAAACCGCAAAGTACGATGCAAGGCGCGAAAACCACGACCGAGTCGTACGGAGGACAAGCCGTACGACCGACACGCATACAAAACCGAGCCGAAGTAACACAAAACACCGCGACCGACGCGTACGCAGCATAGAAAACTGCACAAACACAGCGTGAACGAAACGGAGAAGACCGTACGAGACAAATGCAGGGTCCGACTCGGTCACAAGAACGTTTCCAACATGCACAGACGGTACAAAGGAAAAATTACACAAAAAAGGCCAAACAAGCAATTACAAAGCCAATAAATACTGGGGGGGTGGGGACAGAGAACAAAGACACACCCACAACTCCACCCATATAAAGGACACAAATCCCAACCATGATCCTTTGCAAATGCCATTCTACTGCCAGCACCCAACAGACAGCAACCACACACCCACAGCTCATCCCTCACACAAGCCACACACCATCAGCACACCAACAAATACCTACCTCACATACACCCAGCAAAACACACACTCACACACCCTCACCTGCACACCAACACACACATCACTCACCATCACCACCCATCACCATGCCCCCCAAGAAGAATCACAAGTTCCTAGATTGTGAATTGGAAGTCATGGTAGACGAGATCCTCAGGGTAGAGCCACAGCTGTTTGGCACACTGGTCCAACAGACCCCCATCTCCCAGAAAACCAAGATGTGGGAGAGGATCATCAACAGGGTGAACGCACAATCACCATGTCTGCGCACAAAGACCGACATCCAGAACAGGTGGTATGACGTACGCAGGAGGGTACGGGACCTGCTCAAGAAAGACTACCTCCTGAGCCAATACACCGGCAGTGGCCCTCCTGCCAAGCCAGTATACCTCAGGCCCTGGGAGGAGAAGGTGCGGGCCATCCTTCCGCCAGTGAGCGTATATGGACTAGAGAACATCCCAGAGCCTGGTGAGTACACAACAAATGTACACAATATTCTGCCACAATACACACACACATCACTGTCAAGGGGAGAGTCAAACCATGCACTCATAGCAATTACACAGCAACCAGAACAGAATCATCCCAAAATGTGTATGTCAGTCAGATAAACACAACACATGCCATCTCAAAGTTACATTTAACCGTGTCATCTCATGTACAAACACAACTACAACTACAGCTAGGCAGTGGCACAAATAGAACTAACAAACACATCCAGACATGTAGCCACCACTACAACACCAACACACAGTGAAGACCACTGAAAGAAAGGAATTCTGTGTATGCTGGGCAAGTCAGTGTAGCCAATAGCATCATGGGAGTCGTAGTCACACATATTGCCCCCCACAACTGTCCCATCAACACCACCATGAACCATGCGCACATCACAGGGAGTGGAAAAGGACTGACAAGATGGCTGACACTGGCTACTGCTGTGGGGAGCACAAGGCCCTGCTGGCAACTGTGCAACAACCAACAGCAGGACACCACTGACTGACATCCTGAGAGACAACTTCCACTCCCTGCAATGGAAGCACGTTCCATGGTGGGATATCTGGCTGGGTGGGAAGGAGGACTCACAGCACTGACCATAGTCACCAGCAGCTCCACCCACACACCCCCTAACACAAACTACACACAACTCACCTGGGAGAAAGCATTGCCTCACACACCAATCAAATATCCCACAAAGAACCACAACCCTGGGTCATGCAGTGTGAAGCACAGGGACACTCTTGGGACTTTCAGCCAAACAACTGCCAGGACAACACTCCCAGCCATCCTGTCAGCACAGGCAGCCCACCCCACAGGGAAGCAGAGTCAAAAGGAAGGAAGGATGGGCATGCTGGGAAGGGGGTGGAGGCAATAGCATGATGGGAGTCGTAGTCACAGCTCTACATCCCCCACCACATGGCCCAGCAAGCTCACACTCACGCATGCACATCCCACAGAGAGTGGAAGGGCCCATCAAAGATGTCGGACACTGTTGCTGTGTCGTGGGGATCACAAGGGCATGCTGGGAACTGCACACCAACCAACAGCAGGACACCACTGTCAGCCATCTTGCCATTGCCCTCACACCCACACACACTGAACTCCCCACAAAAGCAAGTAAGTATGGGAATGCTGGGAAGTGGGGTGGAGGCAATAGCATGATGGGAGTCATAGTCACAGACATATCTCACCCCCACAACTGTCCCATCAACACCACCCTGAACCATGCTCACATCACAGGGAGTGGAGAAGGACTCACAAGATGGCTGACACTGGCTACTGCTGTGGGGAGCACAAGGCCCTGCTGGGAACTGTGCACCAACAAACAGCAGGACACCACTGACTGACATCCTGAGAGACAACTTCCACTCCCTGCAATGGAAGCACGTTCCATGGTGGGATATCTGGCTGGGTGGGAAGGAGGACTTGCAGCACTGACCATAGTCACAAGCACCTCCCCTCACACCCCCTCAACACAAACTCCACAGAACCCACCTGGGAGAATGCAATGCCTCACATCCTAACTCAAGATCCCACAAAGAACCACCACCCTGGGTTATGTTGTGTGAAGCACAGGGACACTCTTGGGACTTTTAGCCAAACAACTGCCAGGACAACACTCCCAGCCATCCTGTCAGCACAGCCAGCCCACCCCACAGGGAAGCAGAGTCAAAAGGAAGGAAGCATGGGCATGCTGGGAAGGGGGTGGAGGCAATAGCATGATGGGAGTAGTAGGCACAGATATTGCTCAGCCTCACAACTGGCCCATCAACACCACCCTGAACCATGCTCACATCACAGGGAGTGGATAAGGACTCACAAGATGGCTGACACTGGCTACTGCTGTGGGGAGCACAAGGGCATGCTGGGAACTGCACACCAACCAACAGCAGGACACCACTGTCAGCCATCTTGCCATTGCTCTCACACCCACACACACTGAACTCCCCACAAAAGCAAGTAAGTATGGGAATGCTGGGAAGTGGGGTGGAGGCAATAGCATGATGGGAGTCGTAGTCACACATATTGCCCCCCCCACAACTGTCCCATCAACACCACCCTGAACCATGCTCACATCACAGGGAGTGGAGAAGGACTCACAAGATGGCTGACACTGGCTACTGCTGTGGGGAGCACAAGGCCCTGCTGGGAACTGTGCACCAACAAACAGCACAACACCACTGACTGACATCCTGAGAGACAACATCCACTCCCTGCAATGCAAGCACAGTCCATGGTGGGATAACTGACTGGCTGGGTGGGAAGGAGGGCCGGCTGTCAACCAAATACAACCAATGCAGACCATGTTCACACCCCAACAAATACATAGAAATGCCCAAATAATGCAGGACAATGTGCCACACCAATATCAACCCCTGACTGTGACGACTTAGGACAATGCAATGTACAGGCCCGCACCCAGAGGCACAGTCACAACTGTCAGGTGTGTCAACCATTGATGCCTGCAGAAACATAACATACATTGTGTGTGTCTCCCAAAAACAGGTGATGATGGGGACACAACAGCAGACGCTGAGGAGTCCCAGTCCCAGGCTCAAGAGGATGCGGAGCTCACTGGTGTTCGACAGCCTCTGCCCTCCTCGGACGAAGAAGACCAACCTGGCACATCCGGTGCAAGTCTACATGCAGCACCAGCAGGACCACCAGCTGCAGCACCAGCAGGACCACCAGCTGCACCCCCTGCACCCACCCCTCCAACGACTGTCACCACAAATACCATCCCTGACGACATGGACAGAACAAGGAGCAACACCAGCACAGGGACCCTGGACCAACGTGGGGCCATGGACACCACCACCACCACCAACCCCCAAGGTGGACCAGGGTCATCTGTGCGTGCCACTGCACGCACTGCACATGTCGGCAGGGGTGGTGGGAGGGGTGGGAGACAGAGGTCGCTGCTTGCAGAGGTTGCTGGTGTGCATGATGACCCACAACTGGTACGCATAGCCAATGCGTACCAGTCCAGCACCGGAGATCTCAGCCAGGTAGTGGGGCTCCTCAGAGACATGAAACAGCAGCAGGCTGCCCATCATGCACGCTTGGACTCACACATGTCCCGCGTGGAGTCCAAGTGGGACGTACTGCAAGAGATGACGGCGGTGCACAGGGACATTTTACAATGCCTCCGCCAGATGAACAGCAACCAGTCCACACCTCCCTGTGTGCCAACAACATCTGGTGCTGAACAAACTGCAACTGCCACAGGGAGGGAGGATGACTCTGGCGGAGAGTCCCCTGCACCGCAGCAGCCTGTACTTGAGGGCCCCCCCAAAGAAGAGGGGTCGTCCGAGGAGGGGCAAGTGAGAGGCCGATGGCCAAGCGCAACTCCCAGGAAGCCTGAACCTGTTCTGGATGTTCACCTTTGTGCACAGACTGTTCACCCTGTTGACGGCAACACAACTCCCACACATTGCATGGGGAGTACAAGTTGGACCAATGTCTCAGACAACTGTGGCCCCGATACTGGGGATTTTGTCTACCAGGACTTTCAATTCACCTAGGAACTTCTGATTGCAAGATATATGTACAGCACTACCCATCCTATGCACTATTCACACAAATGTATCACAATAAACACACTAATACACCATACTTGCCTCTGTTGTGATTCCAACGTGGGTGCTGTTATGGGGATGATGAACTGCAAAATTACACTGTGTATGCGAACTGCAACAGCAAGTACAACACAGGCATGTGAGTAAAGGCAACGTGACACATATGAGGGAGACACACCACCAGGGCTACACAACACATACACACCTAGGCCATCTGACTCATTGCCTACACTGATGTTGCCAGGGAAGACGGTGCAATGCACAGACACCACACCTATTCCCAGTTGTAGTCAAGTAGCCCACAGGTGCAGTAAGCAAATGGCAGTCAAATGTGTGACCACAGACAACGCACATCACAAAGTGAAGCACAGGTTTATTACACAGTTGCAACATGTCGTAACCACTACAGATGCAAGGTAATCCCACCTGGCAGCGGGCACACAGTCAACAACTGTAGAAGGAAGGAAGTCCATGGGTGTGGCGCACATCACCTGTAGGGACACAACAGCTACCACCCTGGAAGTACAATCACGTCGTCGGTGGACACAGTTGACCAAACGAATCTGAAAGTACCCTGTGAAGGACAGAAATGACACACAGTCAAAAGCAATGGAGAACAGGACAGAACAGCAAAACTCATGCACAATACATGTTACAAGATACCCACCCAGAACCAAGTTAGCATGTCAACACTGTTGGGGAGTACAGACCACCTGTAAGCACACATCGCTACACACATCCAGTCAAGTAGCCCATGGACACACTCCAACAGCACCAGAGCACCACATACACATATCATGACAACTCACATCATTGACATGACACCTCAGGATACTCACATTCAGCTAAAGAAGTTGGTGATGAGCTGTGTGCGGACATCACCCTCATCATCATCATCATCACTGGCATCGTGGTCCAGGCCAGGATCCTCCACAGGTGGCGGATGTTGGTCATTGTCATCCTGGATGATAGGCAACTCCTTCGGCACTGCCAGGTTGTGGAGCATGCAGCAGACGATGATAATCTTGCACACTTTCGCAGGGGCATATGGGAGGGACCCTCCGGTCTTGTCCAGGCAGCGGAAGCGGCTCTTCAGGAGACCAAATGTCCGCTCAATCACTCTCCTGGTCCGACCATGTGCCTCATTGTAGCGCATCTGGGCTGGTGTCACAGGGTTCCTGAGGGGTGTCAGCAACCACGGCATGTTGGGGTATCCCGAGTCACCTACGGACAGACAAGTGCACATTAGCTGACTTGGAAAAGTGGGCGGAATACTACAGATCAGATCACACACATTGGCACAAAGTCAGTACACACCGACAAGCCAGGCACGCTGGTTCTGCATCTGTGCCATCATCCTGGGGATGCGACTACTCCTCATCACAAAGGCATCGTGTGCTGAACCAGGGAAACGGGCACACACGTGTGTGATGGTCATATCTGCAAGACACACCACCAGTGCATTGACCGAGTGGTAGTGCTTGCGGTTCCTGTAGGCCTGCTCCTGGGCCTGTGGTGGTACCAAAGCCACATGTGTCCCATCAATGGAGCCAATGACATGCGGCATCCTCCCCAGGGCATAGAAGTCACTCTTCACGTCAGTGAGTCGTTGCAGTCTAGGGAAATAGATGTACCGGTTCAGGAATAGCAACATTGCCACCAAAACATCGCGGAGCACACGGCTCAACATGGTCTGTGACATCCCACCAGCAGTCGCCACAGTATGTTGGAAGGTACCGGTGGCAAAGAAGTGTAGGGCTGCCATCACCTTCACCTTGGGGGTCAGCGCTGTAGGATACGGCCGGCCAGGCTGCAAATGTGGGGCCAACTGCACTGCCAAATCCTCAATCAGTTGCCTGGTGAAGCGGTACCGTCGGATGCTGTCCCGTTCCACCATCGTTGCCAGGTCTGGGAATGGTCGATGGACAGCAGGAGCCCTGCAGTGCAGAGGAGAAGAAAGCAAGATTGTCAGTCAGCCCACATATGCGGCATTGAACACACTCAATATCCCAACATACATCATTATGAGGCACAACTACATGAAGTGTGCAGTTCCGTAAGGATATGTATGGTACATACATGGCCAACATCTGTCATCACGGTTCAACAAGTGGCATCAATAAGTCCCAGGTTGGCCCATTGGATATCATGAGGCCGTGTCACAGTTCCCATCTCCTGCTGCGGTGTCACAATCACCCCCCACAGTGACATGTGAGGACAGATGTGCCCCAGGCATCACAGCTCAACGACAGGTACATTCCCAGGGACCCTGTATTTCCACATGGACACTGGCATTACATGGAGTATCATGTTTACACCACAGCAAAACAACTATGACCCCCACAGGTAGTGGTCCCACTTGCCACTGCAGGACAGACATGGACGTCTGTGACACACACACGCACAACATCAAAGTCCATGCACACACAACGTGGATGTGGAGACTGTCTCCCATTGTGCACATGAAATCAGAGACATTGTAAACACTACATGCACACAGACTGTGGAGGACCATCACTATTGTGCCACTGGGACACCCTGGCTCAAACATACCGTCCCACATGGGACTCACGGGGTATGTGACATGACATACACATACACCACCGTGAAATGTGACCATGGCACATGCACAGATATGAACAGTTGCACATCACAGTGGTCATGTACACGTAACACCCAGGATCCTGTCCCCATGAACACGTGCACAGCCTGGGGGTGGCTGCCCCCAGGTGACACCCACAGGACAACATGTACACCAACATACACACAATAGGAAATGCAGCCTTACATGCCTTATCATACAGTTTGGACAGGCTGTCGTGTTGTAGGTGTGCCCCTCACTCCCTGGGAGCTATCTGTGGCTGGCATATGTCCATCTGAGACAGGCATGGTGACATATGCCAGTCACTTGTACAGGGATGCGTTGAACAGCAATGGACCGATCGGTGCCCCCGGCCGGCCCATTGCATTCAATGTGTGCGGGTACGCGTTGTACCCCTGTACGCAGCATGTACCGCAATGGACCGATCGGTGCCCCCGGCCGGCCCATTGCATTCAATGTGTGCGGGTACGCGTTGTACCCCTGTATGCGTTGATCAGCAATGGACCGATCGGTGCCCCCAGCCGGCCCATTGCATTCAATGTGTGCGGGTACGCGTTGTACCCCTGTGCAGCGTTGTACCGCAATGGACCGATCGGTGCCCCCGGCCGGCCCATTGCATTCAATGTGTGCGGGTACGCGTTGTACCCCTGTACGCGTTGATCAGCAATGGACCGATCGGTGCCCCGGCCGGCCCATTGCATTCAATGTGTGCGGGTACGCGTTGTACCCCTGTACGCGTTGTACCGCAATGGACCGATCGGTGCCCCCGGCCGGCCCATTGCATTCAATGTGTGCGGGTATGCGTTGTACCCCTGTACGCATTGTACCGCAATGGGCCGATCGGTGCCCCGGCCGGCCCATTGCATTCAATGTGTGCGGGTACGCGTTGTACCCCTGTACGCGTTGATCAGCAATGGACCGATCGGTGCCCCCGGCCGGCCCATTGCATTCAATGTGTGCGGTACGCGTTGTACCCCTGTACGCGTTGTACCGCAATGGACCGATCGGTGCCCCCGGCCGGCCCATTGCATTCAATGTGTGCGGGTACGCGTTGTACCCTGTACGCGTTGTACCGCAATGGACCGATCGGTGCCCCCGGCCGGCCCATTGCATTCAATGTGTGCGGGTACGCGTTGTACCCCTGTATGCGTTGTACCGCAATGGACCGATCGGTGCCCCCGGCCGGCCCATTGCATTCAATGTGTCGTGGTACGCGTTGTACCCCTGTACGCGTTGTACCGCAATGGACCGATCGGTGCCCCCGGCCGGCCCATTGCATTCAATGTGTGCGGGTATGCGTTGTACCCCTGTACGCGTTGTACCGCAATGGACCGATCGGTGCCCCCGGCCGGCCCATTGCATTCAATGTGTGCGGGTACGCGTTGTACCCCTGTACGCGTTGATCAGCAATGGACCGATCGGTGCCACCGGCTGGCCCATTGCATTCAATGTGTGCGGGTACGCGTTGTACCCCTGTACGCGTTGTACCGCAATGGACCGATCGGTGCGCACCCATTGACAATGGCCTAGCCTGGCAACGGACGCGTTTTCGAATTTCGAACGAGTCGGTTGCTGGAAATTCAGTTGGTCACCCACAACAATGTTGCAAAATCATGTATGTCATGAAGTTGAAGATTTGAAGGATGCTGTGGGCGTGTATTGGTGCTGCTATTCCATGGATTGGCCAGATTCAGAAGATGCAAACGACTTGGACCTATCACTTTGGACACAAGGGACACTATCTGCCTCTCCAGCACATATATATTGCTGGCTGTTCCCCTGAGAGCTCACTTGCCTGCACTACATGCTCCAGGACGACATCTGCCACTGCACTGCTGCTGTCTCTGCCCCTCTGGACCCTGCAATGGCACGTACTGTGGAGAGAGCCCCAGCCTTCAGCCTTGAGGAGAACCAGGCCCTGCTGGACAGCCTACTTCCACTGTACAGCAAGCTGTATGGGACACCAGGGGAGCAGGTGAGTGTTCTGTGCACTGCCTTTCTGAATGTGCATTTTGTCTGACTAGCAAGGCTGAAAGTCTGCACGCCACTGGCTAGCAGGCTCACTGAGTAGTTGTCACCCCCCATAGTGTGTAGTGACATGCACTGGACAGGTATGGTGCAGTGACAGTGCATTTGAACAAGGTTTTACTTCCCATGCAATGATACCATGTAGTGACGTCTGGCAAACTGTCCATGGGCAGCGTTGCACTGCCTGTGTACATCATGTGCCCCTGTGATTGAGACATGTATATACAACTGTGTCATGCACGGATATGTTGCATGTGTAGTAATGGCCTTTTCACTTTGTCATCCTGACAGGTTAATGCCCAACGGAAGCAGGAGATCTGGAAGGACATCGTCCGGGCTGTCCGGTCCGTGGGGGTCTACAAGCGCCGGATCCGCAACTGCCAGAAGAGGTGGCAGGACCTTCGGGGCTGGACCCGGAGGATTGCACGGGTCCAGCTGAAGCTGTCGCCTCCTCGCAGGAGGGGCGGAACACGGACCCTGACCCCCACATGCTCCAGATCCTGGCGGTGGTGTTTCCAGACCTGGATGGGCAGCTGAAGGCCAGACAGCAGCAAGGAGGGGGTGAGTCAAAGACTGCACTGTGAACTCTGTATTACATGCTATGTGCCCTCCTCTGGCCTGGTTAAACTGCCACAGTACAGCAGTCATGTTGTCCAGGAGCCATGTCCCTCTATTGTGCACTGCCCACTCCTCATCTGATACCCAGGTGTGGCCCTTACATTCAGGGAATTGTGTCACTTGGGACTGTGTCCTTGCAGTTTGCTTCACTAAAGGTGGGGGACAGCATCTGTTTCCCTAACTCTGTTGTGGGCATCATGGGTGGGTCCATTTTTCACACGCCTGTGTTCGGACATGTAATCTGCGTGTTGCTTTGATATGCGGTCCACTTGCTGAGCTGAGCCACCACATGTGCCTGGGGTATGTGGCACACACCCATGCAGCGGGTGGGAACAATGTTTGGGCCCCAGGAGTGTGCAGATTACGTGTGTCACACATACATAGCCAGCTATCCACTGTCCAGGGCTCATCCCCCATTCATGTGGGGCAGGACAGTCATGCCTACTCCAGGCCATGCAATGCACTCTGTACTCCCACTCCCGTGTATCAGCTGACACATTGTGCGCAGTGATTTGACCCCTCAGGTGTCTGCCTCTGTGTCAGTGTGCTGTGGATTTGTTGCCAGGACTGCTGGGGTGTTTCTCGGTAGGGGCTCAGCATGCCACTGGAGATGTGACCATAGGAGACGATACTTGTGTGTCACATAAGTGTTTGATCAGCTGCCCGTGCAGACTGGGGTATGCGAATGTGAAGTTCAGGCAGCTGTTCCCCATTCACAGCAGATTGTGAGGGGCTCAGGTTCAGAGGGTAGCGTCACAGGTCTCCCATATGTCCAATCGGTATGACCTGGACAGATGAGGGTTAAGATGATGTGTTGTGTGGGGGATGTACATGTGCACTTGTGCAGCTCCAGGACTTGCATTCCCCATGACCTACTATTGTGACACAGTGCAGAGTGTTGTTGTCTGGCTGCCAAGTCATACATCACTGAGACAGTGATGTATGACTTAGCAGTCATGCCTCCGCCATGGCATGTGTCTACTTATTGGTGATCCTGCAGGGGAGTGACATGTGCTACATGCACACCATTGTGGCCATGGCTATCAGGACATGGGTGCATCATGGTGTCTGTCGCTGGTATGCATCACATGCATTTCCTATTTGACTCTCGGCGTCCCTTTCATCCGGAAACCTGTACTGACTCAGTGGCAAGAGTTGTGATGTGTGCATGTCCACATGCTACACCGTGTCCTCTGCACTGTCCAACTACTGTGTAGTTGGTGCATGTGTCCACACTGGGGTGTTGCTATCCAACAGACACCAGACAGATGGGTGCAAGGCCATGTGGGATGTGAGTGCCATGGTTGGCATCAGACTGACAATTGGCTTCTCCTGTTCAGTTAGGGCACTTTTAGCAATGTACAACTAATGATGCCAGGGCTTGCTCTGTAATGTGCTGTGCTCACAGTGGTGTGTGCGTTTGGTGCAGGTGACTGATGTCTGTCTGTTTCCCCATTGTTTGCAGATACATCCACGGCCACGGAAGGGGACAGCTCCACGGACCAGGAGGAGCCGGAGAGCCAGACTGGGTCAGCAGCCGAGGAGTGGTCGGAGGGACCCAGTGGCACGGAGGGTGAGGGGAGCCACACCGAGGAGTCCTCAGCACCATCCACCTCAGCTGAGGACCAGAGCAACTCGGAGGATGACTCCCTTATGGAGGCGGGTGTCAGCAGCCACCACACCCCAGCTAGTGTTGCTGTCCCCGCCACCACCAGCACCACCACTGCCCTCCCATCGGCTCCCATTCCCCAGGTCCGTGGAGGCTCCCATGTTCGGGAGCGTGTCTCCTTTGGGCCAGGCACCGCACCCCCTGCCCCTGTGTCCCCTGCTGCCCTGAGTGAGGAGTCTGTGTACCTCCTTCGCCAGCTCCATGTAGGGCAGACAGCCATGCTGAGTGTCCTCCATGCGCACACCGCTCTGTTGACTCAGCTGGTGTCGTTCATGGAGGGCATCTCATCGGGCATGTCTGACCTACAGAGGGGCAATAGGTCCATGGACTCCTCCCTGACGGCAGCAGTGTCCCTCCTCAGACAGTCCCTCACCCCTCCTGCCTCTGCTCCATCCACACTCCCCAGCACCTTACCCGTCCCAAGCACACACACACCGGCACAGGCACACACCATCACACACACGTCCAGCACACAGACACACACGCCACAAACAAAACGCACACGCACGCACAGTCAGGGGACTGAAACCAGACTCACAGGGGATGGGGCCCTGGAACACACACACGCATCCACGAGCACTGCGCAGTCCTCAGTTGCCTCTCCCTCCAAAGCACCCTCCCTTGCCTCACCTGCAACCCCAAAGACCCAGCGGCTCTTCCTCAGTGACCTCGGCCTCTTCCCCTCCGATCCAGCTGATACAGCATTCAGGGGGAAGAGGAAGCCCACCCACATGGAGCAGAGTGCCCCTCGCCCCCGGACACTCTCCCCCAGGCGCAGACAGACTGAGGCCCCCACCCGCAAGTCCCCCGGAGTCGTAAGAGCAAGACCCCGCCGCCGCCCTGCAGCTCAGGCACCAGGTCTCCTTCCTCCATCCCTCAGGCCCCCACTCCACAGGTGCCCCCACCACACCCTGCCCCAGGTTCCCCCACCCACAGATATACCATCCCCAAGAGGATCCGGCCTTCTCCCCTGCCACTTGCTCTCCCGGCACCACACCCCCGCTGCGCTTGTCTGTGCCACTGATGAGGTGAGGGTGTCCTCCCCCTCTGTCCAGCCCACCTTGCCTGTTCCCCATTCTCCTCCCTTGGTGGTAGGCACTGCAGTGGAGTCCACTACCACCCTGTCTGACTTGGGCACTGCAGTGGCGGACCTGTCCACTCCATCTGCAGGGTCCACTGCAGTCGTGCCGGCACCCACAACATCTGAGTCATGCCCCCCAGTTGTGCCGGCACACACCATGTCAGACACCTCCACTGCAGTTGTCAGTGGCTCTCCAGCACCCACCACCCCTTCCCTGCTTCCTCCTGGTGAGCCCTGATCCTGTCCCTGCGGTGCCTGGCCTGCCCCGCGGTTGCCCCTCCTAGTGGATTGTCCCTGGTTTTGTGCAGGCATGCGTAGGGTGACATCTGCCACTGTCACCCTGTTTGGACTGTGACAATGGACTGGCCATTGGCCTTTGTGTTTTTCTGGACTTTCAGTTTTCATTACACACATATGCTGAATAAAGCAACTTTCTGTTCTCTAGTGCTTATGCTTCTGATGTACATGTTGTTGATGATGCTAACAATGCCCTTGCTGCAGTGATGGTGATATTTGGTCTCATGATAATGAAGTGTTACTGTGCAGGAACCCATGTGGTCCAGGGGGAATGTGTCCTATCCTGTGGTGTATCCATGTCATCCATAGCAGCATCTGAGGGTGTCATGTGTTCAGTATTTGGCAATGGGATTTCCTACTTACATTAGCAATTTCACATCTGTGGCTTCCACCCCTGCACATCTGTTGTGCCTGCCATTGTTCAATTCGTCTACTTCCCTGACCGTGTGGCCATCTCCACTGGACATGCAGGTTTGGGCATCAATGGGGAAGGACTCATCTGTGTTGTCAGTGCAACATTGCTATACAAGTGTGTTGGATCTGTGCTGATGATTTCGTTGGCACTTCCATGACCAGGCTGATGTGACGGGAGCCCTCATTTGGTGCTAATTGTTGATTGTGTGACCAAGTGCTCAGCTGACATGATGGGGCCCTACTGAGGCAACATATGGCACAGCTTTCCTCACACAGGAGTGGAGTCCACTCATGGCAGTGTGTACTCCTGTGACATTGCCTGCGCCCAAGGTGTGTGTTGTATGTGCATGTCTGTGTGTTCACTTCCGTTTAGCTGTGCATGCTGTGATCCCTAGTGTTGTACCTGTTTGTGATGCTTGCTGAGTTGACCTATGTTCCCCCAAAGTCTTCTCCCTGGGTTCTCTGTGATGTGGGTGCATGGCACATTACTGGTCATCAGGGTGTCACCCATAGGTGTGTTTGCTGTCAGGGCTGAGTTTGTGTGCAGACGCAGATGGGTCACAGTCAGGTTTCCCCTTGGCACTTGTTGTTTGCCCCTGTCATGTGATTTCCAGTTTGTGTTATCTTTCAGTGATTGTGACACGTTGTGTGTGTGACTGCTGGCACTCCTCAGGGTCCGGGCTGCAATGTTGGTTGTTGTCTATGTGTGTTCTTTGTGGGTGACCTTGGCTTCTTCATTGGTGTGTGACTGTGGCTGGGATCCCATTGGTTGGTGTGGTATTGCCGTCATGTCCATGTACAGCGTAGTGTGCAGTGTGTCAGACATTCAGGAGTCTTGTTGAGTGGCCATGTGTGATGTGTTTCTGCACCTTGGTTCCCACCCACCACCCTGGAATAGTCATGGATGCATGTGCAATGTCACCAGTGCATGTGTGCTTCACTGCTGCACATTGTTGGAGGTCGAGGGGTGTGGTGTTGAGTGTGTGCAGATGAGAGTTGTTGCCTGGCTAGGCCCCTGCCTCCATGTTGGCCTTGGCTTACTGGCCATGCTGATTGATTTGTGCTTGTGTAGGTGTGATGGTAGTTTGTTGCTCAGGACACATGACTGTGGTTCACAGTGTGAACGACATTTAGCTTTGTCATCACAGTGGGATTGTAATGCAGCCCAGGGTCACCACATTGTGGGGGCCCTGGGGGTAGTGCTGTGATCCATGAGTTACCTTTGTGTGGCACTGTATGCACATCTGTATGATTGGTATTCAGGTCTCCTCATGTGTTGTGTGGTTGCCTGGAGACACTGGCACCCCCCCCCTCACCTGTTGTGTATGATGTGCAGTGTGGGTCTGCCTGTTTGTGTTTGTGCATCTGCACCACTGCATTGGCATATCTTGGGTGTGCCATTGGCTGTATGTAGTTTGGTGGGTTTCCCCTGCTGTCCCTGGGACTCCTAGGTCATCGGTCAGCACAATGATCATGGTTTGTGTGTCCCATTGCTGCCATGGTATGGTATCTGTTCACCTCACATCTACAGTCTCCACAGGGTATCTGCATTTGTGTGCCCATTGGTGCAAATATGTGGGTCTGCATTCTGATGGTCACTTCTGTCATTGTGTCATTGATGAATGTTGACAGTGTCAGCCCCCATGGGTGTTGTTTGTCTGCACATGGCCAAAGGTATGTCTTATTTGCACTGCAGTATTTGGCTCCCCCAATTTATGTTGCAATGGGACACATGCACTACTTTGCCACTGATGTGTTTTATGTTCTGTGACCAGGAATCATCCATGCAGTTTGGCAGTTGCAGCTCTTTCTTTGTCAACACTTACATTTTGGTCACTGTGATGATGGGGGTTTGGACCCCATTGCCACAATGTTCAAAATGTGCTTCAGCTATGGACCCCACACTTACATTTTGGTCACTGTGATGATGGGGGTTTGGACCCCATTGCCACACTGTTCAAAATGTGCTTCAGCTATGGACCCCACACTTACATTTTGGTCACTGTGATGATGGGGGTTTGGACCCCATTGCCACAATGTTCAAAATGTGCTTCAGCTATGGACCCCACACTTACATTTTGGTCACTGTGATGATGGGGGTTTGGACCCCATTGCCACACTGTTCAAAATGTGCTTCAGCTATGGACCCGACACTTACATTTTGGTCACTGTGGTGATGGGGGGTTAGACCCCATTGCCACAATGTTCAAAATGTGCTTCAGCTATGGACCCCACACTTACCTTTTGGTCACTGTGATGATGGGGGTTTGGACCCCATTGCCACAATGGTCATGGCCTGCTTGCATTGTGGGGACCACACACATATATGTGTGGCACATGTGATAGGGGGTCACATTGTATGTTCAAAGTCATGTTCAGTGTTGTAGGCATTTGACACAGTCTACACACGCTTGTCATGGTGTTGGGGGATGTCTTTTTCTTGCATTCCCTAGGTTGTGGTGTGCTGGTTGTGTCATGCATTGTCCATCCTATGAGTGGGGGTGGTGTTGGTGGTAGGCATCCAGCCCCCCATGGGTAGAGGTGGTAGTAGTGACAGGCATCCAGCCCCCTGGGCAAGGGTGGTAGTAGTGGTAGGCATCCAGCCCCCCTGGGTGAGGGTGGTAGTGGTGGTAGGCATCTGGCACCCCCTGGCTAAGGGTGGTAGTAGTGGTAGGCATCCAGCCCCCTGGGTAAGGGTGGTAGTAGTGGTAGGCATCTGGCACCCCCTGGGTAAGGGTGGTAGTAGTGGTAGGCATCTGGCACCCCCTGGGTAAGGGTGGTAGTAGTGGTAGGCATCCAGCCCCCTGGCTAAGGGTGGTAGTAGTGGTAGGCATCCAGCCCCCTGGGTAAGGGTGGTAGTAGTGGTAGGCATCTGGCACCCCCTGGGTAAGGGTGGTAGTAGTGGTAGGCATCCAGCCCCCCTGGGTAAGGGTGGTAGTAGTGGTAGGCATCCAGCCCCCATGGGTAGAGGTGGTAGTAGTGACAGGCATCCAGCCCCCCATGGGTAGAGGTGGTAGTAGTGGTAGGCATCCAGCCCCACTGGGTAAGGGTGGTAGTAGTGGTAGGCATCTGGCACCCCCCTGGGTAAGGGTGGTAGTAGTGGTAGGCATCCAGCCCCCCCTGGCTAAGGGTGGTAGTAGTGGTAGGCATCCAGCCCCCCTGGCTAAGGGTGGTAGTAGTGGTAGGCATCTGGCACCCCCATGGCTAAGGGTGGTAGTGGTGGTGGGCATCTGGCACCCCCTGGCTAAGGGTGGTAGTAGTGGTAGGCATCCAGCCCCCTGGGTAAGGGTGGTAGTAGTGGTAGGCATCTGGTACCCCCTGGGTAAGGGTGGTAGTAGTGGTAGGCATCTGGCACCCCCTGGGTAAGGGTGGTAGTAGTGGTAGGCATCCAGCCCCCTGGGTAAGGGTGGTAGTAGTGGTAGGCATCCAGCCCCCCATGGGTAGAGGTGGTAGTAGTGACAGGCATCCAGCCCCCTGGGTAAGGGTGGTAGTAGTGGTAGGCATCCAGCCCCCCTGGGTGAGGGTGGTAGTGGTGGTAGGCATCTGGCACCCCCTGGCTAAGGGTGGTAGTAGTGGTAGGCATCCAGCCCCCCTGGGTAAGGGTGGTAGTGGTGGTAGGCATCTGGCACCCCCTGGCTAAGGGTGGTAGTGGTGGTGGGCATCTGGCACCCCCTGGCTAAGGGTGGTAGTAGTGGTAGGCATCCAGCCCCCTGGGTAAGGGTGGTAGTAGTGGTAGGCATCTGGCACCCCCTGGGTAAGGGTGGTAGTAGTGGTAGGCATCTGGCATCCCCCTGGGTAAGGGTGTTAGTAGTGGTAGGCATCCAGCCCCCCCTGGGTAAGGGTGGTAGTAGTGGTAGGCATCCAGCCCCCCATGGGTAGAGGTGGTAGTAGTGACAGGCATCCAGCCCCCCTGGGTAAGGGTGGTAGTAGTGGTAGGCATCCAGCCCCCCCTGGGTGAGGGTGGTAGTGGTGGTAGGCATCCAGACCCCCTGGGTAAGGGTGGTAGTGGTGGTGGGCATCTGGCACCCCCTGGCTAAGGGTGGTAGTGGTGGTTGGCATCCAGCCCCCTGGCTTAGGGTGGTAGTAGTGGTAGGCATCTGGCACCCCCTGGCTAAGGGTGGTAGTAGTGGTAGGCATCCAGCCCCCTGGGTAAGGGTGGTAGTGGTGGTGGGCATCTGGCACCCCCTGGCTAAGGGTGGTAGTGGTGGTTGGCATCCGGCCCCCCTGGGTAGGGGTGGTGGTGCGCATTCAGGCCCCTGTGTGCATATGTGGCATTGGTGATGGGCATCCCGCCCCTATGGTGCTGCTGTTGCTGTTGTAAGTAAATTCTGCATCCCTCTGTGTGTGTGTGATGTGTCGTGTACGTGTTGTATGTGTTTTGTGGTTGGTGTCTGACTTACCTTCTGCGCCGTACGCGTCCGTGCCTGTTCCGGTAGTAAATGTTGAATATTGGTATGATCGGGACGAAGGGATTCATGGTTGGTTCGTGTCGTTCGTCTTTCTCGTTGCTTCGCGTCGTCCTCGTCGCTGGCGTGTTCGCCTCGTAGCCGTGGATCGTGTTGTGGCGCGAATCGGAGCTTATGTGCGCCTCTCCCGGATGCTTTGACGTGCCGTGCGTAGCGACGGGTTCGGCGCGTACGGAAAGCGCATCGTACTTGTTCGGCCGGACGGAGCTGCATTTTCCCTTCCGTGCGACTCGATTCAGCGTTTCCGGATTCGCCTCGGTCGGAGAACAGGACCTGGATTGGGTGAGTACGACTCGGCCGGATTCTGTGCTGTTGTGCGCATCGTACTTACTCGTTCGGTATGCTGTACGGATCGGTCGGGAAACAGGCATTCGCATGGCTTTTTTCCCGACCGAATGGTATTGGGTGCGCCTCCGACCGAGATCGGAATCGGCCCCTAAGTCTGGGAAAGCGATGGGACCAAATGGCACCCCAATTGAATTCATCAAGGTCATGGCCTCTCAGGTAGTCCCGCACTTACGGGCTATGTATGAGGAAAGCTATGAGAAGGGACGTTTGCCAGTAGATCAACGTATAGCAAGTATTGTTGTTATCCACAAGACTGGGAAACCTGTAGATGACAGTAGCTCCTACAGGCCTATCTAGTTGATTAATGTGGAGGCAAAGATCTTGGCGAAAGTTCTGGCCATGCGACTTGGGACGGTGATCTCCTCCCTGGTGCACCCAGACCAGTCTGGCTTTATGCCAGGAAGGAATACGGCTCTTAACATTCGCCGACTGCATAATGTGATGGCGCGCAGGGACTTCTTGATGGAAGACGCAGTCATATTGTCCCTAGATGCCTCTATGGCGTTCGATTCCATAGAGTGGCCGTATTTATTTGAAGTTCTGGCTAGGGTCGGCCTGGGCCCTAAATTTATAGGCTGGGTGAAACTGTTGTACACCGACATACAGGGGCAGGTAAGGGTCAATAATTACACATCTCGGGCGTTCACACTGAGGAGGGGCACCAGACAGGGGTGTCCACTGTCCCCACTGCTGTTCTCCCTTATGCTGGAACCCCTGGTGGCCTGGATCCGTCGAGATGTGAGGGTGAGGGGTTTGCGATGGACAATGGAATGTGAGGATAGAATATCCCTGTATGCCGACGACGTACTGCTGTATCTTGCCTCCCCGTATAAGTCCATACACACAGTTTTGAACATTTTTACGAATTTTGGGAAGTACTCGGGATATGCAATCAACTGGGGTAAGTTGGTGCTGTTTGTGCTGCAGGGACAGACTCCTCGTCTCCCCAAGGACTGCAAGTTAGTAGTGGCTGAGGAAGGATTTAAATACCTAGGAGTCTTTATTACATCGGACCCGGCCCTCTTCTATAGTCGTAACTTAGCAGCCCCATTGACCAGACTGCGAGCGGATGTAAAACACTGGAGGTCGCTCCCTCTATCGTTGGTGGGCCGGGCTGCTCTTTTTAAAATGTTGGCGCTCCCGCGAATTTTTGTATATCCTCCAGAATAGCCCGCATTGAATCCCAGATGCGTACTTTGTAGCGGTTGAAGGGGAGATACAGACACTGTTGTGGGATGGTGGGACCCCTAGAGTGGCATTTAAGAAACTAACCAAAGGGTGGTACGACGGGGGGATAGCTTTGCCAGACCTCAGGTTGTATTACTGGGCCTCTCAGCTGGTGGCCGTGAATCAATGGATGTGCGCCCCACCGACCGACCCGGCGTACGCCTTAGATAGATATCAGATGGGTCGCTCAGGCTACTTGGGCGCCCTCTATTCCCGCACTAAGAAGCGAAGATATATTGGTCCCACACTGCACACGATACAAATCTGGCGGCTGGCAAACTCAAGGCTGGGATGGGCTAACGTTCTTACCAAAGTAACACCACTGTGGTATACTCAGAAGCTAGGCATGCTGTGCTATCAACCAGGATTTGATAGGTGGGAAACGATAGGAATCTCGATGGTGAGGGACTTAGTTAAAAAGGGTGCGGTACTTAAATTTGAAGACCTCCAGAGGATCTACAAGATGGCTCCAGGGGAGGTATTTAGGTACCTGCAAATACGGCATGCCCTACAGGCGGCTTTCCCGAGCTGCGAGGACATACCAGACTCGTCGCCTCTGGAGGACCGCCTGCTTGATGGGCCACTGCAATCTAAGGCCATCTCCTTAACATATAAAAAACTTAGTAATAATCTTCCGGACAATTTTGGCAAGCTCAAGGAGCAGTGGGAGAGAGACCTGGGTCCAATTGCAGAAGACGATTGGCGATTGGCCCTTATGTCACCCAGGGAGGCGGCCATTACGCTTAGATTTAGACTGATACAACTCAGAATTTTACATCGGTCTGATATGACGGGGATAACCCTCGCAAAAATAGGTGCGAGACAAGATGACCTCTGTCTAAAGGGCTGCAAGCAGCCAGCGACCTTTTATCACATAATATGGGAGTGCCCCCGGGTACACTACATCTGGGAGAGAGCCACACACCATGTACAGTCTGCACTGGGGAAGACGGTAGACATGACACCGCAACTGGGCCTGCTGAACATATGGGCTGACACTGACCTGACGGAGATTGAACAGCAGCTGGTGACGTTGGGGTACACACTAGTGAAAAGAGAACTCGCAAGAGGATGGGGTGGAGTGACACCGCCTTCCGAATCGCTATGGCTGAAGGAACTAGATAGGTGTATGATTGCAGAGAAGGAGGTGTTTATAGCCAGGGGGTGCCCGAAGAAATGGGACAAAAAATGGATGAAGTGGAACGTCTATAGCGGGGATATTTGTGTATCGCCCATGGTCGAGTTAGAACTGCGTAGAAATACAGATAGAGATGTAACATCTTGAAATGTTTGTTTTATCAACCTCTGTGAAATGTACCATAACAAGTGCAGCAAGCTAATAATATTTGTCATTAATGTATGCATGTTTGTCACGAAATTTCATGAATAAAAATAAATTTAAAAAAACAAAAAACTAGTGATAAAAAAGAAAGAAAAGAAAGAATTGAATTAGAATAATGATAATAATGAAAGAAGGGACTGCTACTGAATAATACAAAGTCTGGAATTAGAGTCCTATATGGGTTGCCAATTCTTCTCCACTGTTTAGCCCATTTGGAGTTTTGGTATGGAGATCGATTATGTATCTGGACTCTAGCACACGGAGATGCTTCTCCCTGTCGCCTCCTCGTATCTGTGGCAAGACCCTGTCTATTCCATAGAATTGTAATAGATTGCTGTCACTTTGATGTTTCTGAGCGCAATGTCTCGCTACCGGGTAGCTGAAATCATGGTTGGTCACTGCTCGAAAATGTTGCAGTATTCTTACTTTTAGTTGCCGTTTTGTACTGCCGACGTACTGGAGGCCACATGGGCACTCCAGCACGTAGACCACAAAGTCACTGGTACAGTTAATAGGTTTGCTGATGGTTTTTACTAAGCAAACACAAGGAGATGATGGACGGAGCGCTGAAACGTTTCAGACACTCACCCCCCAGTCACAGATCTGGGTTGAATCCATCATCGTTCTTTAGCTCACTTTGCCACCCCAGTTCAGACACAGCTATATGCAAATCAGTCTTGACCCTGTGCCTCATGGGAACAGTCCAGCCCGAACTGCCAAGCCATGTCTTCCCTGGACCAGAAACAAGCATCCTGGGACCAGTTTCGGGCTAACAGCCCTCATCAGCCAGGCTAGCTTGAATCCAGTGGCAAAGGGAGCAAGGGACCCACGTCTGGGCATTCCCTGCCAACTTAGGGCAAACATAGCAAACACAAGGAGATGATGGACGGAGCGCTGAAACTTTTCAGACACTCGCCCCAGTCACAGATCTGGGTTGAATCCATCTTCGTTCTTTAGCTCACTTTGCCACCCCAGTTCAGACACAGATATATGCAAATCAGTCTTGACCCTGTGCCTCATGGGAACAGTCCAGCCTGAACTGCCAAGCCATGCTTCCCTGGACCGGAAACTAGCCTCCTGGGACCGGTTTCGGGCTAACAGCCCTCATCAGCCAGGCTAGCTTGAATCCAGTGGCAAAGTGAGCAAAGGACCCACGTTTGGGCATACCCTGCCAACTGTGGCCCCAGTTGGTGTCAGCAAACAGTAATGTGTCAGTAGATATTTGCTTCCCCACACTCAATCAATCAATCAATAAAGCTTTATTCGATTTCTTGGAAAAAGAAAATCATAAAAGCACATGAATACACACATCATTAACAATGAAACATACGTTTTAAAACAGATAAAATGAACAGTTTAAAAAAGCAGTACATGATTGGACATCCGTGCGGATCGCACACAAGGGGAATTTACATCAAGATAGTTTTCCTGCATTTAAAAATATTCTTTAATCACATGACAATAGAGAAGGTAAAATGTTCATTCTCAAAAAGTTGTAAAACCAAGAGCGCAGGACGGCATTGTCTTAAGCCAAGTATTCTTAAAATCGGGAGGATCCACCTCTTTCTCTGCACAGAGTAAAATTTACAGAGAAAAAGTACATGTAAAGTCGACTGCTGGGACAAGTCATCACAAGGGCACTTACATAAGTCTCTAGACCAATCATTTAAATCAGGAAAGCTGATCAATCTGTGAATTACTCCTAATCGAAATCGAGTTATCAGGAACCTATCATAACCACCTAGAATTTTTCTCAAATACGGCTGTATACTCGGTGTGGTCAATGTGAGCTGGTGAGCTTGTACGGTTGGTTTTGCCATTTCAATGGTAGTTCTACTTGCCTCCAAAAATGACAAGCATCTACCCTTAAGATCTTTCCTCGTTACTGTTCCCAGAGAGTTAGGATCGTTAAAATACTCAGGGTGTCCGAGGTTAGTTGTAAAAAAATGTATATACTTTAACCAGCTTATATTTAAGGCCCCTTGTAATCTACAGCTGTCCTTTAGTATTTCACGATTGAGTTTAGTATTGTCGTTAGTCCAGATCCTGTGCCACAATAAGACTGGCTGAATTTTTATAATGTCTGCTATATGTGGTATTCCTAATTCAGCGTGGCAGATGTACGTCGAGGTACTATTTGGGACCGCCAACAAGGATCTGAGGAAAGTATTTTCAACCAGCAGTAGAGGATTGACTCAAATTCAACACATGACCAAGAGTCGACTTACAACATATGAACAGGTTATTATTGCCGCTGAAAATATTATATTGTGGAGATGTTCTTGTCTTGATCCTGCTACTCTGATGCCATTACATGATGACAATGGGGCTGATCATTAATGCCTCAATGTGGCATAATTGTGTACGAAGCCAAGACCCGATAGACGAGACGTCCATCTGGAAGAGCCTGATTATATGTTGTTTGTGGATGTCTCTTGTTTGAGAGACGAACCAGAGATCTTGAAAGCTGAATTTGCAGTTTGCACCTTAGAGGGTGTATTGGAAGCCTCCTGTTTGTGTAATGGAACCTCCACACAGGTGGCTGAAGTGGCCGCTCTTGCTACAGCCTTTTGTGCCTCTGACAATCTAAGAGTCACCATCCATACTGATAGCTAGTACAGATGTAGTGTGGTACAAGACTTTGGTCAGTTGTGGTCGCTAGGGGTTTCAGGACTTCATCTGGCTCCCCTTTCAGGAATGTGTACTATGAAATGAAACTTCTTGATGCATTACAAATGCCAGCTGAAGTGGCTGTTGTAAAGTGTGCAGCACACAAGAGGGGGAACAATTTTGTTACAACTGACAATCGTTATGCTGATGGAGTTGCCAGGTATAGCGCTCTTGGTTCTTGAACATTCAATGAAGAATATTCAAATGAATCTGAGCATGACATGTCTATGAGCCTTTTGCTGACTGTTGCTGATATGTGGCAAGGGGTTAAGAGACTTCAGGAAGAGGTGCCAGAATGTGAACAGGAGGGGTAAAGTACTAACTTTGGGGCTGATTACGATGGCGTAACGTGAATTACCCACCGCCATATTACGATGGCGGTGGGTATCGCGGCGGACGGAAAGTCCGTCTGCCGCTTTTCCGCCGGTCGGCAATCGTTACGATTGCCGGCCGGGCGGAGCTGGGGCTCATATATGGTGGCGGTGCCTAGCAGGCACCGCCATCCATATTATGATGTCAAGATTTCAAGGCTGGCGGGGATTTGCTTTGGGGGCCCGTTGCGGGCCCCTGGGGGGTGGGGGCGTGCATGTCCATGCACAAGGTGGCAGGCATTGCGGCGGGTGCTGCAGCCAGCAGCACCCGCCGCAATGTTAAAATGCCAGATGCGACCGCTGCGGTGGCGGTCGCATCATGATCAGGGGTGCGGGACCGCCGCATGGCAGGCGGGCGGTCCCGTTACCGCTAGGATGGCGGGCGGACTGAAGTCCGCCCGCCATCCTAATCAGCCCCTTTGTTCAGTTGTAATAACCATAAAAGTAAACAAAGCAGGTGTGACACATCACAAGAGTTTCAAGTTAAAATTAAACTGAAAACAAAAAAATAATAAACACGAACGGTGCACAATGTACTAGAAATTCCATTTCAGGAATTAATAGGTTTGTCCAGGTCATACATAAAAAACATAGTGCTATATTAAAGGGCAGAGGCAATATTCAAAAAAATAAAATGTACTGGAAACTCCGTGTCAAGGATTAATAGATTTGTCAAAATCTTACTCAGAAAGCACATTGCGTTAAAGTGCAATATTCAAACAAGTAAAGCCTGGGCATACATACATATACCTTTAAAAGCCAGTTCAGACCATGGCAACAGCCTTTGAGGTAAACAGAATTAATTGGTCCTAGAACTGATCCTACAGCGTGAGTAGAATCGCAAATGCATTTAAACAATATTCAAAGCAGCAAAAACGTTAAAGGTGCGAAGAAAATGTTCGAACAGATAAGATGGAAGGCGTGCATATACCTAAAAATAATAGTTCAAACCATAGCGGCAACTATTGAGGCTATCAAAAGTGATTAAACCCAGAACTTATCCTACGAAAAATAAAGTGGGTTATTACAGGTCAATCGTGAAGAATCGTTCAAGGCTATAAAATACATACAATTAAACTCCAACCATCGAGGCTAGAGTATAATATAGCATCATATTCTCGGTCTGCCAGCGGCAGAGAAGAGGCTCTCTACGGCTTGCCACAGAGGGGAAAGGCACCCCAGTAAATTACGGTTGCCCAATCGTTTTGGCTCTTATGGACTCATTTCAGTGCAAAGATTTGGCAACACCACAGACAATTAGGTATTTTGTTTCAGCACGCAGCAGTCTATGAGCCATATCATTGTCTGGTTCCAAGCTGCCTATAAATGGGTAAAATCCAGAGCTTCCTCGGGCGCTCATATCCTGGGCAAAAGAACAGAAAATCTAATGTGGTTTCATCTGCCTGCAGACAGACTGGGCATACATTGCTCGTATCAGGAGCAGCTTTCCATTTAGATCAAAAGGAGTTAACAGGAAGGGTGCCATGCCGAAACTTACTTTACAATTGTTTGGCAGGTGGGGAGGCAATAAAGTCAAGAAAATATTCAAATCTACTATAATTTTTAAGATCTATAAAATCTGAGATAAGAGATCGTTGGCCCTTGTTACGCACTTCCAACCCCCACTTGTATGCCCGGAATACATCCTTTACACAAGCCCTCGTAAGGGGTTTCTGGTGTGCCCTACTTTCCCAGCAGTCACCAAGACCTAGCTGTGGCAAGGTTTCCTTGATGTTGTGTAGCCACTTTATTTTCTTATCCCTGTCCAGGTCAGCTATTTCCTTAAAAGTACGGTAGTAATCTTCAAGAGCCGCGCTGTACTTCAGTCTCTGCAAATATAGAACAGGTCTCAGTTTGCCCTTATGTATAAAAGGCTTCATACCCATATCCCACCGCAGAGCGAGCAGGGGAGTGCTTTTGGGCAGACTCAACAAAGATTTTTAAAAGTTGTTTTCAGCAGTTGCCAACATAGTCAGCCCTGAAGAACCCTACAGCTCAGCCCCATATAGGGCACTTCCTACTGCCTTAGCAAAGCAAACATTTATTGCTTGCTTTTGTGGAACTACATAGTGTCAGTATCCCTGAAGCTTGTTGACATAGGCTCAAGATACTTTTCTTAATTTGGGGAGACCAGGACATACTTGTTGCTAATCTAATTCCCAGGTAATCAAAGTCAAATATGCTGTCCAGAATGCAGACGCCCAATTTAAGATCCTCTAAATGATTTATGGGGGTTGATAGACATAAATCTGGTTTTGGCTTTGTTTATCTTCAGCCCCCGATCAATGCAGAAAGCTACAATACGGCCCACCAATATCTGGAGGCCGGCTGGAGTTTTTGACACCAACAAGGTGATGCCCACAAATAAAAGCAAGGAATCTTTTGGCCGGCGATTTTGGGTGCGTCATTCATGCAGTCCTCCAGTTGGGCTACCACAGTGTTTAGGTAAAGGGAGAAAAGAGTAGGAGTGAGCACACACCCTTGGAGTACCCCCCCTTAAGAACCCTTATGTGATCTGTTAGCTTGCCCTGGAGCCCCCAACATACTTGTGTGTAGGTGTCTTGATGTAATCGGATTTAGATATGTAACAAGTCTGGGGGGGACCACATTTTGTTTTAACACCCCTCCATAATTTGCTACAAGGGACAAATGCGGATTTTACGTCTACAACGACTACGTATAAATTAGATTTCTACAGGACAACTGTCTTCCAATAGGTTGTTAAAAATCTAAACACCTGATCTATGGTGCGAATAGGTTTTCTGAAACCTGCCTGCAGATACGATAGAGTGTTATGGTCTTCTATCCACAGATCAAGTCTATTCCAAATCTGTCGACAGAACACCTTGTGGGTGGCAGCAATGAGGCTAATAGGTCTATAATTTGATTGTGTATCTCGTGGGCCCTTCTTATAGATTGGGACAATTTCCGCAGCTTTCCAAGATTTAGGAATTTCAGCTCCTTCTAGTATTGCGTTTGTTATTTTATTAATATATTAGGCCCAGCTCTTGAGGTCTATGATTAAAAAGTTCCCCGGGGATCTGATCTGGGCTTGTGGCTTTGGCAGGGACAATGCTCTTAACAGCTCAGAGTTTCCTTAAATTCTATAACCAATGGGATTGCACTGGCATTTCTCCCTCGCTCAAATGGCTCCATAGTTCGGTGACCAATGAGATTGCATTGGCAGTTCTCACTAGCGCTAGCGGCACCCTAACGTACAGCACAGCTTCTATGCCTAGACCATATAAGACAGAAAAGGGCTTATGCTAAACCTGCGGCTGGATGGAATTTGCTAAGGAACTCTTTTCACTTCGACCCCCATTAGCCACTATGTTCCAAAATTTATTTCCTAGCATCCTTGATCTTCACTGTTTCATATAGATCTTCCCAAAGCTGAGCGTCCCAGTCCCTGCGAGCCCTAGCCTGCGCCAATTTAGATTGCTTCCTTTTTAATCTAATAAGATCGGTGTTGGCACTTTCCAGTGCTTGGCGTAACTCGCTTTTGTCACCCCTATAATCTTTATTGTACCATGTCCTAGATGTTTTTGTAACCGATGAGCCTCGAGAATGGCGCTGGTGGACGCATTCTCCCACAGCAGCAAACAGTTTCCTATGAATAGCCGGTATAATGGAAACTGTAAGCTCAGGGGTCATGGGTCTATCCAGATCCACCAGAGCGGCCAAGAGAGTATTCTTTATTGATGCCCTGGTTTCACCTTGGACCGACACTTTTGCCTATTTTAACATTTGTTATTGGCTGGCTCTATCGCTCTGGCTAATGATAATAGGACATTCCCAAGATAGTTTATTATGTCCGTCAAAGTACAGTGAATGGCATTGTGGTCACTATCCCTTCTTGTAACTACCTTCATGCCCAATGCAGATTTCAAAAGGGACAAGGTAACCAATAGCCAATATATAATCAATCCTGCTGGTTTGCCTTGGGCAATTAAATTGTGAAGAGCTTCTAAACTGTACCTGGTTCGACCACTGGAAGCCCTCAGACTGTAGTTGGTAGGTGGCCTCAGTCCACTGTTTAACTGGCAATGCCTCAATCATGGTTGTATGTTGGAACAACTAATTCCTCATCAACGACTCCCTAAACCAAGCAGTCTGTAGTATGACCGCGTCTCAACCACTATTTTTTTTACCACGGATTCTTTTACCACACATTTTCGTGGTAAAGGAATGCATTGTAAACCCACCCCCTAAAATCTAAACCGAACCCCTCCCACGCCCTAAAACCTACCCCATACCACCCCACCTCCCACCCCTAAAAACTCACACGAACCCCCAACCTCCTAAAAACTAACACAAACCCCTCCCACCCCCTAAAAACTATCACGAACCCCCCACCCCCTACAAACTAATACGAACCCCCACTCCCTTAAAACTAACTTGAACCGCTCCCACCCCCTAAAAACTATCATGAACCCCCACCCCCTAAAAACTATCATGAACCCCCACCCCCTAAAAACTAATATGAACCCCCCACTCCCTTAAAACTAACTTGAACCTCTCCCACCCCCTAAAAACTATCATGACCCCCCCCACCCAATAAAAACTAATACGAACCCCCTTAAAACGAACTCTAACCCCTCCCGGCCCCTAAAAACTAACAAACCCCTCCCACTCCCTAAAAACGATCACGAACCCCCCAACCCCTACAACTAGCACCAAACCCCATCCCCACCTCGATCCCCTCTTACCTGTCCTGTTCCTCCGACACTCCTCTCAACTCCGCCCATCCCGAAGACTAGACCGGCTTAGCCTGAACCACGCACATGCGTAGTTCAGGCTAAGTCGTTGTTTGGGCAAGTTGTTGTTTGGCTTGCGCGACTCCGTAACTCGTTGTTCGAAGTCGTTGTTCAGGATGTTCCCCCTCAATCACAGGGATGCCCCATTCTTCGTACTTTGCATCAGTAAGAGAGTGGCTATTGTTATCAAGGGGTTCAAAAGTTGTATTAAAATCTTCTGCTATAATCAGGGAATCATGAGTGTCAAATTTCTCCCAATGGGCCATAAGGTGTTTCAATGTGGGCATTTCCCCACCCTCTCTAACCCTTCGATTGTAAAAATTATACATAAGGAGCGTGCAGCAATCCATGCTGGTGATGATTATACCCTATATGTCAGGTAAGGCAATGTCAAGTAAGCCTAATCCTGCATTCAACGAACAGGAGGAGTTAATCGGAGCAGGGTGTACTAAGAACGAGGATGAAGTCTGGGTCTCCATAGATGTTTGTCCTATGCTGCCAGACTTAGTGTTACCTCCGATGGCACAATATTTTAATGGTGCTACCCACATAGGCTGAGATGATATGGTTTGTCTCTTTTGCACTTAATGGTTTAACCCCTGGTTCCGTGTGGTTGCCCCCAAATTATGTCACAAGTTTTCCACTTGTCAACAGCTAAATGCAGGTAGGAGAACTCTAATCCTTGCTAGTTACATAGAGAGGTCAGCTGGTCCCTTTAACTGTATGCATCTCAACTTTGTCGAGATGCCTGTTTGTAATGGCCTCCGTTACATTTTGGTGGTGGTTTGTCACTTTTCCCGATGAATGAAGACATGCCCTACTAGGAGAAATTACAGTCTTACTGTGGCCAAACCACTGCTAAGAGAGTAGATCTTCCATTTTGGGATCCTGGTTTCTCTTTGTAAGGAAATGCCTCTTTTTGCACGATCACCCCCAAAGTTTTGGACTGATGTTGCTGGTTTTTTTTTTCTTCAAGAGTGCACTTAGGCCAACTAACCAGACCTTAGTGCCAGTGCTCTGAAAAGTGCAATTTTTGATTGGCTCATACCCAATTGGCTTACAGTACCTTACTTATAAGTTCCTAGTATCTTGTACCTGGGTACCCAGGGACTGTACGTTAAGTTGTCTCTGATGGCTGCAACACTTATTGTGCCACCGCGAGTGTGACAAAGTAAAACATGACTCCCAGCCTGCCACTGCAGACTGATAGAGCAGCTTTAAGCTATTAACTCGACTTTTAAATTTAAACTAATGACAAAGCCCAGACCTTCCATTTGAATATATACAAGTCACCCCTAAGGCATGGCGCAGTATATTAAAAAGCAAGACATATACTTTTATAGATTTTAACAGTAAAAACCCCAAATTGTCGTCTTTGCAGTGGAAACGCTAGTAGCCCCATTGGCGAGTACAGGGTTACACACTCACAACTCACCAGTGCTAACTTCTGAATGGGACTACTAAAGTTGGTACTTCAAGGTATCAAAATAATTGTTACATTAAACCAGACTAAGTAAAATTTAACGTAACTTTCAAGTATAAGGCAACCAGTGGCGGCTGGTGAGCTTGGAAAGTGGCGAGGCGAAAGAAATGAGGGCCGGGGGTAGGTGGGGAATCTTTGTTTATAGCGCAGATCTCAAGCTGGGAACACATGTCCCGACTGAGGGAAGCAGCACATGTCCTCCCAGCACCTACTCAACGTTTATTATAAATGCACATAGTCTGTTCTCATTATAAATACAAACATGGCGCCATGTCCGATGCACCACACACCTTACCTGCTATAATGCAGAAAACGTCACAAACACACACAGTTTGAAACTAAATGCATATAATCAAGAAATTTAGTATTTTCTCCTCGAGAGCCCTTTCAAGACAGACACCCAGCACCAAAGACTTAAACGTAACCAGCAGTGACAGCAGGTGAGTAAAAGGCCATCTTAGTACACCCATGACGTGCAGCACGAAGTCCCACAAAAAGAGAAGAGAGCCTCGGAATAACAGAACATAGCATTTGAAAAGAAACAAATAAACGATACCAATTAAGAAATGGGAAGGCACACGATCAATGGCTGATAGAAGGGAGCATAAGATGCATTGTAGTGCCCTCATTTCAATAAATTCATAAAACATGCCCTCTCAGCCAAGCTGCTGGATGGAGCCAAGGCTTTGGTGTACAATGAAACACATACTGGCAAAATAGAAATGTACACTTTTATGTCTCAAACTCCAGCAGCAGCCCCACTTAATAGAGGGTCAACACAGCATTTTTCACCTCGAGGTTGCCAACCTTTACTCCAGTTCAATGTGCAACAAGTTTCTGTCCCAGAAGTCCCTCCTAGGCCTGGTTTAAGGGCATGGCACCGCGTGTAAAAATGCTGCAGTACAATGCAGGCCTTGGTCGTATTTTCACAAAAATAAACAATGGCAATTGACTGCACACAATAAAGCGTGCACAAAAACTTTGATAAAGGGATACTGCTTCAATGCCTGGCAGAGTGGCAGTGGCACAACCAAACACATGTACATGTTTTTAGGCCTGTCTGCAGTATTAAATCCCGAAAATAACTTGTCATGGTCACGATCATAGATTTGATGTAGTGAACACTGAGGAGATTTAGAGCCACATGCAGCAAGGCGCTATTTTAGTGCGTGCATTTATATGAGTGTTACTGAGTTCATACGCAACAGGGGTGCTTTAAGCATGCAACGGGAGTGCAGGGTCAATGGCAGGGACAAATCCCCCCCCCCGAGGACAATTTCAAATAATCTGCTGGAACGTGGAGCCACAGTTTTCGGATTTGCGGCTTGCTCCAAGGTAACCTACAATACCGGTAATGGAGTTTAATGAGCACCAGTGGCGGCTGGTGACATTTGAAAGTGGTGAGGCGTAAAACAATTGCCGTACTTCACAGCTGCGAGTGAACGTAGCGAGCGAGCCTGAACCATCTACGGGGGGCTTGGGGGGGTTCTCCCCCCGAGAAAATTTTGAAAAAAGAGTGGGCAAATGGTGCATTTTCAAGCAATAATGAGAAGAACAGACGGAATTGGTGATGGAAATAACGGAAACAAAAAATGAGATAAAGAGAAGGGATCAGGGTGAGGCCTGCAAGCAATGGACAGGTAATGTGTCAGGTCTGAGATCTACAAATGGGGACTGAAGAAACAGTGTGATGGACGCAGGCAGGCGCAGGGGTGATGGACCGACAGTGTGACCAGGCAGGTAGGTAAGTGATGTACAGATCTCGTGTCATGTATTAGAACAGGAAGAGACAGATGGGTGATGGAGGTACAGTGTTTGTCGGAATAGACAGTGTATCAGGCATGTAGACTGTGGGTTGTAGATAGAGGGGCTGACCGAACAGGCATGGGGTAAGTGATGGACAGAACGCGTGTCAAGGTGTCAGGATAGGCAGACAGATGCTTTATACAGGGGATGTTGGTGATGGGCAGAGGGGGTCAGGACAAACAGGATGCAGGTGACATGAAAGTTCCAGAGTGTCCAAATAAAGAACATTCGATGGCAATGACAATACAAGTAAGGTCCAGTAATCACAACCTAACTATGCATTAATATTTCAGGTAGGGTGCAGTAATCATAACAAATATGTTACACTGTCACTCTATCTCTTATTTGAGAGATATGTTTAAATGTAGGTAGGATAGGTTTGCTGCAGCATTTTTCTAATGTGGTGGTGGTGGGGGGGGGGGTAACTAGTATAGTACACCGTGCCCTGCAGGGGGAAGACAAAGCAACAGAGTGTGTATATGCGCACTTTACCTTTTGCAGTTACGAGAAGGAGCCGCGATAACCCGCTGAGCTACCTGACCAACATTGGAAGTTGGGACCTGCCCGTTACAATGACTCTGCCCCAGCCCTGCGATGTTTTCAGCGGTTCTGGCGTGTTGTACCAACAAGTCCCAGAACTCAAACAAAAATACCTGGGGGAGCTAATCACGCCTGGAAAATTTAGCAGCTATGTGGCAGTTGGGTAACATAGCTCCCATATTAGCTGCTGCTTTGTGTTATCCAGTGCTGGCATTCTAGCCAACAGCAGCATTTTGCATTCTGGGACTTGCAAGTTCACATTTAATGCTAACGATCTTGCATACAGACTGCTGGTGAAAAGTGACTTAAATGCCAGGACTACGCAACATCGGAATCGCATCAGACACGGCAGTTACCAGGGAAATAAAAGACTCCTTGAATCGTAATACAGAAATCCGAGGAGTAGACTGTGAATGGAGAGTAGTTAGACACCCCCCTGCAAATTAATTGACTGTAAACAGACATTGTGAATAAGAAAATGTGTTTAGCGCATCCTCTGTGGGTTCAGACCCCCTGCTTACCTCTGGTTTGGGGGTCCTCGCCCTGGGTGGGGGCTGCCTCACACTGGAATCCGCTCACTAATGCATTCAAGTAAAGGCAGGCTGTCTGTCGCCTTGGCCCCTAGAATAGGGGCTGTCTACTCTCTCCCGCAGCCTCTATAGGACGCACAACTCCGTTGCCCTGGGAGACGGTACAACTTCCGTACTGAGGCGCTAGCTCGCGACGTCGTGCTCGCGCACAGCACAAACGATCGCCTGCCGAAGAGAGGGCACGAGAGAGCGTTTCACGTCTCTAGCAACAACTCATAACACAGCACGTGGAAGCTGCTGTTAGACGTAATATCAAAATATGGAAAAACAAACATGATGTTAAGACAAAGTCCTCAGCAGTATCTCATATCTACACTCGAGTCCGCATTCGTGTCTCATAATACAAGCACAAACGGCAAAATTATTTTTGCGGAAAACAACGTAAATAGTATATGTGGTTGCTAGTATTCTCCCATAAACAAAAATGACCCACGGCTGAGACGTTTGTTTTACCTTCCTTTGAATGAAAGTGCAGCATGCAGGTGTACAGAACCTGACAATACCTGCCTGTTAAAACACTATCATACATGTATGCAGCCCTAGCGTTTGTTATCTGGGCTGACCGTAAAGTTTTCATGTCTTAGGCGAATATGCCCATTTAGAAGCCCCTTTCCAAACACGGGCTCACATACACCCAAACACTACCTTGCACATTGCACTGTTAACATGACCACTAGCAATATAATACGTTTTGCAAGGTACAAAGACTGTAACAGGCGCGGCCGGCAAAACGGGCGGGTGGGTTCACGCGGGGGTGGAGCGAAGTGGAAAATCTATATAAAATAAAAAACTTACCTTCCTCCGCGACCGCATCGCCATCCCGCGCCGCCGCCTCAGCTCCTGCTGCTCTTGGCATGTTTTGGGCAGCCTCCCTCCTCCTGCTCCCCTAAGCCAATCACAACGCTGCAATGGCAGCGTTGTGATTGGTGAGGCGCAGCGGAGAGCGCCCCAGCCGGGCCATTTTCTCTATGTAGGCTGCATGCAGCCTACATAGAGAAAAAAAGGGAGAGTGCGCATGTGAGAAGTTGGCCTGGTATATGCTGTTCACTAGTTAAAGTGGACACCTTGCACCAGTACAATTCGACTCTTATGGTAGGTAGGTTTAAGACAACCTTTACAGAAAGCTATCCTAGTGGTAGCTGTGGAGAGCAGCCTTCAGGCTGAGTCTTGGAGGAAGGTAAAGCAGCTTGTTTTACCACACAATCTCTTGAATCACCAAATGAAAAGACACCACACAGGTATATATATCAAATATATATGTATTTATTACTAAACAACTCTCTACTAATCTCTTGTGAGATTAGAAGTCAGGAACATATGCACAAATCAACGTTTCACAATAAATTAAGCACAAATATGGCTGGGGCCCTAGGGGCGTACCAGACCATATACTAAAAAAGAGACTTAAGAACAACGACTTGCAAAGAGACAAGGCCCAGGGCCTTCAGAAGTGCTGGGGCCTCGCGAAACCACCCAAGGCAGGTAAGTAAGGGACCCACGGGGGACGCGTGCAGTGCGTGAACACAGGCGCGGATCTCCGTAGACTTCAATGGGGCAAGTCGCGGTTGGAAATTAAGAGTTTAAGGGCACTTCGGGAGTAGTTACAAGCAAGTCACTTACAGGGTAAGTAGTTCTAGGGCCCACACCCACAGGAGCACCGTAGTGCTGGAGTTACCTCACCCAGGGAAGCCGGGTGCATAGGTGTCCTTTGGTGTCAGGTCGCGGCGTCGTTTTCAATGGGAGCCAATGAAGACTTGCTGCTTGTGAAGACTGAAGAAGTGTCCGGTGGAATCCAAGCCTGGATTCGGAAGCAGGAAGACCTGAAAGCAGAGGGGACAGTGTTCAAAGTCACTGGGCAGTGACCCGGGGCAAGGAAGATGAATGCCCACCGTCGTTGACAGATTCAGGTCGTTCACAGGTGTCTTGACTCTTCGGTCACGAGGTCCAGGAGGCGTCGAGGACAACCAAGAGCTGGATTCAGCGTGTCCCACAAAGTCTGCAGCTGACTGCGGTGTCGGCGACCCAATTGGAGCCAACAAGCCTTGGTAGCAGCAAGTCTCGTGGAAAGAGAAAAAAGTCAATGGTGCAGACCAGCAAGGTCTGGGGACCTTACTCAGCGAGGGTAAGTCAGGGCAGGCCTGGAGCAACCAGGGGAGCCCTTTGGTTCTGTAGAAAAGTCTTCAGGAGACCCACAAGCCGGCTGGCAAGGGATCGTAAAGACACCTTGGGAGGATTCCTTCAACAGGGGCCCATGGTCACTTGGGATGGGGTAGGCCGCTGATCTTTGGAGGGATTCCTGCTAGAGGCTGGGACCATATGTGGTCCAAAGTACAAGTTCATAGAACGTCATGAAGGGGTTGCACTCGAAAATAGTGCACGGTACCCAGGGATTGCAGTTCCTCATCACTCGTGGGGTCCACTTGCCTCAGCTTCGCTGGGGACTCACGATGGCCTTGGAGAAGTCAGGAAATCCTCTTCCTGGGCTGCAGAGACTTCGGGCTCCGGCGGGAGCGGTGTAGTTTGCAACCGTTGTTGTAGTTTTTGGTGCCTGCCAAGCAGGGGAGTCACTCCTTGACTCCAAGGGAGATTCTTCAGTCTTCCAGAGGTAGTGGAACGTCGAAGATTCTTCTTCAGAGCGTCATCCAAGGATATCTAGTTTGCAATGGCAAGGGTTCCCTACCTTATACTAAAAAGGAAGGGAGGGACTAGCTCTATGACCCCACCTATGGGAGGGTCAGGGGAGTAGGTGGCTACACCCACTTCCCTTTGTCCAGTTTTGCACCAGAGCAGGGGCAGGTAGCCCCTGAGCCGGTTTGAACTGGTGTATGCACAGAGGAGCCTTCTGCTCCCCCAGTGCAGGACTTCAAAGCACTCTAGGAGTGCACCCACCCAGCCCCAATACACTAAACCCTGTCTGGGAGGTGGTCACACCTCCCTGGGACAGGATACCTATTGTTGGGCTTCCTCCACTGCGAGTTTCGGTCATCAGCAGGAGGGCAGCCCAGTGTCTGTGACTGGTGGCATCCATTTTGTGATGCCAGGGCTCTTCAGGATTCTACCGCGTTTCCACAGTAGGTACATGTCTATCCCTCTAGAAGGGTGGGATCATACTCCCACACCAGTTACTGGTGTGGGGGTATGATTCCAAGGTGTTTGACACCAAACACGACATGTTTTGATGCAGCCATTCCAAAGTTAGCATTAACCGCGAGGTTATAATGCACTTAAGAGTATATGGTTTGACCGCATTCACAAACAGCCCCAGAGAATGGACTCTGAGAGCTGCAGAGGGGCCCTGCTCAGGCAGAGGCACCCTCTCACATAGAAACTAAGCACCCTGCCCTCAGGATTGATAGGGCCTGCCTTAGGGGTGACTGATAGGTTTAAATGTGTGTGCAGGGGAGATATAGGGAACCTATATCTCAGTGAGGGGTGCTAGCCCCTCCTCACCCAGGCTGCAGTAGCAGGCCTGTGGTGTCAGATTTAGTCTGCTTCCCAGGGGTGGCATAATACATGCTTCAGCCCCTGGTAGGCCTGTGAAGTACCTATGCCCTTGGTACCTAAGGTACCATATACTAGGGACTCATAAGGTACCACAGTATCCAATCACTAGTGCACCTAGAGTGCACTCCAAGTCGTTTAGAGAGAACAGAGAGGCTGGGGCCCTGATTGGCAGGGTCCCAGCCAGACTATAGCCAGAAACCAGTGTAAACATCAGAAAAAAAGTGGGGGCAACATAAGAGGCAGATCCTACTCTCCTACACAACCCCCCAAACGCAGGGACACTAAACTAACCTTGACCAGTTGAGTCTTCGTGCTCTAAGTGGAAATACCTTGAGAGTCCATCTGCATTGGCATGTTGGGTCCCAGGCCTGTGTTCCACTGTATAGTCCATCCCCTGTAGGGAAATGGACCACCTTAAAAGTTTTGGGTTTTCACCTTTCATCTGTTTAAGCCATAGGAGGGGCTTGTGGTCAGTCTGAACTATGAAGTGAGTGCCAAACAAGTATGGCATCAGCTTCTTCAGGGCCCACACCACAGCAAAGGCCTCCCTCTCTATAGCTGACCAACGTTTCTCTCTAGGGGTCAGCCTCCTGCTAATAAAAGCTACTGGCTGGTCTTGACCTTCATCATTCAGTTGAGACAGTACAGCTCCCACACCCAGCTCAGAAGCATCTGTTTGGACAATGAACTTTTTGGTATAGTCTGGACTCTGTAAGATGGGGGCAGTGCACATGGCCTGCTTTAGGTCTTCAAATGCCTTCTGACAGCTAGCTGTCCACTGAACCTTTTTGGCATTTTCTTTGAGGTCAGATCATTCAAGGGGGTCACTATAGATCCATATCCCTTCACAAACCTCCTATAGTACCCAGTCAGGCCTAAGAAGGCTCTCACCTGTGTCTGGGTGGTTGGAGCAACCCATTCCATTATGGTTTGGATTTTGCTCTGTAAAGGCTGAACCTGGCCTCCACCCACAAGGTGGCCCAGGTACACAACCTGACTCTGCCCTATCTGGCACTTAGTGGCCTTGATAGTGAGGCCTGCTTTCTGCAGAGCCTCCAAAACATTCCTGAGGTGGACCAGGTGATCCTGCCAGGAGGAACTAAAGACAGCACTATCATCTAGATAAGCTGAGCAATAAGTTTCCATCCCTGCCAGAACTTTGTTCACCAACCTCTGAAAAGTGGCAGGTGCATTTTTCAATCCAAAGGGCATCACCACAAAGTGGTAGTGCCCACCAGGAGTCGAAAATGCTGTTTTGGCTTTTGCATCATCAGCTAACCTGATCTGCCAGTAGCCAGCTGTTAGGTCAAATGTACTCAGATACTTGGCTGAGGCCAAAGTATCAATCAGCTCATCTGCCCTTGGTATGGGATAGGCATCAGTCCTGGTGACTGCATTGAGGCCTCTGTAGTCTACACAAAACCTCATTTCTTTCTTACCACCCTGGGTATGAGGCTTGGGTACTAGGACTACTGGGCTAGCCCAAGGGCTATCTGAAGGCTCAATCACACCTAACTCCAACATTTTCTGGACTTCAGTCCTGATACAGTCCCTGACATGGTCAGGTTGCCTATAGATTTTACTCTTGACAGGCAGACCCTCCCCAGTGTCCACCTCATGGGTGCACCAGGTAGTCTGACTAGGGGTCAGGCTAAACATATGTCTGTACTGCTGCAGAACTTGTCTGCACTCAGTTTGCTGAGGGTCAGTGAGGCTGCTTGCCAAAGCAACACCATCGACTGACCCATCATCAGGGTTCTGTGAGAGCAGGTCAGGGAGAGGGTCACTCTCCTCCTCCTGTTCCTCATCAGTTGCCATGAGCAAGCCCATGTCAGCCCTGTCAACATATGGTTTCAATCTGTTGACATGGAGCACCCTCAGGGGGCTCCTGGGAGTTCCAAGATTCACCAGATAGGTGACTTCTCCCTTTTGCTCAACTATTGTGTGGGGGCCACTCCATTTGTCTTAGAGGGCTGCTGGGGCCACAGGCTCCAACACCCACACTTTCTGTCCTGGCTGGTACACAGTCAGCACAGCCTTTGGTCATGCCAAGCTTTTTGTAATTCTTGGCTGGCCTCCAGGTTTTTGGTTGCCTTTTTCATGTATTCGGCCATCCTGGAGCGGAGACCAAGTACATAGTCCATCACATCCAGTTTGGGGGTTTGAGAGGTAACTCCCAGCCCTCTTTTACCAAACATAATGGACCTCTTACAGGATGCCCAAACAGAAGCTCAAATGGGCTGTAACCAACCCCCTTCTGTGGAACCTCTCTGTATGCAAACAACAGGCAGGGAAGAAGAAGGTCCCATTTCCGCCTAAGCTTCTCTGGGAGTCCTTTAATCATTCCCTTCAGGGTTTTGTTGAAACGTTCAACCAACCCATTGCATTGTGGGTGATAGGGGGTGGTGAATTTATAAGTTACACCACACTCCTTCCACATTGCTTTCAAATATCCTGACATGAAGTTTGTATCTCTGTCAGAGATGACCTCCTTTGGGAAACCCACTCTGGAGAAAACTCCAATGAGGGCTCTTGCCACCACAGGGGCTGTGGTGGTCCTCAGGGGAATTGCCTCTGGGTACCTGGTGGCATGATCCACTACCACCAGGATAAATCTGTGCCCAGATGCAGTTTGAGGGTCAAGGGGACCAACAATGTCAATCCCTACCCTTTCAAAGGGTACCCCCACCACAGGTAGTGGTATCAGGGGGCCTTTGTGGTGCCACCTGCCTTGCCACTGGCTTGGCATGTGACACAGGAGCGACAAAACTCCTTTGTGTCCTCTGACATATGTGGCCAATGAAAATGTGGAACAAGCCTGTCCCAGGTCTTGTTTTGGCCCAAGTGACCTGCTAAAGGGATATCATGTGCTAGGGTCAAGAGGAACCCCTAAACCTCTGAGGTATTACCAACCTCCTGGTGGCTCCAGGGGCTGGATCTCTACCCTCAGAATATAAGAGTCCCTCATCCCAATAAACTTTATGGGACCCACTAGCACTCCCAGCAGCCTCAGCAGCAGCCTGCTGTCTGAGGGGTTCAAGAGAGGGGCAGCACTGTTGCTCCTTACTCAGATCTTCCCTAGAAGGGCCCCCTGCCCCCAAGAACTCAACCTGATCTGGCTCAAGTTCCTCTGGGGCAGTTCCTTCTTCAGGATCTGCTCCTCCTCCCTCAAGAGGGGAATCAGTGATCTGAGACAGAGGGGATTCACTGCCTTACCCCTACTGCTTCTCTTCTTGGGAAGCATCTGGTCCATGGTTTCAGGATCCAGAGCTGGTTCAGTGTCATGCATTTTGGCCTGTGACATGGTCACAGCAAATACCTTTGCAGGGATGCCCAACATCTCAGCATGAGTCCATAACTCTACTTCAGACCAGGCTGAAGTTTCTAGATCATTGCCCAATAGACATTCTACAGGGAGGTCTGCACTGACTACAACCTTCTTGAGGCCAGTTACCCCTCCCCAGGAGAAATTCACAACTGCCAGACTATGGTTGGTCCTGACATTGCTTGCATTGGTCACCTGGTACGTTTCGCCCAGGATGATCTGTCCAGGGTCCACAAGATCCTCTGCCACCATGGTGACACTAGCACCTGTGTCCCTAAATGCCAAAGCCTGTTTGCCATTTATTACAGGCTGCTGTTTGTATTTGCCCAGATTACTGGGGCTCACCAGGAAGGACATGTCAATGTCTCCATCACAAATCAGCATTGCCTGAGTGGGTACTCTGACTAGGCCAGAGTCCACTTCAGAACCCAGGGTCAACCCTACTACACCCTTATTCTGAGTACCACCTCCACCAGTAGCTGAACTAGGGGGAACAGTTGCCTTAGGGGCAGGAGTGGTGGTGGTTTGGTCTTTGGACTTGTTACAATCAGAAGTCCAGTGCCCTTTCTGTTGACAGAATTTGCACCAGGGCTTCTTTTGGCCTTTTCCCTTGTTGGATTGTGACTCCCCACCAGATGCAGATTTTGGGGCCCTTGTGAAGACTTCTGGTCTTTTGACTTATCCCCACTTTTCTCAGAGCCCTTAGAATCCTGCTTCTTTGTGTCACCCCCTTGGTTCTGGGTTTTCTGCCTCACCCTGGTTCTGACCCACTTGTCTGCCTTCTTTCCCAATTCTTGGGGAGAGGTCAGATCTGAGTCCACCAGGTATTGATGCAACAACTGGTTCTGGCAATTATTAAGGATCTGTTCTCTCATCATCAGATTATACAATCCCTTGAAATCAGTAACCCTACTGCCAACCAGCCAACCCTCCAGAGCCTTGGTTGCACAATCTACAAAGTCAGTCCAGTCCTGAGTCTGTGCCTTCTGGGTGTCTCTGAACTTCAACCTGTACTGCTCAGTGGTTAAGCCAAACCCATCTATCAGTGCACTCTTCAGGACTTCATAGTCATCAGCATCCTCTTCTCTAACAGTGAGGAGCTTGTCTCTACCTTTATCTGAAAAGGAGAGCCACAAGATTGCTGCCCACTGCTTTTGGGGGACCTGTTGTACTCTGCAGGCCCTTTCCATAGCAGTTACCCACTTATGGATATCATCCCCACTCTGGTAGGGAGGAACAACCTTGCTCAGGTTCCTATGGTCTGGAATATATTCTCTGCCTCTAGGGACACTGTTGCTGCCACCAGGGGGTTCTAACCCCTCTTTTCTAGAAGCTCTCTGGAGCTCCAGGGCTTCCTTATCTAATGCCAACTGCTTGGTTTTGAGGGCAAACCTTGCTTCCTCATACTGCAGCAGTTTGTACATTCTGTCAGAGGAGGTCTCTCTTCTTGAGAAGTAGGAGTTCCTCTGGTAGACATTCTCTGCCAGAGGTATAGGAGTGTTCAGATTCCCTAGAAAGGGACCTAGGCCTCTCCTCCACTATGTCAGTTCTCTTAGGGAGAATTCCTCTGTCCTGTTCAGACCCCTTGGGACCTGGCCCTTCAACCACAGAGTCTTGGTCATCCTGATGTCCATCATCTGACCCAGACACTGTAATTGACCCACTCACTGATTCAGACCCATTAGCTCCTAGAGCTAATCTAAGATCATCTGCTGTCAGCAGATCTATCAGGTGTAGTGTGGAGGGACTCTGTCCTAGCTTCAGGTGCCTTTCAGCACACATGGCTTTCAAGTCAAAGAAAGTCATGTCCTTATACTGAGGCTGAGTGGATCCACTGGGTCCACCCCTTAAGGACATTCTAGTGTTGTGCAGTGTTGTACTACCTACACTAGTTTGTGGCCTACTGATACTAGCTTGAGCTGTAGAAAGGGTGTGCTATCCCTTGGCACACAGCTCTAAGTTCAGTAGAACTTATTGATACTAAGCTTGACTTTATATGTACCTTGAGTACCTATAGTGGTTTTCAGCTAGTAATTCAAATAGAGATTTTCTGGTAAAACAATAGCAAGCTGGAATCCCACACGCTGCCACCAATGTGAGAAGTTGGACTGGTATATGCTGTTCACTAGTTAAAGTGGACACCTTGCACCAGTACAATTCGACTCTTATGGTAGGTAGGTTTAAGACAACCTTTACAGAAAGCTATCCTAGTGGTAGCTGTGGAGAGCAGCCTTCAGGCTGAGTCTTGGAGTAATGTAAAGCAGCTTGTTTTACCACACAATCTCTTGAATCACCAAATGAAAAGACACCACACAGGTATATATATCAAATATATGTATAAACAACTCTCTACTAATCTCTTGTGAGATTAGAAGTCAGGAACATATGCACAAATCAACGTTTCACAATAAATTAAGCACAAATATGGCTGGGGCCCTAGGGGCGTACCAGACCATATACTAAAAAAGAGACTTAAGAACAACGACTTGCAAAGAGACAAGGCCCAGGGCCTTCAGAAGTGCTGGGGCCTCACGAAACCACCCAAGGCAGGTAAGTAAAGGACCCACGGGGGACGCGTGCAGTGCGTGAACACAGGCGCGGATCGCCGTAGACTTCAATGGGGCAAGTCGCGGTTGGAAAATAAGAGTTTAAGGGCACTTCGGGAGTAGCTACAAGCAAGTCACTTACAGGGTAAGTAGTTCTAGGGCCCACACCCACAGGAGCACTGTAGTGCTGGAGTTACCTCACCCAGGGAAGCCGGGTGCATAGGTGTCCTTTGGTGTCGGGTCGCGGCAACGTTTTCAATGGGAGCCAATGAAGACTTGCTGCTTGTGAAGACGGAAGAAGTGTCCGGTGGAATCCAAGCCTGGATTCGGAAGAAGGAAGACCTGAAAGCAGAGGGGACAGTGTTCAAAGTCACTGGGCAGTGACCCGGGGCAAGGAAGATGAATGCCCACCGTCGTAGACAGATTCAGGTCATTCACAGGTGTCTTGACTCTTCGGTCACGAGGTCCAGGAGGCGTCGAGGATGACCAGGAGCTGGATTCAGTGTGTCCCACAAAGTCTGCAGCTGACTGCGGTGTCAGCGACCCGATTGGAGCCAACAAGCCTTGGTAGCAGCAAGTCTTGTGGAAAGGGAAAAAAGTCAATGGTGCAGACCAACAAGGTCTGGGGAACTCACCCAGCGAAGGTAAGTCAGGGCAGGCCTGGAGCAACCAGGGGAGCCCTTTGGTTCTGTAGAAAAGTCTTCAGGGGACCCACAAGCCGGCTGGCAAGGGATCGCGAAGACGCCTTGGGAGGATTCCTTCAACAGGGGCCCACGGTCACTCGGGACGGGGTAGGCCGCTGATCTTCAGAGGGATGCCTGCTAGAGGCTGGGACCACACGTGGTCCAAAGCACAGATTCGTAGAACGTCGTGAAAGGGTTGCACTCGAAAATAGTGCACGGTACCCAGGGACTGCAGTTCCTCATCACTCGTGGGGTCCACTTGCCTCAGCTTCGCTGGGGACTCACGATGGCCTTGGAGAAGTCAGGAAATCCTCTTCCTGGGATGCAGGGACTTCGGGCTCCGGCGGGAGCGGCGTAGTTTGCGACCGTTGTTGTAGTTTTTGGTGCCTGCCAAGCAGGGGAGTCACTCCTTGACTCCAAGGGAGATTCTTCAGTCTTCCAGAGGTAGTGGAACATCGAAGGTCCGGGATTCTTCTTCAGAGCGTCATCCAGGGATATCTAGTTTGCAATGGCAAGGGTTCCCTACCTTATACTAAAAAGGAAGGGAGGGACTAGCTCTATGACCCCACCTATGGGAGGGTCAGGGGAGTAGGTGGCTACACCCACTTCCCTTTGTCCAGTTTTGCGCCAGAGCAGGGGCAGGTAACCCCTGAGCCGGTTTGAACTGGTGTATGCACAGAGGAGCCTTCTGCTCCCCCAGTGCAGGACTTCAAAGCACTCTAGGAGTGCACCCACCCAGCCCCAATACACTAAACCCTGTCTGGGAGGTGGTCACACCTCCCTGGGACAGGATACCTATTGTTGGGCTTCCTCCACTGCGAGTTTCGGTCATCAGCAGGAGGGCAGCCCAGTGTCTGTGACTGGTGGCATCCATTTTGTGATGCCAGGGCTCTTCAGGATTCTACAGCGTTTCCACAGTAGGTACATGTCTATCCCTCTAGAAGGGTGGGATCATACTCCCACACCAGTTACTGGTGTGGGGGTATGATTCCAAGGTGTTTGACACCAAACACGACATGTTTTGATGCAGCCATTCCAAAGTTAGCATTAACCGCGAGGTTATAATGCACTTAAGAGTATATGGTTTGACCGCATTCACAAACAGCCCCAGAGAATGGACTCTGAGAGCTGCAGAGGGGCCCTGCTCAGGCAGAGGCACCCTCTCACATAGAAACTAAGCACCCTGCCCTCAGGATTGATAGGGCCTGCCTTAGGGGTGACTGATAGGTTTAAATGTGTGTGCAGGGAGATATAGGGAACCTATATCTCAGTGAGGAGTGCTAGCCCCTCCTCACCCAGGCTGCAGTAGCAGGCCTGTGGTGTCAGATTTAGTCTGCTTCCCAGGGGTGGCATAATACATGCTTCAGCCCCTGGTAGGCCTGTGAAGTACCTATGCCCTTGGTACCTAAGGTACCATATACTAGGGACTCATAAGGTACCACAGTATCCAATCACTAGTGCACCTAGAGTGCACTCCAAGTCGTTTAGAGAGAACAGAGAGGCTGGGGCCCTGATTGGCAGGGTCCCAGCCAGACTATAGCCAGAAACCAGTGTAAACATCAGAAAAAAAGTGGGGGCAACATAAGAGGCAGATCCTACTCTCCTACAGCGCATGACTGGGTTGGTCGGCCTTTGGGCCGACCAAACAGTCCGTACCCACAACAGTGGGCAAGCCACTCCCCCCTGCCCTCGAGCAGGACCGCCCACCCGTCCGCCCCCAACCAGGCACTTCTGCTTTCTCGCAGTGCGAGAAGCAGAAACATAAAATGGTAGTTTTACCATTTTATGTTTCTGCCTTCTCGCACTGTGAGAAAGCAGTGGGGCGACGCCCCCATGCAGGAGCCGCCACTGATGAGCACACGCAGTGAGATCTAAGAACGCTCTGATTGTTTATGGCAGTGATGGAGTAGTCAGACTGCCATTGATTTTGGAGGAGAGGTCGATCCCGTGGGAGACCCGGTATGTAAGTACGTGTTCCCGCAGCTCCACCCGTGACTTTCTTTTATTTCCGGTTAGGATTTTTTTGGTGACACATTCCCGAAAGGCTTGCAATGAGGCCGGAGAAGAGTAGCCTCTTTGATTAGTTTATATGAGCACAGCTGTGGCCGGCATGCTCGCGGGAGGGAGAGGAGGGGGGGATGCCGCGGGTGGAATAACATATTATTTCCACGACGATGATAACCCAGGAATGGATAGGGTGAGCTTAAAATGCTGTGGCCGGATGAGGGCAAGGAGTTCACAGGCATTCCGTATCAGGATAGAAGAAAAAAAAGCAGAGGCGCTGTAACACCCACCGTAAATTGTTAAATCTGGACTGCACCTAGGCACCACAGAATTTAATAAAAAAATAAAAAGTTACTTACCGCGCCGCCTCCGCTCCGCTCCTGGCCACCTGGCCGGTGTAATGGTGCAGCCGGAATCGGATCCCGGTGTTCCTACAGGATTGGAACCAGCCAGCAGGCAGCCTCCTTCCCCGGCCCTAAGCCAATCACAACGCTGCAATGGCAGCGTTGTGATTGGTAAGGCGCAGTGGAGAGCGCCTCAGCCGGGCCATTTTCTCTATGTAGGCTGCATGCAGCAGCCTACATAGAGAAAAAGGGGGAGTGCGCATGACTGGGTTGGTCGGCCCTGGGGCCGACCAAACAGTCAGTACCCACAACAGTGGGCAAAGCCACTCCCCCCCTGCCCTCAAGCAGGACCGCCCACCCGCCCGCCCACAACCAGGCACTCCAGGAACTTCTGCTTTCTCGCAGTGCGAGAAGCAGAAACATAAAATGGTAGCTTTACCATTTTATGTTTCTGCCTTCTCGCACTGCGTAAAAGCAGTTGGGCGACGCCCCCACGCCCTCATGGAGGAGCCACCACTGAAGGCAACTTTAGTAAGTTGCCACTCTGTTGCCCAAGTTTTTCAATGGCTACTCACAGATGCTGGCCACAAGACAGCCTTCTGCTCTCCTAGGAAGAGGTTTGAATGACACCCTTGAAAGGACAAAATAGAGGACTTCTGATGGAAGAGGTGTTACCTCTACCTGGCAGTAAGCCACACAGGGTGTGAGCCCAAAAGACGAGCTTCAAAGGGGAAGCTGCCTTTGAAAGGCTAATGGTGGACACACACTAGAGGGACTGTTCTTTTGTTCTGGAAGACAGGTTGGCGACTGAGACAAAGAGAGCCAAACAGTTGCCAAACCAGTTTTCTCGTGGGCAAGTAGCCCTTAAGTAGCCACACATCTAGGGTGGGCTACCAACCTCCACATCCTGAGAGAGGGGCCCTGCACTGTTGGGAGTGGGCAGAATGGTGCACTCTGGGATAGCTAGGTGCCACACATCACAGGAAGTCATCATTAGGTGGGAAGAGATGTGGTAGCGCATGGCTAGCAATTGCTGCATCTCCAGACGGCGCGTTCAGGGCATACCTATGGCATTCTGACCTCAGATCACCTCTGCACTGGAGACAGGACCAAAGAAGGACTGCCCTCCTGGGCCTAACAAGAGAGACTGCACCAACAGCAGGACTGCACCTTCTGCTCTATGGGCTAGCAAAGAGAGGACTGTGCTTATGATGCTACGCTCATGGAATGTAGACCCAAGATCCAGACAGAAGAGGTGAAATTCAAGAGTCAGTTAAGTGACTTCCTGCTGCAGCTACAGGGTGACATAAGCTGAAGTAGCCTGCCTTGGCAAGTCATTAGCCACAATCGCTTGACTGCCACTGACCACAGACATGCAGCCTGGGAGACCGAGTCCAACACTTAAAAGTCCGCTGGACCCAGGAGAGTTGTAGGAGTGCAGTTTGGTTGCCCAAGAAGGACACTAGCCTCCAATAAAGGGACATTTTTGAGAAACCTCCATGATCACAGCTGCCACATTTTGACTTTGACTGCATTTTGTTTTCAATTGAACGGAAGTCAACTTTTGATTTACTGAATCTTTCGCATTTTAACTTTGTGAAGACTTTTAGGGCCAAGGCTCCTGTACAAGAGAAGACATATAATTTTAGATGAAAATTGACGTAGGGCTAGGAATTGACTATGAAACAGCTGAATTTGAATTTCTTGTGGACAAGTCAACAGTTTTGCAGGATTTTACACAAGATACAAAGGCACTTATAGACTGCTTGCTTGCGTTGTTTTTAAGTTTAACATTTTCCCTTTTTGATTCACTAGAAATCATGTTGACCCTTTTTACGAAACCAATGTAGAGCAAAGCTAAGGCTAAGGTGGTTTCCCCAGACCTAATACCAAAACTCCCTGATGAGGTGCACCAGATTGTCAACTCTGACAATGTTACATAGTTCCATCTCTTGACTGTGGTGGACTTTGAGTGGGGACGCTATCAACCGAGGTCTCTATTGTCCAGAATACTTACCTGCCAGGAGGTGGGGGACACCAGCAGCACTGGGCAGGGAGCATAACAACAGCACTCGCCCCCTGTGGCGCCTGACGCTATTAACTGGGGACTCTATTGCCCAGAATCTTTACCTGCCAGAAGGCGGCAGACACCAGCAGCACTGGGCAGGGCACATAAAAACAGAATTTGCCGCTCACTGTGGGAGACGCTATCAACTGGGTTCTCTTGCTCAGAATCTATCTGCCTGTGTGAAGGTTTACCGCGCGAGCAGTGGCTGTGTCAGAGTGGTGGTTGCGAGCGCTCCCGAGGCTGACCGTTGGGACTGCGCTCCATGACCACTTGGTCCTTGACGCTTACTCTGTCTGCAGGGTTTTTGGTGTAACTCCTAATAAACTCTACGAACCAAGTTTTGCTTCCATGCTGTCATTACATGACTGATTTAGCAACGATTATTCCTAAACCACGCACAGAAATCACCGTACAACATTTTCACAAAGTGGTGGTGTGTATTCCTGCTGCGACACGGAGTAGAAGTCGCAGTATCCAGTCACGCAAACTGCCTCATTGGATCAAGTCTCCACCTCCTGGGGAGGTAAAAAGATTGTCAGCGTTTCCTGGAAGAGATAACCCCTCCCACAAGGGGTGGCGCTACGTGTACCGAGCTGAAAAAAAAAGAAAACCTTGGAAGGAAAGGTACTCTGCAGCATTTAAGCGTCAGCTGTGAAAGACTGGATGGTTTGTAGCGTAGGCAATGTGAGCACATTTATAAGGGTTACGCCCCAAGGCTGGTTTTTCCATTTGTGGGAATATATATACAGACAGAATCTTGACATTTTTCATATAACATCAACGCTCAACTATATTGTCAAGCTCACCAACATAAGAGATGAGATAATAGTCCATAACCGGTTAGTGTGTGCCTCATTTCAAGCAACAGTGCATAGGTGTCAAATACGTTTCTTGTTGACATTTGCCCACATAGGTACTGTAAAACCAAGAAGTGGGTGCATTTCACACATCAGCAGCGGTGACACGCACACTTGTGCTTGTCAGCGCGGTGATTTGCACACCAAAAGCTGGCTATTTTAAAGCTGTATTCAGTGTATAATGGTACTGCAATAGCTATTATTATTCTTAAAATACTGGCATCCATCCCACAGTGACACAAAGTAGTGGATGCGTGTCACTTCTCACGGACGGTAACACGCACACCTTGAGTTTGGTACAGCAATAATTATTATTATTCTAAGATAGTGGCATTCATCCCACTGTGAAACAAAGTAGTGGATGTGTGTTTCTTTTCACGGACAGTGACACGCACACCTTGTGCTTGTCGATGCGGTGATACGCACATCATCTTCTGGGCTTTAACACAGCCATGAGACACACACAGCAGTAGCTCATTTTGTTTGAACATTTTCTTTTTGTTTTTGTGTAAATCATTTTAGTCTTTGAGTTATGTGATAAGTGAATACTTTGTGTTTTTTTTTGCTGATGCGTATTTACCCAGTTTTCATTTTTTTTCCCTGGTACATAAAACACCCAACTAATTATAGACAACATGCAGGCAGTGAACCCACCATCACCATTTTTAGAGACACCAGGTGACCCTCCTGTTTTGTGGCGCCAGTGATTGGACACATTCGAAACATATCTTGGTGCTATTGGTGCACACAGATTTAGAGCTGAAAGGAAGAACTTTCTTTTACTCCATTCCCTAGGATTTCAAGGGAGGGAAACACTCAAAAATGTATTGGCTTTAGTGGTGGCAGATGATTCAGAGTTAGATGAATATCAAGAAACAGTAAAAGAACTGGCCAGCAGGTTTGATATGCAGCCTCGTTTAGTGGTCTTACAACACAAATTTTTTAAAAGGGAGCAGAGAAGTGGTGAAGATGTTGACACATATAATGCTGCTTTGAGGAAATTAGTTGCTGAATGTGACTTCTAAAATTTTAGTGACCAATTGGTAAGGGATCAATTCATAAGTCATTGCTCAGACAGAGCTATTCGACAGAAGTTGTTGACGTTAGGTAACCCGACTTTAGAAGAAAGTGTGAAAGTAGCTAAGAGTATTGAAACGGCTCAGAAATCTATAAAAGAGTTGGAAGACAGAAAGACAGAATCAGTTAATCCGGTACGTTTGACACATGATGCACCCAAAGCAATAGAGATTTTTCACAGAAGAGCTTTTTTTTTTCAAAAACATAGATATATGTTTCAGATGTGGTAATTCCTGTCACAATAGAGGTGGGAAAACGTGACCTGCTAAAAATGTTGTGTGTAGGTCCTGTGGCAAGACCGGCAATCTTGCAAAAGTTTGTCAGGGTCGTACGAAGCCTGAAACAAAGATTAGTTATGTCAGAGGCAACAGTGACAGTGAGGTGGATGACATGATTTCCAATTTAAGAGAAATGGTTCTGGTTATAGGTGATGACAGTGTGAGAACAGGTGACCTGTTGGCGTGTGTTGATCCCTATGTAGATATAGCTGTGGGGGACAAAAGCCTTCATTTATTGGTTGACTCTGGTGCACGCATTACTATGATTACTCAAGCATTATTTGAAAGCAAATGGGGCAACAGGGATTTGTTACCACGGATCGTGCCCCAGTTTCTTATGAAGGAAGAAAGATAGAGTTGCTGGGATACTTTGAAGATGTGTTGGAATTCAAGGCGAGATGCATTCAAGGAAAGATATATGCTGCGATCAAGGGCCTAAATATTCTTGGGTGGTTCCACCAAGGGCTGGTTGACATGATGTTATGTCCTGGTGCAAAAGAACAAGTACTAACCATTATGGATGACAGTTCGGTGGAAGAACTCTTAAGTAACTGCCGCAGAGTATTTTCGATAGAGTTAGGAAAAATAAAAGGTTTCAAACATCGCATCCGAATCAAAGAGGGTGCCATACCTATCAAACACAAGATGCGTAGTGTTCCATTTAGCATTAGGGATGACCTTGAAAAAGAACTTACAGCACTGTGCAGTAAAGGAATAATTAAACCAATAGAATCCTCTACATGGCTTTCTCCATTAGTCGTAGCTCGGATGAAGAAGAATGATCTTAGAATTTGTGTGGATCTTGGCAGCCTAAACAAAGGAATCTGGATTGACCCTCACCCACTTCCCAATATTACTGAGATGTTGCCAATGGTAGCTGGTGCAAGAGTGTTTACGAAACTCGACTTGGCAACCGCATACCATCAAGTTGAGTTAGATCCTGAATCAAGACATTTCACGACTTTTGTTTCACCCTCAGGGTCATTCCAATACTGTTGCATGCCGTTTGGACTTGCATTGGCAGCATCAGTATTTCAACATCTCATGGTGAATCTTCTAAAAGGGGTTAACAATGGGCAATCTTTCAAGATGATGTTCTTATCTATGCTCCAGATGAAATGAGCCATGATGACATTTTGCACAAAGTGTTGAGGATTTTTCAAGAGCAAAGGGTGGTTCTGAAAAGGGAAAAGTGCGAATTTAGGAAGCAGTCAGTAGAATATCTAGATCATATCAGAAAAAGGAGTTCAACCAAGACCAGGTTTGGTTAAACAATCCTAGAGGCACCTGCATCACAAGACAAAAATGGAGTTAAATCCTTTTTGGGTTTGTGTGAATTTTATTCACGATTCATTCCAGATTATGCAACTAAAGTTAGGCCGATCTCGAACTTGTTGAAAAAAGTATGGATTTTGAATGGGATGATGTGTGTGAGACAACTTTTGGCTGGCTAAAGAAACAACTGAGTGAGGTCAAAGCTTTGAAGCTTTATGATCCTTCTTTTCCATGTGTGTTGACAGTGGAGGCAAGTAACTTAGGTCTGGGTGCAGTACTTACACAACGGGGTGACAAGGAAGAACATACAATTGCATTTGCATCAAGAGTACTCAGAAATGCGGAAATGCATTATTCCGTGATAGAAAAGGAACTCCTAGCATGTTGGTGGGCTATTGAAAAATGTAGATGCTACTTATGGGGTAGGAAGTTCAGTATTACAAACAGACCATAAACCATTGGTGTCCATTTTGGGGATGCATCAAGTAAAAGCTACACACCCCGTATAGCCAGATTGACCACAAGACTTCTTCAATATCAGTTTAATATTAAACATATTCCAGGTGGTAAATGTATTCGAGCAGATGCCCTCTCACGTTTTCCCATGAACACTGGTCTCCAAAGAAATACTAATAACAGTGAATATACATGTAAAGATGAGGATCTTGATGATTATATAGTAGCAGCATTAGAAATCAATAATGTATGTGCTATCTCAGAGGAGGATTGAAGAGTGACTGTTGAACACGATGAAACTCTGAAGTTAGTGACTAAATTTAATGTTGAGGGATGGCCTAAGGAAAGGAATTTTCAAGTGAATTTGCAAACTTACGCCAAAGTGAGTGATGAGTTGTCTGTGGAAAATGGTCTGGTCATGAGATCAGAAAAAATGGTACCACCTGAAAGTGTAAGAAATTGTCTGTTGTCCAAGGCTCATTAGGGACATCTGGGAGCTACTCTTACTAAGCATAGAGTTCGGGAATATTTTTGGTGGCCACAGATATATAAAGAGTTTGATACTCTTGTTCATAATTGTGTAATTTGCTCAAGTAGTGGCAAAGTATTATGTTCTGCTATGCCTTCTCTGACTCCGATTCTGTTACCGTCAAAGCCATGGGTAAAGTTGGGTATTGATCTCATGGGACCTTTCCAGTCACTACCACATCATTCATGTTTTGCCCTGGTACTAATCAATGTTCCCTCTAATTTTCTTCCTCTGCGTGCGGCAGAGTAAGGTCTCTGTGCTCTGCAGCCAAGGCTATGTGCGCCAAGAACCCGACCACGTGTGTAGACCAGGGCTTTAAGTGGGATGAAAAAACTAGAGGGCTCTCAAAGGGGCGTGACTAATGCAATTAAGGGCGTGGCTTAAAAGCAATTAAGCTAGAAATCTGTGCTTAGCATAGCATGCCACCTGACTGATATTTTGCTTCTTCTGTCATTGCATCCCGATATATAATACAAGTACCATTACACCTACAAGAAGCCAGGACTATTGGCTTTGTCAATGGTTGTTTGTTGCAAAAAGTTGTATGTAATATTGAAAACGCTTCCGCTCTTGTGGTAGAGGTTGTGGCTTAATGCTCGAGCTGCCGACTTAGAAGATGGTTTTTGAGTCTCGGGTCAGATTAACATCCTGTGATTCTTGGCAAATCAATTAATCTCCCCATGCATACAATTTTTTTTTAAAAAAAATCATGTAAATCGCTCCAATACTTTTGGGTTGAGTTCGCACTATATAAAACTTGCTGCATTTCTTTTCTAAATGCGCGGCTGATGGTTTACCTTTTGAAAGAATTTATGTTAAATGCAGTCCATAACTGACGCTGTGATCAGGGGAGCAACTAGACCCGAACTTCGGGGGGGGGGGGCAACGCTCCCAGCCAGGGCTTTTTTGGCGCCCCCTCCCCGATTTCCTCCTTCTCCATGAATTCCTTCACTACCACTCACCAACAATGCACCTCATCTCTCTATAGCACCTTTCTGACAAACATTTAATTTTTTAAGTGCGCTGCTCATAGTTTACTCACACTCAGTTCTGTGATCTGCATGGTACACGTTCTTTGTAGCAGGCACATTAACCCTCTGTGCTGTGTGGGTGGCAGGAGTGCCCATGTGAGTGCACGGTGAGCGATGCGACAGTGTGAGAATAGGGTAAGAGGAATGACTGCAGGGTGAGTGAGGTGACCATATGAATTTGGGTGCGGATGTAAGTGCAGAGTGGGATGAATTAATGCATGGTTAGTGATGGGCTTGTTTGAGGGAGATTGCAGATTGAGCAGTGAGGGGGACAGGTGAGTGAAGTATCACATGAGTGCAGGGTGAGTAGTGTTCTTATGTGACTGCAGGGTGAGATACAGGGTGAACAGCACAAGTGCATTGTGAGTGCAGAGTGATCACTGTGAGTGCAAGGTGAGCAGGTGAATGGTGTGAGTGCATGGTGACCAGTGTGAGTGCAGTGTGATCACTGTGAGTGCAGGGTGAGTGGGAAAGTGAAGGGCGAGAATGAGTTGTCTGAATGCAGGGTGCCAATCCAGACACTTGAAGTAACTCAGCTTGTTATTGACAGCGGCGTAGGGTTTCAGATATAAGTTAAACTATTGCTATTATGGCATTAATCAGGGATCGAGGGAGGAGGAAATAAAGCAGCCCGGGCTGAGACACACGACAGGGGGGGCCCTGAAGCTCTTTTAGCCCTGTGGGCGTTGCAGCATGTTTAAAAGCACAACGTGAGCTTTCAGGATCCAGGATCTTCTGAAATCACACGTTGTGCTTTTAAACTTGCTGCATTTCTTTTCTTAATGCAGCACAGCTGCGGGCTGATTGTGGGCCTTTTGAAAGTATTTATGTTAATCAAAGCGTCCGTCATGGGCTGCATTTAACATAAATACTTTCAAAAGGCAAACAATCAGCCACGCTCTATTTAGAAAAGAAATGTAACAAGTTTAAAAGCACGATTGTGTGCTTTCAGATGATTCTGAAAGCACACCTCGTGTTTGTAGACTTGCTGCATTTCTTTTCTAAATAGAGTGCGGCTGTGGGGCTGATTGCCTTTGGAAAGTATTTATGTTAAATGCAGCCCTTGACGGGCTCTGTGATTAACATAAATACTTTCAAAAGGCCCACAATCAGCCCGCAGCCACGCTCTAGTTAGAAAACAAAGGCAGCAAGTGCATGAGCATTTTCTGCCTTTCGGAGCATGAACGCTCTCCTGGGACGTGCTGTGTGTGCGTGCTTCACACACAGCACTGCATGCTCGGGAGGACAGAGGTATGCGCGCACCTTACAGGGAACAGTGGTCCTAATCGATTTTTATTGCAGATGGCAAAAGGTTAAATTTATAGGTGAACTTGATTCAAAGCATTTATAGACTTTTTGAAGGGGGTGTTCTTGCATGAGGGGTTTCCAGAACAGATTGTATCTGATAGAAACTTAAGAGTTCATTGTACCACCCTCAAACCAATGGCATGGTTGAGCGGTTAAACAGGTGTGTTAGCTGAATGTATACGTTGGGCGATTGTACACAAGTGTGTTATACCAGCAGCTGTTAGAACGATGCTGTGGTTTTATCGAAGTACACCGCATTCAGCTACGGGTGTTTCTCCTTTCAAATTGTTGAGGGGGAGAGGCCTGCTTCAGAGTTTCAGCCAGCCTGGATGTCCAAATTTCTTAAACATAGTTCATCAGTGTTTGAATTAGACAACAGGGTGAGAACCAAAGTGGAGCATGCTCAAATGAAACAAAACAGTTCTATGACAAGAGAAGAGTGTCACCAGTAAAAGTTTTGAGGTTGGAGATGTTGTTTGTATTTAGAAAAGTACATTTGTGAGGAAAGATGTCTCCAGCTATTCAGAACCAATGAGGATTGACAGAATTTGTGGTTCACCTGTCCGTGTAAATGGTTCAAATTGGTGGAACTTTTCCAAAGTAGTAAAAGTTGATGCAAAGTCTCTTAGTGGAGGGGTGCAGGGTTCCTTTCCCCAATGTAGGACCAATCTATGTCCACAACAAAATTCCACTGATAGGGATAAAGCATCCTCAGAAGTTTTGCACAGAAGTGTTAGACATGCAGGTGTGCCTTTGAGATTTGGATAGGTTTTCTCATTATTTATCTGCTTTGCCTGATGTTGTATGGTATATACTGTACTCAAATACATTTACTTTGGGATTTCATCCTTCTCGATTTCTTTATCTAGAAGTGTTATGATTGTACCACTTCTTGGCTCAGTTAACTTGTTGATGTGACCTTATTTTATGTTTTCATATAATTACTTTGTAATCATTTTGTTTTTGATTCTTCTTTGATATGTTTTGTGTTGTTTTATAAGAAAAAGAGATATGTAGTATCTGCCCACGTGAAGGTTTACTGCGCGGGCAGTGGCTGTGTCAGAGTGCTCAAGAGGCTGACCGTTGGGACTGCGCTCCATGACCACTCGGTCCCTGACGCTTACTCTGTCTGCAGGGTTTTTGGTGTAAGTCCTAATAAACTCTACAAACCAAGTTTTGCTTACGTGCAGTCATTACAGAATCCTTACCTGCAGCAGAGTCGGACTGAATGCAAATAAACAGCACTTGCTGCCCGCGGCACATGCTGGATGTGCCCGGACCAAGAGCGGGTGGGTCCGTGGCCGGACAAGGCTGGGCTGGGCCCCCTCTCTTGACTTGGCAACAAGGACTCACACGCCCTGGTACTGCTTGAGAATGGGAAAAAGGAAGTCAAGTGCCCATCCAGAAAGTGGTCCCGGTAAAATGCCAAGGTTAACAGCATCTTTATTAACCAACGCAATGGGCAGCCTTGATAGAGAGATATCGAATGCTGAGGTGAGATTGGAATCTGCACAACGTGCAGCGGCCCAGATATGGGGGGGACCAATTTCTACTGTCAAGGGTAATTTGCTGGGTGATAGAAAGAGTGGCAAGCATGAAAGGGGGACACACTTCCTAGACAATCTACACATCCAAAATGTTTGTGTATCCAATGAGCCCCTAACATTAGAAATTCTTTCACAACCTAATGCAACCACGAACGGGGCCACCCCCCAACCAAAGAAAAAAATTGAAATTAACAGTCAAATCTTTAGACAAAGGGCTAAGGGATGTAACTACAAAGTGGCTGCACAACCAGCTAAAAACAATTCCTATAAATTTCAGTTTACCCCAGAATCTACTGAAGAAGATTTTGTTGTTGCCTTAAGGGGGATTAAAGAGTTGGTTAAAACCAGAATGGACTTGAAACCGTCTAGACTCCCAGCAGTTGAATACATCGCAAGCAGCTGTTTGGGTTCAATCCAAGAGGTAAAAACAATGATTAAAAAAACAAGAAAAGTCACAGGTGTCTAACTAAGCCAAGAATTCTGCACCAACCCTGGAGTAGAGGCGTGATATAATCGAGGTCTGTGAAATTGGGACAGGTACACAATGTGAAGGTCCAGAGATAGCAAAACCAAAGGGGATGACGGACGGAGTGTGGAACATTGCAAGCACTCACCCCCAGTCAACTGATCTGGGTTTAATCCATCATCATTCTTTAGCTCACTCCGCCACCCCAGTTCAGACATGGCCATATGCAAATCAGTCTGACCCTGTGCATCATGGGAACAGTCCAGGAAAGACATGGCTTGGCAGTTCGGGCTGGACTGTTCCCATGAGGCACAGGGTCAGACTGATTTGCAAATAGCCATGTCTGAACTGGGGTGGCGGAGTGGGCTAAAGAATGATGATGGATTAAACCCAGATCAGTTGACTGGGGGTGAGTGCTTGCAATGTTCAACACTCCGTCCATCATCCCCTTTGGTTTTGCTATGTTCGCCCTAAGTTGGCAGGGTATGCCCAGACGTGGGTCCCTTGCTCACTTTGCCACTGGATTCAAGATAGCCTGGCTGATGACGGCTGTAAGCCAGAAACCGGTCCCAGGATGCTTGTTTCCGGTCCAGGAAAGACATGGCTTGGCAGTTCGGGCTGGACTGTTCCCATGAGGCACAGGGTCAGACTGATTTGCATATAGCCATGTCTGAACTGGGGTGGCAGAGTGGGCTAAAGAATGATGATGGATTAAACCCAGATCAGTTGACTGGGGGTGAGTGCTTGCAATGTTCAACACTCCGTCCATCATCCCCTTTGGTTTTGCTATGTTCGCCCTAAGTTGGCAGGGTATGCCCAGACGTGGGTCCCTTGCTCACTTTGCCACTGGATTCAAGATAGCCTGGCTGATGACGGCTGTAAGCCAGAAACCGGTCCCAGGATGCTTGTTTCCGGTCCAGGAAAGACATGGCTTGGCAGTTCGGGCTGGACTGTTCCCATGAGGCACAGGGTCAGACTGATTTGCATATAGCCATGTCTGAACTGAGTGGGCTAAAGAATGATGATGGATTAAACCCAGATCAGTTGACTGGGGGTGAGTGCTTGCAATGTATAACACTCCGTCCATCATCCCCTTTGGTTTTGCTATGTTCGCCCTAAGTTGGCAGGGTATGCCCAGATGTGGGTCCCTTGCTCACTTTGCCACTGGATTCAAGATAGCCTGGCTGATGACGGCTGTAAGCCAGAAACCGGTCCCAGGATGCTTGTTTCCGGTCCAGGAAAGACATGGTTTGGCAGTTCGGGCTGGACTGTTCCCATGAGGCACAGGGTCAGACTGATTTGCATATAGCCATGTCTGAAATGGGGTGGCGGAGTGGGCTAAAGAATGATGATGGATTAAACCCAGATCAGTTGACTGGGGGTGAGTGCTTGCAATGTTCAACACTCCGTCCATCATCCCCTTTGGTTTTGCTATGTTCGCCCTAAGTTGGCAGGGTATGCCCAGACGTGGGTCCCTTGCTCACTTTGCCACTGGATTCAAGATAGCCTGGCTGATGACGGCTGTAAGCCAGAAACCGGTCCCAGGATGCTTGTTTCCGGTCCAGGAAAGACATGGCTTGGTAGTTCGGGCTGGACTGTTCCCATGAGGCACAGGGTCAGACTGATTTGCATATAGCCATGTCTGAACTGGGGTGGCGGAGTGGGCTAAAGAATGATGATGGATTAAACCCAGATCAGTTGACTAATGGTGAGTGCTTGCAATGTTCAACACTCCGTCCATCATCTCCTTTGGTTTTGCTATGTTCGCCCTAAGTCGGCAGGGTATGCCCAGACGTGGGTCCCTTGCTCACTTTGCCACTGGATTCAAGATAGCCTGGCTGATGACGGCTGTAAGCCAGAAACCGGTCCCAGGATGCTTGTTTCCGGTCCAGGAAAGACATGGCTTGGCAGTTCGGGCTGGACTGTTCCCATGAGGCACAGGGTCAGACTGATTTGCATATAGCCATGTCTGAACTGGGGTGGCGGAGTGGGCTAAAGAATGATGATGGATTAAACCCAGATCAGTTGACTGGGGGTGAGTGCTTGCAATGTGCAACACTCCGTCCATCATCCCCTTTGGTTTTGCTAAGGTCCAGAGATAAGCAGCTCTAACTACTGTGCACAGTGTAACTGCACATCTATTAATGTACATGGTCATAGAAAAACGTGAAATTTTGGACCTCCCCCACAGGCAACCTCGTACATAATTGTTCTGAAAAAGGTCCCCCTGTGAGGGACGATGAGCGAGGATCATGGGAAAACTTGAAAAATAGGTCCATCCATTCGGTGTCCTAGAGAAAAGGTTTTTCAAATCAATTATTTGAAGATGTCATCATGCTCCACAGAATGAACTGAGTGGGAAGAGGAACTAAGGTCGACCAAGGGGATAGTATTGTAATACATTTTATAACACCTAGTCTGGTTAAAACGAATCTGCACAGTCTGGGCTGCCTACCGTCTAACACCTCAAGAATCATGGCGGTCCCACGTGTATACTTTAACAAACCTGTAGACTGCACAGGACTACCCATTAGCCGGTTTCATCGAAGCATTAGCCCCATGGTCCCTATCAAAAACTGACTTTCAGTGCTTGGGTCACTGGATGAGAATGAGTGACTAACAGTCACCTGTACCTTCTGCATCCTCACTATTAGCGCCATTAGATACTGGACTGCCTTATCCTAGCGACATCTTCCATTCGATTCTATTGGGATTTATAAAGTGCATGGCTACCCACAGGCATCCCAGTGCTAGCATACATTAACACTAGCTGGCAACAAATGTTCACCGGAGAATCCTGATCTGCAGAGAAGTTAAATTCCAAAGAGCCAGGTTTTCATGTACTTCCTGAAGGTAAGTTCATTGTCCATCAGGCGTAGGCTGCTTGCCAGGGAGTTGAATAGTTTAGGAACAAGATAGGAGAAAGAACGCCGTCCGCATCTCTAACTGCAAATTTGAGGAACCCTCATAAGCCACGCATTAGTCTAACTCAGAGTCCTCCCTGGTATGTACAGCTGCAGTAAGGCTCGCACAAAGGGTGGGCCTTTCACATGAAATGCTCTATGTGCCAGGCACAGAGCCTTAAACTTCACCGATTGTTCAATTGGGAGCCAGTCAAGCGTAGCAAATGCATTCCGAGCTGATTGGTATCTCGGGATGTTTGACAAGAGGTCTGCCACCGCATATTTGTATAATTTGTAATCTTTTGGTTACATATCGAGGTGCTCCCAGGTACAGCAAGTTCCCATAGTCAAGGCATGCTAGTACCAAAGCCTGTACAACGAGCCTTCTAGAAAGGAAGGGAAGCAGATCTAGAATTTTGCAAAGCATTCTGAGAAGGCGATAGCAGCTGGCCAAGAGTATCCTCGCTTGAGATTCCATTGAAAGGGTGTTGTCAAGACTCACCCCCATGCTATTTATGGGGGCTATAGGGCAGGGGACAGTTTCTAAAGAGTCAGGACAGCCTGATACAGACTAGATGTTCGGATAGTTGCCCAATAGCATGACCTCTGTTTTGTCCCTATTGAGCTTACGGCAGCTGCTGGCCATCCAGCTGGCCACTTTCTACAGACATGGACCAAGTTATTGGGATTTTGGCCCATGCTCAGGTGAGATGGAGAATACTAATTGGGTGTAGTCTGCGTGAGAAATGCGATCGACATTCCAAATGCTTGAACGATCTCAGCGACAGGGCACATGTAGAGATTAAAGAGCATGGGAATGACTGCTGATCCCTAGGGCACTCAGCATTTCAAGGAAAAGGTGTCAAAATAACATGTTTTGTCAAACACCTGAAAGTCCTGTCCCAGAGAAACGTGAGCCATTTTAGAGCAATGTCTGTTATTCCCAAATTGGTAATTCTCTGGCCGAGGATTCCGTGATCGACTGTGTCGAACACAGCGCTAAGATCCAGGAGTATAATGGTGGCCGAACGTCCAAGATCCAGCAGCATTTTGAGCTACTCACTTACCACCAGAAGCACTGTTTCAGTATTGTGCTGTGTCCAAAATCCTGTCTGAGTGGGATGCAGGGTACTATTGGATTCCAGGAACAGAGACAGGTTTTGGTTTACATGTTTCTCCAATAGCTTGCCAACTCCAGGTAGTAAAGAAATGGGCATATAATTCCCCAAACATAGTGGCCCCAAATTAGTGTTTTTTTAACAGGGCTTTTACTACTGTGTGTTTCTATGCAGGAGGAACTAGACCACTAGCTAATGACAGATTAAGCAGGCCCAGCAAGACCAGAAGGACGAATTCAGATCCTTGTACCAGGATGTGAGGCGGGACAGGGTCGATTGGGGAGCTTAACATCACTTTGCTAAAAAGTACTGAAAGAAGGTCTGGTGTAATATCTGGAAAGACTGATAGACAAATCATCGAATTCCTCTCAGCTACCCCGTTTATAGACAAATCTGCTTTTCTTTTAATATTCTGGAAGGAAAAATAGATGTCTATGATTATCTTGGAAAATAAATTTGCTAGGTTATAACAGCGGGCCACCGTAGGCTCTGGTAGTGAACTGTCTGGTTTAGGCTTGGTCAGAGACTTAACAATTTGAAATATTTCCCGAAGGGAATTGGAAGCCCTGTTGGTCTTGGATGCATAGTATGAGGCTTGGGCAAATCTAATTTCTGTCTGATAGTTTCTGATAGCCATGCGATATTCCTTCTTACACTGCTCATCATACGAATTCCTCCACTTCCTTTCTAGCTTTTTACAGTCTTTTCTTAATGACAATAAGTGAGGGGTGAACCAAGGAGAAGATTTACCCTTCTGATTCAGTTTGTGGGTGTTGACTGGGATAAACTGATCTAAAGAATGTTTGATCCATTTGACAACCTTGTCATTGGCAGAGGAAGAATGGTTTCCCGGTTCAGGCCGGGAGGAGTTGATAATCATCTTCGACGCCTCGATATAAGGTTTGGACCACCTGCGATCCCGCCGCATAACCTGTAAGAGGTGAGAGATAGGCATAAGAACACGCAGAGACAATAGGATAAGGTAGCAATCCAGCCATAACACTGGTAACGATTCGGGTCATTACTGAATCAATAAGATGCTCTTTCTCATGGGTTGACCCGATTACTCTTTGTATCAGCTTTAGGGAACCAGGGTCCAGTAATAGGCCTATAGACAGGGAGATATTAGCATCCTCAAAGTGGATGTTAAAGTCACCCACTAGGGTGAAATTAGGTTTGCTAATAGCTAAACTGGCAATGATATAAGGAAGAGCCTGAGAAAAATCAGCACATAGACCATGGAGTCTATACAATAACACTCCTGAAAAAGTGAAAGTTGGGGTCAAAGAAATAGAGAAAGAGAGCCTCTCACAGTCAGGAATAAGTAGCGGATCATAAATACATTTAAGGGACTCTCTAAGTATGATGGCTAATCCCCCACCCACTTTGTCAATGCGGTCCCTTCAGCATATGCAAAACACCAGGGGTGGGGCTTGAATTATGTCAGGCATTGAGCTTTCATGCAACCATGTTTCAATGAGTGAAAATAAATCGAGTTTATGACAAGACTTTGATCTGCAGTTAATCATAAACCTGCGCCACCCATCCCGCACTTTTAGCCCAGCAGAGCAACCAGCAGGAGGATGAGGGAAGAGACAGAGGGGCATATTATCAAGAAACGGCGTTAAAATTATCGCCGCTCTAGCGGCAGAAAACTGCCGCTAAAGCGGCGATAATGGGCTTGATAATACGCCCTTGAGAATTCCAATAGAAGCCCATGTTCTGGTGTCAACATGGGCTTCTATTGGAATTCTCCAGAGCATATTATCAAGCCCATTATCGCCGCTTTAGTGGCAGTTTTCTGCCGCTAAAGCGGCGATAATTTTAACGCCGTTCTTGATAATATGCCCCCAACTCTTTTACTAAAGTTCCGATTTATTTAGCTTGATAGAGTGAAGGCAGTCATCTTAACTCACAGGATTAGCCAACCGCCGCCAAAAGATCAAATCAGGGAAAGCATGGTGATATCCAAACCCAAGTTGAACATAAATAATATCCAGGGTAAAAATAAAAAAGTGGGCACCCTAGGGGAAATAAATAGGTATAGCATTATGTTCTGGAATGTTGCTGGCCTTACAAGGAAAATTCAAAACCCAGACAGGTATGCGTTTATCAAGAAGTATATGACAATTTGTTTACAGGAAACGTGGTCTGTGAACTGCCCCCATATGGTAATATGACATGTTCCAGCGCTACCCTCAGCTGTGGAGAGAGGTAAGGGGGGGCTGGTAACATACGTCTCAACATTATTCCCTGGTACTGTGACTTATAAGAACTTGAACTCCCACTATTTTCAGGTTATCGGTTTTAGAGTACCTAATTCATTATAATAATGATATCACTCTAGAGAAAGGTAATGTGATCGATTCTATTGATAGAGTTGTGCACCTGATTCATATTGGGAAATGTTGACCTGTTTCTATGATTTGGGGTGGGGAATTTATTATTCATTTATGTGCATTGCCGGTGAAGGAAGTCTGTGGTTATGATGGTTTAGACAAAGGAATGACACACGTTTCCCACGAGAGGTGTGGATAACAGATTCATAATATGATGTTGAAATAAAACATGGTGATTGCTAATGAGGTGAGCGTTCCATATGTGCCCTTTGAACATACCTTTATGGGCAGAGGTTGTAAAACCACAATATATTATCTGTTAATTACAACACTTTGGGACACTTGATGAGTAATTTTAGGACGCACTCAAATTGGACAAGTGACCATAATGCACAAAGTATGGATGTTTTTCCTTTTAGTAGTCATGGAAAGCCCAACGATACAGAACAGTTTACAGATATAGAAATAGAAATAGCTTCTGCAAATGGTATCAGTTTGAAATGGAGTAAAGTTAATCCTGAAAACGTCTTTGCAAAAAGTATTAGGGACAATTACATGCAATTTAGTATCTGTCTTGAGTAGACCGCCAAGGATGAGGAAGTTAGAAGTGCTTCTGGTTTCAATTCTTTATTGAGTTTTTCTATGGCTGTAACAATAGTGAAACATTGAAAATAAATTCACAGTCAAGTCGCCTCACAGGGTGAGGAACCTAACAAGGTAGGATGCAGAAATACCAGGAGCAGCATAGTATAGATCTCAGGGAACAGACACGGGAGATGGGCAAATAGTTGGAAACGACTAGTTAAGCAACTTAAACAGGGAAAATTCTACCCTCAAGGGGGGCAAGGGAAAACAATCTCCCACAGAAGGGAAAAGGAGGGAGGGGGAAACCACATTTCAGAATTCGTCCAGGTGTAGCACCCCAACAGGAGAAATAAAGATAAGATGGCTGGCTGTCCACGGCGTCATCAGAGTTAAGTTACAGTGACCCATCCCATCCAGGTGAAAGCTGAGGAACCCCCATTAACAAAGGCAACTGATAAGGACCTACATCGTGGGAACCTCTGGAAGGAATGGCAGAGAATGAAGTATAGTGGCTTACATAGAACATGGAGCAAGGCGAGATACTCAGGAGGCCCCCTGGGTGTGTGGGTGTATATGTCTCTTCAGTCTTTAAGAAAAGAGCCCCAAACCTCCTCAAATATCTGCAATTTATAATTTACCTGAGAAATAAGGCATTCAAAGTATTAGATGTCATACATGTTGTCCAACCGGGTCTGTAAGCTGGGAGTCGGAGTCGATTTCCAGTGTCGCAGATTCACCAATATGGCCACCCCTAGGGCAGAGGAGAGACATCTATTAACATGTTTGGTCATTGAGGGGAGGTCTGTAGTGTAGTGCAATGGCACTAGTTGGGCTGTCAAAGGTCTGCCTACCCCACGGTCCTTCCTCATTTGGTCCCAAACCTGCAACCAGAAGGCCCTCAGACTATCACTATATTGAGATTGTATCTCAATATATGGACTATATTGCAGTCCGGTAAGCCACATCTCCAACAATGGAAATCCACACTAAGATGGGCACTATGTAACCTTGATGGGGACCAGTACCTGCAGTGGACAATTTAAAAAAAGCTATACTAAAGACTCGCTTCCCGTAATCCCTTATTATACTCCAACAGAAGTGTATCCCAGTCATCATCCAAGAATTGTGTTTTAAGACAAGTTTTTTACCATGCACGCAGAGCTATGGAGGTGTAAGTGGAGAAACAAGAACCTAGCAATGCAGCATTCAATCCCTCAATGTTCCCCCCGAAGTTTTTCCAAGTGTGGATATATTGAGGAATGGGTGAGCTAGGAGGTCAATATGCGATGTCCCCAAAGCATGAGATACGACTTGGGATAATTAATTGTATCTCCATAACTGGGATCATGAAATTGCAAATCCCGTTTTAGGTTGGAGAACTACTTTGATGGAACCATTAGAGACAAGGTCATCGATGTGGTGAATACCATGGATAATCCAGATGGACCAGTGAATCTCCTCCCCACCGACTGTGATGGTGACGTTGGGCCACAATGGGGCTATAGAGTGAAGATGGTTCGGAACTTGGACTAGCCAATGAGCCCTATGCCACACATACTGAGAAGTGTTAATGATCGGGTTGAAAAGGGGGATAACCGAAGGCCTCAAAGTGTAATAAATGGCAAGGTCCACTGACGTCTGCAATATGTGATGCTCCAGCAACACCCATAAGGGTGTGGACCTGGAAGTAGGCAACCAGAACACGGAGTGGGTCAGCAACCATTAGCCCTCCAAATGCGGGAGTCGTAAGCCGGCCTTCTCTGATGAGGAGTGGAGCATAGCTCCCATTATTCTCAGCCTATCTGGGCCCCAGATTAATTGGAAGATGGAGCGCTGGATGCTCCGCAGGTGGGAGACCAATATGACGAGGTACAGCATATCAAAGTTTAGTTGAATTTAGGGAGGACATTCATCTTGTTGAGCTGAACCCTACCCCAAAGGGAAAGATTCAGAGTAGACCACCTTTTAAAATCACACGGCATACAATCCACGATGGGTTGCACATTATCCAGAACCATGTCTTCCAGACCCCGGTTAACATGCACCCCAAAGTATTTCAAATGGGACTGAAGCCACTTAAATTGTAGGTTACCCAGAAAGGCTCTTGTAGTGGTGGACGTTAAGGGCAGGGCCTTGCATTTCGACCAGTTTATCTTATAGCCAGAAAACTTGAATAAAGTTGAGAAATGAAAGGGGCTGCTAAGGCAGAGGGGTCTAATAATGTCAAAAGAATGTCCTCCATTTAGGACCTACCTTGTGGAACTCGCTACCTCTCTCACTTCGTGAGGAAACCGTTTACGGCCTATTCCGCAAAAGTTTGAAGACTTGGCTCTTCAATGCTTAGTTTTCTGGCTAGTCTTCTCAGATCTCCTATCAGGCCGGCGCCGGGAAACCCCTTGGGGTAGCTGTGCGCCTTACAAATACAAATACAAATACATGTAGTAAAAGGCCTTAACCTGCCCTGTTGTCGTGTGAATGCCCTTAATGCTGTCATTAGATCGAATTGCAATCACCAGCGGCTCCAATGCCAGAAGAAACAACAAAGGGGACAAAGGATTCCCCTGTCTGGTACCACGGTGGATGTTAAAATACAGGGAGACGAATCCCCCACCTACGACAAATGCAGTGGAATCACAGTACATGCCTCTGGTTAATGTGAAAACGTTGTGACCTATGCCCATCCCCTCCATGGTCCGAAAGTGGCAACCCCAGTCAACATGATCAAAAGTAATTTCGGCATCCAAGGAGAGGAGGACCATCTCTCCTACTTCACCCCTCACCTGCCAAATAACATGGGAGAGAGTGCGCAGATGGTTGGTGGAGGAGCGTCCAGGGAGAAAGCCCACCTGAGAGGAATGAATGAGGGTGCAATAACTTTTTTGCAAGCTTGTAGCAAAAACCTTTTCCAAAATCTTAACGTCTTCATTTATTAAAGAAATCGGGCGGTAACTAGAGCACTACAGAAGGTCCTTCCCTGGTTTAGGGAGCACCAAAATTTGAGCCCTGAGTAAATCCGGGAAAAGGTGTCTGTTGTCCGGGGCCTCCCAGTAGACCAAGACTAAGATGTGGATAGTCTGGGATAGTCTGGGATTTGGTAGCTTTATAAAATTTTGCTGGGAGGCCATCCTCACCAGAGCCTTCCCAGTGGGCATAGCATTGATCGCCAAGTCGATTTCTTCCGATCCATCCCTACAATTGGGCAGATTGGGTGGGGGTCAGCTTAAGTAGTTGGAGGAATTTAAAAAAGAAAGATTCAGCGTCCGGGGCTGGAGGCATTCATAATATTCCACCACTATTGCCATCGGATGAGTGACGAGCCAAGCCTCCAGATCTCGCATGGCAGTAATCGACCTAGAAGTGTCTTGCCGGCGGAGTTGGTAAGCCACACACCGACCGGCCTTTTCGCCCTGTTAATAATGTCTCTATCGTATGCAAAGGGGGCATTTCTCTGCCTCTGTTGTGCAGAGTGTGTTCAATTGATATTTAGCAAGCCGAAGCTCCTGGAGAACATACTGACTCGAAGACATGTTGCAAAGGACAGCCTTCTGTGCCCCCCACAACGTCTAAACTGAGGCCAACGTACCCCTATTATCCTCCAAATATTTGTCTACATATTCCACGAGGTATTGTTTCACCTCTGGGTCTTTATAATGTAAGGTATTGAGGCGCCAAGGTACTCGTGGGGATGTACGCATACCCAGGTCTAAGTGCAGTTCTATAAGGTCATGGTCAGAGACTCTGCAGGTGATTATATTTGCATCTGCCTTGTGCTGAGTCACTAAATAGGTGCAAAGGACAAAGTCAGTGCAAGTTTGAATATTGTGGGGGCAAGAGGCAAAGGTATAGTCTCTAGATCGAGGGTACAAGAGTCTCCAAGGGTCGCAAAGATCATGGTCCTCCATCAGATCTTGTAGGACGTGCCTGTCCCCATCACGGTGTATTTCTGGCCTTCCCGATCTGTTGAGGAAAGGGTCGAGTGTCATGCTCCAGTCTCCTCCAATGCGGACTCTAGAGGTGCCAAATGATGTCAATAATCTACTGATGCGGGAAAGAAACCCAGACTTAGATGTCTGCAGGGTATACACGGAGCCCACAAAAACAGTTGTCGCCTTTATTGAGAGTTTGGTAAACACATAGCTGCCGTCGCTATCTGATCAAGTGTGGAAGAGTCTGTACAAGAGGTGTTAATGGAGAAGTATAGCAACACTCATTTACTAAGTGGGCCACCCGCCTCAACCCGACCCAGTGATGTGGGTGAGAGTGAGACCCGGACCACCCAGTCCCTCCGCAGCTTGTCGCTCTCTGCTGGGGACAGGTGGGTTTCTTGAAGGAGGGTGATGCTGGATCTGTTTTGGCCCAGAAAATTGAGGATTTACTTCCGTTTGATGAAGTGTGTTAAGCCGTGTACATTGAGGGAAAGTACTTTCAAGGGTCTTTGCGGCAGGGGGTGCGCCATGTGTCTGATATGTGCTGAAAGCTTGTGATAACAAGTCCTAAGGGAGATGTCAACCAGCAGGCCAGGGTCTCCAGAAGAGTGGGATATGCAGGTGGGGGGGTTCTGGAAGAGGTGCAGAAAAGGACAGGTGAGCATACAGCCGGAGGGATGGTTGGAGAGGAAGCGCTACGAGGCTTACCCAGTAATAGTGGGGGAACCTGCATCTAGGGCAAGAATAGGTCTCGGGCCGTGAATGGACTCCGATAGACCCAAATAAATGAACCTGTCATCTGGGCATGAGAGGAGGCACCAGTGCCAAAGGGAGTGGGGCCACACGGAGAGGAGGGAAACCCAATGTGGTCCATCAGGCAGGGAACAATGCACTGAAGGGGGAATAGTAAGTAAGGGTGACATCCCCACAGGACCCAGGAACAGCGATCAAATATGCAACATCAGTACTGTTGCTGTTACCCCTCAGCCTCTTGCCGCAGAAAAATAACACCAACAATTAACTAGGAACAATATACCAGGTGGTCTACAACGTCAACCCCCAGCAGTATTATACAATCAAGAAGTGATTAAAAAGACAAAACAGGGAGGGGGGGTGGGCTGGTTGCACAGCACACAAAGAAAACTCACGGTTCAAGTATACATCACAGAGCAAGCACCACTGGAGACTGTCTGAGTCTAAGGTCCCATCAAGTCTTAAGAGGTGATCTCGATTTATTTCTTGGTTGGGAAGACTTCCCAGATCTTGGCTGGGCAATTTGCGACCATTTCTACATGACCGAGTCCCAGCGTTTAAGTTCGTCCAAAGAGGAGGTGTCCCCTTGGGCTGTGCCCTGTCGGGTCATGGGCGAGGAGGTCGAGTGAGTCATGGATAGAGCAGCCTCCATGTAAGTGTCGTCTAAGGCATCCAAAAAGGACTCCATATCTTTCGGATCATGATATTCGGACGTTCTGCCCTGAAAGGTAATGAGCATGGTAGCGGGTTCCAGTAGTCCGTATTTAATGTCCTTCTTCTTAAGTCGAGGACAGAGAGCCAGAAACAGTTTCTGTTTGACGTTAGTAGGGGTAGAAAAATCCACTACAAACAGAATTTGAGCATTCTAATACCCATAGGGACCATGCTTTTTGGCTTTCTGGAGGATCTGTCTAGCATGCTAATGCCGTACACAACATGCCAAGACATGGCGTGGATGATGGTCATTGGGCACACGATTTGAGCAGACCCTGTGGGTCCTATGGAATTATAGCGATGGGGTGAGGCAAGATTCAGGAGATCAGGGATCAAACCGCCCAGAAAATAGGACATATCATCCTTCTCAATGTGCTCTAGTAGGCCAATGATCCTAATATTGTCTTGGCTGCTGCATTCTTCCAAGTCGATGACCTTCTGCTGGAGAAGCCATAGATCTTTACCCCAGTCCAGAATGGCATCCAGGTGTGATTCCACATCCATCTGCCACCCCTCAACAGTAGTCAATCTGGCCTGAAAGGAGCTGAAGTCACTTCGCAGGGACTGTACTTATGAATTTGTTGCAGAGACTGTGGACGACATCTGTGCAATAGAACCTTTAATCTCAGCCAGTTCATTCAGGCGTGTAGCAAGGGCGGACTCCGGAAGACCAGGGGCTAATGAAGAGTCAGTGGTTGGTGCCTTGACCTGAGCTGCATTGGCCATGGCTTCCAGGAGTGTGAGCTGATGAGCATGTTAGGATTTCAACATGAAACAAGGCAGATGGATGATCAAGATAGGCCCAGAGGGTAAGACAGTCCAGTATGCCGAAGTTCGTCTGGAGTCGAGATGGAACAGCAGCGCTCAGTGCCTCTGGCAGGGTGATAACATCCATGCCCGTAGAGGGCAGACCAGGAAATGATGCTTGGATCAGGAATAATGTTCACATTGTTGTTTGCATTGTTCAGCATTCTGTCCATCATTTGTTTCTTTTTGCATTTGTCACCCTAAGTGGGAAGGGTATGCCCAGACGTGGGTCCCGTGCTCACTATGGCACTGGATTCAAGCTAGCCTGGCTGATGAGGGATGATGTTCTGAAACCGGTCCCAGGATGCTTGTTTCCGGTCCAGGGAGGACCTGGCTTGGCAGTTCGGGCTGTACTGTTCCCATGAGGAACAGGGTCAATACTGATTTGCATGTGTCTGGGTCCAAACTAGGGTGGTGTGGTGAGCAAAAGAACGATAGATTAAACCCAGATCTTTGTGACTGGGGGTGAATGTTTGCATTGTTCAGCATGCCGTCCATCATTTGTTTCTTTTTGCAGGCAGTATAACTCACCAGTAAAAGCAATGTGTTGTGGTAGTATAATCTGCAATAAGCAAGATATGTGAAGTACGCCTGGATATCTCCCTAATCAGACAGGATCTTTAAAATACACTGGGCTCTATAATCTGCCTGTGGCCCCTGACTCCAAGCTCATCACCCACTGGTCTCTCCTCCTACAATGGCAGAAACAGAAAGGTGGCAATCAAAATGGCGATGTGGCGAATTCACTATGCCGGGGCCGCCGAGAATCCCATACCGCTAATGGAGTCCTCGGCCTCCGGCAACTGTCACTAATGTTCCTGCTCTGTTGCAGCCATAAGGTGACGGCAAATGCCCCCTGCCGCAAACTGGCCTCCTACCGCCTCCGCTGCCGCCACCTCACACGGGAGAAGAGATGGCGGTAAGCCCGCTCACTCTGACATTAAGATGGGTCGCCAGGGAAACTGCTCCTCTGTCATTTAGTGCAACGTCCCCCTCATGCTTTGGCCATTTTGACCCTGCTCCAGCTTCTGAATAGGCAGGAAGCATCCACTTCCTCGCAAGAGCAAAGGGTGAGCCGCCATCTTCGTCAGCACCTAGCTCGCGCCCCTAATGTTATTTCCTCTAAAATTAAAGAACAGTTAAAGATAGCCCCACAAAATAAAAAGGATATAAATAAGGGTTGGTTTGATTCAAGATGCACTGAAGTCCTTAGATCTTCAAAGTGGCACTAAATAGTCCAGTGAAAAACTAGGAGGAGGTACAGGCCGGTAGATGGGAAAATAAGCCAGCCCTAGCATCCAGGACTCAATCTGTAAGAAATTAAGCATGGCAAGCATCAATTGTTGCTAGCAAATTAAAAGATAGTTCTTCATTTTGGAAGATAGTTAATAACCCTTTCTTTAAGGACATGTCTAGCCCTAGGATGGAGGTTGCTATACCTAAGGAAGAATGGGTGGATCATTCTGGGAATATTTATGAATGCAATCCGGTGGTGGGAAGCAATCCGAATGTAATTACCCATGTAGAAGAGGATACCATACCCCTTGGCTTTGCTCTTGAAGAACGTGACAGCAGCCATTAATTCCAGCCAAAGTGGGAAGGCCCCACGTTCGGGCGGGGTCCCGGTGGACCTCTTTAAAACAAATTTGAAATTGTGGGCCACACTCTTGATGAACTTTTTCAGAGCCATCTGTAGATCTGGGGTTTGAAAGTCCTGGACAGCATCTCTGATTGACCCAATCTACAAGAAGGGGAATCGTGCTGATCCAAAATGTTATTGGCCTATCTCTCTTCTTGAATCCTCATTCAAGGTGGCAGGAAGTATTTTATTATCCAGACTACAAAGTTGGGCAGATGAAATGAAAGTTTTTTCTTATATACAAATGTTTTTAAAAAAGGACTGGGGACTGTCAAACAGTGACTTAACCTAAGTCTCTTTAGAGGCAATGACTCATTACCGAAGTAGGGCCCCATGTATTTGTCATTCATGGGTTTGTTGAGCTCTTTGACTGCATAAACCACAGCAAATTATAGGGCATGATGATTAAGATGGGGATTGACCACTCAACAATTAATCTCATAAGAGAATTCTCTATGGGGGCCCATGCTTTGGTAAGGTATGGTATTAATGGGAAGTGCATGCAAGGATTTAGGATTGACGGCCCCCAGCGCCGAGATACCCCTTCGGGGGTGATTCGTGCGCTATACAAGTACTGGATTTACATTTACATTTTACTGGGGGGGGGTCAGACAAAGATGTGTTCTTGCCCCTTTTCTATTCACACTCTATATCAACAATTTGAACAAAGTGCTAGTTGAACAAGATATGGATGCCTTACAGATCGGGCAGCGCCCAGTTCCTCTACGCGGATAACACAGTTCTCATGGCCCATACCCCAAGAGGTCTTCAAACCTCAATCGATCTCTTTGTTAATTTTCTTACCAATTTGGCTCTCTGAGTCAATCTATCCAAAATGTACGTTATGAAATTTGGCCCACATGTTGAAAAAAGAACCAGTTTAGAGCTGGAGGGTCCAACTTGGCCACCATGGACTCTTTCTTGTACTTGTGTCTTCTATTTGATGTCCAAGGAACATGGTCAAAGCTGATTACAACAAGGAAATTATGGTTTGAAAAAACGATTGCTGCAACCAATTCCTTTTCTGCTAAACTTGTGGTAAAATCGCTGAAAGAACTGAGGGGCATATTTACATCGAAGTGGGGGAGCTTGGCGTTAACCTTCTTGACTTAACGCCACACTCCGCCACTTCTGAAACGCAGTGCTGCACCATATTTACAACAATATGGTGCAGCACTGTGTTTCCCCCTGCACTGGCGCTAAATTTAGCAGCCTAGCGCCAACGCAGGCACCGTTGCATCATTGTGCAAGGGTGTCTGCATTGAGGGGAAGATTGTTTATGTGCAGGAAGGTGTCCCTTCCTGCACATAAACAATCTTTAAATGGCGTTTTGTAACTTCTAAGTGTGCTGCTTAATGTAGCACACATAGAAGTTGCAAAATGTCATTTTTTTATTGATTGTTTATGTGCAGGAAGGGACACTTTTTTGCACATAAACAATCAATGGCATTTTGCTGTTTCTATGTGTGCTGCACAACGCAGCACACTTGGGGGCATATTTACAAGCCCCTATCGCCACAGGAACGTCACTTTTAGTGACCACCCTGTTGCTATATGTGCTTCGCCTTATTTACAAGGCAGCGTTAAGCCACTTAACGTGGCTTAACGCTGCCTCGTAAATAAGGCACCCTTTCACGCTGTACTTAGCGTGAAAGGGGTGGGCAATGGGTGTTACGGTGGGCATTCCACCGCAACACCCATTGATTTTGACACTGCCCCCCTATATACAAGGGTGGTGTAAATAGGAGGCAGTGCCAAAATTAAGACCAGTGAAAACCTGGTCTTAAACAGGTGAAATAAGGAGAAATGCTTTATTTCTCCTCGTTTTCTGCTCCCAGGGATGGTGGCCTGCTGGGGTCAGCAGACCACCATCCCTGTGACTGCTTTTTTAAATAAGGCAAAACGGGCTGCATTTAAAAAAGAAAAATGAAATATTTCTGTTTCATTTTTTAAGAGTAGGCAGTGGTCCCCTGGGGACCTCTTCCCTTTTGAGAGTGGCTTACCACCTACTTGAAGTAGGTGGTAAACTGTGAGTGTTTTGCGACCACAATTGCGGTTGCAAAACAATTGATGGAGCAAGGTTTCAAAAATGAAACTTGCTTGTATGCAATCCTCCTCATAGTATTAATTTATTAAAATTGTACTGTCAATACTAATCTTTGCATTCACAAACACAAAAGGGATAGACGCTTGCCTATGTGTTTTACTAATGAATAACGCTTGTCTATAAACCAAGATGGCCGCTAAAGCGCGGGACTTCATTGCGCATGTCGCAACCTGATCACATGGTGTGACGTCTTTCTTTGCTTGGTGGGAAACTTCTGCTTCTGCGCAGTGTGCACTAAAATGGCCGCTAAATGTTTTCACATGCTTAAGCTTGCTCTCATGTCATTATTAAATTGTCGTTTTCTTAACGCTACTAATGCAGGATAGTATTATGATTAAATGGGAATAGAGTAGGGAAAGTGGGTATACAGTGAAACTTTTTATTTGTGATTTTAATATTTTCTTCTTACACTTTTAGTAATTCGTAAACTTGGGCCTGGGTTGGTGTCTTGAAACTCGAGAGACAGAGGGTTCTGCGCATGTGTCCTGTATGCCTGCCAAGTGAAGTCAACTTGGACGTCTCCCAAGGCCACGACCTATTGGCCGAAGATGATGTACTCAATGTTTCCGGCGGACAAATTGTTACTTTTCTCCTGTAAAATGTATAACATTTGTCGTGAGACGGGTGGGAAATAAAGTGAATGTATTAATCTGAAGGGGAGGGAACGTAAAGACAATAGGCTTTACAATTTAGGCCAAATCGATATGGTGCGAGAATCCACCCCCTGTCCCTGTCCAATCAGAAGTATTGGTCCCATAATGTTAGCAACATTAAGGGGTGGTACATGGGCGTAGAAGGGTATAATAGAATATAGCATTAGTTAATTAGTCAGAGCATGCGTTCACGAAGAACAGGCGTCCATACTGCCAGAGCGCTCTCAACTCCAGACTGCCCAGCTGATCGGTTGCTGACTGAATTCCTGTCCGGAAGAGGTCCTGAGGAGGGGGCGGCGGAGTCCATTAGATGGGAGAATCGAGAGAAGTCGAGTATCAGAGAGGGGAACGGCGTAGGCGTCGTTGTAGAGAGGTCACCGGTCCTGTCCTGATCCTGGAAGAAGTCTTTGCTCTTCATCCTTCCTGGGTCCTATCTTTTCCAACTCCTTGGCCAAGGGGCTTGGTTCTCGCATTTAGGTAACTATACTGCAACCTTTAGTTGCGCTGCTGTCTCTATCTTCTCCTCTTCCTTAAACACCGTCATTTATTAGCAAAATCATTTCTATGCTTTTTCCTGGGTATTTCAATCAAGTACCGTGTTTTCTGTATTTTACTCTGCTAAAACTTTAGATAAACATTTTAAAACTTCCTGACTCAGTGATTATTTCAGGATTATGTACTATAATGAATGTCACTCATTTTAAACTTCCCAATTAGCAAAGGATCCATTGGTAAGTTATTACTCTTCAATCAGAAGGTAATTGGTAGCAGGGACTTTGATAAAAGAGTACATCTGACACCCAGCGTAAGTATTAGTGTAGTGTGAATGTATGGGCCCAAGTAAGTATATGGTGTATGAATGTTGTTGGCTAATATTGCGCTGGATCAGTTTTCTGGTAAGCAGAGGACGGTTGTTGTTACTCTTTGTTAATTGGGTAATGAGAATTTTATTTGTATTTTTTATGAACTAACATCCGCTTATTTTTGAGTTTTTGTTATATGTTGTCCAGAATACCCCGGGGTAGGGAAAAAGAATAGTGGGTGGCAAGTGGAAGCCATACTGCAGTGAGGTTATCTGTCAGGCAGAATTAGTACTGAGAAGTTAAGCAGGACTTTCAGTACTCGTTAGGGACTCTATGCGTGTGAGTAATAGCAAAAGGGTACGCTGATAAAAATTTGATGTTATATCACCTAGTAAGGGTAACATTGGAGAAGTAACAGGTACTTCTGGAGCTTGTGTGAAGAGTAGACGGAAGGGTTTTACTCGTAGAGTATGTTTTAGTAAACGGAAAGGTTTTACCAAAGTGGGGAAGAAACTATCCTTTTCAAAATTAGTGGAAACTGGCACGATAGCGAATGTTTTATGTTGTTACTGAAATTTAATTAAGATTTATAGAGAAAATAAGTTTGCGTAAATTTTTGTAAAGGGAGGGTCAGTTGCCGGAGAGGGAGCTGACGTCACAAAACTCCGCGCTGTGGTAGGTTGAAACAGCGGGTGTGGAGAGACACTTGTAAAGGAGGGGTCAGTAGTCAGGAGTAGTACTGACGTCACAGGTCCCGCGCTGGGATTGGTTAAACCAGCGAGGACAGAAAAGAGCAGATTGTAAAGGAGGGGTTGACAGACAAACGTCACCAAAAAGCCGCGCAAGTATTGGCTCGGAAATAAAAGATAGCAGACATTTGATTGGTCGAAAATATAGAAGCAAAATTCTTAGTGGATAAGGATTGCATGTTAAAACGTGATCCGACTTTAACAGGAACTCGTCCGGATAGGAGATTCCTAGGTTTTGCAGAATATAATTTTGTACACAGAAGATTAGATAGAATGTACGGAGAAAGGAGAAAAATGTCATTCTTACAAAAGATTAAGAATTATTTTAAAAAGGACAAACCAATTAAAACTAGAGAAGGAATTATTATTCCACCAGCTAAAACGCCAGCATCATTTATGATGATGGAGAGAGGTTATCATACTTGTGTATGGATGGAGAATTGGATAGAATACACCAAAAATGATGGAGTATTAGCATTTCCCGAGATTGGTACCTTCAATGGAAGAATTCTTCAAACTTGAGATTGAGGATGAATGATTTAGAACCCAGACCTAGATTAACCCAGTATGAAGCTCTAGAAGAATGGGAAACCGAGGCATTTGAGCGGGATAGATCTAGAAGTAATAGGAGTTACCCAGGATTTTACCCCAGATATTTACGTGAGTCAAGAGAGGGTCAGATGAAACAATGGAGAAGGGCAATGATTACAGAGGGACTATATCCATTATTCACAGAAGGAGAAAAATCAGGAGGCAAATGTACAGAAAAGACAAAACATTTAATAAGAAATGAGGATTCAGAAGACGAATTTATGGAAGAAATGTTAAGAAATCCCCCACCATATCAGGAAGGGACAAGTGGATGCCCTCCTAGTGCACCACCACAAACTCCAATGGTACCAAAGGTAATGCATGAATTCACCCCGACTAGAATACTTCAAGACAAAGAAAAGGAAGCTTTAGAAAAGACTAGAGCAGAATTAGTACGGAAAATAACTCAGATAAAAGTACATCCTGATTCATTGACTATTCCTTTAACAATTGGTCCAGTAGTTCCATTATATGGTACTCAAGGAAACTGCCCTCCATTGATACCTGTACCGACTCCTATGAATACTCCTGTGAGTAACCCCAAACCTGAAGCTCCAGTTATAATTGAGGATCAATTTAGTGACTGTGAATCCACAATATCACTCATGGACTTACCTATTCGAGGTTCTGTAAATAATACTCCAAGAAGAGATGTACCTGGAGGTTCAAAAGATGTAAGTTTAGTAACTTCATCAGGAACAAAAAGTGCTACCATAGTAACACCTGAAGATCTAGAAAGATGGGTACAAGGATCAGTTAAACAGTGCACACCTCCAAAAATACTGGATATCCATAAATTAAAAGTTGAATTAGAAGAAATAATAGCAGGAAATGTAGGAGTAGAACGCTTGAATACCTATGATGAAGAAGAATTATTATTCTTGTGCAGGAGTATCACTAGAAATGTAAAGATATTCCATGAAAAATTGTCCAATTTAGCACTACAGATGGGCATAGAAATAGGGAGATCAAAGGTATTACAGAAACCCTATAGAGCAGAATTTTCAGACAAAGATTTAGAAAATATGAATGCATCTGGAAGAAGACTGCAAATAAGAGAATTAATGTTAGTTTTACAAAAATGGGGAGATCAAGATAAATGGAGATCTAGGTGGGCCAAGAAAAAGGAAGAAGCACGAACAAGTAGAACAGCATCAGAATATGTGATGAAGGAAGCAGGAAAAGCAGATCAAATGTATCCAATGCGAGAAGTTGCGGGAGGAGGATATGTACATGTCCCATGGAGCAGACAGGATATTTTGTCATTTACGAATGATTTTCCAAAATTGAGAGAAAAACCAATTGAATGGTACAAGCAGGTTGATAGGTTTGTGAAGGTGTCAAAGGTATTGTTGAAGGATTTAGATGGGTTGTTTGACATAGTGGTACCTGCCGATTTATGGACAGATTGTAAAATCACAGTCGATTGGCCTAGTGATGAATATCCCAGAGATCCGAAAACAGGTCAAATGACGTAATGAAAAAGTATCAGCAGGTGATAACTTACCTGAAAGGGAAAATACCACCGAAAGAAACAGATTGGGTGAAAATAGATCGAACCACCCAAGAAGCCAGTGAAACAGTACATTCCTATTATGAGCGTTTATTGCAGGTGTTTAAACAGTATAGTGGATTTGAGGACATTGGAGACAAGAACATGAGTCAGTTTGTGTATCGGTTTGTTTACGGTCTGAAGCCAGAGATTTGCCAGATGATTAAACAGCATATGCTGTGTTGGCAGGGAAAGCCCATAGATGAGATTCTGAAGTATGCAAAATATTGTGGAGACGATATTGAGGATAGACACAAGAAATTACAAGAAAAGGTGATGTGGGCACAGGTGAAAATGGCAGAGAAGCAGGGAATTAATTTGGAAAATCTGAGTGAAAATCAAGGAAAAGATTCTGGAACGAGTGGTGATACGGGAAATGGTGGAAAATTTAGAGGACGAATGAGTAGAGAAGAAGCTAAAAGAAATTTCCTTGTCATGGATGCGGAAAATTGGGGCATTGGAAGGATGAATGTAAAAAGATTCGGAATAATAATAGCCCAAATCAAAACTTAAATCCACAGACGCAGAATGACTCACAGCAGGGTGTAAATCCCCAGAGTCAATTACCACCTCCACCTGTTCAGGGTAATGTAAGCAGAGCAAAGCATGGTACAGACATTGGATACCCAGGAGGGAGTGGTAAGAATGATTATATGACATCACAATTTCTTTTGCAGGACAATTACTGTGAATTCAACTCATGACGGTGCCTAGGAGAGGGGAAGAAGGAGTGCGTACTTGGCGCATCCTTACAGGTAGATCAGTCTGGTCCATATGTTGAAGGAAATGTGAAAGGTAATGATATTACTTTCCTTTTGGACACTGGTGCTACCAGGTCAACTGTGAGATCAGCAGACATCCCAGACCTTCCTCTCTCTGGTGAAGATATCCAAGTAGTAGGGGTAGCTAATCAAAGAATTAGAACACCTCTTACAGAACCAATGGAAGTCAAAATAGGAAACTTCAGAGAAATGCACCAATTTGTAGTGTGCGATTCTAGCCCAGTGAATTTATTAGGTAGAGATTTAGGGGCAGATTCCGATCTCGGTCGGAGGCGCACCCAATACCATTCGGTCGGGAAAAAAGCCATGCGAAAGCCTGTTTCCCGACCGAACCGTACGCGGGTCCGGCCGAGCGAGTACGATGCGAATTCACCGACCGACTCGTCCGGGCGTCCCGACTGCTCCGACCGACTCGCTCGGACTCGAACCGCTCCGACCGACTCGCTCGGACCCGATTCGCACCGCGCAATGGAGACGTTTTCCGGCCGGGTAAGTACGATGCGCACCTCGACCGCTCCGACCGACTCGCGCCGTCCGACTCGAACTCGCTGTCGGAGCCGTACTTTGGGGGTCCGTGTCGGACCCCCCTGTACGCGTACCCGTGCGAGGCGCACACAGGGGGACCCAAGGGTCCCCCTACCTGTGCGTGTACGCCGCGAGGCGCTTCGCGGCGTACTCGCTGTAGGGGCGCCCTTGTCCGCCTCGCACCCATTGAGGCAATGGGAGCCCGCGTACGCGTTGTACGACCGGCTCCCATTGAGTTCAATGGGAGTCCGACCGACTCGTGTCCGATAACATACGGACGCATCGTACTCGTTCGGTCGGACTGCACGGGTCCGATTCGGTCGGAAATCTCTCCGGGTCCGGCTCGGTCGGAGAGATTTCCGGCCCGAATCGGAATCGACCCCTTATTGTGCAAAATGAACTGTACAATTTTCTGCACGCTGGATGGTGTGGCAGTTCAGACACCAGATGAGGACCATGTATATAAAATTATGGTTGCAAAACAAGGTACAGAAATAGACGAAATGTTTTCGTTAATAACAAGAGATGAGTTGCCAGAAGAAATAAAAGGTACAGTAAACCCCATAGTATGGGATTTCACCGGAAAAGAAGTAGGACTTATGGCAAAAATAGATCCAGTTCAAATTACGGTAAAAGAAGGTGCAATTTTCCCAAATGCCAGACAGTACAAAATGAGTGCAGAAGTAAAGGCAGGAGTCATTGAAGAAATAAAACGAATGGTAGAACAAAACATCCTAAAAGAAGTAATGAGTAGCCCATGTAATTCACCAATCATGGGACTAAAGAAACCTAGTGGAAAATATAGGATTGTTCAGGACCTGCGTAAAATAAACAAGATTGTAGAACCATGTTGTCCTATAGTACCAAATCCTGCAGTAATTCTATACCACATCCCTTGGAATGCAGGATGGTTCACAGTAATTGATTTGTGTCAAGCATTCTTTTCAATACCATTGCATCCAGACAGCCAGTATCTTTTCTCATTTAAATTTGAGAACAAGGTCTATGTGTGGAATCGTGTTCCTCAGGGGTACACAGAAAGTCCTTCCATCTTCAACCAGATACTGAAAAAGTGCCTGGAAAAACTAGTGATGCCAGGAAGCTCAGTCTTAGTCCAATATATCGACGACTTATTGGTGGCGTCGACCACCAGAGAAGACTGTGTTGTTGATTCCATAGCATTATTAAATCTTTTGGCTGAGGAAGGGCATAAAGTCTCACCTGAAAAGTTACAGTTTTGCAGGACAGCAGTTAAATATCTGGGACATCAAATTGAGAGGGGAAAAAGAAGAATAACCTCTGAAAGAGTAGAATTAATAAAGAGAATGCAAATGCCTGTAACCCAAAGACAAGTGCGGATGTTCCTAGGAATAGTAGGCTACTGTCGACAATGGATACCAAATTTTTCCATGTTAGCTAAGCCCTTAATTAACATGACGAAAAAGAAAGCAAAAGACCCTGTGGAGTGGGAGGATGAAAGTGTAGAAGCTTTTGTAAAATTGAGAAACGCACTTTGTTCAGCACCTGCCTTAGGCATGCCTGATTATAAAAGAGAATTCGCATTATTCTGTCAAGAGAGAGAAAATTGTGCACTTTCTGTCCTAACTCAGAGACATGGACTAGACAGACGTCCTATAGCATACTTTTCTGCTACATTGGACCCAGTAGCAGCTGCGTTGCCAGGATGTTTAAAAGCAGTAGCAGCAACTTGTTTGAGCATTGAACAAAGCGAGTCAATTGTGATGGGACATCCTGTAAAAGTGTATGTTTCACATGCAGTTGTGATTCTGTTGACAAGAACCCGAACTCAGCATCTTACTCCTAGTCGGCTGACTAAATATGAGAGGATAATAATGGGTGCTGAAAATGTGACCATGGTAAGGTGTACAATAATAAATCCTGCAACTTTATTGCCGGACCCATATCATGAAACAAATAAAGATGACGAAGAAGATGAACATGATTGTGTACAAATTACAGAATTATGTACAAAACCACGCCCAGACATAGAGGAACAGCCTCTTAAAAAGCCAGACAGGGAGCTATTTGTTGATGGTTCATGTCAAAAACATGAAGATGGTAAACTAACTGCTGCCTATGCGGTATGTGAATTAACTGGAATAGTCGAAGCATCCTATTTACCAGGAGTAAAATCTGCACAAGTAGCTGAATTGATTGCTTTGATAAAAGCTTGCAAAATTGGGAGGAATCAGAGAGTGACCATATTTACAGACAGTCAATATGGTTACGGGGTTGTGCATGATTTTGGCCAACTGTGGATGCAGAGGGATTTCATGACTTCTTCAGGATCCCCCATTAAAAATGGACAATTTGTAAGGGAATTGCTAGAAGCAATACAATCACCAAAAGAATTGGCTGTGGTGAAATGTGCCGCACATCAGTCAGGAGATGACTGGGTGGTAGTCGGCAACAGATATGCAGACTTGGTGGCTCAACATTGTGCCAAAACCAGAACGTCAGTCAATAAGAGGGTGGAAAGAATGGGAATCAGCTGCCAACTTATGCTGTATATGCCACCTGAAACTTGGAATGAGGTGAAGAAATTGCAAGATGAGGTTGATGAAAGTGAGAAAAATGTGTGGATCAAAGTGGGTTGCTCCCAAAGAGGAGAAGATGAAGTGTGGATCAGTGCAGATGGCAGACCAGTCATGCCAGACTGTTTACTATCACAAATGGCTAGAATCACCATGGAGACTCACACATAGGGAGAGATGCAATGATTAGGCTGTTCAGACAAAATTGGTACAATCCCAAATTCAGGGCTGTTGCAGAGAGTCTTTGCCAGAGATGTCTAACTTGCCAAATGCATAATCCAGGCAGGAAAACGATAATTGGGTTTGGAAAGATTGGAAAGGCAGAGGGCCCATTTATAAGACTCCAGTTCGACTTCATACAGTTACCACCATGCAGAGGACTAAAATATGTACTAGTCATAGTGTGTCTATTTTCAAAGTGGGTGGAGGCTTACCCTACTAGGAGAAATGACAGTATTACAGTTGCAAAACTGTTGTTACGTGAGCTCATACCTAGGTTTGGTTTCCCAGTATCTTTGGAATCAGATAGAGGAAAACATTTTAACAGTGAAGTAATCAAACTAATTTATGAAGCATTTCAAATTAAACAGAAATTGCACTGTGCATATCGCCCAGAGGCTTCTGGAGTGGTTGAACAATTGAATGGCACTATAAAGTCAAGATTGGGAAAAATGTGTGCATCAACGTCATTAGAGTGGCCAGACGCATTGCCACTTGTCTTGATGGGAATCAGAAGCATACCTGACAGAACAACAGGATTGAGCCCCCATGAAATAATGATGGGAAGAGCAATGAGACAAACACATGTTCCCACAAACAAATTAGTAAATATATCTGATGATATGGTTCTGGATTATTGCAAAGGATTGGCTGACCTAGTGCGTTCTGTCTCTCACAGGTTGGAGAAGACGCAGTTTCCAGGCAGCCTGAACTAGAACATGATCTGAATCCTGGTGATTGGGTGGTAGTGAAGAATCACACCAGAGAAACGTGTCTATCACCCAGGTGGAGCAGACCTTGTCAAGTTATATTGACCACCAATACAGCAGTGAAGTGTGCAAGATTTTCTAATTGGATTCATGTAAGCCACACAAAGAGAGTACCAGAACCTGAAGAAGAGAATCCACAGACAACGCCAATCACTGAAGAAGCTGAAGGTTGCCCAGCTGAGGAATCTCAGGCTAGAGGTTCGAGAGAAGCTGACGGAGAACAACCGAGCAAAAGTCAGGATTGGATACCAGTGGTAGAAGTTCCTGAAGTATATTACAGAACGAGAAATCAAACAAAATTGGAGGAAATTGAAGAAGATCAGATAGGTGAAGAAGAAACAGTTCGGGATCAAGAAAACAAGACAGTAAAATATCCTGAACTAAATCAGATAGGGAAAGAAAATTGGACTAAAAACAGTGAAGATTTAATAAACTTTGAAGAGGGACAGACAGGTTTAGAAGAATCAGGTCAGGCTGCAGAAGTTCACAGTGCAATAAGCCCTGATCAGAAGCAGTTAGATCAAGAAGAATTCACTAAAGAAAAAGGGGTAAATACAAATGAACATAAAGAAATAAAAAGGAACAAAGCCAACATCTTGAAAGTCATTCTTGAGCTACTGAAAAGAAAACAATCAGACCTGAAAAAGAACAAACAAAAGAGGCAGTAACCAAAGAAAACAAAACAGTATTAAGCAGTGAAAATAACGAGATCTTTGAAGACGTAAACAGAGAAACAGTGCCAACAAAGAAAACAAGAAAAGGAGATCATTGGCCAAGTGTCATTAAAAGAGTAAAATACCACATAACAACCAGAAGTGAAGATCCAGAACAAGTACCTGAAGTGACAAGTCAAACTGAACAAGAGAAAAAGTCAGGAAAAAGAAAAAGTAAAAGACTGAGACTTGTGAATAACAAATTCAAGGGTCCTGACTGGACTTATATCATTCTTGAAGATTTTGAAAGCTCAGAGTCAAGTGACAGTGGTGGCGAAGGAACAAGTGCAGAACTAACATACGAAGAAGAAACAAGACCACCCTGACTAAACAAAAGAATCATCTAAAGAAAAGAAGAAGGGATAAGAAGAGAAATCTTCCTTGTCGAAAAATGCCTGATGATAGAGTTACTGGGAGACCAAAACGAAATTGTTGTAGGAGATGCTGTGCAATCTGCATATGTAGTCTGGTATTGGTGCTTATAGTATGGTTAGTCCTGATTGTAGCAGTTCCTTGCCTTATGATAATAGATAAGAAGATAAATAATTAAACTAAAGGGAGGACAGCAAACATGAAGGGCAGTAGAGTAGAATTAATGGCAGAAGATGAGGCAGAAATTCATCATGAAATAGCTGATAACGACACTAGTTTAAATGTTTTCACAAAGTTATTGTTTCAGTATGTAGACACAATGGAAGTTAGTAATTTTTATGTCTGTATGAAGTTACCTGAATCAGTAGCGGAAGGATTAACATACCATCATTTACCACTGACATATGGCATCTCATGTAGTGTATTAACAAGTTTATTTTATAGAACAGGTAGGCTACAGTATTATTATTCAAACTTAGATGTGATATTTTCTGAGGTTCCGATTCGCAAGAGTATGAACCCAGTACTTAGTAGTCAAGACGCACATTTTATGGGAGAGTTTTTCTTAACAATGAAATCGATAGACATAACACATGCACATAGACACAATCTAACATGTTCTTTACTAGAAGAAGAAAAGATATTTTTGAATTTAGTAGAAGATAGAAGACATGATTTTCAAAAGAAAGCTTCAGAGCATAAGGCTCAGTTGCCACCTTGGGCGGAGAAGGAAGGGAGTTATGCACCTGGTAAAGCTCAAGCTGCAATGGCTCTGGATTTCGTAAAGAAAGGGAAAATTTGTCTTCATAGGTTAAAGACTGATTATAACAATGTTTTCATCGGTACCAGTGAATGTGAACACAATTTTTTAATTCTTGGAGGTTGGGGACTCAAAGGAGGAACAGATTCAGTTTTTCTTGGAATTTATTATGTATGCGGGAATAAGGCTTACTTTAGGCTTCCTGCAAGATGTTATGGAAGTTGTTATTTTGGAATAGTTTTTCCAAAGATATATCACGTAAAAGAAACACTGGAAGCAATGAAAACAATAGCGAATTAATACGTAGTAAAAGAGCTAGTTTTTCAGAAATTGTAGGTGATATATTTGGTGCATTGATACCTTCAGTGGGAATAATTCTGAACTCAAGGAAAATATGTAAATTGTCTACAGTGGTTGATCGTTTATCAACGGATACTGCTGGAGGTTTTCTAATGATTAATACGGAGATGGTTGCGATTAGATCTATGGTGATGCAAAATCGACTTGCTCTTGACATTCTATTGGCAAAAGAGGGAGGAGTCTGTAAATTATTGAAGACGAAACATTGTTGCACGTATATTCCTGATAAGAGTGCAGAAATTGGAACGTATATTCAGAACATAACTAAACTTGAGAAAGAACTAAAACCACTGGAAGTTGATAGTGTATGGGAAAGATTGACAAATAGTATCTCGTCAATTGGAACCTGGTTTGCTAATATAGGGAAAGGACTTATAGGTCAAATATTAGTACCCTTAGCAGGGATAGCAATAATAATATTGACAATAACAATATGGTGCAAATGCTGTAGAAAGAATGGAACATATAAAGTGACAGGAAAAGGAAAGAAGAGAAAACTAGATGAAATCGAACTAGAAGAATGGAGAAGTGATTTATTCAAGAAATTAAAAGGAGACTGTAAGAATAGAAAAAGTAAAAATGAGAATGAAACGATTTGCTAGAAGTTGGCATCTGATTGAGGGTAGTATTTTGATGGCTCAGAAACGCCATCAGAGAGGGGATTGATGGAGCAAGGTTTCAAAAATGAAACTTGCTTGATTGCAATCCTCCTCATTGTATTAATTTATTAAAATTGTACTGTCAATACTAATCTTTGCATTCACAAACACAAAAGGGATAGACGCTTGCCTATGTGTTTTACTAATGAATAACGCTTGTCTATAAACCAAGATGGCCGCTAAAAGCGCGGGACTTCATTGCGCATGTCGCAACCTGATCACATGGTGTGACGTCTTTCTTTGCTTGGTGGGAAACTTCTGCTTCTGCGCAGTGTGCACTAAATTGGCCGCTAAATGTTTTCACATGCTTAAGCTTGCTCTCATGTCATTATTAAATTGTCGTTTTCTTAACGCTACTAATGCAGGATAGTATTATGATTAAATGGGAATAGAGTAGGGAAAGTGGGTATACAGTGAAACTTTTTATTTGTGATTTTAATATTTTCTTCTTACACTTTTAGTAATTCGTAAACTTGGGCCTGGGTTGGTGTCTTGAAACTCGAGAGACAGAGGGTTCTGCGCATGTGTCCTGTATGCCTGCCAAGTGAAGTCAACTTGGACGTCTCCCAAGGCCACGACCTATTGGCCGAAGATGATGTACTCAATGTTTCCGGTGGACAAATTGTTACTTTTCTCCTGTAAAATGTATAACATTTGTCGTGAGACGGGTGGGAAATAAAGTGAATGTATTAATCTGAAGGGGAGGGAACGTAAAGACAATAGGCTTTACAATTAAGGCCAAATCGATATGGTGCGAGAATCCACCCCCTGTCCCTGTCCAATCAGAAGTAGTGGTCCCATAATGTTAGCAACATTAAGGGGAGGTACATGGGCGTAGAAGGGTATAATAGAATATAGCATTAGTTAATTAGTCAGAGCATGCGTTCACGAAGAACAGGCGTCCATACTGCCAGAGCGCTCTCAACTCCAGACTGCCCAGCTGATCGGTTGCTGACTGAATTCCTGTCCGGAAAAGGTCCTGAGGAGGGGGCGTCGGAGTCCATTAGACGGGAGAATCGAGAGAAGTCGAGTATCAGAGAGGGGAACGGCGCAGGCGTCGTTGTAGAGAGGTCACCGGTCCTGTCCTGATCCTGGAAGAAGTCTTTGCTCTTCATCCTTCCTGGGTCCTATCTTTTCCAACTCCTTGGCCAAGGGGCTTGGTTCTCGCATTTAGGTAACTATCCTGCAACCTTTAGTTGCGCTGCTGTCTCTATCTTCTCCTCTTCCTTAAACACCGTCATTTATTAGCAAAATCATTTCTATGCTTTTTCCTGGGTATTTCAATCAAGTACCGTGTTTTCTGTATTTTACTCTGCTAAAACTTTAGATAAACATTTTAAAACTTCCTGACTCAGTGGTTATTTCAGGATTATGTACTATAATGAATGTCACTCATTTTAAACTTCCCAATTAGCAAAGGATCCATTGGTAAGTTATTACTCTTCCATCAGAAGGTAATTGGTAGCAGGGACTTTGATAAAAGAGTACATCTGACACCCAGCGTAAGTATTAGTATAGTGTGAATGTATGGGCCCAAGTGAGTATATGGTGTATGAATGTTGTTGGCTAATATTGCGCTGGATCACAATCATACATTTGAGTGAGACTCGCTATTAGGAAAGGATGCCCTTGGCACGCCCCTTCCTGATAGCGAGTCGCAAACTCTATTTTGCGAGTCGGTAATAGATTACCGACTCTCAAAATAGGGTTTGGACATGGGGCAGACCACTTTTGCGGTCGCAAACGGGCCGATTTCCCGCGTGCGACCGCAAAATTTGGTCGTGCATCTGGCCCTAAGTGTCTGAAGGGGAGGCTGCTTTCTTAAAATGTTGCTAGATTTTGCAGAGCTTCAAGGACCAGGAGGTTCCTCCAGAGAGGACTTGAGTTTTGTTCAAAAGACTTGTCCCACTCATGAGGGCCTGGAACAGCCGGCTTTCAGGCAAGAACAAAGAGATGTCAATGGTACCATAAGGTATACTGGGAGGAGGGAATCCTGTATAGTGAGGCAAGGGACCCCAAACCAGGGGAAACCAGGAGAGTGGTGGTCCCCCAGCAATTCAGAGAACTCCTCCTTAACCTGGCCCATAACATCGCCTTAGCAGGACATCTGGGACAGATTAAGACCTAGGAAAAGCTTGGCCAACCAGTTTATTGGCCTCAGATTGTTGAGAAAGTGAAGGAGTTCTGTCACGTCTGTGTCACCTGTTAAGATAGTGATCCCCTGATACCTCTGCCTGTAGTGGGGCCTCCCTTTGAGAGGGTAGGGATTGACATTGTTTGGTCCCCTAGAGCCACAAACAGCATCTGGGAACATATTCATCCTAGTGGTAGTGAACCATGCCACTAGTTATCCAGAGGCTATATCCCCTAGCACAATTACTGCTCTTGCAGTAGCTAGAGCCGTTCTTGAAATCTTCACAAGGGTTAAGTTCCATAAGAAGGTCCTTTCATGTAGGAATACTAAAAGTATGTCAGCATATCTGAAAGCAATGTGGGATGAGTGTGGTGTGACCTATAAGTTTACCACCTCTACCATCACCTAGGAAATGGTTTTGTGGAGGGATTCAATAAGACCATGAAGGGCATGATCATGGCTTTACTTGAGATACTCAGAAGGAGATGGGATGTTCTCCTGCCATGCCTCCTGTTTGCCTACAGGAAGGTCCCTCGAAAAGATGTGGCCTTCAGCTCCTATGAGCTACTCTTTGGACACCCTGTAAGAGGTTCAGTAAGTTTGGTGCGAGAAGGATGGGAAAGGCACCTCAAGGAACCAAAGCAAGATATTGTGGACTATGGGGGAGTGTTATATTTCATATAGGTACCCCGATATAGGTCTAGGTATCATCATAACCCTTCACCTACATTCTCTCCTATACTACATACATAACGGATTTGGAGGACTGACCTTTTACCCAGTTACAATACTACACATAAGTATGTAGGGTTTTTCCCTGGACACTGGCCTCATAAATTATGCATGATGATTCTTAGTTTCTTGGAATCACAGCAGGACCATCATCTCCTGCATAATAACTGTGTATAAAGTTCATTCCCGACGTCATCCTAAGTCCGACACTGGCACAGCAAGGTAGAACCCCTGGGGTTACCTTAGGGTATATAAACACCACATCTTGCTGAGATAGGGAGACGAGATCACGACTTCCATGCCGACAGACTGACGCGAAGCGCTGAGGTTCCTGCATGCAGATACTCCAGCTTGCAGTGGTCTGACATCCCTTGCGGGGTGTTCAGCTCAAGACCAGAACGGGGTCCCGCAGGCTAACATCAGGTAATGGGGTTGGCTTTATCCTAGAGGGATTCTTGGCTTTACACCTACTCACATGCTAGGTACACATATGTACATCTAGTTAGGGTGCATCGTAGGAGTACGCATTTTATTGCCATGTATTTTATATACTTGCCTATATTTATGATTTTAGCAAAATGGTAGAAACCTACCATCTGTTTACTTTCTTAGTGCTGCTACTCATTTATATATGCTACTGTCTACTGGTGATTTCAGTGCACTTATTTTACGCTAGAATAACGACTGTTCAATAAATACTTATTGAAAACGTCCCAACCGTTTATTCTGTGTATCTCTCTGAGAACAAGTGAGCACGAGTGACTGAGCGAAAAGTAAGTTACTGTTTCCACGGTCCTGAGGGATCAGGGTTGTCATGTTCGATAGTTGCCAAGAACTATTCTCTCCTTGGTAAGAGGAGGTTATAGTGGCATTGCGAGCTAGCTGGCACACAGACCAACATACCCGGTGGGGGTGTCTGGAATCAGTCTGGAGACCAGTCCCGCAGTGTATGTTGTCTAAACGCACAGATCCTATATAGGTCTTATAGGAACTACACGACATGGCGCCCAACGTTGGTATTGGCACTTATTTAACAGTTAAATCTGAGTAGCTCAGTCGTGCTATTCTCAGAGACCCCTACTCACATTTTCCCCAGAGACGTCTGGAGTGGCAGGGAACAAATCCGCCGCAGCTGAGTAGGAAAATTCCTATGTATTGGCTGTTGGTTTAATCAAGCTTGAAGGATACAGTGTTCCTAATTGTGCATAACACCTTATCTCAGTTCCCTTGAAACGCTCTCCTTTCTAAAAATAATGACTGAACAGAGAGACGTAGATGAAGGAAATGCACTAAACTTCTCAGCCGAAGAAGATGATGCAGATGTAATATACATTGCAGATAATGTTAGAAATGCCGTCACCCTAAAACTAGTAGCATATGGTGTTACAATTAGGGGTGGGCAAGTGACTTTCATGATTGAGGCACACGAATGATATAGAACAGAGGTATTCTATTCATGGATTAAATTCCCACAGGCAAATGCACAAACCAAAACATTTCACCACTATGTAGAAGATGATATACCAAATGAGTATAGTCCATATGAGGACATTGAAATTCCACTCACTTACGAAGAACACCTCTACTGGTTTAAAGGCGCCCTCCCCCATACAAGAAATAGAGTAAGACTCGGTCCGCTCAGAAGAGACAGAGCAACATGGCCAGTTTTAGCGGCATACACACCACATCCTGACATTGACAGAATGCCAGGAGGAGACTTACTTGTACAGCATAAAGAATTAATAAGACTTTACAGAAACATGACACCGTTTGTGTTGAGAACAATCACACTTCAGCCCACACCGGCTACACAACCAGGACCAGTCCAAACTCCTACAACAAAAATTACACCACAGACACTGCACGCAGTGATGGGTAAAATGCCCACAAAACGTGAACAAATGCCCTTCTGGATAGCACAAAAAATTACACAACTGGAGGTGGTGTTTCCACACACAGGAAGAGCATAGAATACTTACTATTTGCTTGCCAATGGGGATAGCTCCCTCTATAGAGGATTGTACCTCTTGGTGCACAGTCTTCGCTGCAATATATACCAGGACTCATGGTATCTCTTCTTTAGCGGTAATACCAGATGTATTAAGACAAATACAGAACGAGTATGGAGCAGAGCCTGCTCTAAACTTGGGGATGAAGTTGTTAAATAACTTTGCCCAGGTATCTGCGATAATATTGGCGAATATTAAAGGGGAAGCAGCATCAAGGGCAATACGCCAACGCCTGAGAGAGTTCACTCCATTACAACAGGAGACAGAACTACCTAAAATAATTGAAACTGCTTATGCAGAGTTAGGTAGAGACAGTCTGGGAACTAGACCTGTAAAACCCCAACTAATGGGGAGTTCAGATAAAGAACAGGCAAAGCAAACACCAGTTTCTTCAAAGAAGAAATGGAACAATAATAAACAACAAAACAACAGATCTCACTCCAGGGGAAGGTCTCCTCATCAGGAGCCCCCAGAAAGGAGATATAATCTTAGGAATAGAGATAACATTAAAAAACCTGACAGGTATCAGGATACTGATACTCGTTCCTCTCGTTCCTTTCAGGGTTCATCAAAAAACTCTGAGAGGGAAGGACGGTCAGAACAAAGACAAGAAGAGCATACAAAGTCCAGAGACAAGCAACGCACTTCAGACTACGCTTCAAAGAAAGAAGAAAAACCTAAAGCAAAACCTCAATTTAAAAAGAAGAAGGTAGCAGGTCTCAAAGTTAGACATGCCTAGAATTCTGAGGAATCAGCTACTGAACTTGGAATGGGCTCTGACAATGCTAGACAGCGAGGCAGAGGTAACAATAGCTCGCCGGAACCTGATGGAATTTCTGGTGACAGCGGAGTTGAGTGAGTATATCACGGTGGAAACACCTGATACTAGGGTGAGTGTCCCACACAAGTTACATGAAATAACACTCCAAATGGAGGGGGACAAGCCGAGACAAGTTAAGGGTCTCTTTTGGGAGAACCTGACTTCGGGCTATGACATCCTATTAGCGGGAAAAGATTGGCCGCCTACTATTGTTATGGAATGCCCAAAGGGGGAAACTGTAATTTTTCCAGCTTTCTCCAACATAGTCCCCGCACACCTAAGACATACATCCGTGCAGGAGTGGGCGGTAGCCCTTGCTCCAGCATTATACTGCAACCACGTAGGGTGGGATGAAGAGTCACCCCACCACGTTATTCCAATAAAAACAAACCCAACTCCACAAAGACAGTATCCCATAAAACAGAAAGCTAAAAAACAGGTCAGGGAGATCTTGGATCAACTTGAATACCAAGGTCTAATTGAATCATGCACCTCATCAATGAATAATCCTTTGTTTCCCATAATGAAACCCGACAATTCATATCGTCTAGTTTTAGACTATAGACACCTGAACTCATGTACAAAGACATTTGCGGTTCAGAATGCACACAGTGCCGCATTAATGAATAACACTGTGCGGAAAAAATACAAAACAACATTAGATATCTCAAATGGATTTTTCTGCCAAAACATAGCGCCTGAAAGCAGACATTTGACAGCCTTCTCAGCGCTAGGGTCCCAGAGTCAATTTTGTCGACTCCCCCAAGGGTATAAGAATAGCCCGGGGTTATTCTCAAGGAGGGTAACAGAGGTACTACATAATTTGGATGAAGAAGCATTATCCTATGTAGATGATATTTATCTGACAGATGATGACTTAGAGGAACACTTGACCAGGGTGAGCACCATTATTTTGGGTTTTGCCTCTGAGGGCTACAAATTTAACTTTAAAAAAATCAAAGATAGCTAACCTCAATGTCCTATTTTTGGGATATGAGCTTTCAAGTGAAGGCAAAAGCCTGGCAGCCCACTTTTTAGAAAAGTGTGCACTGCTACAACCTCCAAAATCATTAAAAAATTTACAGTCCATACTGGGATTTTTTAATTTTGGCAGAACATACATTTTGGATTACGCAGAGAGAGTACAACCTTTCTACGACCTAATAAGACCTGACTTTTCAGTTAGACAATGGACACAGGAACACACGAATATCCTTCGTTCCCTACAAGCTGATATGATATCATCAAAACACTTACAGACACGTGTAAACGTACGCAACCTGGTGATCAGCGTAGTCGCAGGTCAATCTGGGTACACTTACTTAACCTTTAATGAAGGTGAAACAGTACCAATTGCATATAAATCGCATTTGTACACTAACGCTGAAATGCGTTTTGCTCCTACAGAAAAAATTCTGACAGCAGTACAGACTGCTGTAGTGAGAGAAAGAGCGCTGGCTCAGGGGAAACGAATAATTGTCGTGACCCCGGTACCGGCCTTAGAGGCTGCCACAAAGGCAAGAGTCCCAAATGCAAAAGCGTTGCATCCAAGATGGATACAATAGGCTAATTCTCTCACTGCAACAGATGTAGAATACAGATATGGCCCTAGTCTAAAAACACAAGCATTCCTGCAATATGAAACCGAATATCCTCTACCAAATGAAATAATGCCTCTGGGTCGGTATGAATACATTATTTATACTGACAGATCTACTCAACCGGCCATAGGGAGTAAGCAACAATACAGTGCAGCATGCGCTATTGTAAAAGGTAGGATGCAGGATGGGAAGTTCCGTCCAAGCTGTACAAAAAGGCAGTCTCTCGGAGACTGCACGGCTCAGTTGGCAGAATTAAAAGCACTACTACGGATCCAGAATTCCCCACACTGATAGTGTGTGATTCCTTTTACTGTGTCCAGTCATACAATGAATACCTCCCCTATTGGGGACAAAATGGGTTCAGAGATTCAAAAGGTGGCACAATCAAACATAGGAAACTATGGGAACAGGTAGCAGAGTTAAAGAACGAACTACCAAGGACTCACGTGATACACACACTGAGTCATCAACTTGATGGCGTTCACGTTGAAGGGAATTCATTGGCTGATGAAGCCGCAAAGGGGGCAGTACGCACTGCGTCCGTAGCTGCAATCACCCGTTCAAAAACGAGGGTAGACGGTAGCACAATGATATCTGTGATTGCTTCACGCAATAACAGCAAAGCACTACCTAAAGGTTTTCCACTCAAGTACTCCTACAAGTTAGATGCAAACAACGTTCCATTTGCTCAGATTTCTGGAGTGGGGGATAGAGTAATACCAAACATGCATCGCAGGTTAGGTTTAATCTTGGCTGCACACGAGGGTCTGGGTTCTGTGCACACAGGAGTTACGGCGACAGTTTCTTTACTGAAACAACGCTATTGGTGGCCAGGGTTAACAAAGCAGACCAAAGACTTCGTCTTAAAGTGCGATATCTGTCAACAGATAAAAGGGTCCACCGTAGCTCGCCCAGCGCAGACACCATTGTTAATTTCAGACAGACCACTCGTGTGCATTTACCTGGACCACTGCTGCCCCTTACAATCTGACGGGGCTTACAAGTATATCATGGTTGCAGTGGATTTCTGTTCAAGATTCTTATGGATATGGCCTCAGCGCTTGGCTGACGCCCGAACTCTTATAGAAGATTTGCGAGTCTTCATAGGGACATATGCAGTTGGCACATTACATTCTGACCGTGAACCGCGTTCAGCTCTAGGGCTTACAAGGAAGCCATAGGAAGTTTGGGTGTAGCATTGCGGTACTCCTCTCCGTACCATCCCAAGGGAAATTCAGTTGTGAAGAGAAAAAAACGGGACTTAAAGCAATCTTTAACAGCTAGGGTATTAAGCTCGGGTGGTAGTTGGGTCAATCACCTATTTGGGGTCCTGCGGGCCCTTAATAACCAGCCAAGATGCTCTCTGGGAGGTGCAACTCCTTCCGAGGTCCTGTTTGGGACAAGAATGTGGGTACCTGATCTCGATTGTGAAGGCACAGTGGCGGATGAAAAACCGTTTGACATCAATAAACGTTTGGCTGTTTTACAGGATCTGAATGAATCCAGAGCCTCCTTAAGTAACTTCGAGACAAAGAAAAGCGCCACTGGGGAAGTCAATTCAGCCACAGCAAGACCTGCCTGGATCCCTAAAGTTGGGGATCTGGTCAGAGAAAAGATTGTGGACAAGAAAGAATTCGGGCCATCCTATCGAAAGCCTGTACCTGTCCTGGCCGTTGAAGGATCAAGAACTGTACTTCTACCGCCTCTTGCCGGAAAAGAAAAGAGATTCATCTCAATCGATCTGTTCAAACCACACTATGTGGCCGATACTAAATAGTAGGCCTCGTGGGCTACTGAGTAGCCGACGTCCTCCTCTCGCTACAATACAGGAAGTACAAACAGAAAGACTCATAACATTTGAAGAGTCACCTTTACAAAGCAACGGAATCAATAACAATGCAATGGAATTAGTTCCCCTTGACACAAACTCTCAAAATCAAAGTGAAAGACAAATTTCAATTCAAGATAATAAAGATGTCTAGTCAACATGCCTCAACAAGAGCAATCCACAAGTTCAACAAAACCTGCTAAGCTACCAAAGATGGATCGAACTGCATCTGGCTATTTCATCGACTTCGATACCTTTTCATTGGATCCAAGTGAACCCGAAACGACGCCAGCCCATATTTCTCGCAAACAACGGATCAAAGACTTTTTTAACTTTCTTAGAAAAACTTATTTAGTATCACCTTGGCTAGAACTTTGGATAATCACCGGTATTTTATTTTTTATTTTTTGGTTAGGATTAGTAATAACTTTCCACTTGCTCATCAACGGAACTTATCTTCAACAAAGCTCTGCAACGTCAAAAGTAAACTTAATTTTAAAACCTCATGTTTCATCTCATCGTGAACAAAGAGACTTGTCCTTCGTGAACATTTCAGCAGTTCCTATACCGGATGGTATAGTGTGGGACAAAGTCAATTTTGATATATTTGGACCGACCGAGCTTTTAAAAATTCCACATTTGTTTAAAATTACATTGAACGATATCATTACCTCCAGTACATTTTCTGATGATTGGGATTTTGAAACTGTTAATAACTTATTGTCTGATTTAGAACAATCTGCCACATTTTCTAGCACTGAAATGATAGAGGATAGATCAGATTTTGACAAAATGTATTGTTACCATCATTATGGTCATCATTTCTTGCATAAATCTAGCAAACCGAGAAATGTTTTCACATACCACCAGTGGGAGCATTACCCTACACCACTGAAAAGTAGTTCAGAAACATTTGCACAGAAATTCTCATATTTTTCAGGGTTTAACACTTCTGACCTAACCTCGTACTACTATAAGTTTGCACCAATATCTGCACAGAAATATATGTTAACAAACACCAAACAGCTTTACTCTGCTTCCTTTATCACCCAGCTGTCTGAACAGGGTTTTGACTTATGGATGGACACTGTAGACTTGAAATCAATCTGGGGTTCTAGGGACTGGCAAGTCCAGGGAACAGAAGCACTATTTAGAGCATGCCTCATTCCACAGCAGATGATTTTTCTGAATGACACTGTGCAACAGACTTCCTGTCTTGGAATAGCCAAGAGTAAGGACTTGAATACACCTCAAATTCCAACACCTTTAAACACAGAGGGGAATTTTACATATAACATTTAACATATTGCAATACAATAGATCAGACCCCAATTGGAAGGGATGGTTGGTTTGGCCTACTGACACAAACAGATGTCAGGAAAGATTCAGGGGTACCACCGAAGGGTTTAGTATCCACAGACCAGACAGTTATGTACAACGAGAACATCCGGGGGTAGTGACATCATACAGTGTTGGGAAGTGGTGCCTTGATTGTCTAAAGACCTCAACACTACCCCAGGTGAAGCAACACTTGTCCTTACTCACAGAGGATGTGGACATACGGGATGTTTTATTAGGTCCCAGAAAACCACGTCAGAAGCGCTTTTTGTATGCTGTCTATAACGAACTCTGGAAAATCTCTCAACAAGAAGCTGCAGAGAGATTAAGAGAAATAGATAGAGTTAACCTAGAAAAGGCGTTAGCCATAGTTGACAATAGTATGACTACATTAACATCCAGGATATATTCACTGGGCAACATTGTATCTTCTGCTATCGATGTAATAGAACAGGATTTGTCCATATTGCAACACGGACATCGCAGTTACGTTCTATTATTCTGTTAAACTGGACGCTGCAGTCATTGCGTGCCGGTTATGTGCCTTGGCGTTTTATCAACATTACGTCATTATTTTCTGCATACAATCCAACAGAAAAACAGATGAAAACGGCACAGAGGGGAGCAAAATATACCATGCTGCGCATTGAGAAACTGGACAGGTTACCCTTTACTGTGGCGGAGTCACCATCCACAGAGTGGTTAATCCACAGCCATATAACATTACCAGTCGCAACTTTTCAGTTTCAATATTGCCTAGAACAACAACAGGCAGGCAGATATGAGAAGATGGGTAAGGAATTTGTCAGGGAATCCTGGGATTTACCATACAGATTTCGATGCAGGAGTGGGGATCTGGAAGTGTTTCTAAGCAGAACTAACTGCGAGAATGCTTTAAGTGGATCTCTCATATGCCAGGATATTATGCTACACAGGGCTTGTAATGGGTCTGTGGCGAACTTGTCCTGTCACTTGAGGGGTACCCCGGCAGCTGTGATTAATCCGCTATTCAGGCTTCTCTCGAATGGGAGTTACTTGATGCTGAATGATCAAGGTTGTTGTGGGATGCTTCCGGGCACCGCATATCTAGTCACCGTGAGCTCCAGGGTTACTTCCTGGATGCAAGTATTGTTTCCACCAACACATACAGTCAGGGAGGTTCCGTTATGGCCTTCGCTAAATGTTTCCTTTATACGGTTTGATACTCTGAGCAGAATGAAAGCCATGCTTTTACAACGAACCGTGCCCTTAACCTCCGCCCGGGAGACTTTTGATCTCCAGATCGCAAGGTCCTCGGCTGAGATACAGGCACTTATACGTACAAACTGCCCTTTCCATTTCACAGAAATGGTAAGTCGTATCTTTAACTTGTCCAATACGACAGGTATTGTACACCTATTTAAGACCATAGGTTACGGACTTCTACGTTGTTGTCCGCTCACTCCTTACTTTTGCACGAAGTACTTATTAGACACAGGAGAAATCGCTATGCCCAAATAATAGCGTTATACTTCCCTTTTTCACCCGTAATTATCCTTTCTGGTGATTACGAGAGTTTACTTCCGGGTCAAATCGGACCCTTGCACTATTTAAGATGGTGCTGCTACCTGCTCGCTGTCACACCGCTGGAGAGTATTGTGCATGGATTTATCCTGGGACCTTACTACAGATAATACTATGACTTTTTCGAGTAAGTAATCTCTGCAACCCCGCCTTGCCTCTCGCCTTTCTCCACTCTGGCCTTGCCTTGCTAGCTTAAATATATAGTTCTGTCTGCATTATTGAACATTCATGTAGCTATACTGGGATTCAGTGTGTAGAAGTACGCTCCTGTTCCCTCTCGACTAGAGATATTAATTACTATCACTCATGTATGCGAACATGCGCTGTATCAGAGAAAGCGGCCCGCTTCACCAGGAAACTGCAGATCACGCAGCCCTGACTACGTATTTTAATATAATTTGCGCTGTTTCTAATAACGTACTCATCCATTCTTATCACTAGTCCACTATTTTACTTTCTCTTTCGTCCGTTTTCCGTACGTGGCGCCACTGTTTATAGTAACGCACACACTAAAAAATCCTCTTAACATTAAATTGTTTAATCAATGTGCAATGTTACCCTGCAATTGTAAATGTTTTTGTTAATGGACTCAATGGTGAATGGATTACTGCAATTTGATTTGGCATTCTTTACACAGTTGTGGCATCTTTTTGCTCATGACCCTGAACCTTTTTCAAAAAATGTCTGTCTTTTCCAGACTTGGATGCTACTTTTATGTTACCTTGAGGAAATTTGGAATGTATTGAATTGTCGTCTGACTTCATGACTCCTGAACATAATGATTAGGTACTGCATATTTATCACCTGATTTAGGCAACTCTCTTACATGGCATGCCTTGACCTTGCATGAACTCACTCAACACTGCATGTTAAGATTTCCTGCAGATAACACCACTTATATGATCAATAAAATGAGGTCTCCACCATTCCACCTTTATTATTATCTTAAGACCCATGTCACTTCAACGCCTCGTCGTCATTTAAAATGTTGTAGATACATTTCTGCCAGCACTAGTTTCCGTCTCCTTTTCTTTTCCTCTTCAAAGCCTATGCATGCATAAATGGTCTGTTCCTTCACGTTCTTTTTCACATTTGCTCTGCTTAAGGTAATTTTTTTTAGTCTTTTTAGATTTTTTACTAAGTAAGAATTTAATAAACAACATTTTATACTTCAAGAAATTTTTATTGTTTTTTCACCTCAACACTTAGGGGCCGATTCCGATCTCGGCCGGTAGGGCATCGAATCGGATTCGGCTTAACCGGATCCGATTCGCAGCCCTATTTCCCGACCGAGTCGTACGTGCGTCCGGGCGAGCGAGCACGATGCATGCGGTCGCGAAATCCCCGACCGACTCGCTCGCAGGACCCGACCGACTTGCACGGGGACGACGCGCACCGCGCAATGGAGACGTTCCCCGGCCGGGTAAGTACGATGCGCACCTCGACCGCTCCGACCGACTCGCGCAGTCCGGCTCCAAGGAGCTGTCAGAGCCGCACTTTGGGGGTCCGTGTCGGACCCCCCTGGAAGCGTAGGCGCGCGAGTCGCACACAGGGGGGACCCATGGGTCCCCCCTACACGTGCATGCACGGTGCGTCCCGCATCGACACGAACACGCTGTAGGGGGCGCCCTTGTTCGCGTCGTGCCCATTGAGTCAATGGGAGCCCGTGTACGCGTCGTACGACTGGCTCCCATTGACTTCAATGGGAGTCCGACCGAATCGAGTCCGATAGCATACGTGCGCATCGTACTCGTTCGGTCGGACTGCTAGGGTCCGATTCGGTCGGAAATCTCTCCGGGTCCGGCTCGGTCGGGGAGATTTCCGGCCTGAATCGGAATCGGCCCCTTAGTTGGTGTCTTTTCTTGTGGGAGCCCTTTGTCCTGTTATTACCCAGCATTGATTGTACTTCTCTTTCCTCACAGCCTTGAGCAAGCCCTGGCTCTACCTGCCACATAGGGCGAAACACGTGTCGGCTGTTCCCTTTCTCAAAAAAACTCTCTATGAAAAAAGTTAAAAAAGAGTGAAATGGTTCTATAAAGCGGTGAATGAAAATAAAAAATAAATACTTTCCCTCAAACCAACTTGGACTATTGGGTTGTGTCATAAAAAAGGAATTATCCTATTGACTAGAACAGATCTTTTGGGAGGGAGGAACATTGCTTACACCCCTACTCTCATTTGCTAATATGAGGCTGGAAAGGTCCAGAGCCTCGAGCTAAATTCCTCTGGCATTTTAGGAATTCATATCCAGAATCAGGATCTCTGGACCGTCCATTTTTCTTTTGAATCTCATACTGTAAGGATCCTGCTGTCTGGGTTACCTGATATAGATCTAAGACTCCTTGAACAACGAAAACACAGTAACACAAAATTTGCATCAGAAAGAAGCCTTTGCATCAAGTCTATGACAAAATCACTGGATTTAACCCGTTTGAAGTTTAATTAAAAATGTCCACCTATGATAATCGACGTGAACGGAGAAATAACAGATTGGAAGAAGCTTTTGACCCCACTGGTGCTGGCATTTCAAAATCATCAAGTACAACAAACCTCTTATCGGCAAAAAGTACCTTCCAGGCATTGGAAAAAGCTGCTAAAAAAGAAACCTCAAAATGGTGGGAAGGAGCATCCTTTAAAAAGTATTTAGAACATAACCTTATCCCAAGAGGATTACGGATTCTAATATTCCCTCCGATAGAGACCACGGCTCCGGATAAACTACAACTCTGGGAGGACAATCTACGTACAGCCTCAAACAACATGCTACGTCAGCTAATAGATATAGCCCAAGAGGAATTTGAAAAAAACAAACTGGAAGTCGATGCCCTTTCAAAAAGAGTTGAGGAGGCAAACTGGGGAGAAATCACAACAAAAAACGACGAAATTCTAAATAAAATCTTAGATGAACATGAGGAGGACATAATTCAAAGAAAAAAATCGGAAATTCCGATGTGAATGAAATGAATGAATGAAAACAGAATTTGTAGAGCGCCTGGTTACCCATGGGCATCCCCGCGCTGTTACCTGCTAACACATTAAACTGAAAGCTAATCATTTAGGGAAGAGTAATGTTTTAATCTGCTTACGGAAAATGAGGTAGTTAGGTTGATCACGGATCTGCGGGGGCAAGCTATTCCAGATCTTAACCACATTATACGAAAAGAGGCGACCGCCACTTCGAGCTCTCGTTATTCTTGGGGTTGACAGTAGATGTTTAGTTTCTGACCTGAGGGCTCTGTTAGGACGGTATCAATGGATGAGGGACTGAATAACCTGGGATCCCTTCCCTGCGAGTGACCTGTGGGCGATGCATAGGGCCTTAAACTCTATGCGCTCACGGATGGGGAGCCAATGTAAAGATGCCAAAGCTGGTTTAGCGGAAGACCGCTTTGGGATGTTCAAGAGCATGCGCGCAGCGCATTTTTGAACAATTTGTAGCTTTCGAATCGAGGAGCCAGGGGCTCCAAGATAAAGAGCATTGGCATAGTCAAGGCGTGACAAAATAAGAGCCTGAACTAAGACTCTTCTTGCAGGAAAAGGGAGTAGTGGGAGCACTTTACGTATCATTCGTAGGATCCCGTAGCAGCTACTTTTTTCCCTTGTTCCTTGAAATCAAGGTTCTGGTCTAGCCAGACACCCAGGCTTTTAATTTGATGTTTGGGAGTAGGAGCAGGACCAAAGGAGCTGGGCCAAAGTAGCCCGAGATTTGTATTTTCTTTGTTCCCTAGGAGCATTAGTTCCGTTTTTGATCCATTGAGTTTCAAGAATGACTCTTCCATCCACCTTGATACTTTTTCTAGACAGAGGGCAAGACCAGGACTGGAGGAATCCCGCTGGTTGACAGAAACAACCAACTGGGTGTCATCAGCGTACGTGATTATCCGGATCCCGAATGGTAGCACCATCTCTGCCAAGGACCTCAAATATACGTTAAAAAGTGTGGGGCTAAGGGAGGAGCCCTGGGGCACCCCACAATTCAGCGGTATGGGCTTAGAAGAGATACCGTCTTCGAGAACTTTGAAAGATTGGTCTTCTAAAAATGATTGGAGCCAATTGAGCATGGTCCCCGCAATTCCCACCTCACTTAATCTTTTTATCAGCAACTGGTGGTTGACCGTATCGAAGGCTGCGCTCAAGTCCAAAAGGATGATAGCCGCGCAGCCTCCTGCGTCTAGGATTTTTCTCGCCTCTTCCACTACCACCAGAAGAGCCGTCTCAGTACCATGTTGAGGTCTAAAACCCATCTGGGAGGAATGGAGACAGTTATTGCTCTCCAAGAAGGTAGATAGAACAGAGTTCACATATTTCTCGGCGATCTTGCTGATGGCCGGCAGCAGGGAGATGGGGCGGTAGTTACTCCAGACTTCAGGGTCCAGGGTAGGTTTTTTCAATAATGCTTTAACCATAGCCTGTTTCCACAGTTGGGGGACTATACCTGTGGAGAGAGAGGCATTGATCAGGTCAAGGATTACTGGAGAAAGTATTTCGGAGGCCCGATTTATAATATTGGGGGGGACAGGATCAGTGCGGGAGCCAGATTTTAATTTACTCAAAATATCAAGCAACGTGGATGAGTTAAGTGGGGGAATTTTCTCAATTAGACTAACTCTCCCTTTAACCAACTTCTCCTGATCTCCGATATGTAGTTGAGGTATTATTTGAGGAAAGGAGGAGTAAATAGCTTGGATTTTGTTCGAAAAGAATTCTGCCATGGCGTTACATCGCGCTAAGGTGTCTTCAGATACAATAGGGGGGGAGGGGATGGTGAGCAAGCTCTTGGTGATGCGAAAGATTTCGCGAGGGGAGTTAGCAGCTGCTAGAATTTTCTCTTCATAATATAGAGTTTGGGCCAGTTGAATTTCAGTTTTATAAGTTTTAATGGCCTCTCTGTAAATTTGTTTGCAGCTTGCAGAAAAATCCTTCCTCCATTTCCTTTCAGCTCTTTTACAGATTTTCTTAAGTTGACGAAGTTTTGGGGAGTACCACGGATTACGCTTGGTTTCTGCCTTATTAAATGTCTTTTTACTAGGAAGGACAGAATTCAGTGAAGTTTCTACCCAATAGTTAAATTTATTGTAGGCCGTTATAGGGTCAGAATCAAAAGTGGGCCTGGACAATTCCAGCGTTGTTACCCATGAATCAATTGGTAGTTTGGACCATAAGCGTGAACATTTCCTATGTCCCATGGTCACTGTAGAAGTCGCTTGCGGAGTCCAAGTAAAAGGGATTAAAAAATGGTCAGACCAAGGTAGCCTAACAGGATCTCCGACTACGAGATTCTCCAAATTGGAGAAAATGGGGTCCAATAGGTGACCTTTCATGTGGGTGGGGCCGACTACTTTTTGTTTAAGTTGGAAAACAGCTAGCCCATCAGTTACATCGCGCACATCTGAAAGAAGGATATTCTCAAATTGGAGATTGAGGTCCCCTAGCAACGTAAAGTTAGCACTACTATTGGCCAGCTTGGCTGCTGTTTCAAGGAGCTCATTATTAAATTGATTAAGGGTTCCTGGAGGTCTATAAATCAGGATCCCCGAGAATGTGCAGACATGGGAAATACGAATTGCAAAGGCAAGGCTTTCACAATCGGTTAACGGGCTTGCGGTGGTGCGACAATCAAAATCCATTTTATGAATAATCGCAAGACCACCGCCCCTTCCGGTACCCCTGTCCAGCCTCTGGATAGCGTAACCAGCCGGGAGTGCTTGGACAACAGGGAAATTAGCCTCGCTGTTGAGCCATGTTTCAGTTAGAAACAGCACCTCTGGGCTCTCTTCCTCAAGTAGTAGGTGAATTTCTAGTGCATGTTTTGACATAGATCGGCAATTAACTAAGAACATTTTGAGCCCCATATTGTGATTGATGACTGTGGGAGGCTTATTCCTTGGCCAGAATCTGAACATACAGTGTGGGCAGATGCTAATCTCACTATCTGGCAACATATGGTGTGGGCACTTGCTTTGAGGTGCGCCCATCCAACCATTTAGTTGTTTTGAGGTGTAGGAAAGAATCTTTTTATCAAATCCAACAGTATTCCTGGCCCCTGGCGCCGAGCGTGCGCGGACGGGCGCAGACGGGCTTGCCTTAGGCGTGCCCGCTGCGCGCATCCGCTGCGCGGTCGCTCAGCGCCCATGCTTTTACCCCACCAGAGGTACCCGTCTGCTCTATGTCCCGCCCTTGCTCTTCCTGCTGGAAAGGAAGTGCAGCAGTGATTATGGTCCCCGTAACCTGTGCGTGGCTCCGGAGAACAATAAACAAATGAAGGTAGGCTACACGCTACCCAAATGTGCAAAAACGCAGTTCTGATCGATTTTAAATTAATGGCAGAGAAGGTTTCTTATACATATATCAGATTTATCATAGGCTTTTAAAACATATTTACAATAAAAACGCTATAGTTTTAAAAGAGGTGAGCAGCTAATCACTCGTATCCCCCAACTCACAATTCAAGTATGTGCAGGCTGCGCGGTCGCTCAGCGCCCATGCTTTTATCCCACCAGACTTCCCGTCCGCTCTATGTCCCGCCCTTGCTCTTCCTGCTGGAAAGGAAGTGCAGCAGTGATTATGGTCCCCGTAACCTGTGCGTGGCTCCGGAGAACAATAAACAAATGAAGGTAGGCTACACGCTACCCAAATGTGCAAAAACGCAGTTCTGATCGATTTTAAATTAATGGCAGAGAAGGTTCCTTATTCATATATCAGATTCATCATAGGCTTTTAAAACATATTTACAATAAAAACGCTATAGTTTTAAAAGAGGTGAGCAGCTAATCACTCGTATCCCCCAACTCACAATTCAAGTATGTGCAGGCTGCGCGGTCGCTCAGCGCCCATGCTTTTATCCCACCAGAGTTCCCGTCCGCTCTATGTCCCGCCCTTGCTCTTCCTGCTGGAAAGGAAGTGCAGCAGTGATTATGGTCCCTGTAACCTGTGCGTGGCTCCGGAGAACAATAAACAAATGAAGGTAGGCTACACGCTAGCCAAATGTGCAAAAACGCAGTTCTGATCGATTTTAAAATAATGGCAGAGAAGGTTCCTTATACATATATCAGATTCATCATAGGCTTTAAAACATATTTACAATAAAAACGCTATAGTTTTAAAAGAGGTGAGCAGCTAATCACTCGTATCCCCCAACTCACAATTCAAGTATGTGCAGGCTGACCTGACTGATTATCAATCGGGCAGAGTCTATACATTTGCCCAAAAAATACGATAACATCACCACAACAATGTCATCGACCCATACGAACATCTCGACAGAAACTCCTTTATCCTCTGAAGTAGAATCTGTGGAAGATCTAGCAACCACCAGTAACACCCGTCCGAAGGTAAATTTTCGGGAGGAAGTCCAACGGCATCGCCTGGGCACCGCCCAAGACAATCGCACCAGGCCACCCAACCCCTCGACACCAAAATCAAGTGGCGTGGGTGTACAGACAAGAGCAAGAAAAAAGGAACTACACAATACACCGAATCGTATTCAGAAATAGAACCCAACAATCTGGTGATCAACCTCTCCTCAACCACACTTACTGAGACACATACCCAAATTCTCAATAAAGGCCTATCTTTTTGCCCAACAGTACACTGGGATCTCGTCCAAACCAAGGTCGATCTTTTCAAGTTTACTAGGAAATTAAAGTTGCACTCTTTCTTTTCTGATAACCCTACGCGGCATGTCTCAATAGACAGTGGCCAACAAAGGAGCGACCTCACTGCACAAGATCTGGAAAACATCAACCTATTGACACACTTATCTACAGATGATGCACCAGACAATTTGGAATCCCTGACAACCACTGCTGAGGAATTGGGAATAGATATCTTCCACTCCAGACCAAATCCTCTTAAAAAGAAATCCAAATTTACACCAGCCCTACCGTCTGGCAACTCTATAGATATGTTCCTCAAAGCCGTGAACAAAGATCTGGATAAAGAATTCCAAAAATATCAATCCAAACAGAAATATGCACCGAAAAATATCACGAACAAAGAAAGGAAGGCCTTGACTGAACTAAGAAATGATCCAAACTTAACAATAAAGGGAGCAGACAAAGGAGGGAATGTTGTCGTACTTAACACCTCGGACTACTTGGCAGAGGCCCACCGACAACTAGGAGACACAACCTGCTATCTGAAACTTGATCATAACCCCACAAAAGAAATCCAAGAAAAACTTCTTCAACTCCTAAATGCCTGGTATGAAAAGAACTTTTAACCTTGGAGGAAAAACAACTCCTGTATATCAATAACCCGATCACTCCAACCCTCTACCTTCTACCCAAAGTACATAAACCAGGTAGAATACCTAAAGGCAGACCAATCATTGCAGGAATTGACTCAATTTGTTCGAATGTGGGTGCTTTCATCGATGCAGAGCTACAACCCCTCATGCGGGACCTCCCCTCTTTCAATAAAGATACTAAAGATGTCCTGCAAAAACTAGAGAACATAGTCTGGCAAGAGGACTATGTACTATCTTCAATTGATGTCACCAGTCTCTATACCTCAATCAAACATACGGATGGCATAGCAGCAATCAGAAAAACTCTACAGACCAGATCAATTCATTTCACAGCCAGAAATAATATGATACTGGACATGCTTGAATTTTGCCTATTTAACAATTACTTTCTCTTCAATGGCAATTTCTTTATACAACTCCAGGGTACTGCCATGGGGGCAAAATTTGCACCGCCGAATACCTGCCTCCTGATGGGTGAGGTGGAGAGACATTGGCTATGGGGAGAAAGATCAGACGATCTCACCAGCAACATCATTATGTGGGGAAGGTATATCGATGATATCCTGCTTGTCTGGCAAGGACCAGAAGAACTTCTGAAATTGTTCATCGATTCCCTTACCCCCAATAGATGGGGAATTGACATCACATATACCATCTCAAAAACCGAAATTGAATATTTGGACTTAACAATCTATATTGAGAACAATAAATTGTATACTAAAATACACAGAAAACCCACCTCTGCCAACTCCATTCTACATGCATCAAGCAGTCATCCAAATCATACTATCATCAACATTCCAGCAGGAGAATACCGCCGAGCTCACATGAACTGCAGCTCGAACGAGGAATACACCGTGAACTCCAATGAAATAACCCAATGTCTGAAACAACGTGGATACAAAGAACAAGTCCTTAACCAAGCTCAGAAACGTTTTGCTGGTACTGAACGACATCTGCTGCTGCATAACAATCGTATCAGAGATTGAAAATCGGTGATCCGATTTACCACACAATATAACAATGGACACCAATACATTCGGAAAACTCTCAATAAAAACTGGCATCTTTTGAAAGAAAACCCTACGGTATCAAATGTTCTCCATGACACACCACAGCTCAGCTTTTCCAGAAGCAAAAATCTGAGGGACATCTTATGCCCATCCTTCCTGGAAATCAAACAAGAATCTACTACTTTTCTACAACAACCTAAAGGCTTTTACACCTGTTCGAACTGTTCGATATGCAAACTGGGCAAATCAAGAACAAAGGAAGTCACAGTCAATGGCCATACGAACAAAATAAACGATTTTATCAATTGTGAAAGCACCAATGTGATTTATCTCATCTCTTGCGAACAACATTACATTGGGAGTTCTATTCGACCATTGAAAATCCGTATTCAAGAACACTACCTAAATATTCACAAGTCAGACACTAGGCAACAACTGGTGGAACACTTTGTATCACATCACTGCCATCAACATACCTTTTCCTTTGTTGGTCTCAAAAAACTGAAACAGCACAAACGAGGCGGAAATTTAGAACTACGTCACCGCAAAGAGGAAAGTGCCTTAATTATAGGCCTGGAAACGGTGGAAAAGGGCCTTAATAAAGAACATGAGTGGCACCACTGGCTCTAAAGGACTATATGATCCACCTAACTGGCCAAATACTGCCCATTGACATGTTGTCATAGAGTAAAAGTGTAGGTTACCTCATAATGTGTTAATGAATTTAAAGTCGCGAAAATTGGGGAACTCATTCTCACATCTTGACCATCCCAATACTAACACCTGGCAAACATTGCAACGCTGCTTCACCAACAAAAAACCTTGTACCTGGTGGAAGAGGCTTGTCTTATCCTTAACCGATTCATGTTTATATTTATTATCCTTTTGCTTACAAATATTTTTTCGCTTGCAAATATTCTTCTGACTTCTAGTATATCTAGCAACTGATTCTGCCCAGAGTAAACTATAGTTCCTCCACGACATTTCGGACTTTTTTCTTTCAATACCTTACAACCCTATTTTGTCATCTCTTTACCCTATTCACTTATAGGCACTCCAAGATGGCGGCACCTCTGCTTTCATTTGGCCGCTTTCAGACTTTTGCCCCCATTATCCCTAACGAGCTGACGCTCATTACGTATATCGGTTCTTCTTATGGTTGGTGTCCTACTTAACTAGACATAAGGAAAATCACTGTGTTTAAACACAAGTGAGATACCTAGCAACTTACTCCACTTATAGTCCTCCAAAGCCCTTTTTTTCCGCATATGTTTTATTTTCTTTATTCCTTCCTCAGTCAATCTGTATTCTCTTGTATACACTCCAATATGGCGGCGCCTATGCTCCCATAAGGTCGGTCTTATATTTTTGACCCCTGCTACTCTCAATTAACATTTGTTCATAACGTGCACCGGTCCCTTCTACGTTGTTGTCCGCTCACTCCTTATTTTTGCACGAAGTACTTATTAGACACAGGAGAAATCGCTATGCCCAAATAATAGCGTTATACTTCCCTTTTTCACCCGTAATTAACCTTTCCGGTGATTACGAGAGTTTACTTCCGGGTCAAATCGGACCCTTGCACTATTTAAGATGGGCTACTACCTGCTCGCTGTCACACCGCTGGAGAGTATTGAGCATGGATTTATCCTGGGACTTATCCCAGGATAAATCCATGCACAATACAGGTAATACTAGGACTTTTTCGAGTAAGTAATCTCTGTAACCCCGCCTTGCCTCTCGCCTTTCTCCACTCTGGCCTTGCCTTGCTAGCTTAAATATATAGTTCCGTCTGCATTATTGAACATTCATGTAGCTATACTGGGTTTCAGTGTGTAGAAGTACGCTCCTGTTACCTCTCGACTAGAGATATTAATTACTATCACTCATGTATGCGAACATGCGCTGTATCAGAGAAAGCGGCCCGCTTCACCAGGAAACTGCAGATCACGCAGCCCTGACTACGTATTTTAATATAATTTTCGCTGTTTCTAATAACGTACTCATCCATTCTTATCACTAGTCCACTATTTTACTTTCTCTTTCGTCCGTTTTCCGTACGTGGCGCTACTGTTTATAGTAACGCACACACTAAAAATCCTCTTAACATTAAATTGTTTAATCAATGTGCAATGTTACCCTGCAATTGTAAATGTTTTTGTTAATGGACTCAATGGTGAATGGATTACTGCAATTTGATTTGGCATTCTTTACACAGTTGTGGCATCTTTTTGCTCATGACCCTGAACCTTTTTCAAAAAATGTCTGTCTTTTCCAGACTTGGATGTTACTTTTATGTTACCTTGAGGAAATTTGGAATGTATTGAATTGTCGTCTGACTTCATGACTCCTGAACATAATGATTAGGTACTGCATATTTATCACCTGATTTAGGCAACTCTCTTACATCGCATGCCTTGACCTTGCATGAACTCACTCAACACTGCATGTTAAGATTTCCTGCAGATAACACCACTTATGAGATCAATAAAATGAGGTCTCCACCATTCCACCTTTATTATTATCTTAAGACCCATGTCACTTCAACGCCTCGTCGTCATTTAAAATGTTGTAGATACGCTTCTGCCAGCACTAGTTTCCGTCTCCTTTTCTTTTCCTCTTCAAAGCCTATGCATGCATAAATGGTCTGTTTCTTCACGTTCTTTTTCACATTTGCTATGCTTAAGGTAATTTTTTTTAGTCTTTTTAGATTTTTTACTAAGTAAGAATTTAATAAACAACATTTTATACTTCAAGAAATTTTTATTCTTTTTTCACCTCAACACTTAGTTGGTGTCTTTTCTTGTGGGAGCCCTTTGTCTTGTTATTACCCAGCATTGATTGTACTTCTCTTTCCTCACAGCCTTGAGAAAGCCCTGGCTCTACCTGCCACATAGGGCGAAACACGTGTCGGCTGTTCCCTTTCTCAAAAAAACTCTCTATGAAAAAAGTTAAAAAAGAGTGAAATGGTTCTATAAAGCGGTGAATGAAAATAAAAATAAATACTTTCACTCAAACCAACTTGGACTATTGGGTTGTGTCATAAAAAAGGAATTATCCTATTGACTAGAACAGATCTTTTGGAAGGGAGGAACATTGCTTACACCCCTACTCTCATTTGCTAATATGAGGCTGGAAAGGTCCAGAGCCTCGAACTAAGTTCCTCTGGCATTTTAGGAATTCATATCCAGAATCAGGATCTCTGGACCGTCCATTTTTCTTTTGAATCCGGACTGTTAAGCACCTTTCAGACGGTCCTCGGAGTTATACCAAACTTTTTGCACTCCGCCTTTGGAAGTATTTTTGGTGGGATTCCGCTGTTCCTGTTTCTAATAGCAGGAATCCTGATTGTTACCTTTCTGCTACGCAATGGGCGTCCTGGCCACCAAGGAAGTAGCAACAGCTCTCCTGGAGCGTAAATACCGTGACTGCATGGTACAACATCTGGGCACACCTCGCCTACGGGAACTGAGCGCCTCTTGGTTCCTGTCATTTAGACCAGTCTGGATGGACTGTGTCCTACCTGTTCTCCGATGCCTGTTCTGCGGAGAAGAATGTGTGTTGAACCTCTGTCTGACACTTCCATCTGCTGCGCCACCGGACGTTGATGCTTTACTGGACCCGATAATGGTGCATGTTCTGCAGTGTCCTCAGCGTATTCCCATGTTGTTGACAGCATTCTTAGAGCCACCACAGGTAGTTTCTGCTCCTGTTGGTATGGACATCGGCTCCTCCAACACTCAGGCTTTGGATGTGGCACAGGCTGCCCCGGCTCCTGCTGCAGGCAGTACGGAAGATCATCTGTGCTCAATTGACATTCTTTGTGAGGTGTTACAGGGATCGTCAGCTGCGTATACAGACAGCAGCAATGTTGCGTCTACCAGCAAGGACACATAAACATTTGGCATGTCGCACGCTGGGAAGATTTGGCTTTTAACTTTTTCAAAATTTCAAATTGAAACCTTTTGACCTGCATGGCTTTCAGATGCTTGTAGTTGTTCGGACTATATAAACGGACACTTTAGAGCCACAACTTGACAGATTTTTTGTAGAACGCTTTTTAAAGGTTTTTTTTTAAACGCTTTTTAACTTCTCTTAAAACTGTTTTTATTATTTGTTGCGTACAAACCTCTAGACGCCTTGGTAGTATGCAAGAATTTAGTAATGTCGTCCAGTCAGATGAGGAGTGGTTGTTATATTTCATATAGGTACCCTGATATAGGTCTAGGTATCATCATAACCCTTCACCTATATTCTCTCCTATACTACATACATAATGGATTTGGAGGACTGACCTTTTACCCAGTTACAATACTACACATAAGTACGTAGGGTTTTTCCCTGGACACTGGTCTTATAAATTATGCATGAGTATTCTTAGTTTCTTGGAATCACAGCAGGACCATCATCTCCTGCATAATAACTGTGTATAAAGTTCATTCCCGACGTCATCCTAAATCCGACACTGGCACAGCAAGGTAGAACCCCTGGGGTTACCTTAGGGTATATAAACACCACATCTTGCTGAGATAGGGAGACGAGATCACGACTTCCATGCTGACACACTGACGCGAGACGCTGAGGTTCCTGCATGCAGATACTCCAGCTTGCAGTGGTCTGACATCCCTTGTGGGGTGTTCAGCTCGAGACCAGAATGGGGTCCCGCAGGCTCACATCAGGTAATGGGGTTGGCTTTATCCTAAAGGGATTCTTGGCTTTACACCTACTCACATGCTAGGTACACTTAGGTACATCTAGTTAGGGTGCATCGTAGGAGTACGCATTTTATTGCCATGTATTTTATATACTTGCCTATATTTATAATTTTAGCAAAATGGTAGAAACCTACCATCTGTTTACTTTCTTAGTGCTGCTACTCATTTATATATGCTACTGTCTACTGGTGATTTCAGTGCACTTATTTTACGCTAGAATAACGACTGTTCAATAGATACTTATTGAAAACGTCCCAACCGTTTATTCTGTGTATCTCTCTGAGAACAAGTGAGCACGAGTGACTGAGCGAAAAGTAAGTTACTGTTTCCACGGTCTTGAGGGATCAGGGTTGTCATGTTCGATAGTTGCCAAGAACTATTCTCTCCTTGGTAAGAGGAGGTTATAGTGGCATTGCGAGCTAGCTGGCACACAGGCCAACATACCCGGTGGGGGTGTCTGGAATCAGTCTGGACACCAGTCCCGCAGTGTATGTTGTCTAAACGCACAGATCCTATATAGGTCTTATAGGAACTACACGACAGGAGGCCTTCGCTCAAGAATGGTAGAGTACATTAAAAAGGCAAACAAACATTTGGAAGCCAATCATGTGCTTCTGAAGCACTGCTATGTCCAAAAGGCCCCAATGGTGGATTAACAACCAGGACAGTTAGTGTAGGTTTTGGAGACTGTAGGACCTATGGCTCTCCATGACAAGTGGACTGGACCCCATCTCATTTTGGAGAAAAAAGGGGAAGTCACCTACTTGGTAGACTTGGGAACCCCACAGGGTTATTCATGTTAACAGGCTGACATTACACCATGAGAGAGCAGACATTACCATGCTCATGGTGGCAGATGGATGGGAAGGAGAGGAAAACGAGTCTCTCCCTGACTCTCTGTCAACCAATTCTGAAGATGGTTAAGTGGAGCAAGTTGTTCTCCCTAACATACTAACAGCAAAAGGATTTTCATAACCTGTTAAGCAGTTTGCTGGTCGGATTTCACTAACCCCAGCTCTGACAACTTGGTGTATACATGATGTGGACACAGGTGACAGCTTGCCTGTCAAGACTAAGATTTATAGGTTGTCAGATCAGGTCAAAGCTAGCATTAAGGCTGAGTTTGCTAAGATACTAGAGCTGGGGGTGATAGACCCCTCAAGTAGGCCTTAGGGCAGCCCATTGTTACTTCTACCCAAACTAAATCCCAAAGGAGGGAAACCTGAGATGAGGTTTTGTGTGGACTTCAGATGCCTAAATGCAGTCACCAAGACTGATTGCCACCCCTTACCTAGAACTGATGATCTCATTGACAAACTAGGGACTGCCAAGTACCCAGGCACATTTGATTTGACTTCAGACTACTGGCAGATAGCCCTCACGCCAAATAGAGGTCTGCCTTTTCAACACCTGCATGCCACTTTCAATTCAAGGTGATGCCCTTTGGTTTGAAAAATGTCCCTACCACCTTCCAGAGGTTGGTGAACAGAGTTCAGTTTTGGAAAGTTTAAATGGAGCATATCTGAATGATATTGCCGTATTCACTTCCACCTGGGAGATCACCTGGCCTACCTCAAGGAAGTGCTTCAGGCCCTGCAACAGGCAGGACTGACTAAGGCAGGTGCCACACAAGGCAAGGTTCAGTTGAGTATTTGGGCCAGCAAGTAAGGTGGAGGCCTTGAACAACCTCATCAACCCACAAATCAGACAATTCTGGCCTGGGAGGTTCCAAATACCCAAAACCCAACTCAGAGCCTTTCTTTGCCTGGCTGGGTACTACAGAAGATGTATTAAATGTTATGTTACTGCAGTGGAACCACGGACAGAACTCACGTCCAAGAAGCGACCTAGAAAAGTTATCTGAACTGAGCAGTGTCAAAAGGCCTTTGACACCCTCAAGGAAGCTTTGTACCCAGCACCTGTCCTAAAGGCACCGGATTTTAGGAAAGAGTTTGTTGTCCAAACTGATGCTTCAGAACATGGGATTAGGGCAGTGTTGTCACAAGTGAATGATTTGGGCCAAGATTAACCAGTTGCCTTTAAAAGTAAGCAACTTCTCCCCAGAGAGCAGCGTTAGAGTGCCATTGAGAGGGAAGCCTTTGCTGTGGTTTGGTCCCCAAAGAAGCTGAGACCCTACCTGATTAGGACTCACTCCAGAGTTCAAACTGACTACAGACCTCTCAGGTGGCTTATGCAGATGAGAGGAGAGAACCCCAAACTGTTGAGATAGTCCATTTCACTACATGGCGTGGGCTTTACAGTGGAAAACAAACCTGGGACTGACCACGCCAATGCAGACAGCCTTTCCAGGTTCTTCCACTTAGATGATTAGAACTACGTGGGTGTATGTTAGTTGCTTATCACCTTACATCTGGAGGGGGTCCATGAAGGATGCCTCTTTTTGCATGATCACCCCAAGGTTTTGGACTAATGCTGCTGATTTTTTAAGTCTGAGAGTGCCTGCTACCACATCTCAGTGCCAATGCTCTAACCCTTAAAAGTGTAATTGTTGATTGGCCTATAGCCAATTGGCCTACCTTAACTTACTTAAAAGTTAGTTCCTAGTATATGGTACCGGGGGCACCCAAGGTCAGAAAGTTAAGTTGTCCGTCATGTCTGCAGCACTATTGTACCACCCTGAGTGTGATAAAGCAAAACATGATCCCCGGCCCGCCACTGCAGACTGTAAGAGCAGGTTTTAATTGTTAACTCGACTTAGCCATTTAAAATATTGGCAAAGCCCAGACCTAGTTAAGTCAGTACCTACAATTACTTGGCTGCCACTGACGGCCAATGTGCAGCCTGGAGACCAAGTCCCAACACTCAAAAGTTGCACCCGAATATGCTGGACCTGGGAGAGTCATCCGAGTGCAGTTTGGTTGCCCAAGAAGGATACTGGCCCCCACCAAAGGACACTGCTGGTTTTGCTGTGACCTGGAATCAGTAGACCAGTGGCAACTAGGTTTTTGCTGGACCAACCAGGAAATCGAGGGACATCACCCCTGTGGCAAAGTCGCCCCACCAAGACCGTGACCATGAATTGAGGAGTAGCCCCAGGAAGCCCATTGTTGACCGCATAGCATCCTACAGCATCTTCAGCATCCTGTATTCCTTGAATCAGGACCACTCCATTGAAGTCTATGGTGATTCACCCATAGAGCCTGGAACTGGATTGGAGACTGTTTTGGTGACAAGGTAACTGCCCTACAATTCCTTACTGGCCCGCTTGACCTGTTTCCTGATGGAGTTGGTCGCCCAAAGTGGGCCGGAGTACTCAAGCACAATTCTTTAAAAGTTTCGAGTTTCCACTAACCACGGTAGTTGCCAATGCTTGTTTGCATTTTGAGTGAAAAGCTGTGATTTGTGTTTTACTTAAAAATCTATATCTTTGGAACCCTCTGCTTGATTTTGTTTATGTCTAAAAATGTCTAAAAATAAGATCTATTATTATAAATTGATGTCAGATTTCTTTCATGTTGTGTGACTTTGTTATTTTGTTCTTTTGGTACTTCTAAATGCTTTACACTTGTTCCTTTGTTTAAGCCTAACTGCTCAAAGCCACGGCTACCCAGGGCTGAGCTGAGATTTAAAAAAGGAGCCTGACTGGACCCAAGTCGGTATTGTGAGTGTATTACACGGTGATGTCACCTAACCACACCATATAATACATCACATTCCTCAGACTCTTTAATCAGATTGTACAGTCACTTCAAGAATGACATGATGAAATGTTTGTGGGCAGCTTTGCAGGTGGATCTGAGGTTCCATTGCAGTTTCAGACCTGAGGCTTAAGGCATTGCGGAACAGATCAATAGTGTGAGAAGTTGGCCTGGTATATGCTGTCCACTAATTAAAGTGGGCACCTTGCACCAGTCCAAACGACCCTTATGATGTATGAGGTCAAAGATAACCTTTAGAAAGCTATCCTAGTGGTAGCTGTGGAGAGCAGCCTTCAGGCTTAATCTTGAAGGAATGTAAAGCAGCTTGTTTTACCAGAATATCACCTCCTGAATGACTAAATGAAGGGGAACCACACAGTAGTTATATAAAAATATGTATTTATTAATATAACACTCTCTACTATCCTCTACACGAGGATAGAACACAAAGCACACAATACTGAGACCAATAGAACAGTTGTAAGTAGCACAATACACAGTGGGCTCCAGGGGGAGACCAAACCATATACTAAAATAGTGGTATAACAGTCACGACTGAGATCAAGACAAGGTCTGGAGCACGTAGAATCGCTGGGACCCCAAGGAACCACCCAAGATGAGTAGACAGGGACCCCATGGAGGACGGGTGCAGTGTGGGAACACAACCGCGGGCTCCGTACAATTCTATGTGGAAGTCGCTGTTACACGTTTAAAATTTAAGGACCCTTCTAGGAGGACTTCAAGCGAACCCGTTGGAACTTAAGAGTTTGAAGAGCCACCAAACATGTGGATACCGAAGTGCCCGAGTTACCTATCCCAGAGGAGTCGGGTGCATAGGTCGGAAGTGGCGTCGGAAACTGCCGTCGTTCTCAATGGGGAGCTGCAAAGAAGTACTGCTGCCGTGAAGGTGAAAAGGGTCCGGTGGAATCCAAGCCTGGATTCAAGACGGAAGGAACCTGAAAGCAGAGGGAACAGAGTCTGGGTCACTTCAGAGTGACCAGGGGCTCGGTATACGAGTGCCCACCGATGTCGGGTGCTTCAGGTGCGAAGAAGGGATGCTTGACTCTGCAGCCACGAGGACCAGGAGAAGTCGAGGATGACCAGGAGCCGGAGGTGAGCTGTCCCACGAAGGATGTCGAGTGCTGGGGGATCGGTGTCCGGCGGGAGCACCAACAAGCCTTGGCAAAAGCACCCCACGCAGAAAGGTCAAGCAGGTTACGGTGTGGACCAGCAAGGTCCAGGGGACTCCCCAAGCGATGGAGAGTCAGGGCAAGTCTGGAGCAACCAGGAAAGCCCATTAAAAATCAAGATGGCCCCCAGGAGGACCCACAGACCGAATGACCAGGAGTCGCGAGGGGACCTCGAGCAAGATTGCAAAGTACCAGCCCACAGAGCACTCGGTGCAAGGAGGCCGGAGTTCTTTGGTGCAAATACTGCTCATGGTCAGGACAACATGGAGTCTAATGCACAAGCTCAGGAATTGCCAACAAGCATATGCACTTGCAAATGGACGCGGTGCTCAGGGGTTCGGGTTATGCAGTCCCCACGAAAGATACTGGCCTCAAACTCGGAGAGAAGGCAGATCGACCTCAGGGACCTTCGGAAACCTACCTCCTGTGTTGCTGAAATCTTCGGAGTCCGCAGGAGCTCAAAAGCAGCAGACCGGTCAGTTGCAGTTAGGTGCCTGCGAATGCAAGGGAGTGACTCCTTCACTCCAAGGGAGATTCTTCAGTTGTCTTTAGTGCACCACAGGCCCTGCAAGGAGCCTGTATGGAGCACAGGCACAAACTAAGCTTCGGACGGAAAGGGGGACGAAGTCGAGCCCAGTCGAGGTCCAGCGAAGTCCAGAGTGTCCAGACGGTCGAAGGTCAGTGGTTTCTTCTTGTAGAATCTTGTCCACGTAAAATCTAAAGTCTTACAGCCAGGTAAGCCCTTTTGTACCCACAGGAGAGGGTTGGACAGATTCAGGGGACCCTCCTAGGGGAGGGGACAGGACAGAGGGGTGGTTACACCCATATCCTTTGTCCAGTTTCGTGCCAGAGCAGGAGCCAATGGCTCCCAGAACTGGTTTGAGCTGGACTATGCACAGGGACACCAAATGTGCCCCAGGTGCAGACTTTCAGGCACTCTCAGAGTGCACCCACCCAGCCCCAATACGCTAAACCCTGTCTGGGAGGTGGTCACACCTCCCTGTGACAGGATGCCTATGGTGCTGCCTTCCTCTGCTCGAGCTTGGCTCAGCAGCAGGAGGGCAGAAATGTGTCTCTGGTCGGCAGCATCCATTTTGTGCTGTCCGGGTCGAGAAGGCTGGCACCGGTTAGACCAGTGACCCCACGAAGCTCGCTCCTGAAGGGTGGAATCATACCTCCCACACCAGTTACTTGTGTGGAGGTATGATTCCAAGGTGTTTGATACCCAACACGATATGTTTCTATGCAGCCGTTTTTGAGATAGCATTTACCGCAAGGTTATAATGCACCTCTACCTATATCTCTGGCTGAGTCACAGACAACCAGGGAGAATGGTCTCCGAAGGCTGCAGAGGGGCTCTGCTCATGCAGGGGCACCCTCTCAGTAAAAACCCAGCACCCTGCCTTCAGGATTGTTAAGGCCTGCTATAGGGGTGACTTATACATTTTAAGTGTAGTGACCACTAGATATAGTGAACCTATATCTAAAGTAAGTGGTGCAAGCACCAGCTTACACAGGTTGCAGTAGCAGACCTGGAGTTCCATTTTGTATGGCCTCTCACGGGTGACATAATACATGCTTCAGCCCATGGGAGGCCTCTGGGGTACCTATGCCCTGGGTACATGGGTACCATATACTAGGGACTGATAAGGGTACCCCAGTATCCAATCTGGAGTGTACCAAAGTACATGTATGTCAATTTAAGGGAGAAAGCAGATAGACTGGGGTCCTGATTAGCAGGATCCCAGTCAGACTAGTCAAAAACAGTGAGACATCAAGCAAAAAGTGGGGGTAACCATAAGAAGCAGATCCTACTTTCCTACACCCCCCCCCAAACGAAAGGACATGAGACTAACCTAGACCAGATGAGTCTTCATTTTCTAAGTGGAAATATCTGGAGAGTCCATCTGTATTGGCATGGTTACTCCCAGGTCTATGTTCCACTGAATAGTCCATCCCCTGTAGGGAAATGGACCACCTCAAAAGTTTGGGGTTTTCACCCTTCATCTATTTTAGCCATAAGAGGGGCTTATGGTCTGTCTGAACAATGAAGTGAGTGCCAAACAAGTATGGCCTCAACTTCTTCAGAGCCCAAACCACAGCAAAGGCTTCCATCTCAATAGCTGACCAACGTTTCTCTCTGGGGTCAGCCTTCTGCTTATAAAAGCTACTGGCTGATCCTGACCCTCTTCATTCAGTTGTGATAACACAGCCCCTACCCCCAACTCAGATGCATCAGTTTGAAGAATGAATTGTTTGGAATAGTCAGGACTTTGCATAATGGGAGCAGTGCACATGGCCTGCTTCAGGTCATCAAATGCCTTTTGACAGCTAACTGTCCACTGAACTTTCTTAGACATTCTTTTAGAGGTCAGATCATTTAAGGGGGTCACTATGGATCCATATCCCTTAACAAACCTCCTGTAGTACCAAGTCAGGCCCAAGAAAGCTCTGACCTGAGTCTGGGTAGTTGGAACAACCCAGTCCATGATGGTCTGGATTTTGCTCTGCAATGGTTGAACCTGGCCTCCACCCACAAGGTGGCCCAGGTACAGAACCTTACTCTGCCCTATCTGGCACTTGGTGGCCTTGATAGTGAGGCCTGCTTTTTGCAGGGCCTCCAGGACATTTCTTAGGTGGACCAGGTGATCCTCCCAGGTGGAACTAAAGACAGCAATATCATCAAGATAAGCTGCACTATATTCTTCCAGGCCTATGAGAACTTTATTCACCAACCTTTGAAATGTGGCAGGTGCATTTTTCAAGCCAAAGGGCATTACCACAAATTGATAGTGCCCACTAGGGGTTAGAAAATGCTGTTTTGGGTTTGGCATCCTCAGCTAGTCTGATTTGACAATATCCAGCTGTGAGGTCAAATGTACTCAAGAACTTGGCTGAGGCCAAAGTATCAATGAGCTCATCTGCCCTAGGAATAGGATGGGCATCAGTCCTAGTGACTGCATTGAGCCGCCTGTAGTCCACACAAAACCTCATTTCTCTCTTACCACCCTGGGTATGAGGTTTGGGTACCAGGACCACTGGACTAGCCCAAGGGCTATCTGAGGGTTCAATGACTCCCAATTCCAGCATCTTTTGGACCTCAGTCCTGATGCAGTCCCTGACATGGTCAGGTTGCCTGTAAATCTTATTTTTAACAGGCAGACTTTCACCTGTGTCCACTTCATGGGTACACCAAGTGGTCTGACTAGGAGTCAGGGAGAACATATGTCTGTACTGATTGAGGACCTTCCTGCAATCAGTCTGTTGCTGCTCAGTGAGGCTGCCTGCCAAGGCTACACCATCAACTGAGCCATCATCAGGGTTCTGTGAGAGGAGGTCAGGGAGTGGGTCACTCTCTTCCTCCTGTCCCTCATCAGTAGCCATGAGCAAGCCCATGTCTGCCCTGTCAACATATGGTTTGAGCCTGTTCACATGGAGCACCCTGTGGGGGCTCCTGGGAGTTCCAAGGTCCACCAGGTAGGTGACCTCTTCCTTCTGCTCAAGAATGGTATGGGGTCCACTCCACTTGTCTTGGAGAGCTGCTGGGGCCACAGGCTCCAACACCCATACCTTCTGTCTTGGCTGGTACACAGTCAGCACAGCCTTTTGGTCATGCCAAGCTTTCTGTAATTCTTGGCTAGCCTCAATGTTTTTACTTGCCTTCTTCATATACTCAGCCATCCTGGAGCGGAGACCAAGTACATAGTCCACTATGTCTTGTTTAGGTGGTTTGAGAGGTAACTCCCATCCCTCCTTCACTAAACATAAGGGACCCCTAACTGGATGTCCAAACAGAAGTTCAAAAGGGCTGTAGCCAACCCCTTCTGAGGAACCTCTCTGTAGGCAAAGAGAAGGCAGGGCAACAGGACATCCCATTTTCGCCTAAGCTTTTCTGGGAGGCCCATGATCATGCCCTTTAGGGTTTTGTTGAATCTCTCAACTAACCCATTGCACTGTGGGTGATAGGGTGTGGTAAATTTGTAATTTACTCCACACTCCTTCCACATAGCAGTAATGTAACTAGACATGAAGTTTGCACCTCTGTCAGTTAGGACCTCCTTAGGGAAACCCACTCTGGAAAAAATTCCCAGGAGGGCCCTGGCCACCACAGGAGCTGTGGTGCTTCTAAGGGGTATGGCTTCTGGGTACCTAGTGGCATGGTCCACCACCACTAGAATATATCTGTGCCCAGATGCAGTTGGAGGATCCATGGGACCAATTATGTCAATCCCAACCCTCTCAAAGGGAACCCCCACCACAGGTAGTGGTATCAGGGGGCCTTTGTGGTACCACCTGCCTTACCACTGGCTTGACAGGTGGTACAGGAGCGACAAAACTCCTTTGTGTCCTCTGACATGTGAGGCCAGTGAAAGTGAGGGACAAGCCTGTCCCAAGTCTTACTTTGGCCTAGGTGTCCTGCTAAAGGGATATCATGTGCCAGTGTCAGTAGGAAGCCCCTAAACTTCAGAGGTATAACCAACCTCCTGGTAGCACCAGGCTTGGGGTCTCTACCCTCTGAGTAAAGGAGTCCTTCATCCCAGTAGATCCTGTGGGACCCACTGGCACTCCCAGCAGCCTCAGCAGCAGCTTGCTGTCTGAGGAGTTCAAGAGAGGGGCAGCTGTGCTGCTCCTGACTCAGTTCTGCCCTGGAAGGGCCCCCTGTCCCCAAGAACTCAACCTGATCAGGTTCAAGTTCCTCTGAGACAGTTCCTTCACAGGGACTGGAATCATCTTCCTCAGGAGACTGATCCTCACTCTGAGTCTGGGGGAAGACACTGCCTTACCCCTACTGCTCCTTCTCTTGGAAGGCACCTGGTCCATTTTTCCAGGATCCAGGGCCTGTTCAGTGGAATACATTTTTGCCTGTGACCTAGTCACAGCAAACACATCTGCAGAGATGCCCAACATTGCTGCATGTGTCCTGAGTTCCACTTCAGCCCAGGCTGAAGTTTCCAAATCATTGCCCAACAAGCATTCCACAGGGAGGTCTGAGCTGACCACAACCTTCTTAGGGCCAGTTACCCCTCCCCAGCTGAAATTAACAACTGCCAAGGAATGATCTGTCCTGACATTGCTAGCATTGGTCACTTGGTACATCTCACCAAGTATGATCTGGTCATGGCTCACAAGATCCTTAGTCACCATTGTGACACTGGCTCCTGTGTCCCTATATGCCATGGCCTCCTTACCATTTATTAAGGGCTGTTGTCTGTATTTGCCCAGATTACTGGGACTGACAAATAGGGAGGCAATATCCATGCCTCCATCACAGACTAAAACAGCCTGAGCTGGAGTTCTGACTAGGCCAGAACCCATGGTTAACCCTACTATACCCTTTTTCCCTGTACCACCACTTGGAGCTGAACTAGGGGGAACAGTTGCCTTATGGGCAGTGGTGGTGGTAGGAGGATATTTGGCCCTTGGGCAATTGGCATCTCTAGGCCAATGTGTTTTCTCCTTACACAGGAAGCCCCAAGGTTTCTTTCTGCCTTTTCCCTTGTTAGATTGCGACTATTCCCAGATGCAGGTTTTTGGGGCCCTGAAGATGACTTCTGGTCTTTACCCTTCTCCCCACCTTTATCTGCTGGTTTAGCATCTTGCTTCTTTTGGTCACCACCTGTGGTCTGGTTTTTCTGCTTCACCCTGGTTCTGACCCACCTATCTGCCTTCTTTCCCAATTCTTGTTGAGAAGTCAGATCAGGGTCAACCAGGTACTGATGCAACAACTGATTTTGGCAATTATTAAGGATCTGCTCCCTCATAATCAAATTGTACAATACCTTTAATCATTCACTTTGCTGCCAAGTAACCAGCCTTCCAGAGCCTTAGTAGCACAATCTACAAAGTCTACCCAGTCCTGAGTCTGTGCCTTCCGAGTGTCTCTGAACTTAATCCTGTACTGTTCAGTGGTTAAGCCAAACCCATCAATGAGAGCACTCTTCAGGACTGAATAGTTGTCAGCATCCTCCTCTCTAACAGTGAGGAGCTTATCTCTACCTTTGTATGCAAAGGAGAGCCACAAGATAGCTGCCCACTGCTCTTCAGGGACCTTCTGTACCTTACATGCCCTCTCTAAAGCAGTTATCCATTTGTGGATGTCATCCCCACCATGTTAGGGAGGGACTATCTTGCTCAGGTTCCTATGATCATAAGTATACTCCTTAATCCTAGGGACACTGTTGCTGCCACCATGGGACTCTAGTCCCAATCTCTTCCTAGCCTTCTGGAGTTCCAAGGATTCCTTATCTAGTGCCCATTGCTCTTGCCTGAGCCTAAGCTTGACTTTCTCAAGCTCTAGAAATTGGCACTCTCTGTCATAAGAGCTATCTCTCTTATGGGATATGGCGGTCCCCATAGAAGTTCCTGAATGGTGAGATTCAGCAGAGGGAGATCTAGATGTCCTGGGTAAACTTTGTACTCTTCCTGGAGGAGTAAAGAGGGGGCCACTGGGGCCTTCTCCACCACCTCCTGGAAGATCTAACTTGTCCAGGTGGGAATCATTTTGATCCTCCTTGTCAGGTTTTGATTCTAGGTCAAAGAAGGTTTCACTTCCTGGCCTGTCCTCATTCCCTGCCCCACCCAATCTTTCTACCTCATCTGACCCTGGGGTCTTCCTAAGGTCATCTAAGAGTAACACCTCAATGAGACGTTGGGTGTTGGCATTTCTCCCTGTCTTCAGCTTCCTAGAAGCACACATGGCTTTCAAATCCTGAAATGTGAGACCATTGTACCTAGAAGGTAGAGAGCCACTGGCTTCTCCTTTAGAAGACATACTAAGTGTGGTGTATGCACCCACCTAACCTAGTGGGAACTAAACTCTCTTAGGTTGGAGAAAGGGTGTGCTAGACCCTTGACTTACCCAACCCCAAGTTCAGTAGAACTTACTTATTCTAATCTTGAAGTTATTATATGTGCCTAATACTTTAGTGGTATTCAGTTAATCACTCAATGAGATTTATCTGGTAAAACAATAGCAAGCTTGAATCCCAACCGCTGCACACCAATGTGAGAAGTTGGCCTGGTATATGCTGTCCACTAATTAAAGTGGGCACCTTGCACCAGTCCAAACGACCTTTATGATGTACAAGGTCAAAGATAACCTTTAGAAAGCTATCCTAGTGGTAGCTGTGGAGAGCAGCCTGAGAATTCAAGTCCACGAAGCAAGATGGCGCCTGAGTAACGACCCACCTGCGATGCTCCGTCGGACGATCCCCTAAAAAAGGCACATTTATCCCCCGCTCACTCGCAAAAACAAGAAACTAATGTATGCGAAAAGATTCACAAATGAAGCAGCCCCTCTATGTACAAATCAGCTGTACCTTCATTGACTTTCACGATCTACACGACCGCACAGAGACACAGCAAGCGTGGAAGCAAACTCTTTCGCCTGCATGCTCCGATGACGGCTCCTCAGATCTGGCATTCTTGCTAATTCCAGCCCTGCGGCGAGATTCCCCGGCCGCGCTGTCACGCAGGAAGACTTCATCGGGGATCTACACATTCCGGCCGGCCTGGAAACAAACTCCTCCGGTACATCAGCAACACGAGCAGTGCGCCGACCTCCTCGCAGCTCGCTACGTTTGCTGGATACACTGTTACAGAAAGAGACTCTCTAACCAACAAGTAAGAATGGCTGGTCGGGGGGCTAAAATGGTGAAATGTAAAACTTTACAGCTGCTTAATCCTGCAATGCCCACAGCACCACAGCCCACCACGGTGACGGCAACTGCCAAAAGTCGACAAAAACGGCCAGATACACATGGGGCTAAGAACAAGGGTGGGAGAGAGCCGAGAGAGGGTAGAAAGGAGAAAAAAATGAAAGTGTGTGTAAAACGGATAAGACAGAGAATTCTAAAAAAGGACAGATGAAAGCTCTAAGGGATCTAGGTAGCACTCAACCACTAATTACCAGCAGTTTAGGCCCAAGTGGGGAACCGGGACACAAAGCTCAGGAGCCAGCTCAGGAAGAGTGGGGAAATGGGGAATTGGCATTGAATAATCAAATTGAGGCAGTTGCCTTAGGAGCTCCCTGCGACATAGTACCCTCTGGGCTCCAACTTACCCCAATTACCAACCTGGAAGTCGATCACGGAGCGAGCACTAAGAGGACTCACAACCCAGGCTCCACTGAGGACCTACAAATGCATAAAAGCAACATAGGGGAAAAAGCAGAGGCTACCAGCAGTAAACCTCTCACCGATACTAAGACCTCGACTGAAGGAACACCAGGAACTAATGGTAAATCCCATCACCCCGTAGTGAAGACTCCGGACAATCTGGAGAAATTTTACTTTTTAACTGACGACACAGAATTATCGGATCTGAGTATATCAGCTTCAAGTGAGGAGGACGGACATAAATGGAACAGCAGCTCAAACTCAGATCCACCTACAAAAACGCATGGAATGAAAAAACCCCAAAAGAAAAAGGGGGAGCGGAGGAAAGGTTGTGTGACCCCTGACAGGGGAAGCACTGGAGATCTCAGATGGGATTATTCGGCCTCTCAACTTTCAAATATGTCGGGCCTAACAGGTGCCTCAGGAGGCAATCGAACAATTACTGGCAATTTCTCGGAAGGAGAGTAAGGGGACAAGAACGATTCCTCATTGGCAATAGTGTTGCAGTCAATAAAGAGCTTTCAAGAGGAGGTCAAAGTAGATAATCGCAGAGCACGCCTGGCTGCCAAAAAACTGCAAGGGGCCGTGCGGAAGGTGGGCAGAACTTGTGCTGAAATTGCGGCGCGAATGACCTCCGTAGAGGTACGAACAGAAAATCTGGAAAAGGACCTAGGAACTCTGAAGGCACAAGGAGAGAAACATGAGGGTATAGTCAAGGATTTAATGTGAAAAATGGAGGAAAATGAAAATAGGCAACGTCGCAACAACCTTCGTTTTCTAGGCATTCCGGAAGGCACGGAAGGGAACGATCCCAGGAACTACATGATCACAGTCCTTAAGGGGGCCTTCCCGGAACTACACACCTGGGACTGGGATAAAGAGATCCAGCGAGCACACAGATTTCCTCTAACACCTTCAAAACGTCCTCCATCTACTCCTCAGCATCCTCGTGCCATGCTCCTATATTTTGGTAACTTTCTCCTACGACAGCCACTATATGACCTGGCCAGACCAACAGCCAAGAGGGAATTTAACAGAATTTCTTTCTTCACGAGGCCCGACTTCGCTCACGCCACAGTTGAGCATAGATGGAGGCTGAGACAGCTTTTTACCCCCTTTCAACATCTTGGAGCAGATGTGTACTTACAGAATCCTGCTCGCTTGAAGATTATATACAAGGGGACCACGCGCAGCTTTTCCTCAGAAATACAGGCCCAAGCCTATCTACAAGAGATCACTGATCAAAATGGGGGAAAATCGTAATGGTCCAGGATCTCACAAATTTAAGACTTGTGCTTCTACTAAGTCTCTTAATGCTATTAACATATTACCCGTTGCTTCTCTCCACTTCTCCCCGCTTTTCTCTATCTTTCTTGCACTCTTCTCATATTTCCTTGAAGGTATATGCTAGCATTAGAGCCTCTTAGCAGACCGAGTAGGCCAATACCGGCTTAAACTAATGGTTTTACAGATAGCACTGGTAGAAATTTCTGCACTGATTCGTGATATTCTTTATTGTTTCTTGTTGATCGCTACATGTGTGTTCACTAAGGGGATTTAAAAAAAATATATATATATATATATATATGGGGGGAAGTCCGATAGGAGACGTGGGGCTTTGACTGCTCAGATGCCATCATCCTGGCTCGGGTCGAGCCAGGTAACCTCAGTAACAGGTGGTGGGAGGGGGAAGTGTAAGGGTGTGGGGGCGCACAGGGGGGTGGAAGGGGTTGGCTCAAGGGGAGGAAGACTTGTAGTTTCTCATTCTTCTTCAGACATAGTCTTTCATCTAAATATAGATGAGTAAGCTTCGAATAGCCACAATCAATATTTGCGGTCTCAATGACCTCAAAAAAAGACAGAACACAGCAATGGGGCTGTGTCTATTAAAGGCCGATGTGATTTGCATGCAGGAAACACATATTGAAAATGCACAGAAACACCTTCTAGGAACTCTCGGGTATACATTGGTGGGGGCTACGACGCAAACCTCTCGGACACGTGGGGTAGCAATTTTAACATCTAACCGTTCTCTACAATTCTGTCGCACACTAGTGGACCAGCACGGGAGGTGGGTAATAACTGAATGCTGTACGATTAATGGAGATCCAATCACTATATGTACCATTTATGGCAGCACCTTAGATGACCCAACAGTGTTTCAGCATATCAACAATGAACTAGCTGCCTGGCATCTCCCGATAATATTCGGCGGAGACTTTAACATAAATTTAACGCCCGACAAGAATATCAGGGTAGAATCGGGCTGGGTATATAGTGGCCGCAAACCAAAAGTGTTCCGGGCATTAAGGACACTTTGTCGGGAACATGCACTTATAGACCTCTGGACCTGGCTTAAACCTACAGACCCCGGATTTACTTATTTTTCGCATCCACACAACAAACATGCAAGAATAGATTTTTTCTTTGTGTCTCATGCCTTATTGCAAGATTGCACAATTGAGAAAACCCTCCGGATACTGGCAGATCATAACCCTCTAGTCGTAGAGATTAAGGAGAGAGGACCTAAGGGGGGAAATCCTTTTACATGGAGTTTCGAAGGTGCCCTTCTATTTAATGAAGCATATTGTGATCATATGCGGGAGTGGATACCTCAATTTCTCAAGGAGAATATGGGGAGCGCTGGCATTGAAGCCGTTTGGGATACACTTAAAGCAGGCATACGGGGCGAAACACTTAGATTCTCATTATCTCTGAATAGAAAAAAGTGTGCTGCGATAAATGACGCTCAAGGCAGATTAGCTGCTGCAGAAGCAGAATTGATTACAGCAATACAAAATGGGGGCGAGTATGCCGAAGCGCAGGCAAAAGTTATAGTGGCTAAGGCAGCAACATTGGAGATAATAGCTAAAGGGGCTGCGGACAAACTTGCTGCTTGGCGAGAGGAAGCGTATGAGTGTAGTGTGCAAGTGGGTCATCATCTGGCTATTAGAGCCAGACAAAAAGCAACTCGAAATATAATCGTTGAAATTAAAGACCCGGAGAAGGGGTTGATCTCAGACCCAGCAGGAATCCGAAAAGTATTCCATTCATACTACCAAAAGCTTTACCAAGAGGATACTTCAGGTAATCTAGATGAGGTGGCAGCATACCTTAACCAGATTCCGTCAAAACAATTCTCACAGGAGGACCAGCTACAGCTGGAGGAGCTCCCGCATTGGGTAGAGATTCTATTGTGTATCAACAGTCTCCCGGGTGGTAAAGCCACTGGCCTAGATAGCACACCCCTCGAGTTCTATAAAACATTTGCAACACAATTAAAAGAATGTATGACGCAGCTATATACACATGTTTTTATGGGTGGCAGTCCGCCAGAGTCTTGGTCACAGGCCAATATCATAGTCTTTCTTAAAAAACACAAAACGCCATTAGAGCCCGGGTCATATCGCCCCATAACATTAATTAACAGTGATAGCAAAATTTACTCAAAAATCCTCGCTACACGCTTGGCCTCTGTAATTCATAAGGTTGTCTCCAAGCGACAACATGGGTTTATACCCGGACGGGGAACGACGGACCATACCAGAAGGGTCATCTCTCTTCTGGATGCGGCAAGCATCTCCAGGGACCCAATCGCACTAATCTTGCTAGACGCAGAAAAGGCCTTTCACAGGGTCTCCTGGCCCTTCTTATGGGAGACTCTGTCAAGGGTCGGAATTGGGAAAGGGCTGTTACAGGCTTTTAAAATGCTTTACTATCACCCCACGGCCAGACTCTTTGTACATGGAGAACTCACAGACTTTTTTAAAATAACGAGGGGCACCCGGCAGGGTTGCCCAGGCTCGCCGCTACTATTCGCAATATACATAGATCCCTTTCTACGCCAACTAGAGCTCAACAGGACTATTATGCCTATTGTATCCTTCGGCTGGGAAAATAGGACGCTGAAATCCCATCTTGCTAAAGTGTGTGCATCTACGTCTTTGAAATGACCTGATGCTCTTCTTTTATTACTAATGAGTCTGAGAAGTATTCCTGATTGTATGACAAGCTTGTCCCCACATAAAATTCTCAAGGGCAGAGCCATGAGACTCCCTGCTACAGAAACAAACGATGGCCATGTAGTGGAGAGAGACTGAGAGTTTGTGCCTGAAGAACAAATTCAACATGTCATCAATGAGGAGACAGAGACCAGAGTGACGGTGACATTGAACCACCAGTAGTCAGGCGATCAAAGAGAACACAGGTGCCTAGTCGAAGGTACTAAGCTCCTGAAGGGACATACTTTGCTGAAAGTGAAGCTGACCTGAGAATACATGAGATTGACAACCAACAACCTGTTTTTGAGAAATCTCCATGATCGAAGCTGCCACAGTTTGACTGCATTTTTTTTCAATTGAACGAAAGTCAATTGATGCTTTTAAATTAATGAACCTTTTGAATTTAACTATGTGAAGACTTTTAGGGCCCAGGCTCCTGTAGATAAGAAGTGTTATCATTTTAGAAGATGATTGACGTAGGGCTAGGGACTGACTATGGAACAGCTGAATTGATATTCCTCACTGACAAGTCAACGGTTTTGCAGAATTTTACACAAGATACGAAGACACTTGTAGACTGCCTGTTTGTGGTGTTTTTCAATTTCACATTTTTCTTTTTGATTCAGTAGAAATCATGATGCTCCTATTTACGACACCAATGTAGAACAAGTGTGGTAATAGTATCACTGGTTTCTATTATACTAATGATATTCTCATAAAATAAGTTTAAATATCCCTGCAGAGCCATTCACTCTGAAGGAAAATCTACCCCTGACCCTGTAGGAGAGCAGTCTTGTTCTAAATTTCAGATTTTTCATAGACGTAGAGTTTTGAGGGAAACTTCATAGCAGAGCCTAGTTTAAATAATGTAGAAGAGCAGCAAAAGTTTAATTTAGAGCTTCAGTATTGAAAGGATTCAGAGTGTAATTTTTCAAATAACGTTTTCTTCAAGTTGTTGCATGGTTATTCACAACTAATAGATGCTAAAGAGTGTTATGTGTGTACTGGTGGTAGGAGATACCGTCATGAGAACGAAGTGTTTCCTTTGGAGAAAATGCTAATTCAATACTATTGACTAAATATACTGCTGTACAGCGCACTCACCTGCATTCAAACTTTCAACATACATTGAGGGAACAGTATAATTCCAACCTTTTTCCTATTGACTATGAGACAAAAGATTTAAGAAAATGTTTTCAATTTATTTCTTTTTAAAAAAAAAGTATATACTAAACAGTACATAAATAAACAGTGACTCAATTACATTTAAATCTCACCACGAAACATAATAAAAACATAAAATTCATTAATAACAAATGTACATATAAAACAAGGAGATACCACCATATCCCACTAACTTATCCCCTAACTTGTAGCATTATCACTAGTTTGTTTTAGGTTAGGTATCACTTCTCGAATGTTAACAATCCCATACATAGGGTACCTATGTTTAAAGGGCTGAGTCCATATTCCGCAGTTGCAGATGTAAAGGAAATTAGATAATTCTTGGGTAGTGAAACACCGCTGTAGTAGTATTGAGAGCCATGGTTCTTCAAAACAGGCTTGCTTTATATATTGTGTTCACAAAAGAAGGTGGAGTTTTTAAAGTTTTGTGCATCCAACAATGCTGCACTTATGTGTGAGAAAAGAGCAAGGAGATTAACAAGTATGTGAAGAATATCACTGATCTGTTAAAAGATCTGAAGGAGTTGGAAGACACAGGTGCTTGTGAAGCAATTGGGAAAGGTTTTTCTGCTATAGGTAGCTGGCTTCATGGGCTTAGTAGTGGGCTTTTAGGAGCTATATTAAGGCCAATATTTATTATTGGAGTCTGTGTGATTTGGTTTTGATGATAAAGGGATTTAAGTTGATGAAAGGTTCAGATAAGAAAAGTGGAAAGAAATCAGCTGATGGCAAGGGATTGAAAAGGAAGAGGGAAGACAAATAATTGGAAGAGATACAGTGTTCTGTCTATGCTGGATTAAAGATAGAGGGGTATATACATAAACAGCAGTGGAAGCAAATAGTTTCTGAAAGTTTCATGAAGGAAATTTGTGGATGTTTTATGTAATGGTTCCCAAAGACATTAGAGGGGGGAATTTGTGATACAGTGTCACCATCATTAATTTGAGCTTAATGAAATGCTAACCTTTAACAAACATAACCATTACTTATATGTCCACACACGTTATTTTACACTTAGACTTAGTGAAATTAGTGAATTATATGTTTGTTTAACTGTAGATAGGGTATAGGCATCTTAACACTGACAAGAGTGGGCCTAGGTGTCTAACTCCATTTTAGAAAGTAATCATTGCATTTCTGCTTATGCATAATTCTCGTTTTCGTTAAAGGCACTGTTTCTCTTTTCAAATTATTTTCTCTGAGCTTATTGTGTGAAGGTCATATTTGCTACCACCCAATTAGTTGGACAATGTTTCTCATCCCCTGCATGGGATGGGAGGCAGAGGAGGTGAATACTCCTTTCTTAGATGTTGTGAAGGCTGCAATGACGGAAGAAGCTAGCATTGTATTATTAGTGAGAAGGCGGTCTACAGGGGGGGATGGTCGCTTGACTGATTATAATCGCAATAAAGGTGTACGAGTAAACTGTGGAAAAATAAATCCAACACTTTTGGAGGAGGAAATAGTTAGATATAATTTCGACCTGATCATGGACTGTTTGGAGCAGGATTCTTCCTCATCCATGATCGTACAGAACTTTGAACGGCTCTGCATTAATGTAGCTAATAGATTAACATGCCCAGCTAGGCCCAAGCGATACAAAAGGGGATGATGGACGGAACGTTTGAGCCAATCAAACACTCACCCCCAGTCAACTGATCTGGGTTTAATCCATCATCATTCTTTAGCTCACTCCACCACCCCAGTTCAGACATGGCCATATGCAAATCAGTCTGACCCTGTGCCTCATGGGAACAGTCCAGCCCGAACTGCCAAGCCATGTCCTCCCTGGACCGGAAACAAGCATCCTAGGACCGGTTTCTGGCATTTAAGCCGTCATCAGCCAGGCTTGCTTGGATCCAGTGGCAAAGTGAGCAAGGGACCCACGTCTGGGCATACCCCCGCCAACTTAGGGCGAACAAAGCGATACAAAAGGGGATGATGGACGGAACGTTTGAGCCAATCAAACACTCACCCCCAGTCAACTGATCTGGGTTTAATCCATCATCATTCTTTAGCTCACTCCACCACCCCAGTTCAGATATGGCCATATGCAAATCAGTCTGACCCTGTGCCTCATGGGAACAGTCCAGCCCGAACTGCCAAGCCATGTCTTCCCTGGACCGGAAACAAGCATCCTAGGACCGGTTTCTGGCATTTCAGCCGTCATCAGCCAGGCTTGCTTGGATCCAGTGGCAAAGTGAGCAAGTGACCCACGTCTGGGCATACCCCCGCCAACTTAGGGCGAACAAAGCGATACAAAAAGGGGATGATGGACGGAACGTTTGAGCCAATCAAACACTCACCCCCAGTCAACTGATCTGGGTTTAATCCATCATCATTCTTTAGCTCACTCCACCACCCCAGTTCAGACATGGCCATATGCAAATCAGTCTGACCCTGTGCCTCATGGGAACAGTCCAGCCCGAACTGCCAAGCCATGTCTTCCCTGGACCGGAAACAAGCATCCTAGGACCGGTTTCTGGCATTTCAGCCGTCATCAGCCAGGCTTGCTTGAATCCAGTGGCAAAGTGAGCAAGGGACCCACGTCTGGGCATACCCCCGCCAACTTAGGGGCGAACAAAGCGATACAAAAGGGATGATGGACGGAACGTTTGAGCCAATCAAACACTCACCCCCAGTCAACTGATCTGGGTTTAATCCATCATCATTCTTTAGCTCACTCCACCACCCCCAGTTCAGACATGGCCATATGCAAATCAGTCTGACCCTGTGCCTCATGGGAACAGTCCAGCCCGAACTGCCAAGCCATGTCTTCCCTGGACCGGAAACAAGCATCCTAGGACCGGTTTCTGGCATTTCAGCCGTCATCAGCCAGGCTTGCTTGAATCCAGTGGCAAAGTGAGCAAGGGACCCACGTCTGGGCATACCCCCGCCAACTTAGGGCGAACAAAGCGATACAAAAGGGGATGATGGACGGAACGTTTGAGCCAATCAAACACTCACCCCCAGTCAACTGATCTGGGTTTAATCCATCATCATTCTTTAGCTCACTCCACCACCCCAGTTCAGACATGGCCATATGCAAATCAGTCTGACCCTGTGCCTCATGGGAACAGTCCAGCCCGAACTGCCAAGCCATGTCTTCCCTGGACCGGAAACAAGCATCCTAGGACCGGTTTCTGGCATTCCAGCCGTCATCAGCCAGGCTTGCTTGAATCCAGTGGCAAAGTGAGCAAGGGACCCACGTCTGGGCATACCCCCGCCAACTTAGGGCGAACAAAGCGATACAAAAGGGGATGATGGACGGAACGTTTGAGCCAATCAAACACTCACCCCCAGTCAACTGATCTGGGTTTAATCCATCATCATTCTTTAGCTCACTCCACCACCCCAGTTCAGACATGGCCATATGCAAATCAGTCTGACCCTGTGCCTCATGGGAACAGTCCAGCCCGAACTGCCAAGCCATGTCCTCCCTGGACCGGAAACAAGCATCCTAGGACCGGTTTCTGGCATTTAAGCCGTCATCAGCCCAAGCAGCACCGTGAAAGCCGCTGGTTTAATGCAGAATGCTCTAGAGCCCACAAGATCTTAAAAACTACCCTCCAGACCTACCCCCGTAACAGAGAACACATAAAATGCGATAGACGCCTATATAAAACTACCATCAGTGAAAGAAAAGAGGAGCTGAGGCGAATAGCATGGGATGATCTGGAGAGAGCTAGTGCTCTTAGAGATAATAAAAGCTTCTGGGACATCATCAATCGACCCCAATTCACTGATGAAGCGGGAAAAATGGAGTCGTTGATCCTGGGTGATACCTGGGAACTACATTTTGCGCCTATCTTTAACCCAAATGGTAGGGAGCTTTCGATGCTTAATGAGGAGCTCCCGGCTGATATGGCGCAGGCAGTTGAGCCTAGTGCCTCACTTACGGTGACTTAGGTGGAGGAGGCACTCGCAAAGGGAATTAGTAGTAAAGCTCCAGGCCCAGACGGAGTTCCACTAGATCTTTTTAAGTTGAACATAAATCTCTGGGCACCCCTGCTAACACAAGTTTTTAAATCGACGGTGATCGGTCCAATTCCAGTATCTTGGAAAGGGGCCATAGTCGTACCTGTGTTCAAAAAAGAGAACAGAAATTATCCTGCCTGTTATAGGCCTATTTCCCTTATTGACTCTACCGCTAAAGTACTGGGTAGAGTAATTCTTGCCCGACTAGAGTCATGGGCAACTAGTAAGGGGATCATCTCAAAGACACAGTATGGCTTCCGGAGGGGAATGGGAACAACAGAGCAGTGCCTAAATTTGTCCCTGATCATGGGCAAGTACATAAGGGCAAAAAGTGGTTCCATCCACTTTGCCTGCATGGACTTGTCCTGTGCATTTGATACTGTGAACAGGGGGAAATTGTGGGCACTAATGACAGAAATGGGTTTTGAGAGTGCACTAATCCTGCTCCTAAAAAGGCTACATACTAATACATCTGTTTCCATAAGATTTGGACCACACGGGGAAAGGACAAAGCCCATTGCCTCAACTCGAAGCAGTTCGGCAGGGGTGCATTTTAGCTCCTTTTCTTTTTTAATTTATACGAATGGTCTGGAAGCGTTTTATTAGGCAAGAAAATCAATTTTCCCCGCATTAAAGGTCAGCCAGTTCCGCTGCTCTCGTATCCGGACGATACTGTAATCATGGCCTTGACGGCCAATAGCCTCCAAACCTCCCTGGATGCTTTTACAAATTTTATGGCGGCGTTAGAATTGAGGGTTAATTTCTCAAAGTCTTACATAATGGTATGCGGCCCAAAAAAGGTTAAAACTAGAAGCTTCAATGTAAGGGGTAAGTCCATTGAAAGGGTGGAACAGTTTACATATCTGGGGAATATGTTTAGTAAGGATTTGAAATGGGACTCCCTGATCACGGCTAGGGCACAGCAGACAAGTAGAGTAGTGGAGGGGCTATTTAGATTCGCCTGTAAGTTAGGCCACAAGCCAGTGCCTGAGCTGGTTACCTTATACAATGCAAAATGCTTGTCGGTTGCATCGTATGGGGTGGGCGTATGGGGCTATCAAAGAAGTCGCTCGCTACAAGTAGTGGAGAACAAGTTTATAAAACGCCTGCTGATGATTCCAAGCAGCTCTGCCACCTCATTTTCTCATCAAGAAGTGGGGATGGAATACATAGAAGATCGTATCGCTGCTGCCCCTTTGCTCTTGTGGGCCAAAATTTGGGTCTCAGAGGAGTTACAGTTTTCCAGGGAGATCATCGAAGACTGTATTAATTTGGATAAGTCTGTGAAGATTCCCTGGCTTCGGTTTGTGAGGGATAGGTTATCCGAGATTGGGTTGGGTGAGTACTTTGACACCCCGTCGAGTATCCCCTCAAATGCAAAGGGCATAATTAAAGAGGAGTATAGGGTCTGGGCAAATTTGCGTCGTTTACAATTGGAGGTACCCGGCCCTAGCTGCCCTTTCATGCCCAAACAGCAATATTACCTATCCTTTACAACGAACAGCCAGATACGTTTTCTTTTAACAAGATTCCGCCTTAGCACTTTGCACTTTTTGGTAGCATTCCCCAAACAATCTGGGTGGATGGACAACCTTATTTCTTGCCCATGTGACAATAGAACTCCCAGAGCACCTTGCACTTTACTCTTTTTTGTACACTTTATAAAGAACCAAGGAGTAGATTTTGGTACCCTTACTATTGAATATTCGCCCATGTACATATATTGAGGGTACAGATATCTGCAATCACTGATGAATCCTGTTATTTGCACTGCTGTTTTAAACTTTATTAAAACAGCAATGGGCATTAGGAACGCTATGAAGTGCAATAATTGGGTGGGGAGATTAAATGATCTGTATTCCTTGTTTTTATGTCAAATTGGTTCAACATTTTACGGCCATTATTACATCTATGTATAAGTATGATTTTAGCTTACAAAGGAACTTTTATCTTTTCAATATTTATTAGAAAAAAATGTATTTTAAATTTGTATTGTTTGATTGTCGAAACTTTTATGGCTGTGTGCCGAATAAAGTTAATTTGAATTGAATTGAGAAGGCGGTCAACACCAAGTACAGCAGGAACACTGGTTTTTGATTGGTTCTTACAAGGCAGGAACCTGGAGAATGTATCACTTGGATGAAATTTCATGTTTTCACTATGTGAAGCTTATTAGTTAGTTAGAAGACTTGCCCTGTCCACCTTTGCAGGCGATGTCCCTTACGTGCTCTTGAGAATCAATACTTCTTATTTTCCTGCATAGAGTTACTCGCGAGAGTAAGCACATTCCTTCTTATTCTAATCGCAACCTTCATTTTCTTCTTATTTCAATGTCATATTTGTGGTCACCCGCTGGTTCTGAAATTTCCTCACTTACCCACAACCTTAGCTTAGCATTAGGGAGTTTCCCTTTATAGGAACAGAATTTTATCTTATTTTGCATATGCTGTCTTTAATTGGATCACTGACAGAATATTGGAAACACGAATATCGTGTGAACAGATTATCGTGTCAATAAGTAATAACTGATTTGCTAATCTTAACTCTACATCTACGTGCCTTGAAGATATATTTTGCCAATGTAAATATATGTGGAGTTATATATAGTAAAACTTTGCTTACCTATAGAAACTTACCATCACAATAATTTTGTCCTCGATATTCTTGACACAATATTTTGTCCACACTATGGGGCATATTAGCAAGACCCACGTTAAAGTATCGCCGTTTTAGCGGCAGGAAACTGCCGCTAAAGCGGCGATAATGAGCTTGCTAATATGCGTTATAGAACTCAATAGAAGCCCATGTTAGATGTGCAGGACATCTAACCTGGGCTTCTATTGAATTCCATGACGCATATTAGCAAGCCCATTATCGCCGTTTTAGCGGCAGTTTCCTGCCGCTAAAACGGCGATAATTTTAACGTGGTTCTTGCTAATATGCCCCCAAATTTTTCTCCAATATTTTATCTGCACACCTTTTAATAATGTGTACTTGCATTTGCAGATTCAAATTGCCTGGATTATATTCATGCATGCTTTATTGAGGTGGCTATTCATTTATGCCTAATTGATTTTATTTGAGATTGTAACTTTACTAGTTTGCTAAAAAAAAAGCCTTTATGGTGTGCAAACATATTCTTCTCTGTCGTTACTGTGGGGCAAAATCTGCTTCACTGTCATTGAAATGCTACTGGATTTGTGATTTCAGTCTCAGTTCGAGAAAAAGGGACCATCCTCCTAGACATAGCAGAGTTCCAAGTTTGCACCAAGTTTGTGCGGTGCAAATACCATCCTTATCCATCCTGCTATCACTGTTCCTCGCATATATAGATATAGTGTGTATGCATGTATTTTTTGATGTGTGGTGACACAGAGTCTCACCGCACATCTAAATCTGTCTATAGGCGAGACCTAAAAAGAACTAATTGATGCCCCATCACCAAAACCTAATGAAACACAAATGGGACAGTGTAACCATCCACGAAAATCCATAGCCTTGGTGGACTGACCTTGCAAGCAACGGCAAACTATAAAAAAACAAATGTAAGTCAATGACTAAGGGGTGCTGAGCTAAAGAGCACTCTCTCTCGCTGTACTTTTTTTTTTGATACACAATTTTATTGATTTTTGCGAACAAAAAACACAAGTGATAACAATTCAGCACTTTGCAGCGACAATAGGCAGTAGCCACATTATGCCCACAGAATTTAGTATGCATTGTAGTCCATAGCCCCACGAGGCCACATACAATTGACTAGAGCTAATGAGACGAAACACGTTTATTCTATCTGACCCAACCATTTGCCCCAAATCTTGCGGTGTTTGGCCGGGCATCCTTTAGCTTCGTAAAGAGGTTTTTCCTGTGTTGCACACCAGTCCACCCCCCCCTGCGCCAGTTCGTTATGCTAGCAGGGGTGGGGCTTTTCCAGTTGGTAGCGATATCCCTTTTGGCCACCATCATGGCCATACCTAAGAAAGGTTTTTCAGCTCTGGACCTATCAAATCCATCTGTGACCCCCAGGAGTGTGTTCAGGGGATTGTGAGGGACCTCCCATCCCAGGACCTCAGTGAGTTCCCTCTCTAGTGCTTCCCAGTATTGTGCTAGGAGGGGGTAGGTCCACACCATGTGGTAGAAGTCTGCCTGGTCTTGGTTGCAGCGAGTACAGGCCGGAGTCGATTGCAGGCCATCGCTATGAAGACGTCTTGGGGTCAGGTAGGCAGTGTGGAGGTAGAACAGTTGGACCAGGCGGAGTCTGGCTGAGGTGGTGATGATGGTTTTGGGTGCCATCAAGGCATATGTAAAAAAAAAAAAAATGTAAGGCATCCCTCCAATCCTCTTCCTCGAGGGGACCCACCCAGCTCTCCCCTTGACTTCTGAGTCAGTTCAGAGTGGTTGGAGTGTTGTTGGTTAGGGAGCGGTATATGCGTGAAACCCCTCCCTTCCCCAGGTTTCCCATAATGGTCTGCGCTTCTGGGGGGCTGTATTCTGGTAATGCCGTGCCGCTTGGTATATGTGTGTAGAGGGCGTGGCGTAGTTGCAAATATTTGTAGAATTGCGATGGATGGAGGGAGTAGCGAGTTTGCAATTCATGGAAAGTGCGCACATGATCGCTAGCCCACATGTCACCTAGTTGAGAAATACCAATCGGTCCCAGGCGCGGAACCCCTCTAACTCACTCACCTCCCTAACCCAGGCACCTCGCCAGAGCGATGTGCATTGGGTTAGTTTGTTCGTCCACTGGGTATGGCGCAGGGAGGCGCGCCAGGCCAGGAGAACTGCCCGCATCACCACAGGCAGAGTTCTGGGTATAGGCCCTCCATACATCATCGCCTGAATTTTGGGAAGGCCCAATTCGTTCAGCTCGATTCTGTATGCCGGGTCAGACCAGCCCCCGTTGAACCAATCGTGCAGGGTGAGTAGGCGGGTTGCCAAATAATACAGGTATAAATTGGTCATGCCCATGCCTCCGTCGAAAGGCGGGATCCGGCATTGGGATAGAGCCATTCGTGGTCTCCTTCCATTCCAAAGGAACTTGGTGGCAAGACTGTCTAGTTCTTTGAACCAGGTCCGTGGGAGGTGAAATGGGGTGTTCTGAATAATATATAGGAACCTGGGGAGAATCATCATTTTGAAGAGGGTGACTCTCCCCAGGGGGTTAAGCGGCAGGGTTTGCCACTTTCGGAGGACTTCTTTAGCCCTCTTAACTAGTGGGGTGATGTTGAGCGACCAGGCGAGCTCATGGAGCAATGCGACCCAGATTCCCAGATATTTAAATGATTGCCGCCTGATGGGTATTGTTGATTGCCAGTCGAAACAATCTCTCGATATATGCAGAGGGAAAAGGGTGGGCTTATTTGAATTCAACCGCAGGCCGGAGACCTGCTCGAAGGAGCGCAACACCCGGAGGCATCGGGGGCTGGAATGGGCCGGCTCCGCGAGGAAAAGCAGGACGTTGTCTGCATATAAGGCGATTTTATCTTCACATGAGCTTTGCCACTTCCATCCTTGAATCCGGTCATCATATCGAATAAGGCAGGCCAGGGGCTCCATCGCCAGGGCGAAGAGGAGGGGCGAGAGGGGGCATCCCTGCCTCGTGCCTCTTCCAATCGGGAACATCTCCGAGAGCGATCCATTGATGAGCACCTGCGCTTTGGGTCTAGAATACAGGACCCTAACTAAGCTACGGAAGTGTTGGCCCAGGCCTATTTCGGCCAGCACATCCTCCAGGTATTGCCAGTCGACCGAGTCAAAGGCCTTCTCGAAATCAATTAGGAGGAGTGCTAGGTATGGAGTTAATAATTGGCGGTTCGCTAGAGCCAGGTGGAGACGTTGGAGACAATGCCTAGTCCCCCTTGTCGGAATAAATCCACACTGGTCGGGGTGGATCAGTTTGGTGAGGCAGGGTCTCAATCGCTGGGCCAGAACAGAGGCAAATATTTTAACCTCTGTGTTAATGAGAGAGATTGGGCGATAATCAGCGCAATCTGATGAGGGTGGTTGGGTTTTAGGGATGACACGGATGGTGTCCTTACCTGCCTCCCAAAGGGTACCCGGGGAGGGGACGGAGCACCGTTGGTGAGAAAGTATTGCTGGAGCTCCCCTTCAATCGCTTTCCTAAAGTCCTTGTCCTGGAGGAACCACGCGTTCATCCTCCACATAGGACGGAGTGTGTCAGAGGGGTCACCCACACTCAGGAGCAGAGGTGAGTGATCCGAGATGCCCCGGGGGAGGATAGTGATCTCTCTGATCTTTTGGCAGTCAGGGGTGGGCATGAAAATCTTGTCTATTCGCACATGTGTGTGGTGTGCCACGGAGGTGTGGGTGAATGCCTACTATGGGGGTGCCATGTCCTCCAGGTGTCGCAGATGCCCAGAGTACTTGCCCAGTTTACTAGATGTTTGGCGTGCAAAGTCCTCGCGGCGGAGGGCGTACCTGTGATATCGAGGTCTGGTTGCATGACCGCGTTGAAGTCACCCCCGATCACTGTCATGCCCAGGGGTAGGGAAGCAATAAGATCAGCAGTTCGCTTCTGGGTCAGTGTGAGCGTCGAGGGAGGAGAGTATATGGAAGATAAGTTAAGAGCGCTCCCTCCTAATGTTCCAGTCAAGGCCACAAAGCATCCCTGAGGGTTGCTAGTGGCCTGCATGAGTACAAAGGGGAGGTTGCGTCTTAGGAGAATTGCCACCCCACATGAACCTCGAGCAAAGCCTGAGTGCCAAACCCTGTCATATCCGTATCTTGCGAGGAAGGGACAGTGATTGCCCATGAGGTGGGTCTCCTGGAGCAGGATTATGTCGGATGCCTGGCGTTGGGCATATCGCAGGACTGCGGTCCGCTTGACCCTGTCAAACAGGCCATTAACATTCCACAACAGTATTCGGAGAGGGTCTCCGCTGTTTCGTGTTTGTGTCATGTTTGGTGTGGGCGAGCTTGAGAGTCTGCAGGGTCTGATCTGGGTGTGGGATTGGCTGGGATATGCCCTGGCCACAAAACGGTGGTTCTAATGCCATCGTGTGGTCTATGTGTGTGACTACCGTGCTGCGGGAGAAAGTGCTGCAGCAACGAACAATGTGAGTCAACAAAAACGCGGGACCTCAGTCCTTCCCCATGGTTACGGTCGGGCATGAGTGGCTTCGGCTCCGGCCACGTTCGGGTGCGAATTATTATATCATTGGGGGAAGATTAGTCTCTATCCGACCCTTCGGCGAGAGTGTTGAGGATAGATAGGATCAGTGTGTGGCCCGTTTGAGATGGGGCGACTAGTTCTAGTGGTTCAGGGCCGTCTGATGATTCTCCCAGGTGGATGTAGGTGAGTTGGTAAGCCAGTGGGATGGAAGTACTCTCCCGGGGGTCACTGTGGCCCGAGCTTCTCATCACCCTCCGGCGTCCAGCATGCAGGGCAGCAGGCACAAGGCTTGTCGGAGTGTTGGAATGGGGCCCTGGGGGTTCAGACTCGGGGTGTGCCTCGAAGTCGCAGGGGGCCTCCCTAATCACGATCAGCCGGAGCAGCAGAGGAGCTGTTGGGTCCACTCAGAGTGCCCCTAGGCCTCCAAGTAGGGCAGTCAAGTTCAATTTAGGCCTTCATGTGCCGCGGTTCCGACCCGTGGAGAAAGACAGTGGCTCGGCGCGCCCCCGGTGAAGGCCCACCACGGGATTAGGGTGCCCACCAGCCCAGTCTGAGCCTCGTTTCTTCGGACCCCAGGGGCCCCAACCAGATCACACCCCTGCAGCTGTCACCCACCACCGACGGGGGGGACAAAGGATTCAGCAGCGATCTGTCTCGGGCCCGCCTGTAGCAAAGAGGGGCCCGGATCGTGTCTCGGGGAGCCGTGTCAGGGCCTGATTCGTTCCATTGAGCCCCTCAGGAGGATCGACTCTGGGCCAGGCGGCCCACGTGGGGAGGGTCACATCGGCCCCATCACCCCCGGCCCCAGACCCCCAGGCCCCACCACTTACCGGTCTGTCCAGAGGGGCATTGCAGGGCCGGGGTCAATTGCACCGCACTGGGCCCAGGGATCCAAATGCCTTCGCTCCTCTCCAGCAACCCCAGGCTCGCTCCTCGTGGACCGGGGAGTTCGGTTTCCGCCTGGGTGTCTGTCAGGATTGCCTGTCCTCCCTGGAGAACCTCAATGCGGCATAGGGGCACAAGGGTCTATTCTGGAGCGGAGTGGGCCGTGCCGGGCCCGGGGTGGTTGGGCGTCTCGTTCCCCCTCCACCTAGGGGTGCTCGGGGCCGCAGCGTCTCAGTGAAGGCTTGAGCCTCGAGGGTCCGACACCCCCGAGGGGTCACCTCCGGTGCAGGGTCTTTCGCTCTGGGCCAAGGCCACCGGGGCCACGCCAACTCCACTCGGGCTCCTCCGCCTACCGCTGCAGTTGGAGGGGACCCCGCCCGCCGGCAGCACCCGTCCCAGGTCCGGGCCGCAGTTCTCACCACTCCAGCTCCGTAGCAGGCGACCTCAGGACCTCTCCACCGAGGCCGGAGACCCCGCTTCTTGGACTTCTGTGCTTTGGGCCACTTGGAGGTCGGGGGTCTGTGAATCGTCCTCAACAGGGCTCCGCAGGGGAGGCCGGTCACCAGCACCCCGCAGCGTCAGGCCGCAGATCACGCCGCCATCTTTTCGGGCTGCGTAGCTCAGAGTGGCCCGAATCTGGTCGTCCTCGGCCGCTAAGCGGTCCCACTCTTCACCGGAGCACGCCAAATGGCCCCAGTGGGGTGTTGCCACATTGTAGGGCAGTTGTTTCTGTGCCCATGGGTCTGGATACTTGGGCGGATGACGGAGGGGTCCGGAGCACTCTTAGAGTGCGACCGCCATCTTGACGCTCCAAGCCACGCCCCCTCGCTGTACTTTTTATTGTACGTTTTTGATATAGAATTAATAACATGACAACATTGACAGCACAACAAATCTCTGTAGTCCGACCTAATTAGGAGGCAAAGTGGAGCTCTCCAAAAATAGCCGATCGCTTGCGATTATAGAAAACTATACAATGTATCTGGAAGCTGCAGTAGAAAAACAAAATTGAAATCACATTTATCAGAAGCGATTTGTCCATTGAGGATTTATAACTTCTCATATGTTCCAGATCGTCAAACTCACCTCTACCATAACAGTGATTGTTTAACATTTAGTGTGCCATGGTCCATTCTTGTCATTTACAGTTTGTAAATAAATATAGACTGAGGTTTTACACACCCCTACTGTGTTCTGTCTGATGGCCACAGCCCCCATCTATTACAAGTGTTTGCCACTTCTGCTCTGAGGTCATGATTGTTCTCATTCACTTTAGACAGACATTCTCATAATGATTCTGATATAAAACAACAGCAGAGAATTTCATTACTCATAGTCCGGGAAAACCTTTAAACGATTGGCCTATGTGTTAGACCTGCTTTACTTAAGTTGAAGAAAGAGAGAAAGCCTTCATGAATCCAGGACATTTGAATCACCAGATGAAATGAAAAATGTATTAAAAATGTGCATCACAACTGTTCCAAACTAAGCTGTCCATGCTCTGTCGCAGTGGACGAGGATTTCTATTTCCTTAAGCTCATGTCAAGCAGACAGCATGAACACTCGATGGCGGCCCCCACATGAACTGACCATTGGCATTTTTCATGAATGGCGGAGATGAGGAGCGGCATCAAGAACGGGCAGGAGACACCTCAGTTGTCTGAACAACTACATTAAATAGATGGCCATTTGGTTATTCCAATCCTGCTGCCCATGAGGAAAAACTCGAAAGCCTTATTTTCCGACCCTGCATGAAAGACTATGAATGAATGAATTTTTATTGACTGTTCGATTAATTAAAATCATTACAGTAAAAACAACGCTGTTAAAAAAAAAAATTAGCTACCCTGCCCCCTACGCCCTCCCCTACCCATCAATATCCTGGCTTTGTGCTCCGCCGTTTACCTTTAGGCACATTGTGCAGTCCCCAGTGTTACTTGTGTTTCATTTATGCTTAAAAACAATTGATACAATGCTTTAAAATACTCGGACTTAATGATTCTGAATAAAAATTTAAAAAAAATCGCACCTCTTAGTGACTATCGGGGACCACCGTAGCATGAAAGACTAGCCATACCATCCACCATTCTTTTTATAAGAGTACATTCATTCTCTTGTATTTTTGAGTCGTGTGAAGCGTTCTGGTGGATTACGGTAAGGAATGTGCTAGAAAAGTCCCAATAATAAATAAAACACTTGAGCCGAGAAGTTAAGCCCGCTAGTTACTTAACTAAATAAGAAGACAGAGGAGTGAGTTAAATATTAACATAACGCACATGCACGTGCATGTGGAGGAGCGGTCTGGGAAAGGTGAAGGGTTCACTGACATTTCATTATACATATAAATGCCGGTCTAAGTGGATATTTTTAGCCAATCTTCAGGTATATTTTCATGAAAATGTTGAAAAATTTAGTATTTTGAGTGCGTTTGCATCATTTGACACAACAAAAAACCTTTGAACTCAGCTGCTTGTATGGCAGGCTTATTAGACCCAGGTATGATTGAATCTGCACTCTGGTAGAATGTGTAGTGCTTTATAGTTAGAAACGTAATTTTGCCTTGATAAAAAATTGGAGTTTAACCATCATAAAGATACTTATCTGGAGATGCCTATCTATGTGTCCTTCAGAATAACAACTTTAACAACTGAGAGAGCGATAGAGATCTTAAATGTTATGACTCATGCATTTCTACCAGCTCAATATTCACTCAAGAATAACATAAAGGGCTCTTAGGTACAGCGAGAATGATTTCAAGCCATTACAGATAAATATCAGCAATGCAATTTCGAAACTTCTTATTTGAGACAGAAACACAATTATTTTACAGCTCGGTTTCATCAAGAAATATAATTTAGCAAAAAGAGCTGGCGAATTGCGTTGCATTGGTATTAATCTCAAGGCTCTGCTAAGGTGGCAAAATATTTAACAGGATTTTGATGCAGTTATTTTTTTTCCTGCTCTTTTTCCGTCATTGTGTTTTAGTTCAAACCAAAGAAGTCCAGGTCATGAACACGTAAAGAAAACTAGCAGTAATAACCCAAGCCACTTCGTATTTTTCCTCTAACGTACCTTCTTCCTCCATTCAGGGCCATCTCAGAAGTGGGGAAAATACTGGCTTACATGCAATGCCCATTCACACTTGGGCTTTTCTACTGAAACTGCCAGCAAGCGTGCTATGTATTCTGAATTGTGATGATGTCGCCAGTGCACTTGACACAGACTTACTATAACCTACTCTGAAAGCAATGGCGTTTAGTAGCTACAATACATATTCCCTGAGCTTCTTTTCTGGAGACCAGAGAATGCAGGTATTAAAGCGTGTTCTCTGGCTCTATCAGAGGTATTCCACAGAACCTCTAAATAAGCCATAAGAAAGTACACGTCTTCAAACAACTGAAAACAGTGAGCAGTTTCACATCAGAACAATTTTCATTACACAAGGACACATCCATTTTTAGGTCTGGCGTTAGCCAAGACCCTTTGATGTCACTAAAATAATGTGTGTAACATACTTAAAGGGGCTTTAAGCCAATTCTTTTCATCCATAGGTCTGTTGTTGTGTCATTCACATTTTGCTTCTGACCACTATAGTATACAGCATGGGGTAGTGGATTAGCCTACTTAAGGCACTGGTTAACTTCACTTTGAGTGACTGCATTTTTCTCTTTCACAAGTTAGACATCACCACACAAGGGCCCTTCAGTGCCAGTGCTTTTGTTTTTACTTTATTATTACTTTAGAGTTGCTTGATGTGATAGCAGGATGCCTTTGAAGTGAGCACAGGGAAAGTTCCAGCTTTATCAGTTCCTGTCTCCTGTCAATGCTAATGTAAATTCCTTGTGCAGTGGCCTTTTTTATCGAATTGCTGTTATTTCAAGCATACCATATTGTGTTCCTGGACTGTTTCAACAATCAATCAATCAATCAGGGGTTTGTTAAAGCGCGACTACTCACCCGTAAGGGTCTCAAGGCGCTAGTGGGGGGGGGGGGGTGCAGGTTCCATCCATCAAGGAGAGGGTCTGTCGAAGAGCCAGGTTTTGAGGTTTCTTGCAAAGATGGGGAGCGATGTTGTCTGTCTGAGGTGGAGCGGAAGGGCGTTCCATGCTTTGGCCGCGAGGAAGGAGAAGGAGCGGCCTCCCGATCTGGTCTTTCTGGTGCGGGGGACCACGGCATAGGAGAGCTGGGCTGATCGTAGGGTCCTTTGGGGTGCGTGGAATTTGAGTCGGCTGTTCAGGTATGCTGGTCCGGTGCCGTGGAGGGCCTTGTGTGCGTGGGTGAGCATCTTGAAGGTGATTCTCGCCTCGACAGGGAGCCAGTGGAGTGTGCGCAGGTGCTGGGAGATGTGGCAGTGTTTTGGCAGGTTGAGGACCAGTCTTGCGGCGGCGTTCTGGATGTTCTGTAGCTTGCGGGTGAGGTTTTTGTTTATTCCGGCGTAGAGTGCGTTGCCGTAGTCGAGTCTGCTGGTGACCAGGGCATGAGTGACGGTCTTTCGGTGTTTGAGGGGGATCCATTTGAAGGTCTTACGAAGGAGGCGGAGGGTGTGGAAGCAGGAAGACGAGACAGAGTTGATCTGGCAGTCCATTTTGAGCTCTGAGTCCAGGATAATTCCCAGGTTGCGTGCGTGGTCTGAGGGGGTTGGACTTGTTTCCGAGGGCGGGGGGCCACCAGGTGTCGCTCCAGGAATCGGGGTTTGGGCCCATGATGAGTACTTCTGTTTTGTTGGTGTTTAGTTGTAGGCAGCTGTTTTTCATCCATTTGGCGACGGCTTCCATGCCTTCTCGAAAGTTGCGTCTGGCGGTGTTGGGTTCGTTGGATAGGGAGAGGATGAGCTGGGTGTCGTCTGCGTATGACACGATGTTGAGTCCGTAGGTTCTGACGATGGGGGCGAGTGGAGCCATGTAGACGTTGAAGAGCGTCGGGCTGAGGGAGGAGCCCTGGGGGACTCCGCAGGTGGTAGGTGTGGGGTCCGAGAGGAAAGGGGGGAGTCTGACCCGCTGCGTCCTGCCGGAGAGGAAGGAGCGGATCCAGTCGAGGGCCTCGTCCTGGATTCCTGCGTCGTAGAGTCTGCGTATTAGGATGCGGTGGGAGACTGTGTCGAACGCCGCTGATAGGTCGAGGAGGATGAGGGCTACTGTTTCTCCTTTGTCCAGTAGGGTGCGGATGTCGTCTGTTGCGGCGAGAAGGCGGTTTCCGTACTGTGGTTTTTTCTGAAGCCGGATTGGGAGGAGTCGAGGATGTTGTGTTCTTCAATGAATGTGGCGAGTTGGATGTTGATGGCTTTCTCAATGACTTTCGCTGGGAACGGGAGCAGGGAGATGGGTCTGTAGTTTTTGAGGTCGGTGGGGTCCGCTGAGGGTTTCTTTAGGAGGGGGTTGACCTCGGCGTGTTTCCAGTCGTCGGGGAACGAGGCGGTCGCCAGGGAGCGGTTGATGGTGTGGCGGAGCATGGGTGCGATGGTGTCGGCGGCTCTGTTGAAGATGTGGTGGGGGCAGGGGTCCGTGGGGGGCCCTGAGTGGATTGACTTCATTGTCTTCAGTGTGTCTTCGGTGGTGAGGGCTGTCCAGTCGTCAATCGCTGGTTTCCGGGTGTCGGGGGTGGTTGGTGAGGGTTCAGTGTGTTGGTTGTCTTCATCGAAGTTGTCGTAGATGCTCTTGATTTTGTGGTGGAAAAAGGTGCTGAGTTTGTCACAGAGGTCTTGTGAGGGAGGGATGTCGGTAGACTCGCTAGTGGGTTGGGCGAACTCCTTGATGATGCTGAAGAGTTCCTTGCTGTTGTGCGCGTGGGTGGAGATTCTGTCTTCAATCGCTTTTTCCTCGTTTCTCTGATGAGTTGATGGTGGGCGTTGGTGGCGGCTCTGAAGTTGTCGTGGGCTTCTGTGGATTTGGTGTTCCTCCAGGCCTTTTCGAGGCGGCGGCATGTGCTTCTGGACTCTCGAAGTTCGGTGGTAAACCATCTGGCTTTCTTGGCGCGGGTATTGTTGTTTTTCTTGAGGGGGCTATGGTGTTGGTGCTGTCCGAGATCCATCTATGCAGGGTTCGGGCTGCGGTGTTGGGGTCGTCGTTTTCCGCAATGGTTGGGGTGGAGTTGTTGAGTGAGGAGGTGAGCTGGTCGTCGGTGATTTTGGTCCAGTTTCTTCGTGGAAGCAGGTGCTGGTGTCTGTGGATGGTGGGTGTTCTGAAGGTGAAGTGGACGCAACGATGGTCGGTCCATGGGAGTTCGGTGGTGTGGCTGAAGGTGATGGAGTTTCCTGTAGTGAAGAGGGGGTCGAGGGTGTGTCCTGCTGAGTGCGTGGGCTCGGTCACGATCTGGCGCAGTCCAATGTTGTGGAGGTTGTCCAGGAGGGATGTGGTGTTGGGGTCCAGTTGGTTGTCGAGGTGGAAGTTGAGGTCTCCCAGCAGGGTGTAGTTGGTGGATGCGATGGCCTGCAGGGAGATAATGTCCGTGATGGAGTTGGCGAAGGGTCCGCGGGGTCCAGGGGGTCGGTAGATGAGGGTTCCTCGGAGGGTGGCGGTGGGGCTGGCCAGTATCTTGAAGTGAAGGTGTTCCATCAGTTCTGTGGGCTCGTCAGGGAGTGTGCTCAGGCGGAGGCTGGATTTGTGGACGATGGCGATTCCTCCTCCTGGGCGGGTGGGGCGGTCCTTCCTGGAGATCTTGTATCCTTGGGGGATGGCGATGGCGATGTCCGGTCCCGAGGTGGTGTTGGTCCAGGTTTCGGTGAAGAACGCTACGTCCGGGGTGGTGCTGTCGAGGAGGTCCCAGATTTCTGTGGCGTGTTTGTGGAGGGATCGGACGTTGAGGAGGATGCTTTGCAGGGTCTTCGGTTCAGTTGTGTTCTTGTGGGCGGGTTGTGCTGGATCCGTGTTCTTGGCGGTGCTGCAGGTGTGCTGGCAGCGGTGACAGCTGAAGGGTCCGTGGGAGTCGGCTGGTGATGCTAGCTTGCAGTTGTTGTTGCGGCCTGGGTTGAGTGCGTGGAGTGTTGCTGGGTCGTAGCGTTGGCGGGGCGGAGGTCCAGGGTTCCTGGCGCTGGTCGCGGTCGGGTCGCGGACGGGAGCAGACGGGCGCGCCTTTGGCGCGCCAGCGGCACGCCCGCAGCCGCTGTGCGGCCGCGCAGTGGCCGCCATTAAGTAGGGGTCGGGGAGGGCTGGACAGCTGGGAGGCGGGGAGGGGAGCTGGATTGGGCCGGTCGCGCTGGGGGGGAGGGGCCGCGGGGGCAGCAGCGGCGGGGAAAGGTAGGAAATAAGGGATAAAGAAAAAAGGGAAAATAGGCAGAAATAAGGCACAAAAGAGCAGAGATGCAGAAAGGAGAAAGATAAAAGAGGGTAGAAAAACGAGTGAAAACTAGTGAAAGGGCAGAGCGAGAGGAAGGGAAAATGAGCAGAAATAAGGCACAAAAGAGCAGAGATGCAGAAAAGTGCAGAAAGGTGAAAGATAAAAGAGGGTAGAAAAACGATTGAAAACAAGTGAAAGGGCAGAGCGAGAGGAAGGGAAAATTAGCAGAAATAAGGCACAAAAGAGCAGAGATGCAGAAAAGTGCAGAAAGGTGAAAGATAAAAGGTAGAAAAACGAGTGAAAGAGCAGAGTTAGAGGAAGGAGACAGAGGTCCACTGGACCACCAGGGATGAGGCGCAGGAAATCTGCGGGTGGAGGAGGGCCTCGATCACCAACACTCGAGAGTGCAGGGGCAGGGCCTCACTTAATGGTGGAGCTGCGAGGGTGGGAGAGCAATTTCACTGACAATGAGTCAGTGGTCTTGCTCGCCTGTCCCCGCAGTGGCCGCCATTAAGTAGGGGTCGGGAGGGCTGGACAGCTGGGAGGCGGGGAGGGGAGCTGGATTGGGCCGGTCGCGCTGGGGGGAGGGGCCGCGGGGGCAGCAGCGGCGGGGAAAGGTAAAAGGAGGAAATAAGGGATAAAGAAAAAGGGAAAATAGGCAGAAATAAGGCACAGAAGAGCAGAGATGCAGAAAGGAGAAAGATAAAAGAGGGTAGAAAAACGAGTGAAAACTAGTGAAAGGGCAGAGCGAGAGGAAGGGAAAATGAGCAGAAATAAGGCACAAAAGAGCAGAGATGCAGAAAAGTGCAGAAAGGTGAAAGATAAAAGAGGGTAGAAAAACGAGTGAAAACAAGTGAAAGGGCAGAGCGAGAGGAAGGGAAAATGAGCAGAAATAAGGCACAAAAGAGCAGAGATGCAGAAAAGTGCAGAAAGGTGAAAGATAAAAGGTAGAAAAACGAGTGAAAGAGCAGAGTTAGAGGAAGGAGACAGAGGTCCACTGGACCACCAGGGATGAGGCGCAGGGAAACCTGCGGGTGGAGGAGGGCCTCGATCACCAACACTCGAGAGTGCAGGGGCAGGCCTCACTTAATGGTGTAGCTGCGAGGGTGGGAGAGCAATTTCACTGACAATGAGTCAGTGGTTCTTTAAAACACTTTGCCGAGAAAGAAAACCAAACTTTATCGTGTTTAATTTGCAGCACACTTGTAACACTTTAACATTTAAACATACGTGGGGTGTAATTTGGGTTTTAGTATCCCTCTTCCCTTCCTTCTTTACATCTTCTTTCCTTCTTTCTTCCTTTTTTGCCTTCTTTCATTCTTTATTTTTTTTGGTTTCTTTCTTGCTCTATTGCCTTCTTTCCCTTCCTTTCATTCAATTCTTTCCTTTTTTCTTTCCTTCTTCAATTTTCACTTTCCTTCTTTCTTTTTTGCCTTCTTTCTTTGTTGTCTTCTTTCCTTTCTTCTTTCCCTTTTCTTTTTTGCCTTTCTTCCCTTTCTTTTTTTTTGCCTTCTTTCCTATTTTCATTCCTTTTTCTTTCTTTCTTTTCTTCTTCATCCTTCTTCCCTTATTTCTTTCCTTTTGCCTTAATGCTTTCCTTCTTTTTTCCTTTTTAACTTATTCCTTTCCTTCCTTCTTTTTGCTTCCTTTCCCACTTTTGTCCTTCTTTCATTCTTTTTACCTTATTTCTTTCCTTCGTTCGTTCTTGCCTTCTATCCTTGTTGTCTTTTTTCTTTACTTCTGTCTTTTTAAATTCTGTCCTTTCTTTTTTGTCTTTTTTCTTTCTTTCTTTTTTTCTTTCTTTCTTTCTTTCTTTCTTTCTTTCTTGCTTCTTTCATCCTTTCTTTCCTGCTCTTTCCTTCTTTCTTTTGTCTTTCTTTCCTTTTTGCCTTACTTCCTTTTTCTTTCCTTTTTTTCTTTCTTTTTGCCGTCTTTCCATTTTCTTTCCATTTTCCTTCTGTTTCCTTCTTTATTTTTTGCCTTCTTTCCTGTTTTCTATTCTTCCTTCCTTTTTGCCTTCCTTCCTTGCTTTTTGCCTACATTCCTTCCATAATTTTTGCCTCCCTTCATTCCTTTTGCCTTCCTTCCGTCCTTCTTTCTTTTTTATCTTTCTTTCCTTCTTTCTTGCCTTTTCTCTTTCTTACTTTCTTTCTTAACAGCAAGAGGCTGGCAGCCAATGCAAGGCCAAATAGGTCTTTTTTTAAAACTCTTTTTATAGAGCTTTTTGTTACATTGTTACATTTTCATATGAGACAAACAAGAACAACTGTCAAGAAGTGGATAAATTTCGTCTGTTCTCGGTGCTCATTCTACACAATAGTACATGGGTGGCCAAGGGCCTAAGTGGCAAAGCGGAGTGGTAAGGCCTGTTCAGAGTAGCTGTGTATCCATTGTGCGATTCGTATGGGCCCGGGTTGAGCCCATGGTAGGGTAGAACCAAGTTGCTGTGGAGATGCGAGTGCAAACCTCTGTGAACTGTAGGGGAGGGGGCAACTAAACAGCAACATGAGCCGGAATTGTGTTGGTATTCGCGGGTGAACAGTGTACAAGTGGGGGGGGGGGCAGTGCAGCACCTCCTGCATCTCCCATTCTGTGCTCCAGTCTGTGTGGTGGCCTACATGAGCACCACTCCTCAATGAGAGGGGGCCTCCTTGTGCACCAATTCTTGTAATTGCGTGAACAAGGTGTCCAAGGCAGCCGCTACGTGTCTTTTACGGAGGTCTCGAGTCTCCTCCTGGTGCAGGCTAACACTCTTGGCTTCTTCACACCAGAGGAGTGCTTTATGCTATAGTGTTACCGCGGGGGATGGTCGGCCCTCCGGTGTACTTGGCTACCAATAGAGCCAGGTTCGCAAATCGGACTTGTACTTTATGATCTCTCTCCCCTTTTGTAGATGCCTAAGGCAGTTGCTGCCCACGTGTTTAGGTTGGTGAGTTCAGTGACTGTGGCGAGAGTGTCATGTATTGTGTGCCAATTGTGCACTAGGGTGGGATAGGGCCAGAGCATAGGCTGCAAATCGGCATCAGTCAGGTGACATCTGGGGCAAGTGAGATGTGCCTCCGGGAACATTCAGTTCAGTTTAAGGGTTATCAAATAAGCTATATAGTGTATTGTATGTTTTTAAATCTCACTTTGAGGGAGATCCTGTGTGGGGACTCCAATGCTGTGTTCTCCTCAGAGTCGTGCAATGGACATGTGATGACTTCCACCCATACTTTTCTTAGGAATACTAGAGATGCCCCTACATGCTCCCTGATAACCTTGTAGAGCCATGTGAGTAAGTGGTGCCCAGTGTCCATGGTTTATAAGGTTTGCATGATGGCATGGGTGGGTTCCTCATCCACCATGTGCCAAAGAAGGTGGCACACAGCCAGTAATTGGTGATGGAGAAGGAATCAGCCTGGTGGGATACTGTAATCCTGTCTGAGTTGGTCAAATTTTAACAAGTGGTGGTCCTGAAATAGATCACCAACTATATTTATGGAGTAATCATACCAGGAGGATAAATCTTTAGCTGTGAAGGACCCTGAGAATCTGGGCAGGACAAGGAGAGGAATCATGGGTGCTTATGGGCGAACATGGCGTGTCAGTTAGAAGATCCTGGCTAGGCACTTGCGGGCTACCCAGACATACAACGACCACGAGCGTTGAAACTTTACTGTGGGTATCAGAAAATGTTGGATGAGATCGGGGGATAATGGCTCTTCGCTGGTACTCATTTCATAAAGATTGCCACCCACCAGCAAGTGGGACACCCATTAGAGTTGGGCCGCTAGGTAGTACGATTCATAAGAGGGAGCTTCTAAGCCCCCTGTACATACCGGGAGTTGCAGTTTATATAGGGCTATTTGGTGCCGCTTGTCATCACATATTAGTTCACCTAGCATGGAGTCTAATTCCCAGAAGAATTGTCTGTGGGGATAGACCGGTACGTTTACAACATAGTACAATAGTCGGGGAGGACAATCATTTTGGAGAGAGCTATTTTGCCTGTAATCACAAGTGGCAAACGCTTCCAGAATATTATCTGGGACTTGAGGGCAGTCTGTGCTCGTTTCAAGTTACCCTCAAACAGGTTGAGTTGTGAATGGTTAAGCAAGATCTCTAAGTAATGAACCGTGTTCCCCGCCCAGAACAGTGTGGCACCGACCAGCCTTATCTTCTGTGGTGGTGCGGCTCAACGGAGCAGGAAAACACTGGATTTTGCCTAGTTCACTCGTCGGCCCACTGCTTTTTCAAAATCTTGAAGGGCTGCATATATTGCCTCGGTGCCTGCACTGGTGTTTTGAAGATAGAGCAGCAGATCATCGGTGTAAAGCGACACTGCATTGGTCGTGCCTCCCAGTGGGATCCACCCTTGTGCACCCTCCAAGCGAAGTCAAACAGCCAAGGGCTCCATGGCAATGGCAAAGAGTATGGGAGATAGGGGGAAACCCTGGCGAGTACAGTGACCGACTGGGAATGGTTCAGATATGAAACGGCCAATACTCACCCAGGAGGATAGGGTGGTATATGCTAAGATACACCTACTATTCTGAGCTTGGCCACCACTTTAAAAAGGTATTCACAGGACAGCATATCAAACACCTCCAGAGACCTTTCAGTTCTCAAGTTCCAGTGGGGCTTCTTGCCGAGCCGCTTGCAGGATCGCGTCTCTGGCTTTGTAGTGTAGGAGCTCAGCCATGATGGGGTTGGGCGGTGAACCTGATGGGCGGCTGGCACCCTATGCCCTTGTTCAAAGGAGAAGTACAGAGACGCTTCCTGTGCTGGGGTGAATGATATTACCCAGTCCTCTAAGAAGGTTATCATCGTGCAGGAGCTCTCTGGACCCTTGTACCCCTCTGGGAGTTCCACCACTCTTATGTTGTTTCGGCACGCCCTCCCCTCTGCATCTTCTGCCTGATCCTCCAGGTATCTCAAACTATCGAAGAGGTCACTCATACATTTCCCTTGGTGTTCCAGTTGGGGTGTTAGATCTGCCAATGTGCGCTTTGTCTCAGTCACCCCGTAGGCTAGCTTCCTTTGGTCATCACGGAGGAGGCCGAACTCCGCATGCAGTTCCTCAATCTTAGTTTCTACTGATGACCTGGAGGTCTCTATCGCCTGTAAAATGGCATCTAGTTTGTCGCTCAACTCTGTAGGATGGGTGAGTTGTGTGTGGCCAGAATCCTCTGTTCCTAGGAGGAAGGGGTTGGTGGTTGGGATGGCTGCCGCATCGGTTTCTGATGGGCCATTCTGGCATGGGAAATGACAGAAGGCCCGCGCTGGATGAATGTGTAGTGAGTCCAGCCGTGGAGCGGGGTGCAGCAAGTATGTTCCCTCAGTCTGGTCTGTTGAAGGAGATTTGATGCACAGATGCTGTCCCGCGGCCCGGACCAGGCCCCCGTCTAGACCCCAGGACTCTCTGTCAGCCCTCATGGGTGGGAGAACAAAGGCAGGGAAGTCAGCACTTGGTATCGGTATCTAACCCGTGGGGGGGCAGTTCTCCTCATCTCCTCGTTTTACAATGTGGGTCTCAGTGCAATCCCCTCTGTGGTCCACCCACATCTAGGTGCATGTGGGTGGCAGCAGGGAGAGAAGCCAGGTGGCTAGGAGCACCCAGGCTTGTGCTCTCAGTTCTGCCTTACCCTTGACTCTGCCATAGTGCCGTGGGGTCAGCTTTGTCAGGATAGCCTCATGTGCTCTTCACTCTTGGTGTGCACCTGGGCGGCCTTCCTCTCGGCCGACCCTGCCATTCGGGTTCCCCCAGCCGAGTGTCAGTGGGTCCCCGACAGGACTGCAGTAAACAGTAACCCTCCTGTCCCCCAGCTGCAGCTCCAGGTCTGTCCTGCTGGAGGCTTCACACACCCTCCCGTCGGCTGTGGAGATTACCTCCTCTGTTGCAGTCACCCTCTGGTTCTGCTGAACAGTTGCGCAGTAGCATGGACCCCTTCATCGGGCGGCTGCTGTATCAGGTGCATCCCGCGTCCAGACCCTCCTGGTTGCGCAAGAGTCAGCAGGCTGGGCCCATGGAAGGAGAAGGGGTGGTCTTGGGGAGCCCACAATGCCCATCCCCCACTCAGCGCCACTAGCAATGGGTCCTGATCTCCAGCTGCTTCAAACCAGGTGGGCCGTCACTGCCTCCGCCTCTGCCCCTCCATGGTCCGATGTGGCCTAGACGGCAGGTGTAGCTGTCAGCCTAGGACGTCAGGCCAATTCCAGCTGGGTCCCAGAGCTCACTATTATTGGGACTGGGACAGTCCGGCACTTGCTTAGACCTCCCCAGATTGCCTCCGCCTCCACCGTTTACTGTGAAACTCCAGGCTCGGGGCCTCGCAGTGTGTGGGCCCTGCCACCGAGCGTCAGGTGTCTCCATGCAGCTCTGGAGCTCTGGCGGGTTGCTCCAGCTGGTGCAGAGCATCACCCACGGACGGCACGGGCCCCATGTCTCCTCTCGTTGTGGTCGGCAAGGAAGCTGGGGAGAAGGCCTTGTGGGTGCCCGAGACAGGTATGTGGCCCAGAGTTTGGCGGGGTCACATGGATGTCTCTGTGGTGACACCACAATCCCTGTCAGTGGTTCTGGGGGCCAGAGGTAGCTAGTCTGTCAGTCCCCTACAGCTGGTGAATGGGAGCGCATATTTCGGCAGGGTTAATGTGGATTGCCTGCCATTTTGGCCCAGAGCTCCACTAGCTGCGATCCACCATTTTTGGCAGTTAATCCATGCCTCACCAATTGGCTTTTTTTAGGTCTGCGCTAGCCAAGACCTTTTAACTTTACTAAAAGTATTATAACATGGGGGTGATTACGATGGCGGTGAACCCAGCACCGGCAGGCTGCCGGTGGTGGGTTTACCGCCATCGTAAGGCCTTTTTCTGCCCGCCAGATCAGGATGGTGGGCGTTGTGCCTGGCGGACGGTAAGCACGTCTGCCACGGGTCCGACAGAGCCAATCGTTACGATTGCCTGTCGGACCCGCCGCAACCCTAGAATGGTGGCGGTGCCTAGTAGGCACCGTCCGCCACATCAGGATGCTGCATCCCCGCCAGCCTGTCTATGGCGGTTCAACCGCCATTGAAAGGCTGGCTGGGATGTACTCTGGGGGCCCGTTGCGGGCCCCCCTTGTGCAGGGGCATGTACATTTTGCATTCGGTGCCCCCCTATCGTTCTATACACCAGGTGGCAGGCACCAGCGTGGTGCCTGCCACGTAGTGCAGGGAGATGCACAACAAGCATTTTTCCCATTGCGGCGGGTGCTGCAGCCAGCAGTACCCGCTGCAATGGTAAACATGGACAATGCGACCGCCACAGTGGCGGTCGCATTGTAATTTCATGTGCGGAACCGCCGCCATATAGGCAGGCAGTCCCAATCTCCGGGATGATGGCGGATGGACTTAAGTCCGTCCGCCATCGTAATCACCCCCATAGTTACTTATGGGGGTTTTCAGCTAGACTTCATCCATTAATCTGTAACTGTGTCATTCACATTTTTCTTCCATCCACTCCAGGATGCATCAATGGGCAATGTGTCAACCCACCTCAGCCATTGACTGTGAGCTACGGCATGCTGCCCTTTCACAAGGAGCACATCCCCACTCAATGTAGTTCCGTTCAGTGACAGAAAGTACTATGGTATTTTTTTATACCAAAAATACATTTTTGCCTTTAGCCAATGTTTGGACTAGCAGCTTCCTGAACAATAAAGTTTTGAAAAAACCATGACAAAACAAGAGTTGCCAAAAGGTTGGCAGTCAATGCCAGAGTTCCTAGCTTTGCCATTGCTTGTTTTCTTTTAGCATGGGGAAATTAAGTGATTTGCCCAGAGCTGCAGGACGTTGATGTGACGCCGAGATTCGAACCTCGTTCACCCCTTTCCAAGTCCGTAACTCTGGCCGTTACTCCACATCCTCTCCCCACTTTAGCAGCATCCCTTCTGCTATTGTCTTTGGACCACTGCACCTAACGGTGCAGCCTCCTCGTTCACAACTGGTGCTTCAATTTGAAGGCCTACCACCACCAATCACTTTTAACATTGAGTTTAATCTGAATCTTAATTAGCACACAACATTGAACAATGGCTTGCAGCTGCAGTCATTTATTGAGCTTCTGCAGGATACTGTAGTGAGCCACTCTGTGTGACTGGCCCTCCTGATGTCACGCACCCTGAGGCTAGCTTGGGCTGGCAGATAAATAAACGGGTACAGATAGCTCATGGTCAGTTCCCACCTTGCATGTCTGAGTTGGATTCATCTCCACCATGGAGCAACAGAGAGGATGTGGGCCTCCACAAAGGTTGTCAGTTTGGCGATGAGGATGAAGCGCTACACTGCATGAGTTCAAAGCAAAGTTGGCAGGCAGAGCCGTGAACACAATCAGCGCTGTGAACAGCTACCAAAACAGTGAAATACCCAACCTCGTATCAGAGTGAGACACACTGAAGGAAGGCACTCGCCAGCTGTTTAATCAGGCCGCAGAGCTCTGGATCATAGTCTGGCATGTGTGGGAAGGTGTGACAAGGCTGGTAAGATGGTGCGCGCTGGGATGAGTGAGACATTGTATGTTTTAGAATTAAAGCATATTTTTTAGAGATTTTTAATAGTTGCTTTTTTAGCTGTTGATTCATATCTAGGATGAACTATTCATTTTTATCAATTGCATTCAACACTGTGTTGTTTCCATCATGTACTTTTATGTTTTAAATGTACAAACCGAATAAAGAAATAAAGAAAGAATAAAGACAGAAAGAAAGAGTGAGACATGCAGGGCCACCGCCTCCCAATCAGTGACAGTTTGTAAGTTGGGTGTTGAGTGCCGAGTCTACGTGCTTTAGACACTCCCTAGTGGCAGACTTCCGTCACCACACCCTCCTAGTTCAGCCTGTATGCGCAAGTAAGGGCCACTCCGGCACAGAAAAAGCATTAGCAAAGCCAATAGGTCTGGCCTAGATGAGAGCTATTGGCTTTGCCAATGTCTTTTAGTCATGTTGTACAGCAGGGTGACTTCTGTTCAGCATGACTAAAAGTTAGTGGTGTGGCATAGAGAAGAGTGGTGGAATAGACGAGTGTGGCATAGAGGAGAGTGGCGTAGGGTGAAGTGCTGCAGAGTGTAATGGAGTGCAGTGGCATGGAGTGGAGTGGAGTGGCGTAGAGTACAGTGGTGTAGAGTGGAGTGGCATAGGGTAGAGTGGAAAAAGAACAATTGATGGACAGAATGCAGAAAAATGTCTTACATTCACCCCAGTACAGAGATCTGGGCCTAAATCCATCGTTTTTTTGCTCACCATGCCATTCCAGTTTGGACCCAGCCATATGCAAATCAGTCTTGACCCTGCGCCCAATGGGAACAGTCCAACCCGAACTGCCAGGCCAGGTCCTCCCTGGACTGGAAACATGCATCCTAGGACCGGTTTCGGGCTTTCAGCCCTCATCAGCCAGGATAGCTTGACTCCAGTGGCATGGAGAGCACAGGACCCACGTCTGGGCATACCCGTCCCACTCGGGGTGACAAATGCAAAAAGAACAATTGATGGACAGAATACAGAAGAATGTCATACATTCACCCCAGTACAGAGATCTGGGCCTAAACCCATCGTTTTTTTGCTCACCATGCCATTCCAGTTTGGACCCAGCCATATGCAAATCAGTCTTGACCCTGCGCCCAATGGGAACAGTCCAGCCCGAACTGCCAGGCCAGGTCCTCCCTGGACTGGAAACATGCATCCTAGGACCGGTTTCGGGCTTTCAGCCCTCATCAGCCAGGATAGCTTGACTCCAGTGGCATGGAGAGCACGGGACCCACGTCTGGGCATACCCGTCCCACTCGGGGTGACAAATGCAAAAGAGCAATTGATGGACAGAATGCAGAACAATGTCATACATTCACCCCAGTACAGAGATCTGGGCCTAAATCCATCGTTTTTTGCTCACCATGCCATTCCAGTTCGGACCCAGCCATATGCAAATCAGTCTTGACCCTGCGCCCAATGGGAACAGTCCAGCCCGAACTGCCAGGCCAGGTCCTCCCTGGACTGGAAACAAGCATCCTAGGACCGGTTTCGGGCTTTCAGCCCTCATCAGCCAGGATAGCTTGACTCCAGTGGCATGGAGAGCACGGGACCCACGTCTGGGCATACCCGTCCCACTCGGGGTGACACATGCAAAAAGAACAATTGATGGACAGAATGCAGAACAATGTCATACATTCACCCCAGTACAGAGATCTGGGCCTAAATCCATCGTTTTTTGCTCACCATGCCATTCCAGTTTGGACCCAGCTGGGGGTGAGCGTCTGAAAAGTTTCAGCGCTCCGTCCATCATCTCCTTGTGTTTGCTTTATAGGGTAGAGTGGCGCAGAGTATGGTGGAGTGGCGTAGACTGGAGTGGCATAGAGTGGAATGGCATAGAGTAAGTGGCATAGAGTGAAGTGGCATAGAGTGGAGTGGCGTAGAGTAGAGTGGCATAGAGTAGAGTTACATAGAGTAGAGTGGCATAGAGTAGAGTGGCGTAGTGTGGAACTGTGTGGAGTGGAGAAGACTGGCGTAGATTAGATTGGTATAAAGTGATGTGACGTAAAGTGGAGTGGCATAGAGTGCACAGAATGCAGTGGCATAGAGTAGAATAGCTTAGACTGACGTACAGTGGAGTAGCATAGAGTGTAGTACAGTGATATTGAGTGGAGTTGTGTAGAGGGGCGTAGAGTCAAATGGTGTCGAGTAGAGTGACGTAGGGTATAGTGGCATAGAGAGGAGTGGCGTAGAGTGCCACTGTGTGGAGAGGGATGGCATAGAGTAGAGTGGCGTAGTGTAAAGTGGAGTGGCATACAGGGGAGTGGTGAAGAGTGGAGTGACAAGGAGTGGCATAGAGTGGGGTTGCAGGGAGTGGCGTAGAGTGGCGTGGGGTGGCGCAAAGTGGAGTGACATAGAGTAGAGTGGTGTAGAGTAAAGTGGCATAGAGTGAAGTGGCAGAGAGTGCCACTGTGTGGAGTGGTGTCGAGTAGAGTGATGTAGAGTAGAGTGGAGTGGCATGGAGTGGTGTGAAGTGGCATAGAATAGAGTGCTATAGAGTGGTATAGAGTAGGGTGACATAGACAGGGGTGGCATAGAGTGGGGTGGCATAGAGTGGGAGTCAAGTGGAATGGCATAGAGTGGAATAATGTAGAGTGGAGTAGTACGGAGAGGCATAGAGTGACATGGAGTGGTGTAGAGTAGAGGGGCATAGAGATTAGTGCTATAGAGTAGGGGGGTGTACAATGGTGTAGAGTAAAGTGGCATAGAGTAAAGTGGCATAGACTGGAGTGGCATAGAGTGGCACTGTGTGGAGTGGTGTAAAGCAGAGTGACATAGAGTGGAGTAGAGTGAGTGGAGTGACAGCAGAGTGTCATAGGCTAAGGTGGCGTAGACTGGAGTAGAGTGGCATAGAGTGTAGTAGAGTGGCATAGAGTAGAGTAGTGTAGTGTGGCATAGAGTGGAATGTAGTGGAGTGATGTAGAGTAGAATGGAGTGTCGTTGAGTGGAATGGAGTGGCGTACAGAAGAATGGCATAGCGTACAGTGGAATGGAGTGGAGTAGAGTAGAGTGGAATGGAGTGGTGTGGTGTGGAGTGTAATGGAGTGACATAGAGTGGCATACAGAAGAGAGGCATTGCATAGAGTGGAATGAAGCGGCATTGAGTAGAATAAAATGGAGTGGCGTACAGTAGAATGGAGTGGCATAGAGTAGAGTGTCGTAAAATCCAGTGGCATAGAGTAGAGTGGAGTCGAGTCGAGTGGAGTGACGTAGAGTGTAGTGACGTAGAGTGGAGTGACATAGAGTGGAGTGACGTAGAGTGGAGTGGCATAGAGTGGAGTGACGTAGAGTGGAGTGGCATAGAGTGGAGTGACGTAGAGTGGAGTGACGTAGAATGGAGTGGCATAGAGTGGGGTGACATAGAGTGGAGTGGCTTAGAGTAGAGTGGCATTGAGTGGAGTAGAGTGGCATGGTGTAAAGTAGAGTAAAGTGGAGTAAAATGGAATGTCGTAGAGTAGAGTGGCATAGAGTGGCCTAGAGTAGATTGGAGTAGAGTGGTGTAGAGTAGAGAGGCATTGTGTGGAGTGGAGCGGCATTGAGTGGCATAGAGCAGAGTGGCATATAGTAGAGTGGCGTAGAGTACAGTAGAGTGGGATAGAGTGGAATGTAGTGGTGTAGAGGTGAGTGGCGTAGAGTAGAGTTGAGTAGAGTGGCATAGAGTAAAGTGGTATAGAGTGGCGCAGAGCGGAGTGGCTTAGAGTAGGACGGAGTGGCGTAAAGTAGAGTGCCAACAAGTAGAGTGATGCAAAGTAGACTGGTGTAGAGTGGCATTGTGTGGAGTGGAGTAGCATAGAGTAAAGCTGAGGTGCAATGAGTGGCATAGAGTAGAGTGGTGCAGAATAGAAAGGCATGGAGTGATTTAGATTGGTGTAGCATAGAGTAGAGCCGAGTGGCGTAGAGTAGAGTGGAGTGGCACAGAGTGGAGTGGAGTAGAGTAGAGTGGAGAGGCGTAGAGTAGAATGGAAAAGAGTGGAGTGGAATAGAGTAGCACAGAGTGGCGTAGAGTAGATTGGCATAGAGTGGAGTAGCATTGAGTAGAGTGGCATAG